>OZ010731.1:22654493-23961493 GCA_963932275.1 Andrena praecox | reverse complement strand
AAGTTGGCAAGCCGCCGAAATGTCCGACGACTGTAGGGTCGTCCCCACGACCCGGGACTAGACTGGCCCGCCACCGGCATGTCCGACGACTATAGTGTCGTCCCCACGACCCCCGGACTAGGTTGGCCGGCCGCCGACTTGTCCGACGACTATAGGGTCGTCCCCACGACCCCCCGAATAGGTGGGCTCGCCGCCGACATGTCCGACGACTATAGGGTCGTCCCCACGACCACGGGCCAATGTTGGCCAGCCGCTGACTTGTCCGACGACTTAGGGTCGTCCCCACGACCGCGGGGCTAGATTGGCTCGCCGCCGACATGTCCGACGACTATAGGGTCGTCCCCACGACCACGGGCCAAAGTTGGCCAGCCGCCGACATATCCGACGACTATAGGGTCGTCCCCACGACCACGGGCCAATGTTGGCCAGCCGCTGACTTGTCCGACGACTATAGGGTCGTCCCCACGACCCCGGGACTAGATTGGCCCGCCAGCGACAAGTCCGACGACTATAGGGTCGTCCCCACGACCTCGGGACTAGGTTGGCCAGCCGCAGACATGTCCGACGACTATAGGGTCGTCCCCACGACCCCGGGCCAATGTTGGCCAATCGCCGACATGTCCGACGACTATAGGGTCGTCCCCACGACCCCGGGACTAGGTTGGCTCGCCACCGTCATGTCTGACGACAATAGGGTCGCCCCACGACCACGGGTCAAAGTTGGCCAGCCGCCGACTTGTCCGACGACTATAGGGTCGTCCCCACGACCACGGGCCAAAGTTGGCCAGCCGGCGACATGTCCGACGACTATAGAGTCGTTCATACGACCCCGGGACTAGGTTGGCCAGCCGCCGACATGTCCGACGACTATAGGGTCGTCCCCACGACCCCGGGACTAGATTGGCCCTAGACCGTCATGTCCGACGACTATCGGATCGTCCCCACGACCACGGGCCAAAGCTGGCCAGACGCCGACATGTCCGACGACTATAGGGTCGTCCCCACGACCCCGGCACAAGGTTGGCCCGCCGCCGACTTGCCCGGCGACTATAGGGTCGTCCCCACGACCCCGGGACTAGATTGGCCCGCCACCGTCAAGTCCGACGACCTCGGGACTAGGTTGGCCAGCCGCCGACATGTCCGACGACTATAGGGTCGCCCCCACGACCTCGGGCCAATTTTGGCCAACCGCCGACATGTCCGACGACTATAGGGTCGTCCCCACGACCCCGGGCCAAAGTTGGCAAGCCGCCGAAATGTCCGACGACTGTAGGGTCGTCCCCACGACCCGGGACTAGACTGGCCCGCCACCGTCATGTCCGACGACTATAGTGTCGTCCCCACGACCCCCGGACTAGGTTGGCCGGCCGCCGACTTGTCCGACGACTATAGGGTCGTCCCCACGACCACGGGCCAAAGTTGGCCAGCCGCCGACATATCCGACGACTATAGGGTCGTCCCCACGACCACGGGCCAAAGTTGGCAAGCCGCCGACATGTCCGACGACTATAGGGTCGTTCCTACGACCTCGGGACTAGATTGGCCCGCCACCGTCATGTCCAACGACTATAGGGTCGTCCCCACAACCCCGGGACTAGGTTGACAAGCCGCCGAAATGTCCGACGACTATAGGGTCGTCCCCACGACCCCGGGACTAGATTCGCCCGCCACCGTCATGTCCGACGACTATAGGGTCGTCCTCACGACCCCGGGACAAGGTTGGCCCGCCGCCGACTTGTCCGACGACTATAGGGTCGTACCCACGACCCTGGGACTAGGCTGACAAGCCGCCAACATGTCCGACGACTATAGAGTCGTCCCCACGACCCCGGGCCAATGTTGGCCGATCGCCAACATATCCGACGACTATAGGGTCGTCCGTACGACCCCGGGAATAGATTGGCCCGCCACCGTCATGTCCGACGACTATAGGGTCGTCCCCACGACCCCGGGCCAAAGTTGGCAAGCCGCCGAAATGTCCGACGACTGTATGTTCGTCCCCACATCCCCGGGACTAGATTGGCCCGCCACCGTCAAGTCCGACGACTATAGGGTCGTCCCCACGACCCCGGGCCAAAGTTGGCAAGCCGCCGAAATGTCCGACGACTGTAGGGTCGTCCCCACGACCACGGGCCAAAGTTGGCCAGACGCCGACATGTCCGACGACTATTGGGTCGTCCCCACGACCATGGGCCAAAGTTGGCCAGCAGCCGACATGTCCGACGACTATAGGGTCGTCCCCTCGTCCCCGGGCCAATAATGGCCAATCGCCGACATGTCCGACGACTATAGGGTCGTACCTACTACCCCGGGACTCGATTGCCCCGGCACCGTCATGTCCAAAGACTATCGGATCGTCCCCACGACCACGGGCCAAAGTTGGCCTGCCGCCGACATGTCCGACGACTATAGGGTCGTGCCCACGACCCGGGGACTAGATTGGCCCGCCGCCGACATGTCCGACGACTGTAGGGTTATCGCCACGACCCTGGGCCTATGTTGGCCTGCCGTCGACTTGCCCGACGACTATAGGGTCGTCCCCACGACCACGGGCCAAAGTTGGCCAGCCGCCGACTTGTCCGAGGACTATAGGGTCGTCCCCACGACCCCCGGACTAGGTTGGCCAGCCGCCGACTTGTCCGACCACTATAGGGTCGTCCCCACGACCCCGGGTCTAGGTTGGCCAGCCGCCGACATGTCCGACGACAATCGGATCGTCCCCACGACCACGCGCCAAAGTTGGCCAGCCGCCGACATGTCCGACGACTTTTGGATCGTCCCCACGCCCACGGGCCAAAGTTGGCCAGCCGCCGACATGTCCGACGACTATAGGGTCGTCCCCACGACCCCGGGACTAGATTGGTCCGCCACCGTCATGTCCAACGACTATCGGATCGTCCCCACGACCACGGGCCAAAGTTGGCCAGCCGCCGACATGTCCGACGACTATTGGGTCGTCCCCACGACACCGGGCCAAAGTTGGCCAGCCGCCGACATGTCCGACGACTATAGAGTCGTCCCCACGACACCGGGTCAAAGTTGGCCAGCCGCTGACATTTCCAACGACTATTGGGTCGTCCCCACGACCACGGGACTAGATTGGCCCGCCAGCGACAAGTCCGACGACTATAGGGTCGTCCCCACGACCTCGGGACTAGGTTGGCCAGCCGCAGACATGTCCGACGACTATAGGGTCGTCCCCACGACCCCGGGCCAATGTTGGCCAATCGCCGACATGTCCGACGACTATAGGGTCGTCCCCACGACCCCGGGACTAGGTTGGCTCGCCACCGTCATGTCTGACGACAATAGGGTCGCCCCACGACCACGGGTCAAAGTTGGCCAGCCGCCGACTTGTCCGACGACTATAGGGTCGTCCCCACGACCACGGGCCAAAGTTGGCCAGCCGGCGACATATCCGACGACTATAGGGTCGTCCCCACGACCACGGGCCAATGTTGGCCAGCCGCTGACTTGTCCGACGACTTAGGGTCGTCCCCACGACCGCGGGGCTAGATTGGCTCGCCGCCGACATGTCCGACGACTATAGGGTCGTCCCCACGACCACGGGCCAAAGTTGGCCAGCCGCCGACATATCCGACGACTATAGGGTCGTCCCCACGACCACGGGCCAATGTTGGCCAGCCGCTGACTTGTCCGACGACTATAGGGTCGTCCCCACGACCCCGGGACTAGATTGGCCCGCCAGCGACAAGTCCGACGACTATAGGGTCGTCCCCACGACCTCGGGACTAGGTTGGCCAGCCGCAGACATGTCCGACGACTATAGGGTCGTCCCCACGACCCCGGGCCAATGTTGGCCAATCGCCGACATGTCCGACGACTATAGGGTCGTCCCCACGACCCCGGGACTAGGTTGGCTCGCCACCGTCATGTCTGACGACAATAGGGTCGCCCCACGACCACGGGTCAAAGTTGGCCAGCCGCCGACTTGTCCGACGACTATAGGGTCGTCCCCACGACCACGGGCCAAAGTTGGCCAGCCGGCGACATGTCCGACGACTATAGAGTCGTTCATACGACCCCGGGACTAGGTTGGCCAGCCGCCGACATGTCCGACGACTATAGGGTCGTCCCCACGACCCCGGGACTAGATTGGCCCTAGACCGTCATGTCCGACGACTATCGGATCGTCCCCACGACCACGGGCCAAAGCTGGCCAGACGCCGACATGTCCGACGACTATAGGGTCGTCCCCACGACCCCGGCACAAGGTTGGCCCGCCGCCGACTTGCCCGGCGACTATAGGGTCGTCCCCACGACCCCGGGACTAGATTGGCCCGCCACCGTCAAGTCCGACGACCTCGGGACTAGGTTGGCCAGCCGCCGACATGTCCGACGACTATAGGGTCGCCCCCACGACCTCGGGCCAATTTTGGCCAACCGCCGACATGTCCGACGACTATAGGGTCGTCCCCACGACCCCGGGCCAAAGTTGGCAAGCCGCCGAAATGTCCGACGACTGTAGGGTCGTCCCCACGACCCGGGACTAGACTGGCCCGCCACCGTCATGTCCGACGACTATAGTGTCGTCCCCACGACCCCCGGACTAGGTTGGCCGGCCGCCGACTTGTCCGACGACTATAGGGTCGTCCCCACGACCACGGGCCAAAGTTGGCCAGCCGCCGACATATCCGACGACTATAGGGTCGTCCCCACGACCACGGGCCAATGTTGGCCAGCCGCTGACTTGTCCGACGACTATAGGGTCGTCCCCACGACCCCGGGACTAGATTGGCCCGCCAGCGACAAGTCCGACGACTATAGGGTCGTCCCCACGACCTCGGGACTAGGTTGGCCAGCCGCAGACATGTCCGACGACTATAGGGTCGTCCCCACGACCCCGGGCCAATGTTGGCCAATCGCCGACATGTCCGACGACTATAGGGTCGTCCCCACGACCCCGGGACTAGGTTGGCTCGCCACCGTCATGTCTGACGACAATAGGGTCGCCCCACGACCACGGGTCAAAGTTGGCCAGCCGCCGACTTGTCCGACGACTATAGGGTCGTCCCCACGACCACGGGCCAAAGTTGGCCAGCCGGCGACATGTCCGACGACTATAGAGTCGTTCATACGACCCCGGGACTAGGTTGGCCAGCCGCCGACATGTCCGACGACTATAGGGTCGTCCCCACGACCCCGGGACTAGATTGGCCCTAGACCGTCATGTCCGACGACTATCGGATCGTCCCCACGACCACGGGCCAAAGCTGGCCAGACGCCGACATGTCCGACGACTATAGGGTCGTCCCCACGACCCCGGCACAAGGTTGGCCCGCCGCCGACTTGCCCGGCGACTATAGGGTCGTCCCCACGACCCCGGGACTAGGTTGCCCCGCCGCCGACTTGTCCGACGACTATAGGGTCGTCCCCACGACCCCGGGCCAAAGTTGGCAAGCCGCCGACATGTCCGACGACTATAGGGTCGTTCCTACGACCTCGGGACTAGATTGGCCCGCCACCGTCATGTCCAACGACTATAGGGTCGTCCCCACAACCCCGGGACTAGGTTGACAAGCCGCCGAAATGTCCGACGACTATAGGGTCGTCCCCACGACCCCGGGACTAGATTCGCCCGCCACCGTCATGTCCGACGACTATAGGGTCGTCCTCACGACCCCGGGACAAGGTTGGCCCGCCGCCGACTTGTCCGACGACTATAGGGTCGTACCCACGACCCTGGGACTAGGCTGACAAGCCGCCAACATGTCCGACGACTATAGAGTCGTCCCCACGACCCCGGGCCAATGTTGGCCGATCGCCAACATATCCGACGACTATAGGGTCGTCCGTACGACCCCGGGAATAGATTGGCCCGCCACCGTCATGTCCGACGACAATAGGGTCGTCCCGACGACCCCGGGTCTAGGTTGGCCAGCCGCGGACATGTCCGACGACTATAGGGTCGTCCCCACGACCCCGGGACTAGGTTGGCTCGCCACCGTCATGTCTGACGACAATAGGGTCGCCCCACGACCACGGGTCAAAGTTGGCCAGCCGCCGACTTGTCCGACGACTATAGGGTCGTCCCCACGACCACGGGCCAAAGTTGGCCAGCCGGCGACATGTCCGACGACTATAGAGTCGTTCATACGACCCCGGGACTAGGTTGGCCAGCCGCCGACATGTCCGACGACTATAGGGTCGTCCCCACGACCCCGGGACTAGATTGGCCCTAGACCGTCATGTCCGACGACTATCGGATCGTCCCCACGACCACGGGCCAAAGCTGGCCAGACGCCGACATGTCCGACGACTATAGGGTCGTCCCCACGACCCCGGCACAAGGTTGGCCCGCCGCCGACTTGCCCGGCGACTATAGGGTCGTCCCCACGACCCCGGGACTAGATTGGCCCGCCACCGTCAAGTCCGACGACCTCGGGACTAGGTTGGCCAGCCGCCGACATGTCCGACGACTATAGGGTCGCCCCCACGACCTCGGGCCAATTTTGGCCAACCGCCGACATGTCCGACGACTATAGGGTCGTCCCCACGACCCCGGGCCAAAGTTGGCAAGCCGCCGAAATGTCCGACGACTGTAGGGTCGTCCCCACGACCCGGGACTAGACTGGCCCGCCACCGTCATGTCCGACGACTATAGTGTCGTCCCCACGACCCCCGGACTAGGTTGGCCGGCCGCCGACTTGTCCGACGACTATAGGGTCGTCCCCACGACCACGGGCCAAAGTTGGCCAGCCGCCGACATATCCGACGACTATAGGGTCGTCCCCACGACCCCGGGCCAATGTTGGCCGATCGCCAACATATCCGACGACTATAGGGTCGTCCGTACGACCCCGGGAATAGATTGGCCCGCCACCGTCATGTCCGACGACTATAGGGTCGTCCCCACGACACCGGGCCAAAGTTGGCAAGCCGCCGAAATGTCCGACGACTGTAGGGTCGTCCCCACGACCCCGGGACTAGATTGGCCCGCCACCGTGAAGTCCGACGACTATAGGGTCGTCCCCACGACCTCGGGACTAGGTTGGCCAGCCGCCGACATGTCCGACGACTATAGGGTCGTCCCCACGACCCCGGGCCAATGTTGGCCAATCGCCGACATGTCCGACGACTATAGGGTCGTCCCTACGACCCCGGGACTAGATTGGCCCGCCACCGTCATGCCCAACGACTATAGGGTCGTCCCCACGACCCCGGGCCAAAGTTGGCAAGCCGCCGAAATGTCCGACGACTATAGGGTCGTCCCCACGACCGCTGGCCAAAGTTGGCCAGCCGCCGACATGTCCGACGACTATTGGATCGTCCCCACGACCACGGGCCAAAGTTGGCCAGCCGCCGACATGTCCGACGACTATAGGGTCGTCCCCACGACCCCGGGCCAAAGTTGGCCAGCCGCCGAAATGTCCGGCGACTGTAGGGTCGTCCCACGACCCCGGGACTAGATTGGCCCGCCACCGTCAAGTCCGACGACTATAGGGTCGTCCCCACGACCTCGGGACTAGGTTGGCCAACCGCCGACATGTCCGACGACTATAGGGTCGTCCCCACGACCCCGGGCCAATGTTGGCCAATCGCCGACATGTCCGACGACTATAGGGTCGTCCCCACGACCCCGGGCCAAAGTTGGCAAGCCGCCGAAATGTCCGACGACTGTTGGGTCGTCCCCACGACCCAGGGACTAGATTGGCCCGCCACCGTCAAATCCGACGGCTATAGGGTCGTCCCCACGACCACGGGCTAAAGGTGGCCAATCCCCGACATGTCCGACGACTATAGGGTCGTCCCCACGACCCCGGGCCAAAGTTGGCAAGCCGCCGAAATGTCCGACGACTGTATGTTCGTCCCCACATCCCCGGGACTAGATTGGCCCGCCACCGTCAAGTCCGACGACTATAGGGTCGTCCCCACGACCCCGGGCCAAAGTTGGCAAGCCGCCGAAATGTCCGACGACTGTAGGGTCGTCCCCACGACCACGGGCCAAAGTTGGCCAGACGCCGACATGTCCGACGACTATTGGGTCGTCCCCACGACCATGGGCCAAAGTTGGCCAGCAGCCGACATGTCCGACGACTATAGGGTCGTCCCCTCGTCCCCGGGCCAATAATGGCCAATCGCCGACATGTCCGACGACTATAGGGTCGTACCTACTACCCCGGGACTCGATTGCCCCGGCACCGTCATGTCCAAAGACTATCGGATCGTCCCCACGACCACGGGCCAAAGTTGGCCTGCCGCCGACATGTCCGACGACTATAGGGTCGTGCCCACGACCCGGGGACTAGATTGGCCCGCCGCCGACATGTCCGACGACTGTAGGGTTATCGCCACGACCCTGGGCCTATGTTGGCCTGCCGTCGACTTGCCCGACGACTATAGGGTCGTCCCCACGACCACGGGCCAAAGTTGGCCAGCCGCCGACTTGTCCGAGGACTATAGGGTCGTCCCCACGACCCCCGGACTAGGTTGGCCAGCCGCCGACTTGTCCGACCACTATAGGGTCGTCCCCACGACCCCGGGTCTAGGTTGGCCAGCCGCCGACATGTCCGACGACAATCGGATCGTCCCCACGACCACGCGCCAAAGTTGGCCAGCCGCCGACATGTCCGACGACTTTTGGATCGTCCCCACGACCACGGGCCAAAGTTGGCCAGCCGCCGACATGTCCGACGACTATAGGGTCGTCCCCACGACCCCGGGACTAGATTGGTCCGCCACCGTCATGTCCAACGACTATCGGATCGTCCCCACGACCACGGGCCAAAGTTGGCCAGCCGCCGACATGTCCGACGACTATTGGGTCGTCCCCACGACACCGGGCCAAAGTTGGCCAGCCGCCGACATGTCCGACGACTATAGAGTCGTCCCCACGACACCGGGTCAAAGTTGGCCAGCCGCTGACATTTCCAACGACTATTGGGTCGTCCCCACGACCACGGGACTAGATTGGCCCGCCAGCGACAAGTCCGACGACTATAGGGTCGTCCCCACGACCTCGGGACTAGGTTGGCCAGCCGCAGACATGTCCGACGACTATAGGGTCGTCCCCACGACCCCGGGCCAATGTTGGCCAATCGCCGACATGTCCGACGACTATAGGGTCGTCCCCACGACCCCGGGACTAGGTTGGCTCGCCACCGTCATGTCTGACGACAATAGGGTCGCCCCACGACCACGGGTCAAAGTTGGCCAGCCGCCGACTTGTCCGACGACTATAGGGTCGTCCCCACGACCACGGGCCAAAGTTGGCCAGCCGGCGACATATCCGACGACTATAGGGTCGTCCCCACGACCACGGGCCAATGTTGGCCAGCCGCTGACTTGTCCGACGACTTAGGGTCGTCCCCACGACCGCGGGGCTAGATTGGCTCGCCGCCGACATGTCCGACGACTATAGGGTCGTCCCCACGACCACGGGCCAAAGTTGGCCAGCCGCCGACATATCCGACGACTATAGGGTCGTCCCCACGACCACGGGCCAATGTTGGCCAGCCGCTGACTTGTCCGACGACTATAGGGTCGTCCCCACGACCCCGGGACTAGATTGGCCCGCCAGCGACAAGTCCGACGACTATAGGGTCGTCCCCACGACCTCGGGACTAGGTTGGCCAGCCGCAGACATGTCCGACGACTATAGGGTCGTCCCCACGACCCCGGGCCAATGTTGGCCAATCGCCGACATGTCCGACGACTATAGGGTCGTCCCCACGACCCCGGGACTAGGTTGGCTCGCCACCGTCATGTCTGACGACAATAGGGTCGCCCCACGACCACGGGTCAAAGTTGGCCAGCCGCCGACTTGTCCGACGACTATAGGGTCGTCCCCACGACCACGGGCCAAAGTTGGCCAGCCGGCGACATGTCCGACGACTATAGAGTCGTTCATACGACCCCGGGACTAGGTTGGCCAGCCGCCGACATGTCCGACGACTATAGGGTCGTCCCCACGACCCCGGGACTAGATTGGCCCTAGACCGTCATGTCCGACGACTATCGGATCGTCCCCACGACCACGGGCCAAAGCTGGCCAGACGCCGACATGTCCGACGACTATAGGGTCGTCCCCACGACCCCGGCACAAGGTTGGCCCGCCGCCGACTTGCCCGGCGACTATAGGGTCGTCCCCACGACCCCGGGACTAGATTGGCCCGCCACCGTCAAGTCCGACGACCTCGGGACTAGGTTGGCCAGCCGCCGACATGTCCGACGACTATAGGGTCGCCCCCACGACCTCGGGCCAATTTTGGCCAACCGCCGACATGTCCGACGACTATAGGGTCGTCCCCACGACCCCGGGCCAAAGTTGGCAAGCCGCCGAAATGTCCGGCGACTGTAGGGTCGTCCCACGACCCCGGGACTAGATTGGCCCGCCACCGTCAAGTCCGACGACTATAGGGTCGTCCCCACGACCTCGGGACTAGGTTGGCCAACCGCCGACATGTCCGACGACTATAGGGTCGTCCCCACGACCCCGGGCCAATGTTGGCCAATCGCCGACATGTCCGACGACTATAGGGTCGTCCCCACGACCCCGGGCCAAAGTTGGCAAGCCGCCGAAATGTCCGACGACTGTTGGGTCGTCCCCACGACCCAGGGACTAGATTGGCCCGCCACCGTCAAATCCGACGGCTATAGGGTCGTCCCCACGACCACGGGCTAAAGGTGGCCAATCCCCGACATGTCCGACGACTATAGGGTCGTCCCCACGACCCCGGGCCAAAGTTGGCAAGCCGCCGAAATGTCCGACGACTGTATGTTCGTCCCCACATCCCCGGGACTAGATTGGCCCGCCACCGTCAAGTCCGACGACTATAGGGTCGTCCCCACGACCCCGGGCCAAAGTTGGCAAGCCGCCGAAATGTCCGACGACTGTAGGGTCGTCCCCACGACCACGGGCCAAAGTTGGCCAGACGCCGACATGTCCGACGACTATTGGGTCGTCCCCACGACCATGGGCCAAAGTTGGCCAGCAGCCGACATGTCCGACGACTATAGGGTCGTCCCCTCGTCCCCGGGCCAATAATGGCCAATCGCCGACATGTCCGACGACTATAGGGTCGTACCTACTACCCCGGGACTCGATTGCCCCGGCACCGTCATGTCCAAAGACTATCGGATCGTCCCCACGACCACGGGCCAAAGTTGGCCTGCCGCCGACATGTCCGACGACTATAGGGTCGTGCCCACGACCCGGGGACTAGATTGGCCCGCCGCCGACATGTCCGACGACTGTAGGGTTATCGCCACGACCCTGGGCCTATGTTGGCCTGCCGTCGACTTGCCCGACGACTATAGGGTCGTCCCCACGACCACGGGCCAAAGTTGGCCAGCCGCCGACTTGTCCGAGGACTATAGGGTCGTCCCCACGACCCCCGGACTAGGTTGGCCAGCCGCCGACTTGTCCGACCACTATAGGGTCGTCCCCACGACCCCGGGTCTAGGTTGGCCAGCCGCCGACATGTCCGACGACAATCGGATCGTCCCCACGACCACGCGCCAAAGTTGGCCAGCCGCCGACATGTCCGACGACTTTTGGATCGTCCCCACGACCACGGGCCAAAGTTGGCCAGCCGCCGACATGTCCGACGACTATAGGGTCGTCCCCACGACCCCGGGACTAGATTGGTCCGCCACCGTCATGTCCAACGACTATCGGATCGTCCCCACGACCACGGGCCAAAGTTGGCCAGCCGCCGACATGTCCGACGACTATTGGGTCGTCCCCACGACACCGGGCCAAAGTTGGCCAGCCGCCGACATGTCCGACGACTATAGAGTCGTCCCCACGACACCGGGTCAAAGTTGGCCAGCCGCTGACATTTCCAACGACTATTGGGTCGTCCCCACGACCACGGGACTAGATTGGCCCGCCAGCGACAAGTCCGACGACTATAGGGTCGTCCCCACGACCTCGGGACTAGGTTGGCCAGCCGCAGACATGTCCGACGACTATAGGGTCGTCCCCACGACCCCGGGCCAATGTTGGCCAATCGCCGACATGTCCGACGACTATAGGGTCGTCCCCACGACCCCGGGACTAGGTTGGCTCGCCACCGTCATGTCTGACGACAATAGGGTCGCCCCACGACCACGGGTCAAAGTTGGCCAGCCGCCGACTTGTCCGACGACTATAGGGTCGTCCCCACGACCACGGGCCAAAGTTGGCCAGCCGGCGACATATCCGACGACTATAGGGTCGTCCCCACGACCACGGGCCAATGTTGGCCAGCCGCTGACTTGTCCGACGACTTAGGGTCGTCCCCACGACCGCGGGGCTAGATTGGCTCGCCGCCGACATGTCCGACGACTATAGGGTCGTCCCCACGACCACGGGCCAAAGTTGGCCAGCCGCCGACATATCCGACGACTATAGGGTCGTCCCCACGACCACGGGCCAATGTTGGCCAGCCGCTGACTTGTCCGACGACTATAGGGTCGTCCCCACGACCCCGGGACTAGATTGGCCCGCCAGCGACAAGTCCGACGACTATAGGGTCGTCCCCACGACCTCGGGACTAGGTTGGCCAGCCGCAGACATGTCCGACGACTATAGGGTCGTCCCCACGACCCCGGGCCAATGTTGGCCAATCGCCGACATGTCCGACGACTATAGGGTCGTCCCCACGACCCCGGGACTAGGTTGGCTCGCCACCGTCATGTCTGACGACAATAGGGTCGCCCCACGACCACGGGTCAAAGTTGGCCAGCCGCCGACTTGTCCGACGACTATAGGGTCGTCCCCACGACCACGGGCCAAAGTTGGCCAGCCGGCGACATGTCCGACGACTATAGAGTCGTTCATACGACCCCGGGACTAGGTTGGCCAGCCGCCGACATGTCCGACGACTATAGGGTCGTCCCCACGACCCCGGGACTAGATTGGCCCTAGACCGTCATGTCCGACGACTATCGGATCGTCCCCACGACCACGGGCCAAAGCTGGCCAGACGCCGACATGTCCGACGACTATAGGGTCGTCCCCACGACCCCGGCACAAGGTTGGCCCGCCGCCGACTTGCCCGGCGACTATAGGGTCGTCCCCACGACCCCGGGACTAGATTGGCCCGCCACCGTCAAGTCCGACGACCTCGGGACTAGGTTGGCCAGCCGCCGACATGTCCGACGACTATAGGGTCGCCCCCACGACCTCGGGCCAATTTTGGCCAACCGCCGACATGTCCGACGACTATAGGGTCGTCCCCACGACCCCGGGCCAAAGTTGGCAAGCCGCCGAAATGTCCGACGACTGTAGGGTCGTCCCCACGACCCGGGACTAGACTGGCCCGCCACCGTCATGTCCGACGACTATAGTGTCGTCCCCACGACCCCCGGACTAGGTTGGCCGGCCGCCGACTTGTCCGACGACTATAGGGTCGTCCCCACGACCACGGGCCAAAGTTGGCCAGCCGCCGACATATCCGACGACTATAGGGTCGTCCCCACGACCACGGGCCAATGTTGGCCAGCCGCTGACTTGTCCGACGACTATAGGGTCGTCCCCACGACCCCGGGACTAGATTGGCCCGCCAGCGACAAGTCCGACGACTATAGGGTCGTCCCCACGACCTCGGGACTAGGTTGGCCAGCCGCAGACATGTCCGACGACTATAGGGTCGTCCCCACGACCCCGGGCCAATGTTGGCCAATCGCCGACATGTCCGACGACTATAGGGTCGTCCCCACGACCCCGGGACTAGGTTGGCTCGCCACCGTCATGTCTGACGACAATAGGGTCGCCCCACGACCACGGGTCAAAGTTGGCCAGCCGCCGACTTGTCCGACGACTATAGGGTCGTCCCCACGACCACGGGCCAAAGTTGGCCAGCCGGCGACATGTCCGACGACTATAGAGTCGTTCATACGACCCCGGGACTAGGTTGGCCAGCCGCCGACATGTCCGACGACTATAGGGTCGTCCCCACGACCCCGGGACTAGATTGGCCCTAGACCGTCATGTCCGACGACTATCGGATCGTCCCCACGACCACGGGCCAAAGCTGGCCAGACGCCGACATGTCCGACGACTATAGGGTCGTCCCCACGACCCCGGCACAAGGTTGGCCCGCCGCCGACTTGCCCGGCGACTATAGGGTCGTCCCCACGACCCCGGGACTAGGTTGCCCCGCCGCCGACTTGTCCGACGACTATAGGGTCGTCCCCACGACCCCGGGCCAAAGTTGGCAAGCCGCCGACATGTCCGACGACTATAGGGTCGTTCCTACGACCTCGGGACTAGATTGGCCCGCCACCGTCATGTCCAACGACTATAGGGTCGTCCCCACAACCCCGGGACTAGGTTGACAAGCCGCCGAAATGTCCGACGACTATAGGGTCGTCCCCACGACCCCGGGACTAGATTCGCCCGCCACCGTCATGTCCGACGACTATAGGGTCGTCCTCACGACCCCGGGACAAGGTTGGCCCGCCGCCGACTTGTCCGACGACTATAGGGTCGTACCCACGACCCTGGGACTAGGCTGACAAGCCGCCAACATGTCCGACGACTATAGAGTCGTCCCCACGACCCCGGGCCAATGTTGGCCGATCGCCAACATATCCGACGACTATAGGGTCGTCCGTACGACCCCGGGAATAGATTGGCCCGCCACCGTCATGTCCGACGACAATAGGGTCGTCCCGACGACCCCGGGTCTAGGTTGGCCAGCCGCGGACATGTCCGACGACTACAGAGTCGTCCCCACGACACCGGGCCAAAGTTGGCCAGCCGCTGACATGTCCAACGACTATAGGGTCGTCCCCACGACCACGGGCCAAAGTTGGCCAGCCGCCGACATGTCCGACGACTATTGGATCGTCCCCACGACCACGGGCCAAAGTTGGCCAGCCGCCGACATGTCCGACGACTATAGGGTCGTCCCCACGACCCCGGGACTAGATTGGTCCGCCACCGTCATGTCCGACGACTATAGGGTCGTCCCCACGACACCGGGCCAAAGTTGGCAAGCCGCCGAAATGTCCGACGACTGTAGGGTCGTCCCCACGACCCCGGGACTAGATTGGCCCGCCACCGTGAAGTCCGACGACTATAGGGTCGTCCCCACGACCTCGGGACTAGGTTGGCCAGCCGCCGACATGTCCGACGACTATAGGGTCGTCCCCACGACCCCGGGCCAATGTTGGCCAATCGCCGACATGTCCGACGACTATAGGGTCGTCCCCACGACCCCGGGACTAGATTGGCCCGCCAGCGACAAGTCCGACGACTATAGGGTCGTCCCCACGACGTCGGGACTAGGTTGGCCAGCCGCAGACATGTCCGACGACTATAGGGTCGTCCCCACGACCCCGGGCCAATGTTGGCCAATCGCCGACATGTCCGACGACTATAGGGTCGTCCCCACGACCCCGGGACTAGGTTGGCTCGCCACCGTCATGTCTGACGACTATAGGGTCGTCCCCACGACCACGGGCCAAAGTTGGCCAGCCGCCGACATGTCCGACGACTATAGGGTCGTCCGCACGACCCGGGACTAGACTGGCCCGCCACCTTCATGTCCGACGACTATAGGGTCGTCCCCACGACCCCGGGACTAGGTTGCCCCGCCGCCGACTTGTCCGACAACTATAGGTTCGTCCCCACGGCCCCGGGACTAGGTTGGATCGCCACCGTCTTGTCTGACGACTATAGGGTCGTCCCCACGACTACGGGCTAAAGTTGGCCAGCCGCCGACTTGTCCGACGACTATAGGGTCGTCCCCATGACCCGGGACTAGACTGGCCCGCCACCGTCATGTCCGACGACTATAGGGTCGTCCCCACGACCCCGGGCCAAAGTTGGCCAGCCGCTGATATGTCCGACGACTATAGGGTCGTCCCCACGACCCGGGACTAGACTGGCCCGCCACCGACATGTCCGACGACTATAGAGTCGTCCCCACGACCCCGGGTCAATGTTGGCTCGCCGCCGACATGTCCGACGACTATAGGGTCGTCCCCACGACCCCTGGGCCAAAGTTGGACAGCCACCGACATTTCCGACGACTATAGGGTCGTCCCCACGACCACGGGCCAAAGTTGGCCAGCCGCCGACATGTCCGACGACTATAGGGTCGTCCCCACGACCCGCGACTAGACTGGCCCGCCAACGACATGTCCGACGACTATAGAGTCGTCCCCACGACCCCGGGTCAATGTTGGCTCGCCGCCGACATGTCTGACGACTATAGGGTCGTCCCCACGACCCCTGGGCCAAAGTTGGACAGCCACCGACCTTTCCGACGACTATAGGGTCGTCCCCACGACCACGGGCCAAAGTTGGCCAGCCGCCGACATGTCCGACGACTATAGGGTCGTCCCCACGACCCGGGACTAGACTGGCCAGCCGCCGACATGTCCGACGACTATAGGGTCGTCCCCACGACCGGGACTAGACTGGCCCGCCACCGTCATGTCCGACGACTATAGGGTCGTCCCCACGACCCCCGGACTAGGTTGGCCGGCCGGCGACATGTCCGACGACTATAGGGTCATCCCCACGACCCCGGGACTAGGTTGGTCCGCCGGCGACTTGTCCGACGACTATAGGGTCGTCCCCACGACCCCGGGACTAGATTGGCCCGCCACCGTCATTTCCGACGACTATAGGGTCGTCCCCACGACCACGGGCCAAAGTTGGCCAGCCGCCGACATGTCCGACGACTATAGGGTCGTCCCCACGACCCGGGACTAGACTGGCCCGCCACCGACATTTCCGACGACTATAGAGTCGTCACCACGACCCCGGGTCAATTTTGGCTCGCCGCCGACATGTCCGACGACTATAGGGTCGTCCCCACGACCCGGGACTAGACTGGCCCGCCACCGTCATGTCCGACGACTATAGGGTCGTCCCCACGACCCCCGGACTAGGTTGGCCGGCCGGCGACATGTCCGACGACTATAGGGTCATCCCCACGACCCCGGGACTAGGTTGGTCCGCCGGCGACTTGTCCGACGACTATAGGGTCGTCCCCACGACCCCGGGACTAGATTGGCCCGCCACCGTCATTTCCGACGACTGTAGGGTCGTCCCCACGACTCCGTGCCAAAGTTGGCAAGCTGCCGACTTGTCCGACGACTATAGGGTCGTCCCCACGACCCCGGGAATAGATTGGCCCGCCACCGTCATTTCCGACGACAATAGGGTCGTCCCCACGACCACGGGCCAAAGTTGGCCAGCCGCCGACATTTCCGACGACTATAGGGTCGTCCCCACGACCCGGGACTAGACTGGCCCGCCACCGTCATGTCCGACGACTATAGGGTCGTCCCCACGACCCCCGGACTAGGTTGGCCGGCCGCCGACTTGTCCGACGACTATAGGGTCGTCCCCACGACCGCCCCACTAGGTGGGCTCGCCGCCGACTTGTCCGACGACTATAGGGTCGTTCCCACGACCCCGGGCCAAAGTTGGCAAGCTGCCGACTTATCCGACGACTATAGGGTCGTCCCCACGACCCCGGGACTAGGTAGGCCCGCCGCCGACTTGTCCGACCACTATAGGGTCGTCCCCACGACCCCGGGACTAGATTGGCCCGCCACCGTTATGTCCGACGACTATAGGGTCGTCCCCACGACCACGGGCCAAAGTTGGCCAGCCGGCGACATGTCCGACGACTATAGGGTCATCCCCACGACCCCGGGACTAGGTTGGCCCGCCGGCGAGTTGTCCGACGACTATAGGGTCGTCCCCACGACCCCGGGACTAGATTGGCCCGCCACCGTCATTTCCGACGACTATAGGGTCGTCCCCACGACCACGGGCCAAAGTTGGCCAGCCGCCGACATGTCCGACGACTATAGGGTCGTCCCCACGACCCGGGACTAGATTGGCCCTAGACCGTCATGTCCGACGACTATCGGATCGTCCCCACGACCACGGGCGAAAGCTGGCCAGCCGCCGACATGTCCGACGACTATTGAGTCGTCCCCACGACCACGGGCCAAAGTTGGCCAGCCGCCGACATGTGCGACGACTATAGGGTCGTCCCCACGACCCCGGGACTAGATTGGCCCGCCACCGTCATGTCCGACGACTATAGGGTCGTCCCCACGACCACGGGCCAAAGCTGGCCCGCCACCGTCATGTCCGACGATTATCGGTTCGTCCCCACGACCACGGGCCAAAGTTGGCCAGCCGGCGACATGTCCGACGACTATAGGGTCGTCCCCACGACACCGGGCCAATGTTGGCCAATCGCCGACATGTCCGACGACCATAGGGTCGTACCTACGACCCCGGGACTAGATTGGCCCGCCACCGTCATGTCCGACGACAATAGGGTCGTCCCCACGACCCTGGGTCTAGGTTGGCCAGCCGCCGACATGTCCGGCGACTAAACAGTCGTCCCCACGACCACGGGCAAAAGTTGGCCAGCCGCCAACATGTCCGACGACAATAGGGTCGTCCCCACGACCCCGGGACTAGATTGGCCCGCCACCGTCATGTCCGACGACTATCGGATCGACCCCACGACCACGGGCCAAAGTTGGCCAATCGCCGACATGTCCGACGACTATAGGGTCGTCCCTATGACCCCGGGACTAGATTGGCCCGCCACCGTCATGTCCGACGACAATTGGGTCGTCCCCACGACCCCGGGTCCAGGTTGGCCAGCCGCCGATATGTCCGACGAATATAGAGTCGTCCCCACGACCCCGGGCCAATGTTGGCAAATCGCCGACATGTCCGACGACAATAGGGTCGTCCCCACGACCCCGGGTCCAGGTCGGCCAGCCGCCGACATGTCCGACGAATATAGAGTCGTCCCCACGACACCGGGCCAAATTTGGCCAGCCGGCGACATGTCCGACGACTATAGGGTCGTCCCCACGACCCCGGGACTAGATTGGCCCTAGACCGTCATGTCCGACGACTATCGGATCGTCCCCACGACCACGGGCGAAAGCTGGCCAGCCGCCGACATGTCCGACGACTATTGAGTCGTCCCCACGACCACGGGCCAAAGTTGGCCAGCCGCCGACATGTGCGACGACTATAGGGTCGTCCCCACGACCCCGGGACTAGATTGGCCCGCCACCGTCATGTCCGACGACTATAGGGTCGTCCCCACGACCACGGGCCAAAGCTGGCCTGCCACCGTCATGTCCGACGATTATCGGTTCGTCCCCACGACCACGGGCCAAAGTTGGCCAGCCGGCGACATGTCCGACGACTATAGGGTCGTCCCCACGACACCGGGCCAATGTTGGCCAATCGCCGACATGTCCGACGACCATAGGGTCGTACCTACGACCCCGGGACTAGATTGGCCCGCCACCGTCATGTCCGACGACAATAGGGTCGTCCCCACGACCCTGGGTCTAGGTTGGCCAGCCGCCGACATGTCCGGCGACTAAACAGTCATCCCCACGACCACGGGCAAAAGTTGGCCAGCCGCCGACATGTCCGACGACTATAGGGTCGTCCCCACGACCCCGGGACTAGATTGGCCCGCCACCGCCATGTCCGACGACAATAGGGTCGTCCCCACGACCCTGGGTCTAGGTTGGCCAGCCGCCGACATGTCCGGCGACTAAACAGTCATCCCCACGACCACGGGCAAAAGTTGGCCAGCCGCCGACATGTCCGACGACTATAGGGTCGTCCCCACGACCCCGGGACTAGATTGGCCCGCCACCGTCATGTCCGACGACAATAGGGTCGTCCCCACGACCCTGGGTCTAGGTTGGCCAGCCGCCGACATGTCCGGCGACTAAACAGTCATCCCCACGACCACGGGCAAAAGTTGGCCAGCCGCCGACATGTCCGACGACTATAGGGTCGTCCCCACGACCCCGGGACTAGATTGGCCCGCCACCGCCATGTCCGACGACAATAGGGTCGTCCCCACGACCCCGGGTCTAGGTTGGCCAGCCGCCGACATGTCCGACGACTATAGGGTCGTCCCTACGACCCCGGGACTAGATTGGCCCGTCACCGTCATGTCCAACGATTATAGGGTCGTCCCCACGACCCCGGGACTAGATTGGCCCGCTACCGTCATGTCCGAAGACTATAGGGTCGTCCCCACGACCACGGGCCAAAGTTGGCCAGCCGCTGACATGTCCAACGACTATAGGGTCGTCCCCACGACCACGGGCCTAAGTTCGTCAGCCGCCGACATGTCCGACGACTATTGGATCGTCCCCACGACCACGGGCCAAAGTTGGCCAGCCGCCGACATGTCCGACGACTATAGGGTCGTCCCCACGACCCCGGGACTAGATTGACCCTAGACCGTCATGTCCGACGACTATCGGATCGTCCCCACGACCCCGGGTCTAGGTTGGCCAGCCGCCGAAATGTCCGACGACTAAACAGTCGTCCCCACGACCACGGGCCAATGTTGGCTAGCCGCTGACTTGTCCGACGACTATAGGGTCGTCCCCACGACCCCGGGACTAGATTGGCCCGCCACCGTCATGTCCGACGACAATAGGGTCGTCCCCACGACCCCGGTACAAGGTTGGCCCGCCGCCGACTTGCCCGTCGACTATAGGGTCGTCCCCACGACCCCGGGGCTAGATTGGCCCGCCACCGTCATGTCCGACGACTATAGGGTCGTCCCCACGACCACGGGCCAAAGTTGGCCCGCCACCGTCATGTCCAACGACTATCGGATCGTCCCCACGACCCCGGGACTAGATTGGCCCGCCACCGCCCTGTCCGACGACAATAGGGTCGTCCCCACGACCCCGGGTCTAGGTTGGCCAGCCGCCGACATGTCCGACGACTATCGGATCGGCCCCACGACCACGGGCCAAAGTTGGCCAGCCGCTGACATGTCCGACGACTATTGGATCGTCTCCACGACCACGGGCCAAAGTTGGCCAGCCGCCGACATGTCCGACGACTATAGGGTCGTCCCCACGACCTCGGGACTAGGTTGGCCAGCCGCCGACATGTCCGACGACTACAAGGTCGTCCCCACGACCTCGGGACTAGGTTGGCCAGCCGCCGACATGTCCGACGACTATAGGGTCGTCCCGACGACCCCGGGCCAATGTTGGCCAATCGCCAACATGTCCGACGACTATAGGGTCGTCCCTACGACCCCGGGAATAGATTGGCCCGCCACCGTCATGTCCGACGACAATAGGGTCGTCCCCACGACCCCGGGTCTAGGTTGGCCAGCCGCCGACATGTCCGACGACTATAGAGTTGTCCCCACGACACCGGGCCAAAGTTGGCCAGCCGCTGACATGTCCAACGACTATAGGGTCGTCCCCACGACCACGGGCCAAAGTTGGCCAGCCGCCGACATGTCCGACGACTATTGGATCGTCCCCACGACCCCGGGACTAGATTGGCCCGCCACCGTCATGTCCAACGACTATCGGATCGTCCCCACGACCAGGGGCCAAAGTTGGCCAGCCGCCGACATGTCCGACGACTATAGGGACGTCCCCACGACCCCGGGACTAGATTGGCCAGCCGCCGACATGTCCGACGACTATCGGATCGTCCCCACGACCACGGGCCAAAGTTGGCCAATCGCCGACATGTCCGACGACTATAGGGTCGTCCCTATGACCCCGGGACTAGATTGGATCGCCACCGTCATGTCCGACGACAATAGGGTCGTCCCCACGACCCCGGGTCTAGGTTGGCCAGCCGCCGAAATGTCCGACGACTAAACAGTCGTCCCCACGACCACGGGCCAATGTTGGCTAGCCGCTGACTTGTCCGACGACTATAGGGTCGTCCCCACGACCGCGGGACTAGATTGGCTCGCCGCCGACTTGTCCGACGACTGTAGGGTCGTCCCCACGACCCCGGGACTAGATTGGCCCGCCACCGTCATTTCCGACGACTATAGGGTCGTCCCCACGACCACGGGCCAAAGCTGGCCAGCCGCCGGCTTGTCCGACGACTATAGGGTCGTCCCCATGACCCGGGACTAGACTGGCCCGCCACCGTCATGTCCGACGACTACAGGGTCGTCCCCACGACCCCCGGACTAGGTTGGTACGCCGCCGACTTGTCCGACGAGTATAGGGTCCTCCCCACGACCACGGGCCAAAGTTGGCCCGCCGCCGACTTGTCCGACGACTATAGGGTCGTCCCCACGACCCCGGGACTAGATTGGCCCGCCACCGTCATGTCCGACGACAATAGGGTGGTCCCCACGACCCCGGGTCTAGGTTGGCCAGCCGCCGACATGTCCGACGACTATAGAGTCGTCCCCACGACACCGGGCCAAAGTTGGACAGCCGCCGACATGTCCGAAGACTATGAGGTCGTCCCCACGACCTCGGGTCTAGATTGTCCCGCTACCGTCATGTCCGACGACTATAGGGTTGTCCCCACGACCTCGGGTCTAGATTGGCCCGCTACCGTCATGTCCGAAGACTATAGGGTCGTCCTCACGACCACGGGACTAGATTGGCCCGCCACCGCCATGTCCGACGACAATAGGGTCGTCCCCACGACCCCGGGTCTAGGTTGGCCAGCCGCCGACATGTCCGACGACTATCGGATCGTCCCCACGACCACGGGCCAAAGTTGGCCAGCCGCCGACATGTCCGACGACTATTGGATCGTCTCCACGACCACGGGCCAAAGTTGGCCAGCCGCCGACATGTCCGACGACTATAGGGTCGTCCCCACGACCTCGGGACTAGGTTGGCCAGCCGCCGACATGTCCGACGACTACAAGGTCGTCCCCACGACCTCGGGACTAGGTTGGCCAGCCGCCGACATGTCCGACGACTATAGGGTCGTCCCGACGACCCCGGGCCAATGTTGGCCAATCGCCAACATGTCCGACGACTATAGGGTCGTCCCTACGACCCCGGGAATAGATTGGCCCGCCACCGTCATGTCCGACGACAATAGGGTCGTCCCCACGACCCCGGTTCTAGGTTGGCCAGCCGCTGACATGTCCAACGACTATAGGGTCGTCCCCACGACCACGGGCCAAAGTTGGCCAATCGCCAACATGTCCGACGACTATAGGGTCGTCCCCACGACCCCGGGACTAGATTGGCCCGCCACCGTCATGTCCGACGACAATAGGGTCGTCCCCACGACCCTGGGTCTAGGTTGGCCAGCCGCCGACATGTCCGGCGACTAAACAGTCGTCCCCACGACCACGGGCAAAAGTTGGCCAGCCGCCGACATGTCCGACGACTATAGGGTCGTCCCCACGACCCCGGGACTAGATTGGCCCGCCACCGCCATGTCCGACGACAATAGGGTCGTCCCCACGACCCCGGGTCTAGGATGGCCAGCCGCCGACATGTCCGACGACTATCGGATCGTCCCCACGACCCCGGGCCAATGTTGGCCAATCGCCAACATGTCCGACGACTATAGGGTCGTCCCTACGACCCCGGGACTAGATTGGCCCGTCACCGTCATGTCCAACGATTATAGGGTCGTCCCCACGACCCCGGGACTAGATTGGCCCGCTACCGTCATGTCCGAAGACTATAGGGTCGTCCCCACGACCACGGGCCAAAGTTGGCCAGCCGCTGACATGTCCAACGACTATAGGGTCGTCCCCACGACCACGGGCCTAAGTTCGTCAGCCGCCGACATGTCCGACGACTATTGGATCGTCCCCACGACCACGGGCCAAAGTTGGCCAGCCGCCGACATGTCCGACGACTATAGGGTCGTCCCCACGACCCCGGGACTAGATTGACCCTAGACCGTCATGTCCGACGACTATCGGATCGTCCCCACGACCACGGGCGAAAGCTGGCCAGCCGCCGACATGTCCGACGACTATTGAGTCGTCCCCACGACCACGGGCCAAAGTTGGCCAGCCGCCGACATGTGCGACGACTATAGGGTCGTCCCCACGACCCCGGGACTAGATTGGCCCGCCACCGTCATGTCCGACGACAATAGGGTCGTCCCCACGACCCCGGTACAAGGTTGGCCCGCCGCCGACTTGCCCGTCGACTATAGGGTCGTCCCCACGACCCCGGGGCTAGATTGGCCCGCCACCGTCATGTCCGACGACTATAGGGTCGTCCCCACGACCACGGGCCAAAGTTGGCCCGCCACCGTCATGTCCAACGACTATCGGATCGTCCCCACGACCCCGGGACTAGATTGGCCCGCCACCGCCATGTCCGACGACAATAGGGTCGTCCCCACGACCCCGGGTCTAGGTTGGCCAGCCGCCGACATGTCCGACGACAATAGGGTCGTCCCCACGACCCCGGTACAAGGTTGGCCCGCCGCCGACTTGCCCGTCGACTATAGGGTCGTCCCCACGACCCCGGGGCTAGATTGGCCCGCCACCGTCATGTCCGACGACTATAGGGTCGTCCCCACGACCACGGGCCAAAGTTGGCCCGCCACCGTCATGTCCAACGACTATCGGATCGTCCCCACGACCCCGGGACTAGATTGGCCAGCCGCCGACATGTCCGACGACTATAGAGTTGTCCCCACGACACCGGGCCAAAGTTGGCCAGCCGCTGACATGTCCAACGACTATAGGGTCGTCCCCACGACCACGGGCCAAAGTTGGCCAGCCGCCGACATGTCCGACGACTATAGGGACGTCCCCACGACCCCGGGACTAGATTGGCCAGCCGCCGACATGTCCGACGACTATCGGATCGTCCCCACGACCACGGGCCAAAGTTGGCCAATCGCCGACATGTCCGACGACTATAGGGTCGTCCCTATGACCCCGGGACTAGATTGGATCGCCACCGTCATGTCCGACGACAATAGGGTCGTCCCCACGACCCCGGGTCTAGGTTGGCCAGCCGCCGAAATGTCCGACGACTAAACAGTCGTCCCCACGACCACGGGCCAATGTTGGCTAGCCGCTGACTTGTCCGACGACTATAGGGTCGTCCCCACGACCCCGGGCCAAAGTTGGACAGCCGCCGACTTGTCCGACGACTATAGGGTCGTCCCCACGACCACGGGCCAGTGTTGGCCAGCCGCTGACTTGTCCGACGACTATAGGGTCGTCCCCACGACCACGGGCCAAAGTTGGCCAGCCGCCGACATATCCGACGACTATAGGGTCGTCCCCACGACCCCGGGACTAGATTGGCCCGCCACCGTTATGTCCGACGACTATAGGGTCGTCCCCACGACCCCGGGCCAAAGTTGGACAGCCGCCGACTTGTCCGACGAGTATAGGGTCCTCCCCACGACCACGGGCCAAAGTTGGCCAGCCGCCGACATGTCCGACGACTATAGGGTCGTCCCCACGACCCGGGACTAGACTGGCCCGCCACCGACATGTCCGACGACTATAGAGTCGTCCCCACGACCCCGGGTCAATGTTGGCTCGCCGCCGACATGTCCGACGACTATAGGGTCGTCCCCACGACCCCTGGGCCAAAGTTGGACAGCCACCGACATTTCCGACGACTATACGGTCGTCCCCAGGACCACGGGCCAAAGTTGGCCAGCCGCGGACATGTCCGATGACTATAGGGTCGTCCCCACGACCCGGGACTAGACTGGCCCGCCACCGTCATGTCCGACGACTATAGGGTCGTTCCCACGACCCCCGGACTAGGTTGGCCGGCCGCCGACTTGTCCGACGACTATAGGGTCGTCCCCACGACCCCCCGACTAGGTGGGCTCGCCGCCGACTTGTCCGACGACTATAGGGTCGTCCCCACGACCACGGGCCAAAGTTGGCCCGCCACCGTCATGTCCAACGACTATCGGATCGTCCCCACGACCCCGGGACTAGATTGGCCAGCCGCCGACATGTCCGACGACTATAGAGTTGTCCCCACGACACCGGGCCAAAGTTGGCCAGCCGCTGACATGTCCAACGACTATAGGGTCGTCCCCACGACCACGGGCCAAAGTTGGCCAGCCGCCGACATGTCCGACGACTATTGGATCGTCCCCACGACCCCGGGACTAGATTGGCCCGCCACCGTCATGTCCAACGACTATCGGATCGTCCCCACGACCAGGGGCCAAAGTTGGCCAGCCGCCGACATGTCCGACGACTATAGGGACGTCCCCACGACCCCGGGACTAGATTGGCCAGCCGCCGACATGTCCGACGACTATCGGATCGTCCCCACGACCACGGGACAAAGTTGGCCAATCGCCGACATGTCCGACGACTATAGGGTCGTCCCTATGACCCCGGGACTAGATTGGATCGCCACCGTCATGTCCGACGACAATAGGGTCGTCCCCACGACCCCGGGTCTAGGTTGGCCAGCCGCCGAAATGTCCGACGACTAAACAGTCGTCCCCACGACCACGGGCCAATGTTGGCTAGCCGCTGACTTGTCCGACGACTATAGGGTCGTCCCCACGACCGCGGGACTAGATTGGCTCGCCGCCGACTTGTCCGACGACTGTAGGGTCGTCCCCACGACCCCGGGACTAGATTGGCCCGCCACCGTCATTTCCGACGACTATAGGGTCGTCCCCACGACCACGGGCCAAAGCTGGCCAGCCGCCGGCTTGTCCGACGACTATAGGGTCGTCCCATGACCCGGGACTAGACTGGCCCGCCACCGTCATGTCCGACGACTACAGGGTCGTCCCCACGACCCCCGGACTAGGTTGGTACGCCGCCGACTTGTCCGACGAGTATAGGGTCCTCCCCACGACCACGGGCCAAAGTTGGCCAGCCGCCGACATGTCCGACGACTATAGGGTCGTCCCCACGACCCGGGACTAGACTGGCCCGCCACCGACATGTCCGACGACTATAGAGTCGTCCCCACGACCCCGGGTCAATGTTGGCTCGCCGCCGACATGTCCGACGACTATAGGGTCGTCCCCACGACCCCTGGGCCAAAGTTGGACAGCCACCGACATTTCCGACGACTATACGGTCGTCCCCAGGACCACGGGCCAAAGTTGGCCAGCCGCGGACATGTCCGATGACTATAGGGTCGTCCCCACGACCCGGGACTAGACTGGCCCGCCACCGTCATGTCCGACGACTATAGGGTCGTTCCCACGACCCCCGGACTAGGTTGGCCGGCCGCCGACTTGTCCGACGACTATAGGGTCGTCCCCACGACCCCCCGACTAGGTGGGCTCGCCGCCGACTTGTCCGACGACTATAGGGTCGTTCCCACGACCCCGGGCCAAAGTTGGCAAGCTGCCGACTTATCCGACGACTATAGGGTCGTCCCCACGACCCCGGGGCTAGATTGGCCCGCCACCGTCATGTCCGACGACTATAGGGTCGTCCCCACGACCACGGGCCAAAGTTGGCCCGCCACCGTCATGTCCAACGACTATCGGATCGTCCCCACGACCCCGGGACTAGATTGGCCAGCCGCCGACATGTCCGACGACTATAGAGTTGTCCCCACGACACCGGGCCAAAGTTGGCCAGCCGCTGACATGTCCAACGACTATAGGGTCGTCCCCACGACCACGGGCCAAAGTTGGCCAGCCGCCGACATGTCCGACGACTATAGGGACGTCCCCACGACCCCGGGACTAGATTGGCCAGCCGCCGACATGTCCGACGACTATCGGATCGTCCCCACGACCACGGGCCAAAGTTGGCCAATCGCCGACATGTCCGACGACTATAGGGTCGTCCCTATGACCCCGGGACTAGATTGGATCGCCACCGTCATGTCCGACGACAATAGGGTCGTCCCCACGACCCCGGGTCTAGGTTGGCCAGCCGCCGAAATGTCCGACGACTAAACAGTCGTCCCCACGACCACGGGCCAATGTTGGCTAGCCGCTGACTTGTCCGACGACTATAGGGTCGTCCCCACGACCCCGGGCCAAAGTTGGACAGCCGCCGACTTGTCCGACGACTATAGGGTCGTCCCCACGACCACGGGCCAGTGTTGGCCAGCCGCTGACTTGTCCGACGACTATAGGGTCGTCCCCACGACCACGGGCCAAAGTTGGCCAGCCGCCGACATATCCGACGACTATAGGGTCGTCCCCACGACCCCGGGACTAGATTGGCCCGCCACCGTTATGTCCGACGACTATAGGGTCGTCCCCACGACCCCGGGCCAAAGTTGGACAGCCGCCGACTTGTCCGACGAGTATAGGGTCCTCCCCACGACCACGGGCCAAAGTTGGCCAGCCGCCGACATGTCCGACGACTATAGGGTCGTCCCCACGACCCGGGACTAGACTGGCCCGCCACCGACATGTCCGACGACTATAGAGTCGTCCCCACGACCCCGGGTCAATGTTGGCTCGCCGCCGACATGTCCGACGACTATAGGGTCGTCCCCACGACCCCTGGGCCAAAGTTGGACAGCCACCGACATTTCCGACGACTATACGGTCGTCCCCAGGACCACGGGCCAAAGTTGGCCAGCCGCGGACATGTCCGATGACTATAGGGTCGTCCCCACGACCCGGGACTAGACTGGCCCGCCACCGTCATGTCCGACGACTATAGGGTCGTTCCCACGACCCCCGGACTAGGTTGGCCGGCCGCCGACTTGTCCGACGACTATAGGGTCGTCCCCACGACCCCCCGACTAGGTGGGCTCGCCGCCGACTTGTCCGACGACTATAGGGTCGTCCCCACGACCACGGGCCAAAGTTGGCCCGCCACCGTCATGTCCAACGACTATCGGATCGTCCCCACGACCCCGGGACTAGATTGGCCAGCCGCCGACATGTCCGACGACTATAGAGTTGTCCCCACGACACCGGGCCAAAGTTGGCCAGCCGCTGACATGTCCAACGACTATAGGGTCGTCCCCACGACCACGGGCCAAAGTTGGCCAGCCGCCGACATGTCCGACGACTATTGGATCGTCCCCACGACCCCGGGACTAGATTGGCCCGCCACCGTCATGTCCAACGACTATCGGATCGTCCCCACGACCAGGGGCCAAAGTTGGCCAGCCGCCGACATGTCCGACGACTATAGGGACGTCCCCACGACCCCGGGACTAGATTGGCCAGCCGCCGACATGTCCGACGACTATCGGATCGTCCCCACGACCACGGGCCAAAGTTGGCCAATCGCCGACATGTCCGACGACTATAGGGTCGTCCCTATGACCCCGGGACTAGATTGGATCGCCACCGTCATGTCCGACGACAATAGGGTCGTCCCCACGACCCCGGGTCTAGGTTGGCCAGCCGCCGAAATGTCCGACGACTAAACAGTCGTCCCCACGACCACGGGCCAATGTTGGCTAGCCGCTGACTTGTCCGACGACTATAGGGTCGTCCCCACGACCGCGGGACTAGATTGGCTCGCCGCCGACTTGTCCGACGACTGTAGGGTCGTCCCCACGACCCCGGGACTAGATTGGCCCGCCACCGTCATTTCCGACGACTATAGGGTCGTCCCCACGACCACGGGCCAAAGCTGGCCAGCCGCCGGCTTGTCCGACGACTATAGGGTCGTCCCATGACCCGGGACTAGACTGGCCCGCCACCGTCATGTCCGACGACTACAGGGTCGTCCCCACGACCCCCGGACTAGGTTGGTACGCCGCCGACTTGTCCGACGAGTATAGGGTCCTCCCCACGACCACGGGCCAAAGTTGGCCAGCCGCCGACATGTCCGACGACTATAGGGTCGTCCCCACGACCCGGGACTAGACTGGCCCGCCACCGACATGTCCGACGACTATAGAGTCGTCCCCACGACCCCGGGTCAATGTTGGCTCGCCGCCGACATGTCCGACGACTATAGGGTCGTCCCCACGACCCCTGGGCCAAAGTTGGACAGCCACCGACATTTCCGACGACTATACGGTCGTCCCCAGGACCACGGGCCAAAGTTGGCCAGCCGCGGACATGTCCGATGACTATAGGGTCGTCCCCACGACCCGGGACTAGACTGGCCCGCCACCGTCATGTCCGACGACTATAGGGTCGTTCCCACGACCCCCGGACTAGGTTGGCCGGCCGCCGACTTGTCCGACGACTATAGGGTCGTCCCCACGACCCCCCGACTAGGTGGGCTCGCCGCCGACTTGTCCGACGACTATAGGGTCGTTCCCACGACCCCGGGCAAAAGTTGGCAAGCTGCCGACTTATCCGACGACTATAGGGTCGTCCCCATGACCCCGGGACTAGGTAGGCCCGCCGCCGACTTGTCCGACGACTATAGGGTCGTCCCCACGACCCCGGGACTAGATTGGCCCGCCACCGTTATGTCCGACGACTATAGGGTCGTCCCCACGACCACGGGCCAAAGTTGGCCAGCCGCCGACATGTCCGACGACTATAGGGTCGTCCCCACGACCCCCCGACTAGGTGGGCTCGCCGCCGACTTGTCCGACGAATATAGGGTCGTTCCCACGACCCCGGGCAAAAGTTGGCAAGCTGCCGACTTATCCGACGACTATAGGGTCGTCCCCATGACCCCGGGACTAGGTAGGCCCGCCGCCGACTTGTCCGACGACTATAGGGTCGTCCCCACGACCCCGGGACTAGATTGGCTCGCCGCCGACTTGTCCGACGACTATAGGGTCGTTCCCACGACCCCGGGCAAAAGTTGGCAAGCTGCCGACTTATCCGACGACTATAGGGTCGTCCCCATGACCCCGGGACTAGGTAGGCCCGCCGCCGACTTGTCCGACGACTATAGGGTCGTCCCCACGACCCCGGGACTAGATTGGCCCGCCACCGTTATGTCCGACGACTATAGGGTCGTCCCCACGACCGCGGGCCAAAGTTGGACAGCCGCCGACTTGTCCGACGACTATAGGGTCGTCCCCACGACCACGGGCCAAAGTTGGACAGCCACCGACATTTCCGACGACTATACGGTCGTCCCCACGACCACGGGCCAAAGTTGGCCAGCCGCCGACATGTCCGACGACTATAGGGTCGTCCCCACGACCCGGAACTAGACTGGCCCGCCACCGTCATGTCCGACGACTATAGGGTCGTTCCCACGACCCCCGGACTAGGTTGGCCGGCCGCCGACTTGTCCGATGACTATAGGGTGGTCCCCACGACCCCCCGACTAGGTGGGCTCGCCGCCGACTTGTCCGACGACTATAGGGTCGTCCCCACGACCCCGGGACTAGGTTGGCTTGCCGCCGACTTATCCGACGACTATAGGGTCGTCCCCACGACCCCGGGCAAATTTGGCAAGCCGCCGACATGTCCGACGACTATAGGGTCGTCCCCACATCCCCGGGACTAGATTGGCCCGACACCGTCAAGTCCGCCGACTATAGGGTCGTCCCCACGACCCCCGGACTAGCTTGGCCCGCCGTCGACTTGTCCGAAGACTATAGGGTCGTCCGAACGACCCCGGGACTAGGTTGACCTGCCGCCAACATGTCCGGCGACTATAGGGTCGTCCCCACAACCCTGGGCCAAAGTTGGCCAGCCGCCGACATGTCCGACGACTATAGGGTCGTCTCCACGACCGCGGGACTAGATTGGCTCGCCGCCGACTTGTCCGACGACTATAGGGTCGTTCCCACGACCACGGGCCAAAGTTGGCCACCCGCCGACTTGTCCGAGGACCATAGGGTCGTCCCCACGACCCCGGGTCTAGGTTGGCCAGCCGCCGACATGGCCGACGACTATGGAGTCGTCCCCACGACACCGGGACTATGTTGGCTCGCCGCCGACTTGTCCGACGACTATAGTGTCGCCCACACGACCACCGGCCAAAGTTGGCCAGCCGCCGACATTTCCGACGACTATAGGGTCGTCCCCACGACCGCGGGACTAGATTGGCTCGCCGCCGACTTGTCCGACGACTGTAGGGTCGTCCCCACGACCCCGGGACTAGATTGGCCCGCCACCGTCATTTCCGACGACTATAGGGTCGTCCCCACGACCACGGGCCAAAGCTGGCCAGCCGCCGGCTTGTCCGACGACTATAGGGTCGTCCCCATGACCCGGGACTAGACTGGCCCGCCACCGTCATGTCCGACGACTACAGGGTCGTCCCCACGACCCCCGGACTAGGTTGGTACGCCGCCGACTTGTCCGACGAGTATAGGGTCCTCCCCACGACCACGGGCCAAAGTTGGCCAGCCGCCGACATGTCCGACGACTATAGGGTCGTCCCCACGACCCGGGACTAGACTGGCCCGCCACCGACATGTCCGACGACTATAGAGTCGTCCCCACGACCCCGGGTCAATGTTGGCTCGCCGCCGACATGTCCGACGACTATAGGGTCGTCCCCACGACCCCTGGGCCAAAGATGGACAGCCACCGACATTTCCGACGACTATACGGTCGTCCCCAGGACCACGGGCCAAAGTTGGCCAGCCGCGGACATGTCCGATGACTATAGGGTCGTCCCCACGACCCGGGACTAGACTGGCCCGCCACCGTCATGTCCGACGACTATAGGGTCGTTCCCACGACCCCCGGACTAGGTTGGCCGGCCGCCGACTTGTCCGACGACTTTAGGGTCGTCCCCACGACCCCCCGACTAGGTGGGCTCGCCGCCGACTTGTCCGACGACTATAGGGTCGTTCCCACGACCCCGGGCCAAAGTTGGCAAGCTGCCGACTTATCCGACGACTATAGGGTCGTCCCCATGACCCCGGGACTAGGTAGGCCCGCCGCCGACTTGTCCGACGACTATAGGGTCGTCCCCACGACCCCGGGACTAGATTGGCCCGCCACCGTTATGTCCGACGACTATAGGGTCGTCCCCACGACCACGGGCCAAAGTTGGCCAGCCGCCGACATGTCCGACGACTATAGGGTCGTCCCCACGACCCGGGACTAGACTGGCCCGCCACCGTCATGTCCGACAACTATAGGGTCATCCCCACGACCCCGGGTCTAGGTTGGCCCGCCGCCGACTTGTCCGACGACTATAGGGTCGTCCCCACGACCCCGGGACTAGGTTGGCTCACCACCGACATGTCTGACGACTATAGGGTCGTCCCCACGACCCCGGGACTAGATTGGCCCGCCACCGTCAAGTCCGATGACTATAGGGTCGTCCCCACGACCCCGGGCCAAAGTTGGACAGCCGCCGACTTGTCCGACGACTATAGGGTCGTCCCCACGACCACGGGCCAGTGTTGGCCAGCCGCTGACTTGTCCGACGACTATAGGGTCGTCCCCACGACCACGGGCCAAAGTTGGCCAGCCGCCGACATATCCGACGACTATAGGGTCGTCCCCACGACCCCGGGACTAGATTGGCCCGCCACCGTTATGTCCGACGACTATAGGGTCGTCCCCACGACCCCGGGCCAAAGTTGGACAGCCGCCGACTTGTCCGACGACTATAGGGTCGTCCCCACGACCACGGGCCAGTGTTGGCCAGCCGCCGACATGTCCGACGACTATAGAGTCGTCCCCACGACACCGGGCCAAAGTTGGACAGCCGCCGACATGTCCGAAGACTATGAGGTCGTCCCCACGTCCTCGGGTCTAGATTGTCCCGCTACCGTCATGTCCGACGACTATAGGGTCGTCCCCACGACCACGGGCCAAAGTTGGCCAGCCGCCGACATATCCGACGACTATAGGGTCGTCCCCACGACCCCGGGACTAGATTGGCCCGCCACCGTTATGTCCGACGACTATAGGGTCGTCCCCACGACCCCGGGCCAAAGTTGGACAGCCGCCGACTTGTCCGACGACTATAGGGTCGTCCCCACGACCACGGGCCAGTGTTGGCCAGCCGCCGACATGTCCGACGACTATAGAGTCGTCCCCACGACACCGGGCCAAAGTTGGACAGCCGCCGACATGTCCGATGACTATAGGGTCGTCCCCACGACCCGGGACTAGACTGGCCCGCCACCGTCATGTCCGACAACTATAGGGTCATCCCCACGACCCCGGGACTAGATTGACCCTAGACCGTCATGTCCGACGACTATCGGATCGTCCCCACGACCACGGGCGAAAGCTGGCCAGCCGCCGACATGTCCGACGACTATTGAGTCGTCCCCACGACCACGGGCCAAAGTTGGCCAGCCGCCGACATGTGCGACGACTATAGGGTCGTCCCCACGACCCCGGGACTAGATTGGCCCGCCACCGTCATGTCCGACGACAATAGGGTCGTCCCCACGACCCCGGTACAAGGTTGGCCCGCCGCCGACTTGCCCGTCGACTATAGGGTCGTCCCCACGACCACGGGCCAAAGTTGGCCAGCCGCTGACATGTCCAACGACTATAGGGTCGTCCCCACGACCACGGGCCTAAGTTCGTCAGCCGCCGACATGTCCGACGACTATTGGATCGTCCCCACGACCACGGGCCAAAGTTGGCCAGCCGCCAACATGTCCGACGACTATAGGGTCGTCCCTACGACCCCGGGAATAGATTGGCCCGCCACCGTCATGTCCGACGACAATAGGGTCGTCCCCACGACCCCGGGTCTAGGTTGGCCAGCCGCCGACATGTCCGACGACTATAGAGTTGTCCCCACGACACCGGGCCAAAGTTGGCCAGCCGCTGACATGTCCAACGACTATAGGGTCGTCCCCACGACCCCGGGACTAGATTGCCCCGCCACCGTCATGTCCAACGACTATCGGATCGTCCCCACGACCAGGGGCCAAAGTTGGCCAGTCGCCGACATGTCCGACGACTATAGGGTCGTCCCCACGACCCCGGGACTAGATTCGCCAGCCGCCGACATGTCCGACGACTATAGGGTCGTCCCGACGACCCCGGGCCAATGTTGGCCAATCGCCAACATGTCCGACGACTATAGGGTCGTCCCTACGACCCCGGGACTAGATTGGCCCGTCACCGTCATGTCCAACGATTATAGGGTCGTCCCCACGACCCCGGGACTAGATTGGCCCGCTACCGTCATGTCCGAAGACTATAGGGTCGTCCCCACGACCACGGGCCAAAGTTGGCCAGCCGCTGACATGTCCGACGACTATAGGGTCGTCCCCACGACCCCGGGACTAGATTGGCCCTAGACCGTCATGTCCGACGACTATCGGAACGTCCCCACGACCCCGGGACTAGATTGGCCCGCCACCGTCATGTCCAACGACTATCGGATCGTCCCCACGACCAGGGGCCAAAGTTGGCCAGCCGCCGACATGTCCGACGACTATAGGGACGTCCCCACGACCCCGGGACTAGATTGGCCAGCCGCCGACATGTCCGACGACCATAGGGTCGTACCTACGACCCCGGGACTAGATTGGCCCGCCACCGTCATGTCCGACGACAATAGGGTCGTCCCCACGACCCTGGGTCTAGGTTGGCCAGCCGCCGACATGTCCGACGACTATCGGATCGTCCCCACGACCACGGGCCAAAGTTGGCCAGCCGCCGACATGTCCGACGACTATTGGATCGTCTCCACGACCACGGGCCAAAGTTGGCCAGCCGCCGACATGTCCGACGACTATAGGGTCGTCCCCACGACCTCGGGACTAGGTTGGCCAGCCGCCGACATGTCCGACGACTACAAGGTCGTCCCCACGACCTCGGGACTAGGTTGGCCAGCCGCCGACATGTCCGACGACTATAGGGTCGTCCCGACGACCCCGGGCCAATGTTGGCCAATCGCCAACATGTCCGACGACTATAGGGTCGTCCCTACGACCCCGGGAATAGATTGGCCCGCCACCGTCATGTCCGACGACAATAGGGTCGTCCCCACGACCCCGGGTCTAGGTTGGCCAGCCGCCGACATGTCCGACGACTATAGAGTTGTCCCCACGACACCGGGCCAAAGTTGGCCAGCCGCTGACATGTCCAACGACTATAGGGTCGTCCCCACGACCACGGGCCAAAGTTGGCCAGCCGCCGACATGTCCGACGACTATTGGATCGTCCCCACGACCCCGGGACTAGATTGGCCCGCCACCGTCATGTCCAACGACTATCGGATCGTCCCCACGACCAGGGGCCAAAGTTGGCCAGCCGCCGACATGTCCGACGACTATAGGGTCGTCCCCACGACCCCGGGACTAGATTGGCCAGCCGCCGACATGTCCGACGACTATAGGGTCGTCCCGACGACCCCGGGCCAATGTTGGCCAATCGCCAACATGTCCGACGACTATAGGGTCGTCCCTACGACCCCGGGACTAGATTGGCCCGCCACCGTCATGTCCAACGATTATAGGGTCGTCCCCACGACCCCGGGACTAGATTGGCCCGCTACCGTCATGTCCGAAGACTATAGGGTCGTCCCCACGACCACGGACCAAAGTTGGCCAGCCGCCGACATGTCCGACGACTATAGGGTCGTCCCCACGACCCTGGGACCAGATTGGCCCGCCACCGTCATGTCCGACGACTATAGGGTCGTCCCCACGACCCTGGGACTAGATTGGCCCGCCACCGTCATGTCCGACGACAATAGGGTCGTCCCCACGACCCCGGGCCAATGTTGGCCAATCGCCGTCTTGTCCGACGACTATAGGGTCGTTCCCACCACCACGGGCCAATATTGGACAATCGCCGACATGTCCGAAGACTATAGGGTCGTACCTACGACCCCGGGACTAGATTGGCCCGCCACCGTCATGTCCGACGACAATAGGATCGTCCCCACGACCCTGGGTCTAGATTGGCCAGCCGCCGACATGTCCGACGAATATAGAGTCGCCCCACGACACCGGGCCAAAGTTGGCCAGCCGGCGACATGTACGACGACTATAGGGTCGTCCCCACGACCCCGGGACTAGATTGGCCCGCCAACGTCATGTCCGACGTCTATAGGGTCGTCCCCACGACAACGGGCCTACGTTGGCCAGCCGCCGACATGTCCGACGACTATAGGGTCGTCCCCACGACCGCGGGCCAAAGATGTCCAGCCGCCGTGTTGTCCGACGACTATAGGTTCGTCCCCACGACCCCGGGACTAGGCAGACCTGCCGCCAACATGTCCGACGACTATAGGGTCGTCCCTACGACCCCGGGACTAGATTGGCCCGCCACCGTCATGTCCAACGATTATAGGGTCGTCCCCACGACCCCGGGACTAGATTGGCCCGCTACCGTCATGTCCGAAGACTATAGGGTCGTCCCCACGACCACGGGCCAAAGTTGGCCAGCCGCTGACATGTCCAACGACTATAGGGTCGTCCCCACGACCACGGGCCTAAGTTCGTCAGCCGCCGACATGTCCGACGACTATTGGATCGTCCCCACGACCACGGGCCAAAGTTGGCCAGCCGCCGACATGTCCGACGACTATAGGGTCGTCCCCACGACCCCGGGACTAGATTGACCCTAGACCGTCATGTCCGACGACTATCGGATCGTCCCCACGACCACGGGCGAAAGCTGGCCAGCCGCCGACATGTCCGACGACTATTGAGTCGTCCCCACGACCACGGGCCAAAGTTGGCCAGCCGCCGACATGTGCGACGACTATAGGGTCGTCCCCACGACCCCGGGACTAGATTGGCCCGCCACCGTCATGTCCGACGACAATAGGGTCGTCCCCACGACCCCGGTACAAGGTTGGCCCGCCGCCGACTTGCCCGTCGACTATAGGGTCGTCCCCACGACCACGGGCCAAAGTTGGCCAGCCGCTGACATGTCCAACGACTATAGGGTCGTCCCCACGACCACGGGCCTAAGTTCGTCAGCCGCCGACATGTCCGACGACTATTGGATCGTCCCCACGACCACGGGCCAAAGTTGGCCAGCCGCCAACATGTCCGACGACTATAGGGTCGTCCCTACGACCCCGGGAATAGATTGGCCCGCCACCGTCATGTCCGACGACAATAGGGTCGTCCCCACGACCCCGGGTCTAGGTTGGCCAGCCGCCGACATGTCCGACGACTATAGAGTTGTCCCCACGACACCGGGCCAAAGTTGGCCAGCCGCTGACATGTCCAACGACTATAGGGTCGTCCCCACGACCCCGGGACTAGATTGCCCCGCCACCGTCATGTCCAACGACTATCGGATCGTCCCCACGACCAGGGGCCAAAGTTGGCCAGTCGCCGACATGTCCGACGACTATAGGGTCGTCCCCACGACCCCGGGGCTAGATTCGCCAGCCGCCGACATGTCCGACGACTATAGGGTCGTCCCGACGACCCCGGGCCAATGTTGGCCAATCGCCAACATGTCCGACGACTATAGGGTCGTCCCTACGACCCCGGGACTAGATTGGCCCGTCACCGTCATGTCCAACGATTATAGGGTCGTCCCCACGACCCCGGGACTAGATTGGCCCGCTACCGTCATGTCCGAAGACTATAGGGTCGTCCCCACGACCACGGGCCAAAGTTGGCCAGCCGCTGACATGTCCGACGACTATAGGGTCGTCCCCACGACCCCGGGACTAGATTGGCCCTAGACCGTCATGTCCGACGACTATCGGAACGTCCCCACGACCCCGGGACTAGATTGGCCCGCCACCGTCATGTCCAACGACTATCGGATCGTCCCCACGACCAGGGGCCAAAGTTGGCCAGCCGCCGACATGTCCGACGACTATAGGGACGTCCCCACGACCCCGGGACTAGATTGGCCAGCCGCCGACATGTCCGACGACCATAGGGTCGTACCTACGACCCCGGGACTAGATTGGCCCGCCACCGTCATGTCCGACGACAATAGGGTCGTCCCCACGACCCTGGGTCTAGGTTGGCCAGCCGCCGACATGTCCGGCGACTAAACAGTCGTCCCCACGACCACGGGCAAAAGTTGGCCAGCCGCCGACATGTCCGACGACTATAGGGTCGTCCCCACGACCCCGGGACTAGATTGGCCCGCCACCGCCATGTCCGACGACAATAGGGTCGTCCCCACGACCCCGGGTCTAGGTTGGCCAGCCGCCGACATGTCCGACGACTATCGGATCGTCCCCACGACCACGGGCCAAAGTTGGCCAGCCGCTGACATGTCCGACGACTATTGGATCGTCTCCACGACCACGGGCCAAAGTTGGCCAGCCGCCGACATGTCCGACGACTATAGGGTCGTCCCCACGACCTCGGGACTAGGTTGGCCAGCCGCCGACATGTCCGACGACTACAAGGTCGTCCCCACGACCTCGGGACTAGGTTGGCCAGCCGCCGACATGTCCGACGACTATAGGGTCGTCCCGACGACCCTGGGCCAATGTTGGCCAATCGCCAACATGTCCGACGACTATAGGGTCGTCCCTACGACCCCGGGACTAGATTGGCCCGCCACCGTCATGTCCAACGATTATAGGGTCGTCCCCACGACCCCGGGACTAGATTGGCCCGCTACCGTCATGTCCGAAGACTATAGGGTCGTCCCCACGACCACGGGCCAAAGTTGGCCAATCGCCAACATGTCCGACGACTATAGGGTCGTCCCTACGACCCCGGGAATAGATTGGCCCGCCACCGTCATGTCCGACGACAATAGGGTCGTCCCCACGACCCCGGTTCTAGGTTGGCCAGCCGCCGACATGTCCGACGACTATAGAGTTGTCCCCACGACACCGGGCCAAAGTTGGCCAGCCGCTGACATGTCCAACGACTATAGGGTCGTCCCCACGACCACGGGCCAAAGTTGGCCAGCCGCCGACATGTCCGACGACTATTGGATCGTCCCCACGACCCCGGGACTAGATTGGCCCGCCACCGTCATGTCCAACGACTATCGGATCGTCCCCACGACCAGGGGCCAAAGTTGGCCAGCCGCCGACATGTCCGACGACTATAGGGACGTCCCCACGACCCCGGGACTAGATTGGCCCGCCACCGTCATGTCCGACGAAAATAGGGTCGTCCCCACGACCCCAGTACAAGGTTGGCCCGCCGCCGACTTGCCCGTCGACTATAGGGTCGTCCCCACGACCACGGGCCAAAGTTGGCCAGCCGCTGACATGTCCAACGACTATAGGGTCGTCCCCACGACCACGGGCCTAAGTTCGTCAGCCGCCGACATGTCCGACGACTATTGGATCGTCCCCACGACCACGGGCCAAAGTTGGCCAGCCGCCAACATGTCCGACGACTACAGGGTCGTCCCTACGACCCCGGGAATAGATTGGCCCGCCACCGTCATGTCCGACGACAATAGGGTCGTCCCCACGACCCCGGGTCTAGGTTGGCCAGCCGCCGACATGTCCGACGACTATAGAGTTGTCCCCACGACACCGGGCCAAAGTTGGCCAGCCGCTGACATGTCCAACGACTATAGGGTCGTCCCCACGACCACGGGCCAAAGTTGGCCAGCCGCCGACATGTCCGACGACTATTGGATCGTCCCCACGACCCCGGGACTAGATTGGCCCGCCACCGTCATGTCCAACGACTATCGGATCGTCCCCACGACCAGGGGCCAAAGTTGGCCAGCCGCCGACATGTCCGACGACTATAGGGTCGTCCCCACGACCCCGGGACTAGATTGGCCAGCCGCCGACATGTCCGACGACTATAGGGTCGTCCCGACGACCCCGGGCCAATGTTGGCCAATCGCCAACATGTCCGACGACTATAGGGTCGTCCCTACGACCCCGGGACTAGATTGGCCCGCCACCGTCGTGTCCAACGATTATAGGGTCGTCCCCACGACCCCGGGACTAGATTGGCCCGCTACCGTCATGTCCGAAGACTATAGGGTCGTCCCCACGACCACGGACCAAAGTTGGCCAGCCGCCGACATGTCCGACGACTATAGGGTCGTCCCCACGACCCTGGGACCAGATTGGCCCGCCACCGTCATGTCCGACGACTATAGGGTCGTCCCCACGACCCTGGGACTAGATTGGCCCGCCACCGTCATGTCCGACGACAATAGGGTCGTCCCCACGACCCCGGGCCAATGTTGGCCAATCGCCGTCTTGTCCGACGACTATAGGGTCGTTCCCACCACCACGGGCCAATATTGGACAATCGCCGACATGTCCGAAGACTATAGGGTCGTACCTACGACCCCGGGACTAGATTGGCCCGCCACCGTCATGTCCGACGACAATAGGATCGTCCCCACGACCCTGGGTCTAGATTGGCCAGCCGCCGACATGTCCGACGAATATAGAGTCGCCCCACGACACCGGGCCAAAGTTGGCCAGCCGGCGACATGTACGACGACTATAGGGTCGTCCCCACGACCCCGGGACTAGATTGGCCCGCCAACGTCATGTCCGACGTCTATAGGGTCGTCCCCACGACAACGGGCCTACGTTGGCCAGCCGCCGACATGTCCGACGACTATAGGGTCGTCCCCACGACCGCGGGCCAAAGATGTCCAGCCGCCGTGTTGTCCGACGACTATAGGTTCGTCCCCACGACCCCGGGACTAGGCAGACCTGCCGCCAACATGTCCGACGACTATAGGGTCGTCCCTACGACCCCGGGACTAGATTGGCCCGCCACCGTCATGTCCAACGATTATAGGGTCGTCCCCACGACCCCGGGACTAGATTGGCCCGCTACCGTCATGTCCGAAGACTATAGGGTCGTCCCCACGACCACGGGCCAAAGTTGGCCAGCCGCTGACATGTCCAACGACTATAGGGTCGTCCCCACGACCACGGGCCTAAGTTCGTCAGCCGCCGACATGTCCGACGACTATTGGATCGTCCCCACGACCACGGGCCAAAGTTGGCCAGCCGCCGACATGTCCGACGACTATAGGGTCGTCCCCACGACCCCGGGACTAGATTGACCCTAGACCGTCATGTCCGACGACTATCGGATCGTCCCCACGACCACGGGCGAAAGCTGGCCAGCCGCCGACATGTCCGACGACTATTGAGTCGTCCCCACGACCACGGGCCAAAGTTGGCCAGCCGCCGACATGTGCGACGACTATAGGGTCGTCCCCACGACCCCGGGACTAGATTGGCCCGCCACCGTCATGTCCGACGACAATAGGGTCGTCCCCACGACCCCGGTACAAGGTTGGCCCGCCGCCGACTTGCCCGTCGACTATAGGGTCGTCCCCACGACCACGGGCCAAAGTTGGCCAGCCGCTGACATGTCCAACGACTATAGGGTCGTCCCCACGACCACGGGCCTAAGTTCGTCAGCCGCCGACATGTCCGACGACTATTGGATCGTCCCCACGACCACGGGCCAAAGTTGGCCAGCCGCCAACATGTCCGACGACTATAGGGTCGTCCCTACGACCCCGGGAATAGATTGGCCCGCCACCGTCATGTCCGACGACAATAGGGTCGTCCCCACGACCCCGGGTCTAGGTTGGCCAGCCGCCGACATGTCCGACGACTATAGAGTTGTCCCCACGACACCGGGCCAAAGTTGGCCAGCCGCTGACATGTCCAACGACTATAGGGTCGTCCCCACGACCCCGGGACTAGATTGCCCCGCCACCGTCATGTCCAACGACTATCGGATCGTCCCCACGACCAGGGGCCAAAGTTGGCCAGTCGCCGACATGTCCGACGACTATAGGGTCGTCCCCACGACCCCGGGACTAGATTCGCCAGCCGCCGACATGTCCGACGACTATAGGGTCGTCCCGACGACCCCGGGCCAATGTTGGCCAATCGCCAACATGTCCGACGACTATAGGGTCGTCCCTACGACCCCGGGACTAGATTGGCCCGTCACCGTCATGTCCAACGATTATAGGGTCGTCCCCACGACCCCGGGACTAGATTGGCCCGCTACCGTCATGTCCGAAGACTATAGGGTCGTCCCCACGACCACGGGCCAAAGTTGGCCAGCCGCTGACATGTCCGACGACTATAGGGTCGTCCCCACGACCCCGGGACTAGATTGGCCCTAGACCGTCATGTCCGACGACTATCGGAACGTCCCCACGACCCCGGGACTAGATTGGCCCGCCACCGTCATGTCCAACGACTATCGGATCGTCCCCACGACCAGGGGCCAAAGTTGGCCAGCCGCCGACATGTCCGACGACTATAGGGACGTCCCCACGACCCCGGGACTAGATTGGCCAGCCGCCGACATGTCCGACGACCATAGGGTCGTACCTACGACCCCGGGACTAGATTGGCCCGCCACCGTCATGTCCGACGACAATAGGGTCGTCCCCACGACCCTGGGTCTAGGTTGGCCAGCCGCCGACATGTCCGGCGACTAAACAGTCGTCCCCACGACCACGGGCAAAAGTTGGCCAGCCGCCGACATGTCCGACGACTATAGGGTCGTCCCCACGACCCCGGGACTAGATTGGCCCGCCACCGCCATGTCCGACGACAATAGGGTCGTCCCCACGACCCCGGGTCTAGGTTGGCCAGCCGCCGACATGTCCGACGACTATCGGATCGTCCCCACGACCACGGGCCAAAGTTGGCCAGCCGCTGACATGTCCGACGACTATTGGATCGTCTCCACGACCACGGGCCAAAGTTGGCCAGCCGCCGACATGTCCGACGACTATAGGGTCGTCCCCACGACCTCGGGACTAGGTTGGCCAGCCGCCGACATGTCCGACGACTACAAGGTCGTCCCCACGACCTCGGGACTAGGTTGGCCAGCCGCCGACATGTCCGACGACTATAGGGTCGTCCCGACGACCCTGGGCCAATGTTGGCCAATCGCCAACATGTCCGACGACTATAGGGTCGTCCCTACGACCCCGGGACTAGATTGGCCCGCCACCGTCATGTCCAACGATTATAGGGTCGTCCCCACGACCCCGGGACTAGATTGGCCCGCTACCGTCATGTCCGAAGACTATAGGGTCGTCCCCACGACCACGGGCCAAAGTTGGCCAGCCGCCAACATGTCCGACGACTACAGGGTCGTCCCTACGACCCCGGGAATAGATTGGCCCGCCACCGTCATGTCCGACGACAATAGGGTCGTCCCCACGACCCCGGGTCTAGGTTGGCCAGCCGCCGACATGTCCGACGACTATAGAGTTGTCCCCACGACACCGGGCCAAAGTTGGCCAGCCGCTGACATGTCCAACGACTATAGGGTCGTCCCCACGACCACGGGCCAAAGTTGGCCAGCCGCCGACATGTCCGACGACTATTGGATCGTCCCCACGACCCCGGGACTAGATTGGCCCGCCACCGTCATGTCCAACGACTATCGGATCGTCCCCACGACCAGGGGCCAAAGTTGGCCAGCCGCCGACATGTCCGACGACTATAGGGTCGTCCCCACGACCCCGGGACTAGATTGGCCAGCCGCCGACATGTCCGACGACTATAGGGTCGTCCCGACGACCCCGGGCCAATGTTGGCCAATCGCCAACATGTCCGACGACTATAGGGTCGTCCCTACGACCCCGGGACTAGATTGGCCCGCCACCGTCGTGTCCAACGATTATAGGGTCGTCCCCACGACCCCGGGACTAGATTGGCCCGCTACCGTCATGTCCGAAGACTATAGGGTCGTCCCCACGACCACGGGCCAAAGTTGGCCAGCCGCTGACATGTCCAACGACTATAGGGTCGTCCCCACGACCACGGGCCTAAGTTCGTCAGCCGCCGACATGTCCGACGACTATTGGATCGTCCCCACGACCACGGGCCAAAGTTGGCCAGCCGCCGACATGTCCGACGACTATAGGGTCGTCCCCACGACCCCGGGACTAGATTGACCCTAGACCGTCATGTCCGACGACTATCGGATCGTCCCCACGACCACGGGCGAAAGCTGGCCAGCCGCCGACATGTCCGACGACTATTGAGTCGTCCCCACGACCACGGGCCAAAGTTGGCCAGCCGCCGACATGTGCGACGACTATAGGGTCGTCCCCACGACCCCGGGACTAGATTGGCCCGCCACCGTCATGTCCGACGACAATAGGGTCGTCCCCACGACCCAGAGAATAGATTGGCCCGCCGCCGTCATGTCCAACGACTATCGGATCGTCCCCACGACCAGGGGCCAAAGTTGGCCAGCCGCCGACATGTCCGACGACTATAGGGACGTCCCCACGACCCCGGGACTAGATTGGCCAGCCGCCGACATGTCCGACGACTATAGGGTCGTCCCGACGACCCCGGGCCAATGTTGGCCAATCGCCGACATGTCCGACGACTATAGGGTCGTCCCCACGACCACGGGCCAAAGTTGGCCAGCCGCTGACATGTCCAACGACTATAGGGTCGTCCCCACGACCACGGGCCTAAGTTCGTCAGCCGCCGACATGTCCGACGACTATAGGGTCGTCCCCACGACCCCGGGACTAGATTGGCCCGCCAGCGACAAGTCCGACGACTATAGGGTCGTCCCCACGACCTCGGGACTAGGTTGGCCAGCCGCAGACATGTCCGACGACTATAGGGTCGTCCCCACGACCCCGGGCCAATGTTGGCCAATCGCCGACATGTCCGACGACTATAGGGTCGTCCCCACGACCCCGGGACTAGGATGGCTCGCCACCGTCATGTCTGACGACTATAGGGTCGGCCCCACGACCACGGGCCAAAGTTGGCCAGCCGCTGATATGTCCGACGACTATAGGGTCGTCCCCACGACCCGGGACTAGACTCGCCCGCCACCGACATGTCCGACGACTATAGAGTCGTCCCCACGACCCCGGGTCAATGTTGGCTCGCCGCCGACATGTCCGACGACTATAGGGTCGTCCCCACGACCCCTGGGCCAAAGTTGGACAGCCACCGACATTTCCGACGACTATAGGGTCGTCCCCACGACCACGGGCCAAAGTTGGCCAGCCGCCGACATATCCGACGACTATAGGGTCGTCCCCACGACCCGCGACTAGACTGGCCCGCCAAAGACATGTCCGACGACTATAGAGTCGTCCCCACGACCCCGGGTCAATGTTGGCTCGCCGCCGACATGTCCGACGACTATAGGGTCGTCCCCACGACCCCTGGGCCAAAGTTGGACAGCCACCGACATTTCCGACGACTATAGGGTCGTCCCCACGACCACGGGCCAAAGTTGGCCAGCCGCCGACATGTCCGACGACTATTGGGTCGTCCCCACGACCCCGGACTACACTGGCCCGCCACCGTCATGTTCGACGACTATAGGGTCGTCACCACGACCCCCGGATTAGGTTGGCCGGCCGCCGAATTGTCCGACGACTATAGGGTCGTCCCCACGACCCCGGGCCAAAGTTGGCCAGCCGCTGATATGTCCGACGACTATAGGGTCGTCCCCACGACCCGGGACTAGACTGGCCCGCCACCGACATGTCCGACGACTATAGAGTCGTCCCCACGACCCCGGGTCAATGTTGGCTCGCCGCCGACATGTCCGACGACTATAGGGTCGTCCCCACGACCCCTGGGCCAAAGTTGGACAGCCACCGACCTTTCCGACGACTATAGGGTCGTCCCCACGACCACGGGCCAAAGTTGGCCAGCCGCCGACATGTCCGACGACTATAGGGTCGTCCCCACGACCCGGGACTAGACTGGCCCGCCACCGTCATGTCCGACGACTATAGGGTCGTCCCCACGACCCCCGGACTAGGTTGGCCGGCCGCCGACTTGTCCGACGACTATAGGGTCGTCCCCACGACCGCCCCACTAGGTGGGCTCGCCGCCGACTTGTCCGACGACTATAGGGTCGTTCCCACGACCCCGGGCCAAAGTTGGCAAGCTGCCGACTTATCCGACGACTATAGGGTCGTCCCCACGACCCCGGGACTAGATTGGCCCGCCACCGTTATGTCCGACGACTATAGGGTCGTCCCCACGACCACGGGCCAAAGTTGGCTAGCCGGCGACATGTCCGACGACTATAGGGTCATCCCCACGACCCCGGGACTAGGTTGGCCCGCCGGCGACTTGTCCGACGACTATAGGGTCGTCCCCACGACCCCGGGACTAGATTGGCCCGCCACCGTCATTTCCGACGACTATAGGGTCGTCCCCACGACCACGGGCCAATGTTGGCCAGCCGCCGACATGTCCGACGACTATAGGGTCGTCCCCACGACCCGGGACTAGACTGGCCCGCCACCGACATGTCCGACGACTATAGAGTCGTCACCACGACCCCGGGTCAATTTTGGCTCGCCGCCGACATGTCCGACGACTATAGGGTCGTCCCCACGACCCCTGGGCCAAAGTTGGACAGCCACCGACATTTCCGACGACTATAGGGTCGTCCCCACGACCACGGGCCAAAGTTGGCCAGCCGCCGACATGTCCGACGACTATAGGGTCGTCCCCACGACCCGGGACTAGACTGGCCCGCCACCGTCATGTCCGACGACTATAGTGTCGTCCCCACGACCCCCGGACTAGGTTGGCCGGCCGCCGACTTGTCCGACGACTATAGGGTCGTCCCCACGACCCCCCGAATAGGTGGGCTCGCCGCCGACATGTCCGACGACTATAGGGTCGTCCCCACGACCACGGGCCAAAGTTGGCCAGCCGCCGACATATCCGACGACTATAGGGTCGTCCCCACGACCACGGGCCAATGTTGGCCAGCCGCTGACTTGTCCGACGACTTAGGGTCGTCCCCACGACCGCGGGGCTAGATTGGCCCGCCAGCGACAAGTCCGACGACTATAGGGTCGTCCCCACGACCACGGGCCAAAGTTAGCCTGCCGCCGACATGTCCGACGACTATAGGGTCGTCCCCACGACCCCGGGACTAGATTGGCCCGCCAGCGACAAGTCCGACGACTATAGGGTCGTCCCCACGACCTCGGGACTAGGTTGGCCAGCCGCAGACATGTCCGACGACTATAGGGTCGTCCCCACGACCCCGGGCCAATGTTGGCCAATCGCCGACATGTCCGACGACTATAGGGTCGTCCCCACGACCCCGGGACTAGGTTGGCTCGCCACCGTCATGTCTGACGACAATAGGGTCGTCCCCACGACCACGGGTCAAAGTTGGCCAGCCGCCGACTTGTCCGACGACTATAGGGTCGTCCCCACGACCACGGGCCAAAGTTGGCCAGCCGGCGACATGTCCGACGACTATAGAGTCGTTCATACGACCCCGGGACTAGGTTGGCCAGCCGCCGACATGTCCGACGACTATAGGGTCGTCCCCACGACCCCGGGACTAGATTGGCCCTAGACCGTCATGTCCGACGACTATCGGATCGTCCCCACGACCACGGGCCAAAGCTGGCCAGACGCCGACATGTCCGACGACTATAGGGTCGTCCCCACGACCCCGGCACAAGGTTGGCCCGCCGCCGACTTGCCCGGCGACTATAGGGTCGTCCCCACGACCCCGGGACTAGATTGGCCCGCCACCGTCATATCCAACGACAATAGGGTCGTCCCCAGGACCCTGGGTCTAGGTTGGCCAGCCGCCGACATGTCCGGCGACTAAACAGTCGTCCCCACGACCCCGGGCCAATGTTGGCCAATCGCCGACATGTCCGACGAACATAGGGACGTACCTACGACCCCGGGACTAGATTGGCCCGCCACCGTCATGTCCGACGACAATAGGGTCGTCCCCACGACCCTGGGTCTAGGATGGCCAGCCGCCGACATGTCCGGCGACTAAACAATCGTCCCCACGACCACGGACAAAAGTTGGCCAGCCGCCGACATGTCCGACGACTATAGGGTCGTCCCCACGACCCCGGGACTAGATTGGCCCGCCACCGTCATGTCCGACGACTATCGGATCGACCCCACGACCACGGGCCAAAGTTGGCCAATCGCCGACATGTCCGACGACTATAGGGTCGTCCCTATGACCCCGGGACTAGATTGGCCCGCCACCGTCATGTCCAACGACAATAGGGTCGTCCCCAGGACCCTGGGTCTAGGTTGGCCAGCCGCCGACATGATCGACGACTATAGGGTCGTCCCCACGACCCCCGGACTAGGTTGGCTCGCCGCCGACTTGTCCGACGAGTATAGGGTCGTCCCCACGACCCCGGGACTAGGTTGCCCCGCCGCCGACTTGTCCGACGACTATAGGGTCGTCCCCACGACCCTGGGCCAAAGTTGGCAAGCCGCCGACATGTCCGACGACTATAGGGTCGTTCCTACGACCTCGGGACTAGATTGGCCCGCCACCGTCATGTCCAACGACTATCGGATCGTCCCCACGACCAGGGGCCAAAGTTGGCCAGCCGCCGACATGTCCGACGACTATAGGGACGTCCCCACGACCCCGGGACTAGATTGGCCAGCCGCCGACATGTCCGACGACTATAGGGTCGTCCCGACGACCCCGGGCCAATGTTGGCCAATCGCCAACATGTCCGACGACTATAGGGTCGTCCCTACGACCCCGGGACTAGATTGGCCCGCCACCGTCGTGTCCAACGATTATAGGGTCGTCCCCACGACCCCGGGACTAGATTGGCCCGCTACCGTCATGTCCGAAGACTATAGGGTCGTCCCCACGACCACGGGCCAAAGTTGGCCAGCCGCTGACATGTCCAACGACTATAGGGTCGTCCCCACGACCACGGGCCTAAGTTCGTCAGCCGCCGACATGTCCGACGACTATTGGATCGTCCCCACGACCACGGGCCAAAGTTGGCCAGCCGCCGACATGTCCGACGACTATAGGGTCGTCCCCACGACCCCGGGACTAGATTGACCCTAGACCGTCATGTCCGACGACTATCGGATCGTCCCCACGACCACGGGCGAAAGCTGGCCAGCCGCCGACATGTCCGACGACTATTGAGTCGTCCCCACGACCACGGGCCAAAGTTGGCCAGCCGCCGACATGTGCGACGACTATAGGGTCGTCCCCACGACCCCGGGACTAGATTGGCCCGCCACCGTCATGTCCGACGACAATAGGGTCGTCCCCACGACCCAGAGAATAGATTGGCCCGCCGCCGTCATGTCCAACGACTATCGGATCGTCCCCACGACCAGGGGCCAAAGTTGGCCAGCCGCCGACATGTCCGACGACTATAGGGACGTCCCCACGACCCCGGGACTAGATTGGCCAGCCGCCGACATGTCCGACGACTATAGGGTCGTCCCGACGACCCCGGGCCAATGTTGGCCAATCGCCGACATGTCCGACGACTATAGGGTCGTCCCCACGACCACGGGCCAAAGTTGGCCAGCCGCTGACATGTCCAACGACTATAGGGTCGTCCCCACGACCACGGGCCTAAGTTCGTCAGCCGCCGACATGTCCGACGACTATAGGGTCGGCCCCACGACCCCGGGACTAGATTGGCCCGCCAGCGACAAGTCCGACGACTATAGGGTCGTCCCCACGACCTCGGGACTAGGTTGGCCAGCCGCAGACATGTCCGACGACTATAGGGTCGTCCCCACGACCCCGGGCCAATGTTGGCCAATCGCCGACATGTCCGACGACTATTGGGTCGTCCCCACGACCCCGGGACTAGGATGGCTCGCCACCGTCATGTCTGACGACTATAGGGTCGTCCCCACGACCACGGGCCAAAGTTGGCCAGCCGCTGATATGTCCGACGACTATAGGGTCGTCCCCACGACCCGGGACTAGACTCGCCCGCCACCGACATGTCCGACGACTATAGAGTCGTCCCCACGACCCCGGGTCAATGTTGGCTCGCCGCCGACATGTCCGACGACTATAGGGTCGTCCCCACGACCCCTGGGCCAAAGTTGGACAGCCACCGACATTTCCGACGACTATAGGGTCGTCCCCACGACCACGGGCCAAAGTTGGCCAGCCGCCGACATATCCGACGACTATAGGGTCGTCCCCACGACCCGCGACTAGACTGGCCCGCCAAAGACATGTCCGACGACTATAGAGTCGTCCCCACGACCCCGGGTCAATGTTGGCTCGCCGCCGACATGTCCGACGACTATAGGGTCGTCCCCACGACCCCTGGGCCAAAGTTGGACAGCCACCGACATTTCCGACGACTATAGGGTCGTCCCCACGACCACGGGCCAAAGTTGGCCAGCCGCCGACATGTCCGACGACTATTGGGTCGTCCCCACGACCCCGGACTACACTGGCCCGCCACCGTCATGTTCGACGACTATAGGGTCGTCACCACGACCCCCGGATTAGGTTGGCCGGCCGCCGAATTGTCCGACGACTATAGGGTCGTCCCCACGACCCCGGGCCAAAGTTGGCCAGCCGCTGATATGTCCGACGACTATAGGGTCGTCCCCACGACCCGGGACTAGACTGGCCCGCCACCGACATGTCCGACGACTATAGAGTCGTCCCCACGACCCCGGGTCAATGTTGGCTCGCCGCCGACATGTCCGACGACTATAGGGTCGTCCCCACGACCCCTGGGCCAAAGTTGGACAGCCACCGACCTTTCCGACGACTATAGGGTCGTCCCCACGACCACGGGCCAAAGTTGGCCAGCCGCCGACATGTCCGACGACTATAGGGTCGTCCCCACGACCCGGGACTAGACTGGCCCGCCACCGTCATGTCCGACGACTATAGGGTCGTCCCCACGACCCCCGGACTAGGTTGGCCGGCCGCCGACTTGTCCGACGACTATAGGGTCGTCCCCACGACCGCCCCACTAGGTGGGCTCGCCGCCGACTTGTCCGACGACTATAGGGTCGATCCCACGACCCCGGGCCAAAGTTGGCAAGCTGCCGACTTATCCGACGACTATAGGGTCGTCCCCACGACCCCGGGACTAGATTGGCCCGCCACCGTTATGTCCGACGACTATAGGGTCGTCCCCACGACCACGGGCCAAAGTTGGCTAGCCGGCGACATGTCCGACGACTATAGGGTCATCCCCACGACCCCGGGACTAGGTTGGCCCGCCGGCGACTTGTCCGACGACTATAGGGTCGTCCCCACGACCCCGGGACTAGATTGGCCCGCCACCGTCATTTCCGACGACTATAGGGTCGTCCCCACGACCACGGGCCAATGTTGGCCAGCCGCCGACATGTCCGACGACTATAGGGTCGTCCCCACGACCCGGGACTAGACTGGCCCGCCACCGACATGTCCGACGACTATAGAGTCGTCACCACGACCCCGGGTCAATTTTGGCTCGCCGCCGACATGTCCGACGACTATAGGGTCGTCCCCACGACCCCTGGGCCAAAGTTGGACAGCCACCGACATTTCCGACGACTATAGGGTCGTCCCCACGACCACGGGCCAAAGTTGGCCAGCCGCCGACATGTCCGACGACTATAGGGTCGTCCCCACGACCCGGGACTAGACTGGCCCGCCACCGTCATGTCCGACGACTATAGTGTCGTCCCCACGACCCCCGGACTAGGTTGGCCGGCCGCCGACTTGTCCGACGACTATAGGGTCGTCCCCACGACCCCCCGAATAGGTGGGCTCGCCGCCGACATGTCCGACGACTATAGGGTCGTCCCCACGACCACGGGCCAAAGTTGGCCAGCCGCCGACATATCCGACGACTATAGGGTCGTCCCCACGACCACGGGCCAATGTTGGCCAGCCGCTGACTTGTCCGACGACTTAGGGTCGTCCCCACGACCGCGGGGCTAGATTGGCCCGCCAGCGACAAGTCCGACGACTATAGGGTCGTCCCCACGACCACGGGCCAAAGTTAGCCTGCCGCCGACATGTCCGACGACTATAGGGTCGTCCCCACGACCCCGGGACTAGATTGGCCCGCCAGCGACAAGTCCGACGACTATAGGGTCGTCCCCACGACCTCGGGACTAGGTTGGCCAGCCGCAGACATGTCCGACGACTATAGGGTCGTCCCCACGACCCCGGGCCAATGTTGGCCAATCGCCGACATGTCCGACGACTATAGGGTCGTCCCCACGACCCCGGGACTAGGTTGGCTCGCCACCGTCATGTCTGACGACAATAGGGTCGTCCCCACGACCACGGGTCAAAGTTGGCCAGCCGCCGACTTGTCCGACGACTATAGGGTCGTCCCCACGACCACGGGCCAAAGTTGGCCAGCCGGCGACATGTCCGACGACTATAGAGTCGTTCATACGACCCCGGGACTAGGTTGGCCAGCCGCCGACATGTCCGACGACTATAGGGTCGTCCCCACGACCCCGGGACTAGATTGGCCCTAGACCGTCATGTCCGACGACTATCGGATCGTCCCCACGACCACGGGCCAAAGCTGGCCAGACGCCGACATGTCCGACGACTATAGGGTCGTCCCCACGACCCCGGCACAAGGTTGGCCCGCCGCCGACTTGCCCGGCGACTATAGGTCGTCCCCACGACCCCGGGACTAGATTGGCCCGCCACCGTCATATCCAACGACAATAGGGTCGTCCCCAGGACCCTGGGTCTAGGTTGGCCAGCCGCCGACATGTCCGGCGACTAAACAGTCGTCCCCACGACCCCGGGCCAATGTTGGCCAATCGCCGACATGTCCGACGAACATAGGGTCGTACCTACGACCCCGGGACTAGATTGGCCCGCCACCGTCATGTCCGACGACAATAGGGTCGTCCCCACGACCCTGGGTCTAGGTTGGCCAGCCGCCGACATGTCCGGCGACTAAACAATCGTCCCCACGACCACGGACAAAAGTTGGCCAGCCGCCGACATGTCCGACGACTATAGGGTCGTCCCCACGACCCCGGGACTAGATTGGCCCGCCACCGTCATGTCCGACGACTATCGGATCGACCCCACGACCACGGGCCAAAGTTGGCCAATCGCCGACATGTCCGACGACTATAGGGTCGTCCCTATGACCCCGGGACTAGATTGGCCCGCCACCGTCATGTCCAACGACAATAGGGTCGTCCCCAGGACCCTGGGTCTAGGTTGGCCAGCCGCCGACATGATCGACGACTATAGGGTCGTCCCCACGACCCCCGGACTAGGTTGGCTCGCCGCCGACTTGTCCGACGAGTATAGGGTCGTCCCCACGACCCCGGGACTAGGTTGCCCCGCCGCCGACTTGTCCGACGACTATAGGGTCGTCCCCACGACCCTGGGCCAAAGTTGGCAAGCCGCCGACATGTCCGACGACTATAGGGTCGTTCCTACGACCTCGGGACTAGATTGGCCCGCCACCGTCATGTCCAACGACTATAGGGTCGTCCCCACAACCCCGGGACTAGGTTGACAAGCCGCCGAAATGTCCGACGACTATAGGGTCGTCCCCACGACCCCGGGACTAGATTCGCCCGCCACCGTCATGTCCGACGACTATAGGGTCGTCCTCACGACCCCGGGACAAGGTTGGCCCGCCGCCGACTTGTCCGACGACTATAGGGTCGTACCCACGACCCTGGGACTAGGCTGACAAGCCGCCAACATGTCCGACGACTATAGAGTCGTCCCCACGACCCCGGGCCAATGTTGGCCGATCGCCAACATATCCGACGACTATAGGGTCGTCCGTACGACCCCGGGAATAGATTGGCCCGCCACCGTCATGTCCGACGACTATAGGGTCGTCCCCACGACCCCGGGCCAAAGCTGGCCAGCCGCCGACATGTCCGACGACTATTGGATCGTCCCCACGACCACGGGCCAAAGTTGGCCAGCCGCCGACATGTCCGAAGACTATAGGGTCGTCCCCACGACCCCCGGACTAGATTGGCCAGCCGCCGACATGTCCGACGACTATAGAGTCGTCCCCACGACACCGGGCCAATGTTGGCAAGCCGCCGACATGTCCGACGACTATAGGGTCGTCCCCACGACCACGGGCCAAAGTTGGCCTGCCGCCGACATGTCCGACGACAATCGGATCGTCCCCACGACCACGCGACAAAGTTCGCAAGCCGCCGACATGTCCGACGACTTTTGGATCGTCCCCACGACCACGGGCCAATAATGGCCAATCGCCGACATGTCCGACGACTATAGGGTCGTACCTACTACCCCGGGACTCGATTGCCCCGGCACCGTCATGTCCAAAGACTATCGGATCGTCCCCACGACCACGGGCCAAAGTTGGCCTGCCGCCGACATGTCCGACGACAATCGGATCGTCCCCACGACCACGCGACAAAGTTCGCCAGCCGCCGACATGTCCGACGACTTTTGGATCGTCCCCACGACCACGGGCCAAAGTTGGCTAGCCGCCGACATGTCCGACGACTATAGGGTCGTCCCCACGACCCCGGGACTAGATTGGTCCGCCACCGTCATGTCCGACGACTATAGGGTCGTCCCCACGACCCCGGGCCAAAGCTGGCCAGCCGCCGACATGTCCGACGACTATTGGATCGTCCCCACGACCACGGGCCAAAGTTGGCCAGCCGCCGACATGTCCGAAGACCATAGGGTCGTCCCCACGACCCCGGGACTAGATTGGCCAGCCGCCGACATGTCCGACGACTATAGAGTCGTCCCCACGACACCGGGTCAAAGTTGGCCAGCCGCTGACATGTCCGACGACTATAGGGTCGTCCCTACGACCCCGGGCCAAAGCTGGCCAGCCGCCGACATGTCCGACGACTATTGGGTCGTCCCCACGATCACAGGCCAATGTTGGCTAGCCGCCGACATGTCCGACGACTATAGGGTCGTCCCCACGACCACGGGCCAAAGCTGGCCAGCCGCCGACATGTCCGACGACTATTGGATCGTCCCCACGACCACGGGCCAAAGTTGGCCAGCCGCCGACATGTCCGACGACTATAGGGTCGTCCCCACGACCCCGGGACTAGATTGGTCCGCCACCGTCATGTCCGACGACTATAGGGTCGTCCCCACGACCCCGGGCCAAAGTTGGCAAGCCGCCGAAATGTCCGACGACTGTAGGGTCGTCCCCACGACCCCGGGACTAGATTGGCCCGCCACCGTCAAGTCCGACGACCTCGGGACTAGGTTGGCCAGCCGCCGACATGTCCGACGACTATAGGGTCGCCCCCACGACCTCGGGCCAATTTTGGCCAGCCGCCGACATGTCCGACGACTATAGGGTCGTCCCCACGACCCCGGGCCAAAGTTGGCAAGCCGCCGAAATGTCCGACGTCTGTAGGGTCGTCCCCACGACCCCGGGAATAGATTGGCCGGCCACCGTCAAGTCCGACGACTATAGGGTCGTCCCCACGACCTCGGGACTAGATTGGCCCGCCACCGTCAAGTCCGACGACCTCGGGACTAGGTTGGCCAGCCGCCGACATGTCCGACGACTATAGGGTCGCCCCCACGACCTCGGGCCAATTTTGGCCAGCCGCCGACATGTCCGACGTCTATAGGGTCGTCCCCACGACCCCGGGCCAAAGTTGGCAAGCCGCCGAAATGTCCGACGACTGTAGGGTCGTCCCCACGACCCGGGACTAGACTGGCCCGCCACCGTCATGTCCGACGACTATAGTGTCGTCCCCACGACCCCCGGACTAGGTTGGCCGGCCGCCGACTTGTCCGACGACTATAGGGTCGTCCCCACGACCCCCCGAATAGGTGGGCTCGCCGCCGACATGTCCGACGACTATAGGGTCGTCCCCACGACCACGGGCCAAAGTTGGCCAGCCGCCGACATATCCGACGACTATAGGGTCGTCCCCACGACCACGGGCCAATGTTGGCCAGCCGCTGACTTGTCCGACGACTTAGGGTCGTCCCCACGACCGCGGGGCTAGATTGGCCCGCCAGCGACAAGTCCGACGACTATAGGGTCGTCCCCACGACCTCGGGACTAGGTTGGCCAGCCGCAGACATGTCCGACGACTATAGGGTCGTCCCCACGACCCCGGGCCAATGTTGGCCAATCGCCGACATGTCCGACGACTATAGGGTCGTCCCCACGACCCCGGCACAAGGTTGGCCCGCCGCCGACTTGCCCGGCGACTATAGGGTCGCCCCCACGACCCCGGGACTAGATTGGCCCGCCACCGTCATATCCAACGACAATAGGGTCGTCCCCAGGACCCTGGGTCTAGGTTGGCCAGCCGCCGACATGTCCGGCGACTATAGAGTCGTTTATACGACCCCGGGACTAGGTTGGCCAGCCGCCGACATGTCCGACGACTATAGGGTCGTCCCCACGACCCCGGGACTAGATTGGCCCTAGACCGTCATGTCCGACGACTATCGGATCGTCCCCACGACCACGGGCCAAAGCTGGCCAGACGCCGACATGTCCGACGACTATAGGGTCGTCCCCACGACCCCGGCACAAGGTTGGCCCGCCGCCGACTTGCCCGGCGACTATAGGGTCGCCCCCACGACCCCGGGACTAGATTGGCCCGCCACCGTCATATCCAACGACAATAGGGTCGTCCCCAGGACCCTGGGTCTAGGTTGGCCAGCCGCCGACATGTCCGGCGACTAAACAGTCGTCCCCACGACCCCGGGACTAGATTGGCCCGCCACCGCCATGTCCGACGACTATAGGGTCGTCCCCACGACCGCGGGCCAAAGATGTCCAGCCGCCGTCTTGTCCGACGACTATAGGGTCGTACCCACGACCCTGGGACTAGATTGGCCCGCCGGCGACATGTCCCACGACTATAGAGTCGTTCATACGACCCCGGGACTAGGTTGGCCAGCCGCCGACATGTCCGACGACTATAGGGTCGTCCCCACGACCCCGGCACAAGGTTGGCCCGCCGCCGACTTGCCCGGCGACTATAGGGTCGTCCCCACGACCCCGGGACTAGATTGGCCCTAGACCGTCATGTCCGACGACTATCGGATCGTCCCCACGACCACGGGCCAAAGTTGGCCAGCCGCCGACATGTCAGACGACTATTGGATCGTCCCCACGGCCACGGGCCAAAGTTGGCCCGCCGCCGACTTGTCCGGCAACTATAGGGTCGTCCCCACGACCACGGGACTAGATTGGCCCGCCACCGCCATGTCCGACGACAATAGGGTCGTCCCCACGACCCCGGGTCTAGGTTGGCCAGCCGCCGACATGTCCGACGACTATCGGATAGTCCCCACGACCACGGGCCAAAGTTGGCCAGCCGCCGACATGTCCGACGACTATTGGATCGTCCCCACGACCACGGGCCAAAGTTGGCCAGCCGCCGACATGTCCGACGACTATCGGATCGTCCCCACGACCACGGGCCAAAGTTGGCCAGCCGCCGACATGTCAGACGACTATTGGATCGTCCCCGCGGCCACGGGCCAAAGTTGGCCCGCCGCCGCCTTGTCCGACGACTATAGGGTCGTCCCCACGACCCCGGGACTAGATTCGCCCGCCACCGTCATGTCCGACGACTATAGTGTCGTCCTCACGACCCCGGGACAAGGTTGGCCCGCCGCCGACTTGTCCGACGACTATAGGGTCGTACCCACGACCCTGGGACTAGGCTGACAAGCCGCCAACATGTCCGACGACTATAGAGTCGTCCCCACGACCCCGGGCCAATGTTGGCCGATCGCCAACATATCCGACGACTATAGGGTCGTCCGTACGACCCCGGGAATAGATTGGCCCGCCACCGTCATGTCGGAAGACTATAGGGTCGTCCGCACGACACCGGGCCAAAGTTGGCAAGCCGCCGAAATGTCCGACGACTGTAGGGTCGTCCCCACGACCCCGGGACTAGATTGGCCCGCCACCGTGAAGTCCGACGACTATAGGGTCGTCCCCACGACCCGGGACTAGACTGGCCCGCCACCGTCATGTCCGACGACTATAGTGTCGTCCCCACGACCCCCGGACTAGGTTGGCCGGCCGCCGACTTGTCCGACGACTATAGGGTCGTCCCCACGACCCCCCGAATAGGTGGGCTCGCCGCCGACATGTCCGACGACTATAGGGTCGTCCCCACGACCACGGGCCAAAGTTGGCCAGCCGCCGACATATCCGACGACTATAGGGTCGTCCCCACGACCACGGGCCAATGTTGGCCAGCCGCTGACTTGTCCGACGACTTAGGGTCGTCCCCACGACCGCGGGGCTAGATTGGCCCGCCAGCGACAAGTCCGACGACTATAGGGTCGTCCCCACGACCACGGGCCAAAGTTAGCCTGCCGCCGACATGTCCGACGACTATAGGGTCGTCCCCACGACCCCGGGACTAGATTGGCCCGCCAGCGACAAGTCCGACGACTATAGGGTCGTCCCCACGACCTCGGGACTAGGTTGGCCAGCCGCAGACATGTCCGACGACTATAGGGTCGTCCCCACGACCCCGGGCCAATGTTGGCCAATCGCCGACATGTCCGACGACTATAGGGTCGTCCCCACGACCCCGGGACTAGGTTGGCTCGCCACCGTCATGTCTGACGACAATAGGGTCGTCCCCACGACCACGGGTCAAAGTTGGCCAGCCGCCGACTTGTCCGACGACTATAGGGTCGTCCCCACGACCACGGGCCAAAGTTGGCCAGCCGGCGACATGTCCGACGACTATAGAGTCGTTCATACGACCCCGGGACTAGGTTGGCCAGCCGCCGACATGTCCGACGACTATAGGGTCGTCCCCACGACCCCGGGACTAGATTGGCCCTAGACCGTCATGTCCGACGACTATCGGATCGTCCCCACGACCACGGGCCAAAGCTGGCCAGACGCCGACATGTCCGACGACTATAGGGTCGTCCCCACGACCCCGGCACAAGGTTGGCCCGCCGCCGACTTGCCCGGCGACTATAGGGTCGTCCCCACGACCCCGGGACTAGATTGGCCCGCCACCGTCATATCCAACGACAATAGGGTCGTCCCCAGGACCCTGGGTCTAGGTTGGCCAGCCGCCGACATGTCCGGCGACTAAACAGTCGTCCCCACGACCCCGGGCCAATGTTGGCCAATCGCCGACATGTCCGACGAACATAGGGTCGTACCTACGACCCCGGGACTAGATTGGCCCGCCACCGTCATGTCCGACGACAATAGGGTCGTCCCCACGACCCTGGGTCTAGGTTGGCCAGCCGCCGACATGTCCGGCGACTAAACAATCGTCCCCACGACCACGGACAAAAGTTGGCCAGCCGCCGACATGTCCGACGACTATAGGGTCGTCCCCACGACCCCGGGACTAGATTGGCCCGCCACCGTCATGTCCGACGACTATCGGATCGACCCCACGACCACGGGCCAAAGTTGGCCAATCGCCGACATGTCCGACGACTATAGGGTCGTCCCTATGACCCCGGGACTAGATTGGCCCGCCACCGTCATGTCCAACGACAATAGGGTCGTCCCCAGGACCCTGGGTCTAGGTTGGCCAGCCGCCGACATGATCGACGACTATAGGGTCGTCCCCACGACCCCCGGACTAGGTTGGCTCGCCGCCGACTTGTCCGACGAGTATAGGGTCGTCCCCACGACCCCGGGACTAGGTTGCCCCGCCGCCGACTTGTCCGACGACTATAGGGTCGTCCCCACGACCCTGGGCCAAAGTTGGCAAGCCGCCGACATGTCCGACGACTATAGGGTCGTTCCTACGACCTCGGGACTAGATTGGCCCGCCACCGTCATGTCCAACGACTATAGGGTCGTCCCCACAACCCCGGGACTAGGTTGACAAGCCGCCGAAATGTCCGACGACTATAGGGTCGTCCCCACGACCCCGGGACTAGATTCGCCCGCCACCGTCATGTCCGACGACTATAGGGTCGTCCTCACGACCCCGGGACAAGGTTGGCCCGCCGCCGACTTGTCCGACGACTATAGGGTCGTACCCACGACCCTGGGACTAGGCTGACAAGCCGCCAACATGTCCGACGACTATAGAGTCGTCCCCACGACCCCGGGCCAATGTTGGCCGATCGCCAACATATCCGACGACTATAGGGTCGTCCGTACGACCCCGGGAATAGATTGGCCCGCCACCGTCATGTCCGACGACTATAGGGTCGTCCCCACGACCCCGGGCCAAAGCTGGCCAGCCGCCGACATGTCCGACGACTATTGGATCGTCCCCACGACCACGGGCCAAAGTTGGCCAGCCGCCGACATGTCCGAAGACTATAGGGTCGTCCCCACGACCCCCGGACTAGATTGGCCAGCCGCCGACATGTCCGACGACTATAGAGTCGTCCCCACGACACCGGGCCAATGTTGGCAAGCCGCCGACATGTCCGACGACTATAGGGTCGTCCCCACGACCACGGGCCAAAGTTGGCCTGCCGCCGACATGTCCGACGACAATCGGATCGTCCCCACGACCACGCGACAAAGTTCGCAAGCCGCCGACATGTCCGACGACTTTTGGATCGTCCCCACGACCACGGGCCAATAATGGCCAATCGCCGACATGTCCGACGACTATAGGGTCGTACCTACTACCCCGGGACTCGATTGCCCCGGCACCGTCATGTCCAAAGACTATCGGATCGTCCCCACGACCACGGGCCAAAGTTGGCCTGCCGCCGACATGTCCGACGACAATCGGATCGTCCCCACGACCACGCGACAAAGTTCGCCAGCCGCCGACATGTCCGACGACTTTTGGATCGTCCCCACGACCACGGGCCAAAGTTGGCTAGCCGCCGACATGTCCGACGACTATAGGGTCGTCCCCACGACCCCGGGACTAGATTGGTCCGCCACCGTCATGTCCGACGACTATAGGGTCGTCCCCACGACCCCGGGCCAAAGCTGGCCAGCCGCCGACATGTCCGACGACTATTGGATCGTCCCCACGACCACGGGCCAAAGTTGGCCAGCCGCCGACATGTCCGAAGACCATAGGGTCGTCCCCACGACCCCGGGACTAGATTGGCCAGCCGCCGACATGTCCGACGACTATAGAGTCGTCCCCACGACACCGGGTCAAAGTTGGCCAGCCGCTGACATGTCCGACGACTATAGGGTCGTCCCTACGACCCCGGGCCAAAGCTGGCCAGCCGCCGACATGTCCGACGACTATTGGGTCGTCCCCACGATCACAGGCCAATGTTGGCTAGCCGCCGACATGTCCGACGACTATAGGGTCGTCCCCACGACCACGGGCCAAAGCTGGCCAGCCGCCGACATGTCCGACGACTATTGGATCGTCCCCACGACCACGGGCCAAAGTTGGCCAGCCGCCGACATGTCCGACGACTATAGGGTCGTCCCCACGACCCCGGGACTAGATTGGTCCGCCACCGTCATGTCCGACGACTATAGGGTCGTCCCCACGACCCCGGGCCAAAGTTGGCAAGCCGCCGAAATGTCCGACGACTGTAGGGTCGTCCCCACGACCCCGGGACTAGATTGGCCCGCCACCGTCAAGTCCGACGACCTCGGGACTAGGTTGGCCAGCCGCCGACATGTCCGACGACTATAGGGTCGCCCCCACGACCTCGGGCCAATTTTGGCCAGCCGCCGACATGTCCGACGACTATAGGGTCGTCCCCACGACCCCGGGCCAAAGTTGGCAAGCCGCCGAAATGTCCGACGTCTGTAGGGTCGTCCCCACGACCCCGGGAATAGATTGGCCGGCCACCGTCAAGTCCGACGACTATAGGGTCGTCCCCACGACCTCGGGACTAGATTGGCCCGCCACCGTCAAGTCCGACGACCTCGGGACTAGGTTGGCCAGCCGCCGACATGTCCGACGACTATAGGGTCGCCCCCACGACCTCGGGCCAATTTTGGCCAGCCGCCGACATGTCCGACGTCTATAGGGTCGTCCCCACGACCCCGGGCCAAAGTTGGCAAGCCGCCGAAATGTCCGACGACTGTAGGGTCGTCCCCACGACCCGGGACTAGACTGGCCCGCCACCGTCATGTCCGACGACTATAGTGTCGTCCCCACGACCCCCGGACTAGGTTGGCCGGCCGCCGACTTGTCCGACGACTATAGGGTCGTCCCCACGACCCCCCGAATAGGTGGGCTCGCCGCCGACATGTCCGACGACTATAGGGTCGTCCCCACGACCACGGGCCAAAGTTGGCCAGCCGCCGACATATCCGACGACTATAGGGTCGTCCCCACGACCACGGGCCAATGTTGGCCAGCCGCTGACTTGTCCGACGACTTAGGGTCGTCCCCACGACCGCGGGGCTAGATTGGCCCGCCAGCGACAAGTCCGACGACTATAGGGTCGTCCCCACGACCTCGGGACTAGGTTGGCCAGCCGCAGACATGTCCGACGACTATAGGGTCGTCCCCACGACCCCGGGCCAATGTTGGCCAATCGCCGACATGTCCGACGACTATAGGGTCGTCCCCACGACCCCGGCACAAGGTTGGCCCGCCGCCGACTTGCCCGGCGACTATAGGGTCGCCCCCACGACCCCGGGACTAGATTGGCCCGCCACCGTCATATCCAACGACAATAGGGTCGTCCCCAGGACCCTGGGTCTAGGTTGGCCAGCCGCCGACATGTCCGGCGACTATAGAGTCGTTTATACGACCCCGGGACTAGGTTGGCCAGCCGCCGACATGTCCGACGACTATAGGGTCGTCCCCACGACCCCGGGACTAGATTGGCCCTAGACCGTCATGTCCGACGACTATCGGATCGTCCCCACGACCACGGGCCAAAGCTGGCCAGACGCCGACATGTCCGACGACTATAGGGTCGTCCCCACGACCCCGGCACAAGGTTGGCCCGCCGCCGACTTGCCCGGCGACTATAGGGTCGCCCCCACGACCCCGGGACTAGATTGGCCCGCCACCGTCATATCCAACGACAATAGGGTCGTCCCCAGGACCCTGGGTCTAGGTTGGCCAGCCGCCGACATGTCCGGCGACTAAACAGTCGTCCCCACGACCCCGGGACTAGATTGGCCCGCCACCGTCATGTCCGACGACTATAGGGTCGTCCCCACGACCGCGGGCCAAAGATGTCCAGCCGCCGTCTTGTCCGACGACTATAGGGTCGTACCCACGACCCTGGGACTAGATTGGCCCGCCGGCGACATGTCCCACGACTATAGAGTCGTTCATACGACCCCGGGACTAGGTTGGCCAGCCGCCGACATGTCCGACGACTATAGGGTCGTCCCCACGACCCCGGCACAAGGTTGGCCCGCCGCCGACTTGCCCGGCGACTATAGGGTCGTCCCCACGACCCCGGGACTAGATTGGCCCTAGACCGTCATGTCCGACGACTATCGGATCGTCCCCACGACCACGGGCCAAAGTTGGCCAGCCGCCGACATGTCAGACGACTATTGGATCGTCCCCACGGCCACGGGCCAAAGTTGGCCCGCCGCCGACTTGTCCGGCAACTATAGGGTCGTCCCCACGACCACGGGACTAGATTGGCCCGCCACCGCCATGTCCGACGACAATAGGGTCGTCCCCACGACCCCGGGTCTAGGTTGGCCAGCCGCCGACATGTCCGACGACTATCGGATAGTCCCCACGACCACGGGCCAAAGTTGGCCAGCCGCCGACATGTCCGACGACTATTGGATCGTCCCCACGACCACGGGCCAAAGTTGGCCAGCCGCCGACATGTCCGACGACTATCGGATCGTCCCCACGACCACGGGCCAAAGTTGGCCAGCCGCCGACATGTCAGACGACTATTGGATCGTCCCCGCGGCCACGGGCCAAAGTTGGCCCGCCGCCGCCTTGTCCGACGACTATAGGGTCGTCCCCACGACCCCGGGACTAGATTCGCCCGCCACCGTCATGTCCGACGACTATAGTGTCGTCCTCACGACCCCGGGACAAGGTTGGCCCGCCGCCGACTTGTCCGACGACTATAGGGTCGTACCCACGACCCTGGGACTAGGCTGACAAGCCGCCAACATGTCCGACGACTATAGAGTCGTCCCCACGACCCCGGGCCAATGTTGGCCGATCGCCAACATATCCGACGACTATAGGGTCGTCCGTACGACCCCGGGAATAGATTGGCCCGCCACCGTCATGTCGGAAGACTATAGGGTCGTCCGCACGACACCGGGCCAAAGTTGGCAAGCCGCCGAAATGTCCGACGACTGTAGGGTCGTCCCCACGACCCCGGGACTAGATTGGCCCGCCACCGTGAAGTCCGACGACTATAGGGTCGTCCCCACGACCTCGGGACTAGGTTGGCCAGCCGCCGACATGTCCGACGACTATAGGGTCGTTCCCACGACCCCGGGCCAATGTTGGCTAATCGCCGACATGTCCGACGACTATAGGGTCGTCCCTACGACCCCGGGACTAGATTGGCCCGCCACCGTCATGTCCAACGACTATAGGGTCGTCCCCACGACCCCGGGACTAGGTTGACAGGCCGCCTAAATGTCCGACGACTATAGGGTCGTCCCCACGACCGCGAGCCAAGGATGTCCAGCCGCCGTCTTGTCCGACGACTATAGGGTCGTCCCCACGACCCCGGGACTAGATTGGCCCGCCACCGTCATGTCCGACGACTATAGGGTCGTCCCCACGACCGCGGGCCAAAGATGTCCAGCCGCCGTCTTGTCCGACGACTATAGGGTCGTACCCACGACCCTGGGACTACATTGGCCCGCCACCGTCATGTCCAACGACTATAGGGTCGTACCCACGACCCCGGGACTAGGCTGACAAGCCGCCAACATGTCCGACGACTATAGAGTCGTCCCCACGACCACGGGCCAAAGTTGGCCAGCCGCCGACATGTCCGACGACTATTGGATCGTCCCCACGACCACGGGCCAAAGTTGGCCAGCCGCCGACATGTCCGACGACTATCGGATCGTCCCCACGACCACGGGCCAAAGTTGGCCAGCCGCCGACATGTCAGACGACTATTGGATCGTCCCCACGGCCACGGGCCAAAGTTGGCCCGCCGCCGACTTGTCCGGCAACTATAGGGTCGTCCCCACGACCACGGGACTAGATTGGCCCGCCACCGCCATGTCCGACGACAATAGGGTCGTCCCCACGACCCCTGGTCTAGGTTGGCCAGCCGCCGACATGTCCGACGACTATCGGATAGTCCCCACGACCACGGGCCAAAGTTGGCCAGCCGCCGACATGTCCGACGACTATTGGATCGTCCCCACGACCACGGGCCAAAGTTGGCCAGCCGCCGACATGTCCGACGACTATCGGATCGTCCCCACGACCACGGGCCAAAGTTGGCCAGCCGCCGACATGTCAGACGACTATTGGATCGTCCCCGCGGCCACGGGCCAAAGTTGGCCCGCCGCCGCCTTGTCCGACGACTATAGGGTCGTCCCCACGACCACGGGACTAGATTGGCCCGCCACCGCCATGTCCGACGACAATAGGGTCGTCCCCACGACCCCGGGTCTAGGTTGGCCAGCCGCCGACATGTCCGACGACTATCGGATCGTCCCCACGACCACGGGCCAAAGTTGGCCAGCCGCCGACATGTCCGACGACTATTGGATCGCCCCCACGACCACGGGCCAAAGTTGGCCAGCCGCCGACATGTCCGACGACTATCGGATCGTCCCCACGCCCACGGGCCAAAGTTGGCCAGCCGCCGACATGTCCGACGACTATAGGGTCGTCCCCACGACCCCGGGCCAAAGTTGGCAAGCCGCCGAAATGTCCGACGACTGTAGGGTCGTCCCACGACCCCGGGACTAGATTGGCCCGCCACCGTCAAGTCCGACGACTATAGGGTCGTCCCCACGACCTCGGGACTAGGTTGGCCAACCGCCGACATGTCCGACGACTATAGGGTCGTCCCCACGACCCCGGGCCAATGTTGGCCAATCGCCGACATGTCCGACGACTATAGGGTCGTCCCCACGACCCCGGGCCAAAGTTGGCAAGCCGCCGAAATGTCCGACGACTTTATGTTCGTCCCCACAACCCCGGGACTAGATTGGCCCGCCACCGTCAAGTCCGACGACTATAGGGTCGTCCCCACGACCCCGGGCCAAAGTTGGCAAGCCGCCGAAATGTCCGACGACTGTAGGGTCGTCCCCACGACCACGGGCCAAAGTTGGCCAGACGCCGACATGTCCGACGACTATTGGGTCGTCCCCACGACCATGGGCCAAAGTTGGCCAGCAGCCGACATGTCCGACGACTATAGGGTCGTCCCCTCGTCCCCGGGCCAATAATGGCCAATCGCCGACATGTCCGACGACTATAGGGTCGTACCTACTATCCCGGGACTCGATTGCCCCGGCACCGTCATGTCCAAAGACTATCGGATCGTCCCCACGACCACGGGCCAAAGTTGGCCTGCCGCCGACATGTCCGACGACTATAGGGTCGTGCCCACGACCCGGGGACTAGATTGGCCCGCCGCCGACATGTCCGACGACTGTAGGGTTATCGCCACGACCCTGGGCCTATGTTGGCCTGCCGTCGACTTGCCCGACGACTATAGGGTCGTCCCCACGACCACGGGCCAAAGTTGGCCAGCCGCCGACTTGTCCGAGGACTATAGGGTCGTCCCCACGACCCCCGGACTAGGTTGGCCAGCCGCCGACTTGTCCGACCACTATAGGGTCGTCCCCACGACCCCGGGTCTAGGTTGGCCAGCCGCCGACATGTCCGACGACAATCGGATCGTCCCAACGACCACGCGCCAAAGTTGGCCAGCCGCCGACATGTCCGACGACTTTTGGATCGTCCCCACGACCACGGGCCAAAGTTGGCCAGCCGCCGACATGTCCGACGACTATAGCGTCGTCCCCACGACCCCGGGACTAGATTGGTCCGCCACCGTCATGTCCAACGACTATCGGATCGTCCCCACGACCACGGGCCAAAGTTGGCCAGCCGCCGACATGTCCGACGACTATTGGGTCGTCCCCACGACACCGGGCCAAAGTTGGCCAGCCGCTGACATGTCCAACGACTATAGGGTCGTCCCCACGACCCCGGTACTAGATTGGCCCGCCACCGTCATGTCCGACGACAATAGGGTCGTCCCCACGACCCCGGGTCTAGGTTGACCAGCCGCCGACATGTCCGACGACTAAACAGTCGTCCCCACGACCACGGGCCAAAGTTGGCCAGCCACCGTCATGTCCGACGACAATCGGATCGTCCCCACGACCACGCGACAAAGTTCGCCAGCCGCCGACATGTCCGACGACTTTTGGATCGTCCCCACGACCACGGGCCAAAGTTGACCAGCCGCCGACATGTCCGACGACTATTGGATCGTCCCCACGACCCCGGGCCAAAGTTGGCAAGCCGCCGACATGTCCGATGACTATAGGGTCGTCCCCACGACCTCGGGACTAGGTTGGCCACCCGCCGACATGTCCGACGACTATAGGGTCGTCCCCACGACCCCGGGTCTAGGTTGGCCAGCCGCCGACATGTCCGACGACTATTGGGTCGTCCCCACGACACCGGGCCAAAGTTGGCCAGCCGCCGACATGTCCGAAGACTATAGGGTCGTCCCCACGACCCCGGGACTAGATTGGCCAGCCGCCGACATGTCCGACGACTATAGAGTCGTCCCCACGACACCGGGTCAAAGTTGGCCAGCCGCTGACATTTCCAACGACTATTGGGTCGTCCCCACGACCACGGGCCAATGTTGGCAAGCCGCCGACATGTCCGACGACTATAGGGTCGTCCCCACGACCACGGGCCAAAGTTGGCCAGCCGCCGACATGTCAGACGACTATTGGATCGTCCCCACGGCCACGGGCCAAAGTTGGCCCGCCGCCGACTTGTCCGGCAACTATAGGGTCGTCCCCACGACCACGGGACTAGATTGGCCCGCCACCGCCATGTCCGACGACAATAGGGTCGTCCCCACGACCCCTGGTCTAGGTTGGCCAGCCGCCGACATGTCCGACGACTATCGGATAGTCCCCACGACCACGGGCCAAAGCTGGCCAGCCGCCGACATGTCCGACGACTATTGGATCGTCCCCACGACCACGGGCCAAAGTTGGCCAGCCGCCGACATGTCCGAAGACTATAGGGTCGTCCCCACGACCCCGGGACTAGATTGGCCAGCCGCCGACATGTCCGACGACTATAGGGTCGTCCCTACGACCCCGGGCCAAAGCTGGCCAGCCGCCGACATGTCCGACGACTATTGGGTCGTCCCCACGATCACAGGCCAATGTTGGCTAGCCGCCGACATGTCCGACGACTATAGGGTCGTCCCCACGACCACGGGCCAAAGCTGGCCAGCCGCCGACATGTCCGACGACTATTGGATCGTCCCCACGACCACGGGCCAAAGTTGGCCAGCCGCCGACATGTCCGACGACTATAGGGTCGTCCCCACGACCCCGGGACTAGATTGGTCCGCCACCGTCATGTCCGACGACTATAGGGTCGTCCCCACGACCCCGGGCCAAAGTTGGCAAGCCGCCGAAATGTCCGACGACTGTAGGGTCGTCCCCACGACCCCGGGACTAGATTGGCCCGCCACCGTCAAGTCCGACGACCTCGGGACTAGGTTGGCCAGCCGCCGACTTGTCCGACGACTATAGGGTCGCCCCCACGACCTCGGGCCAATTTTGGCCAGCCGCCGACATGTCCGACGACTATAGGGTCGTCCCCACGACCCCGGGCCAAAGTTGGCAAGCCGCCGAAATGTCCGACGACTGTAGGGTCGTCCCCACGACCCCGGGAATAGATTGGCCGGCCACCGTCAAGTCCGACGACTATAGGGTCGTCCCCACGACCTCGGGACTAGATTGGCCCGCCAACGTCAAGTCCGACGACTATAGGGTCGTCCCCACGACCCCGGGCCAAAGTTGGCAAGCCGCCGAAATGTCCGACGACTGTAGGGTCGTCCCCACAACCCCGGGACTAGATTGGCCCGCCACCGTCAAGTCCGACGACTATAGGGTCGTCCCCACGACCCCGGGCCAAAGTTGGCAAGCCGCCGAAATGTCCGACGACTGTAGGGTCGTCCCCACGACCCCCGGACTAGATTGGCCCGCCACCGTCATGTCCAACGACTATCGGATCGTCCCCACGACCCCGGGCCAAAGTTGGCAAGCCGCCGAAATGTCCGACGACTGTAGGGTCGTCCCCACGACCCCGGGACTAGATTGGCCCGCCACCGTCAAGTCCGACGACCTCGGGACTAGGTTGGCCAGCCGCCGACATGTCCGATGACTATAGGGTCGCCCCCACGACCTCGGGCCAATTTTGGCCAGCCGCCGACATGTCCGACGACTATAGGGTCGTCCCCACGACCCCGGGCCAAAGTTGGCAAGCCGCCGAAATGTCCGACGACTGTAGGGTCGTCCCCACGACCCCGGGAATAGATTGGCCGGCCACCGTCAAGTCCGACGACTATAGGGTCGTCCCCACGACCTCGGGACTAGATTGGCCCGCCAACGTCAAGTCCGACGACTATAGGGTCGTCCCCACGACCCCGGGCCAAAGTTGGCAAGCGGCCGAAATGTCCGACGACTGTAGGGTCGTCCCCACAACCCCGGGACTAGATTGGCCCGCCACCGTCAAGTCCGACGACTATAGGGTCGTCCCCACGACCCCGGGCCAAAGTTGGCAAGCCGCCGAAATGTCCGACGACTGTAGGGTCGTCCCCACGACCCCGGGACTAGATTGTCCCGCCACCATCATGTCCGACGACAATAGGGTCGTCCCCTCGACCCCGGGTCTAGGTTGGCCAGCCGCCGACTTGTCCGACGACTATAGGGTCGTACCCACGACCCCGGGACTAGGCTGACAAGCCGCCAACATGTCCGACGACTATAGGGTCGTCCCCACGACCCCGTGACTAGATTGGCCCGCCACCGTCATGTCCGACGATTATAGGGTCGTCCCCACGACCCCGGGACAAGCTTGGCCCGCCGCCGAATTGTTCGACGACTGTAGGGTCGTCCCCACGACCCCGGGACTAGACTGGCCCGCCACCGTGAAGTCCGACGACTATAGGCTCGTCCCCACGACCCCGGGACTAGGCTGACAAGACGCCAACATGTCCGACGACTATAGGGTCGCCCCCACGACCCCGGGCCAAAGTTGGCCAGCCGCCGACCTGTCCGACGACTATAGGGTCGTCCCCACGACCCCGAGACTAGATTGGCCCGCGACCGTCATGTCCGACGACAATAGGGTCGTCCCCACGACCCCGTGTCCAGGTTGGCCAGCCGCCGACATTTCCGACGACTATAGAGTCGTCCCCACGACACCGGTCCAAAGTTGGCCAGCCGCCGACATGTCCGACGACTATAGGGTCGTCCCCACGACGCCGGGACTAGATTGGCCCGCACCGTCATGTCCAACGACTATAGGGTCGTCCCCACAACCACGGGCCAAAGTTGGCCAGCCGCCGACATGTCCGACGACTATAGGGTCGTCCCCACGAACCCGGGCCAAAGTTGGCAAGCCGCCGAAATGTCCGACGACTGTAGGGTCGTCCCCACGACCCCCGGACTAGATTGGCCCGCCACCGTCATGTCCAACGACTATCGGATCGTCCCCACGACCCCGGGCCAAAGTTGGCAAGCCGCCGAAATGTCCGACGACTGTAGGGTCGTCCCCACGACCCCGGGACTAGATTGGCCCGGCACCGTCAAGTCCGACGACCTCGGGACTAGGTTGGCCAGCCGCCGACATGTCCGATGACTATAGGGTCGCCCCCACGACCTCGGGCCAATTTTGGCCAGCCGCCGACATGTCCGACGACTATAGGGTCGTCCCCACGACCCCGGGCCAAAGTTGGCAAGCCGCCGAAATGTCCGACGACTGTAGGGTCGTCCCCACGACCCCGGGAATAGATTGGCCGGCCACCGTCAAGTCCGACGACTATAGGGTCGTCCCCACGACCTCGGGACTAGATTGGCCCGCCAACGTCAAGTCCGACGACTATAGGGTCGTCCCCACGACCCCGGGCCAAAGTTGGCAAGCGGCCGAAATGTCCGACGACTGTAGGGTCGTCCCCACAACCCCGGGACTAGATTGGCCCGCCACCGTCAAGTCCGACGACTATAGGGTCGTCCCCACGACCCCGGGCCAAAGTTGGCAAGCCGCCGAAATGTCCGACGACTGTAGGGTCGTCCCCACGACCCCGGGACTAGATTGTCCCGCCACCATCATGTCCGACGACAATAGGGTCGTCCCCTCGACCCCGGGTCTAGGTTGGCCAGCCGCCGACTTGTCCGACGACTATAGGGTCGTACTCACGACCCCGGGACTAGGCTGACAAGCCGCCAACATGTCCGACGACTATAGGGTCGTCCCCACGACCCCGTGACTAGATTGGCCCGCCACCGTCATGTCCGACGATTATAGGGTCGTCCCCACGACCCCGGGACAAGCTTGGCCCGCCGCCGAATTGTTCGACGACTGTAGGGTCGTCCCCACGACCCCGGGACTAGATTGGCCCGCCACCGTCAAGTCCGACGACTATAGGGTCGTCCCCAGGACCTCGGGACTAGATTGGCCCGCCACCGTCAAGTCCGACGACTATAGGCTCGTCCCCACGACCCCGGGCCAAAGTTGGCAAGCCGCCGAAATGTCCGACGACTGTAGGGTCGTACCCACGACCCCGGGACTAGGCTGACAAGCCGCCAACATGTCCGACGACTATAGGGTCGCCCCCACGACCCCGGGCCAAAGTTGGCCAGCCGCCGACCTGTCCGACGACTATAGGGTCGTCCCCACGACCCCGAGACTAGATTGGCCCGCGACCGTCATGTCCGACGACAATAGGGTCGTCCCCACGACCCCGTGTCCAGGTTGGCCAGCCGCCGACATTTCCGACGACTATAGAGTCGTCCCCACGACACCGGTCCAAAGTTGGCCAGCCGCCGACATGTCCGACGACTATAGGGTCGTCCCCACGACGCCGGGACTAGATTGGCCCGCACCGTCATGTCCAACGACTATAGGGTCGTCCCCACAACCACGGGCCAAAGTTGGCCAGCCGCCGACATGACCGACGACTATAGGGTCGTCCCCACGACCTCGGGACTAGGTTGGCCAGCCGCCGACATGTCCGACGACTATAGGGTCGTCCCCTCGACCCCGGGCCAATGTTGGCCAATCGCCGACATGTCCGACGACTATAGGGTCGTCCCTACGACCCCGGGACTAGATTGGCCAGCCGCCGACATGTCCGACGACTATAGGGTCGTCCCCACGACCCCGGGCCAATGTTGGCCAATCGCCGACATGTCCGACGACTATAGGGTCGTCCCTACGACCCCGGGACTAGATTGGCCCGCCACCGTCATGTCCAACGACTATAGGGTCGTCCCCACGACCACGGGCCAAAGTTGGCATTCCGCCGACATGTCCGACGACTATAGGGTCGTCCCCACGACCCCGGGACTAGATTGGCCCGCCACCGTCATGTCCAACGACTATAGGGTCGTTCCCACAACCACGGGCCAAAGTTGGCCAGCCGCCGACATGTCCGACGACTATAGGGTCGTCCCCACGACCACGCGCCAAAGTTGGCCAGCCGCCGACATGTCCGACGACTATAGGGTCGTCCCCACGACCCCGGGACTCGATTGGCCCGCCACCGTCATGTCCGACGATTATAGGGTCGTCCCCACGACCCCGGGACAAGCTTGGCCCGCCGCCGACTTGTCCGACGACTATAGGGTCGTCCCCACGACACCGGGACTAGATTGGCCCGCCACCGTCATGTCCGACGACAATAGGGTCGTCCCCACGACCCCGGGTCTAGGTTGGCCAGCCGCCGACATGTCCGACGACTATAGAGTCGTCCCCACGACACCGGGCCAAAGTTGGACAGCCGCCGACATGTCCGACGAATATAGGGTCGTCCCCACGAACCCGGGCCAAAGTTGGCAAGCCGCCGAAATGTCCGACGACTATAGGGTCGTCCCCACGACCTCGGGTCTAGATTGGCCCGCTACCGTCATGTCCGAAGACTATAGGGTCGTCCCCACGACCACGGGACTAGATTGGCCCGCCACCGCCAAGTCCGACGACAATAGGGTCGTCCCTACGACCCCGGGTCTAGGTTGGCCAGCCGCCGACATGTCCGACGACAATCGGATCGTCCCCACGACCACGCGCCAAAGTTGGCCAGCCGCCGACATGTCCGACGACTATTGGATCGTCCCCACGACCACGGGCCAAAGTTGGCCAGCCGCCGACATGTCCGACGACTATAGGATCGTCCCTACGACCCCGGGACTAGATTGGCCCGCCACCGTCATGTCCAACGATTATAGGGTCGTCCCCACGACCCCGGGTCTAGGTTGGCCAGCCGCCGACATGTCCGACGACTATAGAGTCGTCCCCACGACACCGGGCCAAAGTTGGACCGCCGCCGACATGTCCGACTACTATAGGGTCGTCCCCACGACCTCGGGTCTAGATTGGCCCGCTACCGTCATGTCCGAAGACTATAGGGTCGTCCCCACGACCACGGGACTAGATTGGCCCGCACCGTCATGTCCAACGACTATAGGGTCGTCCCCACAACCACGGGCCAAAGTTGGCCAGCCGCCGACATGTCCGACGACTATAGGGTCGTCCCCACGAACCCGGGCCAAAGTTGGCAAGCCGCCGAAATGTCCGACGACTGTAGGGTCGTCCCCACGACCCCCGGACTAGATTGGCCCGCCACCGTCATGTCCAACGACTATCGGATCGTCCCCACGACCCCGGGCCAAAGTTGGCAAGCCGCCGAAATGTCCGACGACTGTAGGGTCGTCCCCACGACCCCGGGACTAGATTGGCCCGGCACCGTCAAGTCCGACGACCTCGGGACTAGGTTGGCCAGCCGCCGACATGTCCGATGACTATAGGGTCGCCCCCACGACCTCGGGCCAATTTTGGCCAGCCGCCGACATGTCCGACGACTATAGGGTCGTCCCCACGACCCCGGGCCAAAGTTGGCAAGCCGCCGAAATGTCCGACGACTGTAGGGTCGTCCCCACGACCCCGGGAATAGATTGGCCGGCCACCGTCAAGTCCGACGACTATAGGGTCGTCCCCACGACCTCGGGACTAGATTGGCCCGCCAACGTCAAGTCCGACGACTATAGGGTCGTCCCCACGACCCCGGGCCAAAGTTGGCAAGCGGCCGAAATGTCCGACGACTGTAGGGTCGTCCCCACAACCCCGGGACTAGATTGGCCCGCCACCGTCAAGTCCGACGACTATAGGGTCGTCCCCACGACCCCGGGCCAAAGTTGGCAAGCCGCCGAAATGTCCGACGACTGTAGGGTCGTCCCCACGACCCCGGGACTAGATTGTCCCGCCACCATCATGTCCGACGACAATAGGGTCGCCCCCACGACCCCGGGACAAAGTTGGCCAGCCGCCGACCTGTCCGACGACTATAGGGTCGTCCCCACGACCCCGAGACTAGATTGGCCCGCGACCGTCATGTCCGACGACAATAGGGTCGTCCCCACGACCCCGTGTCCAGGTTGGCCAGCCGCCGACATTTCCGACGACTATAGAGTCGTCCCCACGACACCGGTCCAAAGTTGGCCAGCCGCCGACATGTCCGACGACTATAGGGTCGTCCCCACGACGCCGGGACTAGATTGGCCCGCACCGTCATGTCCAACGACTATAGGGTCGTCCCCACAACCACGGGCCAAAGTTGGCCAGCCGCCGACATGTCCGACGACTATAGGGTCGTCCCCACGAACCCGGGCCAAAGTTGGCAAGCCGCCGAAATGTCCGACGACTATAGGGTCGTCCCCACGACCCCGGGACTAGGTTGGCCAGCCGCCGACATGTCCGAAGACTATAGGGTCGTCCCGACGACCCCGGGCAAATGTTGGCCAATCGCCAACATGTCCGACGACTATAGGGTCGTCCCTACGACCCCGGGACTAGATTGGCCCGCCACCGTCATGTCGAACGATTATAGGGTCGTCCCCACGACCCCGGGACTAGATTGGCCCGCCACCGTCAAGTCCGACGACTATAGGGTCGTCCCCACGACCTCGGGACTAGGTTGGCCAGCCGCCGACTTGTCCGACGACTATAATGTCGTCCCCACGACCCCGGGCCAATGTTGTCCAATCGCCGACATGTCCGACGACTATAGGGTCGTCCCTACGACCCCGGGCCAAAGCTGGCCAGCCGCCGACATGTCCGACGACTATAGGGTCGTCCCCACGACCCCGGGACTAGATTGGTCCGCCACCGTCATGTCCGACGACTATAGGGTCGTCCCCACGACCCCGGGCCAAAGTTGGCAAGCCGCCGAAATGTCCGACGACTGTAGGGTCGTCCCCACGACCCCGGGACTAGATTGGCCCGCCACCGTCAAGTCCGACGACTATAGGGTCGTCCCCACGACCCCGGGCCAAAGTTGGCAAGCCGCCGACATTTCCGACGACTATAGAGTCGTCCCCACGACACCGGTCCAAAGTTGGCCAGCCGCCGACATGTCCGACGACTATAGGGTCGTCCCCACGACCCCGGGACTAGATTGGCCCGCCACCGTCATGTCCAACGACTATAGGGTCGTCCCCACGACCACGGGCCAAAGTTGGCCAGCCGCCGACATGTCCGACGACAATCGGATCGTCCCCACGACCACGCGCCAAAGTTGGCCAGCCGCCGAAATGTCCGACGACTGTAGGGTCGTCCCCACGACCCCGGGACTAGATTGGCCCGCCACCGTCAAGTCCGACGACTATAGGGTCGTCCCCACGACCCCGGGCCAAAGTTGGCAAGCCGCCGACATTTCCGACGACTATAGAGTCGTCCCCACGACACCGGTCCAAAGTTGGCCAGCCGCCGACATGTCCGACGACTATAGGGTCGTCCCCACGACCCCGGGACTAGATTGGCCCGCCACCGTCATGTCCAACGACTATAGGGTCGTCCCCACGACCACGGGACTAGATTGGCCCGCCACCGCCAAGTCCGACGACAATAGGGTCGTCCCCACGACCCCGGGTCTAGGTTGGCCAGCCGCCGACATGTCCGACGACAATCGGATCGTCCCCACGACCACGCGCCAAAGTTGGCCAGCCGCCGACATGTCCGACGACTATTGGATCGTCCCCACGACCACGGGCCAAAGTTGGCCAGCCGCCGACATGTCCGACGACAATCGGATCGTCCCCACGACCACGCGCCAAAGTTGGCCAGCCGCCGACATGTCCGACGACTATAGGGTCGTCCCCACGACCCCGGGCCAATGTTGGCCAATCGCCGACATGTCCAACGAGTATAGGGTCGTCCCTACGACCCCGGGACTAGATTAGCCCGCCACCGTCATGTCCAACGACTATAGGGTCGTCCCCACGACCACGGGCCAAAGTTGGCAAGCCGCCGAAATGTCCGACGACTGTAGGGTCGTCCCCACGACCCCGGGACTAGATTGTCCCGCCACCATCATGTCCGACGACAATAGGGTCGTCCCCTCGACCCCGGGTCTAGGTTGGCCAGCCGCCGACTTGTCCGACGACTATAGGGTCGTACCCACGACCCCGGGACTAGGCTGACAAGCCGCCAACATGTCCGACGACTATAGGGTCGTCCCCACGACCCCGTGACTAGATTGGCCCGCCACCGTCATGTCCGACGATTATAGGGTCGTCCCCACGACCCCGGGACAAGCTTGGCCCGCCGCCGAATTGTTCGACGACTGTAGGGTCGTCCCCACGACCCCGGGACTAGATTGGCCCGCCACCGTCAAGTCCGACGACTATAGGGTCGTTCCCAGGACCTCGGGACTAGATTGGCCCGCCACCGTCAAGTCCGACGACTATAGGGTCGTCCCCACGACACCGGGCCAAAGTTGGCAAGCCGCCGAAATGTCCGACGACTGTAGGGTCGTACCCACGACCCCGGGACTAGGCTGACAAGCCGCCAACATGTCCGACGACTATAGGGTCGCCCCCACGACCCCGGGCCAAAGTTGGCCAGCCGCCGACCTGTCCGACGACTATAGGGTCGTCCCCACGACCCCGAGACTAGATTGGCCCGCGACCGTCATGTCCGACGACAATAGGGTCGTCCCCACGACCCCGGCTCCAGGTTGGCCAGCCGCCGACATTTCCGACGACTATAGAGTCGTCCCCACGACCCCGGGACTAGATTGGCCCGCCACCGTCATGTCCGACGACAATAGGGTCGTCCCTACGACCCCGGGTCTAGGTTGGCCAGCCGCCGACATGTCCGACGACTATAGAGTCGTCCCCACGACACCGGGCCAAAGTTGGCCAGCCGCCGACATGTCCGACGACTATCGGATCGTCCCCACGCCCACGGGCCAAAGTTGGCCAGCCGCCGACATGTCCGACGACTATAGGGTCGTCCCCACGACCCCGGGCCAAAGTTGGCAAGCCGCCGAAATGTCCGACGACTGTAGGGTCGTCCCACGACCCCGGGACTAGATTGGCCCGCCACCGTCAAGTCCGACGACTATAGGGTCGTCCCCACGACCTCGGGACTAGGTTGGCCAACCGCCGACATGTCCGACGACTATAGGGTCGTCCCCACGACCCCGGGCCAATGTTGGCCAATCGCCGACATGTCCGACGACTATAGGGTCGTCCCCACGACCCCGGGCCAAAGTTGGCAAGCCGCCGAAATGTCCGACGACTTTATGTTCGTCCCCACAACCCCGGGACTAGATTGGCCCGCCACCGTCAAGTCCGACGACTATAGGGTCGTCCCCACGACCCCGGGCCAAAGTTGGCAAGCCGCCGAAATGTCCGACGACTGAAGGGTCGTCCCCACGACCACGGGCCAAAGTTGGCCAGACGCCGACATGTCCGACGACTATTGGGTCGTCCCCACGACCATGGGCCAAAGTTGGCCAGCAGCCGACATGTCCGACGACTATAGGGTCGTCCCCTCGTCCCCGGGCCAATAATGGCCAATCGCCGACATGTCCGACGACTATAGGGTCGTACCTACTATCCCGGGACTCGATTGCCCCGGCACCGTCATGTCCAAAGACTATCGGATCGTCCCCACGACCACGGGCCAAAGTTGGCCTGCCGCCGACATGTCCGACGACTATAGGGTCGTGCCCACGACCCGGGGACTAGATTGGCCCGCCGCCGACATGTCCGACGACTGTAGGGTTATCGCCACGACCCTGGGCCTATGTTGGCCTGCCGTCGACTTGCCCGACGACTATAGGGTCGTCCCCACGACCACGGGCCAAAGTTGGCCAGCCGCCGACTTGTCCGAGGACTATAGGGTCGTCCCCACGACCCCCGGACTAGGTTGGCCAGCCGCCGACTTGTCCGACCACTATAGGGTCGTCCCCACGACCCCGGGTCTAGGTTGGCCAGCCGCCGACATGTCCGACGACAATCGGATCGTCCCAACGACCACGCGCCAAAGTTGGCCAGCCGCCGACATGTCCGACGACTTTTGGATCGTCCCCACGACCACGGGCCAAAGTTGGCCAGCCGCCGACATGTCCGACGACTATAGCGTCGTCCCCACGACCCCGGGACTAGATTGGTCCGCCACCGTCATGTCCAACGACTATCGGATCGTCCCCACGACCACGGGCCAAAGTTGGCCAGCCGCCGACATGTCCGACGACTATTGGGTCGTCCCCACGACACCGGGCCAAAGTTGGCCAGCCGCTGACATGTCCAACGACTATAGGGTCGTCCCCACGACCCCGGTACTAGATTGGCCCGCCACCGTCATGTCCGACGACAATAGGGTCGTCCCCACGACCCCGGGTCTAGGTTGACCAGCCGCCGACATGTCCGACGACTAAACAGTCGTCCCCACGACCACGGGCCAAAGTTGGCCAGCCACCGTCATGTCCGACGACAATCGGATCGTCCCCACGACCACGCGACAAAGTTCGCCAGCCGCCGACATGTCCGACGACTTTTGGATCGTCCCCACGACCACGGGCCAAAGTTGACCAGCCGCCGACATGTCCGACGACTATTGGATCGTCCCCACGACCCCGGGCCAAAGTTGGCAAGCCGCCGACATGTCCGATGACTATAGGGTCGTCCCCACGACCTCGGGACTAGGTTGGCCACCCGCCGACATGTCCGACGACTATAGGGTCGTCCCCACGACCCCGGGTCTAGGTTGGCCAGCCGCCGACATGTCCGACGACTATTGGGTCGTCCCCACGACACCGGGCCAAAGTTGGCCAGCCGCCGACATGTCCGAAGACTATAGGGTCGTCCCCACGACCCCGGGACTAGATTGGCCAGCCGCCGACATGTCCGACGACTATAGAGTCGTCCCCACGACACCGGGTCAAAGTTGGCCAGCCGCTGACATTTCCAACGACTATTGGGTCGTCCCCACGACCACGGGCCAATGTTGGCAAGCCGCCGACATGTCCGACGACTATAGGGTCGTCCCCACGACCACGGGCCAAAGTTGGCCAGCCGCCGACATGTCCGACGACAATCGGATCGTCCCCACGACCACGCGACAAAGTTCGCCAGCCGCCGACATGTCCGACGACTTTTGGATCGTCCCCACGACCACGGGCCAAAGTTGGCCAGCCGCCGACATGTCCGACGACTATAGGGTCGTCCCCACGACCCCGGGACTAGATTGGTCCGCCACCGTCATGTCCGACGACTATAGGGTCGTCCCCACGACCCCGGGCCAAAGCTGGCCAGCCGCCGACATGTCCGACGACTATTGGATCGTCCCCACGACCACGGGCCAAAGTTGGCCAGCCGCCGACATGTCCGAAGACTATAGGGTCGTCCCCACGACCCCGGGACTAGATTGGCCAGCCGCCGACATGTCCGACGACTATAGGGTCGTCCCTACGACCCCGGGCCAAAGCTGGCCAGCCGCCGACATGTCCGACGACTATTGGGTCGTCCCCACGATCACAGGCCAATGTTGGCTAGCCGCCGACATGTCCGACGACTATAGGGTCGTCCCCACGACCACGGGCCAAAGCTGGCCAGCCGCCGACATGTCCGACGACTATTGGATCGTCCCCACGACCACGGGCCAAAGTTGGCCAGCCGCCGACATGTCCGACGACTATAGGGTCGTCCCCACGACCCCGGGACTAGATTGGTCCGCCACCGTCATGTCCGACGACTATAGGGTCGTCCCCACGACCCCGGGCCAAAGTTGGCAAGCCGCCGAAATGTCCGACGACTGTAGGGTCGTCCCCACGACCCCGGGACTAGATTGGCCCGCCACCGTCAAGTCCGACGACCTCGGGACTAGGTTGGCCAGCCGCCGACTTGTCCGACGACTATAGGGTCGCCCCCACGACCTCGGGCCAATTTTGGCCAGCCGCCGACATGTCCGACGACTATAGGGTCGTCCCCACGACCCCGGGCCAAAGTTGGCAAGCCGCCGAAATGTCCGACGACTGTAGGGTCGTCCCCACGACCCCGGGAATAGATTGGCCGGCCACCGTCAAGTCCGACGACTATAGGGTCGTCCCCACGACCTCGGGACTAGATTGGCCCGCCAACGTCAAGTCCGACGACTATAGGGTCGTCCCCACGACCCCGGGCCAAAGTTGGCAAGCCGCCGAAATGTCCGACGACTGTAGGGTCGTCCCCACAACCCCGGGACTAGATTGGCCCGCCACCGTCAAGTCCGACGACTATAGGGTCGTCCCCACGACCCCGGGCCAAAGTTGGCAAGCCGCCGAAATGTCCGACGACTGTAGGGTCGTCCCCACGACCCCCGGACTAGATTGGCCCGCCACCGTCATGTCCAACGACTATCGGATCGTCCCCACGACCCCGGGCCAAAGTTGGCAAGCCGCCGAAATGTCCGACGACTGTAGGGTCGTCCCCACGACCCCGGGACTAGATTGGCCCGCCACCGTCAAGTCCGACGACCTCGGGACTAGGTTGGCCAGCCGCCGACATGTCCGATGACTATAGGGTCGCCCCCACGACCTCGGGCCAATTTTGGCCAGCCGCCGACATGTCCGACGACTATAGGGTCGTCCCCACGACCCCGGGCCAAAGTTGGCAAGCCGCCGAAATGTCCGACGACTGTAGGGTCGTCCCCACGACCCCGGGAATAGATTGGCCGGCCACCGTCAAGTCCGACGACTATAGGGTCGTCCCCACGACCTCGGGACTAGATTGGCCCGCCAACGTCAAGTCCGACGACTATAGGGTCGTCCCCACGACCCCGGGCCAAAGTTGGCAAGCGGCCGAAATGTCCGACGACTGTAGGGTCGTCCCCACAACCCCGGGACTAGATTGGCCCGCCACCGTCAAGTCCGACGACTATAGGGTCGTCCCCACGACCCCGGGCCAAAGTTGGCAAGCCGCCGAAATGTCCGACGACTGTAGGGTCGTCCCCACGACCCCGGGACTAGATTGTCCCGCCACCATCATGTCCGACGACAATAGGGTCGTCCCCTCGACCCCGGGTCTAGGTTGGCCAGCCGCCGACTTGTCCGACGACTATAGGGTCGTACCCACGACCCCGGGACTAGGCTGACAAGCCGCCAACATGTCCGACGACTATAGGGTCGTCCCCACGACCCCGTGACTAGATTGGCCCGCCACCGTCATGTCCGACGATTATAGGGTCGTCCCCACGACCCCGGGACAAGCTTGGCCCGCCGCCGAATTGTTCGACGACTGTAGGGTCGTCCCCACGACCCCGGGACTAGACTGGCCCGCCACCGTGAAGTCCGACGACTATAGGCTCGTCCCCACGACCCCGGGACTAGGCTGACAAGACGCCAACATGTCCGACGACTATAGGGTCGCCCCCACGACCCCGGGCCAAAGTTGGCCAGCCGCCGACCTGTCCGACGACTATAGGGTCGTCCCCACGACCCCGAGACTAGATTGGCCCGCGACCGTCATGTCCGACGACAATAGGGTCGTCCCCACGACCCCGTGTCCAGGTTGGCCAGCCGCCGACATTTCCGACGACTATAGAGTCGTCCCCACGACACCGGTCCAAAGTTGGCCAGCCGCCGACATGTCCGACGACTATAGGGTCGTCCCCACGACGCCGGGACTAGATTGGCCCGCACCGTCATGTCCAACGACTATAGGGTCGTCCCCACAACCACGGGCCAAAGTTGGCCAGCCGCCGACATGTCCGACGACTATAGGGTCGTCCCCACGAACCCGGGCCAAAGTTGGCAAGCCGCCGAAATGTCCGACGACTGTAGGGTCGTCCCCACGACCCCCGGACTAGATTGGCCCGCCACCGTCATGTCCAACGACTATCGGATCGTCCCCACGACCCCGGGCCAAAGTTGGCAAGCCGCCGAAATGTCCGACGACTGTAGGGTCGTCCCCACGACCCCGGGACTAGATTGGCCCGGCACCGTCAAGTCCGACGACCTCGGGACTAGGTTGGCCAGCCGCCGACATGTCCGATGACTATAGGGTCGCCCCCACGACCTCGGGCCAATTTTGGCCAGCCGCCGACATGTCCGACGACTATAGGGTCGTCCCCACGACCCCGGGCCAAAGTTGGCAAGCCGCCGAAATGTCCGACGACTGTAGGGTCGTCCCCACGACCCCGGGAATAGATTGGCCGGCCACCGTCAAGTCCGACGACTATAGGGTCGTCCCCACGACCTCGGGACTAGATTGGCCCGCCAACGTCAAGTCCGACGACTATAGGGTCGTCCCCACGACCCCGGGCCAAAGTTGGCAAGCGGCCGAAATGTCCGACGACTGTAGGGTCGTCCCCACAACCCCGGGACTAGATTGGCCCGCCACCGTCAAGTCCGACGACTATAGGGTCGTCCCCACGACCCCGGGCCAAAGTTGGCAAGCCGCCGAAATGTCCGACGACTGTAGGGTCGTCCCCACGACCCCGGGACTAGATTGTCCCGCCACCATCATGTCCGACGACAATAGGGTCGTCCCCTCGACCCCGGGTCTAGGTTGGCCAGCCGCCGACTTGTCCGACGACTATAGGGTCGTACTCACGACCCCGGGACTAGGCTGACAAGCCGCCAACATGTCCGACGACTATAGGGTCGTCCCCACGACCCCGTGACTAGATTGGCCCGCCACCGTCATGTCCGACGATTATAGGGTCGTCCCCACGACCCCGGGACAAGCTTGGCCCGCCGCCGAATTGTTCGACGACTGTAGGGTCGTCCCCACGACCCCGGGACTAGATTGGCCCGCCACCGTCAAGTCCGACGACTATAGGGTCGTCCCCAGGACCTCGGGACTAGATTGGCCCGCCACCGTCAAGTCCGACGACTATAGGCTCGTCCCCACGACCCCGGGCCAAAGTTGGCAAGCCGCCGAAATGTCCGACGACTGTAGGGTCGTACCCACGACCCCGGGACTAGGCTGACAAGCCGCCAACATGTCCGACGACTATAGGGTCGCCCCCACGACCCCGGGCCAAAGTTGGCCAGCCGCCGACCTGTCCGACGACTATAGGGTCGTCCCCACGACCCCGAGACTAGATTGGCCCGCGACCGTCATGTCCGACGACAATAGGGTCGTCCCCACGACCCCGTGTCCAGGTTGGCCAGCCGCCGACATTTCCGACGACTATAGAGTCGTCCCCACGACACCGGTCCAAAGTTGGCCAGCCGCCGACATGTCCGACGACTATAGGGTCGTCCCCACGACGCCGGGACTAGATTGGCCCGCACCGTCATGTCCAACGACTATAGGGTCGTCCCCACAACCACGGGCCAAAGTTGGCCAGCCGCCGACATGACCGACGACTATAGGGTCGTCCCCACGACCTCGGGACTAGGTTGGCCAGCCGCCGACATGTCCGACGACTATAGGGTCGTCCCCTCGACCCCGGGCCAATGTTGGCCAATCGCCGACATGTCCGACGACTATAGGGTCGTCCCTACGACCCCGGGACTAGATTGGCCAGCCGCCGACATGTCCGACGACTATAGGGTCGTCCCCACGACCCCGGGCCAATGTTGGCCAATCGCCGACATGTCCGACGACTATAGGGTCGTCCCTACGACCCCGGGACTAGATTGGCCCGCCACCGTCATGTCCAACGACTATAGGGTCGTCCCCACGACCACGGGCCAAAGTTGGCATTCCGCCGACATGTCCGACGACTATAGGGTCGTCCCCACGACCCCGGGACTAGATTGGCCCGCCACCGTCATGTCCAACGACTATAGGGTCGTTCCCACAACCACGGGCCAAAGTTGGCCAGCCGCCGACATGTCCGACGACTATAGGGTCGTCCCCACGACCACGCGCCAAAGTTGGCCAGCCGCCGACATGTCCGACGACTATAGGGTCGTCCCCACGACCCCGGGACTCGATTGGCCCGCCACCGTCATGTCCGACGATTATAGGGTCGTCCCCACGACCCCGGGACAAGCTTGGCCCGCCGCCGACTTGTCCGACGACTATAGGGTCGTCCCCACGACACCGGGACTAGATTGGCCCGCCACCGTCATGTCCGACGACAATAGGGTCGTCCCCACGACCCCGGGTCTAGGTTGGCCAGCCGCCGACATGTCCGACGACTATAGAGTCGTCCCCACGACACCGGGCCAAAGTTGGACAGCCGCCGACATGTCCGACGAATATAGGGTCGTCCCCACGAACCCGGGCCAAAGTTGGCAAGCCGCCGAAATGTCCGACGACTATAGGGTCGTCCCCACGACCTCGGGTCTAGATTGGCCCGCTACCGTCATGTCCGAAGACTATAGGGTCGTCCCCACGACCACGGGACTAGATTGGCCCGCCACCGCCAAGTCCGACGACAATAGGGTCGTCCCCACGACCCCGGGACTAGATTGGCCCGCCACCGTCATGTCCAACGACTATAGGGTCGTTCCCACAACCACGGGCCAAAGTTGGCCAGCCGCCGACATGTCCGACGACTATAGGGTCGTCCCCACGACCACGCGCCAAAGTTGGCCAGCCGCCGACATGTCCGACGACTATAGGGTCGTCCCCACGACCCCGGGACTCGATTGGCCCGCCACCGTCATGTCCGACGATTATAGGGTCGTCCCCACGACCCCGGGACAAGCTTGGCCCGCCGCCGACTTGTCCGACGACTATAGGGTCGTCCCCACGACACCGGGACTAGATTGGCCCGCCACCGTCATGTCCGACGACAATAGGGTCGTCCCCACGACCCCGGGTCTAGGTTGGCCAGCCGCCGACATGTCCGACGACTATAGAGTCGTCCCCACGACACCGGGCCAAAGTTGGACAGCCGCCGACATGTCCGACGACTATAGGATCGTCCCTACGACCCCGGGACTAGATTGGCCCGCCACCGTCATGTCCAACGATTATAGGGTCGTCCCCACGACCCCGGGTCTAGGTTGGCCAGCCGCCGACATGTCCGACGACTATAGAGTCGTCCCCACGACACCGGGCCAAAGTTGGACCGCCGCCGACATGTCCGACTACTATAGGGTCGTCCCCACGACCTCGGGTCTAGATTGGCCCGCTACCGTCATGTCCGAAGACTATAGGGTCGTCCCCACGACCACGGGACTAGATTGGCCCGCACCGTCATGTCCAACGACTATAGGGTCGTCCCCACAACCACGGGCCAAAGTTGGCCAGCCGCCGACATGTCCGACGACTATAGGGTCGTCCCCACGAACCCGGGCCAAAGTTGGCAAGCCGCCGAAATGTCCGACGACTGTAGGGTCGTCCCCACGACCCCCGGACTAGATTGGCCCGCCACCGTCATGTCCAACGACTATCGGATCGTCCCCACGACCCCGGGCCAAAGTTGGCAAGCCGCCGAAATGTCCGACGACTGTAGGGTCGTCCCCACGACCCCGGGACTAGATTGGCCCGGCACCGTCAAGTCCGACGACCTCGGGACTAGGTTGGCCAGCCGCCGACATGTCCGATGACTATAGGGTCGCCCCCACGACCTCGGGCCAATTTTGGCCAGCCGCCGACATGTCCGACGACTATAGGGTCGTCCCCACGACCCCGGGCCAAAGTTGGCAAGCCGCCGAAATGTCCGACGACTGTAGGGTCGTCCCCACGACCCCGGGAATAGATTGGCCGGCCACCGTCAAGTCCGACGACTATAGGGTCGTCCCCACGACCTCGGGACTAGATTGGCCCGCCAACGTCAAGTCCGACGAATATAGGGTCGTCCCCACGACCCCGGGCCAAAGTTGGCAAGCGGCCGAAATGTCCGACGACTGTAGGGTCGTCCCCACAACCCCGGGACTAGATTGGCCCGCCACCGTCAAGTCCGACGACTATAGGGTCGTCCCCACGACCCCGGGCCAAAGTTGGCAAGCCGCCGAAATGTCCGACGACTGTAGGGTCGTCCCCACGACCCCGGGACTAGATTGTCCCGCCACCATCATGTCCGACGACAATAGGGTCGCCCCCACGACCCCGGGACAAAGTTGGCCAGCCGCCGACCTGTCCGACGACTATAGGGTCGTCCCCACGACCCCGAGACTAGATTGGCCCGCGACCGTCATGTCCGACGACAATAGGGTCGTCCCCACGACCCCGTGTCCAGGTTGGCCAGCCGCCGACATTTCCGACGACTATAGAGTCGTCCCCACGACACCGGTCCAAAGTTGGCCAGCCGCCGACATGTCCGACGACTATAGGGTCGTCCCCACGACGCCGGGACTAGATTGGCCCGCACCGTCATGTCCAACGACTATAGGGTCGTCCCCACAACCACGGGCCAAAGTTGGCCAGCCGCCGACATGTCCGACGACTATAGGGTCGTCCCCACGAACCCGGGCCAAAGTTGGCAAGCCGCCGAAATGTCCGACGACTATAGGGTCGTCCCCACGACCCCGGGACTAGGTTGGCCAGCCGCCGACATGTCCGAAGACTATAGGGTCGTCCCGACGACCCCGGGCAAATGTTGGCCAATCGCCAACATGTCCGACGACTATAGGGTCGTCCCTACGACCCCGGGACTAGATTGGCCCGCCACCGTCATGTCGAACGATTATAGGGTCGTCCCCACGACCCCGGGACTAGATTGGCCCGCCACCGTCAAGTCCGACGACTATAGGGTCGTCCCCACGACCTCGGGACTAGGTTGGCCAGCCGCCGACTTGTCCGACGACTATAATGTCGTCCCCACGACCCCGGGCCAATGTTGTCCAATCGCCGACATGTCCGACGACTATAGGGTCGTCCCTACGACCCCGGGCCAAAGCTGGCCAGCCGCCGACATGTCCGACGACTATAGGGTCGTCCCCACGACCCCGGGACTAGATTGGTCCGCCACCGTCATGTCCGACGACTATAGGGTCGTCCCCACGACCCCGGGCCAAAGTTGGCAAGCCGCCGAAATGTCCGACGACTGTAGGGTCGTCCCCACGACCCCGGGACTAGATTGGCCCGCCACCGTCAAGTCCGACGACTATAGGGTCGTCCCCACGACCCCGGGCCAAAGTTGGCAAGCCGCCGACATTTCCGACGACTATAGAGTCGTCCCCACGACACCGGTCCAAAGTTGGCCAGCCGCCGACATGTCCGACGACTATAGGGTCGTCCCCACGACCCCGGGACTAGATTGGCCCGCCACCGTCATGTCCAACGACTATAGGGTCGTCCCCACGACCACGGGCCAAAGTTGGCCAGCCGCCGACATGTCCGACGACAATCGGATCGTCCCCACGACCACGCGCCAAAGTTGGCCAGCCGCCGACATGTCCGACGACTATAGGGTCGTCCCTACGACCCCGGGACTAGATTGGCCCGCCACCGTCATGTCCAACGATTATAGGGTCGTCCCCACGACCCCGGGTCTAGGTTGGCCAGCCGCCGACATGTCCGACGACTATAGAGTCGTCCCCACGACACCGGGCCAAAGTTGGACCGCCGCCGACATGTCCGACTACTATAGGGTCGTCCCCACGACCTCGGGTCTAGATTGGCCCGCTACCGTCATGTCCGAAGACTATAGGGTCGTCCCCACGACCACGGGACTAGATTGGCCCGCCACCGCCAAGTCCGACGACAATAGGGTCGTCCCCACGACCCCGGGTCTAGGTTGGCCAGCCGCCGACATGTCCGACGACAATCGGATCGTCCCCACGACCACGCGCCAAAGTTGGCCAGCCGCCGACATGTCCGACGACTATTGGATCGTCCCCACGACCACGGGCCAAAGTTGGCCAGCCGCCGACATGTCCGACGACAATCGGATCGTCCCCACGACCACGCGCCAAAGTTGGCCAGCCGCCGACATGTCCGACGACTATAGGGTCGTCCCCACGACCCCGGGCCAATGTTGGCCAATCGCCGACATGTCCAACGAGTATAGGGTCGTCCCTACGACCCCGGGACTAGATTAGCCCGCCACCGTCATGTCCAACGACTATAGGGTCGTCCCCACGACCACGGGCCAAAGTTGGCAAGCCGCCGAAATGTCCGACGACTGTAGGGTCGTCCCCACGACCCCGGGACTAGATTGTCCCGCCACCATCATGTCCGACGACAATAGGGTCGTCCCCTCGACCCCGGGTCTAGGTTGGCCAGCCGCCGACTTGTCCGACGACTATAGGGTCGTACCCACGACCCCGGGACTAGGCTGACAAGCCGCCAACATGTCCGACGACTATAGGGTCGTCCCCACGACCCCGTGACTAGATTGGCCCGCCACCGTCATGTCCGACGATTATAGGGTCGTCCCCACGACCCCGGGACAAGCTTGGCCCGCCGCCGAATTGTTCGACGACTGTAGGGTCGTCCCCACGACCCCGGGACTAGATTGGCCCGCCACCGTCAAGTCCGACGACTATAGGGTCGTTCCCAGGACCTCGGGACTAGATTGGCCCGCCACCGTCAAGTCCGACGACTATAGGGTCGTCCCCACGACACCGGGCCAAAGTTGGCAAGCCGCCGAAATGTCCGACGACTGTAGGGTCGTACCCACGACCCCGGGACTAGGCTGACAAGCCGCCAACATGTCCGACGACTATAGGGTCGCCCCCACGACCCCGGGCCAAAGTTGGCCAGCCGCCGACCTGTCCGACGACTATAGGGTCGTCCCCACGACCCCGAGACTAGATTGGCCCGCGACCGTCATGTCCGACGACAATAGGGTCGTCCCCACGACCCCGGCTCCAGGTTGGCCAGCCGCCGACATTTCCGACGACTATAGAGTCGTCCCCACGACCCCGGGACTAGATTGGCCCGCCACCGTCATGTCCGACGACAATAGGGTCGTCCCTACGACCCCGGGTCTAGGTTGGCCAGCCGCCGACATGTCCGACGACTATAGAGTCGTCCCCACGACACCGGGCCAAAGTTGGACAGCCGCCGACATGTCCGACGACTATAGGGTCGTCCCCACGAACCCGGGCCAAAGTTGGCAAGCCGCCGAAATGTCCGACGACTATAGGGTCGTCCCCACGACCTCGGGTCTAGATTGGCCCGCTACCGTCATGTCCGAAAACTATAGGGTCGTCCCCACGACCACGGGACTAGATTGGCCCGCCACCGCCAAGTCCGACGACAATAGGGTCGTCCCCACGACCCCGGGTCTAGGTTGGCCAGCCGCCGACATGTCCGACGACAATCGGATCGTCCCCACGACCACGCGCCAAAGTTGGCCAGCCGCCGACATGTCCGACGACTATTGGATCGTCCCCACGACCACGGGCCAAAGTTGGCCAGCCGCCGACATGTCCGACGACAATCGGATCGTCCCCACGACCACGCGCCAAAGTTGGCCAGCCGCCGACATGTCCGACGACTATAGGGTCGTCCCCACGACCCCGGGCCAATGTTGGCCAATCGCCGACATGTCCAACGAATATAGGGTCGTCCCTACGACCCCGGGACTAGATTAGCCCGCCACCGTCATGTCCAACGACTATAGGGTCGTCCCCACGACCACGGGCCAAAGTTGGCATGCCGCCGAAATGTCCGACGACTATAGGGTCGTCCCCACGACTCCGGGCCAAAGTTAGCAAGCCGCCGAAATGTCCGACGACAATAGGGTCGTCCCCACGACCACGCGCCAAAGTTGGCCAGCCGCCGACATGTCCGACGACTATAGGGTCGTCCCCACGACCCCGGGCCAATGTTGGCCAATCGCCGACATGTCCAACGACTATAGGGTCGTCCCTACGACCCCGGGACTAGATTAGCCCGCCACCGACATGTCCGACGACTATAGGGTCGTCCCCACGACCCCGAGACTAGATTGGCCCGCCACCGTCATGTCCGACGACAATAGGGTCGTCCCCACGACCCCGGGTCCAGGTTGGCCAGCCGCCGACATTTCCGACGACTATAGAGTCGTCCCCACGACACCGGGCCAAAGTTGGCCAGCCGCCGACATGTCCGACGACTATAGGGTCGTCCCCACGACCCCGGGACTAGATTGGCCCGCCACCGTCATGTCCGACGATTATAGGGTCGTCCCCACGACCCCGGGACAAGCTTGGCCCGCCGCCGACTTGTTCGACGACTATAGGGTCGTCCCCACGACCCCGGGACAAGGTTGGCCCGCCGCCGACATGTCCGACGACTATAGGGTCGTCCCCACGACCCCGGGCCAAAGATGTCCAGCCGCCGTCTTGTCCGACGACTATAGGGTCGTCCCCACGACCCCGAGTCCAGGTTGGCCAGCCGCCGACATTTCCGACGACTATAGGGTCGTCCCCACGACCCCGGGCCAATGTTGGCCAATCGCCGACATGTCCAACGACTATAGGGTCGTCCCTACGACCCCGGGACTAGAGTAGCCCGCCACCGTCATGTCCAACGACTATAGGGTCGTCCCCACGACCACGGGCCAAAGTTGGCATGCCGCCGAAATGTCCGACGACTATAGGGTCGTCCCCACGACCCCGTGACTAGATTGGCCCGCCACCGTCATGTCCGACGATTATAGGGTCGTCCCCACGACCCCGGGACAAGCTTGGCCCGCCGCCGAATTGTTCGACGACTGTAGGGTCGTCCCCACGACCCCGGGACTAGATTGGCCCGCCACCGTCAAGTCCGACGACTATAGGGTCGTCCCCAGGACCTCGGGACTAGATTGGCCCGCCACCGTCAAGTCCGACGACTATAGGCTCGTCCCCACGACCCCGGGCCAAAGTTGGCAAGCCGCCGAAATGTCCGACGACTGTAGGGTCGTACCCACGACCCCGGGACTAGGCTGACAAGCCGCCAACATGTCCGACGACTATAGGGTCGCCCCCACGACCCCGGGCCAAAGTTGGCCAGCCGCCGACCTGTCCGACGACTATAGGGTCGTCCCCACGACCCCGAGACTAGATTGGCCCGCGACCGTCATGTCCGACGACAATAGGGTCGTCCCCACGACCCCGTGTCCAGGTTGGCCAGCCGCCGACATTTCCGACGACTATAGAGTCGTCCCCACGACACCGGTCCAAAGTTGGCCAGCCGCCGACATGTCCGACGACTATAGGGTCGTCCCCACGACGCCGGGACTAGATTGGCCCGCACCGTCATGTCCAACGACTATAGGGTCGTCCCCACAACCACGGGCCAAAGTTGGCCAGCCGCCGACATGTCCGACGACTATAGGGTCGTCCCCACGAACCCGGGCCAAAGTTGGCAAGCCGCCGAAATGTCCGACGACTATAGGGTCGTCCCCACGACCCCGGGACTAGGTTGGCCAGCCGCCGACATGTCCGAAGACTATAGGGTCGTCCCGACGACCCCGGGCAAATGTTGGCCAATCGCCAACATGTCCGACGACTATAGGGTCGTCCCTACGACCCCGGGACTAGATTGGCCCGCCACCGTCATGTCGAACGATTATAGGGTCGTCCCCACGACCCCGGGACTAGATTGGCCCGCCACCGTCAAGTCCGACGACTATAGGGTCGTCCCCACGACCTCGGGACTAGGTTGGCCAGCCGCCGACTTGTCCGACGACTATAATGTCGTCCCCACGACCCCGGGCCAATGTTGTCCAATCGCCGACATGTCCGACGACTATAGGGTCGTCCCTACGACCCCGGGCCAAAGCTGGCCAGCCGCCGACATGTCCGACGACTATAGGGTCGTCCCCACGACCCCGGGACTAGATTGGTCCGCCACCGTCATGTCCGACGACTATAGGGTCGTCCCCACGACCCCGGGCCAAAGTTGGCAAGCCGCCGAAATGTCCGACGACTGTAGGGTCGTCCCCACGACCCCGGGACTAGATTGGCCCGCCACCGTCAAGTCCGACGACTATAGGGTCGTCCCCACGACCCCGGGCCAAAGTTGGCAAGCCGCCGACATTTCCGACGACTATAGAGTCGTCCCCACGACACCGGTCCAAAGTTGGCCAGCCGCCGACATGTCCGACGACTATAGGGTCGTCCCCACGACCCCGGGACTAGATTGGCCCGCCACCGTCATGTCCAACGACTATAGGGTCGTCCCCACAACCACGGGCCAAAGTTGGCCAGCCGCCGACATGTCCGACGACTATAGGGTCGTCCCCACGACCCCGGGCCAAAGTTGGCCAGCCGCCGACATGTCCGACGACTATAGGGTCGTCCCCACGACCCCGAGACTAAATTGGCCCGCCACCGTCATGTCCGACGACAATAGGGTCGTCCCCACGACCCCGGGTCCAGGTTGGCCAGCCGCCGACATATCCGACGACAATAGAGTGGTCCTCACGACACCGGGCCAAAGTTGGCCAGCCGCCGACATGTCCGACGACTAGAGGGTCGTCCCCACAACCACGGGCCAAAGTTGGCCAGCCGCCGACATGACCGACGACTATAGGGTCGTCCCCACGACCTCGGGACTAGGTTGGCCAGCCGCCGACATGTCCGACGACTATAGGGTCGTCCCCTCGACCCCGGGCCAATGTTGGCCAATCGCCGACATGTCCGACGACTATAGGGTCGTCCCTACGACCCCGGGACTAGATTGGCCAGCCGCCGACATGTCCGACGACTATAGGGTCGTCCCCACGACCCCGGGCCAATGTTGGCCAATCGCCGACATGTCCGACGACTATAGGGTCGTCCCTACGACCCCGGGACTAGATTGGCCCGCCACCGTCATGTCCAACGACTATAGGGTCGTCCCCACGACCACGGGCCAAAGTTGGCATTCCGCCGACATGTCCGACGACTATAGGGTCGTCCCCACGACCCCGGGACTAGATTGGCCCGCCACCGTCATGTCCAACGACTATAGGGTCGTTCCCACAACCACGGGCCAAAGTTGGCCAGCCGCCGACATGTCCGACGACTATAGGGTCGTCCCCACGACCACGCGCCAAAGTTGGCCAGCCGCCGACATGTCCGACGACTATAGGGTCGTCCCCACGACCCCGGGACTCGATTGGCCCGCCACCGTCATGTCCGACGATTATAGGGTCGTCCCCACGACCCCGGGACAAGCTTGGCCCGCCGCCGACTTGTCCGACGACTATAGGGTCGTCCCCACGACACCGGGACTAGATTGGCCCGCCACCGTCATGTCCGACGACAATAGGGTCGTCCCCACGACCCCGGGTCTAGGTTGGCCAGCCGCCGACATGTCCGACGACTATAGAGTCGTCCCCACGACACCGGGCCAAAGTTGGACAGCCGCCGACATGTCCGACGACAATCGGATCGTCCCCACGACCACGCGCCAAAGTTGGCCAGCCGCCGACATGTCCGACGACTATAGGGTCGTCCCCACGACCCCGGGCCAATGTTGGCCAATCGCCGACATGTCCAACGAGTATAGGGTCGTCCCTACGACCCCGGGACTAGATTAGCCCGCCACCGTCATGTCCAACGACTATAGGGTCGTCCCCACGACCACGGGCCAAAGTTGGCAAGCCGCCGAAATGTCCGACGACTGTAGGGTCGTCCCCACGACCCCGGGACTAGATTGTCCCGCCACCATCATGTCCGACGACAATAGGGTCGTCCCCTCGACCCCGGGTCTAGGTTGGCCAGCCGCCGACTTGTCCGACGACTATAGGGTCGTACCCACGACCCCGGGACTAGGCTGACAAGCCGCCAACATGTCCGACGACTATAGGGTCGTCCCCACGACCCCGTGACTAGATTGGCCCGCCACCGTCATGTCCGACGATTATAGGGTCGTCCCCACGACCCCGGGACAAGCTTGGCCCGCCGCCGAATTGTTCGACGACTGTAGGGTCGTCCCCACGACCCCGGGACTAGATTGGCCCGCCACCGTCAAGTCCGACGACTATAGGGTCGTTCCCAGGACCTCGGGACTAGATTGGCCCGCCACCGTCAAGTCCGACGACTATAGGGTCGTCCCCACGACACCGGGCCAAAGTTGGCAAGCCGCCGAAATGTCCGACGACTGTAGGGTCGTACCCACGACCCCGGGACTAGGCTGACAAGCCGCCAACATGTCCGACGACTATAGGGTCGCCCCCACGACCCCGGGCCAAAGTTGGCCAGCCGCCGACCTGTCCGACGACTATAGGGTCGTCCCCACGACCCCGAGACTAGATTGGCCCGCGACCGTCATGTCCGACGACAATAGGGTCGTCCCCACGACCCCGGGTCCAGGTTGGCCAGCCGCCGACATTTCCGACGACTATAGAGTCGTCCCCACGACCCCGGGACTAGATTGGCCCGCCACCGTCATGTCCGACGACAATAGGGTCGTCCCTACGACCCCGGGTCTAGGTTGGCCAGCCGCCGACATGTCCGACGACTATAGAGTCGTCCCCACGACACCGGGCCAAAGTTGGACAGCCGCCGACATGTCCGACGACTATAGGGTCGTCCCCACGAACCCGGGCCAAAGTTGGCAAGCCGCCGAAATGTCCGACGACTATAGGGTCGTCCCCACGACCTCGGGTCTAGATTGGCCCGCTACCGTCATGTCCGAAAACTATAGGGTCGTCCCCACGACCACGGGACTAGATTGGCCCGCCACCGCCAAGTCCGACGACAATAGGGTCGTCCCCACGACCCCGGGTCTAGGTTGGCCAGCCGCCGACATGTCCGACGACAATCGGATCGTCCCCACGACCACGCGCCAAAGTTGGCCAGCCGCCGACATGTCCGACGACTATTGGATCGTCCCCACGACCACGGGCCAAAGTTGGCCAGCCGCCGACATGTCCGACGACAATCGGATCGTCCCCACGACCACGCGCCAAAGTTGGCCAGCCGCCGACATGTCCGACGACTATAGGGTCGTCCCCACGACCCCGGGCCAATGTTGGCCAATCGCCGACATGTCCAACGACTATAGGGTCGTCCCTACGACCCCGGGACTAGATTAGCCCGCCACCGTCATGTCCAACGACTATAGGGTCGTCCCCACGACCACGGGCCAAAGTTGGCATGCCGCCGAAATGTCCGACGACTATAGGGTCGTCCCCACGACTCCGGGCCAAAGTTAGCAAGCCGCCGAAATGTCCGACGACTATAGGGTCGTCCCCACGACCACGCGCCAAAGTTGGCCAGCCGCCGACATGTCCGACGACTATAGGGTCGTCCCCACGACCCCGGGCCAATGTTGGCCAATCGCCGACATGTCCAACGACTATAGGGTCGTCCCTACGACCCCGGGACTAGATTTGCCCGCCACCGACATGTCCGACGACTATAGGGTCGTCCCCACGACCCCGAGACTAGATTGGCCCGCCACCGTCATGTCCGACGACAATAGGGTCGTCCCCACGACCCCGGGTCCAGGTTGGCCAGCCGCCGACATTTCCGACGACTATAGAGTCGTCCCCACGACACCGGGCCAAAGTTGGCCAGCCGCCGACATGTCCGACGACTATAGGGTCGTCCCCACGACCCCGGGACTAGATTGGCCCGCCACCGTCATGTCCGACGATTATAGGGTCGTCCCCACGACCCCGGGACAAGCTTGGCCCGCCGCCGACTTGTTCGACGACTATAGGGTCGTCCCCACGACCCCGGGACAAGGTTGGCCCGCCGCCGACATGTCCGACGACTATAGGGTCGTCCCCACGACCCCGGGCCAAAGATGTCCAGCCGCCGTCTTGTCCGACGACTATAGGGTCGTCCCCACGACCCCGAGTCCAGGTTGGCCAGCCGCCGACATTTCCGACGACTATAGGGTCGTCCCCACGACCCCGGGCCAATGTTGGCCAATCGCCGACATGTCCAACGACTATAGGGTCGTCCCTACGACCCCGGGACTAGAGTAGCCCGCCACCGTCATGTCCAACGACTATAGGGTCGTCCCCACGACCACGGGCCAAAGTTGGCATGCCGCCGACATGTCCGACGACTATAGGGTCGTCCCCACGAACCCGGGCCAAAGTTGGCAAGCCGCCGAAATGTCCGACGACTATAGGGTCGTCCCCACGACCCCGGGACTAGGTTGGCCAGCCGCCGACATGTCCGACGACTATAGGGTCGTCCCGACGACCCCGGGCCAATGTTGGCCAATCGCCAACATGTCCGACGACTATAGGGTCGTCCCTACGACCCCGGGACTAGATTGGCCCGCCACCGTCATGTCCAACGATTATAGGGTCGTCCCCACGACCCCGGGTCTAGGTTGGCCAGCCGCCGACATGTCCGACGACTATAGAGTCGTCCCCACGACACCGGGCCAAAGTTGGACCGCCGCCGACATGTCCGACTACTATAGGGTCGTCCCCACGACCTCGGGTCTAGATTGGCCCGCTACCGTCATGTCCGAAGACTATAGGGTCGTCCCCACGACCACGGGACTAGATTGGCCCGCCACCGCCAAGTCCGACGACAATAGGGTCGTCCCCACGACCCCGGGTCTAGGTTGGCCAGCCGCCGACATGTCCGACGACAATCGGATCGTCCCCACGACCACGCGCCAAAGTTGGCCAGCCGCCGACATGTCCGACGACTATTGGATCGTCCCCACGACCACGGGCCAAAGTTGGCCAGCCGCCGACATGTCCGACGACAATCGGATCGTCCCCACGACCACGCGCCAAAGTTGGCCAGCCGCCGACATGTCCGACGACTATAGGGTCGTCCCCACGACCCCGGGACTAGATTGGCCCGCCACCGTCATGTCCGACGACAATAGGGTCGTCCCCACGACCCCGGGTCCAGGTTGGCCAGCCGCCGACATTTCCGACGACTATAGAGTGGTCCCCACGACACCGGGCCAAAGTTGGCCAGCCGCCGACATGTCCGACGACTAGAGGGTCGTCCCCACAACCACGGGCCAAAGTTGGCCAGCCGCCGACATGACCGACGACTATAGGGTCGTCCCCACGACCTCGGGACTAGGTTGGCCAGCCGCCGACATGTCCGACGACTATAGGGTCGTCCCCTCGACCCCGGGCCAATGTTGGCCAATCGCCGGCATGTCCGACGACAATAGGGTCGTCCCTACGACCCCGGGACTAGATTGGCCAGCCGCCGACATGTCCGACGACTATAGGGTCGTCCCCACGACCCCGGGCCAATGTTGGCCAATCGCCGACATGTCCGACGACTATAGGGTCGTCCCTACGACCCCGGGACTAGATTGGCCCGTCACCGTCATGTCCAACGACTATAGGGTCGTCCCCACGACCACGGGCCAAAGTTGGCATTCCGCCGACATGTCCGACGACTATAGGGTCGTCCCCACGACCCCGGGACTAGATTGGCCCGCCACCGTCATGTCCAACGACTATAGGGTCGTCCCCACGACCACGGGCCAAAGTTGGCCAGCCGCCGACATGTCCGACGACAATCGGATCGTCCCCACGACCACGCGCCAAAGTTGGCCAGCCGCCGACATGTCCGACGACTATAGGGTCGTCCCCACGACCCCGGGCCAATGTTGGCCAATCGCCGACATGTCCAACGACTATAGGGTCGTCCCTACGACCCCGGGACTAGATTAGCCCGCCACCGTCATGTCCAACGACTATAGGGTCGTCCCCACGACCACGGGCCAAAGTTGGCATGCCGCCGAAATGTCCGACGACTGTAGGGTCGTCCCCACGACCCCGGGACTAGATTGGTCCGCCACCGTCATGTCCGACGACTATAGGGTCGTCCCCACGACCCCGGGCCAAAGTTGGCAAGCCGCCGAAATGTCCGACGACTGTAGGGTCGTCCCCACGACCCCGGGACTAGATTGGTCTGCCACCGTCATGTCCGACGACTATAGGGTCGTCCCCACGACCCCGGGCCAAAGTTGGCCAGCCGCCGACATGTCCGACGACTATAGGGTCGTCCCCACGACCCCGAGACTAGATTGGCCCGCCACCGTCATGTCCGACGACAATAGGGTCGTCCCCACGACCCCGGGTCCAGGTTGGCCAGCCGCCGACATTTCCGACGACTATAGAGTCGTCCCCACGACACCGGGCCAAAGTTGGCCAGCCGCCGACATGTCCGACGACTATAGGGTCGTCCCCACGACCCCGGGCCAAAGTTGGCAAGCCGCCGAAATGTCCGAAGACTGTAGGATCGTCCCCAGGACCTCGGGACTAGATTGGCCCGCCACCGTCATGTCCAACGACTATAGGGTCGTCCCCACGACCCCGGGCCAAAGATATCCAGCCGCCGTCTTGTCCGACGACTATAGGGTCGTCCCCACGACCCCGAGTCCAGGTTGGCCAGCCGCCGACATTTCCGACGACTATAGAGTCGTCCCCACGACCCCGGGCCAAAGTTGGCCATCCGCCGACATGTCCGACGACTATAGGGTCGTCCCCACGACCCCGAGACTAGATTGGCCCGCCACCGTCATGTCCGACGACAATAGGGTCGTCCCCACGACCCCGGGTCCAGGTTGGCCAGCCGCCGACATTTCCGACGACTATAGAGTGGTCCCCACGACACCGGGCCAAAGTTGGCCAGCCGCCGACATGTCCGACGACTATAGGGTCGTCACCACAACCACGGGCCAAAGTTGGCCAGCCGCCGACATGACCGACGACTATAGGGTCGTCCCCACGACCTCGGGACTAGGTTGGCCAGCCGCCGACATGTCCGACGACTATAGGGTCGTCCCCTCGACCCCGGGCCAATGTTGGCCAATCGCCGACATGTCCGACGACTATAGGGTCGTCCCTACGACCCCGGGACTAGATTGGCCCGCCACCGTCAAGTCCAACGACTATAGGGTCGTCCCCACGACCACGGGCCAAAGTTGGCATGCCGCCGACATGTCCGACGACTATAGGGTCGTCCCCACGACCCCGGGACTAGATTGGCCCGCCACCGTCATGTCCAACGACTATAGGGTCGTTCCCACAACCACGGGCCAAAGTTGGCCAGCCGCCGACATGTCCGACGACTATAGGGTCGTCCCCACGACCACGCGCCAAAGTTGGCCAGCCGCCGACATGTCCGACGACTATAGGGTCGTCCCCACGACCCCGGGATTCGATTGGCCCGCCACCGTCATGTCCGACGATTATAGGGTCGTCCCCACGACCCCGGGACAAGCTTGGCCCGCCGCCGACTTGTCCGACGACTATAGGGTCGTCCCCACGACACCGGGACTAGATTGGCCCGCCACCGTACATGTCCGACGACAATAGGGTCGTCCCCACGACCCCGGGTCTAGGTTGGCCAGCCGCCGACATGTCCGACGACTATAGAGTCGTCCCCACGACACCGGGCCAAAGTTGGACAGCCGCCGACATGTCCGACGACTATAGGGTCGTCCCCACGAACCCGGGCCAAAGTTGGCAAGCCGCCGAAATGTCCGACGACTATAGGGTCGTCCCCACGACCCCGGGACTAGGTTGGCCAGCCGCCGACATGTCCGACGAATATAGGGTCGTCCCGACGACCCCGGGCCAATGTTGGCCAATCGCCAACATGTCCGACGACTATAGGGTCGTCCCTACGACCCCGGGACTAGATTGGCCCGCCCCCGTCATGTCCAACAATTATAGGGTCGTCCCCACGACCCCGGGTCTAGGTTGGCCAGCCGCCGACATGTCCGACGACTATAGAGACGTCCCCACGACACCGGGCCAAAGTTGGACCGCCGCCGACATGTCCGACTACTATAGGGTCGTCCCCACGACCTCGGGTCTAGATTGGCCCGCTACCGACATGTCCAACGACTATAGGGTCGTCCCTACGACCCCGGGACTAGATTAGCCCGCCACCGTCATGTCCAACGACTATAGGGTCGTCCCCACGACCACGGGCCAAAGTTGGCATGCCGCCGAAATGTCCGACGACTATAGGGTCGTCCCCACGACCCCGGGCCAAAGTTAGCAAGCCGCCGAAATGTCCGACGACTATAGGGTCGTCCCCACGACCCCGGGACTAGATTGGCCCGCCACCGTCAAGTCCGACGACTATAGGGTCGTCCCCACGACCCCGGGCCAAAGTTGGCAAGCCGCCGAAATGTCCGACGACTGTAGGGTCGTCCCCACGACCCCGGGACTAGATTGGTCCGCCACCGTCATGTCCGACGACTATAGGGTCGTCCCCACGACCCCGGGCCAAAGTTGGCCAGCCGCCGACATGTCCGACGACTATAGGGTCGTCCCCACGACCCCGAGACTAGATTGGCCCGCCACCGTCATGTCCGACGACAATAGGGTCGTCCCCACGACCCCGGGCCAAAGTTGGCCAGCCGCCGACATGTCCGACGACTATAGGGTCGTCCCCACGACCCCGAGACTAGATTGGCCCGCCACCGTCATGTCCGACGATTATAGGGTCGTCCCCACGACCCCGGGACAAGCTTGGCCCGCCGCCGAATTGTTCGACGACTATAGGGTCGTCCCCACGACCCCGAGTCCAGGTTGGCCAGCCGCCGACATGTCCGACGACTATAGGGTCGTCCCCACGACCCCGGGCCAAAGATGTCCAGCCGCCGTCTTGTCCGACGACTATAGGGTCGTCCCCACGACCCCGAGTCCAGGTTGGCCAGCCGCCGACATTTTCGACGACTATAGAGTCGTCCCCACGACCCCGGGCCAAAGTTGGCCAGCCGCCGACATGTCCGACGACTATAGGGTCGTCCCCACGACCCCGGGACTAGATTGGCCCGCCACCGTCATGTCCGACGATTATAGGGTCGTCCCCACGACCCCGGGACAAGCTTGGCCCGCCGCCGAATTGTTCGACGACTATAGGGTCGTCCCCACGACCCCGAGTCCAGGTTGGCCAGCCGCCGACATGTCCGACGACTATAGGGTCGTCCCCACGACCCCGGGCCAAAGATGTCCAGCCGCCGTCTTGTCCGACGACTATAGGGTCGTCCCCACGACCCCGAGTCCAGGTTGGCCAGCCGCCGACATTTTCGACGACTATAGAGTCGTCCCCACGACCCCGGGCCAAAGTTGGCCAGCCGCCGACATGTCCGACGACTATAGGGTCGTCCCCACGACCCCGGGACTAGATTGGCCCGCCACCGTCATGTCCGACGATTATAGGGTCGTCCCCACGACCCCGGGACAAGCTTGGCCCGCCGCCGAATTGTTCGACGACTATAGGGTCGTCCCCACGACCCCGGGACTAGATTGGCCCGCTACCGTCATGTCCGACGACAATAGGGTCGTCCCCACGACCCCGGGTCTAGGTTGGCCAGCCGCCGACTTGTCCAACGACTATAGGGTCGTACCCACGACCCCGGGACTAGGCTGACAAGCCGCCAACATCTCCGACGACTATAGGGTCGTCCCCACGACCCCGGGCCAAAGATGTCCAGCCGCCGTCTTGTCCGACGACTATAGGGACGTCCCCACGACCCCGGGACTAGATTGGCCCGCCACCGTCATATCCGACGAATATAGGGTCATCCCCACGACCGCGAGACTAGATTGGCCCGCCACCGTCATGTCCGACGACAATAGGGTCGTCCCCACGACCCCGGGTCCAGGTTGGCCAGCCGCCGACATTTCCGACGACTATAGAGTCGTCCCCACGACCCCGAGACTAGATTGGCCCGCCACCGTCATGTCCGACGACAATAGGGTCGTCCCCACGACCCCGGGACTAGATTGGTCCGCCACCGTCTTGTCCGACGACTATAGGGTCGACCCCACGACCCCGGGCCAAAGTTGACCAGCCGCCGACATGTCCGACGACTATAGGGTCGTCCCCACGACCCCGGGACTAGATTGGCCCGCCACCGTCATGTCCAACGACTATAGGGTCGTTCCCACAACCACGGGCCAAAGTTGGCCAGCCGCCGACATGTCCGACGACTATTGGATCGTCCCCACGACCACGGGCCAAAGTTGGCCAGCCGCCGACATGTCCGACGACTATAGGGTCGTCCCCACGACCCCGGGACTAGATTGGTCCGCCACCGTCTTGTCCGACGACTATAGGGTCGTCCCCACGACCCCGAGTCCAGGTTGGCCAGCCGCCGACATTTCCGACGACTATAGAGTCGTCCCCACGACCCCGGGCCAAAGTTGGCCAGCCGCCGACATGTCCGACGACTATAGGGTCGTCCCCACGACCCCGAGACTAGATTGGCCCGCCACCGTCATGCCCGACGACAATAGGGTCGTCCCCACGACCCCGGGTCCAGGTTGGCCAGCCGCCGACATTTCCGACGACTATAGAGTCGTCCCCACGACACCGGGCCAAAGTTGGCCAGCCGCCGACATGTCCGACGACTATAGGGTCGTCCCCACGACCCCGGGACTAGATTGGTCCGCCACCGTCTTGTCCGACGACTATAGGGTCGACCCCACGACCCCGGGCCAAAGTTGACCAGCCGCCGACATGTCCGACGACTATAGGGTCGTCCCCACGACCCCGGGACTAGATTGGCCCGCCACCGTCATGTCCAACGACTATAGGGTCGTTCCCACAACCACGGGCCAAAGTTGGCCAGCCGCCGACATGTCCGACGACTATAGGGTCGTTCCCACAACCACGGGCCAAAGTTGGCCAGCCGCCGACATGTCCGACGACTATAGGGTCGTCCCCACGACCACGCGCCAAAGTTGGCCAGCCGCCGACATGTCCGACGACTATAGGGTCGTCCCCACGACCCCGAGACTAGATTGGCCCGCCGCCGACTTGTTCGACGACTATAGGGTCGTCCCCACGACCCCGGGACTAGATTGGCCCGCCACCGTCATGTCCGACGATTATAGGGTCGTCCCCACGACCCCGGGACAAGCTTGGCCCGCCGCCGAATTGTTCGACGACTATAGGGTCGTCCCCACGACCCCGGGACTAGATTGGCCCGCCACCGTCAAGTCCGACGACCTCGGGACTAGGTTGGCCAGCCGCCGACATGTCCGACGACTATAGGGTCGCCCCCACGACCTCGGGCCAATTTTGGCCAGCCGCCGAAATGTCCGACCACTATAGGGTCGTCCCCACGACCCCGGGACTAGATTGGCCCGCCACCGTCATGTCCGACGACTATAGGGTCGTCCCCACGACCCCCGGCCCAAGTTGGCCAGCCGCCGAAATGTCCGACCACTATAGGGTCGTCCCCACGACCCCGGGACTAGATTGGCCCGCCACCGTCATGTCCGACGACAATAGGGTCGTCCCCACGACCCCGGGTCTAGGTTGGCCAGCCGCCGACTTGTCCGACGACTATAGGGTCGTCCCCAGGACCTCGGGACTAGATTGGCCCGCCACCGTCATGTCCGACGACTATAGGGTCGTCCCCACGACCCCCGGCCCAAGTTGGCCAGCCGCCGAAATGTCCGACCACTATAGGGTCGTCCCCACGACCCCGGGACTAGATTGGCCCGCCACCGTCATGTCCGACGACAATAGGGTCGTCCCCACGACCCCGGGTCTAGGTTGGCCAGCCGCCGACTTGTCCGACGACTATAGGGTCGTCCCCAGGACCTCGGGACTAGATTGGCCCGCCACCGTCATGTCCAACGACTATAGGGTCGTCCCCACGACCACGGGCCAAAGTTGGCATGCCGCCGAAATGTCCGACGATTATAGGGTCGTCCCCACGACCCCGGGCCAAAGTTGGCAAGCCGCCGAAATGTCCGAAGACTGTAGGGTCGTCCCCAGGACCTCGGGACTAGATTGGCCCGCCACCGTCATGTCCAACGACTATAGGGTCGTCCCCACGACCCCGGGCCAAAGATATCCAGCCGCCGTCTTGTCCGACGACTATAGGGTCGTCCCCACGACCCCGAGTCCAGGTTGGCCAGCCGCCGACATGACCGACGACTATAGGGTCGTCCCCACGACCTCGGGACTAGGTTGGCCAGCCGCCGACATGTCCGACGACTATAGGGTCGTCCCCTCGACCCCGGGCCAATGTTGGCCAATCGCCGACATGTCCGACGACTATAGGGTCGTCCCTACGACCCCGGGACTAGATTGGCCCGCCACCGTCATGTCCAACGACTATAGGGTCGTCCCCACGACCACGGGCCAAAGTTGGCATGCCGCCGACATGTCCGACGACTATAGGGTCGTCCCCACGACCCCGGGACTAGATTGGCCCGCCACCGTCATGTCCAACGACTATAGGGTCGTTCCCACAACCACGGGCCAAAGTTGGCCAGCCGCCGACATGTCCGACGACTATAGGGTCGTCCCCACGACCACGCGCCAAAGTTGGCCAGCCGCCGACATGTCCGACGACTATAGGGTCGTCCCCACGACCCCGGGATTCGATTGGCCCGCCACCGTCATGTCCGACGATTATAGGGTCGTCCCCACGACCCCGGGACAAGCTTGGCCCGCCGCCGACTTGTCCGACGACTATAGGGTCGTCCCCACGACACCGGGACTAGATTGGCCCGCCACCGTACATGTCCGACGACAATAGGGTCGTCCCCACGACCCCGGGTCTAGGTTGGCCAGCCGCCGACATGTCCGACGACTATAGAGTCGTCCCCACGACACCGGGCCAAAGTTGGACAGCCGCCGACATGTCCGACGACTATAGGGTCGTCCCCACGAACCCGGGCCAAAGTTGGCAAGCCGCCGAAATGTCCGACGACTATAGGGTCGTCCCCACGACCCCGGGACTAGGTTGGCCAGCCGCCGACATGTCCGACGAATATAGGGTCGTCCCGACGACCCCGGGCCAATGTTGGCCAATCGCCAACATGTCCGACGACTATAGGGTCGTCCCTACGACCCCGGGACTAGATTGGCCCGCCACCGTCATGTCCAACGATTATAGGGTCGTCCCCACGACCCCGGGTCTAGGTTGGCCAGCCGCCGACATGTCCGACGACTATAGAGACGTCCCCACGACACCGGGCCAAAGTTGGACCGCCGCCGACATGTCCGACTACTATAGGGTCGTCCCCACGACCTCGGGTCTAGATTGGCCCGCTACCGACATGTCCAACGACTATAGGGTCGTCCCTACGACCCCGGGACTAGATTAGCCCGCCACCGTCATGTCCAACGACTATAGGGTCGTCCCCACGACCACGGGCCAAAGTTGGCATGCCGCCGAAATGTCCGACGACTATAGGGTCGTCCCCACGACCCCGGGACTAGATTGGTCCGCCACCGTCATGTCCGACGACTATAGGGTCGTCCCCACGACCCCGGGCCAAAGTTGGCCAGCCGCCGACATGTCCGACGACTATAGGGTCGTCCCCACGACCCCGAGACTAGATTGGCCCGCCACCGTCATGTCCGACGACAATAGGGTCGTCCCCACGACCCCGGGCCAAAGTTGGCCAGCCGCCGACATGTCCGACGACTATAGGGTCGTCCCCACGACCCCGAGACTAGATTGGCCCGCCACCGTCATGTCCGACGACAATAGGGTCGTCCCCACGACCCCGGGACTAGGTTGGCCAGCCGCCGACATGTCCGACGAATATAGGGTCGTCCCGACGACCCCGGGCCAATGTTGGCCAATCGCCAACATGTCCGACGACTATAGGGTCGTCCCTACGACCCCGGGACTAGATTGGCCCGCCACCGTCATGTCCAACGATTATAGGGTCGTCCCCACGACCCCGGGTCTAGGTTGGCCAGCCGCCGACATGTCCGACGACTATAGAGACGTCCCCACGACACCGGGCCAAAGTTGGACCGCCGCCGACATGTCCGACGACTATAGGGTCGTCCCCACGACCCCGGGCCAAAGTTGGCAAGCCGCCGAAATGTCCGACGACTGTAGGGTCGTCCCCACGACCCCGGGACTAGATTGGTCCGCCACCGTCATGTCCGACGACTATAGGGTCGTCCCCACGACCCCGGGCCAAAGTTGGCCAGCCGCCGACATGTCCGACGACTATAGGGTCGTCCCCACGACCCCGAGACTAGATTGGCCCGCCACCGTCATGTCCGACGACAATAGGGTCGTCCCCACGACCCCGGGCCAAAGTTGGCCAGCCGCCGACATGTCCGACGACTATAGGGTCGTCCCCACGACCCCGAGACTAGATTGGCCCGCCACCGTCATGTCCGACGATTATAGGGTCGTCCCCACGACCCCGGGACAAGCTTGGCCCGCCGCCGAATTGTTCGACGACTATAGGGTCGTCCCCACGACCCCGAGTCCAGGTTGGCCAGCCGCCGACATGTCCGACGACTATAGGGTCGTCCCCACGACCCCGGGCCAAAGATGTCCAGCCGCCGTCTTGTCCGACGACTATAGGGTCGTCCCCACGACCCCGAGTCCAGGTTGGCCAGCCGCCGACATTTTCGACGACTATAGAGTCGTCCCCACGACCCCGGGCCAAAGTTGGCCAGCCGCCGACATGTCCGACGACTATAGGGTCGTCCCCACGACCCCGGGACTAGATTGGCCCGCCACCGTCATGTCCGACGATTATAGGGTCGTCCCCACGACCCCGGGACAAGCTTGGCCCGCCGCCGAATTGTTCGACGACTATAGGGTCGTCCCCACGACCCCGAGTCCAGGTTGGCCAGCCGCCGACATGTCCGACGACTATAGGGTCGTCCCCACGACCCCGGGCCAAAGATGTCCAGCCGCCGTCTTGTCCGACGACTATAGGGTCGTCCCCACGACCCCGAGTCCAGGTTGGCCAGCCGCCGACATTTTCGACGACTATAGAGTCGTCCCCACGACCCCGGGCCAAAGTTGGCCAGCCGCCGACATGTCCGACGACTATAGGGTCGTCCCCACGACCCCGGGACTAGATTGGCCCGCCACCGTCATGTCCGACGATTATAGGGTCGTCCCCACGACCCCGGGACAAGCTTGGCCCGCCGCCGAATTGTTCGACGACTATAGGGTCGTCCCCACGACCCCGGGACTAGATTGGCCCGCTACCGTCATGTCCGACGACAATAGGGTCGTCCCCACGACCCCGGGTCTAGGTTGGCCAGCCGCCGACTTGTCCAACGACTATAGGGTCGTACCCACGACCCCGGGACTAGGCTGACAAGCCGCCAACATCTCCGACGACTATAGGGTCGTCCCCACGACCCCGGGCCAAAGATGTCCAGCCGCCGTCTTGTCCGACGACTATAGGGACGTCCCCACGACCCCGGGACTAGATTGGCCCGCCACCGTCATATCCGACGAATATAGGGTCATCCCCACGACCGCGAGACTAGATTGGCCCGCCACCGTCATGTCCGACGACAATAGGGTCGTCCCCACGACCCCGGGTCCAGGTTGGCCAGCCGCCGACATTTCCGACGACTATAGAGTCGTCCCCACGACCCCGAGACTAGATTGGCCCGCCACCGTCATGTCCGACGACAATAGGGTCGTCCCCACGACCCCGGGACTAGATTGGTCCGCCACCGTCTTGTCCGACGACTATAGGGTCGACCCCACGACCCCGGGCCAAAGTTGACCAGCCGCCGACATGTCCGACGACTATAGGGTCGTCCCCACGACCCCGGGACTAGATTGGCCCGCCACCGTCATGTCCAACGACTATAGGGTCGTTCCCACAACCACGGGCCAAAGTTGGCCAGCCGCCGACATGTCCGACGACTATTGGATCGTCCCCACGACCACGGGCCAAAGTTGGCCAGCCGCCGACATGTCCGACGACTATAGGGTCGTCCCCACGACCCCGGGACTAGATTGGTCCGCCACCGTCTTGTCCGACGACTATAGGGTCGTCCCCACGACCCCGAGTCCAGGTTGGCCAGCCGCCGACATTTCCGACGACTATAGAGTCGTCCCCACGACCCCGGGCCAAAGTTGGCCAGCCGCCGACATGTCCGACGACTATAGGGTCGTCCCCACGACCCCGAGACTAGATTGGCCCGCCACCGTCATGCCCGACGACAATAGGGTCGTCCCCACGACCCCGGGTCCAGGTTGGCCAGCCGCCGACATTTCCGACGACTATAGAGTCGTCCCCACGACACCGGGCCAAAGTTGGCCAGCCGCCGACATGTCCGACGACTATAGGGTCGTCCCCACGACCCCGGGACTAGATTGGTCCGCCACCGTCTTGTCCGACGACTATAGGGTCGACCCCACGACCCCGGGCCAAAGTTGACCAGCCGCCGACATGTCCGACGACTATAGGGTCGTCCCCACGACCCCGGGACTAGATTGGCCCGCCACCGTCATGTCCAACGACTATAGGGTCGTTCCCACAACCACGGGCCAAAGTTGGCCAGCCGCCGACATGTCCGACGACTATAGGGTCGTTCCCACAACCACGGGCCAAAGTTGGCCAGCCGCCGACATGTCCGACGACTATAGGGTCGTCCCCACGACCACGCGCCAAAGTTGGCCAGCCGCCGACATGTCCGACGACTATAGGGTCGTCCCCACGACCCCGAGACTAGATTGGCCCGCCGCCGACTTGTTCGACGACTATAGGGTCGTCCCCACGACCCCGGGACTAGATTGGCCCGCCACCGTCATGTCCGACGATTATAGGGTCGTCCCCACGACCCCGGGACAAGCTTGGCCCGCCGCCGAATTGTTCGACGACTATAGGGTCGTCCCCACGACCCCGGGACTAGATTGGCCCGCCACCGTCAAGTCCGACGACCTCGGGACTAGGTTGGCCAGCCGCCGACATGTCCGACGACTATAGGGTCGCCCCCACGACCTCGGGCCAATTTTGGCCAGCCGCCGAAATGTCCGACCACTATAGGGTCGTCCCCACGACCCCGGGACTAGATTGGCCCGCCACCGTCATGTCCGACGACTATAGGGTCGTCCCCACGACCCCCGGCCCAAGTTGGCCAGCCGCCGAAATGTCCGACCACTATAGGGTCGTCCCCACGACCCCGGGACTAGATTGGCCCGCCACCGTCATGTCCGACGACAATAGGGTCGTCCCCACGACCCCGGGTCTAGGTTGGCCAGCCGCCGACTTGTCCGACGACTATAGGGTCGTCCCCAGGACCTCGGGACTAGATTGGCCCGCCACCGTCATGTCCGACGACTATAGGGTCGTCCCCACGACCCCCGGCCCAAGTTGGCCAGCCGCCGAAATGTCCGACCACTATAGGGTCGTCCCCACGACCCCGGGACTAGATTGGCCCGCCACCGTCATGTCCGACGACAATAGGGTCGTCCCCACGACCCCGGGTCTAGGTTGGCCAGCCGCCGACTTGTCCGACGACTATAGGGTCGTCCCCAGGACCTCGGGACTAGATTGGCCCGCCACCGTCATGTCCAACGACTATAGGGTCGTCCCCACGACCACGGGCCAAAGTTGGCATGCCGCCGAAATGTCCGACGATTATAGGGTCGTCCCCACGACCCCGGGCCAAAGTTGGCAAGCCGCCGAAATGTCCGAAGACTGTAGGGTCGTCCCCAGGACCTCGGGACTAGATTGGCCCGCCACCGTCATGTCCAACGACTATAGGGTCGTCCCCACGACCCCGGGCCAAAGATATCCAGCCGCCGTCTTGTCCGACGACTATAGGGTCGTCCCCACGACCCCGAGTCCAGGTTGGCCAGCCGCCGACATGACCGACGACTATAGGGTCGTCCCCACGACCTCGGGACTAGGTTGGCCAGCCGCCGACATGTCCGACGACTATAGGGTCGTCCCCTCGACCCCGGGCCAATGTTGGCCAATCGCCGACATGTCCGACGACTATAGGGTCGTCCCTACGACCCCGGGACTAGATTGGCCCGCCACCGTCATGTCCAACGACTATAGGGTCGTCCCCACGACCACGGGCCAAAGTTGGCATGCCGCCGACATGTCCGACGACTATAGGGTCGTCCCCACGACCCCGGGACTAGATTGGCCCGCCACCGTCATGTCCAACGACTATAGGGTCGTTCCCACAACCACGGGCCAAAGTTGGCCAGCCGCCGACATGTCCGACGACTATAGGGTCGTCCCCACGACCACGCGCCAAAGTTGGCCAGCCGCCGACATGTCCGACGACTATAGGGTCGTCCCCACGACCCCGGGATTCGATTGGCCCGCCACCGTCATGTCCGACGATTATAGGGTCGTCCCCACGACCCCGGGACAAGCTTGGCCCGCCGCCGACTTGTCCGACGACTATAGGGTCGTCCCCACGACACCGGGACTAGATTGGCCCGCCACCGTACATGTCCGACGACAATAGGGTCGTCCCCACGACCCCGGGTCTAGGTTGGCCAGCCGCCGACATGTCCGACGACTATAGAGTCGTCCCCACGACACCGGGCCAAAGTTGGACAGCCGCCGACATGTCCGACGACTATAGGGTCGTCCCCACGAACCCGGGCCAAAGTTGGCAAGCCGCCGAAATGTCCGACGACTATAGGGTCGTCCCCACGACCCCGGGACTAGGTTGGCCAGCCGCCGACATGTCCGACGAATATAGGGTCGTCCCGACGACCCCGGGCCAATGTTGGCCAATCGCCAACATGTCCGACGACTATAGGGTCGTCCCTACGACCCCGGGACTAGATTGGCCCGCCACCGTCATGTCCAACGATTATAGGGTCGTCCCCACGACCCCGGGTCTAGGTTGGCCAGCCGCCGACATGTCCGACGACTATAGAGACGTCCCCACGACACCGGGCCAAAGTTGGACCGCCGCCGACATGTCCGACTACTATAGGGTCGTCCCCACGACCTCGGGTCTAGATTGGCCCGCTACCGACATGTCCAACGACTATAGGGTCGTCCCTACGACCCCGGGACTAGATTAGCCCGCCACCGTCATGTCCAACGACTATAGGGTCGTCCCCACGACCACGGGCCAAAGTTGGCATGCCGCCGAAATGTCCGACGACTATAGGGTCGTCCCCACGACCCCGGGACTAGATTGGTCCGCCACCGTCATGTCCGACGACTATAGGGTCGTCCCCACGACCCCGGGCCAAAGTTGGCCAGCCGCCGACATGTCCGACGACTATAGGGTCGTCCCCACGACCCCGAGACTAGATTGGCCCGCCACCGTCATGTCCGACGACAATAGGGTCGTCCCCACGACCCCGGGCCAAAGTTGGCCAGCCGCCGACATGTCCGACGACTATAGGGTCGTCCCCACGACCCCGAGACTAGATTGGCCCGCCACCGTCATGTCCGACGACAATAGGGTCGTCCCCACGACCCCGGGTCCAGGTTGGCCAGCCGCCGACATTTCCGACGACTATAGAGTCGTCCCCACGACACCGGGCCAAAGTTGGCCAGCCGCCGACATGTCCGACGACTATAGGGTCGTCCCCACGACCCCGGGCCAAAGATGTCCAGCCGCCGTCTTGTCCGACGACTATAGGGACGTCCCCACGACCCCGGGACTAGATTGGCCCGCCACCGTCATATCCGACGAATATAGGGTCATCCCCACGACCGCGAGACTAGATTGGCCCGCCACCGTCATGTCCGACGACAATAGGGTCGTCCCCACGACCCCGGGTCCAGGTTGGCCAGCCGCCGACATGTCCGACGACTATTGGATCGTCCCCACGACCACGGGCCAAAGTTGGCCAGCCGCCGACATGTCCGACGACTATAGGGTCGTCCCCACGACCCCTGGACTAGATTGGTCCGCCACCGTCTTGTCCGACGACTATAGGGTCGTCCCCACGACCCCGAGTCCAGGTTGGCCAGCCGCCGACATTTCCGACGACTATAGAGTCGTCCCCACGACCCCGGGCCAAAGTTGGCCAGCCGCCGACATGTCCGACGACTATAGGGTCGTTCCCACGACCCCGAGACTAGATTGGCCCGCCACCGTCATGTCCGACGACAATAGGGTCGTCCCCACGACCCCGGGTCCAGGTTGGCCAGCCGCCGACATTTCCGACGACTATAGAGTCGTCCCCACGACACCGGGCCAAAGTTGGCCAGCCGCCGACATGTCCGACGACTATAGGGTCGTCCCCACGACCCCGGGACTAGATTGGTCCGCCACCGTCTTGTCCGACGACTATAGGGTCGACCCCACGACCCCGGGCCAAAGTTGACCAGCCGCCGACATGTCCGACGACTATAGGGTCGTCCCCACGACCCCGGGACTAGATTGGCCCGCCACCGTCATGTCCAACGACTATAGGGTCGTTCCCACCACCACGGGCCAAAGTTGGCCAGCCGCCGACATGTCCGACGACTATTGGATCGTCCCCACGACCGCGGGCCAAAGTTGGCCAGCCGCCGACATGTCCGACGACTATAGGGTCGTCCCCACGACCCCGGGACTAGATTGGTCCGCCACCGTCTTGTCCGACGACTATAGGGTCGTCCCCACGACCCCGAGTCCAGGTTGGCCAGCCGCCGACATTTCCGACGACTATAGAGTCGTCCCCACGACCCCGGGCCAAAGTTGGCCAGCCGCCGACATGTCCGACGACTATAGGGTCGTCCCCACGACCCCGAGACTAGATTGGCCCGCCACCGTCATGTCCGACGACAATAGGGTCGTCCCCACGACCCCGGGTCCAGGTTGGCCAGCCGCCGACATTTCCGACGACTATAGAGTCGTCCCCACGACACCGGGCCAAAGTTGGCCAGCCGCCGACATGTCCGACGACTATAGGGTCGTCCCCACGACCCCGGGACTAGATTGGCCCGCCACCGTCATGTCCGACGACAATAGGGTCGTCCCCACGACCCCGGGTCTAGGTTGGCCAGCCGCCGACTTGTCCGACGACTATAGGGTCGTACCCACGACCCCGGGACTAGGCTGTCAAGCCGCCAACATGTCCGACGACTATAGGGTCGTCCCCACGACCCCGGGACTAGATTGGCCCGCCACCGTCATGTCCAACGACTATAGGGTCGTCCCCACAACCACGGGCCAAAGTTGGCCAGCCGCCGACATGTCCGACGACTATTGGATCGTCCCCACGACCACGGGCCAAAGTTGGCCAGCCGCCAACATGTCCGACGACTATAGGGTCGTCCCCACGACCCCGGGACTAGATTGGTCCGCCACCGTCTTGTCCGACGACTATAGGGTCGTCCCCACGACCCCGGGACTAGATTGGCCCGCCAGCGTCATGTCCAACGACTATAGGGTCGTCCCCACAACCACGGGCCAAAGTTGGCCAGCCGCCGACATGTCCGACGACTATAGGGTCGTCCCCACGACCCCGGGACAAGGTTGGCCCGCCGCCGACTTGTCCGACGACTATAGGGTCGTACCCATGACCCTGGGACTAGGCTGACAAGCCGCCAACATGTCCGACGACTATAGGGTCGTCCCCACGACCCCGGGCCAAAGATGTCCAGCCGCCGTCTGGTCCTACGACTATAGGGTAGTCCCCACGACCCCGGGACTAGATTGGCCCGCCAGCGTCATGTCCAACGACTATAGGGTCGTCCCCACAACCACGGGCCAAAGTTGGCCAGCCGCCGACATGTCCGACGACTATAGGGTCGTCCCCACGACCCCGGGCCAAAGTTGGCCAGCTGCCGACATGTCCGACGACTATAGGGTCGTCCCCACAACCACGGGCCAAAGATGTCCAGCCGCCGACATGTCCGACGACTATAGGGTCGTCCCCACGACCCCGGGACAAGGTTGGCCCGCCGCCGACTTGTCCGACGACTATAGGGTCGTACCCATGACCCTGGGACTAGGCTGACAAGCCGCCAACATGTCCGACGACTTTAGGGTCGTCCCCACGACCCCGGGCCAAAGATGTCCAGCCGCCGACATGTCCGACGACTATAGGGTCGTCCCCACGACCCCGGGCCAAAGTTGGCCAGCTGCCGACATGTCCGACGACTATAGGGTCGTCCCCACGACCCCGGGACAAGGTTGGCCCGCCGCCGACTTGTCCGACGAGTATAGGGTCGTACCCACCACCCCGGGACTACGCTGACAAGCCGCCAACATGTTCGACGACTATAGGGTCGTCCCCACGACCCCGGGCCAAAGATGTCCAGCCGCCGTCTTGTCCGACGACTATAGGGTCGTCCCCACGACCCCGAGTCCAGGTTGGCCAGCCGCCGGCATTTCCGACGACTATAGAGTCGTCCCCACGACCCCGGGCCAAAGTTGGCCAGCCGCCGACATGTCCGACGACTATAGGGTCGTCCCCACGACCCCGAGACTAGATTGGCCCGCAACCGTCATGTCCGACGACAATAGGGTCGTCCCCACGACCCCGGGTCCAGGTTGGCCAGCCGCCGACATTTCCGACGACTATAGAGTCGTCCCCACGACACCGGGCCAAAGTTGGCCAGCCGCCGACATGTCCGACGACTATAGGGTCGTCCCCACGACCCCGGGACTAGATTGGCCCGCCACCGTCATGTCCGACGATTATAGGGTCGTCCCCACGACCCCGGGACAAGCTTGGCCCGCCGCCGAATTGTTCGACGACTATAGGGTCGTCCCCACGACCCCGGGACTACATTGGCCCGCCACCGTCATGTCCGACGACAATAGGGTCGTCCCCACGACCCCGGGTCCAGGTTGGCCAGCCGCCGACTTGTCCGACGACTATAGGGTCGTACCCACGACCCCGGGACTAGGCTGACAAGCCGCCAACATGTCCGACGACTATAGGGTCGTCTCCACGACCCCGGGCCAAAGATGTCCAGCCGCCGTCTTGTCCGACGACTATAGGGTCGTCCCCACGACCCCGGGACTAGATTGGTCCGCCACCGTCATGTCCGACGATTATAGGGTCGTCCCCACGACCGCGAGACTAGATTGGCCCGCCACCGTCATGTCCGACGACAATAGGGTCGTCCCCACGACCCCGGGTCCAGGTTGGCCAGCCGCCGACATTTCCGACGACTATAGAGTCGTCCCCACGACCCCGAGACTAGATTGGCCCGCCACCGTCATGTCCGACGACAATAGGGTCGTCCCCACGACTCCGGGACTAGATTGGTCCGCCACCGTCTTGTCCGACGACTATAGGGTCGTCCCCACGACCCCGGGCCAAAGTTGACCAGCCGTCGACATGTCCGACGACTATAGGGTCGTCCCCACGACCCCGGGACAAGGTTGGCCCGCCGCCGACTTGTCCGACGACTATAGGGTCGTACCCATGACCCTGGGACTAGGCTGACAAGCCGCCAACATGTCCGACGACTATAGGGTCGCCCCAACGACCCCGGGCCAAAGATGTCCAGCCGCCGTCTGGTCCTACGACTATAGGGTAGTCCCCACGACCCCGGGACTAGATTGGCCCGCCAGCGTCATGTCCAACGACTATAGGGTCGTCCCCACAACCACGGGCCAAAGTTGGCCAGCCGCCGACATGTCCGACGACTATAGGGTCGTCCCCACGACCCCGGGACAAGGTTGGCCCGCCGCCGACTTGTCCGACGACTATAGGGTCGTACCCATGACCCTGGGACTAGGCTGACAAGCCGCCAACATGTCCGACGACTATAGGGTCGTCCCCACGACCCCGGGACTAGATTGGCCCGCCACCGTCAAGTCCGACGACTATAGGGTCGTCCCCACGACCCCGAGTCCAGGTTGGCCAGCCGCCGAAATTTCCGACGACTATAGAGTCGTCCCCACGACCCCGGGCCAAAGTTGGCCAGCCGCCGACATGTCCGACGACTATAGGGTCGTCCCCACGACCCCGAGACTAGATTGGCCCGCCACCGTCATGTCCGACGACAATAGGGTCGTCCCCACGACCCCGGGTCCAGGTTGGCCAGCCGCCGACATTTCCGACGACTATAGAGTCGTCCCCACGACACCGGGCCAAAGTTGGCCAGCCGCCGACATGTCCGACGACTATAGGGTCGTCCCCACGACCCCGGGACTAGATTGGCCCGCCACCGTCATGTCCGACGACAATAGGGTCGTCCCCACGACCCCGGGTCTAGGTTGGCCAGCCGCCGACTTGTCCGACGACTATAGGGTCGTACCCACGACCCCGGGACTAGGCTGACAAGCCGCCAACATGTCCGACGACTATAGGGTCGTCCCCACGACCCCGGGACTAGATTGGCCCGCCACCGTCGTGTCCAGCGACTATAGGGTCGTCCCCACAACCACGGGCCAAAGTTGGCCAGCCGCCGACATGTCCGACGACTATTGGATCGTCCCCACGACCACGGGCCAAAGTTGGCCAGCCGCCGACATGTCCGACGACTATAGGGTCGTCCCCACGACCCCGGGACTAGATTGGTCCGCCACCGTCTTGTCCGACGACTATAGGGTCGTCCCCACGACCCCGGGACTAGATTGGCCCGCCAGCGTCATGTGCAACGACTATAGGGTCGTCCCCACAACCACGGGCCAAAGTTGGCCAGCCGCCGACATGTCCGACGACTATAGGGTCGTCCCCACGACCCCGGGACAAGGTTGGCCCGCCGCCGACTTGTCCGACGACTATAGGGTCGTACCCATGACCCTGGGACTAGGCTGACAAGCCGCCAACATGTCCGACGACTATAGGGTCGTCCCCACGACCCCGGGCCAAAGATGTCCAGCCGCCGTCTGGTCCTACGACTATAGGGTAGTCCCCACGACCCCGGGACTAGATTGGTCCGCCACCGTCTTGTCCGACGACTATAGGGTCGTCCCCACGACCCCGGGACTAGATTGGCCCGCCACCGTCATGTCCGACGACAATAGGGTCGTACCCACGACCCCGGGACTAGGCTGACAAGCCGCCAACATGTCCGACGACTATAGGGTCGTCCCCACGACCCCGGGACTAGATTGGCCCGCCACCGTCGTGTCCAACGACTATAGGGTCGTCCCCACAACCACGGGCCAAAGTTGGCCAGCCGCCGACATGTCCGACGACTATAGGGTCGTCCCCACGACCCCGAGTCCAGGTTGGCCAGCCGCCGGCATTTCCGACGACTATAGAGTCGTCCCCACGACCCCGGGCCAAAGTTGGCCAGCCGCCGACATGTCCGACGACTATAGGGTCGTCCCCACGACCCCGAGACTAGATTGGCCCGCCACCGTCATGTCCGACGACAATAGGGTCGTCCCCACGACCCCGGGTCCAGGTTGGCCAGCCGCCGACATTTCCGACGACTATAGAGTCGTCCCCACGACACCGGGCCAAAGTTGGCCAGCCGCCGACATGTCCGACGACTATAGGGTCGTCCCCACGACCCCGGGACTAGATTGGCCCGCCACCGTCATGTCCGACGATTATAGGGTCGTCTCCACGACCCCGGGCCAAAGATGTCCAGCCGCCGTCTTGTCCGACGACTATAGGGTCGTCCCCACGACCCCGGGACTAGATTGGTCCGCCACCGTCTTGTCCGACGACTATAGGGTCGTCCCCACGACCCCGGGCCAAAGTTGACCAGCCGCCGACATGTCCGACGACTATAGGGTCGTCCCCACGACCCCGGGACAAGCTTGGCCCGCCGCCGAATTGTTCGACGACTATAGGGTCGTCCCCACGACCCCGGGACTAGATTGGCCCGCCACCGTCATGTCCGACGACAATAGGGTCGTCCCCACGACCCCGGGTCTAGGTTGGCCAGCCGCCGACTTGTCCGACGACTATAGGGTCGTACCCACGACCCCGGGACTAGGCTGACAAGCCGCCAACATGTCCGACGACTATAGGGTCGTCTCCACGACCCCGGGCCAAAGATGTCCAGCCGCCGTCTTGTCCGACGACTATAGGGTCGTCCCCACGACCCCGGGACTAGATTGGTCCGCCACCGTCTTGTCCGACGACTATAGGGTCGTCCCCACGACCCCGGGACAAAGTTGACCAGCCGCCGACATGTCCGAAGACTATAGGGTCGTCCCCACGATCCCGGGACTAGGCTGACAAGCCGCCAACATGTCCGACGACTATAGGGTCGTCCCCACGACCCCGGGACAAGGTTGGCCCGCCGCCGACTTGTCCGACGACTATAGGGTAGTCCCCACGACCCCGGGCCAAAGTTGGCAAGCCGCTGAAATGTCCGACGGCTTTAGGGTTGTCCCCACGACCCCGAGACTAGATTGGCCCGCCACCGTCATGTCCGACGACAATAGGGTCGTCCCCACGACCCCGAGTCCAGGTTGGCCAGCCGCCGACATTTCCGACGACTATAGAGTCGTCCCCACGACCCCGGGCCAAAGTTGGCCAGCCGCCGACATGTCCGACGACTATAGGGTCGTCCCCACGACCCCGGGACTAGATTGGCCCGCCACCGTCATGTCCGACGACAATAGGGTCGTCCCCACGACCCCGGGTCTAGGTTGACCAGCCGCCGACTTGTCCGACGACCAGAGGGTCGTACCCACGACCCCGGGACTAGGCTGAAAAGCCGCCAACATGTCCGACGACTATAGGGTCGTCCCCACGACCCCGGGCCAAAGATGTCCAGCCGCCGTCTTGTCCGACGACTATAGGGTCGTCCCCACGACCCCGGGACTAGATTGGCCCGCCACCGTCATGTCCAACGACTATAGGGTCGTCCCCACAACCACGGGCCAAAGTTGGCCAGCCGCCGACATGTCCGACGACTATTGGATCGTCCCCACGACCACGGGCCAAAGTTGGCCAGCCGCCGACATGTCCGACGACTATAGGGTCGTCCCCACGACCCCGGGACAAGGTTGGCCCGCCGCCGACTTGTCCGACGACTATAGGGTAGTCCCCACGACCCCGGGCCAAAGTTGGCAAGCCGCTGAAATGTCCGACGGCTTTAGGGTTGTCCCCACGACCCCGGGACTACATTGGCCCGCCACCGTCAAGTCCGACGACTATTGGGTCGTCCCCAGGACCTCGGGACTAGATTGGCCCGCCACCGTCAAGTCCGACGACTATAGGGTCGTCCCCACGACCCCGGTCCAAAGTTGGCAAGCCGCCGAAATGTCCGACGACTGTAGGGTCGTCCCCACGACCCCGGGACTAGATTGGCCCGCCACCGTCAAGTCCGACGACTATAGAGTCGTCCCCACGACCTCGGGACTAGGTTGGCCGGCCGCCGACATGTCCGACCACTATTGGGTCGTCCCCACGACACCGGGCCAAAGTTGGCCAGCCGCCGACATGTCCGACGACTATAGTGTCGTCCCCACGACCCCGGGACATGGTTGGCCCGCCGCCGACTTGTCCGACGACTATAGGGTCGTACCCACGACCCCGGGACTAGGCTGACAAGCCGCCAACATGTCCGAAGACTATAGGGTCGTCCCCACGACCCCGGGCCAATGATGTCCAGCCGCCGTCTTGTCCGACGACTATAGGGTCGTCCCCACGACCCCGGGACTACATTGGCCCGCCACCGTCAAGTCCGACGACTATAGGGTCGTCCCCACGACCCCGGGTCCAGGTTGGCCAGCCGCCGACATTTCCGACGACTATAGAGTCGTCCCACGACACCGGGCCAAAGTTGGCCAGCCGCCGTCTTGTCCGACGACTATAGGGTCGTCCCCACGACCCCGGGACAAGGTTGGCCCGCCGCCGACTTGTCCGACGACTATAGGGTCGTACCCACGACCCCGGGACTAGGCTGACAAGCCGCCAACATGTCCGAAGACTATAGGGTCGTCCCCACGACCCCGGGCCAATGATGTCCAGCCGCCGTCTTGTCCGACGACTATAGGGTCGTCCCCACGACCCCGGGACTACATTGGCCCGCCACCGTCTAGTCCGACGACTATAGGGTCGTCCCCAGGACCTCGGGACTATATTGGCCCGCCACCGTCAAGTCCGACGACTATAGGGTCGTCCCCACGACCCCGGGCCAAAGTTGGCCTGCCGCCGAAATGTCCGACGACTGTAGGGTCGTCCCCACGACCCCGGGACTAGATTGGCCCGCCACCGACATGTCCGACGACTATAGGGTCGTCCCCACGACCCCGGGACTAGATTGGCCCGCCACCGTCATGTCCGACGATTATAGGGTCGTCCCCACGACCCCGGGTCCAGGTTGGCCAGCCGCCGACATTTCCGACGACTATAGAGTCGTCCCACGACACCGGGCCAAAGTTGGCCAGCCGCCGTCTTGTCCGACGACTATAGGGTCGTCCCCACGACCCCGGGACAAGGTTGGCCCGCCGCCGACTTGTCCGACGACTATAGGGTCGTACCCACGACCCCGGGACTAGGCTGACAAGCCGCCAACATGTCCGAAGACTATAGGGTCGTCCCTACGACCCCGGGCCAATGATGTCCAGCCGCCGTTTTGTCCGACGACTATAGGGTCGTCCCCACGACCCCGGGACTACATTGGCCCGCCACCGTCAAGTCCGACGACTATAGGGTCGTCCCTACGACCCCGGGACTAGATTGGCCCGCCACCGTCATGTCCAACGACTATAGGGTCGTCCCCACAACTACGGGCCAAAGTTAGCCAGCCGTCGACATGTCCGACGACTATAGGGTCGTCCCGACGACCCCGGGCCAAAGTTGGCCAGCCGCCGACATGTCCGACGACTATAGGGTCGTCCCCACGACCCCGAGACTAGATTGGCCCGTTACCGTCATGTCCGACGACAATAGGGTCGGCCCCACGACTCCGGGTCCAGGTTGGCCAGCCGCCGACATTTCCGACGACTATAGAGTCGTCCCCACGACACCGGGCCAAAGTTGGCCAGCCGCCGACATGTCCGACGACTATAGGGTCGTCCCCACGACCCCGGGACAAGGTTGGCCCGCCGCCGACTTGTCCGACGACTATAGGGTCGTCCCCACGACCCCGGGACTAGATTGGCCCGCCACTGTCATGTCCAACGACTATAGGGTCGTCCCCACAACCACGGGCCAAAGTTGGCCAGCCGCCGACATGTCCGACGACTATAGGGTCGTCCCCACGACCCCGGGACTAGGTTGGCCAGCCGCCGACATGTCCGACGACTATAGGGTCGTCCCGACGACCCCGGGCCAATGTTGGCCAATCGCCAACATGTCCGACGACTATAGGGTCGTCCCTACGACCCCGGGACTAGATTGGCCCGCCACCGTCATGTCCAACGATTATAGGGTCGTCGCCACGACCCCGGGACTAGATTGGCCCGCCACCGTCATGTCCGACGAATACAGGGTCGTCCCCACGACCCCGGGCCAATGTTGGCCAATCGCCAACATGTCCGACGACTATAGGGTCGTCCCTACGACCCCGGGACTAGATTGGCCCGCCACCGTCATGTCCAACGATTATAGGGTCGTCCCCACGACCCCGGGACTAGATTGGCCCGCCACCGTCATGTCCGACGAATATAGGGTCGTCCCCACGACCCCGGGACAAGCTTGGCCCGCCGCCGACTTGTCCGACGACTATAGGGTCGTCCCCACGACCCCGGGACTAGATTGGCCCGCCACCGTCATGTCCGACGACAATATGGTCGTCCCCACGACCCCGGGTCTAGGTTGGCCAGCTGCCGACATGTCCGACGACTATAGAGTCGTCCCCACGACACCGCGCCAAAGTTGGACAGCCGCCGACATGTCCGACTACTATAGGGTCGTCCCCACGACCTCGGGTCTAGATTGGCCCGCTACCGTCATGTCCGAAGACTATAGGGTCGTCCCCACGACCTCGGGACTAGGTTGGCCAGCCGCCGACATGTCCGACGACTATAGGGTCGTCCCCACGACCCCGGGCCAAAGATGTCCAGCCGCCGTCTTGTCCGACGACTATAGGGTCGTCCCCACGACCCCGAGTCCAGGTTGGCCAGCCGCCGACATTTCCGACGACTATAGAGTCGTCCCCACGACCCCGGGCCAAAGCTGGCCAGACGCCGACATGTCCGACGACTATAGGGTCGTCCCCACGACCCCGGGACTAGATTGGCCCGCCGCCGTCATGTCCGACGACAATAGGGTCGTCCCCACCACCCCGGGTCTAGGTTGGCCAGCCGCCGAATTGTCCGACGACTATAGGGTCGTACCCACGACCCCGGGACTAGGCTGACAAGCCGCCAACATGTCCGACGACTATAGGGTCGTCCCCACGACCCCGGGCCAAAGATGTCCAGCCGCCGTCTTGTCCGACGACTATAGGGTCGTCCCCACGACCCCGAGTCCAGGTTGGCCAGCCGCCGACATTTCCGACGACTATAGAGTCGTCCCCACGACCCCGGGCCAAAGTTGGCCAGCCGCCGACATGTCCGACGACTATAGGGTCGTCCCCACGACCCCGGGACTAGATTGGCCCGCCACCGTCATGTCCAACGACTATAGGGTCGTCCCCACAACCACGGGCCAAAGTTGGCCAGCCGCCGACATTTCCGACGACTATGGAGTCGTCCCCACGACCCCGGGCCAAAGTTGGCCAGCCGCCGACATGTCCGACGACTATAGGGTCGTCCCCACGACCCCGAGACTAGATTGGCCCGCCACCGTCATGTCCGACGACAATAGGGTCGTCCCCACGACCCCGGGTCCAGGTTGGCCAGCCGCCGACATTTCCGACGACTATAGAGTCGTTACCACGACACCGGGCCAAAGTTGGCCAGCCGCCGACATGTCCGACGACTATAGGGTCGTCCCCAGGACCCCGGGACTAGATTGGCCCGCCACCGTCATGTCCGACGATTATAGGGTCGTCCCCACGACCCCGGGCCAAAGATGTCCAGCCGCCGTCTTCTCCGGCTACTATAGGGTCGTCGTCACGACCCCGGGTCCAGGTTGGCCAGCCGCCGACATTTCCGACGACTATAGAGTCGTACCCACGACACCGGGCCAACGTTGGCCAGCCGCCGACATGTCCGACGACTATAGGGTCGTCCCCACGACCCCGGGCCAAAGATGTCCAGCCGCCGTCTTGTCCGACGAATATAGGGTCGTCGTCACGACCCCGGGTCCAGGTTGGCCAGCCGCCGACATTTCCGACGACTATAGAGTCGTACCCACGACACCGGGCCAACGTTGGCCAGCCGCCGACATGTCCGACGACTATAGGGTCGTCCCCACGACCCCGGGCCAAAGATGTCCAGCCGCCGTCTTGTCCGACGAATATAGGGTCGTCCCCACGACCCCGAGTCCAGGTTGGCCAGCCGCCGACATTTACGACGACTATAGAGTCGTCCTCACGACCCCGGGCCAAAGTTGGCCAGACGCCGACATGTCCGACGACTATAGGGTCGTCCCCACGACCCCGAGACTAGATTGGCCCGCCACCGTCATGTCCGACGACAATAGGGTCGTCCCTCCGACCCCGGGTCCAGGTTGGCCAGCCGCCGACATTTCCGACGACTATAGAGTCGTCCCCACGACACCGGGCCAAAGTTGGCCAGCCGCCGACATGTCCGACGACTATAGGGTCGTCCCCACGACCCCGGGACTAGATTGGCCCGCCGCCGTCATGTCCGACGACAATAGGGTCGTCCCCACGACCCCGGGTCTAGGTTGGCCAGCCGCCGAATTGTCCGACGACTATAGAGTCGTACCCACGACCCCGGGACTAGGCTGACAAGCCGCCAACATGTCCGACGACTATAGGGTCGTCCCCACGACCCCGGGCCAAAGATGTCCAGCCGCCGTCTTGTCCGACGACTATAGGGTCGTCCCCACGACCCCGGGACTAGATTGGCCCGCCACCGTCATGTCCAACGACTATAGGGTCGTCCCCACAACCACGGGCCAAAGTTGGCCAGCCGCCGAAATGTCCGACGACTGTAGGGTCGTCCCCACGACCCCGGGACTAGATTGGCCCGCCACCGTCAAGTCCGACGACTATAGGGTCGTCCCCACGACCTCGGGACTAGATTGGCCCGCCACCGTCAAGTCCGACGACTATAGGGTCGTCCCCACGACCCCGGGCCAAAGTTGGCAAGCCGCCGAAATGTCCGACGACTGTAGGGTCGTCCCCACGACCCCGGGACTAGATTGGCCCGCCACCGTCAAGTCCGACGACTATAGGGTCGTCCCCACGACCCCGGGACTAGATTGGCCCGCCACCGTCATGTCCAACGATTATAGGGTCGTCCCCACAACCACGAGCCAAAGTTGGCCAGCCGCCGACATGTCCGACGATTATTGGATCGTCCCCACGACCCCGGGCCAAAGTTGGCCAGCCGCCGACATGTCCGACGACTATAGGGTTGTGGCGGCCTCGAGCAGACGACGCGTGGTAGACTATCTCCACCAGAGGGCCACTTCTCTCGCTGCTACTCTCAGTCGTCCTCCGTTCATATATATACAAGTTTCCGTCCCAAGTCCTTCACCCAGCGTCTAAGGCAGCGTCCGCCAGGCAGCCTTACTGACGAGTCCTCTGGCGGACCCGGGACGAAACGCTCCTTCCTTTTCTCCTTTATCGATTGGTGGATAACCTCCACCAAAGTGGTGACCCCGACGTGATCGACGGTTTGAGAGCAGTGTGCTCGCCGTCGCATCACCCTTCTACGGCTTGAGCAGTGTGCTCGCCACCCTTCTCTTTCCAAGGCCCACGTAGCGACACAGCTCGCTCGCCTTCTCTCTCCCTACTGGACGGCCGAAGCCTCTCGACGCCCGCTTGCCTCTCGACGCTTCCCGTCCGAGGTTATGCGGTACGCTGACCTCACCAGCGGGCTCGAAGCAACAATCGCTCGCCCCATCTCCCTACCGGGCTCGAAGCAACAATCGCTCGCCCCATCTCCCTACCGGGCTCGAAGCAACAATCGCTCGCCCCATCTTCTCAATCAGGCTCGAAGCAAAAATCGCTCGCCTCATCTCCAAACGGGCTTGAAGCGCAACACCGCTCGCCCCATCTCTCAACAGGCTCGAGTACAACAAGCTCGCCTGCCTCGAGGCTATGCGGTACGCTGGCCCTCGACCTTCTCAACAAGGCTCGAGCACAACAAGCTCGCCTTCTCTCCGGGCACAAGTTCGCCCTACGGACTCCGAGTAACCGCCACCAAAACCATCGGTATATTCTCGATTCCTCCTCGCCCCCTCGTCGGCCTCTGGGGGGGAGTAGATGTGGCGGCCTCGAGCAGACGACGCGTGGTAGACTATCTCCACCAGAGGGCCACTTCTCTCGCTGCTACTCTCAGTCGTCCTCCGTTCATATATATACAAGTTTCCGTCCCAAGTCCTTCACCCAGCGTCTAAGGCAGGGTCCGCCAGGCAGCCTTACTGACGAGTCCTCTGGCGGACCCGGGACGAAACGCTCCTTCCTTTTCTCCTTTATCGATTGGTGGATAACCTCCACCAAAGGGTCGTCCCCACGACCCCGGGACTAGATTGGTCCGCCACCGTCTTGTCCGACGACTATAGGGTCGTCCCCACGACCACGGGCCAAAGTTGACCTGCCGCCGACATGTCCGACGACAATAGGGTCGTCCCCACGACCCCGGGTCTAGGTTCGCCAGCCGCCGACATGTCCGACGGCAATCGGATCGTCCCCACGACCACGCGCCAAAGTTGGCCAGCCGCCGACATGTCCGACGACTATAGGGTCGTCCCCACGACCCCGGGCCAAAGTTGGCCAGCCGCCGACATGTCCGACGACTATAGGGTCGTCCCCACGACCCCGAGACTAGATTGGCCCGCCACCGTCATGTCCGACGACAATAGGGTCGTCCCCACGACCCCGGGTCCAGGTTGGCCAGCCGCCGACATATCCGACGACTATAGAGTGGTCCCCACGACACCGGGCCAAAGTTGGCCAGCCGCCGACATGTCCGACGACTAGAGGGTCGTCCCCACAACCACGGGCCAAAGTTGGCCAGCCGCCGACATGACCGACGACTATAGGGTCGTCCCCACGACCTCGGGACTAGGTTGGCCAGCCGCCGACATGTCCGACGACTATAGGGTCGTCCCCTCGACCCCGGGCCAATGTTGGCCAATCGCCGACATGTCCGACGACTATAGGGTCGTCCCTACGACCCCGGGACTAGATTGGCCAGCCGCCGACATGTCCGACGACTATAGGGTCGTCCCCACGACCCCGGGCCAATGTTGGCCAATCGCCGACATGTCCGACGACTATAGGGTCGTCCCTACGACCCCGGGACTAGATTGGCCCGCCACCGTCATGTCCAACGACTATAGGGTCGTCCCCACGACCACGGGCCAAAGTTGGCATTCCGCCGACATGTCCGACGACTATAGGGTCGTCCCCACGACCCCGGGACTAGATTGGCCCGCCACCGTCATGTCCAACGACTATAGGGTCGTTCCCACAACCACGGGCCAAAGTTGGCCAGCCGCCGACATGTCCGACGACTATAGGGTCGTCCCCACGACCACGCGCCAAAGTTGGCCAGCCGCCGACATGTCCGACGACTATAGGGTCGCCCCACGACCCCGGGACTCGATTGGCCCGCCACCGTCATGTCCGACGATTATAGGGTCGTCCCCACGACCCCGGGACAAGCTTGGCCCGCCGCCGACTTGTCCGACGACTATAGGGCCGTACCCACGACCCCGGGACTAGGCTGACAAGCCGCCAACATGTCCGACGACTATAGGGTCGTCCCCACGACCCCCGGCCCAAGTTGGCCAGCCGCCGAAATGTCCGACCACTATAGGGTCGTCCCCACGACCCCGGGACTAGATTGGCCCGCCACCGTCATGTCCGACGATTATAGGGTCGTCCCCACGACCCCGGGACAAGCTTGGCCCGCCGCCGACTTGTCCGACGACTATAGGGTCGTCCCCACGACACCGGGACTAGATTGGCCCGCCACCGTCATGTCCGACGACAATAGGGTCGTCCCCACGACCCCGGGTCTAGGTTGGCCAGCCGCCGACATGTCCGACGACTATAGAGTCGTCCCCACGACACCGGGCCAAAGTTGGACAGCCGCCGACATGTCCGACGATTATAGGGTCGTCCCCACGACCCCGGGACAAGCTTGGCCCGCCGCCGAATTGTTCGACGACTGTAGGGTCGTCCCCACGACCCCGGGACTAGATTGGCCCGCCACCGTCAAGTCCGACGACTATAGGGTCGTCCCCAGGACCTCGGGACTAGATTGGCCCGCCACCGTCAAGTCCGACGACTATAGGGTCGTCCCCACGACCCCGGGCCAAAGTTGGCAAGCCGCCGAAATGTCCGACGACTGTAGGGTCGTACCCACGACCCCGGGACTAGGCTGACAAGCCGCCAACATGTCCGACGACTATAGGGTCGCCCCCACGACCCCGGGCCAAAGTTGGCCAGCCGCCGACCTGTCCGACGACTATAGGGTCGTCCCCACGACCCCGAGACTAGATTGCCCCGCGACCGTCATGTCCGACGACAATAGGGTCGTCCCCACGACCCCGGGTCCAGGTTGGCCAGCCGCCGACTTGTCCGACGACTATAGGGTCGTACCCACGACCCCGGGACTAGGCTGACAAGCCGCCAACATGTCCGACGACTATAGGGTCGTCCCCACGACCCCGTGACTAGATTGGCCCGCCACCGTCATGTCCGACGATTATAGGGTCGTCCCCACGACCCCGGGACAAGCTTGGCCCGCCGCCGAATTGTCCGACGACTGTAGGGTCGTACCCACGACCCCGGGACTAGGCTGACAAGCCGCCAACATGTCCGACGACTATAGGGTCGCCCCCACGACCCCGGGCCAAAGTTGGCCCGCCGCCGACCTGTCCGACGACTATAGGGTCGTCCCCACGACCCCGAGACTAGATTGCCCCGCGACCGTCATGTCCGACGACAATAGGGTCGTCCCCACGACCCCGGGTCCAGGTTGGCCAGCCGCCGACATTTCCGACGACTATAGAGTCGTCCCCACGACCCCGGGACAAGCTTGGCCCGCCGCCGACTTGTCCGACGACTATAGGGTCGTCCCCACGACCACGGGACTAGATTGGCCCGCCACCGCCAGTCCGACGACTATAGGGTCGTCCCCTCGACCCCGGGCCAATGTTGGCCAATCGCCGACATGTCCGACGACTATAGGGTCGTCCCTACGACCCCGGGACTAGATTGGCCAGCCGCCGACATGTCCGACGACTATAGGGTCGTCCCCACGACCCCGGGCCAATGTTGGCCAATCGCCGACATGTCCGACGACTATAGGGTCGTCCCTACGACCCCGGGACTAGATTGGCCCGCCACCGTCATGTCCAACGACTATAGGGTCGTCCCCACGACCACGGGCCAAAGTTGGCATTCCGCCGACATGTCCGACGACTATAGGGTCGTCCCCACGACCCCGGGACTAGATTGGCCCGCCACCGTCATGTCCAACGACTATAGGGTCGTTCCCACAACCACGGGCCAAAGTTGGCCAGCCGCCGACATGTCCGACGACTATAGGGTCGTCCCCACGACCACGCGCCAAAGTTGGCCAGCCGCCGACATGTCCGACGACTATAGGGTCGTCCCCACGACCCCGGGACTCGATTGGCCCGCCACCGTCATGTCCGACGATTATAGGGTCGTCCCCACGACCCCGGGACAAGCTTGGCCCGCCGCCGACTTGTCCGACGACTATAGGGTCGTCCCCACGACACCGGGACTAGATTGGCCCGCCACCGTCATGTCCGACGACAATAGGGTCGTCCCCACGACCCCGGGTCTAGGTTGGCCAGCCGCCGACATGTCCGACGACTATAGAGTCGTCCCCACGACACCGGGCCAAAGTTGGACAGCCGCCGACATGTCCGACGATTATAGGGTCGTCCCCACGACCCCGGGACAAGCTTGGCCCGCCGCCGAATTGTTCGACGACTGTAGGGTCGTCCCCACGACCCCGGGACTAGATTGGCCCGCCACCGTCAAGTCCGACGACTATAGGGTCGTCCCCAGGACCTCGGGACTAGATTGGCCCGCCACCGTCAAGTCCGACGACTATAGGGTCGTCCCCACGACCCCGGGCCAAAGTTGGCAAGCCGCCGAAATGTCCGACGACTGTAGGGTCCTACCCACGACCCCGGGACTAGGCTGACAAGCCGCCAACATGTCCGACGACTATAGGGTCGCCCCCACGACCCCGGGCCAAAGTTGAGCCAGCCGCCGACGTGTCCGACGACTATAGGGTCGTCCCCACGACCCCGAGACTAGATTGCCCCGCGACCGTCATGTCCGACGACAATAGGGTCGTCCCCACGACCCCGGGTCCAGGTTGGCCAGCCGCCGACTTGTCCGACGACTATAGGGTCGTACCCACGACCCCGGGACTAGGCTGACAAGCCGCCAACATGTCCGACGACTATAGGGTCGTCCCCACGACCCCGTGACTAGATTGGCCCGCCACCGTCATGTCCGACGATTATAGGGTCGTCCCCACGACCCCGGGACAAGCTTGGCCCGCCGCCGAATTGTTCGACGACTGTAGGGTCGTCCCCACGACCCCGGGACTAGATTGGCCCGCCACCGTCAAGTCCGACGACTATAGGGTCGTCCCCAGGACCTCGGGACTAGATTGGCCCACCACCGTCAAGTCCGACGACTATAGGGTCGTCCCCACGACCCCGGGCCAAAGTTGGCAAGCCGCCGAAATGTCCGACGACTGTAGGGTCGTACCCACGACCCCGGGACTAGGCTGACAAGCCGCCAACATGTCCGACGACTATAGGGTCGCCCCCACGACCCCGGGCCAAAGTTGGCCAGCCGCCGACCTGTCCGACGACTATAGGGTCGTCCCCTCGACCCCGGGCCAATGTTGGCCAATCGCCGACATGTCCGACGACTATAGGGTCGTCCCTACGACCCCGGGACTAGATTGGCCAGCCGCCGACATGTCCGACGACTATAGGGTCGTCCCCACGACCCCGGGCCAATGTTGGCCAATCGCCGACATGTCCGACGACTATAGGGTCGTCCCTACGACCCCGGGACTAGATTGGCCCGCCACCGTCATGTCCAACGACTATAGGGTCGTCCCCACGACCACGGGCCAAAGTTGGCATTCCGCCGACATGTCCGACGACTATAGGGTCGTCCCCACGACCCCGGGACTAGATTGGCCCGCCACCGTCATGTCCAACGACTATAGGGTCGTTCCCACAACCACGGGCCAAAGTTGGCCAGCCGCCGACATGTCCGACGACTATAGGGTCGTCCCCACGACCACGCGCCAAAGTTGGCCAGCCGCCGACATGTCCGACGACTATAGGGTCGTCCCCACGACCCCGGGACTCGATTGGCCCGCCACCGTCATGTCCGACGATTATAGGGTCGTCCCCACGACCCCGAGTCCAGGTTGGCCAGCCGCCGACATTTCCAACGACTATAGGGTCGTTCCCACAACCACGGGCCAAAGTTGGCCAGCCGCCGACATGTCCGACGACTATAGGGTCGTCCCCACGACCACGCGCCAAAGTTGGCCAGCCGCCGACATGTCCGACGACTATAGGGTCGTCCCCACGACCCCGAGACTAGATTGGCCCGCCGCCGACTTGTTCGACGACTATAGGGTCGTCCCCACGACCCCGGGACTAGATTGGCCCGCCACCGTCATGTCCGACGATTATAGGGTCGTCCCCACGACCCCGGGACAAGCTTGGCCCGCCGCCGAATTGTTCGACGACTATAGGGTCGTCCCCACGACCCCGGGACTAGATTGGCCCGCCACCGTCAAGTCCGACGACCTCGGGACTAGGTTGGCCAGCCGCCGACATGTCCGACGACTATAGGGTCGCCCCCACGACCTCGGGCCAATTTTGGCCAGCCGCCGACATGTCCGACAACTGTAGGGTCGTACCCACGACCCCGGGTCCAGTTTGGCCAGCCGCCGACATTTCCGACGACTATAGAGTCGTCCCCACGACACCGGGCCAAAGTTGGCCAACCGCCGACATGTCCGACGACTATAGGGTCGTCCCCACGACCCCGGGACAAGGTTGGCCCGCCGCCGACTTGTCCGACGACTATAGGGCCGTACCCACGACCCCGGGACTAGGCTGACAAGCCGCCAACATGTCCGACGACTATAGGGTCGTCCCCACGACCCCCGGCCCAAGTTGGCCAGCCGCCGAAATGTCCGACCACTATAGGGTCGTCCCCACGACCCCGGGACTAGATTGGCCCGCCACCGTCATGTCCGACGATTATAGGGTCGTCCCCACGACCCCGGGACAAGCTTGGCCCGCCGCCGACTTGTCCGACGACTATAGGGTCGTCCCCACGACACCGGGACTAGATTGGCCCGCCACCGTCATGTCCGACGACAATAGGGTCGTCCCCACGACCCCGGGTCTAGGTTGGCCAGCCGCCGACATGTCCGACGACTATAGAGTCGTCCCCACGACACCGGGCCAAAGTTGGACAGCCGCCGACATGTCCGACGATTATAGGGTCGTCCCCACGACCCCGGGACAAGCTTGGCCCGCCGCCGAATTGTTCGACGACTGTAGGGTCGTCCCCACGACCCCGGGACTAGATTGGCCCGCCACCGTCAAGTCCGACGACTATAGGGTCGTCCCCAGGACCTCGGGACTAGATTGGCCCGCCACCGTCAAGTCCGACGACTATAGGGTCGTCCCCACGACCCCGGGCCAAAGTTGGCAAGCCGCCGAAATGTCCGACGACTGTAGGGTCGTACCCACGACCCCGGGACTAGGCTGACAAGCCGCCAACATGTCCGACGACTATAGGGTCGCCCCCACGACCCCGGGCCAAAGTTGGCCAGCCGCCGACCTGTCCGACGACTATAGGGTCGTCCCCACGACCCCGAGACTAGATTGCCCCGCGACCGTCATGTCCGACGACAATAGGGTCGTCCCCACGACCCCGGGTCCAGGTTGGCCAGCCGCCGACTTGTCCGACGACTATAGGGTCGTACCCACGACCCCGGGACTAGGCTGACAAGCCGCCAACATGTCCGACGACTATAGGGTCGTCCCCACGACCCCGTGACTAGATTGGCCCGCCACCGTCATGTCCGAGGATTATAGGGTCGTCCCCACGACCCCGGGACAAGCTTGGCCCGCCGCCGAATTGTTCGACGACTGTAGGGTCGTCCCCACGACCCCGGGACTAGATTGGCCCGCCACCGTCAAGTCCGACGACTATAGGGTCGTCCCCAGGACCTCGGGACTAGATTGGCCCACCACCGTCAAGTCCGACGACTATAGGGTCGTCCCCACGACCCCGGGCCAAAGTTGGCAAGCCGCCGAAATGTCCGACGACTGTAGGGTCGTACCCACGACCCCGGGACTAGGCTGACAAGCCGCCAACATGTCCGACGACTATAGGGTCGCCCCCACGACCCCGGGCCAAAGTTGGCCAGCCGCCGACCTGTCCGACGACTATAGGGTCGTCCCCACGACCCCGAGACTAGATTGCCCCGCGACCGTCATGTCCGACGACAATAGGGTCGTCCCCACGACCCCGGGTCCAGGTTGGCCAGCCGCCGACATTTCCGACGACTATAGAGTCGTCCCCACGACCCCGGGACAAGCTTGGCCCGCCGCCGACTTGTCCGACGACTATAGGGTCGTCCCCACGACCACGGGACTAGATTGGCCCGCCACCGCCAAGTCCGACGACAATAGGGTCGTCCCCACGACCCCGGGTCTAGGTTGGCCAGCCGCCGACATGTCCGACGACAATCGGGTCGTCCCCACGACCCCGGGCCAAAGATGTCCAGCCGCCGTCTTGTCCGACGACTATAGGGTCGTCCCCACGACCCCGAGTCCAGGTTGGCCAGCCGCCGACATTTCCAACGACTATAGGGTCGTTCCCACAACCACGGGCCAAAGTTGGCCAGCCGCCGACATGTCCGACGACTATAGGGTCGTCCCCACGACCACGCGCCAAAGTTGGCCAGCCGCCGACATGTCCGACGACTATAGGGTCGTCCCCACGACCCCGAGACTAGATTGGCCCGCCGCCGACTTGTTCGACGACTATAGGGTCGTCCCCACGACCCCGGGACTAGATTGGCCCGCCACCGTCATGTCCGACGATTATAGGGTCGTCCCCACGACCCCGGGACAAGCTTGGCCCGCCGCCGAATTGTTCGACGACTATAGGGTCGTCCCCACGACCCCGGGACTAGATTGGCCCGCCACCGTCAAGTCCGACGACCTCGGGACTAGGTTGGCCAGCCGCCGACATGTCCGACGACTATAGGGTCGCCCCCACGACCTCGGGCCAATTTTGGCCAGCCGCCGACATGTCCGACAACTGTAGGGTCGTACACACGACCCCGGGTCCAGTTTGGCCAGCCGCCGACATTTCCGACGACTATAGAGTCGTCCCCACGACACCGGGCCAAAGTTGGCCAGCCGCCGACATGTCCGACGACTATAGGGTCGTCCCCACGACCCCGGGACAAGGTTGGCCCGCCGCCGACTTGTCCGACGACTATAGGGCCGTACCCACGACCCCGGGACTAGGCTGACAAGCCGCCAACATGTCCGACGACTATAGGGTCGTCCCCACGACCCCCGGCCCAAGTTGGCCAGCCGCCGAAATGTCCGACCACTATAGGGTCGTCCCCACGACCCCGGGACTAGATTGGCCCGCCACCGTCATGTCCGACGACTATAGGGTCGTCCCCACGACCCCCGGCCCAAGTAGGCCAGCCGCCGAAATGTCCGACCACTATAGGGTCGTCCCCACGACCCCGGGACTAGATTGGCCCGCCACCGTCATGTCCGACGACAATAGGGTCGTCCCCACGACCCCGGGTCTAGGTTGGCCAGCCGCCGACTTGTCCTACGACTATAGGGTCGTCCCCAGGACCTCGGGACTAGATTGGCCCGCCACCGTCATGTCCAACGACTATAGGGTCGTCCCCACGACCACGGGCCAAAGTTGGCATGCCGCCGAAATGTCCGACGATTATAGGGTCGTCCCCACGACCCCGGGCCAAAGTTGGCAAGCCGCCGAAATGTCCGAAGACTGTAGGGTCGTCCCCACGACCCCCGGCCCAAGTTGGCCAGCCGCCGAAATGTCCGACCACTATAGGGTCGTCCCCACGACCCCGGGACTAGATTGGCCCGCCACCGTCATGTCCGACGACTATAGGGTCGTCCCCACGACCCCCGGCCCAAGTTGGCCAGCCGCCGAAATGTCCGACCACTATAGGGTCGTCCCCACGACCCCGGGACTAGATTGGCCCGCCACCGTCATGTCCGACGACAATAGGGTCGTCCCCACGACCCCGGGTCTAGGTTGGCCAGCCGCCGACTTGTCCGACGACTATAGGGTCGTCCCCAGGACCTCGGGACTAGATTGGCCCGCCACCGTCATGTCCAACGACGATAGGGTCGTCCCCACGACCACGGGCCAAAGTTGGCATGGCGCCGAAATGCCCGACGATTATAGGGTCGTCCCCACGACCCCGGGCCAAAGTTGGCAAGCCGCCGAAATGTCCGAAGACTGTAGGGTCGTCCCCACGACCCCGAGTCCAGGTTGGCCAGCCGCCGACATTTCCGACGACTATAGGGTCGTCCCCACGACCCCGGGCCAATGTTGGCCAATCGCCGACATGTCCAACGACTATAGGGTCGTCCCTACGACCCCGGGACTAGAGTAGCCCGCCACCGTCATGTCCAACGACTATAGGGTCGTCCCCACGACCACGGGCCCAAGTTGGCATGCCGCCGAAATGTCCGACGACTATAGGGTCGTCCCCACGACCCCGGGCCAAAGTTAGCAAGCCGCCGAAATGTCCGACGACTATAGGGTCGTCCCCACGACCCCGGGACTAGATTGGCCCGCCACCGTCATGTCCGACGATTATAGGGTCGTCCCCACGACCCCGGGACAAGCTTGGCCCGCCGCCGACTTGTTCGACGACTATAGGGTCGTCCCCACGACCCCGGGACAAGGTTGGCCCGCCGCCGACATGTCCGACGACTATAGGGTCGTCCCCACGACCCCGGGCCAAAGATATCCAGCCGCCGTCTTGTCCGACGACTATAGGGTCGTCCCCACGACCCCGAGTCCAGGTTGGCCAGCCGCCGATATTTCCGACGACTATAGAGTCGTCCCCACGACCCCGGGCCAAAGTTGGCCAGCCGCCGACATGTCCGACGACTATAGTGTCGTCCCCACGACCCCGGGACTAGATTGGCCCGCCACCGTCATGTCCGACGACAATAGGGTCGTCCCCACGACCCCGGGTCCAGGTTGGCCAGCCGCCGACATTTCCGACGACTATAGAGTCGTCCCCACGACACCGGGCCAAAGTTGGCCAGCCGCCGACATTTCCAACGACTATAGGGTCGTTCCCACAACCACGGGCCAAAGTTGGCCAGCCGCCGACATGTCCGACGACTATAGGGTCGTCCCCACGACCACGCGCCAAAGTTGGCCAGCCGCCGACATGTCCGACGACTATAGGGTCGTCCCCACGACCCCGAGACTAGATTGGCCCGCCGCCGACTTGTTCGACGACTATAGGGTCGTCCCCACGACCCCGGGACTAGATTGGCCCGCCACCGTCATGTCCGACGATTATAGGGTCGTCCCCACGACCCCGGGACAAGCTTGGCCCGCCGCCGAATTGTTCGACGACTATAGGGTCGTCCCCACGACCCCGGGACTAGATTGGCCCGCCACCGTCAAGTCCGACGACCTCGGGACTAGGTTGGCCAGCCGCCGACATGTCCGACGACTATAGGGTCGCCCCCACGACCTCGGGCCAATTTTGGCCAGCCGCCGACATGTCCGACAACTGTAGGGTCGTACCCACGACCCCGGGTCCAGTTTGGCCAGCCGCCGACATTTCCGACGACTATAGAGTCGTCCCCACGACACCGGGCCAAAGTTGGCCAGCCGCCGACATGTCCGACGACTATAGGGTCGTCCCCACGACCCCGGGACAAGGTTGGCCCGCCGCCGACTTGTCCGACGACTATAGGGCCGTACCCACGACCCCGGGACTAGGCTGACAAGCCGCCAACATGTCCGACGACTATAGGGTCGTCCCCACGACCCCCGGCCCAAGTTGGCCAGCCGCCGAAATGTCCGACCACTATAGGGTCGTCCCCACGACCCCGGGACTAGATTGGCCCGCCACCGTCATGTCCGACGACTATAGGGTCGTCCCCACGACCCCCGGCCCAAGTTGGCCAGCCGCCGAAATGTCCGACCACTATAGGGTCGTCCCCACGACCCCGGGACTAGATTGGCCCGCCACCGTCATGTCCGACGACAATAGGGTCGTCCCCACGACCCCGGGTCTAGGTTGGCCAGCCGCCGACTTGTCCGACGACTATAGGGTCGTCCCCAGGACCTCGGGACTAGATTGGCCCGCCACCGTCATGTCCAACGACTATAGGGTCGTCCCCACGACCACGGGCCAAAGTTGGCATGCCGCCGAAATGTCCGACGATTATAGGGTCGTCCCCACGACCCCGGGCCAAAGTTGGCAAGCCGCCGAAATGTCCGAAGACTGTAGGGTCGTCCCCAGGACCTCGGGACTAGATTGGCCCGCCACCGTCATGTCCAACGACTATAGGGTCGTCCCCACGACCCCGGGCCAAAGATATCCAGCCGCCGTCTTGTCCGACGACTATAGGGTCGTCCCCACGACCCCGAGTCCAGGTTGGCCAGCCGCCGACATTTCCGACGACTATAGAGTCGTCCCCACGACCCCGGGCCAAAGTTGGCCAGCCGCCGACATGTCCGACGACTATAGGGTCGTCCCCACGACCCCGAGACTAGATTGGCCCGCCACCGTCATGTCCGACGACAATAGGGTCGTCCCCACGACCCCGGGTCCAGGTTGGCCCGCCGCCGACTTGTCCGACGACTATAGGGCCGTACCCACGACCCCGGGACTAGGCTGACAAGCCGCCAACATGTCCGACGACTATAGGGTCGTCCCCACGACCCCCGGCCCAAGTTGGCCAGCCGCCGAAATGTCCGACCACTATAGGGTCGTCCCCACGACCCCGGGACTAGATTGGCCCGCCACCGTCATGTCCGACGACTATAGGGTCGTCCCCACGACCCCCGGCACAAGTTGGCCAGCCGCCGAAATGTCCGACCACTATAGGGTCGTCCCCACGACCCCGGGACTAGATTGGCCCGCCACCGTCATGTCCGACGACAATAGGGTCGTCCCCACGACCCCGGGTCTAGGTTGGCCAGCCGCCGACTTGTCCGACGACTATAGGGTCGTCCCCAGGACCTCGGGACTAGATTGGCCCGCCACCGTCATGTCCAACGACTATAGGGTCGTCCCCACGACCACGGGCCAAAGTTGGCATGCCGCCGAAATGTCCGACGATTATAGGGTCGTCCCCACGACCCCGGGCCAAAGTTGGCAAGCCGCCGAAATGTCCGAAGACTGTAGGGTCGTCCCCAGGACCTCGGGACTAGATTGGCCCGCCACCGTCATGTCCAACGACTATAGGGTCGTCCCCACGACCCCGGGCCAAAGATATCCAGCCGCCGTCTTGTCCGACGACTATAGGGTCGTCCCCACGACCCCGAGTCCAGGTTGGCCAGCCGCCGACATTTCCGACGACTATAGAGTCGTCCCCACGACCCCGGGCCAAAGTTGGCCAGCCGCCGACATGTCCGACGACTATAGGGTCGTCCCCACGACCCCGAGACTAGATTGGCCCGCCACCGTCATGTCCGACGACAATAGGGTCGTCCCCACGACCCCGGGTCCAGGTTGGCCAGCCGCCGACATTTCCGACGACTATAGAGTGGTCCCCACGACACCGGGCCAAAGTTGGCCAGCCGCCGACATGTCCGACGACTATAGGGTCGTCACCACAACCACGGGCCAAAGTTGGCCAGCCGCCGACATGACCGACGACTATAGGGTCGTCCCCACGACCTCGGGACTAGGTTGGCCAGCCGCCGACATGTCCGACGACTATAGGGTCGTCCCCTCGACCCCGGGCCAATGTTGGCCAATCGCCGACATGTCCGAAGACTATAGGGTCGTCCCTACGACCCCGGGACTAGATTGGCCCGCCACCGTCATGTCCAACGACTATAGGGTCGTCCCCACGACCACGGGCCAAAGATGGCATGCCGCCGACATGTCCGACGACTATAGGGTCGTCCCCACGACCCCGGGACTAGATTGGCCCGCCACCGTCATGTCCAACGACTATAGGGTCGTTCCCACAACCACGGGCCAAAGTTGGCCAGCCGCCGACATGTCCGACGACTATAGGGTCGTCCCCACGACCACGCGCCAAAGTTGGCCAGCCGCCGACATGTCCGACGACTATAGGGTCGTCCCCACGACCCCGGGATTCGATTGGCCCGCCACCGTCATGTCCGACGATTATAGGGTCGTCCCCACGACCCCGGGACAAGCTTGGCCCGCCGCCGACTTGTCCGACGACTATAGGGTCGTCCCCACGACACCGGGACTAGATTGGCCCGCCACCGTACATGTCCGACGACAATAGGGTCGTCCCCACGACCCCGGGTCTAGGTTGGCCAGCCGCCGACATGTCCGACGACTATAGAGTCGTCCCCACGACACCGGGCCAAAGTTGGACAGCCGCCGACATGTCCGACGACTACAGGGTCGTCCCCACGAACCCGGGCCAAAGTTGGCAAGCCGCCGAAATGTCCGACGACTATAGGGTCGTCCCCACGACCCCGGGACTAGGTTGGCCAGCCGCCGACATGTCCGACGAATATAGGGTCGTCCCGACGACCCCGGGCCAATGTTGGCCAATCGCCAACATGTCCGACGACTATAGGGTCGTCCCTACGACCCCGGGACTAGATTGGCCCGCCACCGTCATGTCCAACGATTATAGGGTCGTCCCCACGACCCCGGGTCTAGGTTGGCCAGCCGCCGACATGTCCGACGACTATAGAGACGTCCCCACGACACCGGGCCAAAGTTCGACCGCCGCCGACATGTCCGACTACTATAGGGTCGTCCCCAGGACCCCGGGACTAGATTAGCCCGCCACCGTCATGTCCAACGACTATAGGGTCGTCCCCACGACCACGGGCCAAAGTTGGCATGCCGCCGAAATGTCCGACGACTATAGGGTCGTCCCCACGACCCCGGGCCAAAGTTAGCAAGCCGCCGAAATGTCCGACGACTATAGGGTCGTCCCCACGACCCCGGGACTAGATTGGCCCGCTACCGTCAAGTCCGACGACTATAGGGTCGTCCCCACGACCCCGGGCCAAAGTTGGCAAGCCGCCGAAATGTCCGACGACTGTAGGGTCGTCCCCACGACCCCGGGACTAGATTGGTCCGCCACCGTCATGTCCGACGACTATAGGGTCGTCCCCACGACCCCGGGCCAAAGTTGGCCAGCCGCCGACATGTCCGACGACTATAGGGTCGTCCCCACGACCCCGAGACTAGATTGGCCCGCCACCGTCATGTCCGACGACAATAGGGTCGTCCCCACGACCCCGGGCCAAAGTTGGCCAGCCGCCGACATGTCCGACGACTATAGGGTCGTCCCCACGACCCCGAGACTAGATTGGCCCGCCACCGTCATGTCCGACGACAATAGGGTCGTCCCCACGACCCCGGGTCCAGGTTGGCCAGCCGCCGACATTTCCGACGACTATAGAGTCGTCCCCACGACACCGGGCCAAAGTTGGCCAGCCGCCGACATGTCCGACGACTATAGGGTCGTCCCCACGACCCCGGGACTAGATTGGCCCGCCACCGTCATGTCCGACGATTATAGGGTCGTCCCCACGACCCCGGGACAAGCTTGGCCCGCCGCCGAATTGTTCGACGACTATAGGGTCGTCCCCACGACCCCGGGACTACATTGGCCCGCCACCGTCATGTCCGACGACAATAGGGTCGTCCCCACGACCCCGGGTCCAGGTTGGCCAGCCGCCGACTTGTCCGACGACTATAGGGTCGTACCCACGACCCCGGGACTAGGCTGACAAGCCGCCAACATGTCCGACGACTATAGGGTCGTCTCCACGACCCCGGGCCAAAGATGTCCAGCCGCCGTCTTGTCCGACGACTATAGGGTCGTCCCCACGACCCCGGGACTAGATTGGTCCGCCACCGTCTTGTCCGACGACTATAGGGTCGTCCCCACGACCCCGGGCCAAAGTTGACCAGCCGCCGACATGTCCGACGACTATAGGGTCGTCCCCACGACCCCGGGACTAGATTGGCCCGCCACCGTCATGTCCGACGATTATAGGGTCGTCCCCACGACCCCGGGACAAGCTTGGCCCGCCGCCGAATTGTTCGACGACTATAGGGTCGTCCCCACGACCCCGGGACTAGATTGGCCCGCCACCGTCAAGTCCGACGACCTCGGGACTAGGTTGGCCAGCCGCCGACATGTCCGACGACTATAGGGTCGCCCCCACGACCTCGGGCCAATTTTGGCCAGCCGCCGACATGTCCGACAACTGTAGGGTCGTACCCACGACCCCGGGTCCAGTTTGGCCAGCCGCCGACATTTCCGACGACTATAGAGTCGTCCCCACGACACCGGGCCAAAGTTGGCCAGCCGCCGACATGTCCGACGACTATAGGGTCGTCCCCACGACCCCGGGACAAGGTTGGCCCGCCGCCGACTTGTCCGACGACTATAGGGCCGTACCCACGACCCCGGGACTAGGCTGACAAGCCGCCAACATGTCCGACGACTATAGGGTCGTCCCCACGACCCCCGGCCCAAGTTGGCCAGCCGCCGAAATGTCCGACCACTATAGGGTCGTCCCCACGACCCCGGGACTAGATTGGCCCGCCACCGTCATGTCCGACGACTATAGGGTCGTCCCCACGACCCCCGGCCCAAGTTGGCCAGCCGCCGAAATGTCCGACCACTATAGGGTCGTCCCCACGACCCCGGGACTAGATTGGCCCGCCACCGTCATGTCCGACGACAATAGGGTCGTCCCCACGACCCCGGGTCTAGGTTGGCCAGCCGCCGACTTGTCCGACGACTATAGGGTCATCCCCAGGACCTCGGGACTAGATTGGCCCGCCACCGTCATGTCCAACGACTATAGGGTCGTCCCCACGACCACGGGCCAAAGTTGGCATGCCGCCGAAATGTCCGACGATTATAGGGTCGTCCCCACGACCCCGGGCCAAAGTTGGCAAGCCGCCGAAATGTCCGAAGACTGTAGGGTCGTCCCCAGGACCTCGGGACTAGATTGGCCCGCCACCGTCATGTCCAACGACTATAGGGTCGTCCCCACGACCCCGGGCCAAAGATATCCAGCCGCCGTCTTGTCCGACGACTATAGGGTCGTCCCCACGACCCCGAGTCCAGGTTGGCCAGCCGCCGACATTTCCGACGACTATAGAGTCGTCCCCACGACCCCGGGCCAAAGTTGGCCAGCCGCCGACATGTCCGACGACTATAGGGTCGTCCCCACGACCCCGAGACTAGATTGGCCCGCCACCGTCATGTCCGACGACAATAGGGTCGTCCCCACGACCCCGGGTCCAGGTTGGCCAGCCGCCGACATTTCCGACGACTATAGAGTGGTCCCCACGACACCGGGCCAAAGTTGGCCAGCCGCCGACATGTCCGACGACTATAGGGTCGTCACCACAACCACGGGCCAAAGTTGGCCAGCCGCCGACATGACCGACGACTATAGGGTCGTCCCCACGACCTCGGGACTAGGTTGGCCAGCCGCCGACATGTCCGACGACTATAGGGTCGTCCCCTCGACCCCGGGCCAATGTTGGCCAATCGCCGACATGTCCGACGACTATAGGGTCGTCCCTACGATCCCGGGACTAGATTGGCCCGCCACCGTCATGTCCAACGACTATAGGGTCGTCCCCACGACCACGGGCCAAAGATGGCATGCCGCCGACATGTCCGACGACTATAGGGTCGTCCCCACGACCCCGGGACTAGATTGGCCCGCCACCGTCATGTCCAACGACTATAGGGTCGTTCCCACAACCACGGGCCAAAGTTGGCCAGCCGCCGACATGTCCGACGACTATAGGGTCGTCCCCACGACCACGCGCCAAAGTTGGCCAGCCGCCGACATGTCCGACGACTATAGGGTCGTCCCCACGACCCCGGGATTCGATTGGCCCGCCACCGTCATGTCCGACGATTATAGGGTCGTCCCCACGACCCCGGGACAAGCTTGGCCCGCCGCCGACTTGTCCGACGACTATAGGGTCGTCCCCACGACACCGGGACTAGATTGGCCCGCCACCGTACATGTCCGACGACAATAGGGTCGTCCCCACGACCCCGGGTCTAGGTTGGCCAGCCGCCGACATGTCCGACGACTATAGAGTCGTCCCCACGACACCGGGCCAAAGTTGGACAGCCGCCGACATGTCCGACGACTATAGGGTCGTCCCCACGAACCCGGGCCAAAGTTGGCAAGCCGCCGAAATGTCCGACGACTATAGGGTCGTCCCCACGACCCCGGGACTAGGTTGGCCAGCCGCCGACATGTCCGACGAATATAGGGTCGTCCCGACGACCCCGGGCCAATGTTGGCCAATCGCCAACATGTCCGACGACTATAGGGTCGTCCCTACGACCCCGGGACTAGATTGGCCCGCCACCGTCATGTCCAACGATTATAGGGTCGTCCCCACGACCCCGGGTCTAGGTTGGCCAGCCGCCGACATGTCCGACGACTATAGAGGCGTCCCCACGACACCGGGCCAAAGTTGGACCGCCGCCGACATGTCCGACTACTATAGGGTCGTCCCCACGACCTCGGGTCTAGATTGGCCCGCTACCGACATGTCCAACGACTATAGGGTCGTCCCTACGACCCCGGGACTAGATTAGCCCGCCACCGTCATGTCCAACGACTATAGGGTCGTCCCCACGACCACGGGCCAAAGTTGGCATGCCGCCGAAATGTCCGACGACTATAGGGTCGTCCCCACGACCCCGGGCCAAAGTTAGCAAGCCGCCGAAATGTCCGACGACTATAGGGTCGTCCCCACGACCCCGGGACTAGATTGGCCCGCTACCGTCAAGTCCGACGACTATAGGGTCGTCCCCACGACCCCGGGCCAAAGTTGGCAAGCCGCCGAAATGTCCGACGACTGTAGGGTCGTCCCCACGACCCCGGGACTAGATTGGTCCGCCACCGTCATGTCCGACGACTATAGGGTCGTCCCCACGACCCCGGGCCAAAGTTGGCCAGCCGCCATGTCCGACGACTATAGGGTCGTCCCCACGACCCCGAGACTAGATTGGCCCGCCACCGTCATGTCCGACGACAATAGGGTCGTCCCCACGACCCCGGGCCAAAGTTGGCCAGCCGCCGACATGTCCGACGACTATAGGGTCGTCCCCACGACCCCGAGACTAGATTGGCCCGCCACCGTCATGTCCGACGACAATAGGGTCGTCCCCACGACCCCGGGTCCAGGTTGGCCAGCCGCCGACATTTCCGACGACTATAGAGTCGTCCCCACGACACCGGGCCAAAGTTGGCCAGCCGCCGACATGTCCGACGACTGTAGGGTCGTCCCCAGGACCTCGGGACTAGATTGGCCCGCCACCGTCATGTCCAACGACTATAGGGTCGTCCCCACGACCCCGGGCCAAAGATATCCAGCCGCCGTCTTGTCCGACGACTATAGGGTCGTCCCCACGACCCCGAGTCCAGGTTGGCCAGCCGCCGACATTTCCGACGACTATAGAGTCGTCCCCACGACCCCGGGCCAAAGTTGGCCAGCCGCCGACATGTCCGACGACTATAGGGTCGTCCCCACGACCCCGAAACTAGATTGGCCCGCCACCGTCATGTCCGACGACAATAGGGTCGTCCCCACGACCCCGGGTCCAGGTTGGCCCGCCGCCGACTTGTCCGACGACTATAGGGCCGTACCCACGACCCCGGGACTAGGCTGACAAGCCGCCAACATGTCCGACGACTATAGGGTCGTCCCCACGACCCCCGGCCCAAGTTGGCCAGCCGCCGAAATGTCCGACCACTATAGGGTCGTCCCCACGACCCCGGGACTAGATTGGCCCGCCACCGTCATGTCCGACGACTATAGGGTCGTCCCCACGACCCCGGGACTACATTGGCCCGCCACCGTCATGTCCGACGACAATAGGGTCGTCCCCACGACCCCGGGTCCAGGTTGGCCAGCCGCCGACTTGTCCGACGACTATAGGGTCGTACCCACGACCCCGGGACTAGGCTGACAAGCCGCCAACATGTCCGACGACTATAGGGTCGTCTCCACGACCCCGGGCCAAAGATGTCCAGCCGCCGTCTTGTCCGACGACTATAGGGTCGTCCCCACGACCCCGGGACTAGATTGGTCCGCCACCGTCTTGTCCGACGACTATAGGGTCGTCCCCACGACCCCGGGCCAAAGTTGACCAGCCGCCGACATGTCCGACGACTATAGGGTCGTCCCCACGACCCCGGGACTAGATTGGCCCGCCACCGTCATGTCCGACGATTATAGGGTCGTCCCCACGACCGCGAGACTAGATTGGCCCGCCACCGTCATGTCCGACGACAATAGGGTCGTCCCCACGACCCCGGGTCCAGGTTGGCCAGCCGCCGACATTTCCGACGACTATAGAGTCGTCCCCACGACCCCGAGACTAGATTGGCCCGCCACCGTCATGTCCGACGACAATAGGGTCGTCCCCACGACCCCGGGACTAGATTGGTCCGCCACCGTCTTGTCCGACGACTATAGGGTCGTCCCCACGACCCCGGGACTAGATTGGCCCGCCAGCGTCATGTCCAACGACTATAGGGTCGTCCCCACAACCACGGGCCAAAGTTGGCCAGCCGCCGACATGTCCGACGACTATAGGGTCGTCCCCACGACCCCGGGACAAGGTTGGCCCGCCGCCGACTTGTCCGACGACTATAGGGTCGTACCCATGACCCTGGGACTAGGCTGACAAGCCGCCAACATGTCCGACGACTATAGGGTCGTCCCAACGACCCCGGGCCAAAGATGTCCAGCCGCCGTCTGGTCCTACGACTATAGGGTAGTCCCCACGACCCCGGGACTAGATTGGCCCGCCAGCGTCATGTCCAACGACTATAGGGTCGTCCCCACAACCACGGGCCAAAGTTGGCCAGCCGCCGACATGTCCGACGACTATAGGGTCGTCCCCACGACCCCGGGCCAAAGTTGGCCAGCTGCCGACATGTCCGACGACTATAGGGTCGTCCCCACAACCACGGGCCAAAGATGTCCAGCCGCCGTCTTGTCCTACGACTATAGGGTAGTCCCCACGACCCCGGGACTAGATTGGCCCGCCAGCGTCATGTCCAACGACTATAGGGTCGTCCCCACAACCACGGGCCAAAGTTGGCCAGCCGCCGACATGTCCGACGACTATAGGGTCGTCCCCACGACCCCGGGACAAGGTTGGCCCGCCGCCGACTTGTCCGACGACTATAGGGTCGTACCCATGACCCTGGGACTAGGCTGACAAGCCGCCAACATGTCCGACGACTATAGGGTCGTCCCCACGACCCCGGGACTAGATTGGCCCGCCACCGTCAAGTCCGACGACTATAGGGTCGTCCCCACGACCTCGGGACTAGGTTGGCCAGCCGCCGACATGTCCGACGACTATAGGGTCGTCCCCACGACCCCGGGCCAATGTTGGCCAATCGCCGACATGTCCGACGACTATAGGGTCGTCCCTACGACCCCGGGACTAGATTGGCCCGCCACCGTCATGTCCGACGATTATAGGGTCGTCCCCACGACCGCGCGACTAGATTGGCCCGCCACCGTCATGTCCGACGACAATAGGGTCGTCCCCACGACCCCGGGTCCAGGTTGGCCAGCCGCCGACATTTCCGACGACTATAGAGTCGTCCCCACGACCCCGAGACTAGATTGGCCCGCCACCGTCATGTCCGACGACAATAGGGTCGTCCCCACGACCCCGGGACTAGATTGGTCCGCCACCGTCTTGTCCGACGACTATAGGGTCGACCCCACGACCCCGGGCCAAAGTTGACCAGCCGCCGACATGTCCGACGACTATAGGGTTGTCCCTACGACCCCGGGACTAGAATGGCCCGCCACCGTCATGTCCAACGACTATAGGGTCGTTCCCACAACCACGGGCCAAAGTTGGCCAGCCGCCGACATGTCCGACGACTATTGGATCGTCCCCACGACCACGGGCCAAAGTTGGCCAGCCGCCGACATGTCCGACGACTATAGGGTCGTCCCCACGACCCCGGGACTAGATTGGTTCGCCACCGTCTTGTCCGACGACTATAGGGTCGTCCCCACGACCCCGAGTCCAGGTTGGCCAGCCGCCGACATTTCCGACGACTATAGAGTCGTCCCCACGACCCTGGGCCAAAGTTGGCCAGCCGCCGACTTGTCCGACGACTATAGGGTCGTCCCCACGACCCCGGGACTAGATTGGCCCGCCACCGTCATGTCCGACGATTATAGGGTCGTCTCCACGACCCCGGGCCAAAGATGTCCAGCCGCCGTCTTGTCCGACGACTATAGGGTCGTCCCCACGACCCCGGGTCTAGGTTGGCCAGCCGCCGACATGTCCGACGACTATAGGGTCGTCCCCACGACCCCGGGACAAGCTTGGCCCGCCGCCGAATTGTTCGACGACTATAGGGTCGTCCCCACGACCCCGGGACTAGATTGGCCCGCCACCGTCATGTCCGACGACAATAGGATCGTCCCCACGACCCCGGGTCTAGGTTGGCCAGCCGCCGACTTGTCCGACGAATATAGGGTCGTACCCACGACCCCGGGACTAGGCTGACAAGCCGCCAACATGTCCGACGACTATAGGGTCGTCTCCACGACCCCGGGCCAAAGATGTCCAGCCGCCGTCTTGTCCGACGAATATAGGGTCGTCCCCACGACCCCGGGACTAGATTGGTCCGCCACCGTCTTGTCCGTCGACTATAGGGTCGTCCCCACGACCCCGGGCCAAAGTTGACCAGCCGCCGACATGTCCGACGACTATAGGGTCGTCCCCACGACCCCGGGACTAGATTGGCCCGCCACCGTCATGTCCGACGATTATAGGGTCGTCCCCACGACCGCGAGACTAGATTGGCCCGCCACCGTCATGTCCGACGACAATAGGGTCGTCCCCACGACCCCGGGTCCAGGTTGGCCAGCCGCCGACATTTCCGACGACTATAGAGTCGTCCCCACGACCCCGAGACTAGATTGGCCCGCCACCGTCATGTCCGACGACAATAGGTTCGTCCCCACGACCCCGGGACTAGATTGGTCCGCCACCGTCTTGTCCGACGACTATAGGGTCGTCCCCACGACCCCGGGACAAAGTTGACCAGCCGCCGACATGTCCGAAGACTATAGGGTCGTCCCCACGACCCCGGGACTAGGCTGACAAGCCGCCAACATGTCCGACGACTATAGGGTCGTCCCCACGACCCCGGGCCAAAGATGTCCAGCCGCCGACATGTCCGACGACTATTGGATCGTCCCCACGACCACGGGCCAAAGTTGGCCAGCCGCCGACATGTCCGACGACTATAGGGTCGTCCCCACGACCCCGGGACAAGATTGGTCCGCCACCGTCTTGTCCGACGACTATAGGGTCGTCCCCACGACCCCGAGTCCAGGTTGGCCAGCCGCCGACATTTCCGACGACTATAGAGTCGTCCCCACGACCCCGGGCCAAAGTTGGCCAGCCGCCGACATGTCCGACGACTATAGGGTCGTCCCCACGACCCCGGGACTAGATTGGCCCGCCACCGTCATGTCCGACGACAATAGGGTCGTCCCCACGACCCCGGGTCTAGGTTGACCAGCCGCCGACTTGTCCGACGACTATAGGGTCGTACCCACGACCCCGGGACTAGGCTGAAAAGCCGCCAACATGTCCGACGACTATAGGGTCGTCCCCACGACCCCGGGCCAAAGATGTCCAGCCGCCGTCTTGTCCGACGACTATAGGGTCGTCCCCACGACCCCGGGACTAGATTGGCCCGCCACCGTCATGTCCAACGACTATAGGGTCGTCCCCACAACCACGGGCCAAAGTTGGCCAGCCGCCGACATGTCCGACGACTATTGGATCGTCCCCACGACCACGGGCCAAAGTTGGCCAGCCGCCGACATGTCCGACGACTATAGGGTCGTCCCCACGACCCCGGGACTAGATTGGTCCGCCACCGTCTTGTCCGACGACTGTAGGGTCGTCCCCACGACCACGGGCCAAAGTTGACCAGCCGCCGACATGTCCGACGACTATAGGGTCGTCCCCACGACCCCGGGACTAGATTGGCCCGCCACCGTCATGTCCGACGATTATAGGGTCGTCCCCACGACCGCGAGACTAGATTGGCCCGCCACCGTCATGTCCGACGACAATAGGGTCGTCCCCACGACCCCGGGTCCAGGTTGGCCAGCCGCCGACATTTCCGACGACTATAGAGTCGTCCCCACGACACCGGGCCAAAGTTGGCCAGCCGCCGACATGTCCGACGACTATAGGGTCGTCCCCACGACCCCGGGCCAAAGATGTCCAGCCGCCGTCTGGTCCTACGACTATAGGGTAGTCCCCACGACCCCGGGACTAGATTGGCCCGCCAGCGTCATGTCCAACGACTATAGGGTCGTCCCCACAACCACGGGCCAAAGTTGGCCAGCCGCCGACATGTCCGACGACTATAGGGTCGTCCCCACGACCCCGGGCCAAAGTTGGCCAGCTGCCGACATGTCCGACGACTATAGGGTCGTCCCCACAACCACGGGCCAAAGATGTCCAGCCGCCGTCTTGTCCTACGACTATAGGGTAGTCCCCACGACCCCGGGACTAGATTGGCCCGCCAGCGTCATGTCCAACGACTATAGGGTCGTCCCCACAACCACGGGCCAAAGTTGGCCAGCCGCCGACATGTCCGACGACTATAGGGTCGTCCCCACGACCCCGGGACAAGGTTGGCCCGCCGCCGACTTGTCCGACGACTATAGGGTCGTACCCATGACCCTGGGACTAGGCTGACAAGCCGCCAACATGTCCGACGACTATAGGGTCGTCCCCACGACCCCGGGCCAAAGATGTCCAGCCGCCGACATGTCCGACGACTATAGGGTCGTCCCCACGACCCCGGGCCAAAGTTGGCCAGCTGCCGACATGTCCGACGACTATAGGGTCGTCCCCACGACCCCGGGACAAGGTTGGCCCGCCGCCGACTTGTCCGACGACTATAGGGTCGTCCCCACGACCCCGAGACTAGATTGGCCCGCCACCGTCATGTCCGACGATTACAGGGTCGTCCCCACGACCCCGGGCCAAAGTTGGCCAGCCGCCGACATGTCCGACGACTATAGGGTCGTCCCCACGTCCCCGAGTCCAGGTTGGCCAGCCGCCGACATTTCCGACGACTATAGAGTCGTCCCCACGACCCCGGGCCAAAGTTGGCCAGCCGCCGACATGTCCGACGACTATAGGGTCGTCCCCACGACCCCGAGACTAGATTGGCCCGCCACCGTCATGTCCGACGATTACAGGGTCGTCCCCACGACCCCGGGACAAGCTTGGCCCGCCGCCGAATTGTTCGACGACTATAGGGTCGTCCCCACGACCCCGGGACTAGATTGGCCCGCCACCGTCATGTCCGACGACAATAGGGTCGTCCCCACGACCCCGGGTCTAGGTTGGCCAGCCGCCGACTTGTCCGACGACTATAGGGTCGTACCCATGACCCTGGGACTAGGCTGACAAGCCGCCAACATGTCCGACGACTATAGGGTCGTCCCCACGACCCCGGGCCAAAGATGTCCAGCCGCCGTCTGGTCCTACGACTATAGGGTAGTCCCCACGACCCCGGGACTAGATTGGCCCGCCAGCGTCATGTCCAACGACTATAGGGTCGTCCCCACAACCACGGGCCAAAGTTGGCCAGCCGCCGACATGTCCGACGACTATAGGGTCGTCCCCACCACCCCGAGTCCAGGTTGGCCAGCCGCCGGCATTTCCGACGACTATAGAGTCGTCCCCACGACCCCGGGCCAAAGTTGGCCAGCCGCCGACATGTCCGACGACTATAGGGTCGTCCCCACGACCCCGAGACTAGATTGGCCCGCCACCTTCATGTCCGACGACAATAGGTTCGTCCCCACGACCCCGGGTCCAGGTTGGCCAGCCGCCGACATTTCCGACGACTATAGAGTCGTCCCCACGACCCCGGGCCAAAGTTGGCCAGCCGCCGACATGTCCGACGACTATAGGGTCGTCCCCACGACCCCGGGCCAAAGTTGGCCAGCTGCCGACATGTCCGACGACTATAGGGTCGTCCCCACAACCACGGGCCAAAGATGTCCAGCCGCCGTCTTGTCCTACGACTATAGGGTAGTCCCCACGACCCCGGGACTAGATTGGCCCGCCAGCGTCATGTCCAACGACTATAGGGTCGTCCCCACAACCACGGGCCAAAGTTCGCCAGCCGCCGACATGTCCGACGACAATAGGGTCGTCCCCACGACCCCGGGACAAGGTTGGCCCGCCGCCGACTTGTCCGACGACTATAGGGTCGTACCCATGACCCTGGGACTAGGCTGACAAGCCGCCAACATGTCCGACGACTATAGGGTCGTCCCCACGACCCCGGGCCAAAGATGTCCAGCCGCCGACATGTCCGACGACTATAGGGTCGTCCCCACGACCCCGGGCCAAAGTTGGCCAGCTGCCGACATGTCCGACGACTATAGGGTCGTCCCCACGACCCCGGGACAAGGTTGGCCCGCCGCCGACTTGTCCGACGACTATAGGGTCGTACCCACCACCCCGGGACTACGCTGACAAGCCGCCAACATGTCCGACGACTATAGGGTCGTCCCCACGACCCCGGGCCAAAGTTGGCCAGCCGCCGACATGTCCGACGACTATAGGGTCGTCCCCACGACCCCGAGACTAGATTGGCCCGCCACCGTCATGTCCGACGATTACAGGGTCGTCCCCACGACCCCGGGACAAGCTTGGCCCGCCGCCGAATTGTTCGACGACTATAGGGTCGTCCCCACGACCCCGGGACTAGATTGGCCCGCCACCGTCATGTCCGAAGACAATAGGGTCGTCCCCACGACCCCGGGTCTAGGTTGGCCAGCCGCCTACTTGTCCGACGACTATAGGGTCGTACCCACGACCCCGGGACTAGGCTGACAAGCCGCCAACATGTCCGACGACTATAGGGCCGTCCCCACGACCCCGGGACTAGATTGGCCCGCCACCGTCATGTCCAACGACTATAGGGTCGTCCCCACAACCATGGGCCAAAGTTGGCCAGCCGCCGACATGTCCGACGACTATTGGATCGTCCCCACGACCACGGGCCAATGTTGGCCAGCCGCCGACATGTCCGACGACTATAGGGTCGTCCCCACGACCCCGGGACTAGATTGGTCCGCCACCGTCATGTCCGACGACTATAGGGTCGTCCCCACGACCCCGGGCCAAAGTTGGCCAGCCGCCGACATGTCCGACGACTATAGGGTCGTCCCCACGACCCCGCGACTAGATTGGCCCGCCACCGTCATGTCCGACGACAATAGGGTCGTCCCCACGACACCGGGTCCAGGTTGGCCAGCCGCCGACATTTCCGACGACTATAGAGTCGTCCCCACGACACCGGGCCAAAGTTGGCCAGCCGCCGACATGTCCGACGACTATAGGGTCGTCCCCACGACCCCGCGACTAGATTGGCCCGCCACCGTCATGTCCGACGACAATAGGGTCGTCCCCACGACACCGGGTCCAGGTTGGCCAGCCGCCGACATTTCCGACGACTATAGAGTCGTCCCCACGACACCGGGCCAAAGTTGGCCAGTCGCCGACATGTCCGACGACTATAGGGTCGTCCCCACGACCCCGGGACTAGATTGGCCCGCCACCGTCATGTCCGACGATTATAGGGTCGTCCCCACGACCGCGAGACTAGATTGGCCCGCCACCGTCATGTCCGACGACAATAGGGTCGTCCCCACGACCCCGGGTCCAGGTTGGCCAGCCGCCGACATTTCCGACGACTATAGAGTCGTCCCCACGACACCGGGCCAAAGTTGGCCAGCCGCCGACATGTCCGACGATTATAGGGTCGTCCCCACGACCCCGGGACAAGGTTGGCCCGCCGCCGACTTGTCCGACGACTATAGGGTCGTACCCACGACCCTGGGACTAGGCTGACAAGCCGCCAACATGTCCGACGACTATAGGGTCGTCCCCACGACCCCGGGCCAAAGATGTCCAGCCGCCGTCTTGTCCGACAACTATAGGGTCGTCCCCACGACCCCGGGACTAGATTGGCCCGCCACCGTCATGTCCAACGACTATAGGGTCGTCCCCACAACCACGGGCCAAAGTTGGCCAGCCGCCGACATGTCCGACGACTATAGGGTCGTCCCCACCACCCCGGGCCAAAGTTGGCAAGCCGCCGAAATGTCCGACGACTATAGGGTCGTCCCCACGACCCCGGGACTAGGTTGGCCAGCCGTCGACATGTCGGACGACTATAGGGTCGTCCCGACGACCCCGGGCCAATGTTGGCCAATCGCCAACATGTCCGACGACTATAGGGTCGTCCCTACGACCCCGGGACTAGATTGGCCCGCCACCGTCATGTCCAACGATTATAGGGTCGTCCCCACGACCCCGGGACTAGATTGGCCCGCCACCGTCATGTCCGACGAATATAGGGTCGTCCCACCGACCCCGGGACAAGCTTGGCCCGCCGCCGACTTGTCCGACGACTATAGGGTCGTCCCCACGACCCCGGGACTAGATTGGCCCGCCACCGTCATGTCCGACGACAATAGGGTCGTCCCCACGACCCCGGGTCTAGGTTGGCCAGCCGCCGACTTGTCCGACGACTATAGGGTCGTACCCACGACCCCGGGACTAGGCTGACAAGCCGCCAACATGTCCGACGACTATAGGGTCGTCCCCACGACCCCGGGCCAAAGATGTCCAGCCGCCGTCTTGTCCGACGACTATAGGGTCGTCCCCACGACCCCGGGACTAGATTGGCCCGCCACCGTCATGTCCAACGACTATAGGGTCGTCCCCACAACCACGGGCCAAAGTTGGCCAGCCGCCGACATGTCCGACGACTATAGGGTCGTCCCCACGACCCCGGGACTAGATTGGCCCGCCACCGTCATGTCCGACGATTATAGGGTCGTCCCCACGACCGCGAGACTAGATTGGCCCGCCACCGTCATGTCCGACGACAATAGGGTCGTCCCCACAACCCCGGGTCCAGGTTGGCCAGCCGCCGACATTTCCGACGACTATAGAGTCGTCCCCACGACACCGGGCCAAAGTTGGCCAGCCGCCGACATGTCCGACGACTATAGGGTCGTCCCCACGACCCCGGGACAAGGTTGGCCCGCCGCCGACTTGTCCGACGACTATAGGGTCGTACCCACGACCCTGGGACTAGGCTGACAAGCCGCCAACATGTCCGACGACTATAGGGTCGTCCCCACGACCCCGGGCCAAAGATGTCCAGCCGCCGTCTTGTCCGACGACTATAGGGTCGTCCCCACGACCCCGGGACTAGATTGGCCCGCCAGCGTCATGTCCAACGTCTATAGGGTCGTCCCCACAACCACGGGCCAAAGTTGGCCAGCCGCCGACATGTCCGACGACTATAGGGTCGTCTCCACGACCCCGGGCCAAAGTTGGCCAGCTGCCGACATGTCCGACGACTATAGGGTCGTCCCCACGACCCCGGGACTAGATTGGTCCGCCACCGTCTTGTCCGACGACTATAGGGTCGTCCCCACGACCACGGGCCAAAGTTGACCAGCCGCCGACATGTCCGACGACTATAGGGTCGTCCCCACGACCCCGGGACTAGATTGGCCCGCCAACGTCATGTCCGACGATTATAGGGTCGTCCCCACGACCGCGAGACTAGATTGGCCCGCCACCTTCATGTCCGACGACAATAGGGTCGTCCCCACATCCCCGGGTCCAGGTTGGCCAGCCGCCGACATTTCCGACGACTATAGAGTCGTCCCCACGACACCGGGCCAAAGTTGGCCTGCCGCCGACATGTCCGACGATTATAGGGTCGTCCCCACGACCCCGGGACAAGGTTGGCCCGCCGCCGACTTGTCCGACGACTATAGGGTCGTCCCCACGACTCCGGGACTAGATTGGCCAGCTGCCGACATGTCCGACGACTATAGAGTCGTCCCCACGACACCGCGCCAAAGTTGGACAGCCGCCGACATGTCCGACTACTATAGGGTCGTCCCCACGACCTCGGGTCTAGATTGGCCCGCTACCGTCATGTCCGAAGACTATAGGGTCGTCCCCACGACCTCGGGACTAGATTGGCCCGCTACCGTCAAGTCCGACGACTATAGGGTCGTCCCACGACCCGGGCCAAAGTTGGCAAGCCGCCGAAATGTCCGACGACTGTAGGGTCGTCTCCACGACCCCGGGACTAGATTGGCCCGCCACCGTCAAGTCCGACGACTGTAGGGTCGTCCCCACGACCCCGGGACTAGATTGGCCCGCCAGCGTCAAGTCCGACGACTATAGGGTCGTCCCCACGACCTCGGGACTAGGTTGGCCGGCCGCCGACATGTCCGACCACTATTGGGTCGTCCCCACGACACCGGGCCAAAGTTGGCCAGCCGCCGACATGTCCGACGACTATAGGGTCGTCCCCACGACCTCGGGACAAGGTTGGCCCGCCGCCGTCTTGTCCGACGACTATAGGGTCGTCCCCACGACCCCGGCACTAGATTGGCCCGCCACCGCCATGTCCAACGATTATAGGGTCGTCCCCACAACCACGGGCCAAGGTTGGCCAGCCGCCGACATGTCCGACGACTATAGGGTCGTCCCCACGACCCCGGGCCAAATTTGGCCAGCCGCCGAAATGTCCGACGACTATAGGGTCGTCCCCACGACCCCGGGACTAGGTTGGCCAGCCGCCGACATGTCCGACGACTATAGGGTCGTCCCGACGACCCCGGGCCAATGTTGGCCAATCGCCAACATGTCCGACGACTATAGGGTCGTCCCCACGACCCCGGGACTAGATTGGCCCGCCACCGTCATGTCCGACGAATATAGGGTCGTCCCCACGACCCCGGGACAAGCTTGGCCCGCCGCCGACTTGTCCGACGACTATAGGGTCGACCCCACGACCCCGGGACTAGATTGGCCCGCCACCGTCATGTCCGACGACAATAGGGTCGTCCCCACGACCCCGGGTCTAGGTTGGCCAGCTGCCGACATGTCCGACGACTATAGAGTCGTCCCCACGACACCGCGCCAAAGTTGGACAGCCGCCGACATGTCCGACTACTATAGGGTCGTCCCCACGACCTCGGGTCTAGATTGGCCCGCTACCGTCATGTCCGAAGACTATAGGGTCGTCCCCACGACCTCGGGACTAGAATGGCCCGCTACCGTCATGTCCGACGACTATAGGGTCGTCCCCACGACACCGCGCCAAAGTTGGACAGCCGCCGACATGTCCGACTACTATAGGGTCGTCCCCACGACCCCGGGCCAAAGTTGGCAAGCCGCCGAAATGTCCGACGACTATAGGGTCGTCCCCACGACCCCGGGACTAGGTTGGCCAGCCGCCGACATGTCCGACGACTATAGGGTCGTCCCGACGACCCCGGGCCAATGTTGGCCAATCGCCAACATGTCCGACGACTATAGGGTCGTCCCTACGACCCCGGGACTAGATTGGCCCGCCACCGTCATGTCCAACGATTATAGGGTCGTCCCCACGACCCCGGGACTAGATTGGCCCGCCCCCGTCATGTCCGACGAATATAGGGTCGTCCCCACGACCCCGGGACAAGCTTGGCCCGCCGCCGACTTGTCCGACGACTATAGGGTCGACCCCACGACCCCGGGACTAGATTGGCCCGCCACCGTCATGTCCGACGACAATAGGGTCGTCCCCACGACCCCGGGTCTAGGTTGGCCAGCTGCCGACATGTCCGACGACTATAGAGTCGTCCCCACGACACCGCGCCAAAGTTGGACAGCCGCCGACATGTCCGACTACTATAGGGTCGTCCCCACGACCTCGGGTCTAGATTGGCCCGCTACCGTCATGTCCGAAGACTATAGGGTCGTCCCCACGACCTCGGGACTAGATTGGACCGCTACCGTCATGTCCGACGACTATAGGGTCGTCCCACGACCCCGGGCCAAAGTTGGCAAGCCGCCGAAATGTCCGACGACTGTAGGGTCGTCTCCACGACCCCGGGACTAGATTGGCCCGCCACCGTCAAGTCCGACGACTATAGGGTCGTCCCCACGACCTCGGGACTAGGTTGACCAGCCGCCGACATGTCCGACGACTATAGGGTCGTCCCCACGACCCCGGGCCAATGATGTCCAGCCGCCGTCTTGTCCGACGCCTATAGGGTCGTCCCCACGACCCCGGGACTAGATTGGCCCGCCACCGTCATGTCCAACGACTATAGGGTCGTCTCCACCACCACGGGCCAAAGTTGGCCAGCCGCCGACATGTCCGACGATTATTGGATCGTCCCCACGACCCCGGGCCAAAGTTGGCCAGCCGCCGAAATGTCCGACGACTATAGGGTCGTCCCCACGACCCCGAGACTAGATTGGCCCGCCACCGTCATGTCCGACGACAATAGGGTCGTCCCCACGACCTCGGGTCCAGGTTGGCCAGCCGCCGACATTTCCGACGACTATAGAGTCGTCCCCACGACACCGGTCCAAAGTTGGCCAGCCGCCGACATGTCCGACGACTATAGGGTCGTCCCCACGACCCCGGGACTAGATTGGCCCGCCCTCGTCATGACCGACGACAATAGGGTCGTCCCCACGACCCCGGGTCTACGTTGGCCAGCTGCCGACATGTCCGACGACTATAGAGTCGTCCCCACGACCCCGGGACAAGCTTGGCCCGCCGCCGACTTGTCCGACGACTATAGGGTCGTCCCCACGACCCCGGGACTAGATTGGCCCGCCACCGTCATGTCCGACGACAATAGGGTCGTCCCCACGACCCCGGGTCCAGGTTGGCCAGCCGCCAACATTTCCGACGACTATAGAGTCGTCCCCACGACACCGGGCCAAAGTTGGCCAGCCGCCGACATGTCCGACGACTATAGGGTCGCCCCACGACCCCGGGACAAGGTTAGCCCGCCGCCGACATGTCCGACGAATATAGGGCCGTACCCACGACCCCGGGACTAGGCTGACAAGCCGCCAACATGTCCGACGACTATAGGGTCGTCCCAACGACCCCGGGCCAAAGTTGGTCAGCCGCCGAAATGTCCGACGACTATAGGGTCGTCCCCACGACCCCGGGCCAAAGTTGGCAAGCCGCTGAAATGTCCGACGACTTTAGGGTTGTCCCCACGACCCCGGGACTACATTGGCCCGCCACCGTCAAGTCCGACGATTATAGGGTCGTCCCCACGACCACGAGACTAGATTGGCCCGCCACCGTCATGTCCGACGACAATAGGGTCGTCCCCACGACCCCGGGTCCAGGTTGGCCAGCCGCCGACATTTCCGACGACTATAGAGTCGTCCCCACGACACCGGGCCAAAGTTGGCCAGCCGCCGACATGTTCGACGACTATAGGGTCGTCCCCACGACCCCGGGACAAGGTTGTCCCGCCGCCGACTTGTCCGACGACTATAGGGTCGTCCCCACGACCCCGGGACTAGATTGGCCCGCCACTGTCATGTCCAACGACTATAGGGTCGTCCCCACAACCACGGGCCAAAGTTGGCCAGCCGCCGACATGTCCGACGACTATAGGGTCGTCCCCACGACCCCGGGACTAGGTTGGCCAGCCGCCGACATGTCCGACGACTATAGGGTCGTCCCGACGACCCCGGGCCAATGTTGGCCAATCGCCAACATGTCCGACGACTATAGGGTCGTCCCTACGACCCCGGGACTAGATTGGCCCGCCACCGTCATGTCCAACGATTATAGGGTCGTCCCCACGACCCCGGGACTAGATTGGCCCGCCACCGTCATGTCCGACGAATACAGGGTCGTCCCCACGACCCCGGGACAAGCTTGGCCCGCCGCCGACTTGTCCGACGACTATAGGGTCGCCCCCACGACCCCGGGACTAGATTGGCCCGCCACCGTCATGTCCGACGACAATAGGGTCGTCCCCACGACCCCGGGTCTACGTTGGCCAGCTGCCGACATGTCCGACGACTATAGAGTCGTCCCCACGACACCGCGCCAAAGTTGGACAGCCGCCGACATGTCCGACTACTATAGGGTCGTCCCCACGACCCCGGGCCAAAGTTGGCAAGCCGCCGAAATGTCCGACGACTATAGGGTCGTCCCCACGACCCCGGGACTAGGTTGGCCAGCCGCCGACATGTCCGACGACTATAGGGTCGTCCCGACGACCCCGGGCCAATGTTGGCCAATCGCCAACATGTCCGACGACTATAGGGTCGTCCCTACGACCCCGGGACTAGATTGGCCCGCCACCGTCATGTCCAACGATTATAGGGTCGTCCCCACGACCCCGGGACTAGATTGGCCCGCCACCGTCATGTCCGACGAATATAGGGTCGTCCCCACGACCCCGGGACAAGCTTGGCCCGCCGCCGACTTGTCCGACGACTATAGGGTCGTCCCCACGACCCCGGGACTAGATTGGCCCGCCACCGTCATGTCCGACGACAATAGGGTCGTCCCCACGACCCCGGGTCTAGGTTGGCCAGCTGCCGACATGTCCGACGACTATAGGGTCGTCCCCACGACCCCGGGCCAAAGATGTCCAGCCGCCTTCTTGTCCGACGCCTATAGGGTCGTCCCCACGACCCCGGGACTAGATTGGCCCGCCACCGTCATGTCCAAAGACTATAGGGTCGTCTCCACCACCACGGGCCAAAGTTGGCCAGCCGCCGACATGTCCGACGATTATTGGATCGTCCCCACGACCCCGGGCCAAAGTTGGCCAGCCGCCGACATGTCCGACGACTATAGGGTCGTCCCCACGACCCCGAGACTAGATTGGCCCGCTACCGTCATGTCCGACGACAATAGGGTCGTCCCACGACCCCGGGCCAAAGTTGGCAAGCCGCCGAAATGTCCGACGACTGTAGGGTCGTCTCCACGACCCCGGGACTACATTGGCCCGCCACCGTCAAGTCCGACGACTATAGGGTCGTCCCCAGGACCTCGGGACTAGATTGGCCCGCCACCGTCAAGTCCGACGACTAAAGGGTCGTCCCCACGACCCCGGGCCAAAGTTGGCAAGCCGCCGAAATGTCCGACGACTATAGGGTCGTCCCCACGACCCCGGGACTAGATTGGCCTGCCACCGTCAAGTCCGACGACTATAGGGTCGTCCCCACGACCTCGGGACTAGGTTGGCCAGCCGCCGACATGTCCGACCACTATAGGGTCGTCCCCACGACCCCGGGCCAAAGATGTCCAGCGGCCGTCTTCTCCGGCGACTATAGGGTCGTCGTCACGACCCCGGGTCCAGGTTGGCCAGCCGCCGACATTTCCGACGACTATAGGGTCGTCCCCACGACCCCGGGACTAGATTGGCCCGCCACCGTCATGTCCGACGATTATAGGGTCGTCCCCACGACCCCGGTACAAGGTTGGCCCGCCGCCGACTTGTCCGACGACTATAGGGTCGTACCCACCACCCCGGGACTAGGCTGACAAGCCGCCAACATGTCCGACGACTATAGGGTCGTCCCCACGACCCCGGGCCAAAGATGTCCAGCCGCCGTCTTGTCCGACGACTATAGGGTCGTCCCTACGACCCCGGGACTAGATTGGCCCGCCACCGTCATGTCCAACGACTATAGGGTTGTCCCCACGACCCCGGGACTACATTGGCCCGCCACCGTCAAGTCCGACGACTATAGGGTCGTCCCCAGGACCTCGGGACTATATTGGCCCGCCACCGTCAAGTCCGACGACTATAGGGTCGTCCCCACGACCCCGGGCCAAAGTTGGCCTGCCGCCGAAATGTCCGACGACTGTAGGGTCGTCCCCACGACCCCGGGCCAAAGTTGGCCTGCCGCCGAAATGTCCGACGACTGTAGGGTCGTCCCCACGACCCCGGGACTAGATTGGCCCGCGACCGACATGTCCGACGACTATAGGGTGGTCCCACGACCCCGGGACTAGATTGGCCCGCCACCGTCATGTCCGACGATTATAGGGTCGTCCCCACGACCCCGGTACAAGGTTGGCCTGCCGCCGACTTGTCCGACGACTATAGGGTCGTCCCCACGACCCCGGGACTAGATTGGCCCGCCACTGTCATGTCCAACGACTATAGGGTCGTCCCCACAACCACGGGCCAAAGTTGGCCAGCCGCCGACATGTCCGACGACTATAGGGTCGTCCCCACGACCCCGGGACTAGGTTGGCCAGCCGCCGACATGTCCGACGACTATAGGGTCGTCCCGACGACCCCGGGCCAATGTTGGCCAATCGCCAACATGTCCGACGACTATAGGGTCGTCCCTACGACCCCGGGACTAGATTGGCCCGCCACCGTCATGTCCAACGATTATAGGGTCGTCCCCACGACCCCGGGACTAGATTGGCCCGCCACCGTCATGTCCGACGAATATAGGGTCGTCCCCACGACCCCGGGACAAGCTTGGCCCGCCGCCGACTTGTCCGACGACTATAGGGTCGTCCCCACGACCCCGGGACTAGATTGGCCCGCCACCGTCATGTCCGACGACAATATGGTCGTCCCCACGACCCCGGGTCTAGGTTGGCCAGCTGCCGACATGTCCGACGACTATAGAGTCGTCCCCACGACACCGCGCCAAAGTTGGACAGCCGCCGACATGTCCGACTACTATAGGGTCGTCCCCACGACCTCGGGTCTAGATTGGGCCGCTACCGTCATGTCCGAAGACTATAGGGTCGTCCCCACGACCTCGGGACTAGGTTGGCCAGCCGCCGACATGTCCGACGACTATAGGGTCGTCCCCACGACCCCGGGCCAAAGATGTCCAGCCGCCGTCTTGTCCGACGACTATAGGGTCGTCCCCACGACCCCGAGTCCAGGTTGGCCAGCCGCCGACATTTCCGACGACTATAGAGTCGTCCCCACGACCCCGGGCCAAAGTTGGCCAGACGCCGACATGTCCGCGGACTATAGGGTCGTCCCCACGACCCCGAGACTAGATTGGCCCGCCACCGTCATGTCCGTCGACAATAGGGTGGTCCCCACGACCCCGGGTCCAGGTTGGCCAGCCGCCGACATTTCCGACGACTATAGAGTCGTCCCCACGACACCGCGCCAAAGTTGGCCAGCCGCCGACATGTCCGACGACTATAGGGTCGTCCCCACGACCCCGGGACTAGATTGGCCCGCCGCCGTCATGTCCGACGACAATAGGGTCGTCCCCACCACCCCGGGTCTAGGTTGGCCAGCCGCCGAATTGTCCGACGACTATAGGGTCGTACCCACGACCCCGGGACTAGGCTGACAAGCCGCCAACATGTCCGACGACTATAGGGTCGTCCCCACGACCCCGGGCCAAAGATGTCCAGCCGCCGTCTTGTCCGACGACTATAGGGTCGTCCCCACGACCCCGAGTCCAGGTTGGCCAGCCGCCGACATTTCCGACGACTATAGAGTCGTCCCCACGACCCCGGGCCAAAGTTGGCCAGACGCCGACATGTCCGACGACTATAGGGTCGTCCCCACGACCCCGAGACTAGATTGGCCCGCCACCGTCATGTCCGACGACAATAGGGTCGTCCCCACGACCCCGGGTCCAGGTTGGCCAGCCGCCGACATTTCCGACGACTATAGAGTCGTCCCCACGACACCGGGCCAAAGTTGGCCAGCCGCCGACATGTCCGACGACTATAGGGTCGTCCCCACGACCCCGGGACTAGATTGGCCCGCCGCCGTCATGTCCGACGACAATAGGGTCGTCCCCACCACCCCGGGTCTAGGTTGGCCAGCCGCCGAATTGTCCGACGACTATAGGGTCGTACCCACGACCCCGGGACTAGGCTGACAAGCCGCCAACATGTCCGACGACTATAGGGTCGTCCCCACGACCCCGGGCCAAAGATGTCCAGCCGCCGTCTTGTCCGACGACTATAGGGTCGTCCCCACGACCCCGAGTCCAGGTTGGCCAGCCGCCGACATTTCCGACGACTATAGAGTCGTCCCCACGACCCCGGGCCAAAGTTGGCCAGCCGCCGACATGTCCGACGATTATAGGGTCGTCCCCACGACCCCGGGACTAGATTGGCCCGCCACCGTCATGTCCAACGACTATAGGGTCGTCCCCACAACCACGGGCCAAAGTTGGCCAGCCGCCGACATTTCCGACGACTATGGAGTCGTCCCCACGACCCCGGGCCAAAGTTGGCCAGCCGCCGACATGTCCGACGACTATAGGGTCGTCCCCACGACCCCGAGACTAGATTGGCCCGCCACCGTCATGTCCGACGACAATAGGGTCGTCCCCACGACCCCGGGTCCAGGTTGGCCAGCCACCGAAATTTCCGACGACTATAGAGTCGTTACCACGACACCGGGCCAAAGTTGGCCAGCCGCCGACATGTCCGACGACTATAGGGTCGTCCCCAGGACCCCGGGACTAGATTCGCCCGCCACCGTCATGTCCGACGATTATAGGGTCGTCCCCACGACCCCGGGACAAGCTTGGCCCGCCGCCGAATTGTTCGACGACTATAGGGTCGTCCCCACGACCCCGGGACTAGATTGGCCCGCCACCGTCATGTCCGACGACAATAGGGTCGTCCCCACGACCCCGGGTCTAGGTTGGCCAGCCGCCGAATTGTCCGACGACTATAGAGTCGTAACCACGACCCCGGGACTAGGCTGACAAGCCGCCAACATGTCCGACGACTATAGGGTCGTCCCCACGACCCCGGGACAAAGATGTCCAGCCGCCGTCTTGTCCGACGACTATAGGGTCGTCCCCACGACCCCGGGACTAGATTGGCCCGCCACCGTCATGTCCAACGACTATAGGGTCGTCCCCACAACCACGGGCCAAAGTTGGCCAGCCGCCGAAATGTCCGACGACTGTAGGGTCGTCCCCACGACCCCGGGACTAGATTGGCCCGCCACCGTCAAGTCCGACGACTATAGGGTCGTCCCCACGACCTCGGGACTAGATTGGCCCGCCACCGTCAAGTCCGACGACTATAGGGTCGTCCCCACGACCCCGGGCCAAAGTTGGCAAGCCGCCGACATTTCCGACGACTGTAGGGTCGTCCCCACGACCCCGGGACTAGATTGGCCCGCCACCGTCAAGTCCGACGACTATAGGGTCGTCCCCACGACCTCGGGACTAGGTTGGCCAGCCGCCGACATGTCCGACCACTATAGGGTCGTCCCCACGACCCCGGGCCAAATTTGGCCAGCCGCCGAAATGTTCGACGACTGTAGGGTCGTCCCCACGACCCCGGGACTAGATTGGCCCGCCACCGTCATGTCCAACGATTATAGGGTCGTCCCCACAACCACGAGCCAAAGTTGGCCAGCCGCCGACATGTCCGACGACTATAGGGTCGTCCCCACGACCCCGGGCCAAATTTGGCCAGCCGCCGAAATGTTCGACGACTGTAGGGTCGTCCCCACGACCCCGGGACTAGATTGGCCCGCCACCGTCAAGTCCGACGACTATAGGGTCGTCCCCACGACCTCGGGACTAGGTTGGCCCGCCGCCGACATGTCCGACCACTATTGGGTCGTCCCCACGACACCGGGCCAAAGTTGGCCTGCCGCCGACATGTCCGACGACTATAGGGTCGTCCCCACGACCCCGGGACAAGGTTGGCCCGCCGCCGACTTGTCCGACGACTATAGGGTCGTACCCACGACCCCGGGACTAGGTAGACCCGCCGCCGACGTGTCCGACAACTATAGGGTCGTCCCCACGACCCCGGGCCAAAGTTGGCAAGCCGCCGAAATGTCCGACGACTATAGGGTGGTCCCCACAACCCCGGGACTAGATTGGCCCACCACCGTCAAGTCCGACGACTATAGGATCGTCTCCACGACCACGGGCCAAAGTTGGCCAGCCGCCGACATGTCCGTCGACTATAGGGTCGTCCCCACGACCCCGGGCCAATGTTGGCCAATCGCCGACATGTCCGACGACTATAGGGTCGTCCCTACGACCCCGGGACTAGATTGGCCCGCCACCGTCATGTCCGACGACTATAGGGTCGTCCCCACGACCCTGGGACTAGGTTGACAAGCCGCCGAAATGTCCGACGACTATAGGGTCGTCCCCACGACCGCGAGCCAAGGATGTCCAGCCGCCGTCTTGTTCGACGACTATAGGGTCGTACCCACGACCCCGGGACTAGATTGGCCCGCCACCGTCATGTCCAACGACTATAGGGTCGTCCCCACGACCATGGGCCAAAGTTGGCCAGCCGCCGATATGTCCAACGACTATTGGGTCGTCCCCACGACCGCGGGACTAGGTTGGCTCGCCGCCGACTTGTCCGACGACTATAGGCTCGTCCCCACGACCCCGGGTCAAAGTTGCCCAGCCGCCGATATGTCCGACGACTATAGAGTCGTCCCCACGACCCCGGGAATATATTGGCCCGCCACCGTCTTGTCCGACTATAGGGTCGTCCCCACGACCACGGGCCAAAGTTGGCCCGCCGCCGACTGGTCCGACGACTATAGGATCGTCCCCACGCCCACGGGCCAAAGTTGGCCCGCCGCCGACTGGTCCGACGACTATAGGGTCGTCCCCACGACCACGGGCCAAAGTTGGCCAGCCGCCGACATGTCCGACGACTATTGGGTCGTCCCCACGACCCCGGGCCAAAGTTGGCCAGCCGCCGACTTGTCCGACGACTATGGGGTCGTCCCCACGACCCCGGGGCTAGGATGGCCCGCCGCCGACATGTTCAACGACTATTGGGCCGTCCCCACGACCCCGGGCCAATGTTGGCCAGCCGCCGAAATGTCCGACGACTATAGAGTCGTCCCCACGACCCCGGGAATATATTGGCCCGCCACCGTCTTGTCCGACGACTATAGGGTCGTCCCCACGACCACGGGCCAAAGTTGGCAAGCCGCCGACTTTTCCGACGACTATAGGCGTCGTCCCCACGACCACGGGCCAAAGTTGGCCAGCCGCCGACATGTCCGACGACTATTGGGTCGTCCCCACGACCCCGGGCCAAAGTTGGCCAGCCGCCGACTTGTCCGACGACTATGGGGTCGTCCCCACGACCCCGGGCCAATGTTGGCCAGCCGCCGAAATGTCCGACGACTATAGAGTCGTCCCCACAACCCCGGGCCAAAGTTGGCAAGCTGCCGACTTGTCCGACGACTATAGGGTCGTCCCCACGACCGCGAGCCAAGGATGTCCAGCCGCCGTCTTGTTCGACGACTATAGGGTCGTACCCACGACCCCGGGACTAGATTGGCCCGCCACCGTCATGTCCAACGACTATAGGGTCGTCCCCACGACCATGGGCCAAAGTTGGCCAGCCGCCGATATGTCCAACGACTATTGGGTCGTCCCCACGACCGCGGGACTAGGTTGGCTCGCCGCCGACTTGTCCGACGACTATAGGCTCGTCCCCACGACCCCGGGTCAAAGTTGCCCAGCCGCCGATATGTCCGACGACTATAGAGTCGTCCCCACGACCCCGGGAATATATTGGCCCGCCACCGTCTTGTCCGACTATAGGGTCGTCCCCACGACCACGGGCCAAAGTTGGCCCGCCGCCGACTGGTCCGACGACTATAGGATCGTCCCCACGCCCACGGGCCAAAGTTGGCCCGCCGCCGACTGGTCCGACGACTATAGGGTCGTCCCCACGACCACGGGCCAAAGTTGGCCAGCCGCCGACATGTCCGACGACTATTTGGTCGTCCCCACGACCCCGGGCCAAAGTTGGCCAGCCGCCGACTTGTCCGACGACTATGGGGTCGTCCCCACGACCCCGGGGCTAGGATGGCCCGCCGCCGACATGTTCAACGACTATTGGGCCGTCCCCACGACCCCGGGCCAATGTTGGCCAGCCGCCGAAATGTCCGACGACTATAGAGTCGTCCCCACGACCCCGGGAATATATTGGCCCGCCACCGTCTTGTCCGACGACTATAGGGTCGTCCCCACGACCACGGGCCAAAGTTGGCAAGCCGCCGACTTTTCCGACGACTATAGGCGTCGTCCCCACGACCACGGGCCAAAGTTGGCCAGCCGCCGACATGTCCGACGACTATTGGGTCGTCCCCACGACCCCGGGCCAAAGTTGGCCAGCCGCCGACTTGTCCGACGACTATGGGGTCGTCCCCACGACCCCGGGCCAATGTTGGCCAGCCGCCGAAATGTCCGACGACTATAGAGTCGTCCCCACAACCCCGGGCCAAAGTTGGCAAGCTGCCGACTTGTCCGACGACTATAGGGTCGTCCCCACGACCCCGGGACTAGGTACACCCGCCGCCGACGTGTCCCACAACTATAGGGTCGTCCCCACGACCCCGGGACTAGATTGGCCCGCCACCGTCAAGTCCGACGACTATAGGATCGTCTCCACGACCACGGGCCAAAGTTGGCCAGCCGCCGACATGTCCGTCGACTATAGGGTCGTCCCCACGACCCCGGGCCAATGTTGGCCAATCGCCGACATGTCCGACGACTATACGGTCGTCCCCACGACCTCGGGACTAGGTCGGCCAGCCGCCGACATGTCCGACGACTATAGGGTCGTCCCCACGACCCCGGGCCAAAGTTGGCAAGCCGCCGAAATGTCCGACGACTATAGGGTCGTCCCCACAACCCCGGGACTAGATTGGCCCGCCACCGCCAAGTCCGACGACTATAGGATCGTCTCCACGACCACGGGCCAAAGTTGGCCAGCCGCCGACATGTCCGTCGACTATAGGGTCGTCCCCACGACCCCGGGCCAATGTTGGCCAATCGCCGACATGTCCGACGACTATAGGGTCGTCCCTACGACCCCGGGACTAGATTGGCCCGCCACCGTCATGTCCAACGACTATAGGGTCGTCCCCACGACCATGGGTTAAAGTTGGCCAGCCGCCGATATGTCCAACGAGTTTTGGGTCGTCCCCACGACCCCGGGATAAGATTGGCCCGCCACCGTCAAGTCCGACGAATATAGGGTCGTCCCCACGACCCCGGGCAAATTTGGCAAGCCGCCGACATATCCGACGACTATAGGGTCGTCCCCAAAACCCCGGGACTAGATTGGCCCGCCACCGTCATGTCCGACGATTATAGGGTCGTCCCCACGACCTCGGGACTAGGTTGACAAGCCGCCAACATGTCCGACGACTATAGGGTCGTCCCCACGACCCCGGGTCCAGGTCGGCCAGCCGCCGACATGTCCGACGAATATAGAGTCGTCCCCACGACACCGGGCCAAATTTGGCCAGCCGGCGACATGTCCGACGACTATAGGGTCGTCCCCACGACCCCGGGACTAGATTGGCCCGCCACCGTCATGTCCGACGACAATAGGGTCGTCCCCACGACCCCGGGTCCAGGTCGGCCAGCCGCCGACATGTCCGACGAATATAGAGTCGTCCCCACGACACCGGGCCAAATTTGGCCAGCCGGCGACATGTCCGACGACTATAGGGTCGTCCCCACGACCCCGGGACTAGATTGGCCCTAGACCGTCATGTCCGACGACTATCGGATCGTCCCCACGACCACGGGCGAAAGCTGGCCAGCCGCCGACATGTCCGACGACTATTGAGTCGTCCCCACGACCACGGGCCAAAGTTGGCCAGCCGCCGACATGTGCGACGACTATAGGGTCGTCCCCACGACCCCGGGACTAGATTGGCCCGCCACCGTCATGTCCGACGACAATAGGGTCGTCCCCACGACCCCGGTACAAGGTTGGCCCGCCGCCGACTTGCCTGTCGACTATAGGGTTGTCCCCACGACCCCGGGGCTAGATTGGCCCGCCACCGTCATGTCCGACGACTATAGGGTCGTCCCCACGACCACGGGCCAAAGTTGGCCCGCCACCGTCATGTCCGACGATTATCGGTTCGTCCCCACGACCACGGGCCAAAGTTGGCCAGCCGGCGACATGTCCGACGACTATAGGGTCGTCCCCACGACACCGGGCCAAAGTTGGCCAATCGCCGACATGTCCGACGACTATAGGGTCGTCCCCACGACCCCGGTACAAGGTTGGCCCGCCGCCGACTTGCCCGTCGACTATAGGGTCGTCCCCACGACCCCGGGGCTAGATTGGCCCGCCACCGTCATGTCCGACGACTATAGGGTCGTCCCCACGACCACGGGCAAAAGTTGGCCAGCCGGCGACATGTCCGACGACTATTGGGTCGTCCCCACGACCACGGGCAAAAGTTGGCCAGCCGCCGACCTGTCCGACGACTATAGGGTCGTCCCCACGACCCCGAGAATAGATTGGCCCGCCACCGTCATGTCCGACGACTATAGGGTCGTCCCCACGACCACGGGCCAAAGTTGGCCAGCCGCCGACATGTCCGACGACTATAGGGTCGTCCCCACGACCCCGGGCCAAAGTTGGCCAACCGCCGACATTTCCGACGACTATAGGGTCGTCCCCACGAGCACGGACCAAATTTGGCCAGCCGCCGTCTTGTCCGACGACTATAGGGTCGTACCCACGACCCCGGGACTAGATTGGACCGCCACCGTCATGTCCGACGACTATAGGTTCGTCCCCACGACCCCCGGAGTAGGTTGGCTCGCCGCCGACTTGTCCGACGACTATAGGGTCGTCCCTACGACCCCGGGACTAGATTGGCCCGCCACCGTCATGTCCGACGACTATAGGGTCGTCCCCACGACCCTGGGACTAGGTTGACAAGCCGCCGAAATGTCCGACGACTATAGGGTCGTCCCCACGACCGCGAGCCAAGGATGTCCAGCCGCCGTCTTGTTCGACGACTATAGGGTCGTACCCACGACCCCGGGACTAGATTGGCCCGCCACCGTCATGTCCAACGACTATAGGGTCGTCCCCACGACCATGGGCCAAAGTTGGCCAGCCGCCGATATGTCCAACGACTATTGGGTCGTCCCCACGACCGCGGGACTAGGTTGGCTCGCCGCCGACTTGTCCGACGACTATAGGCTCGTCCCCACGACCCCGGGTCAAAGTTGCCCAGCCGCCGATATGTCCGACGACTATAGAGTCGTCCCCACGACCCCGGGAATATATTGGCCCGCCACCGTCTTGTCCGACTATAGGGTCGTCCCCACGACCACGGGCCAAAGTTGGCCCGCCGCCGACTGGTCCGACGACTATAGGATCGTCCCCACGCCCACGGGCCAAAGTTGGCCCGCCGCCGACTGGTCCGACGACTATAGGGTCGTCCCCACGACCACGGGCCAAAGTTGGCCAGCCGCCGACATGTCCGACGACTATTGGGTCGTCCCCACGACCCCGGGCCAAAGTTGGCCAGCCGCCGACTTGTCCGACGACTATGGGGTCGTCCCCACGACCCCGGGGCTAGGATGGCCCGCCGCCGACATGTTCAACGACTATTGGGCCGTCCCCACGACCCCGGGCCAATGTTGGCCAGCCGCCGAAATGTCCGACGACTATAGAGTCGTCCCCACGACCCCGGGAATATATTGGCCCGCCACCGTCTTGTCCGACGACTATAGGGTCGTCCCCACGACCACGGGCCAAAGTTGGCAAGCCGCCGACTTTTCCGACGACTATAGGCGTCGTCCCCACGACCACGGGCCAAAGTTGGCCAGCCGCCGACATGTCCGACGACTATTGGGTCGTCCCCACGACCCCGGGCCAAAGTTGGCCAGCCGCCGACTTGTCCGACGACTATGGGGTCGTCCCCACGACCCCGGGCCAATGTTGGCCAGCCGCCGAAATGTCCGACGACTATAGAGTCGTCCCCACAACCCCGGGCCAAAGTTGGCAAGCTGCCGACTTGTCCGACGACTATAGGGTCGTCCCCACGACCCCGGGACTAGGTACACCCGCCGCCGACGTGTCCCACAACTATAGGGTCGTCCCCACGACCCCGGGACTAGATTGGCCCGCCACCGTCAAGTCCGACGACTATAGGATCGTCTCCACGACCACGGGCCAAAGTTGGCCAGCCGCCGACATGTCCGTCGACTATAGGGTCGTCCCCACGACCCCGGGCCAATGTTGGCCAATCGCCGACATGTCCGACGACTATACGGTCGTCCCCACGACCTCGGGACTAGGTCGGCCAGCCGCCGACATGTCCGACGACTATAGGGTCGTCCCCACGACCCCGGGCCAAAGTTGGCAAGCCGCCGAAATGTCCGACGACTATAGGGTCGTCCCCACAACCCCGGGACTAGATTGGCCCGCCACCGCCAAGTCCGACGACTATAGGATCGTCTCCACGACCACGGGCCAAAGTTGGCCAGCCGCCGACATGTCCGTCGACTATAGGGTCGTCCCCACGACCCCGGGCCAATGTTGGCCAATCGCCGACATGTCCGACGACTATAGGGTCGTCCCTACGACCCCGGGACTAGATTGGCCCGCCACCGTCATGTCCAACGACTATAGGGTCGTCCCCACGACCATGGGTTAAAGTTGGCCAGCCGCCGATATGTCCAACGAGTTTTGGGTCGTCCCCACGACCCCGGGATAAGATTGGCCCGCCACCGTCAAGTCCGACGAATATAGGGTCGTCCCCACGACCCCGGGCAAATTTGGCAAGCCGCCGACATATCCGACGACTATAGGGTCGTCCCCAAAACCCCGGGACTAGATTGGCCCGCCACCGTCATGTCCGACGATTATAGGGTCGTCCCCACGACCTCGGGACTAGGTTGACAAGCCGCCAACATGTCCGACGACTATAGGGTCGTCCCCACGACCCCGGGTCCAGGTCGGCCAGCCGCCGACATGTCCGACGAATATAGAGTCGTCCCCACGACACCGGGCCAAATTTGGCCAGCCGGCGACATGTCCGACGACTATAGGGTCGTCCCCACGACCCCGGGACTAGATTGGCCCTAGACCGTCATGTCCGACGACTATAGGATCGTCTCCACGACCACGGGCCAAAGTTGGCCAGCCGCCGACATGTCCGTCGACTATAGGGTCGTCCCCACGACCCCGGGCCAATGTTGGCCAATCGCCGACATGTCCGACGACTATAGGGTCGTCCCTACGACCCCGGGACTAGATTGGCCCGCCACCGTCATGTCCAACGACTATAGGGTCGTCCCCACGACCCCGGGCCAAAGTTGGCAAGCCGCCGAAATGTCCGACGACTATAGGGTCGTCCCCACAACCCCGGGACTAGATTGGCCCGCCACCGCCAAGTCCGACGACTATAGGATCGTCTCCACGACCACGGGCCAAAGTTGGCCAGCCGCCGACATGTCCGTCGACTATAGGGTCGTCCCCACGACCCCGGGCCAATGTTGGCCAATCGCCGACATGTCCGACGACTATAGGGTCGTCCCTACGACCCCGGGACTAGATTGGCCCGCCACCGTCATGTCCAACGACTATAGGGTCGTCCCCACGACCATGGGCCAAAGTTGGCCAGCCGCCGATATGTCCAACGAGTTTTGGGTCGTCCCCACGACCCCGGGATAAGATTGGCCCGCCACCGTCAAGTCCGACGAATATAGGGTCGTCCCCACGACCCCGGGCAAATTTGGCAAGCCGCCGACATATCCGACGACTATAGGGTCGTCCCCAAAACCCCGGGACTAGATTGGCCCGCCACCGTCATGTCCGACGATTATAGGGTCGTCCCCACGACCTCGGGACTAGGTTGACAAGCCGCCAACATGTCCGACGACTATAGGGTCGTCCCCACGACCCCGGGTCCAGGTCGGCCAGCCGCCGACATGTCCGACGAATATAGAGTCGTCCCCACGACACCGGGCCAAATTTGGCCAGCCGGCGACATGTCCGACGACTATAGGGTCGTCCCCACGACCCCGGGACTAGATTGGCCCTAGACCGTCATGTCCGACGACTATAGGATCGTCTCCACGACCACGGGCCAAAGTTGGCCAGCCGCCGACATGTCCGTCGACTATAGGGTCGTCCCCACGACCCCGGGCCAATGTTGGCCAATCGCCGACATGTCCGACGACTATAGGGTCGTCCCTACGACCCCGGGACTAGATTGGCCCGCCACCGTCATGTCCAACGACTATAGGGTCGTCCCCACGACCCCGGGCCAAAGTTGGCAAGCCGCCGAAATGTCCGACGACTATAGGGTCGTCCCCACAACCCCGGGACTAGATTGGCCCGCCACCGCCAAGTCCGACGACTATAGGATCGTCTCCACGACCACGGGCCAAAGTTGGCCAGCCGCCGACATGTCCGTCGACTATAGGGTCGTCCCCACGACCCCGGGCCAATGTTGGCCAATCGCCGACATGTCCGACGACTATAGGGTCGTCCCTACGACCCCGGGACTAGATTGGCCCGCCACCGTCATGTCCAACGACTATAGGGTCGTCCCCACGACCATGGGCCAAAGTTGGCCAGCCGCCGATATGTCCAACGAGTTTTGGGTCGTCCCCACGACCCCGGGATAAGATTGGCCCGCCACCGTCAAGTCCGACGAATATAGGGTCGTCCCCACGACCCCGGGCAAATTTGGCAAGCCGCCGACATATCCGACGACTATAGGGTCGTCCCCAAAACCCCGGGACTAGATTGGCCCGCCACCGTCATGTCCGACGATTATAGGGTCGTCCCCACGACCTCGGGACTAGGTTGACAAGCCGCCAACATGTCCGACGACTATAGGGTCGTCCCCACGACCCCGGGTCCAGGTCGGCCAGCCGCCGACATGTCCGACGAATATAGAGTCGTCCCCACGACACCGGGCCAAATTTGGCCAGCCGCCGACATGTCCGACGACAATAGGGTCGTCCCCACGACCCCGGGACTAGGTTGGCTCGCCGCCGACATGTCCGACGACTATAGGGTCGTCCCCACGACCCCGGGACTAGATTGGCCCGCCACCGTCATGTCCGACGATTATCGGTTCGTCCCCACGACCACGGGCCAAAGTTGGCCAGCCGGCGACATGTCCGACGACTATAGGGTCGTCCCCACGACACCGGGCCAAAGTTGGCCAATCGCCGACATGTCCGACGACTATAGGGTCGTCCCCACGACCCCGGTACAAGGTTGGCCCGCCGCCGACTTGCCCGGCGACTATAGGGTCGTCCCCACGACCCCGGGACTAGATTGGCCCGCCACCGTCATGTCCGACGACTATAGGGTCGTCCCCACGACCCCGGGTCTAGGTTGGCCAGCCGCCGACATGTCCGACGACTAAACAGTCGTCCCCACGACCACGGGCCAAAGTTGGCCAGCCGCCGTCATGTCCGACGACTATCGGATCGACCCCACGACCACGGACCAAAGTTGGCCAGCCGCCGACATGTCCGACGACTATAGGGTCGTCTCCACGACCACAGGCCAATTTGGCCAGCCGCCGACATGTTCGACGACTATAGGGTCGTCCCCACGACCCCGGGCCAAAGTTGGCCAGCCGCCGACTTGTCCGACGACTATAGGGTCGTCCCCACGACACCGGGCCAAAGTTGGCCAATCGCCGACATGTCCGACGACTATGGGGTCGTCCCCACGACCCCGGTACAAGGTTGGCCCGCCGCCGACTTGCCCGGCGACTATAGGGTCGTCCCCACGACCCCGGGACTAGATTGGCCCGCCACCGTCATGTCCGACGACTATAGGGTCGTCCCAACGACCCCGGGACTAGATTGGCCCGCCACCGTCATGTCCGACGATTATCGGTTCGTCCCCACGACCACGGGCCAAAGTTGGCCAATCGCCGACATGTCCGACGACTATAGGGTCGTCCCCACGACCCCGGTACAAGGTTGGCCCGCCGCCGACTTGCCCGGCGTCTATAGGGTCGGCCCCACGACCCCGGGACTAGATTGGCCCGCCACCGTCATGTCCGACGACTATAGGGTCGTCTCCACGACCACAGGCCAATTTGGCCAGCCGCCGACATGTTCGACGACTATAGGGTCGTCCCCACGACCACGGGCCAAAGTTGGCCAGCCGCCGACATGTCCGACGGCTATAGGGTCGTCACCACGACCCCGGAACTAGATTGGCCCGCCACCGTCATGTCCGACGACTATCGGATCGACCCCACGACCACGGGCCAAAGTTGGCCAATCGCCGACATGTCCGACGACTATAGGGTCGTCCCTATGACCCCGGGATGAGATTGGCCCGCCACCGTCATGTCCGACGACAATAGGTTCGTCCCCACGACCCCGGGTCTAGGTTGGCTAGCCGCCGACATGTCCGACGACTAAACAGTCGTCCCCACGACCACGGGCCAAAGTTGGCCAGCCGCCGTCATGTCCGACGACTATCGGATCGACCCAACGACCACGGACCAAAGTTGGCCAATCGCCGACATGTCCGACGACTATAGGGTCGTCCCTATGACCCCGGGGCTAGTTTGGCCCGCCACCGTCATGTCCGACGACAATAGGGTCGTCCCCACGACCCCGGGTCCAGGTCGGCCAGCCGCCGACATGTCCGACGAATATAGAGTCGTCCCCACGACACCGGGCCAAAGTTGGCCAGCCGGCGACATGTCCGACGACTATAGGGTCGTCCCCACGACCCCGGGTCTAGGTTGGCCAGCCGCCGACATGTCCGACGACTAAACAGTCGTCCCCACGCCCACGGGCCAAAGTTGGCCAGCCGCCGTCATGTCCGACGACTATCGGATCGACCCCACGACCACGGACCAAAGTTGGCCAATCGCCGACATGTCCGACGACTATAGGTTCGTCCCTATGACCCCGGGACTAGATTGGCCCGCCACCGTCATGTCCGACGACAATAGGGTCGTCCCCACGACCCCGGGTCCAGGTCGGCCAGCCGCCGACATGTCCGACGAATATAGAGTCGTCCCCACGACACCGGGCCAAATTTGGCCAGCCGGCGACATGTCCGACGACTATAGGGTCGTCCCCACGACCCCGGGACTAGATTGGCCCTAGACCGTCATGTCCGACGACTATCGGATCGTCCCCACGACCACGGGCGAAAGCTGGCCAGCCGCCGACATGTCCGACGACTATTGAGTCGTCCCCACGACCACGGGCCAAAGTTGGCCAGCCGCCGACATGTGCGACGACTATAGGGTCGTCCCCACGACCCCGGGACTAGATTGGCCCGCCACCGTCATGTCCGACGACAATAGGGTCGTCCCCACGACCCCGGTACAAGGTTGGCCCGCCGCCGACTTGCCTGTCGACTATAGGGTTGTCCCCACGACCCCGGGGCTAGATTGGCCCGCCACCGTCATGTCCGACGACTATAGGGTCGTCCCCACGACCACGGGCCAAAGTTGGCCCGCCACCGTCATGTCCGACGATTATCGGTTCGTCCCCACGACCACGGGCCAAAGTTGGCCAGCCGGCGACATGTCCGACGACTATAGGGTCGTCCCCACGACACCGGGCCAAAGTTGGCCAATCGCCGACATGTCCGACGACTATAGGGTCGTCCCCACGACCCCGGTACAAGGTTGGCCCGCCGCCGACTTGCCCGTCGACTATAGGGTCGTCCCCACGACCCCGGGGCTAGATTGGCCCGCCACCGTCATGTCCGACGACTATAGGGTCGTCCCCACGACCACGGGCAAAAGTTGGCCAGCCGGCGACATGTCCGACGACTATTGGGTCGTCCCCACGACCACGGGCAAAAGTTGGCCAGCCGCCGACCTGTCCGACGACTATAGGGTCGTCCCCACGACCCCGAGAATAGATTGGCCCGCCACCGTCATGTCCGACGACTATAGGGTCGTCCCCACGACCACGGGCCAAAGTTGGCCAGCCGCCGACATGTCCGACGACTATAGGGTCGTCCCCACGACCCCGGGCCAAAGTTGGCCAACCGCCGACATTTCCGACGACTATAGGGTCGTCCCCACGAGCACGGACCAAATTTGGCCAGCCGCCGTCTTGTCCGACGACTATAGGGTCGTTCCCACGACCACGGGCCAAGTTGGCCAGCCGCCGACTTGTCCGACGACTATAGGATCGTCCCCACGACCCCGGGACTAGATTGGACCGCCACCGTCATGTCCGACGACTATAGGTTCGTCCCCACGACCCCCGGAGTAGGTTGGCTCGCCGCCGACTTGTCCGACGACTATAGGGTCGTCCCCACGACCCCGGGACTAGATTGGCCCACCACCGTCATGTCGGACGTCTATAGGGTCGCCCCCACGACCCCGGGACTAAATTGGCCAGCCGCCGACATTTCCGACGACTATAGGGTCGTCCCCACGACCACGGGCCAAATTTGGCCAGCCGCCGTATTGTCCGACGACTATAGGGTCGTTCCCATGACCACGGGCCAATATTGGACAATCGCCGACATGTCCGTCGACTATAGGGTCGTCCCCACGACCCCGGGCCAATGTTGGCCAATCGCCGACATGTCCGACGACTATAGGGTCGTCCCTACGACTCCGGGACTAGATTGGCCCGCCACCGTCATGTCCAACGACTATAGGGTCGTCCCCACGACCATGGGCCAAAGTTGGCCAGCCGCCGATATGTCCAACGAGTTTTGGGTCGTCCCCACGACCCCGGGATAAGATTGGCCCGCCACCGTCAAGTCCGAAGACTATAGGGTCGTCCCCACGACCCCGGGCAAATTTGGCAAGCCGCCGACATATCCGACGACTATAGGGTCGTCCCCAAAACCCCGGGACTAGATTGGCCCGCCACCGTCATGTCCGACGATTATAGGGTCGTCCCCACGACCTCGGGACTAGGTTGACAAGCCGCCAACATGTCCGACGACTATAGGGTCGTCCCCACGACCCCGGGCCAAAGTCGGCATGCCGCCGCAATGTCCGACGACTATAGGGTCGTCCCCACGACCCCGGGCCAATGTTGGCCAATCGCCGACATGTCCGACGACTATAGGGTCGTCCCTATCACCCCGGGATTAGATTGGCCCGCCACCGTCATGTCCGACGACAATAGGGTCGTCCCCACGACCCCGGGTCCAGGTCGGCCAGCCGGCGACATGTCCGACGACTATAGGGTCGTCCCCACGACCCCGGGACTAGATTGGCCCGCCACCGTCATGTCCGACGACAATAGGGTCGTCCCCACGACCCCGGTACAAGGTTGGCCCGCCGCCGACTTGCCCGGCGACTATAGGGTCGGCCCCACGACCCCGGGACTAGATTGGCCCGCCACCGCCATGTCCGACGACTATAGGGTCGTCCCAACGACCCCGGGACTAGATTGGCCCGCCACCGTCATGTCCGACGATTATCGGTTCGTCCCCACGACCACGGGCCAAAGTTGGCCAGCCGGCGACATGTCCGACGACTATAGGGTCGTCCCCACGACACCGGGCCAAAGTTGGCCAATCGCCGACATGTCCGACGACTATAGGGTCGTCCCCACGACCCCGGTACAAGGTTGGCCCGCCGCCGACTTGCCCGGCGACTATAGGGTCGGCCCCACGACCCCGGGACTAGATTGGCCCGCCACCGTCATTTCCGACGACTATAGGGTCGTCTCCACGACCACAGGCCAATTTGGCCAGCCGCCGACATGTTCGACGACTATAGGGTCGTCCCCACGACCACGGGCCAAAGTTGGCCAGCCGCCGACATGTGCGACGGCTATAGGGTCGTCACCACGACCCCGGAACTAGATTGGCCCGCCACCGTCATGTCCGACGACTATCGGATCGACCCCACGACCACGGGCCAAAGTTGGCCAATCGCCGACATGTCCGACGACTATAGGGTCGTCCCTATGACCCCGGGACGAGATTGGCCCGCCACCGTCATGTCCGACGACAATAGGGTCGTCCCCACGACCCCGGGTCTAGGTTGGCTAGCCGCCGACATGTCCGACGACTAAACAGTCGTCCCCACGACCACGGGCCAAAGTTGGCCAGCCGCCGTCATGTCCGACGACTATCGGATCGACCCAACGACCACGGACCAAAGTTGGCCAATCGCCGACATGTCCGACGACTATAGGGTCGTCCCTATGACCCCGGGGCTAGTTTGGCCCGCCACCGTCATGTCCGACGACAATAGGGTCGTCCCCACGACCCCGGGTCCAGGTCGGCCAGCCGCCGACATGTCCGACGAATATAGAGTCGTCCCCACGACACCGGGCCAAAGTTGGCCAGCCGGCGACATGTCCGACGACTATAGGGTCGTCCCCACGACCCCGGGTCTAGGTTGGCCAGCCGCCGACATGTCCGACGACTAAACAGTCGTCCCCACGACCACGGGCCAAAGTTGGCCAGCCGCCGTCATGTCCGACGACTATCGGATCGACCCCACGACCACGGACCAAAGTTGGCCAATCGCCGACATGTCCGACGACTATAGGTTCGTCCCTATGACCCCGGGACTAGATTGGCCCGCCACCGTCATGTCCGACGACAATAGGGTCGTCCCCACGACCCCGGGTCCAGGTCGGCCAGCCGCCGACATGTCCGACGAATATAGAGTCGTCCCCACGACACCGGGCCAAATTTGGCCAGCCGGCGACATGTCCGACGACTATAGGGTCGTCCCCACGACCCCGGGACTAGATTGGCCCTAGACCGTCATGTCCGACGACTATCGGATCGTCCCCACGACCACGGGCGAAAGCTGGCCAGCCGCCGACATGTCCGACGACTATTGAGTCGTCCCCACGACCACGGGCCAAAGTTGGCCAGCCGCCGACATGTGCGACGACTATAGGGTCGTCCCCACGACTCCGGGACTAGATTGGCCCGCCACCGTCATGTCCGACGACAATAGGGTCGTCCCCACGACCCCGGTACAAGGTTGGCCCGCCGCCGACTTGCCTGTCGACTATAGGGTTGTCCCCACGACCCCGGGGCTAGATTGGCCCGCCACCGTCATGTCCGACGACTATAGGGTCGTCCCCACGACCACGGGCCAAAGTTGGCCCGCCACCGTCATGTCCGACGATTATCGGTTCGTCCCCACGACCACGGGCCAAAGTTGGCCAGCCGGCGACATGTCCGACGACTATAGGGTCGTCCCCACGACACCGGGCCAAAGTTGGCCAATCGCCGACATGTCCGACGACTATAGGGTCGTCCCCACGACCCCGGTACAAGGTTGGCCCGCCGCCGACTTGCCCGTCGACTATAGGGTCGTCCCCACGACCCCGGGGCTAGATTGGCCCGCCACCGTCATGTCCGACGACTATAGGGTCGTCCCCACGACCACGGGCAAAAGTTGGCCAGCCGGCGACATGTCCGACGACTATTGGGTCGTCCCCACGACCACGGGCAAAAGTTGGCCAGCCGCCGACATGTCCGACGACTATAGGGTCGTCCCCACGACCCCGAGAATAGATTGGCCCGCCACCGTCATGTCCGACGACTATAGGGTCGTCCCCACGACCACGGGCCAAAGTTGGCCAGCCGCCGACATGTCCGACGACTATAGGGTCGTCCCCACGACCCCGGGCCAAAGTTGGCCAACCGCCGACATTTCCGACGACTATAGGGTCGTCCCCACGAGCACGGACCAAATTTGGCCAGCCGCCGTCTTGTCCGACGACTATAGGGTCGTTCCCACGACCACGGGCCAAGTTGGCCAGCCGCCGACTTGTCCGACGACTATAGGATCGTCCCCACGACCCCGGGACTAGATTGGACCGCCACTGTCATGTCCGACGACTATAGGTTCGTCCCCACGACCCCCGGAGTAGGTTGGCTCGCCGCCGACTTGTCCGACGACTATAGGGTCGTCCCCACGACCCCGGGACTAGATTGGCCCACCACCGTCATGTCGGACGTCTATAGGGTCGCCCCCACGACCCCGGGACTAAATTGGCCAGCCGCCGACATTTCCGACGACTATAGGGTCGTCCCCACGACCACGGGCCAAATTTGGCCAGCCGCCGTATTGTCCGACGACTATAGGGTCGTTCCCATGACCACGGGCCAATATTGGACAATCGCCGACATGTCCGTCGACTATAGGGTCGTCCCCACGACCCCGGGCCAATGTTGGCCAATCGCCGACATGTCCGACGACTATAGGGTCGTCCCTACGACTCCGGGACTAGATTGGCCCGCCACCGTCATGTCCGACGATTATCGGTTCGTCCCCACGACCACGGGCCAAAGTTGGCCAGCCGGCGACATGTCCGACGACTATAGGGTCGTCCCCACGACACCGGGCCAAAGTTGGCCAATCGCCGACATGTCCGACGACTATAGGGTCGTCCCCACGACCCCGGTACAAGGTTGGCCCGCCGCCGACTTGCCCGGCGACTATAGGGTCGTCCCCACGACCCCGGGACTAGATTGGCCCGCCACCGTCATGTCCGACGACTATAGGGTCGTCCCCACGACCCCGGGTCTAGGTTGGCCAGCCGCCGACATGTCCGACGACTAAACAGTCGTCCCCACGACCACGGGCCAAAGTTGGCCAGCCGCCGTCATGTCCGACGACTATCGGATCGACCCCACGACCACGGACCAAAGTTGGCCAGCCGCCGACATGTCCGACGACTATAGGGTCGTCTCCACGACCGCAGGCCAATTTGGCCAGCCGCCGACATGTTCGACGACTATAGGGTCGTCCCCACGACCCCGGGCCAAAGTTGGCCAGCCGCCGACTTGTCCGACGACTATAGGGTCGTCCCCACGACACCGGGCCAAAGTTGGCCAATCGCCGACATTTCCGACGACTATAGGGTCGTCCCCACGACCCCGGTACAAGGTTGGCCCGCCGCCGACTTGCCCGGCGACTATAGGGTCGTCCCCACGACCCCGGGACTAGATTGGCCCGCCACCGTCATGTCCGACGACTATAGGGTCGTCCCAACGACCCCGGGACTAGATTGGCCCGCCACCGTCATGTCCGACGATTATCGGTTCGTCCCCACGACCACGGGCCAAAGTTGGCCAGCCGGCGACATGTCCGACGACTATAGGGTCGTCCCCACGACACCGGGCCAAAGTTGGCCAATCGCCGACATGTCCGACGACTATAGGGTCGTCCCCACGACCCCGGTACAAGGTTGGCCCGCCGCCGACTTGCCCGGCGACTATAGGGTCGGCCCCACGACCCCGGGACTAGATTGGCCCGCCACCGTCATGTCCGACGACTATAGGGTCGTCTCCACGACCACAGGCCAATTTGGCCAGCCGCCGACATGTTCGACGACTATAGGGTCCGCCCCACGACCACGGGCCAAAGTTGGCCAGCCGCCGACATGTCCGACGGCTATAGGGTCGTCACCACGACCCCGGAACTAGATTGGCCCGCCACCGTCATGTCCGACGACTATCGGATCGACCCCACGACCACGGGCCAAAGTTGGCCAATCGCCGACATGTCCGACGACTATAGGGTCGTCCCTATGACCCCGGGACGAGATTGGCCCGCCACCGTCATGTCCGACGACAATAGGGTCGTCCCCACGACCCCGGGTCTAGGTTGGCTAGCCGCCGACATGTCCGACGACTAAACAGTCGTCCCCACGACCACGGGCCAAAGTTGGCCAGCCGCCGTCATGTCCGACGACTATCGGATCGACCCAACGACCACGGACCAAAGTTGGCCAATCGCCGACATGTCCGACGACTATAGGGTCGTCCCTATGACCCCGGGGCTAGTTTGGCCCGCCACCGTCATGTCCGACGACAATAGGGTCGTCCCCACGACCCCGGGTCCAGGTCGGCCAGCCGCCGACATGTCCGACGAATATAGAGTCGTCCCCACGACACCGGGCCAAAGTTGGCCAGCCGGCGACATGTCCGACGACTATAGGGTCGTCCCCACGACCCCGGGTCTAGGTTGGCCAGCCGCCGACATGTCCGACGACTAAACAGTCGTCCCCACGACCACGGGCCAAAGTTGGCCAGCCGCCGTCATGTCCGACGACTATCGGATCGACCCCACGACCACGGACCAAAGTTGGCCAATCGCCGACATGTCCGACGACTATAGGTTCGTCCCTATGACCCCGGGACTAGATTGGCCCGCCACCGTCATGTCCGACGACAATAGGGTCGTCCCCACGACCCCGGGTCTAGGTTGGCCAGCCGCCGAATTGTCCGACGACTATAGAGTCGTAACCACGACCCCGGGACTAGGCTGACAAGCCGCCAACATGTCCGACGACTATAGGGTCGTCCCCACGACCCCGGGACAAAGATGTCCAGCCGCCGTCTTGTCCGACGACTATAGGGTCGTCCCCACGACCCCGGGACTAGATTGGCCCGCCACCGTCATGTCCAACGACTATAGGGTCGTCCCCACAACCACGGGCCAAAGTTGGCCAGCCGCCGAAATGTCCGACGACTGTAGGGTCGTCCCCACGACCCCGGGACTAGATTGGCCCGCCACCGTCAAGTCCGACGACTATAGGGTCGTCACCACGACCTCGGGACTAGATTGGCCCGCCACCGTCAAGTCCGACGACTATAGGGTCGTCCCCACGACCCCGGGCCAAAGTTGGCAAGCCGCCGACATTTCCGACGACTGTAGGGTCGTCCCCACGACCCCGGGACTAGATTGGCCCGCCACCGTCAAGTCCGACGACTATAGGGTCGTCCCCACGACCTCGGGACTAGGTTGGCCAGCCGCCGACATGTCCGACCACTATAGGGTCGTCCCCACGACCCCGGGCCAAAGATGTCCAGCCGCCGTCTTCTCCGGCTACTATAGGGTCGTCGTCACGACCCCGGGTCCAGGTTGGCCCGCCACCGTCATGTCCAACGACTATAGGGTCGTCCCCACAACCACGGGCCAAAGTTGGCCAGCCGCCGAAATGTCCGACGACTGTAGGGTCGTCCCCACGACCCCGGGACTAGATTGGCCCGCCACCGTCAAGTCCGACGACTATAGGGTCGTCCCCACGACCTCGGGACTAGATTGGCCCGCCACCGTCAAGTCCGACGACTATAGGGTCGTCCCCACGACCCCGGGCCAAAGTTGGCAAGCCGCCGAAATGTCCGACGACTGTAGGGTCGTCCCCACGACCCCGGGACTAGATTGGCCCGCCACCGTCAAGTCCGACGACTATAGGGTCGTCCCCACGACCTCGGGACTAGGTTGGCCGGCCGCCGACATGTCCGACCACTAGTGGGTCGTCCCCACGACACCGGGCCAAAGTTGGCCAGCCGCCGACATGTCCGACGACTATAGGGTCGTCCCCACGACCTCGGGACAAGGTTGGCCCGCCGCCGACTTGTCCGACGACTATAGGGTCGTACCCACGACCCCGGGACTAGGCTGACAAGCCGCCAACATGTCCGAAGACTATAGGGTCGTCCCCACGACCCCGGGCCAATGATGTCCAGCCGCCGTCTTGTCCGACGACTATAGGGTCGTCCCCACGACCCCGGGACTAGATTGGCCCGCCACCGTCATGTCCAACGATTATAGGGTCGTCCCCACAACCACGAGCCAAAGTTGGCCAGCCGCCGACATGTCCGACGACTATAGGGTCGTCCCCACGACCCCGGGCCAAATTTGGCCAGCCGCCGACATGTCCGACGACTATAGGGTCGTCCCCACGACCCCGAGACTAGATTGGCCCGCCACCGTCATGTCCGACGACAATAGGGTCGTCCCCACGACCTTGGGTCCAGGTTGGCCAGCCGCCGACATTTCCGACGACTATAGAGTCGTCCCCACGACACCGGTCCAAAGTTGGCCAGCCGCCGACATGTCCGACGACTATAGGGTCGTCCCCACGATCCCGGGACTAGATTGGCCCGCCACCGTCATGTCCAACGACTATAGGGTCGTCCCCACGATCCCGGGACTAGATTGGCCCGCCACCGTCATGTCCAACGACTATAGGGCCGTCCCCACAACCACGGGCCAAAGTTGGCCAGCCGCCGAAATGTTCAACGACTGTAGGGTCGTCCCCACGACCCCGGGACTAGATTGGCCCGCCACCGTCATGTCCAACGATTATAGGGTCGTCCCCACAACCACGAGCCAAAGTTGGCCAGCCGCCGACATGTCCGACGACTATAGGGTCGTCCCCACGACCCCGGGCCAAATTTGGCCAGCCGCCGAAATGTTCGACGACTGTAGGGTCGTCCCCACGACCCCGGGACTAGATTGGCCCGCCACCGTCAAGTCCGACGACTATAGGGTCGTCCCCACGACCTCGGGACTAGGTTGGCCCGCCGCCGACATGTCCGACCACTATTGGGTCGTCCCCACGACACCGGGCCAAAGTTGGCCTGCCGCCGACATGTCCGACGACTATAGGGTCGTCCCCACGACCCCGGGACAAGGTTGGCCCGCCGCCGACTTGTCCGACGACTATAGGGTCGTACCCACGACCCCGGGACTAGGTAGACCCGCCGCCGACGTGTCCGACAACTATAGGGTCGTCCCCACGACCCCGGGCCAAAGTTGGCAAGCCGCCGAAATGTCCGACGACTATAGGGTGGTCCCCACAACCCCGGGACTAGATTGGCCCACCACCGTCAAGTCCGACGACTATAGGATCGTCTCCACGACCACGGGCCAAAGTTGGCCAGCCGCCGACATGTCCGTCGACTATAGGGTCGTCCCCACGACCCCGGGCCAATGTTGGCCAATCGCCGACATGTCCGACGACTATAGGGTCGTCCCTACGACCCCGGGACTAGATTGGCCCGCCACCGTCATGTCCGACGACTATAGGGTCGTCCCCACGACCCTGGGACTAGGTTGACAAGCCGCCGAAATGTCCGACGACTATAGGGTCGTCCCCACGACCGCGAGCCAAGGATGTCCAGCCGCCGTCTTGTTCGACGACTATAGGGTCGTACCCACGACCCCGGGACTAGATTGGCCCGCCACCGTCATGTCCAACGACTATAGGGTCGTCCCCACGACCATGGGCCAAAGTTGGCCAGCCGCCGATATGTCCAACGACTATTGGGTCGTCCCCACGACCGCGGGACTAGGTTGGCTCGCCGCCGACTTGTCCGACGACTATAGGCTCGTCCCCACGACCCCGGGCCAAAGTTGGCAAGCCGCCGACATTTCCGACGACTGTAGGGTCGTCCCCACGACCCCGGGACTAGATTGGCCCGCCACCGTCAAGTCCGACGACTATAGGGTCGTCCCCACGACCTCGGGACTAGGTTGGCCAGCCGCCGACATGTCCGACCACTATAGGGTCGTCCCCACGACCCCGGGCCAAAGATGTCCAGCCGCCGTCTTCTCCGGCTACTATAGGGTCGTCGTCACGACCCCGGGTCCAGGTTGGCCCGCCACCGTCATGTCCAACGACTATAGGGTCGTCCCCACAACCACGGGCCAAAGTTGGCCAGCCGCCGAAATGTCCGACGACTGTAGGGTCGTCCCCACGACCCCGGGACTAGATTGGCCCGCCACCGTCAAGTCCGACGACTATAGGGTCGTCCCCACGACCTCGGGACTAGATTGGCCCGCCACCGTCAAGTCCGACGACTATAGGGTCGTCCCCACGACCCCGGGCCAAAGTTGGCAAGCCGCCGAAATGTCCGACGACTGTAGGGTCGTCCCCACGACCCCGGGACTAGATTGGCCCGCCACCGTCAAGTCCGACGACTATAGGGTCGTCCCCACGACCTCGGGACTAGGTTGGCCGGCCGCCGACATGTCCGACCACTAGTGGGTCGTCCCCACGACACCGGGCCAAAGTTGGCCAGCCGCCGACATGTCCGACGACTATAGGGTCGTCCCCACGACCTCGGGACAAGGTTGGCCCGCCGCCGACTTGTCCGACGACTATAGGGTCGTACCCACGACCCCGGGACTAGGCTGACAAGCCGCCAACATGTCCGAAGACTATAGGGTCGTCCCCACGACCCCGGGCCAATGATGTCCAGCCGCCGTCTTGTCCGACGACTATAGGGTCGTCCCCACGACCCCGGGACTAGATTGGCCCGCCACCGTCATGTCCAACGATTATAGGGTCGTCCCCACAACCACGAGCCAAAGTTGGCCAGCCGCCGACATGTCCGACGACTATAGGGTCGTCCCCACGACCCCGGGCCAAAGTTGGCAAGCCGCCGAAATGTCCGACGACTATAGGGTCGTCCCCACAACCCCGGGACTAGATTGGCCCGCCACCGCCAAGTCCGACGACTATAGGATCGTCTCCACGACCACGGGCCAAAGTTGGCCAGCCGCCGACATGTCCGTCGACTATAGGGTCGTCCCCACGACCCCGGGCCAATGTTGGCCAATCGCCGACATGTCCGACGACTATAGGGTCGTCCCTACGACCCCGGGACTAGATTGGCCCGCCACCGTCATGTCCAACGACTATAGGGTCGTCCCCACGACCATGGGTTAAAGTTGGCCAGCCGCCGATATGTCCAACGAGTTTTGGGTCGTCCCCACGACCCCGGGATAAGATTGGCCCGCCACCGTCAAGTCCGACGAATATAGGGTCGTCCCCACGACCCCGGGCAAATTTGGCAAGCCGCCGACATATCCGACGACTATAGGGTCGTCCCCAAAACCCCGGGACTAGATTGGCCCGCCACCGTCATGTCCGACGATTATAGGGTCGTCCCCACGACCTCGGGACTAGGTTGACAAGCCGCCAACATGTCCGACGACTATAGGGTCGTCCCCACGACCCCGGGTCCAGGTCGGCCAGCCGCCGACATGTCCGACGAATATAGAGTCGTCCCCACGACACCGGGCCAAATTTGGCCAGCCGGCGACATGTCCGACGACTATAGGGTCGTCCCCACGACCCCGGGACTAGATTGGCCCTAGACCGTCATGTCCGACGACTATAGGATCGTCTCCACGACCACGGGCCAAAGTTGGCCAGCCGCCGACATGTCCGTCGACTATAGGGTCGTCCCCACGACCCCGGGCCAATGTTGGCCAATCGCCGACATGTCCGACGACTATAGGGTCGTCCCTACGACCCCGGGACTAGATTGGCCCGCCACCGTCATGTCCAACGACTATAGGGTCGTCCCCACGACCCCGGGCCAAAGTTGGCAAGCCGCCGAAATGTCCGACGACTATAGGGTCGTCCCCACAACCCCGGGACTAGATTGGCCCGCCACCGCCAAGTCCGACGACTATAGGATCGTCTCCACGACCACGGGCCAAAGTTGGCCAGCCGCCGACATGTCCGTCGACTATAGGGTCGTCCCCACGACCCCGGGCCAATGTTGGCCAATCGCCGACATGTCCGACGACTATAGGGTCGTCCCTACGACCCCGGGACTAGATTGGCCCGCCACCGTCATGTCCAACGACTATAGGGTCGTCCCCACGACCATGGGCCAAAGTTGGCCAGCCGCCGATATGTCCAACGAGTTTTGGGTCGTCCCCACGACCCCGGGATAAGATTGGCCCGCCACCGTCAAGTCCGACGAATATAGGGTCGTCCCCACGACCCCGGGCAAATTTGGCAAGCCGCCGACATATCCGACGACTATAGGGTCGTCCCCAAAACCCCGGGACTAGATTGGCCCGCCACCGTCATGTCCGACGATTATAGGGTCGTCCCCACGACCTCGGGACTAGGTTGACAAGCCGCCGACATGTCCGACGACTATAGGGTCGTCCCCACGACCTTGGGACTAGGTTGGCCAGCCGCCGACATGTCCGACCACTATTGGGTCGTCCCCACGACCACGGGCCAAAGTTGGCCAGCCGCCGACATGTCCGACGACTATAGGGTCGTCCCCACGACCCCGGGCCAAAGATGTCCAGCCGCCGTCTTGTCCGACGCCTATAGGGTCGTCCCCACGACCCCGGGACTAGATTGGCCCGCCACCGTTATGTCCAACGACTATAGGGTTGTCCCCACCACCACGGGCCAAAGTTGGCCAGCCGCCGACATGTCCGACGATTATTGGATCGTCCCCACGACCCCGGGCCAAAGTTGGCCAGCCGCCGACATGTCCGACGATTATTGGATCGTCCCCACGACCCCGGGCCAAAGTTGGCCAGCCGCCGACATGTCCGACGAGTATAGGGTCGTCCCCACGACCCCGAGACTAGATTGGCCCGCTACCGTCATGTCCGACGACAACAGGGTCGTCCCCACGACCCCGGGTCCAGGTTGGCCAGCCGCCGACATTTCCGACGACTATAGAGTCGTCCCCACGACACCGGGCCAAAGTTGGATAGCCGCCGACATATCCGACGACTATAGGGTCGTCCCCACGACCCCGGGCCAAAGATGTCCAGCCGCCGTCTTGTCCGACGACTATAGGGTCGTCCCCACGACCCCTGCGCCAAAGTTGGACAGCCACCGACATTTCCGACGACTATAGGGTCGTCCCCACGACCACGGGCCAAAGTTGGCCAGCCGCCGACATGTCCGACGACTATAGGGTCGTCCCCACGACCCGGGACTAGACTGGCCCGCCACCGTCATTTCCGACGACAATAGGGTCGTCCCCACGACCACGGGTCAAAGTTGGCCAGCCGCCGACATATCCGACGACTATAGGGTCGTCCACACGACCACGGGCCAAAGTTGTCCAGCCGCCGACTTGTCCGAAGACTATAGGCTCGTCCCCACGTCCCCGGGTCATATTTGGCCAGCCGCCGACATGTCCGACGACTATAGAGTCGTCCCCACGACCCCGGGTCAATGTTGGCTCGCCGCCGACATGTCCGACGACTATAGGGTCGTCCCCACGACCCCCGGGCCAAAGTTGGACAGCCACCGACATTTCCGACGACTATAGGGTCGTCCCCACGACCACGGGCCAAAGTTGGCCAGCCGCCGACATGTCCGACGACTATAGGGTCGTCCCCACGACCCGGGACTAGACTGGCCCGCCACCGTCATGTCCGACGACTATAGGGTTGTCCCCACGACCCCCGGACTAGGTTGGCCGGCCGCCGACTTGTCCGACGACTATAGGGTCGTCCCCACGACCCCCCGACTAGGTCGGCTCGCCGCCGTCTTGTCCGACGACTATAGGGTCGTCCCCACGACCCCGGGACTAGGTTGGCTCGCCACCGTCATGTCTGACGACTATAGGGTCGTTCCCACGACCACGGGCCAAAGTTGGCCAGCCGCCGACATATCCGACGACTATAGGGTCGTCCACACGACCACGGGCCAAAGTTGTCCAGCCGCCGACTTGTCCGAAGACTATAGGCTCGTCCCCACGTCCCCGGGTCATATTTGGCCAGCCGCCGACATGTCCGACGACTATAGAGTCGTCCCCACGACCCCGGGTCAATGTTGGCTCGCCGCCGACATGTCCGACGACTATAGGGTCGTCCCCACGACCCCCGGGCCAAAGTTGGACAGCCACCGACATGTCCGACGACTATAGGGTCGTCCCCACGACCCCGGGCCAAAGATGTCCAGCCGCCGTCTTGTCCGACGACTATAGGGTCGTCCCCACGACCCCGGGACTAGATTGGCCCGCCACCGTCATGTCCAACGACTATAGGGTCGTCCCCACAACCACTGGCCAAAGTTGGCCAGCCGCCGACATGTCCGACGACTATAGGGTCGTCCCCACGACCCCGGGCCAAAGTTGGCCAGCTGCCGACATGTCCGACGACTATAGGGTCGTCCCCACGACCCCGGGACTAGGTTGGCTCGCCACCGTCATGTCTGACGACTATAGGGTCGTCCCCACGACCCGGGACTAGACTGGCCCGCCACCGTCATGTCCGACGACTATAGGGTCGTCCCCACGACCCCCGGACTAGGTTGGCCGGCCGCCGACTTGTCCGACGACTATAGGGTCGTACCCACGACCCCGGGACTAGGCTGACAAGCCGCCAACATGTCCGACGACTATAGAGTCGTCCCCACGACCCCGGGCCAATGTTGGCCAATCGCCAACATGTCCGACGACTATAGGGTCGTCCCCACGACACCGGGCCAAAGTTAGCCAGCCGCCGACATGTCCGACGACTATTGGATCGTCCCCACGACCACGGGCCAAAGTTGGCCAGCCGCCGACATGTCCGACGACTATAGGGTCGTCCCCACGACCCCGGGCCAAAGTTGGCAAGCCGCCGAAATGTCCGACGACTGTAGGGTCGTCCCCACGACCCCGGGACTAGATTGGCCCGCCACCGTCATGTCCAACGACTATAGGGTCGTCCCCACGACCCCGGGACTAGGTTGACAAGCCGCCGAAATGTCCAACGACTATTGGGTCGTCCCCACGACCCCGGGACTAGATTGGCCCGCCACCGTCATGTCCGACGACTATAGGGTTGTCCCCACGACCCCGGGACAAGGTTGGCCCGCCGCCGACTTGTCCGACGACTATAGGGTCGTACCCACGACCCCGGGACTAGATTGGCCCGCCACCGTGAAGTCCGACGACTATAGGGTCGTCCCCACGACCTCGGGACTAGGTTGGCCAGCCGCCGACATGTCCGACGACTATAGGGTCGTCCCCACGACCCCGGGCCAATGTTGGCCAATCGCCGACATGTCCGACGACTATAGGGTCGTCCCCACGACCACGGGCCAACGTTGGCCAGCCGCCGACTTGTCCGAGGACTATAGAGTCGTCCCCACGTCCCCGGGACTAGGTTGGCCAGCCGCCGACTTGTCCGACCACTATAGGGTCGTCCCCACGACCCCGGGACTAGGTTGGCCAGCCACCGACATGTCCGACGAATATAGGGTCGTCCCCACGACCCCCGCACAAGGTTGGCTCGCCGCCGTCTTGTCCGACGACTATAGGGTCGTCCCCACGACCCCGGGCCAATAATGGCCAATCGCCGACATGTCCGACGACCATAGGGTCGTACCTACGACCCCGGGACTTGATTGGCCCGGCACCGTCATGTCCAACGACTATCGGATCGTCCCTACGACCACGGGCCAAAGTTGGCCAGCCGCCGACAGGTCCGACGACTATTTGGTCGTCCCCACGACCCTGGGACTAGATTGGCTAGCCACCGTCACGTCCGACGACTATCGGATCGTCCCCACGACCACGAGCCAAAGTTGGCCAGCCGCCGACATGTCCAACGACTATTGGGTCGCCCCACGACCACGGGCCAATGTTGGCCAATCGCCAACATGTCCGACGACTATAGGGTCGTCCCTACGACCCCGGCACTAGATTGGCCGGCCACCGTCATGTCCAACGACTATAGGGTCGTCCCCACGACCCCGGGACAAGGGTGGCCCGCCGCCGACTTGTCCGACGACTATAGGGTCGTACCCACGACCCTGGGACTAGGCTGACAAGCCGCCAACATGTCCGACGACTATAGGGTCGTCCCCACGACCCCGGGCCAAAGATGTCCAGCCGCCGTCTTGTCCGACGACTATAGGGTCGTCCCCACGACCCCTGCGCCAAAGTTGGACAGCCGCCGACATTTCCGACGACTATAGGGTCGTCCCCACGACCACGGGCCAAAGTTGGCCAGCCGCCGACATGTCCGACGACTATAGGGTCGTCCCCACGACCACGGGCCAAAGTTGGCCAGCCGCCGACATATCCGACGACTATAGGGTCGTCCCCACGACCACGGGCCAATGTTGGCCAGCCGCTGACTTGTCCGACGACTTAGGGTCGTCCCCACGACCCGGGACTAGACTGGCCCGCCACCGTCATGTCCGACGACTATAGGGTCGTCCCCACGACCCCCGGACTAGGTTGGCCGGCCGCCGACTTGTCCGACGACTATAGGGTCGTCCCCACGACCCCCCGAATAGGTGGGCTCGCCGCCGACATGTCCGACGACTGTAGGGTCGTCCCCACGACCACGGGCCAAAGTTGGCCAGCCGCCGACATATCCGACGACTATAGGGTCGTCCCCACGACCACGGGCCAATGTTGGCCAGCCGCTGACTTGTCCGACGACTTAGGGTCGTCCCCACGACCGCGGGGCTAGATTGGCTCGCCGCCGACTTGTCCGACGACTGTAGGGTCGTCCCCACGACTCCGTGCCAAAGTTGGCAAGCTGCCGACTTGTCCGAGGACTATAGGGTCGTCCCCACGACCCCGGGAATAGATTGGCCCGCCACCGTCATTTCCGACGACAATAGGGTCGTCCCCACGACCACGGGTCAAAGTTGGCCAGCCGCCGACATATCCGACGACTATAGGGTCGTCCACACGACCACGGGCCAAAGTTGTCCAGCCGCCGACTTGTCCGAAGACTATAGGCTCGTCCCCACGTCCCCGGGTCATATTTGGCCAGCCGCCGACATGTCCGACGACTATAGAGTCGTCCCCACGACCCCGGGTCAATGTTGGCTCGCCGCCGACATGTCCGACGACTATAGGGTCGTCCCCACGACCCCCGGGCCAAAGTTGGACAGCCACCGACATGTCCGACGACTATAGGGTCGTCCCCACGACCCCGGGCCAAAGATGTCCAGCCGCCGTCTTGTCCGACGACTATAGGGTCGTCCCCACGACCCCGGGACTAGATTGGCCAGCCACCGTCATGTCCAACGACTATAGGGTCGTCCCCACAACCACTGGCCAAAGTTGGCCAGCCGCCGACATGTCCGACGACTATAGGGTCGTCCCCACGACCCCGGGCCAAAGTTGGCCAGCTGCCGACATGTCCGACGACTATAGGGTCGTCCCCACGACCCGGGACTAGACTGGCCCGCCACCGTCATGTCCGACGACTATGGGGTCGTCCCCACGACCCCCGGACTAGGTTGGCCGGCCGCCGACTTGTCCGACGACTATAGGGTCGTCCCCACGACCCCGGGACTAGATTGGCCCGCCACCGTCATGTCCAACGACTATAGGGTCGTCCCCACAACCACTGGCCAAAGTTGGCCAGCCGCCGACATGTCCGACGACTATAGGGTCGTCCCCACGACCCCGGGCCAAAGTTGGCCAGCTGCCGACATGTCCGACGACTATAGGGTCGTCCCCACGACCCCGGGACTAGGTTGGCTCGCCACCGTCATGTCTGACGACTATAGGGTCGTCCCCACGACCCGGGACTAGACTGGCCCGCCACCGTCATGTCCGACGACTATAGGGTCGTCCCCACGACCCCCGGACTAGGTTGGCCGGCCGCCGACTTGTCCGACGACTATAGGGTCGTCCCCACGACCCCGGGACTAGATTGGTCCGCCACCGTCATGTCCGACGACTATAGGGTCGTCCCCACGACCCCGGGCCAAAGTTGGCAAGCCGCCGAAATGTCCGACGACTGTAGGGTCGTCCCCACGACCCCGGGACTAGAATGGCCCGCCACCGTGAAGTCCGACGACTATAGGGTCGTCCCCACGACCCCGGGACTAGATTGGCCCGCCACCGTGAAGTCCGACGACTATAGGGTCGTCCCCACGACCTCGGGACTAGGTTGGCCAGCCGCCGACATGTCCGACGACTATAGGGTCGTCCCTACGACCCCGGGACTAGATTGGCCCGCCAGCGTCATGTCCAACGACTATAGGGTCGTCCCCACGACCCCGGTCCAAAGTTGGCATGCCGCCGAAATGTCCAACGACTATAGGGTCGTCCCACGACCCCGGGCCAAAGTTGGAAAGCCGCCGAAATGTCCAACGACTATAGGGTCGTCCCCACGACCGCGAGCCAAGAATATCCAGCCGCCGTCTTGTCCGACGACTATAGGGTCGTCCCCACGACCCCGCGACTAGATTGGCCCGCCACCGTCATGTCCGACGACTATAGTGTCGTCCCCACGACCCCGGGACAAGGTTGGCCCGCCGCCGACTTGTCCGACGACTATAGGGTCGTACCCACGACCCCGGGACTAGGCTGACAAGCCGCCAACATGTCCGACGACTATAGGGTCGTCCCGACGACCCCGGGCCAATGTTGGCCAATCGCCAACATGTCCGACGACTATAGGGTCGTCCCTACGACCCCGGCACTAGATTGGCCGGCCACCGTCATGTCCAACGACTATAGGGTCGTCCCCACGACCCCGGGACTAGGTTGACAAGCCGCCAACATATCCGACGACTATACGGTCGTCCCCACGACCTCGGGACTAGGTCGGCCAGCCGTCGAAATGTCCGACGACTATAGGGTCGTCCCAACGACCACGGGCCAAAGTTGGCCAGCCGCCGACATGTCCGACGACTATAGGGTCGTCCCCACGACCCCGGGACTAGATTGGTCCGCCACCGTCATGTCCGACGACTATAGGGTCGTCCCCACGACACCGGGCCAAAGTTGGCAAGCCGCCGAAATGTCCGACGACTGTAGGGTCGTCCCCACGACCCCGGGACTAGATTGGCCCGCCACCGTGAAGTCCGACGACTATAGGGTCGTCCCCACGACCTCGGGACTAGGTTGGCCAGCCGCCGACATGTCCGACGACTGTAGGGTCGTCCCCACGACCCCGGGACTAGATTGGTCCGCCACCGTCATGTCCGACGACTATAGGGTCGTCCCCACGACACCGGGCCAAAGTTGGCAAGCCGCCGACATGTCCGACGACTATAGGGTCGATCCTACGACCCCGGGACTAGATTGACCCGCCACCGTCATGTCCAACGACTATAGGGTCGTCCCCACAACCCCGGGACTAGGTTGACAAGCCGCCGAAATGTCCGACGACTATAGGGTCGTCCCCACGACCACGGGCCAAAGTTGGCCAGCCGCTGACATGTCCAACGACTATAGGGTCGTCCCAACGACCACGGGCCAAAGTTGGCCAGCCGCCGACATGTCCGACGACTATAGGGTCGTCCCCACGACCCCGGGACTAGATTGGTCCGCCACCGTCATGTCCGACGACTATAGGGTCGTCCCCACGACACCGGGCCAAAGTTGGCAAGCCGCCGAAATGTCCGACGACTGTAGGGTCGTCCCCACGACCCCGGGACTAGATTGGCCCGCCACCGTGAAGTCCGACGACTATAGGGTCGTCCCCACGACCTCGGGACTAGGTTGGCCAGCCGCCGACATGTCCGACGAATATAGGGTCGTCCCCACGACCCCGGGCCAATGTTGGCCAATCGCCGACATGTCCGACGACTATAGGGTCGTCCCTACGACTCCGGGACTAGATTGGCCCGCCACCGTCATGTCCAACGACTATAGGGTCGTCCCCACGACCCCGGGCCAAAGTTGGCATGCCGCCGAAATGTCCGACGACTATAGGGTCGTCCCCACGACACCGGGCCAAAGTTGGCAAGCCGCCGAAATGTCCGACGACTGTAGGGTCGTCCCCATGACCCCGGGACTAGATTGGCCCGCCACCGTCATTTCCGACGACTATAGGGTCGTCCCCACGACCACAGGCCAAAGTTGGCCAGCCGCCGAAATGTCCGACGACTGTAGGGTCGTCCCCACGACCCCGGACTAGATTGGCCCGCCACCGTGAAGTCCGACGACTATAGGGTCGTCCCCACGACTCCGGGACTAGATTGGCCCGCCACCGTCATGTCCGACGACAATAGGGTCGTCCCCACGACCTCGGGACTAGGTTGGCCAGCCGCCGACATGTCCGACGACTGTAGGGTCGTCCCCACGACCCCGGGACTAGATTGGTCCGCCACCGTCATGTCCGACGACTATAGGGTCGTCCCCACGACACCGGGCCAAAGTTGGCAAGCCGCCGACATGTCCGACGACTATAGGGTCGATCCTACGACCCCGGGACTAGATTGACCCGCCACCGTCATGTCCAACGACTATAGGGTCGTCCCCACAACCCCGGGACTAGGTTGACAAGCCGCCGAAATGTCCGACGACTATAGGGTCGTCCCCACGACACCGGGCCAAAGTTGGCAAGCCGCCGACATGTCCGACGACTATAGGGTCGATCCTACGACCCCGGGACTAGATTGACCCGCCACCGTCATGTCCAACGACTATAGGGTCGTCCCCACAACCCCGGGACTAGGTTGACAAGCCGCCGAAATGTCCGACGACTATAGGGTCGTCCCCACGACCACGGGCCAAAGTTGGCCAGCCGCTGACATGTCCAACGACTATAGGGTCGTCCCAACGACCACGGGCCAAAGTTGGCCAGCCGCCGACATGTCCGACGACTATAGGGTCGTCCCCACGACCCCGGGACTAGATTGGTCCGCCACCGTCATGTCCGACGACTATAGGGTCGTCCCCACGACACCGGGCCAAAGTTGGCAAGCCGCCGAAATGTCCGACGACTGTAGGGTCGTCCCCACGACCCCGGGACTAGATTGGCCCGCCACCGTGAAGTCCGACGACTATAGGGTCGTCCCCACGACCTCGGGACTAGGTTGGCCAGCCGCCGACATGTCCGACGAATATAGGGTCGTCCCCACGACCCCGGGCCAATGTTGGCCAATCGCCGACATGTCCGACGACTATAGGGTCGTCCCTACGACTCCGGGACTAGATTGGCCCGCCACCGTCATGTCCAACGACTATAGGGTCGTCCCCACGACCCCGGGCCAAAGTTGGCATGCCGCCGAAATGTCCGACGACTATAGGGTCGTCCCCACGACACCGGGCCAAAGTTGGCAAGCCGCCGAAATGTCCGACGACTGTAGGGTCGTCCCCATGACCCCGGGACTAGATTGGCCCGCCACCGTCATTTCCGACGACTATAGGGTCGTCCCCACGACCACAGGCCAAAGTTGGCCAGCCGCCGAAATGTCCGACGACTGTAGGGTCGTCCCCACGACCCCGGACTAGATTGGCCCGCCACCGTGAAGTCCGACGACTATAGGGTCGTCCCCACGACTCCGGGACTAGATTGGCCCGCCACCGTCATGTCCGACGACAATAGGGTCGTCCCCACGACCCCGGGTCTAGGTTGGCCAGCCGCCGACATATCCGACGACTATAGAGTCGTCCCCACGACACCGGGCCAAAGTTGGCCAGCCGCTGACATGTCCAACGACTATAGGGTCGTCCCCACGACCACGGGCCAAAGTTGGCCAGCCGTCGACATGTCCGACGACTATTGGATCGTCCCCACGACCACGGGCCAAAGTTGGCCAGCCGCCGACATGTCCGACGACTATAGGGTCGCCCCCACGACCCCGGGGCTAGATTGGTCCGCCACCGTCATGTCCGACGACTATAGGGTCGTCCCCACGACCCCGGGCCAAAGTTGGCAAGCCGCCGAAATGTCCGACGACTGTAGGGTCGTCCCCACGACCCCGGACTAGATTGGCCCGCCACCGTGAAGTCCGACGACTATAGGGTCGTCCCCACGACTCCGGGACTAGATTGGCCCGCCACCGTGAAGTCCGACGACTATAGGGTCGTCCCCACGACCTCGGGACTAGGTTGGCCAGCCGCCGACATGTCCGACGACTATAGGGTCGTCCCTACGACCCCGGGACTAGATTGGCCCGCCACCGTCATGTCCAACGACTATAGGGTCGTCCCCACGACCCCGGGCCAAAGTTGGCATGCCGCCGAAATGTCCAACGACTATAGGGTCGTCCCTACGACCCCGGGACTAGGTTGGCCCGCCGCAGACTTCTCCGACGACTATAGGGTCGTCCCCACGACCCCCGGACTAGGTTGGCTCGCCGCCGACTTGTCCGACGAGTATAGGGTCCTCCCTACGACCACGGGCCAAAGTTGGCCAGCCGCCGACATGTCCGACGCCTATAGGGTCGTCCCCACGACCCCGGGACTAGGTTGGCCCACCGCCGACTTGTCCGACGACAATAGGGTCGTCCCCACGACCCCGGGTCTAGGTTGGCCAGCTGCCGACTTGTCCGACGACTATAGGGTCGTCCTCACGACCCCGGGCCAAAGCTGGCAAGCCGCCAACATGTCCGACGACTATAGGGTCGTCCCCACGACCTCGGGCCAAAGTTGGCAAGCCGCCGAAATGTCCGACGACTGTAGGGTCGCCCCCACGACCCCGGGGCTAGGTTGGCCAGCCGCCGACATGTCCGACGACTATACGGTCGTCCCCACGACCTCGGGACTAGGTTGGCCCGCCGCCGACATGTCCGACGACTATACAGTCGTCCCCACGACACCAGGCCAAAGTTGGCCAGCCGCCAACATGTCCGACGACTATAGGGTCGTCCCCACGACCCCGGGCCAAAGTTGGCAAGCCGCCGAAATGTCCGACGACTGTAGGGTCGCCCCCACGACCCCGGGGCTAGGTTGGCCAGCCGCCGACATGTCCGACGACTATACGGTCGTCCCCACGACCTCGGGACTAGGTTGGCCCGCCGCCGACATGTCCGACGACTATAGGGTCGTCCCCACGACCCCGGGCCAAAGTTGGCAAGCCGCCGACATGTCCGACGACTATAGGGTCGTTCCTACGACCCCGGGACTAGATTGGCCCGCCACCGTCATGTCCAACGACTATAGGGTCGTCCCCACAACCCCGGGACTAGGTTGACAAGCCGCCGAAATGTCCGACGACTATAGGGTCGTCCCCACGACCGCGGGCCAAAGATGTCCAGCCGCGGTCTTGTCCGACGACTATAGGGTCGTCCACACGACCACGGGCCAACGTTGGCCAGCCGCCGACATGTCCGACGAATATAGGGTCGTCCCTACGACCCCGGGACTAGATTAGCCCGCCACCGTCATGTCCAACGACTATAGGGTCGTCCCCACAACCACGGGCCAAAGTTGGCCAGCCGCCGACATGTCCGACGACTATAGGGTCGTCCCCACGACCACGGGCCAAAGTTGGCATGCCGCCGAAATGTCCGACGACTATAGGGTCGTCCCCACGACCCCGGGACTAGATTGGCCCGCCACCGTCATGTCCGACGATTATAGGGTCGTCCCCACGACCGCGAGACTAGATTGGCCCGCCACCGTCATGTCCGACGACAATAGGGTCGTCCCCACGACCCCGGGTCCAGGTTGGCCAGCCGCCGACATTTCCGACGACTATAGAGTCGTCCCCACGACCACGCGCCAAAGTTGGCCAGCCGCCGACATGTCCGACGACTATAGGGTCGTCCCCACGACCCCGGGCCAATGTTGGCCAATCGCCGACATGTCCAACGACTATAGGGTCGTCCCTACGACCCCGGGACTAGAATAGCCCGCCACCGTCATGTCCAACAACTATAGGGTCGTCCCCACGACCACGGGCCAATGTTGGCATGCCGCCGAAATGTCCGACGACTATAGGGTCGTCCCCACGACCCCGGGACTAGATTGGCCCGCCACCGTCATGTCCGACGATTATAGGGTCGTCGCCACGACCGCGAGACTAGATTGGCCCGCCACCGTCATGTCCGACGACAATAGGGTCGTCCCCACGACCCCGGGTCCAGGTTGGCCAGCCGCCGACATTTCCGACGACTATAGAGTCGTCCCCAAGACACCGGGCCAAAGTTGGCCAGCCGCCGACATGTCCGACGACTATAGGGTCGTCCCCACGACCCCGGGACTAGATTGGCCCGCCACCGTCATGTCCAACGACTATAGGGTCGTCCCCACAACCACGGGCCAAAGTTGGCCAGCCGCCGACATGTCCGACGACTATAGGGTCGTCCCCACGACCGCGAGACTAGATTGGCCCGCCACCGTCATGTCCGACGACAATAGGGTCGTCCCCACGACACCGGGTCTAGGTTGGCCAGCCGCCGACTTGTCCGACGACTATAGGGTCGTACCCAAGACCCCGGGACTAGGCTGACAAGCCGCCAACACGTCCGACGACTATAGGGTCGTCCCCACGACCCCGGGCCAAAGTTGGCAAGACGCCGAAATGTCCGACGACTGTAGGGTCGTCCCCACGACCACGGGCCAAAGTTGGCCAGCCGTCGACATGTCCGACGACTATTGGATCGTCCCCACGACCCCGGGCCAAAGTTGGCAAGCCGCCGACATGTCCGACGACTATAGGGTCGTCCCCACGACCTCGCGACTAGGTTGGCCACCCGCCGACATGTCCGACGACTGTAGGGTCGTCCCCACACCCCCGGGACTAGATTGGCCCGCCACCGTCATGTCCAACGACTATAGGGTCGTCCCCACAACCACGGGCCAAAGTTGGCCAGCCGCCGACATGTCCGACGACTATAGGGTCGTCCCCACGACCCCGGGCCAAAGTTGGCAAGCCGTCGAAATGTCCGACGACTATAGGGTCGTCCCCACGACCCCGGGACTAGGTTGGCCAGCCGCCGACATGTCCAACGACTATAGGGTCGTCCCCACAACCACGGGCCAAAGTTGGCCAGCCGCCGACATGTCCGACGACTATAGGGTCGTCCCCACGACCGCGAGACTAGATTGGCCCGCCACCGTCATGTCCGACGACAATAGGGTCGTCCCCACGACACCGGGTCTAGGTTTTCCAGCCGCCGACTTGTCCGACGACTATAGGGTCGTACCCAAGACCCCGGGACTAGGCTGACAAGCCGCCAACACGTCCGACGACTATAGGGTCGTCCCCACGACCCCGGGCCAAAGATGTCCAGCCGCCGTCTTATCCGAAGACTATAGGGTCGTCCCCACGACCCCGAGTCCAGGTTGGCCAGCCGCCGACATTCCGACGACTATAGAGTCGTCCCCACGACCCCGGGCCAAAGTTGGCCAGCCGCCGACATGTCCGACGACTATAGGGTCGTCCCCACGACCCCGGGCCAAAGTTGGCAAGCCGCCGAAATGTCCGACGACTATAGGGTCGTCCCTACGACCCCGGGACTAGATTGGCCCGCCACCGTCATGTCCAACGATTATAGGGTCGTCCCCACGACCCCGGGACTAGATTGGCCCGCCACCGTCATGTCCGACGAATATAGGGACGTCCCCACGACCCCGGGACAAGCTTGGCCCGCCGCCGACTTGTCCGACGACTATAGGGTCGTCCCCACGACCCCGGGACTAGATTGGCCCGCCACCGTCATGTCCGACGACAATAGGGTCGTCCCCACGACCCCGGGTCTAGGTTGGCCAGCTGCCGACATGTCCGACGACTATCGAGTCGTCCCCACGACACCGCGCCAAAGTTGGACAGCCGCCGACATGTCCGACTACTATAGGGTCGTCCCCACGACCTCGGGTCTAGATTGGCCCGCTACCGTCATGTCCGAAGACTATAGGGTCGTCCCCACGACCACGGAACTAGATTGGCCCGCCACCGCCATGTCCGACGACAATAGGGTCGTCCCCACGACCCCGGGTCTAGGTTGGCCAGCCGCCGACATGTCCGACGACAATCGGATCGTCCCCACGACCACGCGCCAAAGTTGGCCAGCTGCCGACATGTCCGACGACTATTGGATCGTCCCCACGACCACGGGCCAAAGTTGGCCAGCCGCCGACATGTCCGACGACTATAGGGTCGTCCCCACGACCCCGGGCCAAAGTTCGCATGCCGCCGAAATGTCCGACGACTATGGGGTCGTCCCCACGACCCCGGGAATAGATTGGCCCGCCACCGTCATGTCCGACGACAATACGGTCGCCCCACGACCCCGGGTCTAGGTTGCCCAGCTGCCGACATGTCCGACGACTATAGAGTCGTCCCCACGACACCGCGCCAAAGTTGGACAGCCGCCGACATGTCCGACTACTATAGGGTCGTCCCCACGACCTCGGGTCTAGATTGGCCCGCTACCGTCAAGTCCGACGACTATAGGGTCGCCCCACGACCCCGGGCCAAAGTTGGCAAGCCGCCGAAATGTCCGACGACTGTAGGGTCGTCCCCACGACCCCGGGACTAGATTGGCCCGCCACCGTCAAGTCCGACGACTATAGGGTCGTCCCCACGACCCCGGGTCCAGGTTGGCCAGCCGCCGACATTTCCGACGACTATACAGTCGTCCCCACGACACCGGGCCAAAGTTGGCCAGCCGCCGACATGTCCGACGACTATAGGGTCGTCCCCACGACCCCGGGACAAGGTTGGCCCGCCGCCGACTTGTCCGACGACTATAGGGTCGTACCCACGACCCTGGGACTAGGCTGACAAGCCGCCAACATGTCCGACGACTATCGGGTCGTCCCCACGACCCCGGGCCAAAGATGTCCAGCCGCCGTCTTGTCCGACGACTATAGGGTCGTCCCCACGACCCCGGGACTAGATTGGCCCGCCACCGTCATGTCCAACGACTATAGGGTCGTCCCCACAACCACGGGCCAAAGTTGGCCAGCCGCCGACATGTCCGACGACTATAGGGTCGTCCCCACGACCCCGGGCCAAAGTTGGCCAGCTGCCGACATGTCCGACGACTATAGGGTCGTCCCCACGACCCCGGGACAAGGTTGGCCCGCCGCCGACTTGTCCGACGACTATAGGGTCGTCCCCACGACCCCGAGACTAGATTGGCCCGCCACCGTCATGTCCGACGACAATAGGGTCGGCCCCACGACTCCGGGTCCAGGTTGGCCAGCCGCCGACATTTCCGACGACTATAGAGTCGTCCCCACGACACCGGGACTAGATTGGCCCGCCACCGTCATGTCGAACGACTATAGGGTCGTCCCCACAACCACGGGCCAAAGTTGGCCAGCCGCCGACATGTCCGACGACTATAGGGTCGTCCCCACGACCCCGGGCCAAAGTTGGCAAGCCGCCGAAATGTCCGACGACTATAGGGTCGTCCCCACGACCCCGGGACTAGGTTGGCCAGCCGCCGACATGTCCGACGACTATAGGGTCGTCCCGACGACCCCGGGCAAATGTTGGCCAATCGCCAACATGTCCGACGACTATAGGGTCGTCCCTACGACCCCGGAACTAGATTGGCCCGCCACCGTCATGTCCAACGATTATAGGGTCGTCCCCACGACCCCGGGACGTAGATTGGCCCGCCACCGTCATGTCCGACGAATACTGGGGCGTCCCCACGACCCCGGGACAACCTTGGCCCGCCGCCGACTTGTCCGACGACTATAGGGTCGTCCCCACGACCCCGGGACTAGATTGGCCCGCCAACGTCATGTCCGACGACAATAGGGTCGTCCCCTCGACCCCGGGTCTAGGTTGGCCAGCTGCCGACATGTCCGACGACTATAGAGTCGTCCCCACGACACCGCGCCAAAGTTGGACAGCCGCCGACATGTCCGACTACTATAGGGTCGTCCCCACGACCTCGGGTCTAGATTGGCCCGCTACCGTCATGTCCGAAGACTATAGGGTCGTCCCCACGACCTCGGGACTAGATTGGCCCGCTACCGTCAAGTCCGACGACTATAGGGTCGTCCCACGACCCCGGGCCAAAGTTGGCAAGCCGCCGAAATGTCCGACGACTGTAGGGTCGTCTCCACGACCCCGGGACTAGATTGGCCCGCCACCGTCAAGTCCGACGACTATAGGGTCGTCCCCACGACCTCGGGACTAGGTTGGCCAGCCGCCGACATGTCCGACCACTATTGGGTCGTCCCCACGACCACGGGCCAAAGTTGGCCAGCCGCCGACATGTCCGACGACTATAGGGTCGTCCCCGCGACCGCGGGCCAAAGATGTCCAGCCGCAGTCTTGTCCGACGCCTATAGGGTCGTCTCCACGACCCCGGGACTAGATTGGCCCGCCACCGTCAAGTCCGACGACTATAGGGTCGTCCCCACGACCTCGGGACTAGGTTGGCCAGCCGCCGACATGTCCGACCACTATTGGGTCGTCCCCACGACCACGGGCCAAAGTTGGCCAGCCACCGACATGTCCGACGACTATAGGGTCGTCCCCGCGACCCCGGGCCAAAGATGTCCAGCCGCCGTCTTGTCCGACGCCTATAGGGTCGTCCCCACGACTCCGGGACTAGATTCGCCCGCCACCGTTATGTCCAACGACTATAGGGTCGTCCCCACCACCACGGGCCAAAGTTGGCCAGCCGCCGACATGTCCGACGATTATTGGATCGTCCCCACGACCCCGGTCCAAAGTTGGCCAGCCGCCGACATATCCGACGACTATAGGGTCGTCCCCACGACACCGGGCCAAAGTTGGCCAGCCGCCGACATGTCCGACGACTATAGGGTCGTCCCCACGACCCCGGGACAAGGTTGGCCTGCCGCCGACATGTCCGACGAATATAGGGCCGTACCCACGACCCCGGGACTAGGCTGACAAGCCGCCAACATGTCCGACGACTATAGGGTCGTCCCCACGACCCCGGGCCAAAGTTGGTCAGCCGCCGAAATGTCCGACGACTATAGGGTCGTCCCCACGACCCCGGGCCAAAGTTGGCAAGCCGCTGAAATGTCCGACGACTTTAGGGTTGTCCCCACGACCCCGGGACTACATTGGCCCCCCACCGTCAAGTCCGACGACTATAGGGTCGTCCCCAGGACCTCGGGACTAGATTGGCCCGCCACCGTCAAGTCCGACGACTATAGGGTCGTCCCCACGACCCCGGGCCAAAGTTGGCAAGCCGCCGAAATGTCCGACGACTGTAGGGTCGTCCCCACGACCCCGGGACTAGATTGGCCCGCCACCGTCAAGTCCGACGACTATAGGGTCGTCCCCACGACCTCGGGACTAGGTTGGCCGGCCGCCGACATGTCCGACCACAATTGGGTCGTCCCCACGACACCGGGCCAAAGTTGGCCAGCCGCCGACATGTCCGACGACTATAGGGTCGTCCCCACGACCCCGGGACAAGGTTGGCCCGCCGCCGATTTGTCCGACGACTATAGGGTCGTACCCACGACCCCGGGACTAGGCTGACAAGCCGCCAACATGTCCGAAGACTATAGGGTCGTCCCCACTACCCCGGGCCAAAGTTGGCCAGCCGCCGACATGTCCGACGACTATAGGGTCGTCCCTTCGACCCCGAGACTAGATTGGCCCGCCACCGTCATGTCCGACGGCAATAGGGTCGTCCCCACGACCCCGGGCCAATGTTGGCCAATCGCCGACATGTCCAACGACTATAGGGTCGTCCCTACGACCCAGGGACTAGATTAGCCCGCCACCGTCATGTCCAACAACTATAGGGTCGTCCCCACGACCACGGGCCAAAGTTGGCATGCCGCCGAAATGTCCGACGACTATAGGGTCGTCCCCACGACACCGGGCCAAAGTTGGCCAGCCGCCGACATGTCCGACGACTATAGGGTCGTCCCCACGACCACGGGCCAAAGTTGGCCAGCCGCCGGCATGTCCGACGACAATCGGATCGTCCCCACGACCACGCGCCAAAGTTGGCCAGCCGCCGACATGTCCGACGACTATAGGGTCGTCCCCACGACCCCGGGCCAATGTTGGCCAATCGCCGACATGTCCAACGACTATAGGGTCGTCCCCAGGACCTCGGGTCTAGATTGGCCCGCTACCGTCATGTCCGAAGACTACAGGGTCGTCCCCACGACCACGGGTCTAGATTGGCCCGCCACCGCCATGTCCGACGACAATAGGGTCGTCCCCACGACCCCGGGTCTAGGTTGGCCAGCCGCCGACATGTCCGACGACAATCGGATCGTCCCCACGCCCCCGGGCCAATGTTGGCCAATCGCCGACATGTCCAACGACTATAGGGTCGTCCCTACGACCCCGGGACTAGATTAGCCCGCCACCGTCATGTCCAACGACTATAGGGTCGTCCCCACGACCACGGGCCAAAGTTGGCATGCCGCCGAAATGTCCGACGACTATAGGGTCGTCCCCACGACCCCGGGCCAAAGTTGGCAAGCCGCCGAAATGTCCGACGACTATAGGGTCGTCCCCACGACCCCGGGACTAGATTGGCCCGCCACCGTCATGTCCGACGACTATAGGGTCGTCCCCACGACCCCGGGACTAGATTGGCCCGCCACCGTCATGTCCGACGACAATAGGGTCGTCCCCACGACCCCGGGTCTAGGTTGGCCAGCCGCCGACTTGTCCGAAGACTATAGGGTCGTCCCCACGACCACGGGACTAGATTGGCCCGCCACCGTCAAGTCCGACGACTATAGGGTCGTCCCCACGACCTCGGGACTAGGTTGGCCAGCCGCCGACATGTCCGACCACTATAGGGTCGTCCCCACGACCCCGGGCCAAAGATGTCCAGCCGCCGTCATGTCCAACGACTATAGGGTCGTCCCCACAACCACGGGCCAAAGTTGGCCAGCCGCCGACATGTCCGACGACTATAGGGTCGTCCCCACGACCACGGGCCAAAGTTGGCATGCCGCCGAAATGTCCGACGACTATAGGGTCGTCCCCACGACCCCGGGACTAGATTGGCCCGCCACCGTCATGTCCGACGATTATAGGGTCGTCCCCACGACCGCGAGACTAGATTGGCCCGCCACCGTCATGTCCGACGACAATAGGGTCGTCCCCACGACCCCGGGTCCAGGTTGGCCAGCCGCCGACATTTCCGACGACTATAGAGTCGTCCCCACGACCACGCGCCAAAGTTGGCCAGCCGCCGACATGTCCGACGACTATAGGGTCGTCCCCACGACCCCGGGCCAATGTTGGCCAATCGCCGACATGTCCAACGACTATAGGGTCGTCCCTACGACCCCGGGACTAGAATAGCCCGCCACCGTCATGTCCAACAACTATAGGGTCGTCCCCACGACCACGGGCCAAAGTTGGCATGCCGCCGAAATGTCCGACGACTATAGGGTCGTCCCCACGACCCCGGGACTAGATTGGCCCGCCACCGTCATGTCCGACGATTATAGGGTCGTCCCCACGACCGCGAGACTAGATTGGCCCGCCACCGTCATGTCCGACGACAATAGGGTCGTCCCCACGACCCCGGGTCCAGGTTGGCCAGCCGCCGACATTTCCGACGACTATAGAGTCGTCCCCAAGACACCGGGCCAAAGTTGGCCAGCCGCCGACATGTCCGACGACTATAGGGTCGTCCCCACGACCCCGGGACTAGATTGGCCCGCCACCGTCATGTCCGACGACAATAGGGTCGTCCCCACGACCCCGGGTCTAGGTTGGCCAGCTGCCGACATGTCCGACGACTATAGAGTCGTCCCCACGACACCGCGCCAAAGTTGGACAGCCGCCGACATGTCCGACTACTATAGGGTCGTCCCCACGACCTCGGGTCTAGATTGGCCCGCTACCGTCATGTCCGAAGACTATAGGGTCGTCCCCACGACCACGGGACTAGATTGGCCCGCCACCGCCATGTCCGACGACAATAGGGTCGTCCCCACGACCCCGGGTCTAGGTTGGCCAGCCGCCGACATGTCCGACGACAATCGGATCGTCCCCACGACCACGCGCCAAAGTTGGTCAGCTGCCGACATGTCCGACGACTATTGGATCGTCCCCACGACCACGGGCCAAAGTTGGCCAGCCGCCGACATGTCCGACGACTATAGGGTCGTCCCCACGACCCCGGGCCAAAGTTCGCATGCCGCCGAAATGTCCGACGACTATGGGGTCGTCCCCACGACCCCGGGAATAGATTGGCCCGCCACCGTCATGTCCGACGACAATAGGGTCGTCCCCACGACCCCGGGTCCAGGTTGGCCAGCCGCCGACATTTCCGACGACTATACAGTCGTCCCCACGACACCGGGCCAAAGTTGGCCAGCCGCCGACATGTCCGACGACTATAGGGTCGTCCCCACGACCCCGGGACAAGGTTGGCCCGCCGCCGACTTGTCCGAAGACTATAGGGTCGTACCCACGACCCTGGGACTAGGCTGACAAGCCGCCAACATGTCCGACGACTATCGGGTCGTCCCCACGACCCCGGGCCAAAGATGTCCAGCCGCCGTCTTGTCCGACGACTATAGGGTCGTCCCCACGACCCCGGGACTAGATTGGCCCGCCACCGTCATGTCCAACGACTATAGGGTCGTCCCCACAACCACGGGCCAAAGTTGGCCAGCCGCCGACATGTCCGACGACTATAGGGTCGTCCCCACGACCCCGGGCCAAAGTTGGCCAGCTGCCGACATGTCCGACGACTATAGGGTCGTCCCCACGACCCCGGGACAAGGTTGGCCCGCCGCCGACTTGTCCGACGACTATAGGGTCGTCCCCACGACCCCGAGACTACATTGGCCCGCCACCGTCATGTCCGACGACAATAGGGTCGGCCCCACGACTCCGGGTCCAGGTTGGCCAGCCGCCGACATTTCCGACGACTATAGAGTCGTCCCCACGACACCGGGACTAGATTGGCCCGCCACCGTCATGTCCAACGACTATAGGGTCGTCCCCACAACCACGGGCCAAAGTTGGCCAGCCGCCGACATGTCCGACGACTATAGGGTCGTCCCCACGACCCCGGGCCAAAGTTGGCAAGCCGCCGAAATGTCCGACGACTATAGGGTCGTCCCCACGACCCCGGGACTAGGTTGGCCAGCCGCCGACATGTCCGACGACTATAGGGTCGTCCCGACGACCCCGGGCAAATGTTGGCCAATCGCCAACATGTCCGACGACTATAGGGTCGTCCCTACGACCCCGGAACTAGATTGGCCCGCCACCGTCATGTCCAACGATTATAGGGTCGTCCCCACGACCCCGGGACTAGATTGGCCCGCCACCGTCATGTCCGACGAATACTGGGGCGTCCCCACGACCCCGGGACAACCTTGGCCCGCCGCCGACTTGTCCGACGACTATAGGGTCGTCCCCACGACCCCGGGACTAGATTGGCCCGCCAACGTCATGTCCGACGACAATAGGGTCGTCCCCACGACCCCGGGTCTAGGTTGGCCAGCTGCCGACATGTCCGACGACTATAGAGTCGTCCCCACGACACCGCGCCAAAGTTGGACAGCCGCCGACATGTCCGACTACTATAGGGTCGTCCCCACGACCTCGGGTCTAGATTGGCCCGCTACCGTCATGTCCGAAGACTATAGGGTCGTCCCCACGACCTCGGGACTAGATTGGCCCGCTACCGTCAAGTCCGACGACTATAGGGTCGTCCCACGACCCCGGGCCAAAGTTGGCAAGCCGCCGAAATGTCCGACGACTGTAGGGTCGTCTCCACGACCCCGGGACTAGATTGGCCCGCCACCGTCAAGTCCGACGACTATAGGGTCGTCCCCACGACCTCGGGACTAGGTTGGCCAGCCGCCGACATGTCCGACCACTATTGGGTCGTCCCCACGACCACGGGCCAAAGTTGGCCAGCCGCCGACATGTCCGACGACTATAGGGTCGTCCCCGCGACCCCGGGCCAAAGATGTCCAGCCGCCGTCTTGTCCGACGCCTATAGGGTCGTCTCCACGACCCCGGGACTAGATTGGCCCGCCACCGTCAAGTCCGACGACTATAGGGTCGTCCCCACGACCTCGGGACTAGGTTGGCCGGCCGCCGACATGTCCGACCACAATTGGGTCGTCCCCACGACACCGGGCCAAAGTTGGCCAGCCGCCGACATGTCCGACGACTATAGGGTCGTCCCCACGACCCCGGGACAAGGTTGGCCCGCCGCCGATTTGTCCGACGACTATAGGGTCGTACCCACGACCCCGGGACTAGGCTGACAAGCCGCCAACATGTCCGAAGACTATAGGGTCGTCCCCACTACCCCGGGCCAAAGTTGGCCAGCCGCCGACATGTCCGACGACTATAGGGTCGTCCCTTCGACCCCGAGACTAGATTGGCCCGCCACCGTCATGTCCGACGGCAATAGGGTCGTCCCCACGACCCCGGGCCAATGTTGGCCAATCGCCGACATGTCCAACGACTATAGGGTCGTCCCTACGACCCAGGGACTAGATTAGCCCGCCACCGTCATGTCCAACAACTATAGGGTCGTCCCCACGACCACGGGCCAAAGTTGGCATGCCGCCGAAATGTCCGACGACTATAGGGTCGTCCCCACGACACCGGGCCAAAGTTGGCCAGCCGCCGACATGTCCGACGACTATAGGGTCGTCCCCACGACCACGGGCCAAAGTTGGCCAGCCGCCGGCATGTCCGACGACAATCGGATCGTCCCCACGACCACGCGCCAAAGTTGGCCAGCCGCCGACATGTCCGACGACTATAGGGTCGTCCCCACGACCCCGGGCCAATGTTGGCCAATCGCCGACATGTCCAACGACTATAGGGTCGTCCCCAGGACCTCGGGTCTAGATTGGCCCGCTACCGTCATGTCCGAAGACTACAGGGTCGTCCCCACGACCACGGGTCTAGATTGGCCCGCCACCGCCATGTCCGACGACAATAGGGTCGTCCCCACGACCCCGGGTCTAGGTTGGCCAGCCGCCGACATGTCCGACGACAATCGGATCGTCCCCACGCCCCCGGGCCAATGTTGGCCAATCGCCGACATGTCCAACGACTATAGGGTCGTCCCTACGACCCCGGGACTAGATTAGCCCGCCACCGTCATGTCCAACGACTATAGGGTCGTCCCCACGACCACGGGCCAAAGTTGGCATGCCGCCGAAATGTCCGACGACTATAGGGTCGTCCCCACGACCCCGGGCCAAAGTTGGCAAGCCGCCGAAATGTCCGACGACTATAGGGTCGTCCCCACGACCCCGGGACTAGATTGGCCCGCCACCGTCATGTCCGACGACTATAGGGTCGTCCCCACGACCCCGGGACTAGATTGGCCCGCCACCGTCATGTCCGACGACAATAGGGTCGTCCCCACGACCCCGGGTCTAGGTTGGCCAGCCGCCGACTTGTCCGAAGACTATAGGGTCGTCCCCACGACCACGGGACTAGATTGGCCCGCCACCGTCAAGTCCGACGACTATAGGGTCGTCCCCACGACCTCGGGACTAGGTTGGCCAGCCGCCGACATGTCCGACCACTATAGGGTCGTCCCCACGACCCCGGGCCAAAGATGTCCAGCCGCCGTCATGTCCAACGACTATAGGGTCGTCCCCACAACCACGGGCCAAAGTTGGCCAGCCGCCGACATGTCCGACGACTATAGGGTCGTCCCCACGACCACGGGCCAAAGTTGGCATGCCGCCGAAATGTCCGACGACTATAGGGTCGTCCCCACGACCCCGGGACTAGATTGGCCCGCCACCGTCATGTCCGACGATTATAGGGTCGTCCCCACGACCGCGAGACTAGATTGGCCCGCCACCGTCATGTCCGACGACAATAGGGTCGTCCCCACGACCCCGGGTCCAGGTTGGCCAGCCGCCGACATTTCCGACGACTATAGAGTCGTCCCCACGACCACGCGCCAAAGTTGGCCAGCCGCCGACATGTCCGACGACTATAGGGTCGTCCCCACGACCCCGGGCCAATGTTGGCCAATCGCCGACATGTCCAACGACTATAGGGTCGTCCCTACGACCCCGGGACTAGAATAGCCCGCCACCGTCATGTCCAACAACTATAGGGTCGTCCCCACGACCACGGGCCAAAGTTGGCATGCCGCCGAAATGTCCGACGACTATAGGGTCGTCCCCACGACCCCGGGACTAGATTGGCCCGCCACCGTCATGTCCGACGATTATAGGGTCGTCCCCACGACCGCGAGACTAGATTGGCCCGCCACCGTCATGTCCGACGACAATAGGGTCGTCCCCACGACCCCGGGTCCAGGTTGGCCAGCCGCCGACATTTCCGACGACTATAGAGTCGTCCCCAAGACACCGGGCCAAAGTTGGCCAGCCGCCGACATGTCCGACGACTATAGGGTCGTCCCCACGACCCCGGGACTAGATTGGCCCGCCACCGTCATGTCCGACGACAATAGGGTCGTCCCCACGACCCCGGGTCTAGGTTGGCCAGCTGCCGACATGTCCGACGACTATAGAGTCGTCCCCACGACACCGCGCCAAAGTTGGACAGCCGCCGACATGTCCGACTACTATAGGGTCGTCCCCACGACCTCGGGTCTAGATTGGCCCGCTACCGTCATGTCCGAAGACTATAGGGTCGTCCCCACGACCACGGGACTAGATTGGCCCGCCACCGCCATGTCCGACGACAATAGGGTCGTCCCCACGACCCCGGGTCTAGGTTGGCCAGCCGCCGACATGTCCGACGACAATCGGATCGTCCCCACGACCACGCGCCAAAGTTGGTCAGCTGCCGACATGTCCGACGACTATTGGATCGTCCCCACGACCACGGGCCAAAGTTGGCCAGCCGCCGACATGTCCGACGACTATAGGGTCGTCCCCACGACCCCGGGCCAAAGTTCGCATGCCGCCGAAATGTCCGACGACTATGGGGTCGTCCCCACGACCCCGGGAATAGATTGGCCCGCCACCGTCATGTCCGACGACAATAGGGTCGTCCCCACGACCCCGGGTCCAGGTTGGCCAGCCGCCGACATTTCCGACGACTATACAGTCGTCCCCACGACACCGGGCCAAAGTTGGCCAGCCGCCGACATGTCCGACGACTATAGGGTCGTCCCCACGACCCCGGGACAAGGTTGGCCCGCCGCCGACTTGTCCGAAGACTATAGGGTCGTACCCACGACCCTGGGACTAGGCTGACAAGCCGCCAACATGTCCGACGACTATCGGGTCGTCCCCACGACCCCGGGCCAAAGATGTCCAGCCGCCGTCTTGTCCGACGACTATAGGGTCGTCCCCACGACCCCGGGACTAGATTGGCCCGCCACCGTCATGTCCAACGACTATAGGGTCGTCCCCACAACCACGGGCCAAAGTTGGCCAGCCGCCGACATGTCCGACGACTATAGGGTCGTCCCCACGACCCCGGGCCAAAGTTGGCCAGCTGCCGACATGTCCGACGACTATAGGGTCGTCCCCACGACCCCGGGACAAGGTTGGCCCGCCGCCGACTTGTCCGACGACTATAGGGTCGTCCCCACGACCCCGAGACTACATTGGCCCGCCACCGTCATGTCCGACGACTATAGAGTCGTCCCCACGACACCGGGACTAGATTGGCCCGCCACCGTCATGTCCAACGACTATAGGGTCGTCCCCACAACCACGGGCCAAAGTTGGCCAGCCGCCGACATGTCCGACGACTATAGGGTCGTCCCCACGACCCCGGGCCAAAGTTGGCAAGCCGCCGAAATGTCCGACGACTATAGGGTCGTCCCCACGACCCCGGGACTAGGTTGGCCAGCCGCCGACATGTCCGACGACTATAGGGTCGTCCCGACGACCCCGGGCAAATGTTGGCCAATCGCCAACATGTCCGACGACTATAGGGTCGTCCCTACGACCCCGGAACTAGATTGGCCCGCCACCGTCATGTCCAACGATTATAGGGTCGTCCCCACGACCCCGGGACTAGATTGGCCCGCCACCGTCATGTCCGACGAATACTGGGGCGTCCCCACGACCCCGGGACAACCTTGGCCCGCCGCCGACTTGTCCGACGACTATAGGGTCGTCCCCACGACCCCGGGACTAGATTGGCCCGCCAACGTCATGTCCGACGACAATAGGGTCGTCCCCACGACCCCGGGTCTAGGTTGGCCAGCTGCCGACATGTCCGACGACTATAGAGTCGTCCCCACGACACCGCGCCAAAGTTGGACAGCCGCCGACATGTCCGACTACTATAGGGTCGTCCCCACGACCTCGGGTCTAGATTGGCCCGCTACCGTCATGTCCGAAGACTATAGGGTCGTCCCCACGACCTCGGGACTAGATTGGCCCGCTACCGTCAAGTCCGACGACTATAGGGTCGTCCCACGACCCCGGGCCAAAGTTGGCAAGCCGCCGAAATGTCCGACGACTGTAGGGTCGTCTCCACGACCCCGGGACTAGATTGGCCCGCCACCGTCAAGTCCGACGACTATAGGGTCGTCCCCACGACCTCGGGACTAGGTTGGCCAGCCGCCGACATGTCCGACCACTATTGGGTCGTCCCCACGACCACGGGCCAAAGTTGGCCAGCCGCCGACATGTCCGACGACTATAGGGTCGTCCCCGCGACCCCGGGCCAAAGATGTCCAGCCGCCGTCTTGTCCGACGCCTATAGGGTCGTCTCCACGACCCCGGGACTAGATTGGCCCGCCACCGTCAAGTCCGACGACTATAGGGTCGTCCCCACGACCTCGGGACTAGGTTGGCCAGCCGCCGACATGTCCGACGACTATAGAGTCGTCCCCACGACACCGCGCCACAGTTGGACAGCCGCCGACATGTCCGACCACTATTGGGTCGTCCCCACGACCACGGGCCAAAGTTGGCCAGCCACCGACATGTCCGACGACTATAGGGTCGTCCCCGCGACCCCGGGCCAAAGATGTCCAGCCGCCGTCTTGTCCGACGCCTATAGGGTCGTCCCCACGACTCCGGGACTAGATTCGCCCGCCACCGTTATGTCCAACGACTATAGGGTCGTCCCCACCACCACGGGCCAAAGTTGGCCAGCCGCCGACATGTCCGACGACTATAGAGTCGTCCCCACGACACCGCGCCAAAGTTGGACAGCCGCCGACATGTCCGACCACTATTGGGTCGTCCCCACGACCACGGGCCAAAGTTGGCCAGCCACCGACATGTCCGACGACTATAGGGTCGTCCCCGCGACCCCGGGCCAAAGATGTCCAGCCGCCGTCTTGTCCGACGCCTATAGGGTCGTCCCCACGACTCCGGGACTAGATTCGCCCGCCACCGTTATGTCCAACGACTATAGGGTCGTCCCCACCACCACGGGCCAAAGTTGGCCAGCCGTCGACATGTCCGACGATTATTGGATCGTCCCCACGACCCCGGTCCAAAGTTGGCCAGCCGCCGACATATCCGACGACTATAGGGTCGTCCCCACGACACCGGGCCAAAGTTGGCCAGCCGCCGACATGTCCGACGACTATAGGGTCGTCCCCACGACCCCGGGACAAGGTTGGCCTGCCGCCGACATGTCCGACGAATATAGGGCCGTACCCACGACCCCGGGACTAGGCTGACAAGCCGCCAACATGTCCGACGACTATAGGGTCGTCCCCACGACCCCGGGCCAAAGTTGGTCAGCCGCCGAAATGTCCGACGACTATAGGGTCGTCCCCACGACCCCGGGCCAAAGTTGGCAAGCCGCTGAAATGTCCGACGACTTTAGGGTTGTCCCCACGACCCCGGGACTACATTGGCCCCCCACCGTCAAGTCCGACGACTATAGGGTCGTCCCCAGGACCTCGGGACTAGATTGGCCCGCCACCGTCAAGTCCGACGACTATAGGGTCGTCCCCACGACCCCGGGCCAAAGTTGGCAAGCCGCCGAAATGTCCGACGACTGTAGGGTCGTCCCCACGACCCCGGGACTAGATTGGCCCGCCACCGTCAAGTCCGACGACTATAGGGTCGTCCCCACGACCTCGGGACTAGGTTGGCCGGCCGCCGACATGTCCGACCACAATTGGGTCGTCCCCACGACACCGGGCCAAAGTTGGCCAGCCGCCGACATGTCCGACGACTATAGGGTCGTCCCCACGACCCCGGGACAAGGTTGGCCCGCCGCCGATTTGTCCGACGACTATAGGGTCGTACCCACGACCCCGGGACTAGGCTGACAAGCCGCCAACATGTCCGAAGACTATAGGGTCGTCCCCACGACCCCGGGCCAATGATGTCCAGCCGCCGTCTTGTCCGACGACTATAGGGTCGTCCCCACAACCCCGGGACTAGATTGGCCCGCCACCGTCATGTCCAACGATTATAGGGTCGTCCCCACAACCACGGGCCAAAGTTGGCCAGCCGCCGACATGTCCGACGACTATAGGGTCGTCCCCACTACCCCGGGCCAAAGTTGGCCAGCCGCCGACATGTCCGACGACTATAGGGTCGTCCCTTCGACCCCGAGACTAGATTGGCCCGCCACCGTCATGTCCGACGACAATAGGGTCGTCCCCACGACCCCGGGCCAATGTTGGCCAATCGCCGACATGTCCAACGACTATAGGGTCGTCCCTACGACCCAGGGACTAGATTAGCCCGCCACCGTCATGTCCAACAACTATAGGGTCGTCCCCACGACCACGGGCCAAAGTTGGCATGCCGCCGAAATGTCCGACGACTATAGGGTCGTCCCCACGACACCGGGCCAAAGTTGGCCAGCCGCCGACATGTCCGACGACTATAGGGTCGTCCCCACGACCACGGGCCAAAGTTGGCCAGCCGCCGGCATGTCCGACGACAATCGGATCGTCCCCACGACCACGCGCCAAAGTTGGCCAGCCGCCGACATGTCCGACGACTATAGGGTCGTCCCCACGACCCCGGGCCAATGTTGGCCAATCGCCGACATGTCCAACGACTATAGGGTCGTCCCCAGGACCTCGGGTCTAGATTGGCCCGCTACCGTCATGTCCGAAGACTACAGGGTCGTCCCCACGACCACGGGTCTAGATTGGCCCGCCACCGCCATGTCCGACGACAATAGGGTCGTCCCCACGACCCCGGGTCTAGGTTGGCCAGCCGCCGACATGTCCGACGACAATCGGATCGTCCCCACGCCCCCGGGCCAATGTTGGCCAATCGCCGACATGTCCAACGACTATAGGGTCGTCCCTACGACCCCGGGACTAGATTAGCCCGCCACCGTCATGTCCAACGACTATAGGGTCGTCCCCACGACCACGGGCCAAAGTTGGCATGCCGCCGAAATGTCCGACGACTATAGGGTCGTCCCCACGACCCCGGGCCAAAGTTGGCAAGCCGCCGAAATGTCCGACGACTATAGGGTCGTCCCCACGACCCCGGGACTAGATTGGCCCGCCACCGTCATGTCCGACGACTATAGGGTCGTCCCCACGACCCCGGGACTAGATTGGCCCGCCACCGTCATGTCCGACGACAATAGGGTCGTCCCCACGACCCCGGGTCTAGGTTGGCCAGCCGCCGACTTGTCCGAAGACTATAGGGTCGTCCCCACGACCACGGGACTAGATTGGCCCGCCACCGTCAAGTCCGACGACTATAGGGTCGTCCCCACGACCTCGGGACTAGGTTGGCCAGCCGCCGACATGTCCGACCACTATAGGGTCGTCCCCACGACCCCGGGCCAAAGATGTCCAGCCGCCGTCTTTTCCGACGACTATAGGGTCGTCGTCACGACCCCGAGTCCAGGTTGGCCAGCCGCCGACATTTCCGACGACTATAGAGTCGTCCCCACGACCCCGGGCCAAAGTTGGCCAGACGCCGACATGTCCGACGACTATAGGGTCGTCCCCACGACCCCGAGACTAGTTTGGCCCGCCACCGTCATGTCCGACGACAATAGGGTCGTCCCCACGACCCCGGGCCAGGTTGGCCAGCGGCCGACATTTCCGACGACTATAGTGTCGTCCCCACGACACCGGGCCAAAGTTGGACAGCCGCCGACATGTCCGACGACTATAGGGTCGTCCCCACGACCCCGGGCCAAAGATGTCCAGCCGCCGTCTTGTCCGACGACTGTAGGGTCGTCCCCACGACCCCGAGTCCAGGTTGGCCAGCCGCCGACATTTCCGACGATTATAGAGTCGTCCCCACGACCCCGGGCCAAAGTTGGCAAGCCGCCGAAATGTCCGACGACAATCGGATCGTCCCCACGCCCACGCGCCAAAGTTGGCCAGCCGCCGACATGTCCGACGACTATTGGATCGTCCCCACGACCACGGGCCAAAGTTGGCCAGCCGCCGACATGTCCGACGACAATCGGATCGTCCCCACGACCACGCGCCAAAGTTGGCCAGCCGCCGACATGTCCGACGACTATAGGGTCGTCCCCACGACCCCGGGCCAAAGTTGGCAAGCCGCCGAAATGTCCGACGACTATAGGGTCGTCCCCACGACCCCGGGCCAAAGTTGGCAAGCCGCCGAAATGTCCGACGACTATAGGGTCGTCCCCACGACCCCGGGACTAGATTGGCCCGCCACCGTCATGTCCGACGACTATAGGGTCGTCCCCACGACCCCGGGCCAAAGTTGGCAAGCCGCCAACATGTCCGACGACTATAGGGTCGTCCCCACGACCTCGGGTCCAGGTTGGCCAGCCGCCGACATTTCCGACGACTATAGAGTCGTCCCCACGACACCGGTCCAAAGTTGGCCAGCCGCCGACATGTCCGACGACTATAGGGTCGTCCCCACGACCCCGGGACTCCCTTGGCCCGCCACCGTCATGTCCAACGACTATAGGGTCGTCCCCACAACCACGGGCCAAAGTTGGCCAGCCGCCGACATGTCCGACGACTATTGGATCGTCCCCACGACCACGGGCCAATGTTGGCCAGCCGCCGACATGTCCGACGACTATAGGGTCGTCCCCACGACCCCGGGACTAGATTGGTCCGCCACCGTCATGTCCGACGACAATAGGGTCGTCCCCACGACCACGGGCCAAAGTTGACCAGCCGCCGACATGTCCGACGACTATAGGGTCGTCCCCACGACCCCGGGACTAGATTGGCCCGCCACCGTCATGTCCGACGATTATAGGGTCGTCCCCACGACCGCGAGACTAGATTGGCCCGCCACCGTCATGTCCGACGACAATAGGGTCGTCTCCACGACCCCGGGTCCAGGTTGGCCAGCCGCCGACATTTCCGACGACTATAGAGTCGTCCCCACGACACCGGGCCAAAGTTGGCCAGCCGCCGACATGTCCGACGACTATAGGGTCGTCCCCACGACCCCGGGACAAGGTTGGCCCGCCGCCGACTTGTCCGACGACTATAGGGTCGTACCCACGACCCTGGGACTAGGCTGACAAGCCGCCAACATGTCCGACGACTAGAGGGTCGTCCCCACGACCCCGGGCCAAAGATGTCCAGCCGCCGTCTTGTCCGACGACTATAGGGTCGTCCCCACGACCCCGGGACTAGATTGGCCCGCCAGCGTCATGTCCAACGACTATAGGGTCGTCCCCACAACCACGGGCCAAAGTTGGCCAGCCGCCGACATGTCCCACGACTATAGGGTCGTCCCCACGACCCCGGGCCAAAGTTGGCCAGCTGCCGACATGTCCGACGACTATAGGGTCGTCCCCACGACCCCGGGACAAGGTTGGCCCGCCGCCGACTTGTCCGACGACTATAGGGTCGTATCCACCACCCCGGGACTAGGCTGACAAGCCGCCAACATGTCCGACGACTATAGGGTCGTCCCCACGACCCCGGGCCAAAGATGTCCAGTCGCCGTCTTGTCCGACGACTATAGGGTCGTCCCCACGACCCCGGGCCAAAGATGTCCAGCCGCCGTCTTGTCCGACGACTATAGGGTCGTCCCCACGACCCCGAGTCCAGGTTGGCCAGCCGCCGACATTTCCGACGACTATAGAGTCGTCCCCACGACCCCGGGCCAAAGTTGGCCAGCCGCCGACATGTCCGACGACTATAGGGTCGTCCCCACGACCCCGAGACTATATTGGCCCGCCACCGTCATGTCCGACGACAATAGGGTCGTCCCCACGACCCCGGGTCCAGGTTGGCCAGCCGCCGACATTTCCGACGACTATAGAGTCGTCCCCACGACACCGGGCCAAAGTTGGCCAGCCGCCGACATGTCCGACGACTATAGGGTCGTCCACACGACCCCGGGACTAGATTGGCCCGCCACCGTCATGTCCGACGATTATAGGGTCGTCCCCACGACCCCGGGACAAGCTTGGCCCGCCGCCGAATTGTTCGACGACTATAGGGTCGTCCCCACGACCCCGGGACTAGATTGGCCCGCCACCGTCATGTCCGACGACAATAGGGTCGTCTCCACGACCCCGGGTCCAGGTTGGCCAGCCGCCGACATTTCCGACGACTATAGAGTCGTCCCCACGACACCGGGCCAAAGTTGGCCAGCCGCCGACATGTCCGACGACTATAGGGTCGTCCCCACGACCCCGGGACATGGTTGGCCCGCCGCCGACTTGTCCGACGACTATAGGGTCGTACCCACGACCCTGGGACTAGGCTGACAAGCCGCCAACATGTCCGACGACTATAGGGTCGTCCCCACGACCCCGGGCCAAAGATGTCGAGCCGCCGTCTTGTCCGACGACTATAGGGTCGTCCCCACGACCCCGGGACTAGATTGGCCCGCCAGCGTCATGTCCAACGACTATAGGGTCGTCCCCACAACCACGGGCCAAAGTTGGCCAGCCGCCGACATGTCCCACGACTATAGGGTCGTCCCCACGACCCCGGACCAAAGTTGGCCAGCTGCCGACATGTCCGACGACTATAGGGTCGTCCCCACGACCCCGGGACAAGGTTGGCCCGCCGCCGACTTGTCCGACGACTATAGGGTCGTATCCACCACCCCGGGACTAGGCTGACAAGCCGCCAACATGTCCGACGACTATAGGGTCGTCCCCACGACCCCGGGCCAAAGATGTCCAGTCGCCGTCTTGTCCGACGAATATAGGGTCGTCCCCACGACCCCGGGCCAAAGATGTCCAGCCGCCGTCTTGTCCGACGACTATAGGGTCGTCCCCACGACCCCGAGTCCAGGTTGGCCAGCCGCCGACATTTCCGACGACTATAGAGTCGTCCCCACGACCCCGGGCCAAAGTTGGCCAGCCGCCGACATGTCCGACGACTATAGGGTCGTCCCCACGACCCCGAGACTATATTGGCCCGCCACCGTCATGTCCGACGACAATAGGGTCGTCCCCACGACCCCGGGTCCAGGTTGGCCAGCCGCCGACATTTCCGACGACTATAGAGTCGTCCCCACGACACCGGGCCAAAGTTGGCCAGCCGCCGACATGTCCGACGACTATAGGGTCGTCCCCACGACCCCGGGACTAGATTGGCCCGCCACCGTCATGTCCGACGATTATAGGGTCGTCCCCACGACCCCGGGACAAGCTTGGCCCGCCGCCGAATTGTTCGACGACTATAGGGTCGTCCCCACGACCCCGGGACTAGATTGGCCCGCCACCGTCATGTCCGACGACAATAGGGTCGTCCCCACGACCCCGGGTCTAGGTTGGCCAGCCGCCGACTTGTCCGACGACTATAGGGTCGTCCCCAGGACCTCGGGACTAGATTGGGCCGCCACCGTCATGTCCAACGACTATAGGGTCGTCCCCACGACCACGGGCCAAAGATGGCATGCCGCCGAAATGTCCGACGATTATAGGGTCGTCCCCACGACCCCGGGCCAAAGTTGGCAAGCCGCCGAAATGTCCGTAGACTGTAGGGTCGTCCCCACGACCCCGGGACTAGATTGGCCCGCCACCGTCATGTCCAACGACTATAGGGTCGTCCCCACAACCACGGGCCAAAGTTGGCCAGCCGCCGACATGTCCGACGACTATTGGATCGTCCCCACGACCACGGGCCAAAGTTGGCCAGCCGCCGACATGTCCGACGACTATAGGGTCGTCCCCACGACCCCGGGACTAGATTGGTCCGCCACCGTCTTGTCCGAAGACTATAGGGTCGTCCCCACGACCACGGGCCAAAGTTGACCAGCCGCCGACATGTCCGACGACTATAGGGTCATCCCCACGACCCCGGGACTAGATTGGCCCGCCACCGTCATGTCCGACGATTATAGGGTCGTCCCCACGACCGCGAGACTAGATTGGCCCGCCACCGTCATGTCCGACGACAATAGGGTCGTCCCCACGACCCCGGGTCCAGGTTGGCCAGCCGCCGACATTTCCGACGACTATAGAGTCGTCCCCACGACACCGGGCCAAAGTTGGCCAGCCGCCGACATATCCGACGACTATAGGGTCGTCCCCACGACCCCGGGACAAGGTTGGCCCGCCGCCGTCATGTCCAACGACTATAGGGTCGTCCCCACAACCACGGGCCAAAGTTGGCCAGCCGCCGACATGTCCGACGACTATAGGGTCGTCCCCACGACCCCGGGCCAAAGTTGGCCAGCTGCCGACATGTCCGACGACTATAGGGTCGTCCCCACGACCCCGGGACCAGGTTGGCCCGCCGCCGACTTTTCCGACGACTATAGGGTCGTACCCACCACCCCGGGACTAGGCTGAGAAGCCGCCAACATGTCCGACGACTATAGGGTCGTCCCCACGACCCCGGGCCAAAGTTGGCCAGCCGCCGACATGTCCGACGACTATAGGGTCGTCCCCACGACCCGGGACTAGACTGGCCCGCCACCGTCATGTCCGACGACTATAGGGTCATCCCCACGACCCCGGGTCTAGGTTGGCCCGCCGCCGACTTGTCCGACGACTATAGGGTCGTCCCCACGACCCCGGGACTAGGTTGGCTCGCCACCGACATGTCTGACGACTATAGGGTCGTCCCCACGACCCCGGGACTAGATTGGCCCGCCACCGTCAAATCCGACGACTATAGGGTCGTCCCCACGACCCCGGGCCAAACTTGGACAGCCGCCGACTTGTCCGACGACTATAGGGTCGTCCCCACGACCACGGGCCAAAGTTGGCCAGCCGCCGGCTTGTCCGACGATTATAGGGTCGTCCCCACGACCCCGGGACTAGGTTGGCCCGCCGCCGACTTGTCCGACGACTATAGGGTCGTCCCCACGACCCGGGACTAGACTGGCCCGCCACCGGCATGTCCGACGACTATAGGGTCGTTCCCACGACCCCGGGCCAAAGTTGGCAAGCTGCCGACTTATCCGACGACTATAGGGTCGTCCCCATGACCCCGGGACTAGGTAGGCCCGCCGCCGACTTGTCCGACGACTATAGGGTCGTCTCCACGACCCCGGGACTAGATTGGCCCGCCACCGTTATGTCCGACGACTATAGGGTCGTCCCCACGACCACGGGCCAAAGTTGGCCAGCCGCCGACATGTCCGACGACTATAGGGTCGTCCCCACGACCACGGGCCAAAGTTGGCCAGCCGCCGGCTTGTCCGACGATTATAGGGTCGTCCCCACGACCCCGGGACTAGGTTGGCCCGCCGCCGACTTGTCCGACGACTATAGGGTCGTCCCCACGACCCGGGACTAGACTGGCCCGCCACCGGCATGTCCGACGACTATAGGGTCGTTCCCACGACCCCGGGCCAAAGTTGGCAAGCTGCCGACTTATCCGACGACTATAGGGTCGTCCCCATGACCCCGGGACTAGGTAGGCCCGCCGCCGACTTGTCCGACGACTATAGGGTCGTCTCCACGACCCCGGGACTAGATTGGCCCGCCACCGTTATGTCCGACGACTATAGGGTCGTCCCCACGACCACGGGCCAAAGTTGGCCAGCCGCCGACATGTCCGACGACTATAGGGTCGTCCCCACGACCCCGGGACTAGATCGGCCCGCCACCGTCAAGTCCGACGACTATAGGGTCGTCCCCACGACCCCGGGCCAAAGTTGGACAGCCGCCGACTTGTCCGACGACTATAGGGTCGTCCCCACGACCACGGGCCAAAGTTGGCCAGCCGCCGGCTTGTCCGACGATTATAGGGTCGTCCCCACGACCCCGGGACTAGGTTGGCCCGCCGCCGACTTGTCCGACGACTATAGGGTCGTCCCCACGACCGCGGGACTAGATTGGCTCGCCGCCGACTTGTCCGACGACTGTAGGGTCGTCCCCACGACCCCGGGACTAGATTGGCCCGCCACCGTTTTTTCCGACGACTATAGGGTCGTCCCCACGACCACGGGCCAAACCTGGCCAGACGCCGGCTTGTCCGACGACTATAGGGTCGTCCCCATGACCCGGGACTAGACTGGCCCGCCACCGCCATGTCCGACGACTACAGGGTCGTCCCCACGACCCCCGGACTAGGTTGGTACGCCGCCGACTTGTCCGACGAGTATAGGGTCCTCCCCACGACCACGGGCCAAAGTTGGCCAGCCGCCGACATGTCCGACGACTATAGGGTCGTCCCCACGACCCGGGACTAGACTGGCCCGCCACCGACATGTCCGACGACTATCGAGTCGTCCCCACGACCCCGGGTCAATGTTGGCTCGCCGCCGACATGTCCGACGACTATAGGGTCGTCCCCACGACCCCTGGGCCAAAGTTGGACAGCCACCGACATTTCCGACGACTATACGGTCGTCCCCACGACCACGGGCCAAAGTTGGCCAGCCGCCGACATGTCCGACGACTATAGAGTCGTCCCCACGACACCGGGCCAAAGTTGGCCAGCCGCTGACATGTCCAACGAATATAGGGTCGTCCCCACGACCCCGGGTCTAGGTTGGCCAGCCGCCGACATGTCCGACGACAATAGAGTCGTCCCCACGACACCGGGCCAAAGTTGGCCAGCCGCTGACATGTCCAACGACTATAGGGTCGTCCCCACGACCACGGGCCAAAGTTGGCCAGCCGCCGACATGTCCGACGACTATAGGGTCGTCCCCACGACCCGGGACTAGACTGGCCCGCCACCGACATGTCCGACGACTATAGAGTCGTCCCCACGACCCCGGGTCAATGTTGGCTCGCCGCCGACATGTCCGACGACTATAGGGTCGTCCCCACGACCCCCGGGCCAAAGTTGGACAGCCACCGACATTTCCGACGACTATAGGGTCGTCCCCACGACCACGGGCCAAAGTTGGCCAGCCGCCGACATGTCCGACGACAATAGAGTCGTCCCCACGACACCGGGCCAAAGTTGGCCAGCCGCTGACATGTCCAACGACTATAGGGTCGTCCCCACGACCACGGGCCAAAGTTGGCCTGCCGCCGACATATCCGACGACTATAGGGTCGTCCCTACGACCCCGGGACTAGATTGGCCCGCCACCGTCATGTCCAACGACTATAGACGACACATTATGAAAATGAGAGGCTGCTAGTACAAGCGCAAATGGCCACCATATTTGGCTTACCGACGCTCACTCGTGAGTCGGCTACGGAACTGAAAACCTTCTATTTTACTATTTGTGACTGCGTCGAAGCCCTTGCTGCCATGGATCGCCCGTTTGATGCCTCAGGAGACTGGCTGGTTTATTGGCTGGTCGAAAGGCTGGACCAGCAATCACGAAGAGAGTGGGAGACTCAGCTCGGCCCCAAGACCACCCCTCCGACTTTTCAGGAACTCAAGGCGTTCATTAAGAATCGCATTATCACCGTTGGAGCGTTGGAAGGTGGCAAAACTAAAGGCCATGGTACGTCTAAAGCTGCCGGGAACCAGAAGTCTGCGAAGGTGTTGCAGGTCTCTAAGACCAACCGCTATCAAGCACCGTGCGGGTTGTGTGGAGCCAACCATTTCGTTTTCTTCTGTGACGTTTACAAATCAAAAACCGTGCACGAACGTCGTGAAGCACTAACGACAGCTCATTTGTGCTATAATTGCCTCGGACGCCATCAAGTGAATGAGTGCGGTTCGGAGAAACGGTGTCAACTGTGCAACGGGAAACACCACACCACCATCCATGAGGACAGCGCGGACACTGGCACCGGTGAAGAGGTTACTGCTAACACCTCTAGCTGTACCTCGAGCGCTCTACCTGCTGTGCTCCTGGCCACTGCGCGCGTAAAAGTGTTGCAACCCGACGGCGATTCCAGAATTGTGCGAGCCCTCGTCGACCAAGGTAGCGAGGTGTCCCTGATCACCGCCGCATTGGCTCAGCAGCTACGCCTACCGCGGAGATCAGCCAACATACGCCTCATCGGCGTCGGGAAACAGCTCCCCGAGCGGGTCCGAGGAAAGGTGCAGCTGAAATTCACCGCACACACTAACGCTACGAAGAGACATCTAATAGAAGCCTTGGTGCTGCCACAAATTACGGCGTACCAGCCACGCCTCGGCAACCAAGTTTCGACATGGACTCACCTCCAAGGACTCCCACTAGCGGATCCCAGCTATGACGGAGACGGGCCAATTGATCTGTTACTGGGAGCCGATGCCTATGCCCTCATACTGCGGGACGGTCTCATTAAAGGTGGCATCGGTGAACCCATGGCCCAGAACACGACGCTGGGTTGGATCGTGTCAGGGCCAGCCACAAAGGGATTGAGAAGTGATGACGCCGGCAACCATGCTCTCGGGACGCTCCAATGCACGGCGACTGAGGAGCTCGTGCCGCTAGTACGCCGCTTCTGGGAACAGGAGGAAGTCGTGGTGACACCAGCTTACACGGCCGAAGAACAGAGCTGCGAGGACCATTATCGGACCACTCACCAACGTTTACCGTCCGGTCGCTACATGGTCCGACTCCCATTCCACATCGATCGAGAGCTCGGAGAGTCCCATCATGGAGCCCAACGCATGCTGCTACGGATGGAGGCCAAATTCCGCAGGGATCCCATCTTCGCTCAGGCCTACGGAGAATTCATGCGTGAGTACATGCAACTCACGCACATGACCAAAGTTCATGGGGACATTACAGGGCCAGCTTTCTATCTGCCACATCACGGAGTGCTAAAGGAAAGCAGTACAACCACTAGACTGCGAGTGGTATTCAACGGCTCGTACGTCACCTCATCTGGTCACTCACTGAACGAGCGACTGATGATAGGACCTAATCTTCTCCCCAGTCTGCACCAACTCGTGCTGCGTTGGCGTATACATCGTGTCTGCCTCACCGCAGACATTGAGAAAATGTATAGGCAGATACTACTCCATCCAGATGATCGCCAATTTCAACTAGTTCTGTGGAGAGAAAACGAGGACACGGACATGGACACTTACACCCTCAACACGGTGACGTACGGCCTAGCCTGTGCACCATTCCTTGCTATTCGGACGCTGAAGCAATTGGCTGACGATGAACGAGCCCGACATCCAAGAGCGGCGGTCATCCTGGAACGTGACGTGTACGTGGATGACGTCGTGACTGGTGCCGACTCCGTGCAGGAGGCACTCGAACTACAAGACGACTTGCGTCAACTATGCACGGCGGGCGGCTTCAATCTACGGAAATGGGCGTCCAACCAACCAGCACTGATGGAGCAGGTCCCCACCGGCGACGCTATCCCGGAATGCAAGTGGCAAGCTGACGAAACCCATCAAGCCCTGGGCGTCCACTGGAGCCCAGCCGATGACAGCTTCAGGGTCCGAGTGCAGCCAATCCAACCGGACTACGAAGTGACGCGGCGAACGGTCCTATCTACAATTGCGAAAATATTTGATCCACTAGGACTGGTATCCCCGGTAACGGTCAATGCCAAAATATTTATGCAATCACTGTGGCTTACCAATTTAGCTTGGGACACCCCTCTTCCGTCGACTGAGACCAACTACTGGCGTCACTTCATTAGCGAACTACCAGAGCTAAACCACATCGTCGTTCCCCGCTGGCTCGGCCTACACCGGTCACCTCAACGCCTAGAACTTCATGGCTTCGCCGACGCTTCAGAGCGAGCCTATGCAGCGGTGATATATCTCCGAGTGGTGGACTGCGATGGCGCCATCCGGACCCAGCTGGTCACTGCTAAGACCAAGGTGGCTCCGTTAAGAAAAATCTCACTACCACGACTCGAACTCTGTGCTGCTACCCTGCTGACCCGCCTAGCGACGCTCACATCCAAGAGCCTGGAATTGGAGAACATTGCTGTTCATTTGTGGAGTGACTCTACGATTACTCTCTCATGGATCCAAGGTCACCCGGCACGCTGGAAGACATACGTGGCCAATCGCGTGTCGGAAATCCAGCTCGCACTGCCTGATGCTCACTGGCACCATGTCTGCAGCCAGGACAATCCAGCAGACTGCGCTTCGAGAGGGCTCGCTCCCAGCCAGCTACCAGACTTCGATCTTTGGTGGACCGGACCCTCCTGGCTGACTTCACCATCAGGATGGGACGATGGGGAGCAACTTGCGGTGCTGTCGACGGATCTCGAGAGCAGAACTACTGCTGTCGTGTCGTCTCCTGGTGATCCTGCACATGGGGAGGAAATTTTAAACAGGCACTCATGTATATCTTCTCTCTTTAGAACCACCGCCTGGTGCTTGCGGTGGCTCCCACGACATTCAACAGCCACACGAGGAGAGTACCTGACACCTGCAGAGATAGAGGCAGCCCGAACGCGATGGCTCCGTCTCGTCCAGCATCAGATGTTTGCAGCGGACATCCAGCAGCTGGAACAAGGACGTCCGCTACCAAGCCGCAGCAAGCTGCTAGCACTTCATCCGTACCTGGACGATCAAGGTCTCCTGCGAGTCGGGGGTCGCCTGCGCCACTCAGCGCTGCCTTCGGATGCCCAACATCAAGTCATTCTCCCAAATGATCACAGACTGACGGAACTAGTGGTTGACGAGGCCCATCAGCGCACGCTGCATGGAGGAACGCAGCTAACTCTGTCCACCTTGAGGCAACACTATTGGATTCTGCAGGGCAGACAGCGAGTCAAGGCCCTGATTCACCGCTGCGTCACCTGTACACGATGGCGAGCAACCACAGGGAGACAGCTTATGGGAGACTTACCAGAGCGCAGGGTGACTCCAGCCCGCCCTTTCTTACACGTGGGGCTAGACTACGCTGGACCCCTCACGCTTTTGGCCATACGGGGAAGAGGATGCCGTACACACAAAGGCTACGTCGCTCTCTTTGTATGCCTGTGTACTCGTGCGGTTCACTTAGAGTTGGTTTCAGATTGCAGCACTGAAGCCTTCCTCGCGGCTCTACGACGTTTTACATCCCGTCGAGGACTCTGCACTGTGATTCAGAGCGACCGGGGAACCAACTTCATGGGAGCTGCCCGTGAACTGCGGGAAATGCTGGCGCACCTTGAAAACAATCATGAGGTCATCCGATCTACTCTACTGAGGGACGGCATCGAGTGGCGCTTCAACCCTCCTGCTGCTCCTCACTTCGGAGGACTCTGGGAAGCAGCCGTGAAGTCCACTAAACATCATCTTCGGCGCGTGGTGGGCGATCAGCATCTTACTTTCGAGGAGATGACAACGCTGCTCTCCCAAATCGAAGCCTGCCTGAACTCGCGGCCTCTACAGGCAATCAGCGACGATCCTGGGGACCTGAACGCCTTGACACCAGGGCACTTTATCATCGGAGAGCCACTCCTCAGTCTGCCAGATCCTCCCATCGACGACGTTCCCCCGACCAGGCTCTCACGATGGCACCTTCTGCAACACATGCGGTTGCAGTTTTGGAAGCGGTGGGCCGCCGAATACTTACAGTCTCTTCAAGCACGCAACAAATGGACCCGCCAGCACCCGCAGCCCCGAGTCGGAGACTTGTGTCTCATCAAATCAGAGTTGACTTCACCGGCGCGGTGGCCGCTTGCCCGAGTCACAACACTGCACCCTGGTCCTGATGGGTTAACTCGCGTCGCAACGGTTAAAACTTCCTGCTCAGAATTTGTGCGACCGATTAGTAAATTAGTTTTGCTTCCAATTCCACAGGGCACTGATGCAACCACGCCAGTCGCTGACCGGATTTCGCCCTAGATCACTCCACACTTTCACCTCCGTTGCCGGACGCCTCCACATGGGTCCAGCGGCGCTGCTGCTACGCGCTCGGACCACGCCCTATCGACCAACGCATCGATCGCCAGCAATCTTCACACTATTCATCGGGCGATGAATGCCGGGGAATAAATGTTCGAGAAAAGAGGCATTCTTGCGCCATCTTACAGAACCGTCAATAATTAGGCGATTAGCGGCTCAGCCCGCTGACTCATGTGGAGCCGCGATCACGATCCCTTCCCTCGATTCGCGATCGATGGAAGGGGGAGACTTCTTCCTTCCAGGAAACCGACGGCGTTTTACTGGATCACTCTGTTCGCGATTTCGCTACGCTATACACGCTTCTTCCACGCGATTTCGCTACGCTTTGCTCTTGTGCACTTGCTGCTTTGCTACGCTACTAAATCGCGCTGTAACTTGCTATAGTGCTTTCGGGTTTGTCGCGCCTGCTTGCGTCAAACGCTTCCGTTAAAATAGTTTAGTTATTGTAAATAGTGTGTAATTTATTGTGACATTGTACATAGACTCAATATAATCGTGAACGTTTCGTTAAAGTCCTCGTGCCTCAGAGAGATAAAGCCTCCTCGTCGTGCTTTAAGAAGCTCCTGCAATTCCTTGCCCGATCCGCTGATAAGCTTTCTAACACGCTGATATGTCCGACGACTATACGGTCGTCCCCACGACCCCGGGAATAGATTGGCCCGCCACCGTCATTTCCGACGACTATAGGGTCGTCCCCACGACTCCGGGCCAAAGTTGGCCAGCCGCCGACATGTCCGACGACTATAGGGTCGTCCCCACGACCCGGGACTAGACTGGCCCGCCACCGTCATGTCCGACGACTATAGGGTCATCCCCACGACCCCGGGTCTAGGTTGGCCCGCCGCCGACTTGTCCGACGACTATAGGGTCGTCCCCACGACCCCGGGACTAGGTTGGCTCGCCACCGACATGTCTGACGACTATAGGGTCGTCCCCACGACCCCGGGACTAGATTGGCCCGCCACCGTCAAATCCGACGACTATAGGGTCGTCCCCACGACCCCGGGCCAAACTTGGACAGCCGCCGACTTGTCCGACGACTATAGGGTCGTCCCCACGACCACGGGCCAAAGTTGGCCAGCCGCCGGCTTGTCCGACGATTATAGGGTCGTCCCCACGACCCCGGGACTAGGTTGGCCCGCCGCCGACTTGTCCGACGACTATAGGGTCGTCCCCACGACCCGGGACTAGACTGGCCCGCCACCGGCATGTCCGACGACTATAGGGTCGTTCCCACGACCCCGGGCCAAAGTTGGCAAGCTGCCGACTTATCCGACGACTATAGGGTCGTCCCCATGACCCCGGGACTAGGTAGGCCCGCCGCCGACTTGTCCGACGACTATAGGGTCGTCTCCACGACCCCGGGACTAGATTGGCCCGCCACCGTTATGTCCGACGACTATAGGGTCGTCCCCACGACCACGGGCCAAAGTTGGCCAGCCGCCGACATGTCCGACGACTATAGGGTCGTCCCCACGACCCCGGGACTAGATCGGCCCGCCACCGTCAAGTCCGACGACTATAGGGTCGTCCCCACGACCCCGGGCCAAAGTTGGACAGCCGCCGACTTGTCCGACGACTATAGGGTCGTCCCCACGACCACGGGCCAAAGTTGGCCAGCCGCCGGCTTGTCCGACGATTATAGGGTCGTCCCCACGACCCCGGGACTAGGTTGGCCCGCCGCCGACTTGTCCGACGACTATAGGGTCGTCCCCACGACCGCGGGACTAGATTGGCTCGCCGCCGACTTGTCCGACGACTGTAGGGTCGTCCCCACGACCCCGGGACTAGATTGGCCCGCCACCGTTTTTTCCGACGACTATAGGGTCGTCCCCACGACCACGGGCCAAACCTGGCCAGACGCCGGCTTGTCCGACGACTATAGGGTCGTCCCCATGACCCGGGACTAGACTGGCCCGCCACCGCCATGTCCGACGACTACAGGGTCGTCCCCACGACCCCCGGACTAGGTTGGTACGCCGCCGACTTGTCCGACGAGTATAGGGTCCTCCCCACGACCACGGGCCAAAGTTGGCCAGCCGCCGACATGTCCGACGACTATAGGGTCGTCCCCACGACCCGGGACTAGACTGGCCCGCCACCGACATGTCCGACGACTATCGAGTCGTCCCCACGACCCCGGGTCAATGTTGGCTCGCCGCCGACATGTCCGACGACTATAGGGTCGTCCCCACGACCCCTGGGCCAAAGTTGGACAGCCACCGACATTTCCGACGACTATACGGTCGTCCCCACGACCACGGGCCAAAGTTGGCCAGCCGCCGACATGTCCGACGACTATAGAGTCGTCCCCACGACACCGGGCCAAAGTTGGCCAGCCGCTGACATGTCCAACGAATATAGGGTCGTCCCCACGACCCCGGGTCTAGGTTGGCCAGCCGCCGACATGTCCGACGACAATAGAGTCGTCCCCACGACACCGGGCCAAAGTTGGCCAGCCGCTGACATGTCCAACGACTATAGGGTCGTCCCCACGACCACGGGCCAAAGTTGGCCAGCCGCCGACATGTCCGACGACTATAGGGTCGTCCCCACGACCCGGGACTAGACTGGCCCGCCACCGACATGTCCGACGACTATAGAGTCGTCCCCACGACCCCGGGTCAATGTTGGCTCGCCGCCGACATGTCCGACGACTATAGGGTCGTCCCCACGACCCCCGGGCCAAAGTTGGACAGCCACCGACATTTCCGACGACTATAGGGTCGTCCCCACGACCACGGGCCAAAGTTGGCCAGCCGCCGACATGTCCGACGACAATAGAGTCGTCCCCACGACACCGGGCCAAAGTTGGCCAGCCGCTGACATGTCCAACGACTATAGGGTCGTCCCCACGACCACGGGCCAAAGTTGGCCTGCCGCCGACATATCCGACGACTATAGGGTCGTCCCTACGACCCCGGGACTAGATTGGCCCGCCACCGTCATGTCCAACGACTATAGACGACACATTATGAAAATGAGAGGCTGCTAGTACAAGCGCAAATGGCCACCATATTTGGCTTACCGACGCTCACTCGTGAGTCGGCTACGGAACTGAAAACCTTCTATTTTACTATTTGTGACTGCGTCGAAGCCCTTGCTGCCATGGATCGCCCGTTTGATGCCTCAGGAGACTGGCTGGTTTATTGGCTGGTCGAAAGGCTGGACCAGCAATCACGAAGAGAGTGGGAGACTCAGCTCGGCCCCAAGACCACCCCTCCGACTTTTCAGGAACTCAAGGCGTTCATTAAGAATCGCATTATCACCGTTGGAGCGTTGGAAGGTGGCAAAACTAAAGGCCATGGTACGTCTAAAGCTGCCGGGAACCAGAAGTCTGCGAAGGTGTTGCAGGTCTCTAAGACCAACCGCTATCAAGCACCGTGCGGGTTGTGTGGAGCCAACCATTTCGTTTTCTTCTGTGACGTTTACAAATCAAAAACCGTGCACGAACGTCGTGAAGCACTAACGACAGCTCATTTGTGCTATAATTGCCTCGGACGCCATCAAGTGAATGAGTGCGGTTCGGAGAAACGGTGTCAACTGTGCAACGGGAAACACCACACCACCATCCATGAGGACAGCGCGGACACTGGCACCGGTGAAGAGGTTACTGCTAACACCTCTAGCTGTACCTCGAGCGCTCTACCTGCTGTGCTCCTGGCCACTGCGCGCGTAAAAGTGTTGCAACCCGACGGCGATTCCAGAATTGTGCGAGCCCTCGTCGACCAAGGTAGCGAGGTGTCCCTGATCACCGCCGCATTGGCTCAGCAGCTACGCCTACCGCGGAGATCAGCCAACATACGCCTCATCGGCGTCGGGAAACAGCTCCCCGAGCGGGTCCGAGGAAAGGTGCAGCTGAAATTCACCGCACACACTAACGCTACGAAGAGACATCTAATAGAAGCCTTGGTGCTGCCACAAATTACGGCGTACCAGCCACGCCTCGGCAACCAAGTTTCGACATGGACTCACCTCCAAGGACTCCCACTAGCGGATCCCAGCTATGACGGAGACGGGCCAATTGATCTGTTACTGGGAGCCGATGCCTATGCCCTCATACTGCGGGACGGTCTCATTAAAGGTGGCATCGGTGAACCCATGGCCCAGAACACGACGCTGGGTTGGATCGTGTCAGGGCCAGCCACAAAGGGATTGAGAAGTGATGACGCCGGCAACCATGCTCTCGGGACGCTCCAATGCACGGCGACTGAGGAGCTCGTGCCGCTAGTACGCCGCTTCTGGGAACAGGAGGAAGTCGTGGTGACACCAGCTTACACGGCCGAAGAACAGAGCTGCGAGGACCATTATCGGACCACTCACCAACGTTTACCGTCCGGTCGCTACATGGTCCGACTCCCATTCCACATCGATCGAGAGCTCGGAGAGTCCCATCATGGAGCCCAACGCATGCTGCTACGGATGGAGGCCAAATTCCGCAGGGATCCCATCTTCGCTCAGGCCTACGGAGAATTCATGCGTGAGTACATGCAACTCACGCACATGACCAAAGTTCATGGGGACATTACAGGGCCAGCTTTCTATCTGCCACATCACGGAGTGCTAAAGGAAAGCAGTACAACCACTAGACTGCGAGTGGTATTCAACGGCTCGTACGTCACCTCATCTGGTCACTCACTGAACGAGCGACTGATGATAGGACCTAATCTTCTCCCCAGTCTGCACCAACTCGTGCTGCGTTGGCGTATACATCGTGTCTGCCTCACCGCAGACATTGAGAAAATGTATAGGCAGATACTACTCCATCCAGATGATCGCCAATTTCAACTAGTTCTGTGGAGAGAAAACGAGGACACGGACATGGACACTTACACCCTCAACACGGTGACGTACGGCCTAGCCTGTGCACCATTCCTTGCTATTCGGACGCTGAAGCAATTGGCTGACGATGAACGAGCCCGACATCCAAGAGCGGCGGTCATCCTGGAACGTGACGTGTACGTGGATGACGTCGTGACTGGTGCCGACTCCGTGCAGGAGGCACTCGAACTACAAGACGACTTGCGTCAACTATGCACGGCGGGCGGCTTCAATCTACGGAAATGGGCGTCCAACCAACCAGCACTGATGGAGCAGGTCCCCACCGGCGACGCTATCCCGGAATGCAAGTGGCAAGCTGACGAAACCCATCAAGCCCTGGGCGTCCACTGGAGCCCAGCCGATGACAGCTTCAGGGTCCGAGTGCAGCCAATCCAACCGGACTACGAAGTGACGCGGCGAACGGTCCTATCTACAATTGCGAAAATATTTGATCCACTAGGACTGGTATCCCCGGTAACGGTCAATGCCAAAATATTTATGCAATCACTGTGGCTTACCAATTTAGCTTGGGACACCCCTCTTCCGTCGACTGAGACCAACTACTGGCGTCACTTCATTAGCGAACTACCAGAGCTAAACCACATCGTCGTTCCCCGCTGGCTCGGCCTACACCGGTCACCTCAACGCCTAGAACTTCATGGCTTCGCCGACGCTTCAGAGCGAGCCTATGCAGCGGTGATATATCTCCGAGTGGTGGACTGCGATGGCGCCATCCGGACCCAGCTGGTCACTGCTAAGACCAAGGTGGCTCCGTTAAGAAAAATCTCACTACCACGACTCGAACTCTGTGCTGCTACCCTGCTGACCCGCCTAGCGACGCTCACATCCAAGAGCCTGGAATTGGAGAACATTGCTGTTCATTTGTGGAGTGACTCTACGATTACTCTCTCATGGATCCAAGGTCACCCGGCACGCTGGAAGACATACGTGGCCAATCGCGTGTCGGAAATCCAGCTCGCACTGCCTGATGCTCACTGGCACCATGTCTGCAGCCAGGACAATCCAGCAGACTGCGCTTCGAGAGGGCTCGCTCCCAGCCAGCTACCAGACTTCGATCTTTGGTGGACCGGACCCTCCTGGCTGACTTCACCATCAGGATGGGACGATGGGGAGCAACTTGCGGTGCTGTCGACGGATCTCGAGAGCAGAACTACTGCTGTCGTGTCGTCTCCTGGTGATCCTGCACATGGGGAGGAAATTTTAAACAGGCACTCATGTATATCTTCTCTCTTTAGAACCACCGCCTGGTGCTTGCGGTGGCTCCCACGACATTCAACAGCCACACGAGGAGAGTACCTGACACCTGCAGAGATAGAGGCAGCCCGAACGCGATGGCTCCGTCTCGTCCAGCATCAGATGTTTGCAGCGGACATCCAGCAGCTGGAACAAGGACGTCCGCTACCAAGCCGCAGCAAGCTGCTAGCACTTCATCCGTACCTGGACGATCAAGGTCTCCTGCGAGTCGGGGGTCGCCTGCGCCACTCAGCGCTGCCTTCGGATGCCCAACATCAAGTCATTCTCCCAAATGATCACAGACTGACGGAACTAGTGGTTGACGAGGCCCATCAGCGCACGCTGCATGGAGGAACGCAGCTAACTCTGTCCACCTTGAGGCAACACTATTGGATTCTGCAGGGCAGACAGCGAGTCAAGGCCCTGATTCACCGCTGCGTCACCTGTACACGATGGCGAGCAACCACAGGGAGACAGCTTATGGGAGACTTACCAGAGCGCAGGGTGACTCCAGCCCGCCCTTTCTTACACGTGGGGCTAGACTACGCTGGACCCCTCACGCTTTTGGCCATACGGGGAAGAGGATGCCGTACACACAAAGGCTACGTCGCTCTCTTTGTATGCCTGTGTACTCGTGCGGTTCACTTAGAGTTGGTTTCAGATTGCAGCACTGAAGCCTTCCTCGCGGCTCTACGACGTTTTACATCCCGTCGAGGACTCTGCACTGTGATTCAGAGCGACCGGGGAACCAACTTCATGGGAGCTGCCCGTGAACTGCGGGAAATGCTGGCGCACCTTGAAAACAATCATGAGGTCATCCGATCTACTCTACTGAGGGACGGCATCGAGTGGCGCTTCAACCCTCCTGCTGCTCCTCACTTCGGAGGACTCTGGGAAGCAGCCGTGAAGTCCACTAAACATCATCTTCGGCGCGTGGTGGGCGATCAGCATCTTACTTTCGAGGAGATGACAACGCTGCTCTCCCAAATCGAAGCCTGCCTGAACTCGCGGCCTCTACAGGCAATCAGCGACGATCCTGGGGACCTGAACGCCTTGACACCAGGGCACTTTATCATCGGAGAGCCACTCCTCAGTCTGCCAGATCCTCCCATCGACGACGTTCCCCCGACCAGGCTCTCACGATGGCACCTTCTGCAACACATGCGGTTGCAGTTTTGGAAGCGGTGGGCCGCCGAATACTTACAGTCTCTTCAAGCACGCAACAAATGGACCCGCCAGCACCCGCAGCCCCGAGTCGGAGACTTGTGTCTCATCAAATCAGAGTTGACTTCACCGGCGCGGTGGCCGCTTGCCCGAGTCACAACACTGCACCCTGGTCCTGATGGGTTAACTCGCGTCGCAACGGTTAAAACTTCCTGCTCAGAATTTGTGCGACCGATTAGTAAATTAGTTTTGCTTCCAATTCCACAGGGCACTGATGCAACCACGCCAGTCGCTGACCGGATTTCGCCCTAGATCACTCCACACTTTCACCTCCGTTGCCGGACGCCTCCACATGGGTCCAGCGGCGCTGCTGCTACGCGCTCGGACCACGCCCTATCGACCAACGCATCGATCGCCAGCAATCTTCACACTATTCATCGGGCGATGAATGCCGGGGAATAAATGTTCGAGAAAAGAGGCATTCTTGCGCCATCTTACAGAACCGTCAATAATTAGGCGATTAGCGGCTCAGCCCGCTGACTCATGTGGAGCCGCGATCACGATCCCTTCCCTCGATTCGCGATCGATGGAAGGGGGAGACTTCTTCCTTCCAGGAAACCGACGGCGTTTTACTGGATCACTCTGTTCGCGATTTCGCTACGCTATACACGCTTCTTCCACGCGATTTCGCTACGCTTTGCTCTTGTGCACTTGCTGCTTTGCTACGCTACTAAATCGCGCTGTAACTTGCTATAGTGCTTTCGGGTTTGTCGCGCCTGCTTGCGTCAAACGCTTCCGTTAAAATAGTTTAGTTATTGTAAATAGTGTGTAATTTATTGTGACATTGTACATAGACTCAATATAATCGTGAACGTTTCGTTAAAGTCCTCGTGCCTCAGAGAGATAAAGCCTCCTCGTCGTGCTTTAAGAAGCTCCTGCAATTCCTTGCCCGATCCGCTGATAAGCTTTCTAACACGCTGATATGTCCGACGACTATACGGTCGTCCCCACGACCCCGGGAATAGATTGGCCCGCCACCGTCATTTCCGACGACTATAGGGTCGTCCCCACGACTCCGGGCCAAAGTTGGCCAGCCGCCGACATGTCCGACGACTATAGGGTCGTCCCCACGACCCGGGACTAGACTGGCCCGCCACCGTCATGTCCGACGACTATAGGGTCATCCCCACGACCCCGGGTCTAGGTTGGCCCGCCGCCGACTTGTCCGACGACTATAGGGTCGTCCCCACGACCCCGGGACTAGGTTGGCTCGCCACCGACATGTCTGACGACTATAGGGTCGTCCCCACGACCCCGGGACTAGATTGGCCCGCCACCGTCAAATCCGACGACTATAGGGTCGTCCCCACGACCCCGGGCCAAACTTGGACAGCCGCCGACTTGTCCGACGACTATAGGGTCGTCCCCACGACCACGGGCCAAAGTTGGCCAGCCGCCGGCTTGTCCGACGATTATAGGGTCGTCCCCACGACCCCGGGACTAGGTTGGCCCGCCGCCGACTTGTCCGACGACTATAGGGTCGTCCCCACGACCCGGGACTAGACTGGCCCGCCACCGGCATGTCCGACGACTATAGGGTCGTTCCCACGACCCCGGGCCAAAGTTGGCAAGCTGCCGACTTATCCGACGACTATAGGGTCGTCCCCATGACCCCGGGACTAGGTAGGCCCGCCGCCGACTTGTCCGACGACTATAGGGTCGTCTCCACGACCCCGGGACTAGATTGGCCCGCCACCGTTATGTCCGACGACTATAGGGTCGTCCCCACGACCACGGGCCAAAGTTGGCCAGCCGCCGACATGTCCGACGACTATAGGGTCGTCCCCACGACCCCGGGACTAGATCGGCCCGCCACCGTCAAGTCCGACGACTATAGGGTCGTCCCCACGACCCCGGGCCAAAGTTGGACAGCCGCCGACTTGTCCGACGACTATAGGGTCGTCCCTACGACCCCGGGACTAGATTGGCCCGCCACCGTCATGTCCAACGATTATATGGTCGTCCCCACGACACCGGGACTAGATTGGCCCGCCACCGTCATGTCCGATGATTATAGGGTCGTCCCCACGACCCCGGGACAAGCTTGTCCCGCCGCCGACTTGACCGACGACTATAGGGTCGTCCCCACGACCCCGGGACTAGATTGGCCCGCCACCGTCAAGTCCGACGACCTCGGGACTAGGTTGGCCAGCCGCCGACATGTCCGACGACTATAGGGTCGTCCCCACGACCCCGGGTCTAGGTTGGCCAGCCGCCGACATGTCCGACGACAATAGAGTCGTCCCCACGACACCGGGCCAAAGTTGGCCAGCCGCTGACATGTCCAACGAATATAGGGTCGTCCCCACGACCCCGGGTCTAGGTTGGCCAGCCGCCGACATGTCCGACGACAATAGAGTCGTCCCCACGACACCGGGCCAAAGTTGGCCAGCCGCTGACATGTCCAACGACTATAGGGTCGTCCCCACGACCACGGGCCAAAGTTGGCCAGCCGCCGACATGTCCGACGACTATTGGATCGTCCCCACGACACCGGGCCAAAGTTGGACAGCCCCCGACATGTCCGACGACTATAGGGTCGTCCCCACGACCCCCGGACTTGGTTGGTACGCCGCCGACTTGTCCGACGAGTATAGGGTCCTCCCCACGACCACGGGCCAAAGTTGGCCAGCCGCCGACATGTCCGACGACTATAGGGTCGTCCCCACGACCCGGGACTAGACTGGCCCGCCACCGACATGTCCGACGACTATAGAGTCGTCCCCACGACCCCGGGTCAATGTTGGCTCGCCGCCGACATGTCCGACGACTATAGGGTCGTCCCCACGACCCCCGGGCCAAAGTTGGACAGCCACCGACATTTCCGACGACTATAGGGTCGTCCCCACGACCACGGGCCAAAGTTGGCCAGCCGCCGACATGTCCGACGACAATAGAGTCGTCCCCACGACACCGGGCCAAAGTTGGCCAGCCGCTGACATGTCCAACGACTATAGGGTCGTCCCCACGACCACGGGCCAAAGTTGGCCTGCCGCCGACATATCCGACGACTATAGGGTCGTCCCCACGACCCCGGGCCAAAGTTGGCCAGCCGCCGACATGTCCGACGACTATAGGGTCGTCCCCACGACCCGGGACTAGACTGGCCCGCCACGGACATGTCCGACGACTATAGGGTCGTCCCCACGACCCGGGACTAGACTGGCCCGCCACCGTCATGTCCGACGACTATAGGGTCGTCCCCACGACCCCCGGACTAGGTTGGCCGGCCGCCGACTTGTCCGACGACTATAGGGTCGTCCCCACGACCCCCCGACTAGGTGGGCTCGCCGCCGACTTGTCCGACGACTATAGGGTCGTTCCCACGACCCCGGGCCAAAGTTGGCAAGCTGCCGACTTATCCGACGACTATAGGGTCGTCCCCACGATCCCGGGACTAGGTAGGCCCGCCGCCGACTTGTCCGACGACTATAGGGTCGCCCCACGACCCCGGGACTAGATTGGCCCGCCACCGTTATGTCCGACGACTATAGGCTCGTCCCCACGACCACGGGCCAAAGTTGGCCAGCCGCCGACATGTGCGACGACTATAGGGTCGTCCCTATGACTCCGGGACTAGATTGGCCCGCCACCGTCATGTCCGACGACAATAGGGTCGTCCCCACGACCCCGGGTCTAGGTTGGCCAGCCGCCGACATGTCCGACGACTAAACAGTCGTCCCCACGACCACGGGCCAAAGTTGGCCAGCCGCCGTCATGTCCGACGACTATCGGATCGACCCCACGACCACGGACCAAAGTTGGCCAGCCGCCGACATGTGCGACGACTATAGGGTCGTCCCCACGACCCCGGGACTAGATTGGCCCGCCACCGTTATGTCCGACGACAATAGGGTCGTCCCCACGACCCCGGGTCCAGGTTGGCCAGCCGCCGACATGTCCGACGAATATAGAGTCGCCCCACGACACCGGGCCAAAGTTGGCCAGCCGGCGACATGTACGACGACTATAGGGTCGTCCCCACGACCCCGGGACTAGATTGGCCCGCCAACGTCATGTCCGACGTCTATAGGGTCGTCCCCACGACAACGGGCCTACGTTGGCCAGCCGCCGACATGTCCGACGACTATAGGGTCGTCCCCACGACCCCGGGACTAGGTTGGCTCGCCGCCGACATGTCCGACGACTATAGGGTCGTCCCCACGACCTCGGGACTGGATTGGCCCGCCAACGTCATATCCGACGACAATAGGGTCGTCCCCACGACCCCGGGTCCAGGTTGGCCAGCCGCCGACATGTCCGACGAATATAGAGTCGCCCCACGACACCGGGCCAAAGTTGGCCAGCCGGCGACATGTACGACGACTATAGGGTCGTCCCCACGACCCCGGGACTAGATTGGCCCGCCAACGTCATGTCCGACGTCTATAGGGTCGTCCCCACGACAACGGGCCTACGTTGGCCAGCCGCCGACATGTCCGACGACTATAGGGTCGTCCCCACGACCCCGGGACTAGGTTGACTCGCCGCCGTCTTGTCCGACGATTATAGCGTCGCCCCGACGACCACGGGCCGAAGTTGGCCAGCCGCCGATAAGTCCGACGACTATAGGGTCGTCCCCACAACCCCGGGACTAGATTGGCCCGACACCGTCAAGTCCGACGACTATAGGGTCGTCCCCACGACCCCGGGACTAGGCTGAGCTGCCGCCGACATGTCCGACGACTATAGGGTCGTCCCCACGACCCTGGGAATAGATTGGCCCGCCACCGTCATGTCCGACGACTATAGCGTCGTCCCCACGACCCCGGGACTAGATTGGCCCGCCACCGTCATGTCCGACGACTATAGGGTCGTCCCCACGACCCCGGGTCTAGGTTGGCCAGCCGCCGACATGTCCGACGACTATAGGGTCGTCCCCACGACCCCGGGACTAGGTTGACTCGCCGCCGTCTTGTCCGACGATTATAGCGTCGCCCCGACGACCACGGGCCGAAGTTGGCCAGCCGCCGCTATGTCCGACGACTATAGGGTCGTCCCCAAGACCCGGGGCTATATTGGCCCGCCACCGTCATGTCCGACGACTATAGGGTCGTCCCCACGACCCGGGGCTATATTGGCCCGCCACTGTCATGTCCGACGAATATAGGGTCGTCCCCACGACCACGGGCCAAGGTTGGCCAGCCGCCGATATGTCCGACGACTATAGGGTCGTCCCCACGTCCCCGGGACTAGATTGGCCCGCCACCGTCATGTCCGACGAATATAGGGTCGTCCCCACGACCTCGGGTCTAGGTTGGCCAGCCGCCGACATGTCCGACGAATATAGGGTCGTCCCCACGACCTCGGGACTAGGTCGGCCAGCCGGCGACATGTCCGACGACTATAGGGTCGTCCCCTCGACCCCGGGCCAATAATGGCCAATCGCCGACATGTCCGACGACTATAGGATCGTACCTACGACCCCGGGACTTGATTGCCCCGGCACCGTCATGTGCGGCGACTATCGGATCGTCCCCACGACCCGGGGCTATATTGGCCCGCCACTGTCATGTCCGACGAATATAGGGTCGTCCCCACGACCACGGGCCAAGGTTGGCCAGCCGCCGATATGTCCGACGACTATAGGGTCGTCCCCACGTCCCCGGGACTAGATTGGCCCGCCACCGTCATGTCCGACGAATATAGGGTCGTCCCCACGACCCCGGGTCTAGGTTGGCCAGCCGCCGACATGTCCGACGACTATAGGGTCGTCCCCACGACCCCGGGACTAGGTTGACTCGCCGCCGTCTTGTCCGACGATTATAGCGTCGCCCCGACGACCACGGGCCGAAGTTGGCCAGCCGCCGCTATGTCCGACGACTATAGGGTCGTCCCCAAGACCCGGGGCTATATTGGCCCGCCACCGTCATGTCCGACGACTATAGGGTCGTCCCCACGACCCGGGGCTATATTGGCCCGCCACTGTCATGTCCGACGAATATAGGGTCGTCCCCACGACCACGGGCCAAGGTTGGCCAGCCGCCGATATGTCCGACGACTATAGGGTCGTCCCCACGTCCCCGGGACTAGATTGGCCCGCCACCGTCATGTCCGACGAATATAGGGTCGTCCCCACGACCCCGGGAATAGGCTGACAAGCCGCCAACATGTCCGACGACTATAGGGTCATCCCCAGGACCCCGGGCCAAAGTTGGCCAGCCGCCGACATGTCCGACGATTATTGGATCGTCCCCACGACCCCGGGCCAAAGTTGGCCAGCCGCCGACATGTCCGACGATTATTGGATCGTCCCCACGACCCCGGGCCAAAGTTGGCCAGCCGCCGACATGTCCGACGACTATAGGGTCGTCCCCCGACCCCGAGACTAGATTGGCCCGCTACCGTCATGTCCGACGACAATAGGGTCGTCCCCACGACCCCGGGTCCAGGTTGGCCAGCCGCCGACATTTCCGACGACTATAGAGTCGTCCCCACGACACCGGGCCAAAGTTGGCCAGCCGCCGACATGTCCGACGACTATAGGGTCGTCCCCACGACCCCGGGACAAGGTTGGCCCGCCGCCGACTTGTCCGACGACTATAGGGTCGTACCCACGACCCTGGGACTAGGCTGACAAGCCGCCAACATGTCCGACGGCTATAGGGTCGACCCCACGACCCCGGGCCAAAGATGTCCAGCCGCCGTCTTGTCCGACGACTATAGGGTCGTCCCCACGACCCCGGGACTAGATTGGCCCGCCACCGTCATGTCCAACGACTATAGGGTCGTCCCCACACCCACGGGCCAAAGTTGGCCAGCCGTCGACATGTCCGACGACTATAGGGTCGTCCCCACGACCCCGGGCCAAAGTTGGCCAGCCGCCGACATGTCCGACGACTATAGGGTCGTCCCCACGACCCCGAGACTAGATTGGCCCGCCACCGTCATGTCCGACGACAATAGGGTCGGCCCCACGACTCCGGGTCCAGGTTGGCCAGCCGCCGACATTTCCGACGACTATAGAGTCGTCCCCACGACACCGGTCCAAAGTTGGCCAGCCGCCGACATGTCCGACGACTATAGGGTCGTTCCCACGACCCCGGGACTAGATTGGCCCGCCACCGTCATGTCCAACGACTATAGGGTCGTCCCCACCACCACGGGCCAAAGTTGGCCAGCTGCCGACATGTCCGACGACTATAGGGTCGTGCCCACGACCCGGGACTAGACTGGCCCGCCACCGACATGTGCGACGACTATAGAGTCGTCCCCACGACCACGGGCCAATGTTGGCCAGCCGCTGACTTGTCCGACGACTATAGGGTCGTCTCCACGACCCCAGGACTAGATTGGCCCGCTACCGTCAAGTCCGACGACTATAGGGTCGTCCCACGACCCCGGGCCAAAGTTGGCAAGCCGCCGAAATGTCCGACGACTGTAGGGTCGTCTCCACGACCCCGGGACTAGATTGGCCCGCCACCGTCAAGTCCGACGACTATAGGGTCGTCCCCACGACCCCGGGACTAGATTGGCCCGCCACCGTCATGTCCAACGACTATAGGGTCGTCCCCACAACCACGGGCCAAAGTTGGCCAGCCGCCGACATGTCCGACGACAATAGGGTCGTCTCCACGACCCCGGGACTAGATTGGCCCGCTACCGTCGAGTCCGACGACTATAGGGTCGTACCCACCACCCCGGGACTAGGCTGACAAGCCGCCAACATGTCCGACGACTATAGGGTCGTCCCCACGACCCCGGGCCAAAGTTGGCCAGCCGCCGACATGTCCGACGCCTATAGGGTCGTCCCCACGACCCCGGGAATAGATTGGCCCGCCACCGTCATGTCCAACGACTATAGGGTCGTCCCCACCACCACGGGCCAAAGTTGGCCAGCTGCCGACATGTCCGACGACTATAGGGTCGTGCCCACGACCCGGGACTAGACTGGCCCGCCACCGACATGTCCGACGACTATAGAGTCGTCCCCACGACCACGGGCCAATGTTGGCCAGCCGCTGACTTGTCCGACGACTATAGGGTCGTCCCCACGACCCCGAGACTAGATTGGCCCGCCACCGTCATGTCCGACGACAATAGGGTCGGCCCCACGACTCCGGGTCCAGGTTGGCCAGCCGCCGACATTTCCGACGACTATAGAGTCGTCCCCACGACACCGGTCCAAAGTTGGCCAGCCGCCGACATGTCCGACGACTATAGGGTCGTTCCCACGACCCCGGGACTAGATTGGCCCGCCACCGTCATGTCCAACGACTATAGGGTCGTCCCCACCACCACGGGCCAAAGTTGGCCAGCCGCCGACATGTCCGACGACTATAGGGTCGTCCCCACGTCCCCGGGACTAGGTAGGCCCGCCGCCGACTTGTCTGACGACTATAGGGTCGTCCCCACGACCCCCCGACTAGGTGGGCTCGCCGCCGACTTGTCCGACGACTATAGGGTCATCCCCACGACCCCGGGACTAGGTTGGCCCGCCGCCGACATGTCTGACGATTATAGGGTCGTCCCCACGACCCCGGGACTAGGTTGGCCCGCCGCCGACTTGTCCGACGACTATAGGGTCGTCCCCACGACCACGGGCCAAAGTTGGCCTGCCGCCGACATATCCGACGACTATAGGGTCATCCCCACGACCCCGGGACTAGGTTGGCCCGCCGCCGACTTGTCCGACGACTATAGGGTCGTCCCCACGACCCCGGGACTAGATTGGCCCGCCACCGTCAAGTCCGACGACTATAGGGTCGTCCCCACGACCCCGGGCCAAAGTTGGCCTGCCGCCGACATATCCGACGACTATAGGGTCATCCCCACGACCCCGGGACTAGGTTGGCCCGCCGCCGACATGTCCGACGACTATAGGGTCGTCCCCACGACCCCGGGACAAGGTTGGCTCGCCGCCGACTTGTCCGACGACTATAGGGTCGTACACACGACCCCGGGACTAGGCTGACAAGCCGCCAACATGTCCGACGACTATAGGGTCATCCCCAGGACCCCGGGCCAAAGTTGGCCAGCCGCCGACATGTCCGACGATTATTGGATCGTCCCCACGACCCCGGGCCAAAGTTGGCCAGCCGCCGACATGTCCGACGATTATTGGATCGTCCCCACGACCCCGGGCCAAAGTTGGCCAGCCGCCGACATGTCCGACGACTATAGGGTCGTCCCCACGACCCCGGGACAAGGTTGGCTCGCCGCCGACTTGTCCGACGACTATAGGGTCGTACACACGACCCCGGGACTAGGCTGACAAGCCGCCAACATGTCCGACGACTATAGGGTCATCCCCAGGACCCCGGGCCAAAGTTGGCCAGCCGCCGACTTGTCCGACGACTATAGGGTCGTCCCCATGACCCGGGACTAGACTGGCCAGCCGCCGACATGTCCGACGACTATAGGGTCGTCCCCACGACCCGGGACTAGACTGGCCCGCCACCGTCATCACCGACGACTATAGGGTCGTCCCCACGACCCCCGGACTAGGTTGGCCGGCCGCCGACTTGTCCGACGACTATAGGGTCGTCCCCACGACCCCCGGACTCGGTGGGCTCGCCGCCGACTTGTCCGACGACTATAGGGTCGTTCCCACGACCCCGGGCCAAAGTTGGCAAGCTGCCGACTTATCCGACGACTACAGGGTCGTCCCCACGACCCCGGGACTAAGTAGGCCCGCCGCCGACTTGTCCGACGACTATAGGGTCGTCCCCACGAGCCGGGACTAGAGTGGCCCGCCACCGTCATGTCCGACGACTATATGGTCGTCCCCACGACCACGGGCCAATGTTGACCAGCCGCTGACTTGTCCGACGACTATAGGGTCGTCCCCAGGACCCCCCGACTAGGTGGGCTCGCCGCCGACTTGTCCGACGACTATAGGGTGATCCCCACGACCCCGCGACTAGGTTGGCCCGCCGCCGACTTGTCCGACGACTTTAGGGTCGTCCCCACGACCCCGGGCCAAAGTTGGACAGCCGCCGACTTGTCCGACGACTATAGGGTCGTCCCCACGACCACGGGCCAAAGTTGGCCAGCCGCCGGCTTGTCCGACGACTATAGGGTCGTCCCCACGACCCCCGGGCCAAAGTTGGACAGCCACCGACATTTCCGACGACTATAGGGTCGTCCCCACGACCACGGGCCAATGTAGGCCAGCCGCTGACTTGTCCGACGACTATAGGGTCGTCCCCACGACCCCGGGACTAGGTAGGCCCGCCGCCGACTTGTCTGACGACTATAGGGTCGTCCCCACGACCCCCCGACTAGGTGGGCTCGCCGCCGACTTGTCCGACGACTATAGGGTCATCCCCACGACCTCGGGACTAGGTTGGCCCGCCACCGTCATGTCCGACGACTATAGGGTCGTCCCCACGACCCCGAGACTAGATTGGCCCGCCACCGTCATGTCCGACGACTATAGGGTCGTCCCCACGACCCCGGGACAAGGTTGGTCCGCCGCCGACTTGTCCGACGACTATAGGGTCGTCCCCACGACCCCGGGACTAGGTTGACCAGCCGCACAACATGTCCGACGACTATAGGGTCGTCCCCACGACCCCGGGACTAGGTTGGCTCGCCACCGTCATGTCTGACGACTATAGGGTCGTCCCCACGACACCGGGACTAGATTGGCCCGCCACCGTCAAGTCCGACGACTATAGGGTCGTCCCCACGACCCCGGGCCAAAGTTGGACAGCCGCCGACTTGTCCGACGACTATAGGGTCGTCCCCACGACCACGGGCCAAAGTTGGCCAGCCGCCGGCTTGTCCGACGACTATAGGGTCGTCCCCACGACCCCCGGGCCAAAGTTGGACAGCCACCGACATTTCCGACGACTATAGGGTCGTCCCCACGACCACGGGCCAATGTAGGCCAGCCGCTGACTTGTCCGACGACTATAGGGTCGTCCCCACGACCCCGGGACTAGGTAGGCCCGCCGCCGACTTGTCTGACGACTATAGGGTCGTCCCCACGACCCCCCGACTAGGTGGGCTCGCCGCCGACTTGTCCGACGACTATAGGGTCATCCCCACGACCTCGGGACTAGGTTGGCCCGCCGCCGACATGTCCGACGACTATAGGGTCGTCCCCACGACCCGGGACTAGAGTGGCCCGCCACCGTCATGTCCGACGACTATATGGTCGTCCCCACGACCACGGGCCAATGTTGGCCAGCCGCTGACTTGTCCGACGACTATAGGGTCGTCCCCACGACCGCGGGACTAGATTGGCTCGCCGCCGACTTGTCCGACGACTGTAGGGTCGTCCCCACGACCCCGGGACTAGATTGGCCCGCCACCGTCATTTCCGACGACTATAGGGTCGTCCCCACGACCACGGGCCAAAGTTGGCCAGCCGCCGACTTGTCCGACGACTATAGGGTCGTCCCCATGACCCGGGACTAGACTGGCCCGCCACCGTCATGTCCGACGACTATAGGGTCGTCCCCACGACCCCCAGACTAGGTTGGTACGCCGCCGATATGTCCGACGAGTATAGGGTCCTCCCCACGACCACGGGCCAAAGTTGGCCAGCCGCCGACATGTCCGACGACTATAGGGTCGTCCCCACGACCCGGGACTAGACTGGCCCGCCACCGTCATGTCCGACGACTATAGGGTCGTCCCCACGACCCCCGGACTAGGTTGGCCGGCCGCCGACTTGTCCGACGACTATAGGGTCGTCCCCACGACCCCCGGACTCGGTGGGCTCGCCGCCGACTTGTCCGACGACTATAGGGTCGTTCCCACGACCCCGGGCCAAAGTTGGCAAGCTGCCGACTTATCCGACGACTATAGGGTCGTCCCCACGACCCCGGGACTAAGTAGGCCCGCCGCCGACTTGTCCGACGACTATAGGGTCGTCCCCACGACCCCGGGACTAGATTGGCCCGCCACCGTTATGTCCGACGACTATAGGGTCGTCCCCACGACCACGGGCCAAAGTTGGCCAGCCGCCGACTTGTCCGACGACTATAGGGTCGTCCCCATGACCCGGGACTAGACTGGCCCGCCACCGTCATGTCCGACGACTATAGGGTCGTCCCCACGACCCCCGGACTAGGTTGGTACGCCGCCGACTTGTCCGACGAGTATAGGGTCCTCCCCACGACCACGGGCCAAAGTTGGCCAGCCGCCGACATGTCCGACGACTATAGGGTCGTACCCACGACCCGGGACTAGACTGGCCCGCCACCGACATGTCCGACGACTATAGAGTCGTCCCCACGACCACGGGCCAATGTTGGCCAGCCGCTGACTTGTCCGACGACTATAGGGTCGTCCCCACGACCGCGGGATTAGATTGGCTCGCCGCCGACTTGTCCGACGACTGTAGGGTCGTCCCCACGACCGCGGGACTAGATTGGCTCGCCGCCGACGTGTCCGACGACTATAGGGTCGTCCCCACGACCACGGGCCAAAGTTGGCCAGCCGCCGACTTGTCCGACGACTATAGGGTCGTCCCCATGACCCGGGACTAGACTGGCCCGCCACCGTCATGTCCGACGACTATATGGTCGTCCCCACGACCACGGGCCAATGTAGGCCAGCCGCTGACTTGTCCGACGACTATAGGGTCGTCCCCACGACCCCGGGACTAGGTAGGCCCGCCGCCGACTTGTCTGACGACTATAGGGTCGTCCCCACGACCCCCCGACTAGGTGGGCTCGCCGCCGACTTGTCCGACGACTATAGGGTCATCCCCACGACCCCGGGACTAGGTTGGCCCGCCGCCGACTTGTCTGACGATTATAGGGTCGTCCCCACGACCCCGGGACGAGGTTGGCCCGCCGCCGACTTGTCCGACGACTATAGGGTCGTCCCCACGACCACGGGCCAAAGTTGGCCTGCCGCCGACATATCCGACGACTATAGGGTCATCCCCACGACCCCGGGACTAGGTTGGCCCGCCGCCGACTTGTCCGACGACTATAGGGTCGTCCCCACGACCCCGGGACTAGATTGGCCCGCCACCGTCAAGTCCGACGACTATAGGGTCGTCCCCACGACCCCGGGCCAAAGTTGGACAGCCGCCGACTTGTCCGACGACTATAGGGTCGTCCCCACGACCACGGGCCAAAGTTGGCCAGCCGCCGGCTTGTCCGACGATTATAGGGTCGTCCCCACGACCCCGGGACTAGGTTGGCCCGCCGCCGACTTGTCCGACGACTATAGGGTCGTCCCCACGACCACGGGCCAAAGTTGGCCAGCCGCCGGCTTGTCCGACGATTATAGGGTCGTCCCCACGACCCCGGGACTAGGTTGGCCCGCCGCCGACTTGTCCGACGACTATAGGGTCGTCCCCACGACCACGGGCCAAAGTTGGCCTGCCGCCGACATATCCGACGACTATAGGGTCGTCCCCACGACCCCGGGCCAAAGTTGGACGGCCGCCGACTTGTCCGACGACTATAGGGTCGTCCCCACGACCCCGGGCCAAAGTTGGACGGCCGCCGACTTGTCCGACGACTATAGGGTCGTCCCCACGACCACGGGCCAAAGTTGGCCAGCCGCCGGCTTGTCCGACGATTATAGGGTCGTCCCCACGACCCCGGGTCTAGGTTGGCCCGCCGCCGACTTGTCCGACGGCTATAGGGTCGTCCCCACGACCACGGGCCAAAGTTGGCCAGCCGCCGACATATCCGACGACTATAGGGTCGTCCCCACGACCCCGGGCCAAAGTTGGCCAGCCGCCGACATGTCCGACGACTATAGGGTTGTCCCCACGACCCCGGGCCAAAGATGTCCAGCCACCGTCATCTCCAACGACTATAGGGTCGTCCCCACGACCACGGTCCAAAGTTGGCATGCCGCCGAAATGTCCGACGATTATAGGGTCGTCCCCACGACCCCGGGCCAAAGTTGGCAAGCCGCCGAAATGTCCGAAGACTGTAGGGTCGTCCCCACGACCCCGGGACTAGATTGGCCCGCCACCGTCATGTCCAACGACTATAGGGTCGTTCCCACAACCACGGGCCAAAGTTGGCCAGCCGCCGACATGTCCGACGACTATTGGATCGTCCCCACGACCACGGGCCAAAGTTGGCCAGCCGCTGACTTGTCCGACGACTATAGGGTCGTCCCCACGACCCCTGGGCCAAAGTTGGACAGCCACCGACATTTCCGACGACTATAGGGTCGTCCCCACGACCACGGGCCAAAGTTGGCCAGCCGCCGACATGTCCGACGACTATAGGGTCGTCCCCACGACCCCTGGGCCAAAGTTGGACAGCCACCGTCATGTCCGACGACTATAGGGTCGTCCCCACGACCCCCGGACTAGGTTGGTACGCCGCCGACTTGTCCGACGAGTATAGGGTCCTCCCCACGACCACGGGCCAAAGCTGGCCAGCCGCCGACATGTCCGACGACTATAGGGTCGTCCCCACGACCACGGGCCAAAGTTGGCCAGCCGCCGACATATCCGACGACTATAGTGTCGTCCCCACGACCACGGGCCAATGTTGGCCAGCCGCTGACTTGTCCGACGACTATAGGGTCGTCCCCACGACCCCTGGGCCAAAGTTGGACAGCCACCGACATTTCCGACGACTATAGGGTCGTCCCCACGACCACGGGCCAAAGTTGGCCAGCCGCCGACATGTCCGACGTCTATAGGGTCGTCCCCACGACCCCTGGGCCAAAGTTGGACAGCCACCGACATTTCCGACGACTATAGGGTCGTCCCCACGACCACGGGCCAAAGTTGGCCAGCCGCCGACATGTCCGACGACTATAGGGTCGTCCCCACGACCCCGGGACTAGATTGGCCCGACACCGTCATGTCCGACGACTATAGGGTCGTACCCACGACTACGGGCCAAAGATGGCCAGCCGCCGACATGTCCGACGACTATAGGGTCGTCCCCACGACCCCCGGGCCAAAGTTGGACAGCCACCGACATTTCCGACGACTATAGGGTCGTCCCCACGACCCCTGGACTAGGTTGGCTCACCGCCGACTTGTCCGACGACAATAGCGTCGTCCCCACGAACCCGGGCCAAAGTTGGCCAGCCGCCGATTTGTCCGACGACTGTAGGGTCGTCCCCACGACTCCGTGCCAAAGTTGGCAAGCTGCCGACTTGTCCGACGACTATAGGGTCGTCCCCACGACCCCGGGACTAGATTGGCCCGACAGCGTCATGTCCGACGACTATTATTATTATTATTATTATTATTATTAAATGTCTTTATTCACCATTACAACTAAAATTACAATGGCGAATAGGCGAGGTTCAGCATTAACTGCTGCTCTACAACCTAACCTAACCTAAAATACAATAAAATAAGATAAAATAAATTATGAATAAGACAAGAATAAGAATAAGCCGATTACATAGGAAACCGCGAGAGGATGAAAGATCGAGCACTAAGTTTAAATGAAGCAAACGATGATAGGGACCGTATATTAGCAGGAATGGAGTTATAATAATAGGAAGATATGTAGGAGAAGGACGCAGTGAATTTATAAGAACGATGGTGCGGCACAGACAAATCAAAACAGCGTCTCGTTGTCATAGAGCCGCTAGAGTGCATTGACTATAGGGTCGTCCCCACGACCACGGGCCAAATTTGGCCAGCCGCCGACTTGTCCGACGAGTATAGGGTCCTCCCCACGACCACGGGCCAAACTTGGCCAGCCGCCGGCATATCCGACGACTACAGGGTCGTCCCCCCGACCCGGGCCTAGATTGGCCCGCCACTGTCATGTCCGACGACTATAGGGTCGTCCCCACGACCCCGGGCCAAAGTTGGACAGCCGCCCACTTGTCCGACGACTATAGGGTCGTCCCCACGACCACGGGCCAGTGTTGGCCAGCCGCTGACTTGTCCGACGACTATAGGGTCGTCCCCACGACCACGGGCCAAAGTTGGCCAGCCGCCGACATATCCGACGACTATAGTGTCGTCCCCACGACCCCCGGACTAGATTGGCCCGCCACCGTCATGTACAACGACTATCGGATCGTCCCCACGACCACGGGCCAAAGTTGGCCAGCCGCCGACATGTCCGACGATTGTAGGGTCGTCTCCACAACCACGGGACTAGATTGGCCCGCCACCGTCAAGTCCGACGACTATAGGGTCGTCCCCACGACCCCGGGCCAAAGTTGGCAAGCCGCCGAAATGTCCGACGACTGTAGGGTCGTCCCCACAACCCCGGGACTAGATTGGCCCGCCACCGTCAAGTCCGACGACTATAGGGTCGTCCCCACGACCCCGGGCCAAAGTTGGCAAGCCGCCGAAATGTCCGACGACTGTAGGGTCGTCCCCACGACCACGGGCCAAAGTTGGCCAGACGCCGACATGTCCGACGACTATTGAGTCGTCCCCACGACCATGGGCCAAAGTTGGCCAGCCGCCGACATGTCCGACGACTATAGGGTCGTCCCCTCGACCCCGGGCCAATAATGGCCAATCGCCGACATGTCCGACGACTATAGGGTCGTACCTACTACCCCGGGATTCGATTGCCCCGGCACCGTCATGTCCAACGACTATCGGATCGTCCCCACGACCACGGGCCAAAGTTGGCCTGCCGCCGACATGTCCGACGACTATAGGGTCGTGCCCACGACCCGGGGACTAGATTGGCCCGCCGCCGACATGTCCGACGACTGTAGGGTTATCGCCACGACCCTGGGCCTATGTTGGCCTGCCGTCGACTTGCCCGACGACTATAGGGTCGTCCCCACGACCACGGGCCAAAGTTGGCCAGCCGCCGACTTGTCCGAGGACTATAGGGTCGTCCCCACGACCCCCGGACTAGGTTGGCCCGCCACCGTCAAGTCCGACGACTATAGGGTCGTCCCCACGACCCCGGGCCACAGTTGGCAAGCCGCCGACATGTCCGATGACTATAGGGTCGTCCCCACGACCCCGGGCCAATGTTGGCCAATCGCCGACATGTCCGACGACTATGGGGTCGTCCCTACGACCCCGGGACTAGATTGGCCCGCCACCGTCATGTCCGACGACTATAGGGTCGTCCCCACGACCCCGGGACTAGATTGGCCCGCCACCGTCATGTCCAACGACTATAGGGTCGTCCCCACGACCATGGGCCAAAGTTGGCCAGCCGCCGATATGTCCAACGACTATTGGGTCGTCCCCACGACCCCCGGACTAGGTTGGTACGCCGCCGACTTGTCCGACGAGTATAGGGTCCTCCCCACGACCACGGGCCAAAGTTGGCCAGCCGCCGACATGTCCGACGACTATAGGGTCGTACCCACGACCCGGGACTAGACTGGCCCGCCACCGACATGTCCGACGACTATAGAGTCGTCCCCACGACCACGGGCCAATGTTGGCCAGCCGCTGACTTGTCCGACGACTATAGGGTCGTCCCCACGACCGCGGGATTAGATTGGCTCGCCGCCGACTTGTCCGACGACTGTAGGGTCGTCCCCACGACCGCGGGACTAGATTGGCTCGCCGCCGACGTGTCCGACGACTATAGGGTCGTCCCCACGACCACGGGCCAAAGTTGGCCAGCCGCCGACTTGTCCGACGACTATAGGGTCGTCCCCATGACCCGGGACTAGACTGGCCCGCCACCGTCATGTCCGACGACTATATGGTCGTCCCCACGACCACGGGCCAATGTAGGCCAGCCGCTGACTTGTCCGACGACTATAGGGTCGTCCCCACGACCCCGGGACTAGGTAGGCCCGCCGCCGACTTGTCTGACGACTATAGGGTCGTCCCCACGACCCCCCGACTAGGTGGGCTCGCCGCCGACTTGTCCGACGACTATAGGGTCATCCCCACGACCACGGGCCAATGTAGGCCAGCCGCTGACTTGTCCGACGACTATAGGGTCGTCCCCACGACCCCGGGACTAGATTGGCCCGACACCGTCATGTCCGACGACTATAGGGTCGTACCCACGACTACGGGCCAAAGATGGCCAGCCGCCGACATGTCCGACGACTATAGGGTCGTCCCCACGACCCCCGGGCCAAAGTTGGACAGCCACCGACATTTCCGACGACTATAGGGTCGTCCCCACGACCACGGGCCAAAGTTGGCCAGCCGCCGACATGTCCGACGACTATAGGGTCGTCCCCACGACCCCTGGGCCAAAGTTGGACAGCCACCGACATTTCCGACGACTATAGGGTCGTCCCCACGACCACGGGCCAAAGTTGGCCAGCCGCCGACATGTCCGACGACTATAGGGTCGTCCCCACGACCCCGGGACTAGATTGGCCCGACAGCGTCATGTCCGACGACTATTATTATTATTATTATTATTATTATTAAATGTCTTTATTCACCATTACAACTAAAATTACAATGGCGAATAGGCGAGGTTCAGCATTAACTGCTGCTCTACAACCTAACCTAACCTAAAATACAATAAAATAAGATAAAATAAATTATGAATAAGACAAGAATAAGAATAAGCCGATTACATAGGAAACCGCGAGAGGATGAAAGATCGAGCACTAAGTTTAAATGAAGCAAACGATGATAGGGACCGTATATTAGCAGGAATGGAGTTATAATAATAGGAAGATATGTAGGAGAAGGACGCAGTGAATTTATAAGAACGATGGTGCGGCACAGACAAATCAAAACAGCGTCTCGTTGTCATAGAGCCGCTAGAGTGCATTGACTATAGGGTCGTCCCCACGACCACGGGCCAAATTTGGCCAGCCGCCGACTTGTCCGACGAGTATAGGGTCCTCCCCACGACCACGGGCCAAACTTGGCCAGCCGCCGGCATATCCGACGACTACAGGGTCGTCCCCCCGACCCGGGCCTAGATTGGCCCGCCACTGTCATGTCCGACGACTATAGGGTCGTCCCCACGACCCCGGGCCAAAGTTGGACAGCCGCCCACTTGTCCGACGACTATAGGGTCGTCCCCACGACCACGGGCCAGTGTTGGCCAGCCGCTGACTTGTCCGACGACTATAGGGTCGTCCCCACGACCACGGGCCAAAGTTGGCCAGCCGCCGACATATCCGACGACTATAGTGTCGTCCCCACGACCCCCGGACTAGATTGGCCCGCCACCGTCATGTCCAACGACTATCGGATCGTCCCCACGACCACGGGCCAAAGTTGGCCAGCCGCCGACATGTCCGACGATTGTAGGGTCGTCTCCACAACCACGGGACTAGATTGGCCCGCCACCGTCAAGTCCGACGACTATAGGGTCGTCCCCACGACCCCGGGCCAAAGTTGGCAAGCCGCCGAAATGTCCGACGACTGTAGGGTCGTCCCCACAACCCCGGGACTAGATTGGCCCGCCACCGTCAAGTCCGACGACTATAGGGTCGTCCCCACGACCCCGGGCCAAAGTTGGCAAGCCGCCGAAATGTCCGACGACTGTAGGGTCGTCCCCACGACCACGGGCCAAAGTTGGCCAGACGCCGACATGTCCGACGACTATTGAGTCGTCCCCACGACCATGGGCCAAAGTTGGCCAGCCGCCGACATGTCCGACGACTATAGGGTCGTCCCCTCGACCCCGGGCCAATAATGGCCAATCGCCGACATGTCCGACGACTATAGGGTCGTACCTACTACCCCGGGACTCGATTGCCCCGGCACCGTCATGTCCAACGACTATCGGATCGTCTCCACGACCACGCGCCAAAGTTGGCCTGCCGCCGACATGTCCGACGACTATAGGGTCGTGCCCACGACCCGGGGACTAGATTGGCCCGCCGCCGACATGTCCGACGACTGTAGGGTTATCGCCACGACCCTGGGCCTATGTTGGCCTGCCGTCGACTTGCCCGACGACTATAGGGTCGTCCCCACGACCACGGGCCAAAGTTGGCCAGCCGCCGACTTGTCCGAGGACTATAGGGTCGTCCCCACGACCCCCGGACTAGGTTGGCCCGCCACCGTCAAGTCCGACGACTATAGGGTCGTCCCCACGCCCCCGGGCCACAGTTGGCAAGCCGCCGACATGTCCGATGACTATAGGGTCGTCCCCACGACCCCGGGCCAATGTTGGCCAATCGCCGACATGTCCGACGACTATGGGGTCGTCCCTACGACCCCGGGACTAGATTGGCCCGCCACCGTCATGTCCGACGACTATAGGGTCGTCCCCACGACCCCGGGACTAGATTGGCCCGCCACCGTCATGTCCAACGACTATAGGGTCGTCCCCACGACCATGGGCCAAAGTTGGCCAGCCGCCGATATGTCCAACGACTATTGGGTCGTCCCCACGACCCCGGGCCAAAGTTGGCAAGCCGCCGAAATGTCCGACGACTGTAGGGTCGTCCCCACAACCCCGGGACTAGATTGGCCCGCCACCGTCAAGTCCGACGACTATAGGGTCGTCCCCACGACCCCGGGCCAAAGTTGGCAAGCCGCCGAAATGTCCGACGACTGTAGGGTCGTCCCCACGACCACGGGCCAAAGTTGGCCAGACGCCGACATGTCCGACGACTATAGGGTCGTCCCCACGACCACGGGCCAAAGTTGGCCAGCCGCCGACTTGTCCGAGGACTATAGGGTCGTCCCCACGACCCCCGGACTAGGTTGGCCCGCCACCGTCAAGTCCGACGACTATAGGGTCGTCCCCACGCCCCCGGGCCACAGTTGGCAAGCCGCCGACATGTCCGATGACTATAGGGTCGTCCCCACGACCCCGGGCCAATGTTGGCCAATCGCCGACATGTCCGACGACTATGGGGTCGTCCCTACGACCCCGGGACTAGATTGGCCCGCCACCGTCATGTCCGACGACTATAGGGTCGTCCCCACGACCCCGGGACTAGATTGGCCCGCCACCGTCATGTCCAACGACTATAGGGTCGTCCCCACGACCATGGGCCAAAGTTGGCCAGCCGCCGATATGTCCAACGACTATTGGGTCGTCCCCACGACCCCCGGACTAGGTTGGTACGCCGCCGACTTGTCCGACGAGTATAGGGTCCTCCCCACGACCACGGGCCAAAGTTGGCCAGCCGCCGACATGTCCGACGACTATAGGGTCGTACCCACGACCCGGGACTAGACTGGCCCGCCACCGACATGTCCGACGACTATAGAGTCGTCCCCACGACCACGGGCCAATGTTGGCCAGCCGCTGACTTGTCCGACGACTATAGGGTCGTCCCCACGACCGCGGGATTAGATTGGCTCGCCGCCGACTTGTCCGACGACTGTAGGGTCGTCCCCACGACCGCGGGACTAGATTGGCTCGCCGCCGACGTGTCCGACGACTATAGGGTCGTCCCCACGACCACGGGCCAAAGTTGGCCAGCCGCCGACTTGTCCGACGACTATAGGGTCGTCCCCATGACCCGGGACTAGACTGGCCCGCCACCGTCATGTCCGACGACTATATGGTCGTCCCCACGACCACGGGCCAATGTAGGCCAGCCGCTGACTTGTCCGACGACTATAGGGTCGTCCCCACGACCCCGGGACTAGGTAGGCCCGCCGCCGAATTGTCTGACGACTATAGGGTCGTCCCCACGACCCCCCGACTAGGTGGGCTCGCCGCCGACTTGTCCGACGACTATAGGGTCATCCCCACGACCACGGGCCAATGTAGGCCAATCGCCGACATGTCCGACAACTATAGGGTCGTCCCTACGACCCCGGGACTAGATTGGCCCGCCACCGTCATGTCCAACGACTATAGGGTCGTCCCCACGACCACGGGCCAAAGTTGGCATTCCGCCGACATGTCCGACGATTATAGGGTCGTCCCCACGATCCCGGGACTAGATTGGCCCGCCACCGTCATGTCCAACGACTATAGGGTCGTTCCCACAACCACGGGTCAAAGTTGGCCAGCCGCCGACATGTCCGACGACTATAGGGTCGTCCCCACGACCACGCGCCAAAGTTGGCCAGCCGCCGACATGTCCGACGACTATAGGGTCGTCCCCACGACCCCGGGACTCGATTGGCCCGCCACCGTCATGTCCGACGATTATAGGGTCGTCCCCACGACCCCGGGACAAGCTTGGCCCGCCGCCGACATGTCCGACGACTATAGGGTCGTCCCCACGAACCCGGGCCAAAGTTGGCAAGCCGCCGAAATGTCCGACGACTATAGGGTCGTCCCCACGACCCCGGGACTAGGTTGGCCAGCCGCCGACATGTCCGACGACTATAGGGTCGTCCCGACGACCCCGGGCCAATGTTGGCCAATCGCCAACATGTCCGACGACTATAGGGTCGTCCCTACGACCCCGGGACTAGATTGGCCCGCCACCGTCATGTCCGACGATTATAGGGTCGTCCCCACGACCCCGGGACAAGCTTGGCCCGCCGCCGACTTGTCCGACGACTATAGGGTCGTCCCCACGACACCGGGACTAGATTGGCCCGCCACCGTCATGTCCGACGACAATAGGGTCGTCCCCACGACCCCGGGTCTAGGTTGGCCAGCCGCCGACATGTCCGACGACTATAGAGTCGTCCCCACGACACCGGGCCAAAGTTGGACAGCCGCCGACATGTCCGACGACTATAGGGTCGTCCCCACGAACCCGGGCCAAAGTTGGCAAGCCGCCGAAATGTCCGACGACTATAGGGTCGTCCCCACGATCCCGGGACTAGATTGGCCCGCCACCGTCATGTCCAACGACTATAGGGTCGTTCCCACAACCACGGGCCAAAGTTGGCCAGCCGCCGACATGTCCGACGACTATAGGGTCGTCCCCACGACCACGCGCCAAAGTTGGCCAGCCGCCGACATGTCCGACGACTATAGGGTCGTCCCCACGACCCCGGGACTCGATTGGCCCGCCACCGTCATGTCCGACGATTATAGGGTCGTCCCCACGACCCCGGGACAAGCTTGGCCCGCCGCCGACTTGTCCGACGACTATAGGGTCGTCCCCACGACACCGGGACTAGATTGGCCCGCCACCGTCATGTCCGACGACAATAGGGTCGTCCCCACGACCCCGGGTCTAGGTTGGCCAGCCGCCGACATGTCCGACGACTATAGAGTCGTCCCCACGACACCGGGCCAAAGTTGGACAGCCGCCGACATGTCCGACGACTATAGGGTCGTCCCCACGAACCCGGGCCAAAGTTGGCAAGCCGCCGAAATGTCCGACGACTATAGGGTCGTCCCCACGACCCCGGGACTAGGTTGGCCAGCCGCCGACATGTCCGACGACTATAGGGTCGTCCCGACGACCCCGGGCCAATGTTGGCCAATCGCCAACATGTCCGACGACTATAGGGTCGTCCCTACGACCCCGGGACTAGATTGGCCCGCCACCGTCATGTCCAACGATTATAGGGTCGTCCCCACGACCCCGGGTCTAGGTTGGCCAGCCGCCGACATGTCCGACGACTATAGAGTCGTCCCCACGACACCGGGCCAAAGTTGGACCGCCGCCGACATGTCCGACTACTATAGGGTCGTCCCCACGACCTCGGGTCTAGATTGGCCCGCTACCGTCATGTCCGAAGACTATAGGGTCGTCCCCACGACCCCGGGACTAGATTGGCCCGCCACCGTCATGTCCAACGACTATAGGGTCGTCCCCACAACCACGGGCCAAAGTTGGCCAGCCGCCGACATGTCCGACGACTATAGGGTCGTCCCCACGACCCCGGGCCAAAGTTGGCAAGCCGCCGAAATGTCCGACGACTATAGGGTCGTCCCCACGACCCCGGGACTAGGTTGGCCAGCCGCCGACATGTCCGACGACTATAGGGTCGTCCCGACGACCCCGGGCCAATGTTGGCCAATCGCCAACATGTCCGACGACTATAGGGTCGTCCCTACGACCCCGGGACTAGATTGGCCCGCCACCGTCATGTCCAACGATTATAGGGTCGTCCCCACGACCCCGGGACTAGATTGGCCCGCCACCGTCATGTCCGACGAATATAGGGTCGTCCCCACGACCCCGGGACAAGCTTGGCCCGCCGCCGACTTGTCCGACGACTATAGGGTCGTCCCCACGACCCCGGGACTAGATTGGCCCGCCACCGTCATGTCCGACGACAATAGGGTCGTCCCCACGACCCCGGGACAAGCTTGGCCCGCCGCCGACTTGTCCGAGGACTATAGGGTCGTCCCCACGACCCCGGGACTAGATTGGCCCGCCACCGTCATGTCCGACGATTATAGGGTCGTCCCCACGACCGCGAGACTAGATTGGCCCGCCACCGTCATGTCCGACGACAATAGGGTCGTCCCCACGACCCCGGGTCCAGGTTGGCCAGCCGCCGACATTTCCGACGACTATAGAGTCGTCCCCACGACACCGGGCCAATGTTGGCCAGCCGCCGACATGTCCGACGACTATAGGGTCGTCCCCACGACCCCGGGACAAGGTTGGCCCGCCGCCGACTTGTCCGACGACTATAGGGTCGTACCCACGACCCTGGGACTAGGCTGACAAGCCGCCAACATGTCCGACGACTATAGGGTCGTCCCCACGACACCGGGCCAAAGATGTCCAGCCGCCGTCTTGTCCGACGACTATAGGGTCCTCCCCACGACCCCGGGACTAGATTGGCCCGCCACTGTCATGTCCAACGACTATAGGGTCGTCCCCACAACTACGGGCCAAAGTTGGCCACCCGCCGACATGTCCGACGACTATAGGGTCGTCCCCACGACCCCGGGACTAGGTTGGCCAGCCGCCGTCATGGCCGACGACTATAGGGTCGTCCCGACGACCCCGGGCCAATGTTGGCCAATCGCCAACATGTCCGACGACTATAGGGTCGTCCCTACGACCCCGGGACTAGATTGGCCCGCCACCGTCATGTCCAACGATTATAGGGTCGTCCCCACGACCCCGGGACTAGATTGGCCCGCCACCGTCATGTCCGACGAATATAGGGTCGTCCCCACGATCCCGGGACAAGCTTGGCCCGCCGCCGACTTGTCCGACGACTATAGGGTCGTCCCCACGACCCCGGGACTAGATTGGCCCGCCACCGTCATGTCCGACGACAATAGGGTCGTCCCCACGACCCCGGGTCTACGTTGGCCAGCTGCCGACATGTCCGACGACTATAGAGTCGTCCCAACGACACCGCGCCAAAGTTGGACAGCCGACGACATGTCCGACTACTATAGGGTCGTCCCCACGACCTCGGGTCTAGATTGGCCCGCTACCGTCATGTCCGAAGACTATAGAGTCGTCCCCACGACACCGGGCCAAAGTTGGCCAGCCGCCGACATGTCCGACGACTATAGGGTCGTCCCCACGACCCCGGGACTAGATTGGCCCGCCACCGTCATGTCCGACGACTATAGGGTCGTCCCCACGACCCCGGGCCAATGTTGGCCAATCGCCGACATGTCCAACGACTATAGGGTCGTCCCTACGACCCCGGGACTAGATTAGCCCGCCACCGTCATGTCCAACGACTATAGGGTCGTCCCCACGACCACGGGCCAAAGTTGGCATGCCGCCGAAATGTCCGACGACTATAGGGTCGTCCCCACGACTCCGGGCCAAAGTTAGCAAGCCGCCGAAATGTCCGACGACTATAGGGTCGTCCCCACGACCACGCGCCAAAGTTGGCCAGCCGCCGACATGTCCGACGACTATAGGGTCGTCCCCACGACCCCGGGCCAATGTTGGCCAATCGCCGACATGACCAACGACTATAGGGTCGTCCCTACGACCCCGGGACTAGATTAGCCCGCCACCGACATGTCCGACGACTATAGGGTCGTCCCCACGACCCCGAGACTAGATTGGCCCGCCACCGTCATGTCCGACGACAATAGGGTCGTCCCCACGACCCCGGGTCCAGGTTGGCCAGCCGCCGACATTTCCGACGACTATAGAGTCGTCCCCACGACACCGGGCCAAAGTTGGCCAGCCGCCGACATGTCCGACGACTATAGGGTCGTCCCCACGACCCCGGGACTAGATTGGCCCGCCACCGTCATGTCCGACGATTATAGGGTCGTCCCCACGACCCCGGGACAAACTTGGCCCGCCGCCGACTTGTTCGACCACTATTGGGTCGTCCCACGACGCGGGGCCAAAGTTGGCAAGCCGCCGAAATGTCCGACGACTGTAGGGTCGTCTCCACGACCCCGGGACTAGATTGGCCCGCCACCGTCAAGTCCGACGACTATAGGGTCGTCCCCACGACCTCGGGACTAGGTTGGCCAGCCGCCGACATGTCCGACGACTATAGGGTCGTCCCCACGACCCCGGGCCAATGTTGGCCAATCGCCGACATGTCCAACGACTATAGGGTCGTCCCTACGACCCCGGGACTAGATTAGCCCGCCACCGTCATGTCCAACGACTATAGGGTCGTCCCCACGACCACGGGCCAAAGTTGGCATGCCGCCGAAATGTCCCACGACTATAGGGTCGTCCCCACGACTCCGGGCCAAAGTTAGCAAGCCGCCGAAATGTCCGACGACTATAGGGTCGTCCCCACGACCACGCGCCAAAGTTGGCCAGCCGCCGACATGTCCGACGACTATAGGGTCGTCCCTACGACCCCGGGACTAGATTAGCCCGCCACCGACATGTCCGACGACTATAGGGTCGTCCCCACGACCCCGAGACTAGATTGGCCCGCCACCGTCATGTCCGACGACAATAGGGTCGTCCCCACGACCCCGGGTCCAGGTTGGCCAGCCGCCGACATTTCCGACGACTATAGAGTCGTCCCCACGACACCGGGCCAAAGTTGGCCAGCCGCCGACATGTCCGACGACTATAGGGTCGTCCCCACGACCCCGGGACTAGATTGGCCCGCCACCGTCATGTCCGACGATTATAGGGTCGTCCCCACGACCGCGAGACTAGATTGGCCCGCCACCGACATTTCCGACGACTATAGAGTCGTCCCCACGACACCGGGCCAAAGTTGGCCAGCCGCCGACATGTCCGACGACTATAGGGTCGTCCCCACAACCACGGGCCAAAGTTGGCCAGCCGCCGACATGACCGACGACTATAGGGTCGTCCCCACGACCTCGGGACTAGGTTGGCCAGCCGCCGACATGTCCGACGACTATAGGGTCGTCCCCACGACCCCGGGCCAATGTTGGCCAATCGCCGACATGTCCGACAACTATAGGGTCGTCCCTACGACCCCGGGACTAGATTGGCCCGCCACCGTCATGTCCAACGACTATAGGGTCGTCCCCACGACCACGGGCCAAAGTTGGCATTCCGCCGACATGTCCGACGACTATAGGGTCGTCCCCACGATCCCGGGACTAGATTGGCCCGCCACCGTCATGTCCAACGACTATAGGGTCGTTCCCACAACCACGGGCCAAAGTTGGCCAGCCGCCGACATGTCCGACGACTATAGGGTCGTCCCCACGACCACGCGCCAAAGTTGGCCAGCCGCCGACATGTCCGACGACTATAGGGTCGTCCCCACGACCCCGGGACTCGATTGGCCCGCCACCGTCATGTCCGACGATTATAGGGTCGTCCCCACGACCCCGGGACAAGCTTGGCCCGCCGCCGACTTGTCCGACGACTATAGGGTCGTCCCCACGACACCGGGACTAGATTGGCCCGCCACCGTCATGTCCGACGACAATAGGGTCGTCCCCACGACCCCGGGTCTAGGTTGGCCAGCCGCCGACATGTCCGACGACTATAGAGTCGTCCCCACGACACCGGGCCAAAGTTGGACAGCCGCCGACATGTCCGACGACTATAGGGTCGTCCCCACGAACCCGGGCCAAAGTTGGCAAGCCGCCGAAATGTCCGACGACTATAGGGTCGTCCCCACGACCCCGGGACTAGGTTGGCCAGCCGCCGACATGTCCGACGACTATAGGGTCGTCCCGACGACCCCGGGCCAATGTTGGCCAATCGCCAACATGTCCGACGACTATAGGGTCGTCCCTACGACCCCGGGACTAGATTGGCCCGCCACCGTCATGTCCAACGATTATAGGGTCGTCCCCACGACCCCGGGTCTAGGTTGGCCAGCCGCCGACATGTCCGACGACTATAGAGTCGTCCCCACGACACCGGGCCAAAGTTGGACCGCCGCCGACATGTCCGACTACTATAGGGTCGTCCCCACGACCTCGGGTCTAGATTGGCCCGCTACCGTCATGTCCGAAGACTATAGGGTCGTCCCCACGACCCCGGGACTAGATTGGCCCGCCACCGTCATGTCCAACGACTATAGGGTCGTCCCCACAACCACGGGCCAAAGTTGGCCAGCCGCCGACATGTCCGACGACTATAGGGTCGTCCCCACGACCCCGGGCCAAAGTTGGCAAGCCGCCGAAATGTCCGACGACTATAGGGTCGTCCCCACGACCCCGGGACTAGGTTGGCCAGCCGCCGACATGTCCGACGACTATAGGGTCGTCCCGACGACCCCGGGCCAATGTTGGCCAATCGCCAACATGTCCGACGACTATAGGGTCGTCCCTACGACCCCGGGACTAGATTGGCCCGCCACCGTCATGTCCAACGATTATAGGGTCGTCCCCACGACCCCGGGACTAGATTGGCCCGCCACCGTCATGTCCGACGAATATAGGGTCGTCCCCACGACCCCGGGACAAGCTTGGCCCGCCGCCGACTTGTCCGACGACTATAGGGTCGTCCCCACGACCCCGGGACTAGATTGGCCCGCCACCGTCATGTCCGACGACAATAGGGTCGTCCCCACGACCCCGGGACAAGCTTGGCCCGCCGCCGACTTGTCCGAGGACTATAGGGTCGTCCCCACGACCCCGGGACTAGATTGGCCCGCCACCGTCATGTCCGACGACAATAGGGTCGTCCCCACGACGCCGGGTCTAGGTTGCCCAGCTGCCGACATGTCCGACGACTATAGAGTCGTCCCCACGACACCGCGCCAAAGTTGGACAGCCGCCGACATGTCCGACTACTATAGGGTCGTCCCCACGACCTCGGGTCTAGATTGGCCCGCTACCGTCATGTCCGACGATTATAGGGTCGTCCCCACGACCGCGAGACTAGATTGGCCCGCCACCGTCATGTCCGACGACAATAGGGTCGTCCCCACGACCCCGGGTCCAGGTTGGCCAGCCGCCGACATTTCCGACGACTATAGAGTCGTCCCCACGACACCGGGCCAATGTTGGCCAGCCGCCGACATGTCCGACGACTATAGGGTCGTCCCCACGACCCCGGGACAAGGTTGGCCCGCCGCCGACTTGTCCGACGACTATAGGGTCGTACCCACGACCCTGGGACTAGGCTGACAAGCCGCCAACATGTCCGACGACTATAGGGTCGTCCCCACGACACCGGGCCAAAGATGTCCAGCCGCCGTCTTGTCCGACGACTATAGGGTCCTCCCCACGACCCCGGGACTAGATTGGCCCGCCACTGTCATGTCCAACGACTATAGGGTCGTCCCCACAACTACGGGCCAAAGTTGGCCACCCGCCGACATGTCCGACGACTATAGGGTCGTCCCCACGACCCCGGGACTAGGTTGGCCAGCCGCCGTCATGGCCGACGACTATAGGGTCGTCCCGACGACCCCGGGCCAATGTTGGCCAATCGCCAACATGTCCGACGACTATAGGGTCGTCCCTACGACCCCGGGACTAGATTGGCCCGCCACCGTCATGTCCAACGATTATAGGGTCGTCCCCACGACCCCGGGACTAGATTGGCCCGCCACCGTCATGTCCGACGAATATAGGGTCGTCCCCACGATCCCGGGACAAGCTTGGCCCGCCGCCGACTTGTCCGACGACTATAGGGTCGTCCCCACGACCCCGGGACTAGATTGGCCCGCCACCGTCATGTCCGACGACAATAGGGTCGTCCCCACGACCCCGGGTCTACGTTGGCCAGCTGCCGACATGTCCGACGACTATAGAGTCGTCCCAACGACACCGCGCCAAAGTTGGACAGCCGACGACATGTCCGACTACTATAGGGTCGTCCCCACGACCTCGGGTCTAGATTGGCCCGCTACCGTCATGTCCGAAGACTATAGAGTCGTCCCCACGACACCGGGCCAAAGTTGGCCAGCCGCCGACATGTCCGACGACTATAGGGTCGTCCCCACGACCCCGGGACTAGATTGGCCCGCCACCGTCATGTCCGACGACTATAGGGTCGTCCCCACGACCCCGGGCCAATGTTGGCCAATCGCCGACATGTCCAACGACTATAGGGTCGTCCCTACGACCCCGGGACTAGATTAGCCCGCCACCGTCATGTCCAACGACTATAGGGTCGTCCCCACGACCACGGGCCAAAGTTGGCATGCCGCCGAAATGTCCGACGACTATAGGGTCGTCCCCACGACTCCGGGCCAAAGTTAGCAAGCCGCCGAAATGTCCGACGACTATAGGCTCGTCCCCACGACCACGCGCCAAAGTTGGCCAGCCGCCGACATGTCCGACGACTATAGGGTCGTCCCCACGACCCCGGGCCAATGTTGGCCAATCGCCGACATGACCAACGACTATAGGGTCGTCCCTACGACCCCGGGACTAGATTAGCCCGCCACCGACATGTCCGACGACTATAGGGTCGTCCCCACGACCCCGAGACTAGATTGGCCCGCCACCGTCATGTCCGACGACAATAGGGTCGTCCCCACGACCCCGGGTCCAGGTTGGCCAGCCGCCGACATTTCCGACGACTATAGAGTCGTCCCCACGACACCGGGCCAAAGTTGGCCAGCCGCCGACATGTCCGACGACTATAGGGTCGTCCCCACGACCCCGGGACTAGATTGGCCCGCCACCGTCATGTCCGACGATTATAGGGTCGTCCCCACGACCCCGGGACAAGCTTGGCCCGCCGCCGACTTGTTCGACCACTATTGGGTCGTCCCACGACGCCGGGCCAAAGTTGGCAAGCCGCCGAAATGTCCGACGACTGTAGGGTCGTCTCCACGACCCCGGGACTAGATTGGCCCGCCACCGTCAAGTCCGACGACTATAGGGTCGTCCCCACGACCTCGGGACTAGGTTGGCCAGCCGCCGACATGTCCGACGACTATAGGGTCGTCCCCACGACCCCGGGCCAATGTTGGCCAATCGCCGACATGTCCAACGACTATAGGGTCGTCCCTACGACCCCGGGACTAGATTAGCCCGCCACCGTCATGTCCAACGACTATAGGGTCGTCCCCACGACCACGGGCCAAAGTTGGCATGCCGCCGAAATGTCCCACGACTATAGGGTCGTCCCCACGACTCCGGGCCAAAGTTAGCAAGCCGCCGAAATGTCCGACGACTATAGGGTCGTCCCCACGACCACGCGCCAAAGTTGGCCAGCCGCCGACATGTCCGACGACTATAGGGTCGTCCCTACGACCCCGGGACTAGATTAGCCCGCCACCGACATGTCCGACGACTATAGGGTCGTCCCCACGACCCCGAGACTAGATTGGCCCGCCACCGTCATGTCCGACGACAATAGGGTCGTCCCCACGACCCCGGGTCCAGGTTGGCCAGCCGCCGACATTTCCGACGACTATAGAGTCGTCCCCACGACACCGGGCCAAAGTTGGCCAGCCGCCGACATGTCCGACGACTATAGGGTCGTCCCCACGACCCCGGGACTAGATTGGCCCGCCACCGTCATGTCCGACGATTATAGGGTCGTCCCCACGACCCCGGGACAAGCTTGGCCCGCCACCGTCAAGTCCGACGACTATAGGGTCGTCCCCACGACCCCGGGCCAAAGTTGGCAAGCCGCCGAAATGTCCGACGACTGTAGGGTCGTCCCCACGACCCCGGGACTAGATTGGTCCGCCACCGTCATGTCCGACGACAATAGGGTCGTCCCCACGACCCCGGGTCCAGGTTGGCCAGCCGCCGACATTTCCGACGACTATAGAGTCGTCCCCACGACACCGCGCCAAAGTTGGCCAGCCGCCGACATGTCCGACGACTATAGGGTCGTCCCCACGACCCCGGGACTAGATTGGCCCGCCACCGTCAAGTCCGACGACTATAGGGTCGTCCCCACGACCCCGGGCCAAAGTTGGCAAGCCGCCGAAATGTCCGACGACTGTAGGGTCGTCCCCACGACCCCGGGACTAGATTGGTCCGCCACCGTCATGTCCGACGACAATAGGGTCGTCCCCACGACCCCGGGTCCAGGTTGGCCAGCCGCCGACATTTCCGACGACTATAGAGTCGTCCCCACGACACCGGGCCAAAGTTGGCCAGCCGCCGACATGTCCGACGACTATAGGGTCGTCCCCACGACCCCGGGACTAGATTGGCCCGCCACCGTCATGTCCGACGATTATAGGGTCGTCCCCACGACCGCGAGACTAGATTGGCCCGCCACCGACATTTCCGACGACTATAGAGTCGTCCCCACGACACCGGGCCAAAGTTGGCCAGCCGCCGACATGTCCGACGACTATAGGGTCGTCCCCACGACCCCGGGCCAATGTTGGCCAATCGCCGACATGTCCAACGTCTATAGGGTCGTCCCTACGACCCCGGGACTAGAGTAGCCCGCCACCGTCATGTCCAACGACTATAGGGTCGTCCCCACGACCACGGGCCAAAGTTGGCATGCCGCCGAAATGTCCGACGACTATAGGGTCGTCCCCACGACCCCGGGCCAAAGTTAGCAAGCCGCCGAAATGTCCGACGACTATAGGGTCGTCCCCACGACCCCGAGACTAGATTGGCCCGCCACCGTCATGTCCGACGACTATAGGGTCGTCCCCACGACCCCGGGCCAAAGTTGGCAAGCCGCCGAAATGTCCGACGACTGTAGGGTCGTCCCCACGACCCCGAGACTAGATTGGCCCGCCACCGTCAAGTCCGACGACTATAGGGTCGTCCCCAGGACCTTGGGACTAGATTGGCCCGCCACCGTCAAGTCCGACGACTATTGGGTCGTCCCCACGACCCCGGGCCAAAGTTGGCAAGCCGCCGAAATGTCCGACGACTGTAGGGTCGTCCCCACGACCCCGGGACTAGATTGGTCCGCCACCGTCATGTCCGACGACAATAGGGTCGTCCCCACGACCCCGGGTCCAGGTTGGCCAGCCGCCGACATTTCCGACGACTATAGAGTCGTCCCCACGACACCGGGCCAAAGTTGGCCAGCCGCCGACATGTCCGACGACTATAGGGTCGTCCCCACGACCCCGGGACTAGATTGGCCCGCCACCGTCATGTCCGACGATTATAGGGTCGTCCCCACGACCGCGAGACTAGATTGGCCCGCCACCGACATTTCCGACGACTATAGAGTCGTCCCCACGACACCGGGCCAAAGTTGGCCAGCCGCCGACATGTCCGACGACTATAGGGTCGTCCCCACAACCACGGGCCAAAGTTGGCCAGCCGCCGACATGACCGACGACTATAGGGTCGTCCCCACGACCTCGGGACTAGGTTGGCCAGCCGCCGACATGTCCGACGACTATAGGGTCGTCCCCACGACCCCGGGCCAATGTTGGCCAATCGCCGACATGTCCGACAACTATAGGGTCGTCCCTACGACCCCGGGACTAGATTGGCCCGCCACCGTCATGTCCAACGACTATAGGGTCGTCCCCACGACCACGGGCCAAAGTTGGCATTCCGCCGACATGTCCGACGACTATAGGGTCGTCCCCACGATCCCGGGACTAGATTGGCCCGCCACCGTCATGTCCAACGACTATAGGGTCGTTCCCACAACCACGGGCCAAAGTTGGCCAGCCGCCGACATGTCCGACGACTATAGGGTCGTCCCCACGACCACGCGCCAAAGTTGGCCAGCCGCCGACATGTCCGACGACTATAGGGTCGTCCCCACGACCCCGGGACTCGATTGGCCCGCCACCGTCATGTCCGACGATTATAGGGTCGTCCCCACGACCCCGGGACAAGCTTGGCCCGCCGCCGACTTGTCCGACGACTATAGGGTCGTCCCCACGACACCGGGACTAGATTGGCCCGCCACCGTCATGTCCGACGACAATAGGGTCGTCCCCACGACCCCGGGTCTAGGTTGGCCAGCCGCCGACATGTCCGACGACTATAGAGTGGTCCCCACGACACCGGGCCAAAGTTGGACAGCCGCCGACATGTCCGACGACTATAGGGTCGTCCCCACGAACCCGGGCCAAAGTTGGCAAGCCGCCGAAATGTCCGACGACTATAGGGTCGTCCCCACGACCCCGGGACTAGGTTGGCCAGCCGCCGACATGTCCGACGACTATAGGGTCGTCCCGACGACCCCGGGCCAATGTTGGCCAATCGCCAACATGTCCGACGACTATAGGGTCGTCCCTACGACCCCGGGACTAGATTGGCCCGCCACCGTCATGTCCAACGATTATAGGGTCGTCCCCACGACCCCGGTTCTAGGTTGGCCAGCCGCCGACATGTCCGACGACTATAGAGTCGTCCCCACGACACCGGGCCAAAGTTGGACCGCCGCCGACATGTCCGACTACTATAGGGTCGTCCCCACGACCTCGGGTCTAGATTGGCCCGCTACCGTCATGTCCGAAGACTATAGGGTCGTCCCCACGACCCCGGGACTAGATTGGCCCGCCACCGTCATGTCCAACGACTATAGGGTCGTCCCCACAACCACGGGCCAAAGTTGGCCAGCCGCCGACATGTCCGACGACTATAGGGTCGTCCCCACGACCCCGGGCCAAAGTTGGCAAGCCGCCGAAATGTCCGACGACTATAGGGTCGTCCCCACGACCCCGGGACTAGGTTGGCCAGCCGCCGACATGTCCGACGACTATAGGGTCGTCCCGACGACCCCGGGCCAATGTTGGCCAATCGCCAACATGTCCGACGACTATAGGGTCGTCCCTACGACCCCGGGACTAGATTGGCCCGCCACCGTCATGTCCAACGATTATAGGGTCGTCCCCACGACCCCGGGACTAGATTGGCCCGCCACCGTCATGTCCGACGAATATAGGGTCGTCCCCACGACCCCGGGACAAGCTTGGCCCGCCGCCGACTTGTCCGACGACTATAGGGTCGTCCCCACGACCCCGAGACTAGATTGGCCCGCCACCGTCATGTCCGACGACTATAGGGTCGTCCCCACGACCCCGGGACTAGATTGGCCCGCCACCGTCATGTCCGACGATTATAGGGTGGTCCCCACGACCCCGGGACAAGCTTGGCCCGCCGCCGACTTGTTCGACGACTATAGGGTCGTCCCCACGACCCCGGGACAAGGTTGGCCCGCCGCCGACATGTCCGACGACTATAGGGTCGTCCCCACGACTCCGGGCCAAAGTTAGCAAGCCGCCGAAATGTCCGACGACTATAGGGTCGTCCCCACGACCACGCGCCAAAGTTGGCCAGCCGCCGACATGTCCGACGACTATAGGGTCGTCCCCACGACCCCGGGCCAATGTTGGCCAATCGCCGACATGACCAACGACTATAGGGTCGTCCCTACGACCCCGGGACTAGATTAGCCCGCCACCGACATGTCCGACGACTATAGGGTCGTCCCCACGACCCCGAGACTAGATTGGCCCGCCACCGTCATGTCCGACGACTATAGGGTCGTCCCCACGACCCCGGGACTAGATTGGCCCGCCACCGTCATGTCCGACGATTATAGGGTGGTCCCCACGACCCCGGGACAAGCTTGGCCCGCCGCCGACTTGTTCGACGACTATAGGGTCGTCCCCACGACCCCGGGACAAGGTTGGCCCGCCGCCGACATGTCCGACGACTATAGGGTCGTCCCCACGACCCCGGGCCAAAGATGTCCAGCCGCCGTCTTGTCCGACGACTATAGGGTCGTCCCCACGACCCCGAGTCCAGGTTGGCCAGCCGCCGACATTTCCGACGACTATAGGGTCGTCCCCACGACCCCGGGCCAATGTTGGCCAATCGCCGACATGTCCAACGTCTATAGGGTCGTCCCTACGACCCCGGGACTAGAGTAGCCCGCCACCGTCATGTCCAACGACTATAGGGTCGTCCCCACGACCACGGGCCAAAGTTGGCATGCCGCCGAAATGTCCGACGACTATAGGGTCGTCCCCACGACCCCGGGCCAAAGTTAGCAAGCCGCCGAAATGTCCGACGACTATAGGGTCGTCCCCACGACCCCGGGACTAGATTGGGCCGCCACCGTCATGTCCGACGAGTATAGCGTCGTCCCCACGACCCCGGGCCAAAGTTGGCAAGCCGCCGAAATGTCCGACGACTGTAGGGTCGTCCCCACGACCCCGAGACTAGATTGGCCCGCCACCGTCAAGTCCGACGACTATAGGGTTGTCCCCAGGACCTTGGGACTAGATTGGCCCGCCACCGTCAAGTCCGACGACTATAGGGTCGTCCCCACGACCCCGGGCCAAAGTTGGCAAGCCGCCGAAATGTCCGACGACTGTAGGGTCGTCCCCACGACCCCGGGACTAGATTGGTCCGCCACCGTCATGTCCGACGACAATAGGGTCGTCCCCACGACCCCGGGTCCAGGTTGGCCAGCCGCCGACATTTCCGACGACTATAGAGTCGTCCCCATGACACCGGGCCAAAGTTGGCCAGCCGCCGACATGTCCGACGACTATAGGGTCGTCCCCACGACCCCGGGACTAGATTGGCCCGCCACCGTCATGTCCGACGATTATAGGGTCGTCCCCACGACCGCGAGACTAGATTGGCCCGCCACCGACATTTCCGACGACTATAGAGTCGTCCCCACGACACCGGGCCAAAGTTGGCCAGCCGCCGACATGTCCGACGACTATAGGGTCGTCCCCACAACCACGGGCCAAAGTTGGCCAGCCGCCGACATGACCGACGACTATAGGGTCGTCCCCACGACCTCGGGACTAGGTTGGCCAGCCGCCGACATGTCCGACGACTATAGGGTCGTCCCCACGACCCCGGGCCAATGTTGGCCAATCGCCGACATGTCCGACAACTATAGGGTCGTCCCTACGACCCCGGGACTAGATTGGCCCGCCACCGTCATGTCCAACGACTATAGGGTCGTCCCCACGACCACGGGCCAAAGTTGGCATTCCGCCGACATGTCCGACGACTATAGGGTCGTCCCCACGATCCCGGGACTAGATTGGCCCGCCACCGTCATGTCCAACGACTATAGGGTCGTTCCCACAACCACGGGCCAAAGTTGGCCAGCCGCCGACATGTCCGACGACTATAGGGTCGTCCCCACGACCACGCGCCAAAGTTGGCCAGCCGCCGACATGTCCGACGACTGTAGGGTCGTCCCCACGACCCCGGGACTCGACTGGCCCGCCACCGTCATGTCCGACGATTATAGGGTCGTCCCCACGACCCCGGGACAAGCTTGGCCCGCCGCCGACTTTTCCGACGACTATAGGGTCGTCCCCACGACACCGGGACTAGATTGGCCCGCCACCGTCATGTCCGACGACAATAGGGTCGTCCCCACGACCCCGGGCCAAAGTTGGCAAGCCGCCGAAATGTCCGACGACTATAGGGTCGTCCCCACGACCCCGGGACTAGGTTGGCCAGCCGCCGACATGTCCGACGACTATAGGGTCGTCCCGACGACCCCGGGCCAATGTTGGCCAATCGCCAACATGTCCGACGACTATAGGGTCGTCCCTACGACCCCGGGACTAGATTGGCCCGCCACCGTCATGTCCAACGATTATAGGGTCGTCCCCACGACCCCGGGACTAGATTGGCCCGCCACCGTCATGTCCAACGATTATAGGGTCGTCCCCACGACCTCGGGTCTAGATTGGCCCGCTACCGTCATGTCCGAAGACTATAGGGTCGTCCCCACGACCCCGGGACTAGATTGGCCCGCCACCGTCATGTCCAACGACTATAGGGTCGTCCCCACAACCACGGGCCAAAGTTGGCCAGCCGCCGACATGTCCGACGACTATAGGGTCGTCCCCACGACCCCGGGACTAGGTTGGCCAGCCGCCGACATGTCCGACGACTATAGGGTCGTCCCGACGACCCCGGGCCAATGTTGGCCAATCGCCAACATGTCCGACGACTATAGGGTCGTCCCTACGACCCCGGGACTAGATTGGCCCGCCACCGTCATGTCCAACGATTATAGGGTCGTCCCCACGACCCCGGGACTAGATTGGCCCGCCACCGTCATGTCCGACGAATATAGGGTCGTCCCCACGACCCCGGGCCAAAGTTGGCAAGCCGCCGAAATGTCCGACGACTATAGGGTCGTCCCCACGACCCCGGGACTAGGTTGGCCAGCCGCCGACATGTCCGACGACTATAGGGTCGTCCCGACGACCCCGGGCCAATGTTGGCCAATCGCCAACATGTCCGACGACTATAGGGTCGTCCCTACGACCCCGGGACTAGATTGGCCCGCCACCGTCATGTCCAACGATTATAGGGTCGTCCCCACGACCCCGGGACTAGATTGGCCCGCCACCGTCATGTCCGACGAATATAGGGTCGTCCCCACGACCCCGGGACAAGCTTGGCCCGCCGCCGACTTGTCCGACGACTATAGGGTCGTCCCCACGACCCCGGGACTAGATTGGCCCGCTACCGTCATGTCCGAAGACTATAGGGTCGTCCCCACGACCTCGGGACTAGATTGGCCAGCCGCCGACATGTCCGACCACTATTGGGTCGTCCCACGACGCCGGGCCAAAGTTGGCAAGCCGCCGAAATGTCCGACGACTGTAGGGTCGTCTCCACGACCCCGGGACTAGATTGGCCCGCCACCGTCAAGTCCGACGACTATAGGGTCGTCCCCACGACCTCGGGACTAGGTTGGCCAGCCGCCGACATGTCCGACGACTATAGGGTCGTCCCCACGACCCCGGGCCAATGTTGGCCAATCGCCGACATGTCCAACGACTATAGGGTCGTCCCTACGACCCCGGGACTAGATTAGCCCGCCACCGTCATGTCCAACGACTATAGGGTCGTCCCCACGACCACGGGCCAAAGTTGGCATGCCGCCGAAATGTCCGACGACTATAGGGTCGTCCCCACGACTCCGGGCCAAAGTTAGCAAGCCGCCGAAATGTCCGACGACTATAGGGTCGTCCCCATGACCACGCGCCAAAGTTGGCCAGCCGCCGACATGTCCGACGACTATAGGGTCGTCCCCACGACCCCGGGCCAATGTTGGCCAATCGCCGACATGACCAACGACTATAGGGTCGTCCCTACGACCCCGGGACTAGATTAGCCCGCCACCGACATGTCCGACGACTATAGGGTCGTCCCCACGACCCCGAGACTAGATTGGCCCGCCACCGTCATGTCCGACGACTATAGGGTCGTCCCCACGACCCCGGGACTAGATTGGCCCGCCACCGTCATGTCCGACGATTATAGGGTGGTCCCCACGACCCCGGGACAAGCTTGGCCCGCCGCCGACTTGTTCGACGACTATAGGGTCGTCCCCACGACCCCGGGACAAGGTTGGCCCGCCGCCGACATGTCCGACGACTATAGGGTCGTCCCCACGACCCCGGGCCAAAGATGTCCAGCCGCCGTCTTGTCCGACGACTATAGGGTCGTCCCCACGACCCCGAGTCCAGGTTGGCCAGCCGCCGACATTTCCGACGACTATAGGGTCGTCCCCACGACCCCGGGCCAATGTTGGCCAATCGCCGACATGTCCAACGTCTATAGGGTCGTCCCTACGACCCCGGGACTAGAGTAGCCCGCCACCGTCATGTCCAACGACTATAGGGTCGTCCCCACGACCACGGGCCAAAGTTGGCATGCCGCCGAAATGTCCGACGACTATAGGGTCGTCCCCACGACCCCGGGCCAAAGTTAGCAAGCCGCCGAAATGTCCGACGACTATAGGGTCGTCCCCACGACCCCGGGACTAGATTGGCCCGCCACCGTCATGTCCGACGAGTATAGGGTCGTCCCCACGACCCCGGGCCAAAGTTGGCAAGCCGCCGAAATGTCCGACGACTGTAGGGTCGTCCCCACGACCCCGAGACTAGATTGGCCCGCCACCGTCAAGTCCGACGACTATAGGGTCGTCCCCAGGACCTTGGGACTAGATTGGCCCGCCACCGTCAAGTCCGACGACTATAGGGTCGTCCCCACGACCCCGGGCCAAAGTTGGCAAGCCGCCGAAATGTCCGACGACTGTAGGGTCGTCCCCACGACCCCGGGACTAGATTGGTCCGCCACCGTCATGTCCGACGACAATAGGGTCGTCCCCACGACCCCGGGTCCAGGTTGGCCAGCCGCCGACATTTCCGACGACTATAGAGTCGTCCCCACGACACCGGGCCAAAGTTGGCCAGCCGCCGACATGTCCGACGACTATAGGGTCGTCCCCACGACCCCGGGATTAGATTGGCCCGCCACCGTCATGTCCGACGATTATAGGGTCGTCCCCACGACCGCGAGACTAGATTGGCCCGCCACCGACATTTCCGACGACTATAGAGTCGTCCCCACGACCACGCGCCAAAGTTGGCCAGCCGCCGACATTTCCGACGACTATAGAGTCGTCCCCACGACACCGGGCCAAAGTTGGCCAGCCGCCGACATGTCCGACGACTATAGGGTCGTCCCCACGACCCCGGGACTCGATTGGCCCGCCACCGTCATGTCCGACGATTATAGGGTCGTCCCCACGACCCCGGGACAAGCTTGGCCCGCCGCCGACTTGTCCGACGACTATAGGGTCGTCCCCACGACACCGGGACTAGATTGGCCCGCCACCGTCATGTCCGACGACAATAGGGTCGTCCCCACGACCCCGGGTCTAGGTTGGCCAGCCGCCGACATGTCCGACGACTATAGAGTGGTCCCCACGACACCGGGCCAAAGTTGGACAGCCGCCGACATGTCCGACGACTATAGGGTCGTCCCCACGAACCCGGGCCAAAGTTGGCAAGCCGCCGAAATGTCCGACGACTATAGGGTCGTCCCCACGACCCCGGGACTAGGTTGGCCAGCCGCCGACATGTCCGACGACTATAGGGTCGTCCCGACGACCCCGGGCCAATGTTGGCCAATCGCCAACATGTCCGACGACTATAGGGTCGTCCCTACGACCCCGGGACTAGATTGGCCCGCAACCGTCATGTCCAACGATTATAGGGTCGTCCCCACGACCCCGGGTCTAGGTTGGCCAGCCGCCGACATGTCCGACGACTATAGAGTCGTCCCCACGACACCGGGCCAAAGTTGGACAGCCGCCGACATGTCCGACGACTATAGGGTCGTCCCCACGAACCCGGGCCAAAGTTGGCAAGCCGCCGAAATGTCCGACGACTATAGGGTCGTCCCCACGACCCCGGGACTAGGTTGGCCAGCCGCCGACATGTCCGACGACTATAGGGTCGTGCCGACGACCCCGGGCCAATGTTGGCCAATCGCCAACATGTCCGACGACTATAGGGTCGTCCCTACGACCCCGGGACTAGATTGGCCCGCCACCGTCATGTCCAACGATTATAGGGTCGTCCCCACGACCCCGGGTCTAGGTTGGCCAGCCGCCGACATGTCCGACGACAATCGGATCGTCCCCACGACCACGCGCCAAAGTTGGCCAGCCGCCGACATGTCCGACGACTATTGGATCGTCCCCACGACCACGGGCCAAAGTTGGCCAGCCGCCGACATGTCCGACGACAATCGGATCGTCCCCACGACCACGCGCCAAAGTTGGCCAGCCGCCGACATGTCCGACGACTATAGGGTCGTCCCCACGACCGCGGGCCAATGTTGGCCAATCGCCGACATGTCCAACGACTATAGGGTCGTCCCTACGACCCCGGGACTAGATTAGCCCGCCACCGTCATGTCCAACGACTATAGGGTCGTCCCCACGACCACGGGCCAAAGTTGGCATGCCGCCGGAATGTCCGACGACTATAGGGTCGTCCCCACGACTCCGGGCCAAAGTTAGCATGCCGCCGAAATGTCCGACGACTATAGGGTCGTCCCCACGACCACGCGCCAAAGTTGGCCAGCCGCCGACATGTCCGACGACTATAGGGTCGTCCCCACGACCCCGAGACTAGATTGGCCCGCTACCGTCATGTCCGACGACAATAGGGTCGTCCCCACGACCCCGGGTCCAGGTTGGCCAGCCGCCGACATTTCCGACACCTATAGGGTCGTCCCCACGACCCCGGGACTAGATTGGCCCGCCACCGTCATGTCCGACGACTATAGGGTCGTCCCCACCACCACGGGCCAAAGTTGGCCAGCCGCCGACATGTCCGACGACTATAGGGTCGTCCCCACGACCCCGGGCCAAAGTTGGCAAGCCGCCGAAATGTCCGACGACTATAGGGTCGTCCCCACGACCCCGGGACTAGGTTGGCCTGCCGCCGACATGTCCGACGACTATAGGGTCGTCCCGACGACCCCGGGCCAATGTTGGCCAATCGCCATCATGTCCGACGACTATAGGGTCGTCCCCACGACCCCGGGACTAGATTGGCCCGCCACCGTCATGTCCAACGATTATAGGGTCGTCCCCACGACCCCGGGACTAGATCGGCCCGCCACCGTCATGTCCGACGATTATAGGGTCGTCCCCACGACCCCGGGACAAGCTTGGCCCGCCGCCGACTTGTCCGACGACTATAGGGTCGTCCCCACGACCCCGGGACTAGATTGGCCCGCCACCGTCATGTCCGACGTCAATAGGGTCGTCTCCACGACCCCGGGTCTAGGTTGGCCAGCCGCCGACATGTCCGCCGACTATAGAGTCGTCCCCACGACACCGGGCCAAAGTTGGACAGCCGCCGACATGTCCGACTACTATAGGGTCGTCCCCAGGACCTCGGGTCTAGATTGGCCCGCTACCGTCATGTCCGAAGACTATAGGGTCGTCCCCACGACCACGGGACTAGATTGGCCCGCCACCGTCAAGTCCGACGACTATAGGGTCGTCCCCAGGACCTCGGTACTAGATTGGCCCGCCACCGTCAAGTCCGACGACTATAGGGTCGTCCCCACGACCTCGGGACTAGGTTGGCCGGCCGCCGACATGTCCGACTACTATTGGGTCGTCCCCACGACACCGGGCCAAAGTTGGCCAGCCGCCGACATGTCCGACGACTATAGGGTCGTCCCCACGACCCCGGGACTAGATTGGCCCGCCACCGTCATGTCCAACGACTATAGGGTCGTCCCCACAACCACGGGCCAAAGTTGGCCAGCCTCCGAAATGTCCGACGACTGTAGGGTCGTCCCCACGACCCCGGGACTAGATTGGCCCGCCACCGTCAAGTCCGACGACTATAGGGTCGTCCCCACGACCTCGGGACTAGGTTGGCCGGCCGCCGACATGTCCGACCACTATTGGGTCGTCCCCACGACACCGGGCCAAAGTTGGCCAGCCGCCGACATGTCCGACGACTATAGGGTCGTCCCCACGACCCCGGGACAAGGTTGGCCCGCCGCCGACTTGTCCGACGACTATAGGGTCGTACCCACGACCCCGGGACTAGGCTGACAAGCCGCCAACATATCCGAAGACTATAGGGTCGTCCCCACGACCCCGGGCCAATGATGTCCAGCCGCCGTCTTGTCCGACGACTATAGGGTCGTCCCCACGACACCGGGACTAGATTGGCCCGCCACCGTCGTGTCCAACGAGTATAGGGTCGTCCCCACAACCACGGGCCAAAGTTGGCCAGCCGCCGACATGTCCGACGACTATAGGGTCGTCCCCACGACCCCGGGCCAAAGTTGGCCAGCCGCCGACATGTCCGACGACTATAGGGTCGTCCCCACGACCCCGAGACTAGATTGGCCCGCCACCGTCATGTCCGACGACAATAGGGTCGTCCCCACGACCTCGGGTCCAGGTTGGCCAGCCGCCGACATTTCCGAAGACCATAGAGTCGTCCCCACGACACCGGTCCAAAGTTGGCTAGCCGCCGACATGTCCGACGACTATAGGGTCGTCCCCACGACCCCGGGACTAGATTGGCCCGCCACCGTCATGTCCAACGACTATAGGGGCGTCCCCACAACCACGGGCCAAAGTTGGCCAGCCGCCGACATGTCCGACGACTATAGGGTCGTCCCCACGACCCCGGGCCAAAGGTGGCCAGCCGCCGACATGTCCGACGACTATCGGATCGTCCCCACGACCACGGGACTAGATTGGTCCGCCACCGTCATGTCCGACGACTATAGGGTCTTCCCCACGACCCCGGGCCAAGCTTGGCCCGCCGCCGACTTGTCCGACGACTATAGGGTCGTCGCCACGACCCCGGGTCTAGGTTGGCCAGCCGCCGACATGTCCGACGACTATAGGGTCGCCCCCACGACCCCGGGCCAAAGTTGGCAAGCCGCCGAAATGTCCGACAACTGTAGGGTCGTCCCCACGACCCCGGGACTAGATTGGCCCGCCACCGTCAAGTCCGACGACTATAGGGTCGTCCCCACGACCTCGGGACTAGGTTGGCCACCCGCCGACATGTCCGACGACTATAGGGTCGTCCCCACGACCCCGGGCCAATGTTGGCATGCCGCCGAAATGTCCGACGCCTATAGGGTCGTCCCCACGACCCCGGCCCAAAGTTGGCAAGCCGCCGAAATGTCCGACGACTATAGGGTCGTCCCCACGACCGCGGGCCAAAGATGTCCAGCCGCCGTCTTGTCCGACGACTATAGGGTCGTCCCCACGACCCCGGGACTAGATTGGCCCGCCACCGTCAAGTCCGACGACTATAGGATCGTCTCCACGACCACGGGCCAAAGTTGGCCAGCCGCCGACATGTCCGTCGACTATAGGGTCGTCCCCACGACCCCGGGCCAATGTTGGCCAATCGCCGACATGTCCGACGACTATAGGGTCGTCCCTACGACCCCGGGACTAGATTGGCCCGCCACCGTCATGTCCGACGACTATAGGGTCGTCCCCACGACCCCGGGTCCAGGTTGGCCAGCCGCCGACATTTCCGACGACTATAGGGTCGTCCCCACGACACCGGGCCAAAGTTGGCCAGCCGCCGACATGTCCGACGACTATAGGGTCGTCCCCACGACCCCGGGACTAGATTGGCCAGCCGCCGAAATGTCCGACGACTGTAGGCTCGTCCCCACGACCCCGGGTCCAGGTTGGCCAGCCGCCGACATTTCCGACGACTATAGAGTCGTTGCCACGACACCGGGCCAAAGTTGGCCAGCCGCCGACATGTCCGACGACTATAGGGTCGTCCCCACGACCCCGGGACTAGATTGGCCCGCCACCGTCATGTCCGACGATTATAGGGTCGTCCCCACGACCGCGAGACTAGATTGGCCCGCCACCGTCATGTCCGACGACAATAGGGTCGTCCCCACGACCCCGGGTCCAGGTTGGCCAGCCGCCGACATTTCCGACGACTATAGAGTCGTCCCCACGACACCGGGCCAAAGTTGGCCAGCCGCCGACATGTCCGACGACTATAGGGTCGTCCCCACGACCCCGGGACAAGGTTGGCCCGCCGCCGACTTGTCCGACGACTATAGGGTCGTACCCACGACCCTGGGACTAGGCTGAAAAGCCGCCAACATGTCCGACGACTATAGGGTCGTCCCCACGACACCGGGCCAAAGATGTCCAGCCGCCGTCTTGTCCGACGACTATAGGGTCCTCCCCACGACCCCGGGACTAGATTGGCCCGCCACTGTCATGTCCAACGACTATAGGGTCGTCCCCACAACTACGGGCCAAAGTTGGCCACCCGCCGACATGTCCGACGACTATAGGGTCGTCCCCACGACCCCGGGACTAGGTTGGCCAGCCGCCGTCATGGCCGACGACTATAGGGTCGTCCCGACGACCCCGGGCCAATGTTGGCCAATCGCCAACATGTCCGACGACTATAGGGTCGTCCCTACGACCCCGGGACTAGATTGGCCCGCCACCGTCATGTCCAACGATTATAGGGTCGTCCCCACGACCCCGGGACTAGGTTGGCCCGCCACCGTCATGTCCGACGAATATAGGGTCGTCCCCACGACCCCGGGACAAGCTTGGCCCGCCGCCGACTTGTCCGACGACTATAGGGTCGTCCCCACGACCCCGGGACTAGATTGGCCCGCCACCGTCATGTCCGACGACAATAGGGTCGTCCCCACGACCCCGGGTCTACGTTGGCCAGCTGCCGACATGTCCGACGACTATAGAGTCGTCCCCACGACACCGCGCCAAAGTTGGACAGCCGACGACATGTCCGACTACTATAGGGTCGTCCCCACGACCTCGGGTCTAGATTGGCCCGCTACCGTCATGTCCGAAGACTATAGGGTCGTCCCCACGACCTCGGGACTAGATTGGCCAGCCGCCGACATGTCCGACCACTATTGGGTCGTCCCACGACGCCGGGCCAAAGTTGGCAAGCCGCCGAAATGTCCGACGACTGTAGGGTCGTCTCCACGACCCCGGGACTAGATTGGCCCGCCACCGTCAAGTCCGACGACTATAGGGTCGTCCCCACGACCTCGGGACTAGGTTGGCCAGCCGCCGACATGTCCGACCACTATTGGGTCGTCCCACGACGCCGGGCCAAAGTTGGCAAGCCGCCGAAATGTCCGACGACTGTAGGGTCGTCTCCACGACCCCGGGACTAGATTGGCCCGCCACCGTCAAGTCCAACGATTATAGGGTCGTCCCCACGACCCCGGGTCCAGGTTGGCCAGCCGCCGACATTTCCGACACCTATAGGGTCGTCCCCACGACCCCGGGACTAGATTGGCCCGCCACCGTCATGTCCAACGACTATAGGGTCGTCCCCACCACCACGGGCCAAAGTTGGCCAGCCGCCGACATGTCCGACGACTATAGGGTCGTCCCCACGACCCCGGGCCAAAGTTGGCAAGCCGCCGAAATGTCCGACGACTATAGGGTCGTCCCCACGACCACGGGACTAGATTGGTCCGCCACCGTCATGTCCGACGACTATAGGGTCTTCCCCACGACCCCGGGCCAAGCTTGGCCCGCCGCCGACTTGTCCGACGACTATAGGGTCGTCCCCACGACCCCGGGCCAATGTTGGCATGCCGCCGAAATGTCCGACGCCTATAGGGTCGTCCCCACGACCCCGGCCCAAAGTTGGCAAGCCGCCGAAATGTCCGACGACTATAGGGTCGTCCCCACGACCGCGGGCCAAAGATGTCCAGCCGCCGTCTTGTCCGACGACTATAGGGTCGTCCCCACGACCCCGGGCCAATGTTGGCCAATCGCCGACATGTCCGACGACTATAGGGTCGTCCCTACGACCCCGGGACTAGATTGGCCCGCCACCGTCATGTCCGACGACTATAGGGTCGTCCCCACGACCCCGGGACTAGGTTGACAAGCCGCCGAAATGTCCGACGACTATAGGGTCGTCCCCAGGACCGCGAGCCAAGGATGTCCAGCCGCCGTCTTGTTCGACGACTATAGGGTCGTACCCACGACCCCGGGACTAGATTGGCCCGCCACCGACATGTCCGACTACTATAGGGTCGTCCCCACGACCTCGGGTCTAGATTGGCCCGCTACCGTCATGTCCGAAGACTATAGGGTCGTCCCTACGACCTCGGGACTAGATTGGCCCGCCACCGTCATGTCCGACGATTATAGGGTCGTCCCCACGACCGCGAGACTAGATTGGCCCGCCACCGTCATGTCCGACGACAATAGGGTCGTCCCCACGACCCCGGGTCCAGGTTGGCCAGCCGCCGACATTTCCGACGACTATAGAGTCGTCCCCACGACACCGGGCCAAAGTTGGCCAGCCGCCGAAATGTCCGACGACTGTAGGCTCGTCCCCACGACCCCGGGTCCAGGTTGGCCAGCCGCCGACATTTCCGACGACTATAGAGTCGTTGCCACGACACCGGGCCAAAGTTGGCCAGCCGCCGACATGTCCGACGACTATAGGGTCGTCCCCACGACCCCGGGACTAGATTGGCCCGCCACCGTCATGTCCGACGATTATAGGGTCGTCCCCACGACCGCGAGACTAGATTGGCCCGCCACCGTCATGTCCGACGACAATAGGGTCGTCCCCACGACCCCGGGTCCAGGTTGGCCAGCCGCCGACATTTCCGACGACTATAGAGTCGTCCCCACGACACCGGGCCAAAGTTGGCCAGCCGCCGACATGTCCGACGACTATAGGGTCGTCCCCACGACCCCGGGACAAGGTTGGCCCGCCGCCGACTTGTCCGACGACTATAGGGTCGTACCCACGACCCTGGGACTAGGCTGAAAAGCCGCCAACATGTCCGACGACTATAGGGTCGTCCCCACGACACCGGGCCAAAGATGTCCAGCCGCCGTCTTGTCCGACGACTATAGGGTCCTCCCCACGACCCCGGGACTAGATTGGCCCGCCACTGTCATGTCCAACGACTATAGGGTCGTCCCCACAACTACGGGCCAAAGTTGGCCACCCGCCGACATGTCCGACGACTATAGGGTCGTCCACACGACCCCGGGACTAGGTTGGCCAGCCGCCGTCATGGCCGACGACTATAGGGTCGTCCCGACGACCCCGGGCCAATGTTGGCCAATCGCCAACATGTCCGACGACTATAGGGTCGTCCCTACGACCCCGGGACTAGATTGGCCCGCCACCGTCATGTCCAACGATTATAGGGTCGTCCCCACGACCCCGGGACTAGGTTGGCCCGCCACCGTCATGTCCGACGAATATAGGGTCGTCCCCACGACCCCGGGACAAGCTTGGCCCGCCGCCGACTTGTCCGACGACTATAGGGTCGTCCCCACGACCCCGGGACTAGATTGGCCCGCCACCGTCATGTCCGACGACAATAGGGTCGTCCCCACGACCCCGGGTCTACGTTGGCCAGCTGCCGACATGTCCGACGACTATAGAGTCGTCCCCACGACACCGCGCCAAAGTTGGACAGCCGACGACATGTCCGACTACTATAGGGTCGTCCCCACGAACTCGGGTCTAGATTGGCCCGCTACCGTCATGTCCGAAGACTATAGGGTCGTCCCCACGACCTCGGGACTAGATTGGCCAGCCGCCGACATGTCCGACCACTATTGGGTCGTCCCACGACGCCGGGCCAAAGTTGGCAAGCCGCCGAAATGTCCGACGACTGTAGGGTCGTCTCCACGACCCCGGGACTAGATTGGCCCGCCACCGTCAAGTCCGACGACTATAGGGTCGTCCCCACGACCTCGGGACTAGGTTGGCCAGCCGCCGACATGTCCGACCACTATTGGGTCGTCCCACGACGCCGGGCCAAAGTTGGCAAGCCGCCGAAATGTCCGACGACTGTAGGGTCGTCTCCACGACCCCGGGACTAGATTGGCCCGCCACCGTCAAGTCCGACGACTATAGGGTCGTCCCGACGACCCCGGGCCAATGTTGGCCAATCGCCATCATGTCCGACGACTATAGGGTCGTCCCTACGACCCCGGGACTAGATTGGCCCGCCACCGTCATGTCCAACTATTATAGGGTCGTCCCCACGACCCCGGGACTAGATCGGCCCGCCACCGTCATGTCCGACGATTATAGGGTCGTCCCCACGACCCCGGGACAAGCTTGGCCCGCCGCCGACTTGTCCGACGACTATAGGGTCGTCCCCACGACCCCGGGACTAGATTGGCCCGCCACCGTCATGTCCGACGACAATAGGGTCGTCTCCACGACCCCGGGTCTAGGTTGGCCAGCCGCCGACATGTCCGCCGACTATAGAGTCGTCCCCACGACACCGGGCCAAAGTTGGACAGCCGCCGACATGTCCGACTACTATAGGGTCGTCCCCAGGACCTCGGGTCTAGATTGGCCCGCTACCGTCATGTCCGAAGACTATAGGGTCGTCCCCACGACCACGGGACTAGATTGGCCCGCCACCGTCAAGTCCGACGACTATAGGGTCGTCCCCACGACCCCGGGTCCAGGTTGGCCAGCCGCCGACATGTCCGACGACTATAGGGTCGTCCCCACGACCCCGGGACTAGATTGGCCCGCCACCGTCATGTCCGACGACTATAGGGTCTTCCCCACGACCCCGGGCCAAGCTTGGCCCGCCGCCGACTTGTCCGACGACTATAGGGTCGTCCCCACGACCCCGGGCCAATGTTGGCATGCCGCCGAAATGTCCGACGCCTATAGGGTCGTCCCCACGACCCCGGCCCAAAGTTGGCAAGCCGCCGAAATGTCCGACGACTATAGGGTCGTCCCCACGACCGCGGGCCAAAGATGTCCAGCCGCCGTCTTGTCCGACGACTATAGGGTCGTCCCCACGACCCCGGGACTAGATTGGCCCGCCACCGTCAAGTCCGACGACTATAGGATCGTCTCCACGACCACGGGCCAAAGTTGGCCAGCCGCCGACATGTCCGTCGACTATAGGGTCGTCCCCACGACCCCGGGCCAATGTTGGCCAATCGCCGACATGTCCGACGACTATAGGGTCGTCCCTACGACTCCGGGACTAGATTGGCCCGCCACCGTCATGTCCGACGACTATAGGGTCGTCCCCACGACCCCGGGACTAGGTTGACAAGCCGCCGAAATGTCCGACGACTATAGGGTCGTCCCCAGGACCGCGAGCCAAGGATGTCCAGCCGCCGTCTTGTTCGACGACTATAGGGTCGTACCCACGACCCCGGGACTAGATTGGCCCGCCACCGACATGTCCGACTACTATAGGGTCGTCCCCACGACCTCGGGTCTAGATTGGCCCGCTACCGTCATGTCCGAAGACTATAGGGTCGTCCCTACGACCTCGGGACTAGATTGGCCAGCCACCGTCATGTCCGACGATTATAGGGTCGTCCCCACGACCGCGAGACTAGATTGGCCCGCCACCGTCATGTCCGACGACAATAGGGTCGTCCCCACGACCCCGGGTCCAGGTTGGCCAGCCGCCGACATTTCCGACGACTATAGAGTCGTCCCCACGACACCGGGCCAAAGTTGGCCAGCCGCCGAAATGTCCGACGACTGTAGGCTCGTCCCCACGACCCCGGGTCCAGGTTGGCCAGCCGCCGACATTTCCGACGACTATAGAGTCGTTGCCACGACACCGGGCCAAAGTTGGCCAGCCGCCGACATGTCCGACGACTATAGGGTCGTCCCCACGACCCCGGGACTAGATTGGCCCGCCACCGTCATGTCCGACGATTATAGGGTCGTCCCCACGACCGCGAGACTAGATTGGCCCGCCACCGTCATGTCCGACGACAATAGGGTCGTCCCCACGACCCCGGGTCCAGGTTGGCCAGCCGCCGACATTTCCGACGACTATAGAGTCGTCCCCACGACACCGGGCCAAAGTTGGCCAGCCGCCGACATGTCCGACGACTATAGGGTCGTCCCCACGACCCCGGGACAAGGTTGGCCCGCCGCCGACTTGTCCGACGACTATAGGGTCGTACCCACGACCCTGGGACTAGGCTGAAAAGCCGCCAACATGTCCGACGACTATAGGGTCGTCCCCACGACACCGGGCCAAAGATGTCCAGCCGCCGTCTTGTCCGACGACTATAGGGTCCTCCCCACGACCCCGGGACTAGATTGGCCCGCCACTGTCATGTCCAACGACTATAGGGTCGTCCCCACAACTACGGGCCAAAGTTGGCCACCCGCCGACATGTCCGACGACTATAGGGTCGTCCCCACGACCCCGGGACTAGGTTGGCCAGCCGCCGTCATGGCCGACGACTATAGGGTCGTCCCGGCGACCCCGGGCCAATGTTGGCCAATCGCCAACATGTCCGACGACTATAGGGTCGTCCCTACGACCCCGGGACTAGATTGGCCCGCCACCGTCATGTCCAACGATTATAGGGTCGTCCCCACGACCCCGGGACTAGGTTGGCCCGCCACCGTCATGTCCGACGAATATAGGGTCGTCCCCACGACCCCGGGACAAGCTTGGCCCGCCGCCGACTTGTCCGACGACTATAGGGTCGTCCCCACGACCCCGGGACTAGATTGGCCCGCCACCGTCATGTCCGACGACAATAGGGTCGTCCCCACGACCCCGGGTCTACGTTGGCCAGCTGCCGACATGTCCGACGACTATAGAGTCGTCCCCACGACACCGCGCCAAAGTTGGACAGCCGACGACATGTCCGACTACTATAGGGTCGTCCCCACGACCTCGGGTCTAGATTGGCCCGCTACCGTCATGTCCGAAGACTATAGGGTCGTCCCCACGACCTCGGGACTAGATTGGCCAGCCGCCGACATGTCCGACCACTATTGGGTCGTCCCACGACGCCGGGCCAAAGTTGGCAAGCCGCCGAAATGTCCGACGACTGTAGGGTCGTCTCCACGATCCCGGGACTAGATTGGCCCGCCACCGTCAAGTCCGACGACTATAGGGTCGTCCCCACGACCTCGGGACTAGGTTGGCCAGCCGCCGACATGTCCGACCACTATTGGGTCGTCCCACGACGCCGGGCCAAAGTTGGCAAGCCGCCGAAATGTCCGACGACTGTAGGGTCGTCTCCACGACCCCGGGACTAGATTGGCCCGCCACCGTCAAGTCCAACGATTATAGGGTCGTCCCCACGACCCCGGGTCCAGGTTGGCCAGCCGCCGACATTTCCGACACCTATAGGGTCGTCCCCACGACCCCGGGACTAGATTGGCCCGCCACCGTCATGTCCAACGACTATAGGGTCGTCCCCACCACCACGGGCCAAAGTTGGCCAGCCGGCGACATGTCCGACGACTATAGGGTCGTCCCCACGACCCCGGGCCAAAGTTGGCAAGCCGCCGAAATGTCCGACGACTATAGGGTCGTCCCCACGACCCCGGGACTAGGTTGGCCTGCCGCCGACATGTCCGACGACTATAGGGTCGTCCCGACGACCCCGGGCCAATGTTGGCCAATCGCCATCATGTCCGACGACTATAGGGTCGTCCCTACGACCCCGGGACTAGATTGGCCCGCCACCGTCATGTCCAACGATTATAGGGTCGTCCCCACGACCCCGGGACTAGATCGGCCCGCCACCGTCATGTCCGACGATTATAGGGTCGTCCCCACGACCCCGGGACAAGCTTGGCCCGCCGCCGACTTGTCCGACGACTATAGGGTCGTCCCCACGACCCCGGGCCAAAGTTGGCAAGCCGCCGAAATGTCCGACGACTACAGGGTCGTCCCTACGACCCCGGGACTAGATAGGCCCGCCACCGTCATGTCCGACGACTATCGGATCGTCCCCACGACCACGGGCCAAAGTTGGCCAGCCGCCGACATGTCCGACGACTATTGGGTCGTCCCCACGACCCCGGGCCAAAGTTGGCCAGCCGCCGACTTGTCCGACGACTATGGGGTCGTCCCCACGACCCCAGGACTAGATTGGCCCGCCACCGTCATGTCCGACGACAATAGGGTCGTCCCCACGACCACGGGCCAAAGTTGGCAAGCTGCCGACTTGTCCGACGACTATAGGGTCGTCCCCACGACCCCGGGACTAGGTAGACCCGCCGCCGACGTGTCCGACAACTATAGGGTCGTCCCCACGACCCCGGGCCAAAGTTGGCAAGCCGCCGAAATGTCCGACGACTATCGGATCGTCCCCACGACCACGGGCCAAAGTTGGCCAGCCGCCGACATGTCCGTCGACTATAGGGTCGTCCCCACGACCCCGGGCCAATGTTGGCCAATCGCCGACATGTCCGACGACTATAGGGTCGTCCCTACGACCCCGGGACTAGATTGGCCCGCCACCGTCATGTCCGACGACTATAGGGTCGTCCCCACGACCCCGGGACTAGGTTGACAAGCCGCCGAAATGTCCGACGACTATAGGGTCGTCCCCAGGACCGCGAGCCAAGGATGTCCAGCCGCCGTCTTGTTCGACGACTATAGGGTCGTCCCCACGACCCCGGGCCAAAGTTGGCAAGCCGCCGAAATGTCCGACGACTACAGGGTCGTCCCTACGACCCCGGGACTAGATAGGCCCGCCACCGTCATGTCCGACGACTATCGGATCGTCCCCACGACCACGGGCCAAAGTTGGCCAGCCGCCGACATGTCCGACGACTATTGGGTCGTCCCCACGACCCCGGGCCAAAGTTGGCCAGCCGCCGACTTGTCCGACGACTATGGGGTCGTCCCCACGACCCCGGGACTAGATTGGCCCGCCATCGTCAAGTCCGACGACTATAGGGTCGTCCCCACGACCCCGGGCAAATTTGGCAAGCCGCCGACATATCCGACGACTATAGGGTCGTCCCCACAACCCCGGGACTAGATTGGCCCGCCACCCTCAAGTCCGACGACTATAGGATCGTCTCCACGACCACGGCCCAAAGTTGGCCAGCCGCCGACATGTCCAACGACTATTGGGTCGTCCCCACGACCACGGGCCAAAGTTATCCAGCCGCCGACATGTCCGACGACTATAGGGTCGTCCCCACGACCCCGGGCCAAAGTTGGCAAGCCGCCGAAATGTCCGACGACTATAGGGTCGTCCCCACGTCCGCGGGCCAAAGATGTCCAGCCGCCGTCTTGTCCGACGACTATAGGGTCGTCCCCACGACCCCGGGACTAGATTGGCCCGCCACCGTCATGTCCAACGACTATAGGGTCGTCCCCACGACCACGGGCCAAAGTTAGCCAGGCGCCGAAATGTCCGACGACTATAGGGTCGTCCCCACGACCTCGGGACTAGGTTGGCCAGCCGCCGACATGTCCGACGACTATAGGGTCGTCCCCACGACCCCGGGCCAAAGTTGACCAGCCGCCGACATGTCCGACGACTATAGGGTCGTCCCCACGACCCCGGGACAAGGTTGGCCCGCCGCCGACTTGTCCGACGACTATAGGGTCGTACCCACGACCCCGGGCCAAAGTTGGCCAGCCGCCGACATGTCCGACGACTATAGGGTCGTCCCCACGACCCCGAGACTAGATTGGCCCGCCACCGTCATGTCCGACGACAATAGGGTCGTCCCCACGACCTCGGGTCCAGGTTGGCCAGCCGCCGACATTTCCGACGACCATAGAGTCGTCCCCACGACACCGGTCCAAAGTTGGCCAGCCGCCGACATGTCCGACGACTATAGGGTCGTCCCCACGACCCCGGGACTAGATTGGCCCGCCACCGTCATGTCCAACGACTATAGGGGCGTCCCCACAACCACGGGCCAAAGTTGGCCAGCCGCCGACATGTCCGACGACTATAGGGTCGTCCCCACGACACCGGGCCAAAGTTGGACAGCCGCCGACATGTCCGACTACTATAGGGTCGTTCCCAGGACCTCGGGTCTAGATTGGCCCGCTACCGTCATGTCCGAAGACTATAGGGTCGTCCCCACGACCACGGGACTAGATTGGTCCGCCACCGTCATGTCCGACGACTATAGGGTCGTCCCCACGACCCCGGGCCAATGTTGGCATGCCGCCGAAATGTCCGACGCCTATAGGGTCGTCCCCACGACCCCGGCCCAAAGTTGGCAAGCCGCCGAAATGTCCGACGACTACAGGGTCGTCCCTACGACCCCGGGACTAGATAGGCCCGCCACCGTCATGTCCGACGACTATCGGATCGTCCCCACGACCACGGGCCAAAGTTGGCCAGCCGCCGACATGTCCGACGACTATTGGGTCGTCCCCACGACCCCGGGCCAAAGTTGGCCAGCCGCCGACTTGTCCGACGACTATGGGGTCGTCCCCACGACCCCAGGACTAGATTGGCCCGCCACCGTCATGTCCGACGACAATAGGGTCGTCCCCACGACCACGGGCCAAAGTTGGCAAGCTGCCGACTTGTCCGACGACTATAGGGTCGTCCCCACGACCCCGGGACTAGGTAGACTCGCCGCCGACGTGTCCGACAACTATAGGGTCGTCCCCACGACCCCGGGCCAAAGTTGGCAAGCCGCCGAAATGTCCGACGACTATAGGGTGGTCCCCACAAACCCGGGACTAGATTGGCCCGCCACCGTCAAGTCCGACGACTATAGGATCGTCTCCACGACCACGGGCCAAAGTTGGCCAGCCGCCGACATGTCCGTCGACTATAGGGTCGTCCCCACGACCCCGGGCCAATGTTGGCCAATCGCCGACATGTCCGACGACTATAGGGTCGTCCCTACGACCCCGGGACTAGATTGGCCCGCCACCGTCATGTCCGACGACTATAGGGTCGTCCCCACGACCCCGGGACTAGGTTGACAAGCCGCCGAAATGTCCGACGACTATAGGGTCGTCCCCAGGACCGCGAGCCAAGGATGTCCAGCCGCCGTCTTGTTCGACGACTATAGGGTCGTACCCACGACCCCGGGACTAGATTGGCCCGCCACCGTCATGTCCAACGACTATAGGGTCGTCCCCACGACCATGGGCCAAAGTTGGCCAGCCGCCGATATGTCCAACGACTATTGGGTCGTCCCCACGACCCCGGGACTAGATTGGCCCGCCATCGTCAAGTCCGACGACTATAGGGTCGTCCCCACGACCCCGGGCAAATTTGGCAAGCCGCCGACATATCCGACGACTATAGGGTCGTCCCCACAACCCCGGGACTAGATTGGCCCGCCACCCTCAAGTCCGACGACTATAGGATCGTCTCCACGACCACGGCCCAAAGTTGGCCAGCCGCCGACATGTCCAACGACTATTGGGTCGTCCCCACGACCACGGGCCAAAGTTATCCAGCCGCCGACATGTCCGACGACTATAGGGTCGTCCCCACGACCCCGGGCCAAAGTTGGCAAGCCGCCGAAATGTCCGACGACTATAGGGTCGTCCCCACGTCCGCGGGCCAAAGATGTCCAGCCGCCGTCTTGTCCGACGACTATAGGGTCGTCCCCACGACCCCGGGACTAGATTGGCCCGCCACCGTCATGTCCAACGACTATAGGGTCGTCCCCACGACCACGGGCCAAAGTTAGCCAGGCGCCGAAATGTCCGACGACTATAGGGTCGTCCCCACGACCTCGGGACTAGGTTGGCCAGCCGCCGACATGTCCGACGACTATAGGGTCGTCCCCACGACCCCGGGCCAATGTTGGCCAATCGCCGACATGTCCGACGACTATAGGGTCGTCCCTACGACCCCGGGACTAGATTGGCCCGCCACCGTCATGTCCGACGATTATAGGGTCGTCCCCACGACCTCGGGACTAGGTTGACAAGCCGCCAACATGTCCGACGACTATACGGTCGTCCCCACGACCCCGGGCAAATTTGGCAAGCCGCCGACATATCCGACGACTATAGGGTCGTCCCCAAAACCCCGGGACTAGATTGGCCCGCCACCGTCAAGTCCGACGACTATAGGATCGTCTCCACGACCACGGCCCAAAGTTGGCCAGCCGCCGACATGTCCGACGACTATAGGGTCGTCCCCACGACCCCGGGCCAAAGATGTCCAGCCGCCGTCTTGTCCGACGACTATAGGGTCGTCCCCACGACCCCGGGACTAGATTGGCCCGCCACCGTCATGTCCAACGACTATAGGGTCGTCCCCACGAACACGGGCCAAAGTTAGCCAGGCGCCGAAATGTCCGACGACTATAGGGTCGTCCCCACGACCTCGGGACTAGGTTGGCCAGCCGCCGACATGTCCGACGACTATAGGGTCGTCCCCACGACCCCGGGCCAATGTTGGCCAATCGCCGACATGTCCGACGACTATAGGGTCGTCCCTACGACCCCGGGACTAGATTGGCCCGCCACCGTCATGTCCGACGATTATAGGGTCGTCCCCACGACCTCGGGACTAGGTTGACAAGCCGCCAACATGTCCGACGACTATACGGTCGTCCCCACGACCCCGGGCAAATTTGGCAAGCCGCCGACATATCCGACGACTATAGGGTCGTCCCCAAAACCCCGGGACTAGATTGGCCCGCCACCGTCAAGTCCGACGACTATAGGATCGTCTCCACGACCACGGCCCAAAGTTGGCCAGCCGCCGACATGTCCAACGACTATTGGGTCGTCCCCACGACCACGGGCCAAAGTTAGCCAGCCGCCGACATGTCCGACGACTATAGGGTCGTCCCCACGACCCCGGGCGGAAGTTGGCAAGCCGCCGAAATGTCCGACGACTGTAGGGTCGTCCCCAAGACCCCGGGACTAGATTGGCCCGCCAGCGACAAGTCCGACGACTATAGGGTCGTCCCCACGACCTCGGGACTATGTTGGCCAGCCGCCGACATGTCCGACGACTATAGGGTCGTCCCCACGACCCCGGGTCTATGTTGGCCAGCCGCCGACATGTCCGACGACTATAGGGTCGCCCCCACGACCCCGGGCCAAAGTTGGAAAGCCGCCGAAATGTCCGACGACTGTAGGGTCGTCCCCACGATCCCGGGACTAGATTGGCCCGCCACCGTCAAGTCCGACGACTATAGGGTCGTCCCCACGACCTCGGGACTAGGTTGGCCAGCCGCCGACATGTCCGACGACTATAGGGTCGTCCCCACGACCCCGGGACTAGGTTGGCAAGCCGCCGAAATGTCCGACGACTATAGGGTCGTCCCCACGACCATGGGCCAAAGTTGGCCAGCCGCCGATATGTCCAACGACTATTGGGTCGTCCCCATGACCGCGGGACTAGGTTGGCTCGCCGCCGACTTGTCCGACGACTATAGGCTCGTCCCCACGACCCCGGGTCAAAGTTGGCCAGCCGCCGATATGTCCGACGACTATAGAGTCGTCCCCACGACCCCGGGAATATATTGGCCCGCCACCGTCTTGTCCGACGACTATAGGGTCGTCCCCACGACCACGGGCCAAAGTTGGCCCGCCGCCGACTGGTCCGACGACTATAGGGTCGTCCCCACGACCACGGGCCAAAGTTGGCCCGCCGCCGACTGGTCCGACGACTATAGGGTCGTCCCCACGACCACGGGCCAAAGTTGGCCAGCCGCCGACATGTCCGACGACTATTGGGTCGTCCCCACGACCCCGGGCCAAAGTTGGCCAGCCGCCGACTTGTCCGACGACTATGGGGTCGTCCCCACGACCCCAGGACTAGATTGGCCCGCCACCGTCATGTCCGACGACAATAGGGTCGTCCCCACGACCACGGGCCAAAGTTGGCAAGCTGCCGACTTGTCCGACGACTATAGGGTCGTCCCCACGACCCCGGGACTAGGTAGACCCGCCGCCGACGTGTCCGACAACTATAGGGTCGTCTCCACGACCCCGGGCCAAAGTTGGCAAGCCGCCGAAATGTCCGACGACTATAGGGTGGTCCCCACAACCCCGGGACTAGATTGGCCCACCACCGTCAGGTCCGACGACTATAGGATCGTCTCCACGACCACGGGCCAAAGTTGGCCAGCCGCCGACATGTCCGTCGACTATAGGGTCGTCCCCACGACCCCGGGCCAATGTTGGCCAATCGCCGACATGTCCGACGACTATAGGGTCGTCCCTACGACCCCGGGACTAGATTGGCCCGCCACCGTCATGTCCGACGACTATAGGGTCGTCCCCACGACCCCGGGACTAGGTTGACAAGCCGCCGAAATGTCCGACGTCTATAGGGTCGTCCCCACGACCGCGAGCCAAGGATGTCCAGCCGCCGTCTTGTCCGACGACTATAGGGTCGTCCCCACGACCCCGGGCCAATGTTGGCCAATCGCCGACATGTCCGACGACTATAGGGTCGTCCCTACGACCCCGGGACTAGATTGGCCCGCCACCGTCATGTCCGACGATTATAGGGTCGTCCCCACGACCACGCGCCAAAGTTGGCCAGCCGCCGACATGTCCGACGACTATTGGATCGTCCCCACGACCACGGGCCAAAGTTGGCAAGCCGCCGAAATGTCCGACGACTATAGGGTCGTCCCCACGACCCCGGGACTAGGTTGGCCAGCCGCCGACATGTCCGACGACTATAGGGTCGTGCCGACGACCCCGGGCCAATGTTGGCCAATCGCCAACATGTCCGACGACTATAGGGTCGTCCCTACGACCCCGGGACTAGATTGGCCCGCCACCGTCATGTCCAACGATTATAGGGTCGTCCCCACGACCCCGGGTCTAGGTTGGCCAGCCGCCGACATGTCCGACGACAATCGGATCGTCCCCACGACCACGCGCCAAAGTTGGCCAGCCGCCGACATGTCCGACGACTATTGGATCGTCCCCACGACCACGGGCCAAAGTTGGCCAGCCGCCGACATGTCCGACGACAATCGGATCGTCCCCACGACCACGCGCCAAAGTTGGCCAGCCGCCGACATGTCCGACGACTATAGGGTCGTCCCCACGACCGCGGGCCAATGTTGGCCAATCGCCGACATGTCCAACGACTATAGGGTCGTCCCTACGACCCCGGGACTAGATTAGCCCGCCACCGTCATGTCCAACGACTATAGGGTCGTCCCCACGACCACGGGCCAAAGTTGGCATGCCGCCGGAATGTCCGACGACTATAGGGTCGTCCCCACGACTCCGGGCCAAAGTTAGCAAGCCGCCGAAATGTCCGACGACTATAGGGTCGTCCCCACGACCACGCGCCAAAGTTGGCCAGCCGCCGACATGTCCGACGACTATAGGGTCGTCCCCACGACCCCGAGACTAGATTGGCCCGCTACCGTCATGTCCGACGACAATAGGGTCGTCCCCACGACCCCGGGTCCAGGTTGGCCAGCCGCCGACATTTCCGACACCTATAGGGTCGTCCCCACGACCCCGGGACTAGATTGGCCCGCCACCGTCATGTCCGACGACTATAGGGTCGTCCCCACCACCACGGGCCAAAGTTGGCCAGCCGCCGACATGTCCGACGACTATAGGGTCGTCCCCACGACCCCGGGCCAAAGTTGGCAAGCCGCCGAAATGTCCAACGATTATAGGGTCGTCCCCACGACCCCGGGACTAGATCGGCCCGCCACCGTCATGTCCGACGATTATAGGGTCGTCCCCACGACCCCGGGACAAGCTTGGCCCGCCGCCGACTTGTCCGACGACTATAGGGTCGTCCCCACGACCCCGGGACTAGATTGGCCCGCCACCGTCATGTCCGACGACAATAGGGTCGTCTCCACGACCCCGGGTCTAGGTTGGCCAGCCGCCGACATGTCCGCCGACTATAGAGTCGTCCCCACGACACCGGGCCAAAGTTGGACAGCCGCCGACATGTCCGACTACTATAGGGTCGTCCCCAGGACCTCGGGTCTAGATTGGCCCGCTACCGTCATGTCCGAAGACTATAGGGTCGTCCCCACGACCACGGGACTAGATTGGCCCGCCACCGTCAAGTCCGACGACTATAGGGTCGTCCCCAGGACCTCGGTACTAGATTGGCCCGCCACCGTCAAGTCCGACGACTATAGGGTCGTCCCCACGACCTCGGGACTAGGTTGGCCGGCCGCCGACATGTCCGACTACTATTGGGTCGTCCCCACGACCCCGGGCCAATGTTGGTCAATCGCCAACATGTCCGACGACTATAGGGTCGTCCCTACGACCCCGGGACTAGATTGGCCCGCCATCGTCAAGTCCGACGACTATAGGGTCGTCCCCACGACCCCGGGCAAATTTGGCAAGCCGCCGACATATCCGACGACTATAGGGTCGTCCCCACAACCCCGGGACTAGATTGGCCCGCCACCCTCAAGTCCGACGACTATAGGATCGTCTCCACGACCACGGCCCAAAGTTGGCCAGCCGCCGACATGTCCAACGACTATTGGGTCGTCCCCACGACCACGGGCCAAAGTTATCCAGCCGCCGACCTGTCCGACGACTATAGGGTCGTCCCCACGACCCCGGGCCAAAGTTGGCAAGCCGCCGAAATGTCCGACGACTATAGGGTCGTCCCCACGTCCGCGGGCCAAAGATGTCCAGCCGCCGTCTTGTCCGACGACTATAGGGTCGTCCCCACGACCCCGGGACTAGATTGGCCCGCCACCGTCATGTCCAACGACTATAGGGTCGTCCCCACGACCACGGGCCAAAGTTAGCCAGGCGCCGAAATGTCCGACGACTATAGGGTCGTCCCCACGACCTCGGGACTAGGTTGGCCAGCCGCCGACATGTCCGACGACTATAGGGTCGTCCCCACGACCCCGGGCCAATGTTGGCCAATCGCCGACATGTCCGACGACTATAGGGTCGTCCCTACGACCCCGGGACTAGATTGGCCCGCCACCGTCATGTCCGACGATTATAGGGTCGTCCCCACGACCTCGGGACTAGGTTGACAAGCCGCCAACATGTCCGACGACTATACGGTCGTCCCCACGACCCCGGGCAAATTTGGCAAGCCGCCGACATATCCGACGACTATAGGGTCGTCCCCAAAACCCCGGGACTAGATTGGCCCGCCACCGTCAAGTCCGACGACTATAGGATCGTCTCCACGACCACGGCCCAAAGTTGGCCAGCCGCCGACATGTCCGACGACTATAGGGTCGTCCCCACGACCCCGGGCCAAAGATGTCCAGCCGCCGTCTTGTCCGACGACTATAGGGTCGTCCCCACGACCCCGGGACTAGATTGGCCCGCCACCGTCATGTCCAACGACTATAGGGTCGTCCCCACGAACACGGGCCAAAGTTAGCCAGGCGCCGAAATGTCCGACGACTATAGGGTCGTCCCCACGACCTCGGGACTAAGTTGGCCAGCCGCCGACATGTCCGACGACTATAGGGTCGTCCCCACGACCCCGGGCCAATGTTGGCCAATCGCCGACATGTCCGACGACTATAGGGTCGTCCCTACGACCCCGGGACTAGATTGGCCCGCCACCGTCATGTCCGACGATTATAGGGTCGTCCCCACGACCTCGGGACTAGGTTGACAAGCCGCCAACATGTCCGACGACTATACGGTCGTCCCCACGACCCCGGGCAAATTTGGCAAGCCGCCGACATATCCGACGACTATAGGGTCGTCCCCAAAACCCCGGGACTAGATTGGCCCGCCACCGTCAAGTCCGACGACTATAGGATCGTCTCCACGACCACGGCCCAAAGTTGGCCAGCCGCCGACATGTCCAACGACTATTGGGTCGTCCCCACGACCACGGGCCAAAGTTAGCCAGCCGCCGACATGTCCGACGACTATAGGGTCGTCCCCACGACCCCGGGCGGAAGTTGGCAAGCCGCCGAAATGTCCGACGACTGTAGGGTCGTCCCCAAGACCCCGGGACTAGATTGGCCCGCCAGCGACAAGTCCGACGACTATAGGGTCGTCCCCACGACCTCGGGACTATGTTGGCCAGCCGCCGACATGTCCGACGACTATAGGGTCGTCCCCACGACCCCGGGTCTATGTTGGCCAGCCGCCGACATGTCCGACGACTATAGGGTCGCCCCCACGACCCCGGGCCAAAGTTGGAAAGCCGCCGAAATGTCCGACGACTGTAGGGTCGTCCCCACGATCCCGGGACTAGATTGGCCCGCCACCGTCAAGTCCGACGACTATAGGGTCGTCCCCACGACCTCGGGACTAGGTTGGCCAGCCGCCGACATGTCCGACGACTATAGGGTCGTCCCCACGACCCCGGGACTAGGTTGGCAAGCCGCCGAAATGTCCGACGACTATAGGGTCGTCCCCACGACCATGGGCCAAAGTTGGCCAGCCGCCGATATGTCCAACGACTATTGGGTCGTCCCCATGACCGCGGGACTAGGTTGGCTCGCCGCCGACTTGTCCGACGACTATAGGCTCGTCCCCACGACCCCGGGTCAAAGTTGGCCAGCCGCCGATATGTCCGACGACTATAGAGTCGTCCCCACGACCCCGGGAATATATTGGCCCGCCACCGTCTTGTCCGACGACTATAGGGTCGTCCCCACGACCACGGGCCAAAGTTGGCCCGCCGCCGACTGGTCCGACGACTATAGGGTCGTCCCCACGACCACGGGCCAAAGTTGGCCCGCCGCCGACTGGTCCGACGACTATAGGGTCGTCCCCACGACCACGGGCCAAAGTTGGCCAGCCGCCGACATGTCCGACGACTATTGGGTCGTCCCCACGACCCCGGGCCAAAGTTGGCCAGCCGCCGACTTGTCCGACGACTATGGGGTCGTCCCCACGACCCCAGGACTAGATTGGCCCGCCACCGTCATGTCCGACGACAATAGGGTCGTCCCCACGACCACGGGCCAAAGTTGGCAAGCTGCCGACTTGTCCGACGACTATAGGGTCGTCCCCACGACCCCGGGACTAGGTAGACCCGCCGCCGACGTGTCCGACAACTATAGGGTCGTCTCCACGACCCCGGGCCAAAGTTGGCAAGCCGCCGAAATGTCCGACGACTATAGGGTGGTCCCCACAACCCCGGGACTAGATTGGCCCACCACCGTCAGGTCCGACGACTATAGGATCGTCTCCACGACCACGGGCCAAAGTTGGCCAGCCGCCGACATGTCCGTCGACTATAGGGTCGTCCCCACGACCCCGGGCCAATGTTGGCCAATCGCCGACATGTCCGACGACTATAGGGTCGTCCCTACGACCCCGGGACTAGATTGGCCCGCCACCGTCATGTCCGACGACTATAGGGTCGTCCCCACGACCCCGGGACTAGGTTGACAAGCCGCCGAAATGTCCGACGTCTATAGGGTCGTCCCCACGACCGCGAGCCAAGGATGTCCAGCCGCCGTCTTGTCCGACGACTATAGGGTCGTCCCCACGACCCCGGGCCAATGTTGGCCAATCGCCGACATGTCCGACGACTATAGGGTCGTCCCTACGACCCCGGGACTAGATTGGCCCGCCACCGTCATGTCCGACGATTATAGGGTCGTCCCCACGACCACGCGCCAAAGTTGGCCAGCCGCCGACATGTCCGACGACTATTGGATCGTCCCCACGACCACGGGCCAAAGTTGGCAAGCCGCCGAAATGTCCGACGACTATAGGGTCGTCCCCACGACCCCGGGACTAGGTTGGCCAGCCGCCGACATGTCCGACGACTATAGGGTCGTGCCGACGACCCCGGGCCAATGTTGGCCAATCGCCAACATGTCCGACGACTATAGGGTCGTCCCTACGACCCCGGGACTAGATTGGCCCGCCACCGTCATGTCCAACGATTATAGGGTCGTCCCCACGACCCCGGGTCTAGGTTGGCCAGCCGCCGACATGTCCGACGACAATCGGATCGTCCCCACGACCACGCGCCAAAGTTGGCCAGCCGCCGACATGTCCGACGACTATTGGATCGTCCCCACGACCACGGGCCAAAGTTGGCCAGCCGCCGACATGTCCGACGACAATCGGATCGTCCCCACGACCACGCGCCAAAGTTGGCCAGCCGCCGACATGTCCGACGACTATAGGGTCGTCCCCACGACCGCGGGCCAATGTTGGCCAATCGCCGACATGTCCAACGACTATAGGGTCGTCCCTACGACCCCGGGACTAGATTAGCCCGCCACCGTCATGTCCAACGACTATAGGGTCGTCCCCACGACCACGGGCCAAAGTTGGCATGCCGCCGGAATGTCCGACGACTATAGGGTCGTCCCCACGACTCCGGGCCAAAGTTAGCAAGCCGCCGAAATGTCCGACGACTATAGGGTCGTCCCCACGACCACGCGCCAAAGTTGGCCAGCCGCCGACATGTCCGACGACTATAGGGTCGTCCCCACGACCCCGAGACTAGATTGGCCCGCTACCGTCATGTCCGACGACAATAGGGTCGTCCCCACGACCCCGGGTCCAGGTTGGCCAGCCGCCGACATTTCCGACACCTATAGGGTCGTCCCCACGACCCCGGGACTAGATTGGCCCGCCACCGTCATGTCCGACGACTATAGGGTCGTCCCCACCACCACGGGCCAAAGTTGGCCAGCCGCCGACATGTCCGACGACTATAGGGTCGTCCCCACGACCCCGGGCCAAAGTTGGCAAGCCGCCGAAATGTCCGACGACTATAGGGTCGTCCCCACGACCCCGGGACTAGGTTGGCCTGCCGCCGACATGTCCGACGACTATAGGGTCGTCCCGACGACCCCGGGCCAATGTTGGCCAATCGCCATCATGTCCGACGACTATAGGGTCGTCCCCACGACCCCGGGACTAGATTGGCCCGCCACCGTCATGTCCAACGATTATAGGGTCGTCCCCACGACCCCGGGACTAGATCGGCCCGCCACCGTCATGTCCGACGATTATAGGGTCGTCCCCACGACCCCGGGACAAGCTTGGCCCGCCGCCGACTTGTCCGACGACTATAGGGTCGTCCCCACGACCCCGGGACTAGATTGGCCCGCCACCGTCATGTCCGACGACAATAGGGTCGTCTCCACGACCCCGGGTCTAGGTTGGCCAGCCGCCGACATGTCCGCCGACTATAGAGTCGTCCCCACGACACCGGGCCAAAGTTGGACAGCCGCCGACATGTCCGACTACTATAGGGTCGTCCCCAGGACCTCGGGTCTAGATTGGCCCGCTACCGTCATGTCCGAAGACTATAGGGTCGTCCCCACGACCACGGGACTAGATTGGCCCGCCACCGTCAAGTCCGACGACTATAGGGTCGTCCCCAGGACCTCGGTACTAGATTGGCCCGCCACCGTCAAGTCCGACGACTATAGGGTCGTCCCCACGACCTCGGGACTAGGTTGGCCGGCCGCCGACATGTCCGACTACTATTGGGTCGTCCCCACGACACCGGGCCAAAGTTGGCCAGCCGCCGACATGTCCGACGACTATAGGGTCGTCCCCACGACCCCGGGACTAGATTGGCCCGCCACCGTCATGTCCAACGACTATAGGGTCGTCCCCACAACCACGGGCCAAAGTTGGCCAGCCTCCGAAATGTCCGACGACTGTAGGGTCGTCCCCACGACCCCGGGACTAGATTGGCCCGCCACCGTCAAGTCCGACGACTATAGGGTCGTCCCCACGACCTCGGGACTAGGTTGGCCGGCCGCCGACATGTCCGACCACTATTGGGTCGTCCCCACGACACCGGGCCAAAGTTGGCCAGCCGCCGACATGTCCGACGACTATAGGGTCGTCCCCACGACCCCGGGACAAGGTTGGCCCGCCGCCGACTTGTCCGACGACTATAGGGTCGTACCCACGACCCCGGGACTAGGCTGACAAGCCGCCAACATATCCGAAGACTATAGGGTCGTCCCCACGACCCCGGGCCAATGATGTCCAGCCGCCGTCTTGTCCGACGACTATAGGGTCGTCCCCACGACCCCGGGACTAGATTGGCCCGCCACCGTCGTGTCCAACGAGTATAGGGTCGTCCCCACAACCACGGGCCAAAGTTGGCCAGCCGCCGACATGTCCGACGACTATAGGGTCGTCCCCACGACCCCGGGCCAAAGTTGGCCAGCCGCCGACATGTCCGACGACTATAGGGTCGTCCCCACGACCCCGAGACTAGATTGGCCCGCCACCGTCATGTCCGACGACAATAGGGTCGTCCCCACGACCTCGGGTCCAGGTTGGCCAGCCGCCGACATTTCCGAAGACCATAGAGTCGTCCCCACGACACCGGTCCAAAGTTGGCTAGCCGCCGACATGTCCGACGACTATAGGGTCGTCCCCACGACCCCGGGACTAGATTGGCCCGCCACCGTCATGTCCAACGACTATAGGGGCGTCCCCACAACCACGGGCCAAAGTTGGCCAGCCGCCGACATGTCCGACGACTATAGGGTCGTCCCCACGACCCCGGGCCAAAGGTGGCCAGCCGCCGACATGTCCGACGACTATCGGATCGTCCCCACGACCACGGGACTAGATTGGTCCGCCACCGTCATGTCCGACGACTATAGGGTCTTCCCCACGACCCCGGGCCAAGCTTGGCCCGCCGCCGACTTGTCCGACGACTATAGGGTCGTCGCCACGACCCCGGGTCTAGGTTGGCCAGCCGCCGACATTTCCGACGACTATAGGGTCGCCCCCACGACCCCGGGCCAAAGTTGGCAAGCCGCCGAAATGTCCGACAACTGTAGGGTCGTCCCCACGACCCCGGGACTAGATTGGCCCGCCACCGTCAAGTCCGACGACTATAGGGTCGTCCCCACGACCTCGGGACTAGGTTGGCCACCCGCCGACATGTCCGACGACTATAGGGTCGTCCCCACGACCCCGGGCCAATGTTGGCATGCCGCCGAAATGTCCGACGCCTATAGGGTCGTCCCCACGACCCCGGCCCAAAGTTGGCAAGCCGCCGAAATGTCCGACGACTATAGGGTCGTCCCCACGACCGCGGGCCAAAGATGTCCAGCCGCCGTCTTGTCCGACGACTATAGGGTCGTCCCCACGACCCCGGGACTAGATTGGCCCGCCACCGTCAAGTCCGACGACTATAGGATCGTCTCCACGACCACGGGCCAAAGTTGGCCAGCCGCCGACATGTCCGTCGACTATAGGGTCGTCCCCACGACCCCGGGCCAATGTTGGCCAATCGCCGACATGTCCGACGACTATAGGGTCGTCCCTACGACCCCGGGACTAGATTGGCCCGCCACCGTCATGTCCGACGACTATAGGGTCGTCCCCACGACCCCGGGACTAGGTTGACAAGCCGCCGAAATGTCCGACGACTATAGGGTCGTCCCCAGGACCGCGAGCCAAGGATGTCCAGCCGCCGTCTTGTTCGACGACTATAGGGTCGTACCCACGACCCCGGGACTAGATTGGCCCGCCACCGACATGTCCGACTACTATAGGGTCGTCCCCACGACCTCGGGTCTAGATTGGCCCGCTACCGTCATGTCCGAAGACTATAGGGTCGTCCCTACGACCTCGGGACTAGATTGGCCCGCCACCGTCATGTCCGACGATTATAGGGTCGTCCCCACGACCGCGAGACTAGATTGGCCCGCCACCGTCATGTCCGACGACAATAGGGTCGTCCCCACGACCCCGGGTCCAGGTTGGCCAGCCGCCGACATTTCCGACGACTATAGAGTCGTCCCCACGACACCGGGCCAAAGTTGGCCAGCCGCCGAAATGTCCGACGACTGTAGGCTCGTCCCCACGACCCCGGGTCCAGGTTGGCCAGCCGCCGACATTTCCGACGACTATAGAGTCGTTGCCACGACACCGGGCCAAAGTTGGCCAGCCGCCGACATGTCCGACGACTATAGGGTCGTCCCCACGACCCCGGGACTAGATTGGCCCGCCGCCGACATGTCCGACGACTATAGGGTCGTCCCCACGACCCCGGGCCAAAGTTGGCAAGCCGCCGAAATGTCCGACGACTATAGGGTCGTCCCCACGTCCGCGGGCCAAAGATGTCCAGCCGCCGTCTTGTCCGACGACTATAGGGTCGTCCCCACGACCCCGGGACTAGATTGGCCCGCCACCGTCATGTCCAACGACTATAGGGTCGTCCCCACGACCACGGGCCAAAGTTAGCCAGGCGCCGAAATGTCCGACGACTATAGGGTCGTCCCCACGACCTCGGGACTAGGTTGGCCAGCCGCCGACATGTCCGACGACTATAGGGTCGTCCCCACGACCCCGGGCCAATGTTGGCCAATCGCCGACATGTCCGACGACTATAGGGTCGTCCCTACGACCCCGGGACTAGATTGGCCCGCCACCGTCATGTCCGACGATTATAGGGTCGTCCCCACGACCTCGGGACTAGGTTGACAAGCCGCCAACATGTCCGACGACTATACGGTCGTCCCCACGACCCCGGGCAAATTTGGCAAGCCGCCGACATATCCGACGACTATAGGGTCGTCCCCAAAACCCCGGGACTAGATTGGCCCGCCACCGTCAAGTCCGACGACTATAGGATCGTCTCCACGACCACGGCCCAAAGTTGGCCAGCCGCCGACATGTCCGACGACTATAGGGTCGTCCCCACGACCCCGGGCCAAAGATGTCCAGCCGCCGTCTTGTCCGACGACTATAGGGTCGTCCCCACGACCCCGGGACTAGATTGGCCCGCCACCGTCATGTCCAACGACTATAGGGTCGTCCCCACGAACACGGGCCAAAGTTAGCCAGGCGCCGAAATGTCCGACGACTATAGGGTCGTCCCCACGACCTCGGGACTAGGTTGGCCAGCCGCCGACATGTCCGACGACTATAGGGTCGTCCCCACGACCCCGGGCCAATGTTGGCCAATCGCCGACATGTCCGACGACTATAGGGTCGTCCCTACGACCCCGGGACTAGATTGGCCCGCCACCGTCATGTCCGACGATTATAGGGTCGTCCCCACGACCTCGGGACTAGGTTGACAAGCCGCCAACATGTCCGACGACTATACGGTCGTCCCCACGACCCCGGGCAAATTTGGCAAGCCGCCGACATATCCGACGACTATAGGGTCGTCCCCAAAACCCCGGGACTAGATTGGCCCGCCACCGTCAAGTCCGACGACTATAGGATCGTCTCCACGACCACGGCCCAAAGTTGGCCAGCCGCCGACATGTCCAACGACTATTGGGTCGTCCCCACGACCACGGGCCAAAGTTAGCCAGCCGCCGACATGTCCGACGACTATAGGGTCGTCCCCACGACCCCGGGCGGAAGTTGGCAAGCCGCCGAAATGTCCGACGACTGTAGGGTCGTCCCCAAGACCCCGGGACTAGATTGGCCCGCCAGCGACAAGTCCGACGACTATAGGGTCGTCCCCACGACCTCGGGACTATGTTGGCCAGCCGCCGACATGTCCGACGACTATAGGGTCGTCCCCACGACCCCGGGTCTATGTTGGCCAGCCGCCGACATGTCCGACGACTATAGGGTCGCCCCCACGACCCCGGGCCAAAGTTGGAAAGCCGCCGAAATGTCCGACGACTGTAGGGTCGTCCCCACGATCCCGGGACTAGATTGGCCCGCCACCGTCAAGTCCGACGACTATAGGGTCGTCCCCACGACCTCGGGACTAGGTTGGCCAGCCGCCGACATGTCCGACGACTATAGGGTCGTCCCCACGACCCCGGGACTAGGTTGGCAAGCCGCCGAAATGTCCGACGACTATAGGGTCGTCCCCACGACCATGGGCCAAAGTTGGCCAGCCGCCGATATGTCCAACGACTATTGGGTCGTCCCCATGACCGCGGGACTAGGTTGGCTCGCCGCCGACTTGTCCGACGACAATAGGCTCGTCCCCACGACCCCGGGTCAAAGTTGGCCAGCCGCCGATATGTCCGACGACTATAGAGTCGTCCCCACGACCCCGGGAATATATTGGCCCGCCACCGTCTTGTCCGACGACTATAGGGTCGTCCCCACGACCACGGGCCAAAGTTGGCCCGCCGCCGACTGGTCCGACGACTATAGGGTCGTCCCCACGACGGCGGGCCAAAGTTGGCCCGCCGCCGACTGGTCCGACGACTATAGGGTCGTCCCCACGACCACGGGCCAAAGTTGGCCAGCCGCCGACATGTCCGACGACTATTGGGTCGTCCCCACGACCCCGGGCCAAAGTTGGCCAGCCGCCGACTTGTCCGACGACTATGGGGTCGTCCCCACGACCCCAGGACTAGATTGGCCCGCCACCGTCATGTCCGACGACAATAGGGTCGTCCCCACGACCACGGGCCAAAGTTGGCAAGCTGCCGACTTGTCCGACGACTATAGGGTCGTCCCCACGACCCCGGGACTAGGTAGACCCGCCGCCGACGTGTCCGACAACTATAGGGTCGTCTCCACGACCCCGGGCCAAAGTTGGCAAGCCGCCGAAATGTCCGACGACTATAGGGTGGTCCCCACAACCCCGGGACTAGATTGGCCCACCACCGTCAAGTCCGACGACTATAGGATCGTCTCCACGACCACGGGCCAAAGTTGGCCAGCCGCCGACATGTCCGTCGACTATAGGGTCGTCCCCACGACCCCGGGCCAATGTTGGCCAATCGCCGACATGTCCGACGACTATAGGGTCGTCCCTACGACCCCGGGACTAGATTGGCCCGCCACCGTCATGTCCGACGACTATAGGGTCGTCCCCACGACCCCGGGACTAGGTTGACAAGCCGCCGAAATGTCCGACGTCTATAGGGTCGTCCCCACGACCGCGAGCCAAGGATGTCCAGCCGCCGTCTTGTCCGACGACTATAGGGTCGTCCCCACGACCCCGGGCCAATGTTGGCCAATCGCCGACATGTCCGACGACTATAGGGTCGTCCCTACGACCCCGGGACTAGATTGGCCCGCCACCGTCATGTCCGACGATTATAGGGTCGTCCCCACGACCACGCGCCAAAGTTGGCCAGCCGCCGACATGTCCGACGACTATTGGATCGTCCCCACGACCACGGGCCAAAGTTGGCAAGCCGCCGAAATGTCCGACGACTATAGGGTCGTCCCCACGACCCCGGGACTAGGTTGGCCAGCCGCCGACATGTCCGACGACTATAGGGTCGTGCCGACGACCCCGGGCCAATGTTGGCCAATCGCCAACATGTCCGACGACTATAGGGTCGTCCCTACGACCCCGGGACTAGATTGGCCCGCCACCGTCATGTCCAACGATTATAGGGTCGTCCCCACGACCCCGGGTCTAGGTTGGCCAGCCGCCGACATGTCCGACGACAATCGGATCGTCCCCACGACCACGCGCCAAAGTTGGCCAGCCGCCGACATGTCCGACGACTATTGGATCGTCCCCACGACCACGGGCCAAAGTTGGCCAGCCGCCGACATGTCCGACGACAATCGGATCGTCCCCACGACCACGCGCCAAAGTTGGCCAGCCGCCGACATGTCCGACGACTATAGGGTCGTCCCCACGACCGCGGGCCAATGTTGGCCAATCGCCGACATGTCCAACGACTATAGGGTCGTCCCTACGACCCCGGGACTAGATTGGCCCGCCACCGTCAAGTCCGACGACTATAGGATCGTCTCCACGACCACGGCCCAAAGTTGGCCAGCCGCCGACATGTCCAACGACTATTGGGTCGTCCCCACGACCACGGGCCAAAGTTAGCCAGCCGCCGACATGTCCGACGACTATAGGGTCGTCCCCACGACCCCGGGCGGAAGTTGGCAAGCCGCCGAAATGTCCGACGACTGTAGGGTCGTCCCCAAGACCCCGGGACTAGATTGGCCCGCCAGCGACAAGTCCGACGACTATAGGGTCGTCCCCACGACCTCGGGACTATGTTGGCCAGCCGCCGACATGTCCGACGACTATAGGGTCGTCCCCACGACCCCGGGTCTATGTTGGCCAGCCGCCGACATGTCCGACGACTATAGGGTCGCCCCCACGACCCCGGGCCAAAGTTGGAAAGCCGCCGAAATGTCCGACGACTGTAGGGTCGTCCCCACGATCCCGGGACTAGATTGGCCCGCCACCGTCAAGTCCGACGACTATAGGGTCGTCCCCACGACCTCGGGACTAGGTTGGCCAGCCGCCGACATGTCCGACGACTATAGGGTCGTCCCCACGACCCCGGGACTAGGTTGGCAAGCCGCCGAAATGTCCGACGACTATAGGGTCGTCCCCACGACCATGGGCCAAAGTTGGCCAGCCGCCGATATGTCCAACGACTATTGGGTCGTCCCCATGACCGCGGGACTAGGTTGGCTCGCCGCCGACTTGTCCGACGACAATAGGCTCGTCCCCACGACCCCGGGTCAAAGTTGGCCAGCCGCCGATATGTCCGACGACTATAGAGTCGTCCCCACGACCCCGGGAATATATTGGCCCGCCACCGTCTTGTCCGACGACTATAGGGTCGTCCCCACGACCACGGGCCAAAGTTGGCCCGCCGCCGACTGGTCCGACGACTATAGGGTCGTCCCCACGACGGCGGGCCAAAGTTGGCCCGCCGCCGACTGGTCCGACGACTATAGGGTCGTCCCCACGACCACGGGCCAAAGTTGGCCAGCCGCCGACATGTCCGACGACTATTGGGTCGTCCCCACGACCCCGGGCCAAAGTTGGCCAGCCGCCGACTTGTCCGACGACTATGGGGTCGTCCCCACGACCCCAGGACTAGATTGGCCCGCCACCGTCATGTCCGACGACAATAGGGTCGTCCCCACGACCACGGGCCAAAGTTGGCAAGCTGCCGACTTGTCCGACGACTATAGGGTCGTCCCCACGACCCCGGGACTAGGTAGACCCGCCGCCGACGTGTCCGACAACTATAGGGTCGTCTCCACGACCCCGGGCCAAAGTTGGCAAGCCGCCGAAATGTCCGACGACTATAGGGTGGTCCCCACAACCCCGGGACTAGATTGGCCCACCACCGTCAAGTCCGACGACTATAGGATCGTCTCCACGACCACGGGCCAAAGTTGGCCAGCCGCCGACATGTCCGTCGACTATAGGGTCGTCCCCTCGACCCCGGGCCAATGTTGGCCAATCGCCGACATGTCCGACGACTATAGGGTCGTCCCTACGACCCCGGGACTAGATTGGCCCGCCACCGTCATGTCCGACGACTATAGGGTCGTCCCCACGACCCCGGGACTAGGTTGACAAGCCGCCGAAATGTCCGACGTCTATAGGGTCGTCCCCACGACCGCGAGCCAAGGATGTCCAGCCGCCGTCTTGTCCGACGACTATAGGGTCGTCCCCACGACCCCGGGCCAATGTTGGCCAATCGCCGACATGTCCGACGACTATAGGGTCGTCCCTACGACCCCGGGACTAGATTGGCCCGCCACCGTCATGTCCGACGATTATAGGGTCGTCCCCACGACCACGCGCCAAAGTTGGCCAGCCGCCGACATGTCCGACGACTATTGGATCGTCCCCACGACCACGGGCCAAAGTTGGCAAGCCGCCGAAATGTCCGACGACTATAGGGTCGTCCCCACGACCCCGGGACTAGGTTGGCCAGCCGCCGACATGTCCGACGACTATAGGGTCGTGCCGACGACCCCGGGCCAATGTTGGCCAATCGCCAACATGTCCGACGACTATAGGGTCGTCCCTACGACCCCGGGACTAGATTGGCCCGCCACCGTCATGTCCAACGATTATAGGGTCGTCCCCACGACCCCGGGTCTAGGTTGGCCAGCCGCCGACATGTCCGACGACAATCGGATCGTCCCCACGACCACGCGCCAAAGTTGGCCAGCCGCCGACATGTCCGACGACTATTGGATCGTCCCCACGACCACGGGCCAAAGTTGGCCAGCCGCCGACATGTCCGACGACAATCGGATCGTCCCCACGACCACGCGCCAAAGTTGGCCAGCCGCCGACATGTCCGACGACTATAGGGTCGTCCCCACGACCGCGGGCCAATGTTGGCCAATCGCCGACATGTCCAACGACTATAGGGTCGTCCCTACGACCCCGGGACTAGATTAGCCCGCCACCGTCATGTCCAACGACTATAGGGTCGTCCCCACGACCACGGGCCAAAGTTGGCATGCCGCCGGAATGTCCGACGACTATAGGGTCGTCCCCACGACTCCGGGCCAAAGTTAGCAAGCCGCCGAAATGTCCGACGACTATAGGGTCGTCCCCACGACCACGCGCCAAAGTTGGCCAGCCGCCGACATGTCCGACGACTATAGGGTCGTCCCCACGACCCCGAGACTAGATTGGCCCGCTACCGTCATGTCCGACGACAATAGGGTCGTCCCCACGACCCCGGGTCCAGGTTGGCCAGCCGCCGACATTTCCGACACCTATAGGGTCGTCCCCACGACCCCGGGACTAGATTGGCCCGCCACCGTCATGTCCGACGACTATAGGGTCGTCCCCACCACCACGGGCCAAAGTTGGCCAGCCGCCGACATGTCCGACGACTATAGGGTCGTCCCCACGACCCCGGGCCAAAGTTGGCAAGCCGCCGAAATGTCCGACGACTATAGGGTCGTCCCCACGACCCCGGGACTAGGTTGGCCTGCCGCCGACATGTCCGACGACTATAGGGTCGTCCCGACGACCCCGGGCCAATGTTGGCCAATCGCCATCATGTCCGACGACTATAGGGTCGTCCCCACGACCCCGGGACTAGATTGGCCCGCCACCGTCATGTCCAACGATTATAGGGTCGTCCCCACGACCCCGGGACTAGATCGGCCCGCCACCGTCATGTCCGACGATTATAGGGTCGTCCCCACGACCCCGGGACAAGCTTGGCCCGCCGCCGACTTGTCCGACGACTATAGGGTCGTCCCCACGACCCCGGGACTAGATTGGCCCGCCACCGTCATGTCCGACGACAATAGGGTCGTCTCCACGACCCCGGGTCTAGGTTGGCCAGCCGCCGACATGTCCGCCGACTATAGAGTCGTCCCCACGACACCGGGCCAAAGTTGGACAGCCGCCGACATGTCCGACTACTATAGGGTCGTCCCCAGGACCTCGGGTCTAGATTGGCCCGCTACCGTCATGTCCGAAGACTATAGGGTCGTCCCCACGACCACGGGACTAGATTGGCCCGCCACCGTCAAGTCCGACGACTATAGGGTCGTCCCCAGGACCTCGGTACTAGATTGGCCCGCCACCGTCAAGTCCGACGACTATAGGGTCGTCCCCACGACCTCGGGACTAGGTTGGCCGGCCGCCGACATGTCCGACTACTATTGGGTCGTCCCCACGACACCGGGCCAAAGTTGGCCAGCCGCCGACATGTCCGACGACTATAGGGTCGTCCCCACGACCCCGGGACTAGATTGGCCCGCCACCGTCATGTCCAACGACTATAGGGTCGTCCCCACAACCACGGGCCAAAGTAGGCCAGCCTCCGAAATGTCCGACGACTGTAGGGTCGTCCCCACAACCCCGGGACTAGATTGGCCCGCCACCGTCAAGTCCGACGACTATAGGGTCGTCCCCACGACCTCGGGACTAGGTTGGCCGGCCGCCGACATGTCCGACCACTATTGGGTCGTCCCCACGACACCGGGCCAAAGTTGGCCAGCCGCCGACATGTCCGACGACTATAGGGTCGTCCCCACGACCCCGGGACAAGGTTGGCCCGCCGCCGACTTGTCCGACGACTATAGGGTCGTACCCACGACCCCGGGACTAGGCTGACAAGCCGCCAACATATCCGAAGACTATAGGGTCGTCCCCACGACCCCGGGCCAATGATGTCCAGCCGCCGTCTTGTCCGACGACTATAGGGTCGTCCCCACGACCCCGGGACTAGATTGGCCCGCCACCGTCGTGTCCAACGAGTATAGGGTCGTCCCCACAACCACGGGCCAAAGTTGGCCAGCCGCCGACATGTCCGACGACTATAGGGTCGTCCCCACGACCCCGGGCCAAAGTTGGCCAGCCGCCGACATGTCCGACGACTATAGGGTCGTCCCCACGACCCCGAGACTAGATTGGCCCGCCACCGTCATGTCCGACGACAATAGGGTCGTCCCCACGACCTCGGGTCCAGGTTGGCCAGCCGCCGACATTTCCGAAGACCATAGAGTCGTCCCCACGACACCGGTCCAAAGTTGGCTAGCCGCCGACATGTCCGACGACTATAGGGTCGTCCCCACGACCCCGGGACTAGATTGGCCCGCCACCGTCATGTCCAACGACTATAGGGGCGTCCCCACAACCACGGGCCAAAGTTGGCCAGCCGCCGACATGTCCGACGACTATAGGGTCGTCCCCACGACCCCGGGCCAAAGGTGGCCAGCCGCCGACATGTCCGACGACTATCGGATCGTCCCCACGACCACGGGACTAGATTGGTCCGCCACCGTCATGTCCGACGACTATAGGGTCTTCCCCACGACCCCGGGCCAAGCTTGGCCCGCCGCCGACTTGTCCGACGACTATAGGGTCGTCGCCACGACCCCGGGTCTAGGTTGGCCAGCCGCCGACATTTCCGACGACTATAGGGTCGCCCCCACGACCCCGGGCCAAAGTTGGCAAGCCGCCGAAATGTCCGACAACTGTAGGGTCGTCCCCACGACCCCGGGACTAGATTGGCCCGCCACCGTCAAGTCCGACGACTATAGGGTCGTCCCCACGACCTCGGGACTAGGTTGGCCACCCGCCGACATGTCCGACGACTATAGGGTCGTCCCCACGACCCCGGGCCAATGTTGGCATGCCGCCGAAATGTCCGACGCCTATAGGGTCGTCCCCACGACCCCGGCCCAAAGTTGGCAAGCCGCCGAAATGTCCGACGACTATAGGGTCGTCCCCACGACCGCGGGCCAAAGATGTCCAGCCGCCGTCTTGTCCGACGACTATAGGGTCGTCCCCACGACCCCGGGACTAGATTGGCCCGCCACCGTCAAGTCCGACGACTATAGGATCGTCTCCACGACCACGGGCCAAAGTTGGCCAGCCGCCGACATGTCCGTCGACTATAGGGTCGTCCCCACGACCCCGGGCCAATGTTGGCCAATCGCCGACATGTCCGACGACTATAGGGTCGTCCCTACGACCCCGGGACTAGATTGGCCCGCCACCGTCATGTCCGACGACTATAGGGTCGTCCCCACGACCCCGGGACTAGGTTGACAAGCCGCCGAAATGTCCGACGACTATAGGGTCGTCCCCAGGACCGCGAGCCAAGGATGTCCAGCCGCCGTCTTGTTCGACGACTATAGGGTCGTACCCACGACCCCGGGACTAGATTGGCCCGCCACCGACATGTCCGACTACTATAGGGTCGTCCCCACGACCTCGGGTCTAGATTGGCCCGCTACCGACATGTCCGTCGACTATAGGGTCGTCCCCACGACCCCGGGCCAATGTTGGCATGCCGCCGAAATGTCCGACGCCTATAGGGTCGTCCCCACGACCCCGGCCCAAAGTTGGCAAGCCGCCGAAATGTCCGACGACTATAGGGTCGTCCCCACGACCGCGGGCCAAAGATGTCCAGCCGCCGTCTTGTCCGACGACTATAGGGTCGTCCCCACGACCCCGGGACTAGATTGGCCCGCCACCGTCAAGTCCGACGACTATAGGATCGTCTCCACGACCACGGGCCAAAGTTGGCCAGCCGCCGACATGTCCGTCGACTATAGGGTCGTCCCCACGACCCCGGGCCAATGTTGGCCAATCGCCGACATGTCCGACGACTATAGGGTCGTCCCTACGACCCCGGGACTAGATTGGCCCGCCACCGACATGTCCGACTACTATAGGGTCGTCCCCACGACCTCGGGTCTAGATTGGCCCGCTACCGTCATGTCCGAAGACTATAGGGTCGTCCCTACGACCTCGGGACTAGATTGGCCCGCCACCGTCATGTCCGACGATTATAGGGTCGTCCCCACGACCGCGAGACTAGATTGGCCCGCCACCGTCATGTCCGACGACAATAGGGTCGTCCCCACGACCCCGGGTCCAGGTTGGCCAGCCGCCGACATTTCCGACGACTATAGAGTCGTCCCCACGACACCGGGCCAAAGTTGGCCAGCCGCCGAAATGTCCGACGACTGTAGGCTCGTCCCCACGACCCCGGGTCCAGGTTGGCCAGCCGCCGACATTTCCGACGACTATAGAGTCGTTGCCACGACACCGGGCCAAAGTTGGCCAGCCGCCGACATGTCCGACGACTATAGGGTCGTCCCCACGACCCCGGGACTAGATTGGCCCGCCACCGTCATGTCCGACGATTATAGGGTCGTCCCCACGACCGCGAGACTAGATTGGCCCGCCACCGTCATGTCCGACGACTATAGGGTCGTCCCCACGACCCCGGGACTAGATTGGCCCGCCACCGTCGTGTCCAACGATTATAGGGTCGTCCCCACAACCACGGGCCAAAGTTGGCCAGCCGCCGACATGTCCGACGACTATAGGGTCGTCCCCACGACCCCGGGCCAAAGTTGGCCAGCCGCCGACATGTCCGACGACTATAGGGTCGTCCCCACGACCCCGAGACTAGATTGGCCCGCCACCGTCATGTCCGACGACAATAGGGTCGTCCCCCACACCTCGGGTCCAGGTTGGCCAGCCGCCGACATTTCCGACGACCATAGAGTCGTCCCCACGACACCGGTCCAAAGTTGGCCAGCCGCCGACATGTCCGACGACTATAGGGTCGTCCCCACGACCCCGGGACTAGATTGGCCCGCCACCGTCATGTCCAACGACTATAGGGGCGTCCCCACAACCACGGGCCAAAGTTGGCCAGCCGCCGACATGTCCGACGACTATAGGGTCGTCCCCACGACACCGGGCCAAAGTTGGACAGCCGCCGACATGTCCGACTACTATAGGGTCGTCCCCAGGACCTCGGGTCTAGATTGGCCCGCTACCGTCATGTCCGAAGACTATAGGGTCGTCCCCACGACCACGGGACTAGATTGGTCCGCCACCGTCATGTCCGACGACTATAGGGTCGTCCCCACGACCCCGGGCCAATGTTGGCATGCCGCCGAAATGTCCGACGCCTATAGGGTCGTCCCCACGACCCCGGCCCAAAGTTGGCAAGCCGCCGAAATGTCCGACGACTACAGGGTCGTCCCTACGACCCCGGGACTAGATAGGCCCGCCACCGTCATGTCCGACGACTATCGGATCGTCCCCACGACCACGGGCCAAAGTTGGCCAGCCGCCGACATGTCCGACGACTATTGGGTCGTCCCCACGACCCCGGGCCAAAGTTGGCCAGCCGCCGACTTGTCCGACGACTATGGGGTCGTCCCCACGACCCCAGGACTAGATTGGCCCGCCACCGTCATGTCCGACGACAATAGGGTCGTCCCCACGACCACGGGCCAAAGTTGGCAAGCTGCCGACTTGTCCGACGACTATAGGGTCGTCCCCACGACCCCGGGACTAGGTAGACCCGCCGCCGACGTGTCCGACAACTATAGGGTCGTCCCCACGACCCCGGGCCAAAGTTGGCAAGCCGCCGAAATGTCCGACGACTATAGGGTGGTCCCCACAACCCCGGGACTAGATTGGCCCGCCACCGTCAAGTCCGACGACTATAGGATCGTTTCCACGACCACGGGCCAAAGTTGGCCAGCCGCCGACATGTCCGTCGACTATAGGGTCGTCCCCACGACCCCGGGCCAATGTTGGCCAATCGCCGACATGTCCGACGACTATAGGGTCGTCCCTACGACCCCGGGACTAGATTGGCCCGCCACCGTCATGTCCGACGACTATAGGGTCGTCCCCACGACCCCGGGACTAGGTTGACAAGCCGCCGAAATGTCCGACGACTATAGGGTCTTCCCCAGGACCGCGAGCCAAGGATGTCCAGCCGCCGTCTTGTTCGACGACTATAGGGTCGTACCCACGACCCCGGGACTAGATTGGCCCGCCACCGTCATGTCCAACGACTATAGGGTCGTCCCCACGACCATGGGCCAAAGTTGGCCAGCCGCCGATATGTCCAACGACTATTGGGTCGTCCCCACGACCCCGGGACTAGATTGGCCCGCCATCGTCAAGTCCGACGACTATAGGGTCGTCCCCACGACCCCGGGCAAATTTGGCAAGCCGCCGACATATCCGACGACTATAGGGTCGTCCCCACAACCCCGGGACTAGATTGGCCCGCCACCCTCAAGTCCGACGACTATAGGATCGTCTCCACGACCACGGCCCAAAGTTGGCCAGCCGCCGACATGTCCAACGACTATTGGGTCGTCCCCACGACCACGGGCCAAAGTTATCCAGCCGCCGACATGTCCGACGACTATAGGGTCGTCCCCACGACCCCGGGCCAAAGTTGGCAAGCCGCCGAAATGTCCGACGACTATAGGGTCGTCCCCACGTCCGCGGGCCAAAGATGTCCAGCCGCCGTCTTGTCCGACGACTATAGGGTCGTCCCCACGACCCCGGGACTAGATTGGCCCGCCACCGTCATGTCCAACGACTATAGGGTCGTCCCCACGACCACGGGCCAAAGTTAGCCAGGCGCCGAAATGTCCGACGACTATAGGGTCGTCCCCACGACCTCGGGACTAGGTTGGCCAGCCGCCGACATGTCCGACGACTATAGGGTCGTCCCCACGACCCCGGGCCAATGTTGGCCAATCGCCGACATGTCCGACGACTATAGGGTCGTCCCTACGACCCCGGGACTAGATTGGCCCGCCACCGTCATGTCCGACGATTATAGGGTCGTCCCCACGACCTCGGGACTAGGTTGACAAGCCGCCAACATGTCCGACGACTATACGGTCGTCCCCACGACCCCGGGCAAATTTGGCAAGCCGCCGACATATCCGACGACTATAGGGTCGTCCCCAAAACCCCGGGACTAGATTGGCCCGCCACCGTCAAGTCCGACGACTATAGGATCGTCTCCACGACCACGGCCCAAAGTTGGCCAGCCGCCGACATGTCCGACGACTATAGGGTCGTCCCCACGACCCCGGGCCAAAGATGTCCAGCCGCCGTCTTGTCCGACGACTATAGGGTCGTCCCCACGACCCCGGGACTAGATTGGCCCGCCACCGTCATGTCCAACGACTATAGGGTCGTCCCCACGAACACGGGCCAAAGTTAGCCAGGCGCCGAAATGTCCGACGACTATAGGGTCGTCCCCACGACCTCGGGACTAGGTTGGCCAGCCGCCGACATGTCCGACGACTATAGGGTCGTCCCCACGACCCCGGGCCAATGTTGGCCAATCGCCGACATGTCCGACGACTATAGGGTCGTCCCTACGACCCCGGGACTAGATTGGCCCGCCACCGTCATGTCCGACGATTATAGGGTCGTCCCCACGACCTCGGGACTAGGTTGACAAGCCGCCAACATGTCCGACGACTATACGGTCGTCCCCACGACCCCGGGCAAATTTGGCAAGCCGCCGACATATCCGACGACTATAGGGTCGTCCCCAAAACCCCGGGACTAGATTGGCCCGCCACCGTCAAGTCCGACGACTATAGGATCGTCTCCACGACCACGGCCCAAAGTTGGCCAGCCGCCGACATGTCCAACGACTATTGGGTCGTCCCCACGACCACGGGCCAAAGTTAGCCAGCCGCCGACATGTCCGACGACTATAGGGTCGTCCCCACGACCCCGGGCGGAAGTTGGCAAGCCGCCGAAATGTCCGACGACTGTAGGGTCGTCCCCACGACCCCGGGTCTATGTTGGCCAGCCGCCGACATGTCCGACGACTATAGGGTCGCCCCCACGACCCCGGGCCAAAGTTGGAAAGCCGCCGAAATGTCCGACGACTGTAGGGTCGTCCCCACGATCCCGGGACTAGATTGGCCCGCCACCGTCAAGTCCAACGACTATAGGGTCGTCCCCACGACCTCGGGACTAGGTTGGCCAGCCGCCGACATGTCCGACGACTATAGGGTCGTCCCCACGACCCCGGGACTAGGTTGGCAAGCCGCCGAAATGTCCGACGACTATAGGGTCGTCCCCACGACCATGGGCCAAAGTTGGCCAGCCGCCGATATGTCCAACGACTATTGGGTCGTCCCCATGACCGCGGGACTAGGTTGGCTCGCCGCCGACTTGTCCGACGACTATAGGCTCGTCCCCACGACCCCGGGTCAAAGTTGGCCAGCCGCCGATATGTCCGACGACTATAGAGTCGTCCCCACGACCCCGGGAATATATTGGCCCGCCACCGTCTTGTCCGACGACTATAGGGTCGTCCCCACGACCACGGGCCAAAGTTGGCCCGCCGCCGACTGGTCCGACGACTATAGGGTCGTCCCCACGACCACGGGCCAAAGTTGGCCCGCCGCCGACTGGTCCGACGACTATAGGGTCGTCCCCACGACCACGGGCCAAAGTTGGCCAGCCGCCGACATGTCCGACGACTATTGGGTCGTCCCCACGACCCCGGGCCAAAGTTGGCCAGCCGCCGACTTGTCCGACGACTATGGGGTCGTCCCCACGACCCCGGGACTAGATTGGCCCGCCACCGTCATGTCCGACGACAATAGGGTCGTCCCCACGACCCCGGTGCAAGGTTGGCCCGCCGCCGACTTGCCCGTCGACTATAGGGTCGTCCCCACGACCCCGGGGCTAGATTGGCCCGCCACCGTCATGTCCGACGACTATAGGATCGTCCCCACGACGCCGGGACTAGATTGGCCCGCACCGTCATGTCCAACGACTATAGGGTCGTCCCCACAACCACGGGCCAAAGTTGGCCAGCCGCCGACATGTCCGACGACTATAGGGTCGTCCCCACGAACCCGGGCCAAAGTTGGCAAGCCGCCGAAATGTCCGACGACTATAGGGTCGTCCCCACGACCCCGGGACTAGGTTGGCCAGCCGCCGACATGTCCGAAGACTATAGGGTCGTCCCGACGACCCCGGGCAAATGTTGGCCAATCGCCAACATGTCCGACGACTATAGGGTCGTCCCTACGACCCCGGGACTAGATTGGCCCGCCACCGTCATGTCGAACGATTATAGGGTCGTCCCCACGACCCCGGGACTAGATTGGCCCGCCACCGTCAAGTCCGACGACTATAGGGTCGTCCCCACGACCTCGGGACTAGGTTGGCCAGCCGCCGACTTGTCCGACGACTATAATGTCGTCCCCACGACCCCGGGACTAGATTGTCCCGCCACCATCATGTCCGACGACAATAGGGTCGTCCCCTCGACCCCGGGTCTAGGTTGGCCAGCCGCCGACTTGTCCGACGACTATAGGGTCGTACCCACGACCCCGGGACTAGGCTGACAAGCCGCCAACATGTCCGACGACTATAGGGTCGTCCCCACGACCCCGTGACTAGATTGGCCCGCCACCGTCAAGTCCGACGACTATAGGGTCGTCCCCACAACCACGGGCCAAAGTTGGCCAGCCGCCGACATGTCCGACGACTATAGGGTCGTCCCCACGAACCCGGGCCAAAGTTGGCAAGCCGCCGAAATGTCCGACGACTATAGGGTCGTCCCCACGACCCCGGGACTAGGTTGGCAAGCCGCCGAAATGTCCGACGACTGTAGGGTCGTCCCCACGACCCCGGGACTAGATTGTCCCGCCACCATCATGTCCGACGACAATAGGGTCGTCCCCTCGACCCCGGGTCTAGGTTGGCCAGCCGCCGACTTGTCCGACGACTATAGGGTCGTACCCACGACCCCGGGACTAGGCTGACAAGCCGCCAACATGTCCGACGACTATAGGGTCGTCCCCACGACCCCGTGACTAGATTGGCCCGCCACCGTCATGTCCGACGATTATAGGGTCGTCCCCACGACCCCGGGACAAGCTTGGCCCGCCGCCGAATTGTTCGACGACTGTAGGGTCGTCCCCACGACCCCGGGACTAGATTGGCCCGCCACCGTCAATTCCGACGACTATAGGGTCGTCCCCAGGACCTCGGGACTAGATTGGCCCGCCACCGTCAAGTCCGACGACTATAGGGTCGTCCCCACGACCCCGGGCCAAAGTTGGCAAGCCGCCGAAATGTCCGACGACTGTAGGGTCGTACCCACGACCCCGGGACTAGGCTGACAAGCCGCCAACATGTCCGACGACTATAGGGTCGCCCCCACGACCCCGGGCCAAAGTTGGCCAGCCGCCGACCTGTCCGACGACTATAGGGTCGTCCCCACGACCCCGAGACTAGATTGGCCCGCGACCGTCATGTCCGACGACAATAGGGTCGTCCCCACGACCCCGGGTCCAGGTTGGCCAGCCGCCGACATTTCCGACGACTATAGAGTCGTCCCCACGACACCGGTCCAAAGTTGGCCAGCCGCCGACATGTCCGACGACTATAGGATCGTCCCCACGACGCCGGGACTAGATTGGCCCGCACCGTCATGTCCAACGACTATAGGGTCGTCCCCACAACCACGGGCCAAAGTTGGCCAGCCGCCGACATGTCCGACGACTATAGGGTCGTCCCCACGAACCCGGGCCAAAGTTGGCAAGCCGCCGAAATGTCCGACGACTATAGGGTCGTCCCCACGACCCCGGGACTAGGTTGGCCAGCCGCCGACATGTCCGAAGACTATAGGGTCGTCCCGACGACCCCGGGCAAATGTTGGCCAATCGCCAACATGTCCGACGACTATAGGGTCGTCCCTACGACCCCGGGACTAGATTGGCCCGCCACCGTCATGTCGAACGATTATAGGGTCGTCCCCACAACCACGGGCCAAAGTTGGCCAGCCGCCGACATGTCCGACGACTATAGGGTCGCCCCCACGACCCCGGGCCAAAGTTGGCCAGCCGCCGACCTGTCCGACGACTATAGGGTCGTTCCCACGACCCCGAGACTAGATTGGCCCGCGACCGTCATGTCCGACGACAATAGGGTCGTCCCCACGACCCCGGGTCCAGGTTGGCCAGCCGCCGACATTTCCGACGACTATAGAGTCGTCCCCACGACACCGGTCCAAAGTTGGCCAGCCGCCGACATGTCCGACGACTATAGGGTCGTCCCCACGACGCCGGGACTAGATTGGCCCGCACCGTCATGTCCAACGACTATAGGGTCGTCCCCACAACCACGGGCCAAAGTTGGCCAGCCGCCGACATGTCCGACGACTATAGGGTCGTCCCCACGAACCCGGGCCAAAGTTGGCAAGCCGCCGAAATGTCCGACGACTATAGGGTCGTCCCCACGACCCCGGGACTAGGTTGGCCAGCCGCCGACATGTCCGCAGACTATAGGGTCGTCCCGACGACCCCGGGCAAATGTTGGCCAATCGCCAACATGTCCGACGACTATAGGGTCGTCCCTACGACCCCGGGACTAGATTGGCCCGCCACCGTCATGTCGAACGATTATAGGGTCGTCCCCACGACCCCGGGACTAGATTGGCCCGCCACCGTCAAGTCCGACGACTATAGGGTCGTCCCCACGACCTCGGGACTAGGTTGGCCAGCCGCCGACTTGTCCGACGACTATAATGTCGTCCCCACGACCCCGGGCCAATGTTGTCCAATCGCCGACATGTCCGACGACTATAGGGTCGTCCCTACGACCCCGGGCCAAAGCTGGCCAGCCGCCGACATGTCCGACGACTATAGGGTCGTCCCCACGACCCCGGGACTAGATTGGTCCGCCACCGTCATGTCCGACGACTATAGGGTCGTCCCCACGACCCCGGGCCAAAGTTGGCAAGCCGCCGACATTTCCGACGACTATAGAGTCGTCCCCACGACACCGGTCCAAAGTTGGCCAGCCGCCGACATGTCCGACGACTATAGGGTCGGCCCCACGACCCCGGGACTAGATTGGCCCGCCACCGACTTGTCCGACGACTATAGGGTCGTACCCACCACCCCGGGACTAGGCTGACAAGCCGCCGACATGTCCGACGACTATAGAGTCGTCCCCACGACCCCGGGCCAATGTTGTCCAATCGCCGACATGTCCGACGACTATAGGGTCGTCCCTACGACCCCGGGCCAAAGCTGGCCAGCCGCCGACATGTCCGACGACTATAGGGTCGTCCCCACGACCCCGGGACTAGATTGGTCCGCCACCGACATGTCCGACGACTATAGGGTCGTCCCCACGACGCCGGGACTAGATTGGCCCGCACCGTCATGTCCAACGACTATAGGGTCGTCCCCACAACCACGGGCCAAAGTTGGCAAGCCGCCGAAATGTCCAACGACTATAGGGTCGTCCCCACAACCACGGGCCAAAGTTGGCCAGCCGCCGACATGTCCGACGACTATAGGGTCGTCCCCACGACCCCGGGCCAAAGTTGGCAACCCGCCGAAATGTCCGACGACTATAGGGTCGTCCCCACGACTCCGGGACTAGGTTGGCCAGCCGCCGACATGTCCGACGACTATAGAGTCGTCCCCACGACCCCGGGCCAATGTTGTCCAATCGCCGACATGTCCGACGACTATAGGGTCGTCCCTACGACCCCGGGCCAAAGCTGGCCAGCCGCCGACATGTCCGACGACTATAGGGTCGTCCCCACGACCCCGGGACTAGATTGGTCCGCCACCGACATGTCCGACGACTATAGGGTCGTCCCCACGACGCCGGGACTAGATTGGCCCGCACCGTCATGTCCAACGACTATAGGGTCGTCCCCACAACCACGGGCCAAAGTTGGCAAGCCGCCGAAATGTCCGACGACTATAGGGTCGTCCCCACGAACCCGGGCCAAAGTTGGCAAGCCGCCGAAATGTCCGACGACTATAGGGTCGTCCCCACGACCCCGGGACTAGGTTGGCCAGCCGCCGACATGTCCGAAGACTATAGGGTCGTCCCGACGACCCCGGGCAAATGTTGGCCAATCGCCAACATGTCCGACGACTATAGGGTCGTCCCCACGACCCCGGGACTCGATTGGCCCGCCACCGTCATGTCCGACGATTATAGGGTCGTCCCCACGACCCCGGGACAAGCTTGGCCCGCCGCCGACTTGTCCGACGACTATAGGGTCGTCCCCACGACACCGGGACTAGATTGGCCCGCCACCGTCATGTCCGACGACAATAGGGTCGTCCCCACGACCCCGGGTCTAGGTTGGCCAGCCGCCGACATGTCCGACGACTACAGAGTCGTCCCCACGACACCGGGCCAAAGTTGGACAGCCGCCGACATGTCCGACGACTATAGGGTCGTCCCCACGAACCCGGGCCAAAGTTGGCAAGCCGCCGAAATGTCCGACGACTATAGGGTCGTCCCCACGACCCCGGGACTAGGTTGGCCAGCCGCCGACATGTCCGACGACTATAGGGTCGTCCCGACGACCCCGGGCCAATGTTGGCCAATCGCCAACATGTCCGACGACTATAGGGTCGTCCCTACGACCCCGGGACTAGATTGGCCCGCCACCGTCATGTCCAACGATTATACGGTCGTCCCCACGACCGCGAGACTAGATTGGCCCGCCACCGTCATGTCCGACGACAATAGGGTCGTCCCCACGACCCCGGGTCCAGGTTGGCCAGCCGCCGACATTTCCGACGACTATAGAGTCGTCCCCACGACACCGGGCCAAAGTTGGCCAGCCGCCGACATGTCCGACGACTATAGGGTCGTCCCCACGACCCCGGGCCAAAGTTGGCCAGCTGCCGACATGTCCGACGACTATAGGGTCGTCCCCACGACCCCGGGACAAAGTTGGCCCGCCGCCGACTTGTCCGACGACTATAGGGTCGTACCCACCACCCCGGGACTAGGCTGACAAGCCGCCAACATGTCCGACGACTATAGGGTCGTCCCCACGACCCCGAGACTAGATTGGCCCGCCACCGTCATGTCCGACGACAATAGGGTCGTCCCCAACATCCCGGGTCCAGGTTGGCCAGCCGCCGACATTTCCGACGACTCTAGTGTCGTCCCTACGACACCGGGCCAAAGTTGGCCAGCCGCCGACATGTCCGACGACTATAGGGTCATCCCCACGACCCCGGGACTAGATTGGCCCTCCACCGTCATGTCCGACGATTATAGGGTCGTCCCCACGACCCCGGGACAAGCTTGGCCCGCCGCCGAATTGTTCGACGACTATAGGGTCGTCCCCACGACCCCGGGACTAGATTGGCCCGCCACCGTCATGTCCGACGACAATAGGGTCGTCCCCACGACCCCGGGTCTAGGTTGGCCAGCCGCCGACTTGTCCGACGACTATAGGGTCGTACCCACGACCCCGGGACTAGGCTGACAAGCCGCCAACATGTCCGACGACTATAGGGTCTTCCCCACGACCCCGGGCCAAAGATGTCCAGCCGCCGTCTTGTCCGACGACTATAGGGTCGTCCCCACGACCCCGGGACTAGATTGGCCCGCCACCGTCAAGTCCGACGACTATAGGGTCGTCCCCACGACCCCGGGTCCAGGTTGGCCAGCCGCCGACATTTCCGACGACTATAGAGTCGTCCCACGACACCGGGCCAAAGTTGGCCAGCCGCCGTCTTGTCCGACGACTATAGGGTCGTCCCCACGACCCCGGGACTAGATTGGCCCGCCACCGTCATGTCCAACGACTATAGGGTCGTCCCCACAACCACGGGCCAAAGTTGGCCAGCCGCCGACATGTCCGACGACTATAGGGTCGTCCCCACGACCCCGGGCCAAAGTTGGCAAGCCGCCGAAATGTCCGACGACTAGAGGGTCGTCCCCACGACCCCGGGACTAGATTGGCCCGCCACCGTCAAGTCCGACGACTATAGGGTCGTCCCCACGACCCCGGGTCCAGGTTGGCCAGCCGCCGACATTTCCGACGACTATAGAGTCGTCCCACGACACCGGGCCAAAGTTGGCCAGCCGCCGTCTTGTCCGACGACTATAGGGTCGTCCCCACGACCCCGGGACTAGATTGGCCCGCCACCGTCATGTCCAACGACTATAGGGTCGTCCCCACCACCACGGGCCAAAGTTGGCCAGCCGCCGACATGTCCGACGACTATAGGGTCGTCCCCACGACCCCGGGCCAAAGTTGGCAAGCCGCCGAAATGTCCGACGACTATAGGGTCGTCCCCACGGCCCCGGGACTAGGTTGGCCAGCCGCCGACATGTCCGACGACTATAGGGTCGTCCCGACGACCCCGGGCCAATGTTGGCACATCGCCAACATGTCCGACGACTATAGGGTCGTCCCTACGACCCCGGGACTAGATTGGCCCGCCACCGTCATGTCCAACGATTATAGGGTCGTCCCCACGACCCCGGGACTAGATTGGCCCGCCACCGTCATGTCCGACGAATATAGGGTCGTCCCCACGACCCCGGGACAAGCTTGGCCCGCCGCCGACTTGTCCGACGCCTATAGGGTCGTCCCCACGACCCCGGGACTAGATTGGCCTGCCACCGTCATGTCCAACGACTATAGGGTCGTCCCCACCACCACGGGCCAAAGTTGGCCAGCCGCCGACATGTCCGACGATTATTGGATCGTCCCCACGACCCCGGGCCAAAGTTGGCCAGCCGCCGACATGTCCGACGACTATAGGGTCGTCCCCACGACCCCGAGACTAGATTGGCCCGCTACCGTCATGTCCGACGACAATAGGGTCGTCCCCACGACCCCGGGTCCAGGTTGGCCAGCCGCCGACATTTCCGACGTCTATAGAGTCGTCCCCACGACACCGGGCCAAAGTTGGCCAGCCGCCGACATGTCCGACGAATATAGGGCCGTACCCACGACCCCGGGACTAGGCTGACAAGCCGCCAACATGTCCGACGACTATAGGGTCGTTCCCACGACACCGGGCCAAAGTTGGCCAGCCGCCGACATGTCCGACGACTATAGGGTCGTACCCACGACCCCGGGACTAGGCTGACAAGCCGCCAACATGTCCGAAGACTATAGGGTCGTCCCCACGACCCCGGGCCAATGATGTCCAGCCGCCGTCTTGTCCGACGAATATAGGGTCGTCCCCACGACCCCGGGACTAGATTGGCCCGCCACCGTCATGTCCGACGATTATAGGGTCGTCCCCACGACCCCGGGACAAGGTTGGCCCGCCGCCGACTTGTCCAACGACTATAGGGTCGTCCCCACAACCACGGGCCAAAGTTGGCAAGCCGCTGAAATGTCCCACGACTTTAGGGTTGTCCCCACGACCCCGGGACTACATTGGCCCGCCACCGTCAAGTCCGACGATTATAGGGTCGTCCCCACGACCGCGAGACTAGATTGGCCCGCCACCGTCATGTCCGACGACAATAGGGTCGTCCCCACGACCCCGGGTCCAAGTTGGCCAGCCGCCGACATTTCCGACGACTATAGAGTCGTCCCCACGACACCGGGCCAAAGTTGGCCAGCCGCCGTCTTGTCCGACGACTATAGGGTCGTCCCCACGACCCCGGGACTAGATTGGCCCGCCACCGTCATGTCCAACGATTATAGGGTCGTCCCCACAACCACGGGCTAAAGTTGGCCAGCCGCCGACATGGACGACGACTATAGGGTCGTCCCCACGACCCCGGGTCTAGATTGGCCCGCCACCGTCATGTCCGACGATTATAGGGTCGTCCCCACGACCGCGAGACTAGATTGGCCCGCCACCGTCATGTCCGACGAAAATAGGGTCGTCCCCACGACCCCGGGACAAAGTTGGCCCGCCGTCGACTTGTCCGACGACTATAGGGTCGTACCCACCACCCCGGGACTAGGCTGACAAGCCGCCAACATGTCCGACGACTATAGGGTCGTCCCCACGACCCCGGGCCAAAGATGTCCAGCCGCCGTCTTGTCCGACGACTATAGGGTCGTCCCCACGACCCCGAGTCCAGGTTGGCCAGCCGCCGACATTTCCGACGACTATAGAGTCGTCCCCACGACCCCGGGCCAAAGTTGGCCAGCCGCCGAAATGTCCGACGACTATAGGGTCGTCCCCACGACCCCGAGACTAGATTGGCCCGCCACCGTCATGTCCGACGACAATAGGGTCGTCCCCAACATCCCGGGTCCAGGTTGGCCAGCCGCCGACATTTCCGACGACTCTAGTGTCGTCCCTACGACACCGGGCCAAAGTTGGCCAGCCGCCGACATGTCCGACGACTATAGGATCATCCCCACGACCCCGGGACTAGATTGGCCCGCCACCGTCAGACCGACGATTATAGGGTCGTCCCCACGACCCCGGGACAAGCTTGGCCCGCCGCCGAATTGTTCGACGACTATAGGGTCGTCCCCACGACCCCGGGACTAGATTGGCCCGCCACCGTCATGTCCGACGACAATAGGGTCGTCCCCACGACCCCGGGTCTAGGTTGGCCAGCCGCCGACTTGTCCGACGACTATAGGGTCGTACCCACGACCCCGGGACTAGGCTGACAAGCCGCCAACATGTCCGACGACTATAGGGTCGTCCCCACGACCCCGGGCCAAAGATGTCCAGCCGCCGTCTTGTCCGACGACTATAGGGTCGTCCCCACGACCCCGGGACTAGATTGGCCCGCCACCGTCAAGTCCGACGACTATAGGGTCGTCCCCACGACCCCGGGTCCAGGTTGGCCAGCCGCCGACATTTCCGACGACTATAGAGTCGTCCCACGACACCGGGCCAAAGTTGGCCAGCCGCCGTCTTGTCCGACGACTATAGGGTCGTCCCCACGACCCCGGGACTAGATTGGCCCGCCACCGTCATGTCCAACGACTATAGGGTCGTCCCCACAACCACGGGCCAAAGTTGGCCAGCCGCCGACATGTCCGACGACTATAGGGTCGTCCCCACGACCCCGGGCCAAAGTTGGCAAGCCGCCGAAATGTCCGACGACTAGAGGGTCGTCCCCACGACCCCGGGACTAGATTGGCCCGCCACCGTCAAGTCCGACGACTATAGGGTCGTCCCCACGACCCCGGGTCCAGGTTGGCCAGCCGCCGACATTTCCGACGACTATAGAGTCGTCCCACGACACCGGGCCAAAGTTGGCCAGCCGCAGTCTTGTCCGACGACTATAGGGTCGTCCCCACGACCCCGGGACTAGATTGGCCCGCCACCGTCATGTCCAACGACTATAGGGTCGTCCCCACAACCACGGGCCAAAGTTGTCCAGCCGCCGACATGTCCGACGACTATAGGGTCGTCCCCACGACCCCGGGCCAAAGTTGGCAAGCCGCCGAAATGTCCGACGACTATAGGGTCGTCCCCACGGCCCCGGGACTAGGTTGGCCAGCCGCCGACATGTCCGACGACTATAGGGTCGTCCCGACGACCCCGGGCCAATGTTGGCACATCGCCAACATGTCCGACGACTATAGGGTCGTCCCTACGACCCCGGGACTAGATTGGCCCGCCACCGTCATGTCCAACGATTATAGGGTCGTCCCCACGACCCCGGGACTAGATTGGCCCGCCACCGTCATGTCCGACGAATATAGGGTCGTCCCCACGACCCCGGGACAAGCTTGGCCCGCCGCCGACTTGTCCGACGCCTATAGGGTCGTCCCCACGACCCCGGGACTAGATTGGCCTGCCACCGTCATGTCCAACGACTATAGGGTCGTCCCCACCACCACGGGCCAAAGTTGGCCAGCCGCCGACATGTCCGACGATTATTGGATCGTCCCCACGACCCCGGGCCAAAGTTGGCCAGCCGCCGACATGTCCGACGACTATAGGGTCGTCCCCACGACCCCGAGACTAGATTGGCCCGCTACCGTCATGTCCGACGACAATAGGGTCGTCCCCACGACCCCGGGACTAGATTGGCCCGCCACTGTCATGTCCAACGACTATAGGGTTGTCCCCACAACCACGGGCCAAAGTTGGCCAGCCGCCGACATGTCCGACGACTATAGGGTCGTCCCCACGACCCCGGGACTAGGTTGGCCAGCCGCCGACATGTCCGACGACTATAGGGTCGTCCCGACGACCCCGGGCCAATGTTGGTCAATCGCCAACATGTCCGACGACTATAGGGTCGTCCCTACGACCCCGGGACTAGATTGGCCCGCCACCGTCATGTCCAACGATTATAGGGTCGTCCCCACGACCCCGGGACTAGATTGGCCAGCTGCCGACATGTCCGACGACTATAGAGTCGTCCCCACGACACCGCGCCAAAGTTGGACAGCCGCCGACATGTCCGACTACTATAGGGTCGTCCCCACGACCCCGGGCCAAAGTTGGCAAGCCGCCGAAATGTCCGACGACTATAGGGTCGTCCCCACGACCCCGGGACTAGGTTGGCCAGCCGCCGACATGTCCGACGACTATAGGGTCGTCCCGACGACCCCGGGCCAATGTTGGCCAATCGCCAACATGTCCGACGACTATAGGGTCGTCCCTACGACCCCGGGACTAGATTGGCCCGCCACCGTCATGTCCAACGATTATAGGGTCGTCCCCACGACCCCGGGACTAGATTGGCCCGCCACCGTCATGTCCGACGAATATAGGGTCGTCCCCACGACCCCGGGACAAGCTTGGCCCGCCGCCGACTTGTCCGACGACTATAGGGTCGTCCCCACGACCCCGGGACTAGATTGGCCCGCCACCGTCATGTCCGACGACAATAGGGTCGTCCCCACGACCCCGGGTCTAGGTTGGCCAGCTGCCGACATGTCCGACGACTATAGAGTCGTCCCCACGACACCGCGCCAAAGTTGGACAGCCGCCGACATGTCCGACTACTATAGGGTCGTCCCCACGACCTCGGGTCTAGATTGGCCCGCTACCGTCATGTCCGAAGACTATAGGGTCGTCCCCACGACCTCGGGACTAGATTGGCCCGCTACCGTCATGTCCGACGACTATAGGGTCGTCCCACGACCCCGGGCCAAAGTTGGCCAGCCGCCGACATGTCCGACGACTATAGGGTCGTCCCCACGACCCCGGGACTAGATTGGCCCGCCACCGTCATGTCCAACGACTATAGGGTCGTCCCCACAACCACGGGCCAAAGTTGGCCAATCGCCGACATGTCCGACGACTATAGGATCGTCCCCACGACCCCGGGCCAAAGATGTCCAGCCGCCGTTTTGTCCGACGCCTATAGGGTCGTCCCCACGACCCCGGGACTAGATTGGCCTGCCACCGTCATGTCCAACGACTATAGGGTCGTCCCCACCACCACGGGCCAAAGTTGGCCAGCCGCCGACATGTCCGACGATTATTGGATCGTCCCCACGACCCCGGGCCAAAGTTGGCCAGCCGCCGACATGTCCGACGACTATAGGGTCGTCCCCACGACCGCGAGACTAGATTGGCCCGCCACCGTCATGTCCGACGACAATAGGGTCGTCCCCACGACCCCGGGTCCAGGTTGGCCAGCCGCCGACATTTCCGACGACTATAGAGTCGTCCCCACGACACCGGGCCAAAGTTGGCCAGCCGCCGACATGTCCGACGACTATAGGGTCGTCCCCACGACCCCGGGACAAGGTTGGCCCGCCGCCGACTTGTCCGACGACTATAGGGTCGTCCCCACGACCCCGGGACTAGATTGGCCCGCCACTGTCATGTCCAACGACTATAGGGTCGTCCCCACAACCACGGGCCAAAGTTGGCCAGCCGCCGACATGTCCGACGACTATAGGGTCGTCCCCACGACCCCGGGACAAGCTTGGCCCGCCGCCGACTTGTCCGACGACTATAGGGTCGTCCCCACGACCCCGGGACTAGATTGGCCCGCCACCGTCATGTCCGACGACAATAGGGTCGTCCCCACGACCCCGGGTCTACGTTGGCCAGCTGCCGACATGTCCGACGACTATAGAGTCGTCCCCACGACCCCGGGACAAGCTTGGCCCGCCGCCGACTTGTCCGACGACTATAGGGTCGTCCCCACGACCCCGGGACTAGATTGGCCCGCCACCGTCATGTCCGACGTCAATAGGGTCGTCCCCACGACCCCGGGTCCAGGTTGGCCAGCCACTGTCATGTCCAACGACTATAGGGTCGTCCCTACGACCCCGGGACTAGATTGGCCCGCCACCGTCATGTCCAACGATTATAGGGTCGTCCCCACGACCCCGGGACTTGATTGGCCCGCCACCGTCATGTCCGACGAATACAGGGTCGTCCCCACGACCCCGGGACAAGCTTGGCCCGCCGCCGACTTGTCCGACGACTATAGGGTCGTCCCCACGACCCCGGGACTAGATTGGCCCGCCACCGTCATGTCCGACGACAATAGGGTCGTCCCCACGACCCCGGGTCTACGTTGGCCAGCTGCCGACATGTCCGACGACTATAGAGTCGTCCCCACGACACCGCGCCAAAGTTGGACAGCCGCCGTTTTGTCCGACGCCTATAGGGTCGTCCCCACGACCCCGGGACTAGATTGGCCTGCCACCGTCATGTCCAACGACTATAGGGTCGTCCCCACCACCACGGGCCAAAGTTGGCCAGCCGCCGACATGTCCGACGATTATTGGATCGTCCCCACGACCCCGGGCCAAAGTTGGCCAGCCGCCGACATGTCCGACGACTATAGGGTCGTCCCCACGACCCCGAGACTAGATTGGCCCGCCACCGTCATGTCCGACGACAATAGGGTCGGCCCCACGACTCCGGGTCTAGGTTGGCCAGCTGCCGACATGTCCGACGACTATAGAGTCGTCCCCACGACACCGCGCCAAAGTTGGACAGCCGCCGACATGTCCGACTACTATAGGGTCGTCCCCACGACCTCGGGTCTAGATTGGCCCGCTACCGTCATGTCCGAAGACTATAGGGTCGTCCCGACGACCCCGGGCCAATGTTGGCCAATCGCCAACATGTCCGACGACTATAGGGTCGTCCCTACGACCCCGGGACTAGATTGGCCCGCCACCGTCATGTCCAACGATTATAGGGTCGTCCCCACGACCCCGGGACTAGATTGGCCCGCCATCGTCATGTCCGACGAATACAGGGTCGTCCCCACGACCCCGGGACTAGATTGGCCCGCCACCGTCATGTACAACGACTATAGGGTCGTCCCCACAACCACGGGCCAAAGATGTCCAGCCGCCGTCTTCTCCGGCGACTATAGGGTCGTCGTCACGACCCCGGGTCCAGGTTGGCCAGCCGCCGACATTTCCGACGACTATAGAGTCGTCCCCACGACACCGGGCCAAAGTTGGCCAGCCGCCGACATGTCCGACGACTGTAGGGTCGTCCCCACGACCCCGGGTCCTGGTTGGCCAGCCGCCGACATTTCCGACGACTATAGAGTCGTCCCCACGACACCGGGCCAAAGTTGGCCAGCCGCCGACATGTCCGACGATTATTGGATCGTCCCCACGACCCCGGGACTAGATTGGCCTGCCACCGTCAAGTCCGACGACTATAGGGTCGTCCCCACGACCTCGGGACTAGGTTGGCCAGCCGCCGACATGTCCGACCACTATAGGGTCGTCCCCACGACCCCGGGCCAAAGATGTCCAGCCGCCGTCTTCTCCGGCGACTATAGGGTCGTCGTCACGACCCCGGGTCCAGGTTGGCCAGCCGCCGACATTTCCGACGACTATAGAGTCGTCCCCACGACACCGGGCCAAAGGTGGCCAGCCGCCGACATGTCCGACGACTGTAGGGTCGTCCCCACGACCCCGGGTCCTGGTTGGCCAGCCGCCGACATTTCCGACGACTATAGAGTCGTCCCCACGACACCGGGCCAAAGTTGGCCAGCCGCCGACATGTCCGACGACTATAGGGTCGTCCCCACGACCCCGGGACAAGGTTGGCCCGCCGCCGACTTGTCCGACGACTATAGGGTCGTCCCCACGACCCCGGGACTAGATTGGCCCGCCACTGTCATGTCCAACGACTATAGGGTCGTCCCCACAACCACGGGCCAAAGTTGGCCAGCCGCCGACATGTCCGACGACTATAGGGTCGTCCCCACGACCCCGGGACTAGGTTGGCCAGCCGCCGACATGTCCGACGACTATAGGGTCGTCCCGACGACCCCGGGCCAATGTTGGTCAATCGCCAACATGTCCGACGACTATAGGGTCGTCCCTACGACCCCGGGACTAGATTGGCCCGCCACCGTCATGTCCAACGATTATAGGGTCGTCCCCACGACCCCGGGACTAGATTGGCCAGCTGCCGACATGTCCGACGACTATAGAGTCGTCCCCACGACACCGCGCCAAAGTTGGACAGCCGCCGACATGTCCGACTACTATAGGGTCGTCCCCACGACCCCGGGCCAAAGTTGGCAAGCCGCCGAAATGTCCGTCCCCACGACCCCGGGACTAGGTTGGCCAGCCGCCGACATGTTCGACGCCTATAGGGTCGTCCCGACGACCCCGGGCCAATGTTGGCCAATCGCCAACATGTCCGACGACTATAGGGTCGTCCCTACGACCCCGGGACTAGATTGGCCCGCCACCGTCATGTCCAACGATTATAGGGTCGTCCCCACGACCCCGGGACTAGATTGGCCCGCCACCGTCATGTCCGACGACTATAGGGTCGTCTCCACCACCACGGGCCAAAGTTGGCCAGCCGCCGACATGTCCGACGATTATTGGATCGTCCCCACGACCCCGGGCCAAAGTTGGCCAGCCGCCGAAATGTCCGACGACTATAGGGTCGTCCCCACGACCCCGAGACTAGATTGGCCCGCCACCGTCATGTCCGACGACAATAGGGTCGTCCCCACGACCTCGGGTCCAGGTTGGCCCGCCGCCGACTTGTCCGACGACTATAGGGTCGTCCCCACGACCCCGGGACTAGATTGGCCCGCCACTGTCATGTCCAACGACTATAGGGTCGTCCCCACAACCACGGGCCAAAGTTGGCCAGCCGCCGACATGTCCGACGACTATAGGGTCGTCCCCACGACCCCGGGACTAGGTTGGCCAGCCGCCGACATGTCCGACGACTATAGGGTCGTCCCGACGACCCCGGGCCAATGTTGGTCAATCGCCAACATGTCCGACGACTATAGGGTCGTCCCTACGACCCCGGGACTAGGTTGACCAGCCGCCGACATGTCCGACGACTATAGGGTCGTCCCCACGACCCCGGGCCAAAGATGTCCAGCCGCCGTCTTGTCCGACGCCTATAGGGTCGTCCCCACGACCCCGGGACTAGATTGGCCCGCCACCGTCATGTCCAACGACTATAGGGTCGTCTCCACCACCACGGGCCAAAGTTGGCCAGCCGCCGACATGTCCGACGATTATTGGATCGTCCCCACGACCCCGGGCCAAAGTTGGCCAGCCGCCGAAATGTCCGACGACTATAGGGTCGTCCCCACGACCCCGGGACTAGATTGGCCCGCCACTGTCATGTCCAACGACTATAGGGTCGTCCCCACAACCACGGGCCAAAGTTGGCCAGCCGCCGACATGTCCGACGACTATAGGGTCGTCCCCACGACCCCGGGACTAGGTTGGCCAGCCGCCGACATGTCCGACGACTATAGGGTCGTCCCCACGACCCCGGGCCAAAGATGTCCAGCCGCCGTTTTGTCCGACGCCTATAGGGTCGTCCCCACGACCCCGGGACTAGATTGGCCCGCCACCGTCATGTCCAACGACTATAGGGTCGTCTCCACCACCCCGGGCCAATGTTGGTCAATCGCCGAAATGTCCGACGACTATAGGGTCGTCCCCACGACCCCGGGACTAGATTGGCCCGCCACCGTCATGTCCAACGACTATAGGGTCGTCCCCACAACCACGGGCCAAAGTTGGCCAGCCGCCGACATGTCCGACGACTATAGGGTCGTCCCCACGACCCCGGGCCAAAGATGTCCAGCCGCCGTTTTGTCCGACGCCTATAGGGTCGTCCCCACGACCCCGGGACTAGATTGGCCTGCCACCGTCATGTCCAACGACTATAGGGTCGTCCCCACCACCACGGGCCAAAGTTGGCCAGCCGCCGACATGTCCGACGATTATTGGATCGTCCCCACGACCCCGGGCCAAAGTTGGCCAGCCGCCGACATGTCCGACGACTATAGGGTCGTCCCCACGACCCCGGGCCAAAGATGTCCAGCCGCCGTTTTGTCCGACGCCTATAGGGTCGTCCCCACGACCCCGGGACTAGATTGGCCTGCCACCGTCATGTCCAACGACTATAGGGTCGTCCCCACCACCACGGGCCAAAGTTGGCCAGCCGCCGACATGTCCGACGATTATTGGATCGTCCCCACGACCCCGGGCCAAAGTTGGCCAGCCGCCGACATGTCCGACGACTATAGGGTCGTCCCCACGACCGCGAGACTAGATTGGCCCGCCACCGTCATGTCCGACGACAATAGGGTCGTCCCCACGACCCCGGGTCCAGGTTGGCCAGCCGCCGACATTTCCGACGACTATAGAGTCGTCCCCACGACACCGGGCCAAAGTTGGCCAGCCGCCGACATGTCCGACGACTATAGGGTCGTCCCCACGACCCCGGGCCAAAGATGTCCAGCCGCCGTTTTGTCCGACGCCTATAGGGTCGTCCCCACGACCCCGGGACTAGATTGGCCTGCCACCGTCATGTCCAACGACTATAGGGTCGTCCCCACCACCACGGGCCAAAGTTGGCCAGCCGCCGACATGTCCGACGATTATTGGATCGTCCCCACGACCCCGGGCCAAAGTTGGCCAGCCGCCGACATGTCCGACGACTATAGGGTCGTCCCCACGACCGCGAGACTAGATTGGCCCGCCACCGTCATGTCCGACGACAATAGGGTCGTCCCCACGACCCCGGGTCCAGGTTGGCCAGCCGCCGACATTTCCGACGACTATAGAGTCGTCCCCACGACACCGGGCCAAAGTTGGCCAGCCGCCGACATGTCCGACGACTATAGGGTCGTCCCAACGACCCCGTGCCAAAGTTGGTCAGCCGCCGAAATGTCCGACGACTATAGGGTCGTCCCCACGACCCCGGGCCAAAGTTGGCAAGCCGCTGAAATGTCCGACGACTTTAGGGTTGTCCCCACGACCCCGGGACTACATTGGCCCGCCACCGTCAAGTCCGACGATTATAGGGTCGTCCCCACGACCACGAGACTAGATTGGCCCGCCACCGTCATGTCCGACGACAATAGGGTCGTCCCCACGACCCCGGGTCCAGGTTGGCCAGCCGCCGACATTTCCGACGACTATAGAGTCGTCCCCACGACCCCGGGACTAGGTTGGCCAGCCGCCGACATGTCCGACGACTATAGGGTCGTCCCGACGACCCCGGGCCAATGTTGGCCAATCGCCAACATGTCCGACGACTATAGGGTCGTCCCTACGACCCCGGGACTAGATTGGCCCGCCACCGTCATGTCCAACGATTATAGGGTCGTCCCCACGACCCCGGGACTAGATTGGCCCGCCATCGTCATGTCCGACGAATACAGGGTCGTCCCCACGACCCCGGGACAAGCTTGGCCCGCCGCCGACTTGTCCGACGACTATAGGGTCGTCCCCACGACCCCGGGACTAGATTGGCCCGCCATCGTCATGTCCGACGAATACAGGGTCGTCCCCACGACCCCGGGACAAGCTTGGCCCGCCGCCGACTTGTCCGACGACTATAGGGTCGTCCCCACGACCCCGGGACTAGATTGGCCCGCCACCGTCATGTCCGACGACAATAGGGTCGTCCCCACGACCCCGGGTCTACGTTGGCCAGCTGCCGACATGTCCGACGACTATAGAGTCGTCCCCACGACACCGCGCCAAAGTTGGACAGCCGCCGACATGTCCGACTACTATAGGGTCGTCCCCACGACCCCGGGCCAAAGTTGGCAAGCCGCCGAAATGTCCGACGACTATAGGGTCGTCCCCACGACCCCGGGACTAGGTTGGCCAGCCGCCGACATGTCCGACGACTATAGGGTCGTCCCCACGACACCGGGCCAAAGTTGGCCAGCCGCCGACATGTTCGACGACTATAGGGTCGTCCCCACGACCCCGGGACAAGGTTGTCCCGCCGCCGACTTGTCCGACGACTATAGGGTTGTCCCCACGACCCCGGGACAAGGTTGGCCCGCCGCCGACTTGTCCGACGACTATAGGGTCGTCCCCACGACCCCGGGACTAGATTGGCCCGCCACTGTCATGTCCAACGACTATAGGGTCGTCCCCACAACCACGGGCCAAAGTTGGCCAGCCGCCGACATGTCCGACGACTATAGGGTCGTCCCCACGACCCCGGGACTAGGTTGGCCAGCCGCCGACATGTCCGACGACTATAGGGTCGTCCCGACGACCCCGGGCCAATGTTGGTCAATCGCCAACATGTCCGACGACTATAGGGTCGTCCCTACGACCCCGGGACTAGATTGGCCCGCCACCGTCATGTCCAACGATTATAGGGTCGTCCCCACGACCCCGGGACTAGATTGGCCAGCTGCCGACATGTCCGACGACTATAGAGTCGTCCCCACGACACCGCGCCAAAGTTGGACAGCCGCCGACATGTCCGACTACTATAGGGTCGTCCCCACGACCCCGGGCCAAAGTTGGCAAGCCGCCGAAATGTCCGACGACTATAGGGTCGTCCCCACGACCCCGGGACTAGGTTGGCCAGCCGCCGACATGTTCGACGACTATAGGGTCGTCCCTGCGACCCCGGGACTAGATTGGCCCGCCACCGTCATGTCCAACGATTATAGGGTCGTCCCCACGACCCCGGGACTAGATTGGCCCGCCACCGTCATGTCCGACGACTATAGGGTCGTCTCCACCACCACGGGCCAAAGTTGGCCAGCCGCCGACATGTCCGACGATTATTGGATCGTCCCCACGACCCCGGGCCAAAGTTGGCCAGCCGCCGAAATGTCCGACGACTATAGGGTCGTCCCCACGACCCCGAGACTAGATTGGCCCGCCACCGTCATGTCCGACGACAATAGGGTCGTCCCCACGACCTCGGGTCCAGGTTGGCCAGCCGCCGAAATTTCCGACGACTATAGAGTCGTCCCCACGACACCGGTCCAAAGTTGGCCAGCCGCCGACATGTCCGACGACTATAGGGTCGTCCCCACGACCCCGGGACTAGATTGGCCCGCCACCGTCATGTCCAACGACTATAGGGTCGTCCCCACAACCACGGGCCAAAGTTGGCCAGCCGCCGACATGTCCGACGACTATAGGGTCGTCCCCACGACCCCGGGCCAAAGATGTCCAGCCGCCGTTTTGTCCGACGCCTATAGGGTCGTCCCCACGACCCCGGGACTAGATTGGCCTGCCACCGTCATGTCCAACGACTATAGGGTCGTCCCCACCACCACGGGCCAAAGTTGGCCAGCCGCCGACATGTCCGACGATTATTAGATCGTCCCCACGACCCCGGGCCAAAGTTGGCCAGCCGCCGACATGTCCGACGACTATAGGGTCGTCCCCACGACCCCGAGACTAGATTGGCCCGCCACCGTCATGTCCGACGACAATAGGGTCGTCCCCACGACCTCGGGTCCAGGTTGGCCAGCCGCCGACATTTCCGACGACTATAGAGTCGTCCCCACGACACCGGTCCAAAGTTGGCCAGCTGCCGACATGTCCGACGACTATAGGGTCGTCCCCACGACCCCGGGACTAGATTGGCCCGCCACCGTCATGTCCAACGACTATAGGGTCGTCCCCACAACCACGGGCCAAAGTTTGCCAATCGCCGACATGTCCGACGACTATAGGGTCGTCCCCACGACCCCGGGCCAAAGATGTCCAGCCGCCGTTTTGTCCGACGCCTATAGGGTCGTCCCCACGACCCCGGGACTAGATTGGCCTGCCACCGTCATGTCCAACGACTATAGGGTCGTCCCCACCACCACGGGCCAAAGTTGGCCAGCCGCCGACATGTCCGACGATTATTGGATCGTCCCCACGACCCCGGGACTAGATTGGCCTGCCACCGTCAAGTCCGACGACTATAGGGTCGTCCCCACGACCTCGGGACTAGGTTGGCCAGCCGCCGACATGTCCGACCACTATAGGGTCGTCCCCACGACCCCGGGCCAAAGATGTCCAGCCGCCGTCTTCTCCGGCGACTATAGGGTCGTCGTCACGACCCCGGGTCCAGGTTGGCCAGCCGCCGACATTTCCGACGACTATAGAGTCGTCCCCACGACACCGGGCCAAAGGTGGCCAGCCGCCGACATGTCCGACGACTGTAGGGTCGTCCCCACGACCCCGGGTCCTGGTTGGCCAGCCGCCGACATTTCCGACGACTATAGAGTCGTCCCCACGACACCGGGCCAAAGTTGGCCAGCCGCCGACATGTCCGACGACTATAGGGTCGTCCCCACGACCCCGGGACAAGGTTGGCCCGCCGCCGACTTGTCCGACGACTATAGGGTCGTCCCCACGACCCCGGGACTAGATTGGCCCGCCACTGTCATGTCCAACGACTATAGGGTCGTCCCCACAACCACGGGCCAAAGTTGGCCAGCCGCCGACATGTCCGACGACTATAGGGTCGTCCCCACGACCCCGGGACTAGGTTGGCCAGCCGCCGACATGTTCGACGACTATAGGGTCGTCCCGACGACCCCGGGCCAATGTTGGCCAATCGCCAACATGTCCGACGACTATAGGGTCGTCCCTACGACCCCGGGACTAGATTGGCCCGCCACCGTCATGTCCAACGATTATAGGGTCGTCCCCACGACCCCGGGACTAGATTGGCCCGCCACCGTCATGTCCGACGACTATAGGGTCGTCTCCACCACCACGGGCCAAAGTTGGCCAGCCGCCGACATGTCCGACGATTATTGGATCGTCCCCACGACCCCGGGCCAAAGTTGGCCAGCCGCCGAAATGTCCGACGACTATAGGGTCGTCCCCACGACCCCGAGACTAGATTGGCCCGCCACCGTCATGTCCGACGACAATAGGGTCGTCCCCACGACCTCGGGTCCAGGTTGGCCAGCCGCCGAAATTTCCGACGACTATAGAGTCGTCCCCACGACACCGGTCCAAAGTTGGCCAGCCGCCGACATGTCCGACGACTATAGGGTCGTCCCCACGACCCCGGGACTAGATTGGCCCGCCACCGTCATGTCCAACGACTATAGGGTCGTCCCCACAACCACGGGCCAAAGATGTCCAGCCGCCGTCTTCTCCGGCGACTATAGGGTCGTCGTCACGACCCCGGGTCCAGGTTGGCCAGCCGCCGACATTTCCGACGACTATAGAGTCGTCCCCACGACACCGGGCCAAAGTTGGCCAGCCGCCGACATGTCCGACGACTGTAGGGTCGTCCCCACGACCCCGGGTCCTGGTTGGCCAGCCGCCGACATTTCCGACGACTATAGAGTCGTCCCCACGACACCGGGCCAAAGTTGGCCAGCCGCCGACATGTCCGACGATTATTGGATCGTCCCCACGACCCCGGGACTAGATTGGCCTGCCACCGTCAAGTCCGACGACTATAGGGTCGTCCCCACGACCTCGGGACTAGGTTGGCCAGCCGCCGACATGTCCGACCACTATAGGGTCGTCCCCACGACCCCGGGCCAAAGATGTCCAGCCGCCGTCTTCTCCGGCGACTATAGGGTCGTCGTCACGACCCCGGGTCCAGGTTGGCCAGCCGCCGACATTTCCGACGACTATAGAGTCGTCCCCACGACACCGGGCCAAAGGTGGCCAGCCGCCGACATGTCCGACGACTGTAGGGTCGTCCCCACGACCCCGGGTCCTGGTTGGCCAGCCGCCGACATTTCCGACGACTATAGAGTCGTCCCCACGACACCGGGCCAAAGTTGGCCAGCCGCCGACATGTCCGACGACTATAGGGTCGTCCCCACGACCCCGGGACAAGGTTGGCCCGCCGCCGACTTGTCCGACGACTATAGGGTCGTCCCCACGACCCCGGGACTAGATTGGCCCGCCACTGTCATGTCCAACGACTATAGGGTCGTCCCCACAACCACGGGCCAAAGTTGGCCAGCCGCCGACATGTCCGACGACTATAGGGTCGTCCCCACGACCCCGGGACTAGGTTGGCCAGCCGCCGACATGTCCGACGACTATAGGGTCGTCCCGACGACCCCGGGCCAATGTTGGTCAATCGCCAACATGTCCGACGACTATAGGGTCGTCCCTACGACCCCGGGACTAGATTGGCCCGCCACCGTCATGTCCAACGATTATAGGGTCGTCCCCACGACCCCGGGACTAGATTGGCCAGCTGCCGACATGTCCGACGACTATAGAGTCGTCCCCACGACACCGCGCCAAAGTTGGACAGCCGCCGACATGTCCGACTACTATAGGGTCGTCCCCACGACCCCGGGCCAAAGTTGGCAAGCCGCCGAAATGTCCGTCCCCACGACCCCGGGACTAGGTTGGCCAGCCGCCGACATGTTCGACGCCTATAGGGTCGTCCCGACGACCCCGGGCCAATGTTGGCCAATCGCCAACATGTCCGACGACTATAGGGTCGTCCCTACGACCCCGGGACTAGATTGGCCCGCCACCGTCATGTCCAACGATTATAGGGTCGTCCCCACGACCCCGGGACTAGATTGGCCCGCCACCGTCATGTCCGACGACTATAGGGTCGTCTCCACCACCACGGGCCAAAGTTGGCCAGCCGCCGACATGTCCGACGATTATTGGATCGTCCCCACGACCCCGGGCCAAAGTTGGCCAGCCGCCGAAATGTCCGACGACTATAGGGTCGTCCCCACGACCCCGAGACTAGATTGGCCCGCCACCGTCATGTCCGACGACAATAGGGTCGTCCCCACGACCTCGGGTCCAGGTTGGCCCGCCGCCGACTTGTCCGACGACTATAGGGTCGTCCCCACGACCCCGGGACTAGATTGGCCCGCCACTGTCATGTCCAACGACTATAGGGTCGTCCCCACAACCACGGGCCAAAGTTGGCCAGCCGCCGACATGTCCGACGACTATAGGGTCGTCCCCACGACCCCGGGACTAGGTTGGCCAGCCGCCGACATGTCCGACGACTATAGGGTCGTCCCGACGACCCCGGGCCAATGTTGGTCAATCGCCAACATGTCCGACGACTATAGGGTCGTCCCTACGACCCCGGGACTAGGTTGACCAGCCGCCGACATGTCCGACGACTATAGGGTCGTCCCCACGACCCCGGGCCAAAGATGTCCAGCCGCCGTCTTGTCCGACGCCTATAGGGTCGTCCCCACGACCCCGGGACTAGATTGGCCCGCCACCGTCATGTCCAACGACTATAGGGTCGTCTCCACCACCACGGGCCAAAGTTGGCCAGCCGCCGACATGTCCGACGATTATTGGATCGTCCCCACGACCCCGGGCCAAAGTTGGCCAGCCGCCGAAATGTCCGACGACTATAGGGTCGTCCCCACGACCCCGGGACTAGATTGGCCCGCCACTGTCATGTCCAACGACTATAGGGTCGTCCCCACAACCACGGGCCAAAGTTGGCCAGCCGCCGACATGTCCGACGACTATAGGGTCGTCCCCACGACCCCGGGACTAGGTTGGCCAGCCGCCGACATGTCCGACGACTATAGGGTCGTCCCGACGACCCCGGGCCAATGTTGGTCAATCGCCGAAATGTCCGACGACTATAGGGTCGTCCCCACGACCCCGGGACTAGATTGGCCCGCCACCGTCATGTCCAACGACTATAGGGTCGTCCCCACAACCACGGGCCAAAGTTGGCCAGCCGCCGACATGTCCGACGACTATAGGGTCGTCCCCACGACCTCGGGCCAAAGATGTCCAGCCGCCGTTTTGTCCGACGCCTATAGGGTCGTCCCCACGACCCCGGGACTAGATTGGCCTGCCACCGTCATGTCCAACGACTATAGGGTCGTCCCCACCACCACGGGCCAAAGTTGGCCAGCCGCCGACATGTCCGACGATTATTGGATCGTCCCCACGACCCCGGGCCAAAGTTGGCCAGCCGCCGACATGTCCGACGACTATAGGGTCGTCCCCACGACCCCGAGACTAGATTGGCCCGCCACCGTCATGTCCGACGACAATAGGGTCGTCCCCACGACCTCGGGACTAGGTTGGCCAGCCGCCGACATGTCCGACGCCTATAGGGTCGTCTCCACCACCACGGGCCAAAGTTGGCCAGCCGCCGACATGTCCGACGATTATTGGATCGTCCCCACGACCCCGGGCCAAAGTTGGCCAGCCGCCGACATGTCCGACGACTATAGGGTCGTCCCCACGACCCCGAGACTAGATTGGCCCGCTACCGTCATGTCCGACGACAATAGGGTCGTTCCCACGACCCCGGGTCCAGGTTGGCCAGCCGCCGACATTTCCGACGACTATAGAGTCGTCCCCACGACACCGGGCCAAAGCTGGCCAGCCGCCGACATGTCCGACGACTATAGGGTCGTCCCCACGACCCCGGGACAAGGTTAGCCCGCCGCCGACATGTCCGACGAATATAGGGCCGTACCCACGACCCCGGGACTAGGCTGACAAGCCGCCAACATGTCCGACGACTATAGGGTCGTCCCCACGACCCCGGGCCAAAGTTGGTCAGCCGCCGAAATGTCCGACGACTATAGGGTCGTCCCCACGACCCCGGGCCAAAGTTGGCAAGCCGCTGAAATGTCCGACGACTTTAGGGTTGTCCCCACGACCCCGGGACTACATTGGCCCGCCACCGTCAAGTCCGACGACTATAGGGTCGTCCCCAGGACCTCGGGACTAGATTGGCCCGCCACCGTCAAGTCCGACGACTAAAGGGTCGTCCCCACGACCCCGGGCCAAAGTTGGCAAGCCGCCGAAATGTCCGACGACTGTAGGGTCGTCTCCACGACCCCGGGACTAGATTGGCCCGCCACCGTCAAGTCCGACGACTATAGGGTCGTCCCCACGACCTCGGGACTAGGTTGACCAGCCGCCGACATGTCCGACGACTATAGGGTCGTCCCCACGACCCCGGGCCAAAGATGTCCAGCCGCCGTCTTGTCCGACGCCTATAGGGTCGTCCCCACGACCCCGGGACTAGATTGGCCCGCCACCGTCATGTCCAACGACTATAGGGTCGTCTCCACCACCACGGGCCAAAGTTGGCCAGCCGCCGACATGTCCGACGATTATTGGATCGTCCCCACGACCCGGGCCAAAGTTGGCCAGCCGCCGAAATGTCCGACGACTATAGGGACGTCCCCACGACCCCGAGACTAGATTGGCCCGCCACCGTCATGTCCGACGACAATAGGGTCGTCCCCACGACCTCGGGTCCAGGTTGGCCAGCCGCCGACATTTCCGACGACTATAGAGTCGTCCCCACGACACCGGTCCAAAGTTGGCCAGCCGCCGACATGTCCGACGACTATAGGGTCGTCCCCACGACCCCGGGACTAGATTGGCCCGCCACCGTCATGTCCAACGACTATAGGGTCGTCCCCACAACCACGGGCCAAAGTTGGCCAGCCGCCGACATGTCCGACGATTATTGGATCGTCCCCACGACCCCGGGCCAAAGTTGGCCAGCCGCCGACATGTCCGACGACTATAGGGTCGTCCCCACGACCCCGGGACTAGATTGGCCCGCCACCGTCATGTCCGACGAATATAGGGTCGTCCCCACGACCCCGGGACAAGCTTGGCCCGCCGCCGACTTGTCCGACGACTATAGGGTCGTCCCCACGACCCCGGAACTAGATTGGCCCGCCACCGTCATGTCCGACGACAATAGGGTCGTCCCCACGACCCCGGGACTAGGTTGGCCAGCCGCCGACATGTCCGACGACTATAGGGTCGTCCCGACGACCCCGGGCCAATGTTGGCCAATCGCCAACATGTCCGACGACTATAGGGTCGTCCCTACGACCCCGGGACTAGATTGGCCCGCCACCGTCATGTCCAACGATTATAGGGTCGTCCCCACGACCCCGGGACTAGATTGGCCCGCCACCGTCATGTCCGACGAATATAGGGTCATCCCCACGACCACGGGACAAGCTTGGCCCGCCGCCGACTTGTCCGACGACTATAGGGTCGTCCCCACGACCCCGGGACTAGATTGGCCCGCCACCGTCATGTCCGACGACAATAGGGTCGTCCCCACGACGCCGGGTCTACGTTGGCCAGCTGCCGACATGTCCGACGACTATAGAGTCGTCCCCACGACACCGCGCCAAAGTTGGACAGCCGCCGACATGTCCGACTACTATAGGGTCGTCCCCACGACCCCGGGCCAAAGTTGGCAAGCCGCCGAAATGTCCGACGACTATAGGGTCGTCCCCACGACCCCGGGACTAGGTTGGCCAGCCGCCGACATGTCCGACGACTATAGGGTCGTCCCGACGACCCCGGGCCAATGTTGGCCAATCGCCAACATGTCCGACGACTATAGGGTCGTCCCTACGACCCCGGGACTAGATTGGCCCGCCACCGTCATGTCCAACGATTATAGGGTCGTCCCCACGACCCCGGGACTAGATTGGCCCGCCACCGTCATGTCCGACGAATATAGGGTCGTCCCCACGACCCCGGGACAAGCTTGGCCCGCCGCCGACTTGTCCGACGACTATAGGGTCGTCCCCACGACCCCGGGACTAGATTGGCCCGCCACCGTCATGTCCGACGACAATAGGGTCGTTCCCACGACCCCGGGTCTAGGTTGGCCAGCTGCCGACATGTCCGACGACTATAGAGTCGTCCCCACGACACCGCGCCAAAATTGGACAGCCGCCGACATGTCCGACTACTATAGGGTCGTCCCCACGACCTCGGGTCTAGATTGGCCCGCTACCGTCATGTCCGAAGACTATAGGGTCGTCCCCACGACCTCGGGACTAGATTGGCAAGCCGCCGAAATGTCCGACGACTGTAGGGTCGTCTCCACGACCCCGGGACTAGATTGGCCCGCCACCGTCAAGTCCGACGACTATAGGGTCGTCCCCACGACCTCGGGACTAGGTTGGCCAGCCGCCGACATGTCCGACGCCTATAGGGTCGTCTCCACCACCACGGGCCAAAGTTGGCCAGCCGCCGACATGTCCGACGATTATTGGATCGTCCCCACGACCCCGGGCCAAAGTTGGCCAGCCGCCGACATGTCCGACGACTATAGGGTCGTCCCCACGACCCCGAGACTAGATTGGCCCGCTACCGTCATGTCCGACGACAATAGGGTCGTTCCCACGACCCCGGGTCCAGGTTGGCCAGCCGCCGACATTTCCGACGACTATAGAGTCGTCCCCACGACACCGGGCCCAAGCTGGCCAGCCGCCGACATGTCCGACGACTATAGGGTCGTCCCCACGACCCCGGGACAAGGTTAGCCCGCCGCCGACATGTCAGACGAATATAGGGCCGTACCCACGACCCCGGGACTAGGCTGACAAGCCGCCAACATGTCCGACGACTATAGGGTCGTCCCCACGACCCCGGGCCAAAGTTGGTCAGCCGCCGAAATGTCCGACGACTATAGGGTCGTCCCCACGACCCCGGGCCAAAGTTGGCAAGCCGCTGAAATGTCCGACGACTTTAGGGTTGTCCCCACGACCCCGGGACTACATTGGCCCGCCACCGTCAAGTCCGACGACTATAGGGTCGTCCCCAGGACCTCGGGACTAGATTGGCCCGCCACCGTCAAGTCCGACGACTAAAGGGTCGTCCCCACGACCCCGGGCCAAAGTTGGCAAGCCGCCGAAATGTCCGAAGCCTATAGGGTCGTCCCCACGACCCCGGGACAAGGTTGGCCCGCCGCCGACTTGTCCGACGACTATAGGGTCGTACCCACGACCCCGGGACTAGGCTGACAAGCCGCCAACATGTCCGAAGACTATAGGGTCGTCCCCACGACCCCGGGCCAATGATGTCCAGCCACCGTCATGTCCAACGATTATAGGGTCGTCCCCACGACCCCGGGACTAGATTGGCCCGCCACCGTCATGTCCGACGAATACAGGGTCGTCCCCACGACCCCGGGCCAATGTTGGCCAATCGCCAACATGTCCGACGACTATAGGGTCGTCCCTACGACCCCGGGACTAGATTGGCCCGCCACCGTCATGTCCAACGATTATAGGGTCGTCCCCACGACCCCGGGACTAGATTGGCCCGCCACCGTCATGTCCGACGAATATAGGGTCGTCCCCACGACCTCGGGACTAGGTTGGCCAGCCGCCGACATGTCCGACGACTATAGGGTCGTCCCCACGACCCCGGGCCAAAGATGTCCAGCCGCCGTCTTGTCCGACGACTATAGGGTCGTCCCCACGACCCCGAGTCCAGGTTGGCCAGCCGCCGATATTTCCGACGACTATAGGGTCGTCCCCAGGACCTCGGGACTAGATTGGCCCGCCACCGTCAAGTCCGACGACTATAGGGTCGTCCCCACGACCCCGGGACTAGATTGGCCCGCCACCGTCAAGTCCGACGACTATAGAGTCCTCCCCACGACCCCGGGCCAAAGTTGGCCAGACGCCGACATGTCCGCGGACTATAGGGTCGTCCCCACGACCCCGAGACTAGATTGGCCCGCCACCGTCATGTCCGACGACAATAGGGTCGTCCCCACGACCCCGGGTCCAGGTTGGCCAGCCGCCGACATTTCCGACGACTATAGAGTCGTCCCCACGACACCGGGCCAAAGTTGGCCAGCCGCCGACATGTCCGACGACTATAGGGTCGTCCCCACGACCCCGGGACTTGATTGGCCCGCCGCCGTCATGTCCGACGACAATAGGTTCGTCCCCACGACCCCGGGTCTAGGTTGGCCAGCCGCCGAATTGTCCGACGACTATAGGGTCGTACCCACGACCCCGGGACTAGGCTGACAAGCCGCCAACATGTCCGACGACTATAGGGTCGTCCCCACGACCCCGGGCCAAAGATGTCCAGCCGCCGTCTTGTCCGACGACTATAGGGTCGTCCCCACGACCCCGGGACTAGACTGGCCCGCCACCGTCATGTCCAACGACTATAGGGTCGTCCCCACGACCCCGGGACTAGGTTGGCCAGCCGCCGACATGTCCGACGACTATAGGGTCGTCCCGACGACCCCGGGACAAGCTTGGCCCGCCGCCGACTTGTCCGACGACTATAGGGTCGTCCCCACGACCCCGGAACTAGATTGGCCCGCCACCGTCATGTCCGACGACAATAGGGTCGTCCCCACGACCCCGGGTCCAGGTTGGCCAGCCGCCGACATTTCCGACGACTATAGAGTCGTCCCCACGACACCGGGCCAAAGTTGGCCAGCCGCTGACATGTCCGACGACTATAGGGTCGTCCCCACGACCCCGGGACTAGATTGGCCTGCCACCGTCATGTCCAACGACTATAGGGTCGTCCCCACCACCACGGGCCAATGTTGGCCAATCGCCAACATGTCCGACGACTATAGGGTCGTCCCCACGACCCCGGGCCAAAGTTGGCCAGCCGCCGACATGTCCGACGACTATAGGGTCGTCCCCACGACCCCGGGACTAGATTGGCCCGCCACCGTCATGTCCGACGAATATAGGGTCGTCCCCACGACCCCGGGACAAGCTTGGCCCGCCGCCGACTTGTCCGACGACTATAGGGTCGTCCCCACGACCCCGGAACTAGATTGGCCCGCCACCGTCATGTCCGACGACAATAGGGTCGTCCCCACGACCCCGGGTCCAGGTTGGCCAGCCGCCGACATTTCCGACGACTATAGAGTCGTCCCCACGACACCGGGCCAAAGTTGGCCAGCCGCCGACATGTCCTACGACTATAGGGTCGTCCCCACGACCCCGGGACAAGGTTGGCCCGCCGCCGACATGTCCGACGAATATAGGGCCGTACCCACGACCCCGGGACTAGGCTGACAAGCCGCCAACATGTCCGACGACTATAGGGTCGTCCCCACGACCCCGGGACTAGGTTGGCCAGCCGCCGACATGTCCGACGACTATAGGGTCGTCCCGACGACCCCGGGCCAATGTTGGCCAATCGCCAACATGTCCGACGACTATAGGGTCGTCCCTACGACCCCGGGACTAGATTGGCCCGCCACCGTCATGTCCAACGATTATAGGGTCGTCCCCACGACCCCGGGACTAGATTGGCCCGCCACCGTCATGTCCGACGAATATAGGGTCGTCCCCACGACCCCGGGACAAGCTTGGCCCGCCGCCGACTTGTCCGACGACTATAGGGTCGTCCCCACGACCCCGGGACTAGATTGGCCCGCCACCGTCATGTCCGACGACAATAGGGTCGTCCCCACGACCCCGGGTCTAGGTTGGCCAGCTGCCGACATGTCCGACGACTATAGAGTCGTCCCCACGACCCCGGGCCTAAGTTGGCAAGCCGCCGAAATGTCCGACGACTGTAGGGTCGTCCCCACGACCCCGGGACTAGATTGGCCCGCCAGCGACAAGTCCGACGACTATAGGGTCGTCCCCACGACCTCGGGACTAGGTTGGCCAGCCGCCGACATGTCCGACGATTATAGGGTCGTCCCCAAGACCCCGGGCCAATGTTGGCCAATCGCCGACATGACCGACGACTATAGGGTCGTACCTACGACCCCGGGACTAGATTGGCCCGCCACCGCCATGTCCGACGATTATAGGGTCGTCCCCACGACCTCGGGACTAGGTTGACAAGCCGCCAACATGTCCGACGACTATAGGGTCGTCCCCACGACCCCGGGCCAAAGTCGGCCCGCCACCGTCATGTCCGGCGACTATTGGATCGTCCCCACGACTACGGGCCAAAGTTGGCCAGCCGCCGACATGTCCGACGACTATCGGATCGTCCCCACGACTACGGGCCAAAGTTGGCCAGCCGCCGACATGTCCGACGACTATCGGATCGTCCCCACGACCACGGGCCAAAGTTGGCCAGCCGCCGACATGTCCGGCGACTATTAGATCGTCCCCACGACCACGGGCCAAAGTTGGCCAGCCGCCGACATGTCCGACGACTATAGGGTTGTCCCCACGACCCCGGGACTAGATTGGTCCGCCACCGTCATGTCCGACGACTATAGGGTCGTCCCTACGACCCCGGGCCAAAGTTGGCAAGCCGCCGAAATGTCCGACGACTGTAGGGTCGTCCCCACGTCCCCGGGACTAGATTGGCCCGCCATCGTCATGTCCAACGACTATAGGGTCGTCCCCACGACCCCGGGACTAGGTTGACAAGCCGCCAACATGTCCGACGACTATAGGGTCGTCCCCACGACCCCGGGCCAAAGATGGCATACCGCCGAAATGTCCGACGACTATAGGGTCGTCCCCAGGACCGCGGGCCAAAGATGTCCAGCCGCCGTCTTCTCCGACGACTATAGGGTCGTCCCCACGACCCCGGGCCAATGTTGGCCAATTGCCGACATGTCCGACGACTATAGGGTCGTCCCTACGACCCCGGGACTAGATTGGCCCGCCACCGTCATGTCCAACGACTATAGGGTCGTCCCCACGACCATGGGCCAAAGTTGGCCAGCCGCCGACATATCCGACGACTATAGGGTCGTCTCCACAACCCCGGGACTAGATTGGCCCGCCACCGTCAAGTCCGACGACTATAGGATCGTCTCCACGACCACGGCCCAAAGTTGGCCAGCCGCCGACATGTCCAACGACTATTGGGTCGTCCCCACGACCACGGGCCAAAGTTAGCCAGCCGCCGACATGTCCGACGACTATAGGGTCGTCCCCACGACCCCGGGCCAAAGTTGGCAAGCCGCCGAAATGTCCGACGACCGAAGGGTCGTCCCCACGACCCCGGGACTAGATTGGCCCTCCAGCGACAAGTCCGACGACTATAGGGTCGTCCCCACGACCTCGGGACTAGGTTGGCCAGCCGCCGACATGTCCGACGACTATAGGGTCGTCCCCACGACCCCGGGCCTAAGTTGGCAAGCCGCCGAAATGTCCGACGACTGTAGGGTCGTCCCCACGACCCCGGGACTAGATTGGCCCGCCAGCGACAAGTCCGACGACTATAGGGTCGTCCCCACGACCTCGGGACTAGGTTGGCCAGCCGCCGACATGTCCGACGATTATAGGGTCGTCCCCAAGACCCCGGGCCAATGTTGGCCAATCGCCGACATGTCCGACGACTATAGGGTCGTACCTACGACCCCGGGACTAGATTGGCCCGCCACCGCCATGTCCGACGATTATAGGGTCGTCACCAAGACCTCGGGACTAGGTTGACAAGCCGCCAACATGTCCGACGACTATAGGGTCGTCCCCACGACCCCGGGCCAAAGTCGGCCCGCCACCGTCATGTCCGGCGACTATTGGATCGTCCCCACGACTACGGGCCAAAGTTGGCCAGCCGCCGACATGTCCGACGACTATCGGATCGTCCCCACGACCACGGGCCAAAGTTGGCCAGCCGCCGACATGTCCGACGACTATTGGATCGTCCCCACGGCCACGGGCCAAAGTTGGCCGGCCGCCGACATGTCCGACGACTATAGGGTCGTCCCCACGACCCCGGGACTAGATTGGTCCGCCACCGTCATGTCCGACGACTATAGGGTCGTCCCCACGACCTCGGGACTAGGTTGGCCAGCCGCCGACATGTCCGACGACTATAGGGTCGTCCCCACGACCCCGGGCCAAAGTTGGCAAGCCGCCGACTTGTCCGACGACTATAGGGTCGTACCCACGACCCCGGGACTAGGTTGACAAGCCGCCGAAATATCCGACGACTATAGGGTCGTCCCCACGACCCCGGGACTAGATTGGCCCGCCACCGTCATGTCCAACGACTATAGGGTCGTCCCCACAACCCCGGGACTAGGTTGACAAGCCGCCAACATGTCCGACGACGGCCAAAGTTGGCAAGCCGCCGAAATGTCCGACGACTATAGGGTCGTCCCCACGACCCCGGGACTAGATTGGCCCGCCACCGTCATGTCCGACAACTATCAGATCGTCCCCACGACCACGGGACAAGCTTGGCCCGCCGCCGACTTGTACGACGACTATAGGGTCGTCCCCACGACCCCGGGACTAGATTGGCCCGCCACCGTCATGTCCAACGACTATAGGGTCGTCCCCACGACACCGGGACTAGGTTGACAAGCCGCCAACATGTCCGACGACTATAGGGTCGTCCCCACGACCCCGGGCCAAAGGTGGCATGCCGCCGAAATGTCCGACGACTATAGGGTCGTCCCCACGACCCCGGGCCAAAGTTGGCAAGCCGCCGAAATGTCCGACGACTATAGGGTCGTCCCCACGACCGCGGGCCAAAGATGTCCAGCCACCGTCTTGTCCGACGACTATAGGGTCGTCCCCACGACCCCGGGACTAGGTTGGACCGCCGCCGACTTGTCCGACGACTATAGGGTCGTACCCACGACCCCGGGACTAGATTGGCCCGCCACCGTCATGTCCAACGACTATAGGGTCGTCCCCACGAACCCGGGACTAGGTTGACAAGCCGCCGAAATATCCGACGACTATAGGGTCGTCCCCACGACCGCGAGCCAAGGATGTCCAGCCGCCGTCTTGTCCGACGACTATAGGGGCGTCCCCACGACCCCGGGACTAGATTGGCCCGCCACCGTCATGTCCGACGACTATAGGGTCGTCCCCACGACCCCGGGACAAGGTTGGCCCGCCGCCGACTTGTCCGACGACTATAGGGTCGTACCCACGACCCCGGGACTAGGCTGAGAAGCCGCCAACATGTCCGACGACTATAGAGTCGTCCCCACGACCCCGGGCCAATGCTGGCCAATCGCCAACATGTCCGACGACTATAGGGTCGTCCCTACGACCCCGGGACTAGATTGGCCCGCCACCGTCATGTCCAACGACTATAGGGTCGTCCCCACGACCACGGGCCAAAGTTGGCCAGCCGCGGATATGTCCAACGACTATTGGGTCGTCCCCACGACCACGGGCCAAAGTTAACCAGCCGCCGACATGTCCGACGACTATAGGGTCGTCCCTACGACCCCGGGCCAAAGTTGGCAAGCTGCCGAAATGTCCGACGACTGTAGGGTCGTCCCCACGACCCCGGGACTAGATTGGCCCGCCACCGTCATGTCCAACGACTATAGGGTCGTCCCCACGAACCCGGGACTAGGTTGACAAGCCGCCGAAATATCCGACGACTATAGGGTCGTCCCCACGACCGCGAGCCAAGGATGTCCAGCCGCCGTCTTGTCCGACGACTATAGGGGCGTCCCCACGACCCCGGGACTAGATTGGCCCGCCACCGTCATGTCCGACGACTATAGGGTCGTCCCCACGACCCCGGGACAAGGTTGGCCCGCCGCCGACTTGTCCGACGACTATAGGGTCGTACCCACGACCCCGGGACTAGGCTGAGAAGCCGCCAACATGTCCGACGACTATAGAGTCGTCCCCACGACCCCGGGCCAATGCTGGCCAATCGCCAACATGTCCGACGACTATAGGGTCGTCCGTACGACCCCGGGAATAGATTGGCCCGCCACCGTCATGTCCGACGACAATAGGGTCGTCCCCACGACCCCGGGTCTAGGTTGGCCAGCCGCCGACAAGTCCGACGACTATAGAGTCGTCCCCACGACACCGGGCCAAAGTTGGCCAGCCGCTGACATGTCCGACGACTATTGGATCGTCCCCACGACCACGGGCCAAAGTTGGCCAGCCGCCGTCAGGTCCGACGACAATAGGGTCGTCCGTACGACCCCGGGAATAGATTGGCCCGCCACCGTCATGTCCGACGACAATAGGGTCGTCCCCACGACCCCGGGTCTAGGTTGGCCAGCCGTCGAAAAGTCCGACGACTATAGAGTCGTCCCCACGACACCGGGCCAAAGTTGGCCAGCCGCTGACATGTCCGACGACTATTGGATCGTCCCCACGACCACGGGCCAAAGTTGGCCAGCCGCCGTCAGGTCCGACGACAATAGGGTCGTCCCCACGACCCCGAGACTAGTTTGGCCCGCCACCGTCATGTCCGACGACAATAGGGTCGTCCCCACGACCCCGGGCCAAAGATGTCCAGCCGCCGTCTTGTCCGACGACTATAGGGTCGTCCCCACGACCCCGAGTCCAGGTTGGCCAGCCGCCGACATTTCCGACGACTATAGAGTCGTCCCCCCGACCCCGGACCAAAGTTGGCCAGACGCCGACATGTCCGACGACTATAGGGTCGTCCCCACGACAACGGGCCAAAGTTGGCAAGCCGCCGAAATGTCCGACGACTGTAGGGTCGCCCCCACGACCCCGGGGCTAGGTTGGCCAGCCGCCGACATGTCCGACGACTATACGATCGTCCCCACGACCCCGGGACTAGATTGGCCCGCCACCGTCATGTCCGACGATTATTGGGTCGTCCCCACGACCTCGGGACTAGATTGGCCCGCCACCGTCATGTCCGGCGACTATAGAGTAGTAAGGCAAAGCCGATTCTAACCCAGGTCCTCTGAGGGGAGCGCGGGGGCGGGGGAGGAAGTGAGGGCGCGCGGGGGAGTGCAGTGGAGGGAACTATGGGTGCGGGGAGAGCTGGGGAGTGGAAGACCGGTTGCGCGCGCACGAACCGCAGAGTGGGGGAAGCTGTAATCGTGGTGGGGATCAGTCCGGGCCGAGCCGCCGCGGAGACCTCTCCAGACCTGACCCATTGTTGGAAAATTTTCAGAGGGTCGTCCCCTCCCTCTAAAAATTTCTGGGGCCGGGTCTTGTATGAAAAAATCTTTTTTTCAGACTCGATCCGGCCCCCAGAAATTTTTTCCCCCAAATATTGGTTCTAAATCAGATCTACCGCCAGAATATTTTTTTCCAAACCAACCGAGCAAACAAATATGCATCATACATTCTAAAGCTACCAATTTTTCAAACTCCAGCAAACAAATATGCATCATGCATTCATAGCACTGTGAAGAAATGGTATCATCTCAGCGTTCCGATTTAACATCGCAGCATATCGCGCGATTATGCGTAATTTGACTCCTCTGGAGCAGTCGTGCAGGATGTCATTTTCGCGGCGCGAAGAACGTACGAATCACAGAAAGAATTATGCAGCGTCGGCAGAAATGTTTTTTCCATACATATATATGATATAAATTTTTCCCCAACGCAGAGAAATAATACTTTTTAGAAACGTTGAATCTTAAAATTAGGTGGTGAGAAGGAGGAAGGTGGGTAAATAAAATGTAGAGGAAAGAAGGAGGATGGATGACGAGTAAATAAATAATACTTTTTAGAAACGTTGAATCTTAAAATTAGGTGGCGAGAAGGAGGAAGGTGGGTAAATAAAATGTAGAGGAAAGAAGGAGGATGGATGACGAGTAAATAAAATTGAGAAGTATTGTATGTTCAAGAAATTATATATTGTTACATAATAAAAGGAAAATATATATTGTTACAAAGAATAATTGTACAATTTAACATCAACTGGATATCATTGGGCTAACAGAGACATGGGTGGAGGAAAAAACTGAGAGCAAGTAAAACACAAGCTATCAAACAAATTTCATTGGAAATTCCAGCTTGTAGAGAGATAGTGTTCCCTCAATAACAAATCTTATGCGTGCGCGATGTATGAGTCTAGAGTTTCATCGACGGCATCGCACCGCTATAACACGCTCACAAAATTTGAAAACGTCGTATCGATTTGCTGCGAGCGACATCGATAATATCATTCAAGGTACACGCCAGCAGTTCACAATCAACAAGAGATTTACCATCAAAATATTCACTATCGCATATGGCTTTAGCAGCGCAGCATGAGTCTAAAGTTTCATCGATGGTATCACACAGCTGTAACACGCTCACAAAATTTGAAAACTTCGTATCGACATAATGTATAGTTTCATAAAGCTGCATATATACATGATTGATACAGCGCTCGAGATTAAATAAACAGATTAATGTAGCAGGTTTTAAATATAGCGACTTATTATGCCGCATCATCTTTACCATTTGCGAATTATACATTACACAAAATTCCACCACCAAATCATTAATCTGTAGTGATGATCCGCTTGACCGCATGCGCTGCTCGATGTCGGTACGTTTTTCAATTAATCCTTTCCATGTTGGAATAGACAATATCAACCGATTCCCTCGATTGTCGCCGAGAACGATTTCTACTTGTGTTATAGGCCGCACACTGATTCCGATTTCCAAGTACTTATATGCCGTAGATGTTAGCGCATATCTTCTAACCATGATGCGAGCTGTGTAATGGGAGCTAAAAAAGAACAATAAAAGTTATGAAAATGATCACTACTATCGAGAAAACACAACTAAAAATCATGAGAGGATATGAAAAAAATTATATCATACCTGTTAGATGTAGTCGTAATGTTTGAACATGCATTATCGTCTGCGATTATTGGTGTGTAATAATTCCCAACACTAGCGTTATACATTTTTTGGAGCACTGTGCTTGTATATGTCGAACGTCACTGGAGAGCTACTGAGCGATTAATGTAACACCACACGAGGAGCTGGATTAAATAGAGGTGCATAGCACCATCCCCTCCATAGAATATTGGGATGGGTCATCAGTTTTTGCATGCAATGCATTCGAGGGAGAACATCATAGCATATCACACGATTGCAATTTCAGTTCCCATCCTCAAGATTAAAAGTTTCGACACATGTTGAATGTAACAGCATCAGCAGAAACTGGGATAATGGAAGAATTCGCGCAAGTAGAACGCAAAATGTTGGAACAATCTGAACGATTGTTTTTGCAACATCGGCAGAAATATTTTTTTCCATACATATATGTGATGGAAATGAGGAAAGAAGGAGGATGGAAGACTTGACACGTGTCGAATGTAATATAATACTTTTGGAAGCGTCAAATCTTAGAATTATGTGATGTTGGTAGAAACTGCGTCGAATGTAATATAATACCTTTGGAAGCGTCGAATCTTAGAATTATGCGGTGTTGGTAGAAACTGTGTCGGATGATTTTTTGCACACTAATTCGTCATATGTGTGTCACATGGAATCTTCGTTTTTTGCATGCAATGCATTCGAGGGAGAAACACTGAAAGAGTTCAACAGAGATACCAAATCGCTGGCTGCACAAGCTATAAAAGCATGCTCTACTCTGCACAAAGCCTCAAATCGTTGCATCGTGTTGCATAGAAAAAGACATTACATTTACACTCTATCAATGATCATGGAAGAATTCGCGCAAGTAGAACGCCAATTGTCAGATCAATCTGAACGATTGATTTCACGGGAAGAATACCTCACGTGGGAAGAACGGTGCAACGAGTGTATCGAATCGTTGGAAGAACACAGCCGAGTAAAACGTCCTCGATTATCGATTGGTGTTCGGCAATCATTGGTTGCTCGAATCGCGCGACTCGAAGGACTGAAGCTGTCGTTGCGTGGACGTTTCATGCGTGAAGGTGCCGGGCATTCGAGCACAGGACTTTCATGGCGTGAAATAGACACTGCATTCGAAAGCCGCATATTAACTGGTGTCGTGCTAAATTCCAACTACATCGAACCGCGCAACTTCCTCAAGGATGCGGAGACCATTGTGTTGGAACATGTACGAGATGCTTTGAGGAAACATCTGAACCTCAAAGTGAATACAATGTTCAATGGTGAATTTGTTGCGGGGGACAAGCATGCTTGTAAAAGCATCAATACCCGAAACTGTGAACTCTTCGGTACATCTGATCTACATGAGTGGTACCAGCGATGTGTCATCGAACCCACCCTGTCATCGCTGGAAGAGTTCCAGGAACGCGACAGTGGATGGGCATTGACGAGAATCCTCAATCTGACCGTCAATGTCAACAAGTATAATCCACTGCATGCGGGGTGTCACCACAAGTTGCCACGAGAATTATTGCTGAAGAAAGCGACGATTAGCATACAATCCTCAGACAACGCCTGTTTCGCATGGGCAGTGGTTGCCGCACTACATCCTGTCGAAAGACATGTTGACCGTCCAAGTTCATACCCCAATTATGACACCATATTAAATCTCCATGGCATTGAGTTTCCAATGTCCATGAAACAGATTGGGAAGTTTGAACAGCTGAACAACATCTCGATCAATGTGTACAGCTTCGAGGAGCGATTGGAGAAGAAGACCGAGAAGATAATTGTCGCAGTGTTTCCACTGCATCTCACTAGCTGCAAGAGGGATCGACATGTCAATCTGCTCTACACACCAAATAAAGAGCATGGGGATGTAGGGCACTTTGTACTAATCAAGGACTTGTCCAGGCTGGTGAGCATGCAGCTGAGCAAGCATGGGAAAAAGAAATTCATCTGTGATCGGTATGTATATAAACTTGCGAAATGTTGAAATGTTGAAATGTCTCGCGAAAAAAATTAAAGAAAAAATTTTGGTTTTTGCAGATGTCTGCATTACTTTGGATCCACCGAGAAGTTGGAGATGCATTCGCTAGACTGTGGAAAAATGAATGATTGTGCAATTCTGCTGCCCAGCGAAGACAACAACTTGCTCAGTTTTAAGAACCACTGCATGAAGGAGCGGCTTCCTTTCGTGGTTTATGCAGATCTCGAATGCATCATCGAGAAAACGGGGGACAATCGAATGAGTGATGATAAATTACATACATATCAACACCATAAAGTGCATAGCATTGCATATTATATGCATTGTTCGTATGATACATCACTGTCGATATATCGATGTCGCCGCGATGTGAATTGTATTTCATGGTTCGTCGACGAATTAAAAAATTTTTCAAATTTTGCCAAGCCCATTCTAGCCAATAATGCTTCCATGGAAAAGTTGACGAGAGACCAGTGGGCGACATTTCGCAATGCGTCACATTGTCATATTTGCGAAGAGCCATTTGAAGCTGGTGATAAACGAGTTCGTGATCATTGCCATATATCCGGACGGTTTAGAGGACCTGCACATTCGGAGTGCAATTTAAAATATAAAAATGCGTTTTACATCCCCATAGTTTTTCATAATTTATCCGGCTATGATTCACATTTCATTATCGAAGAAATATCTACCGCTTTCAAAGGTCGTGTTGACGTATTGCCTATAACTAAGGAAAAGTATATTTCTTTCACAAAAAATGTCGAAGATCAGGTTGATTCAGACCCACGAAATTGTATTAAATTGCGATTCATCGATTCATACAAATTTCTCAATACCAGTCTCAACAAATTAGCATCCTTTCTTAGCACAAATAAATTAAAAATTTTACGATCCCAATTTGAAACATTGTCCACTGAAGATTTCAATTTATTAACGCGAAAGGGTGTCTTTCCATACGAATATCTCGATTGTGTGGACAAGCTGCAGGATCCATGCTTACCACCGCGCGAGTCATTCTACAGTTCGTTAACGGGTGAGACTGTATCCGAGAGCGATTACGCACACGCTGAGACTGTTTGGCAGCGTTTCGGGATTAAAACATTGGGCGAATACAGCGACTTGTATTTGAAAACGGATGTCTTGTTATTGGCAGATATTTTTGAAAATTTTCGTGAAAGTTGTATCAAGAGTTATGGATTAGATTCAGCGCATTATTATACATTACCTGGTTTCACATGGGATGCCATGCTAAAACATACCAAAATTACATTCGAATTGCTCACTGATATCGATATGGTCATGTTTATCGAACGTGGTATACGTGGGGGTTTAAGTCAATGTTCTGGAAGATATGCACATGCCAATAACAAGTACATGCCATCTTATGACGCATCGGAACAATCATCATACTTGATGTACTTTGACGTAAACAATTTGTATGGATGGGCAATGTGCCAGGCCCTACCATATGCCCAATTTCAATGGGTTGAAGATGTTGCAAATTTTGATGTGTCTTCAATCGCTATCGATTCACCCACAGGATACATTCTCGAGGTAGATCTAGAATATCCGCAACGTCTGCACGACGCTCATGCTGATCTACCATTCTGCCCGACGCGTGCCAAACCGCCAGGCAGCAGACAGGAAAAGTTACTCGCGACATTATACGATAAGCAGCGTTACGTTATCCATTATCGCAACCTGCAGCAGTGTACACGTCACGGTATTCGTATTACAAAGATACACCGCGTGCTTCAATTCGCGCAATCTCCCTGGCTCCGCGATTACATCGAACTAAATACACGGTTCAGAACAGGCGCGACAAACGATTTTGAAAAAAATTTATACAAATTGATGAACAACGCGGTATTTGGTAAAACTATGGAAAACGTGCGAAATCACGTGGATGTAAAACTTTTAACACAATGGGATGGACGCTATGGCGCGGAGGCAATGATCGCTAAACCGAATTTCCACAGCAGAAGTGTATTTTCGGAAAATTTAATAGCTGTTGAATTGCGAAAAGTCGAGGTGAAATTCAACAAACCGATATATGTGGGTATGTGCATTCTGGACATATCAAAAATTTGTTTGTATGAATTTCATCATGAGTACATGTCTCCCCTGCACAGGCAAAATTGTAAAATTCTATACACAGACACAGACAGCCTCATTTATCATATTCAGTGCGAAGATATCTATGAAACTATGAAATACAATATCGATAGATTTGACACATCCGATTATCCTATCAACAATCCATATAATATGCCATGCTTAAATAAGAAGGTTCCAGGGTTGATGAAGGATGAAAATAATGGTGCGATAATGACTGAATTCGTAGGTCTTAGAGCGAAAATGTATGCACTTCGCGTAGACGGTAAAAAAGATACAAAAAAGGCGAAAGGCGTCAAGACCAACGTCATAGCCAGAACGATAACTTTCGACGACTACGCGCAGTGTTTGCAAAGGGAGATCGAAATGGTTCGCAGACAATCATGCATACGGTCTAAATTGCACAAAGTGTACACCATTTCGGAATCCAAAATCGCTCTAAGTCCACACGACGACAAGCGGCATATCGTACCTGATTCGATCGACACTCTGCCCTGGGGACATTACAAAATTCCATTGTAAAAATATCGATGTAAAATAGAAAATTATTTTGTATTTATTGTATAATATAACATGTATGGAAATTATTATAAATAGTGGAATTATTGCATATGTATCATTGTATATTGTATGCACATTTAGATATGTATATGTATATCATTGTATTTATTGAACCATGTATTATTATTTTACAATACATTATTTTTCACTATCCATGAATTGTGTGATTTATCAAACCCCAACCACTTAACGTATACCTTATCCCCCTTCCTACGCAACACTTTTTCCACTAGATATACATCAGGATCGGTGACGCGTTGCAGCTCGTATTCATAGAATCCTCCAGCAACAGGTTTTCCACAGGAATCGATGAGCAGATACGTCGCAGGATTAGTTGTCTGTACTTTCGCTATCTTGAACACCTACGTTGTCCAATTCGGTGTATAGCCTTTATCGAATATGGTTTTGAATTTGCTCACACGCACAAACTCGCCCAATTTGAATCTCGCTGGAGCAGCAATCTTTATGTTGCTGTATATGGTGGCTAGCAGCTTATCAGCGATCGCAGGGGTAACATCGCGAGGACACATTTTGATGGTTCTATGTTTTCGTGCGTTATATTCTGAAAGTAGACGCGGTAGCGCATCGATCCATTTATAGGTTCCATTGAGCGTAAACAGTTTCCACATATTGTTCTTCAAAGTTCGATTGAAACGTTCTACGACGGAGGCCTTCATCACCGAATACGTCGAATAATGATTAATGTCATGCTTTGCCAAGAGTTTCTGCACATCGGTGTTGTAAAATTCTTTTCCTTGATCGGTTTGCAAATTTTTTGGATATCGATCTCTAAATATCTTTGCAAACGCTTTAGTCACCTCTGCACCACTTTTAGTCTTGAGCGGCAATGCCCATGCATACTTGCTCAGCACATCGATGACGGTGAGTATGTAGTGGTGACCTTGGTTGAATCGCGAGTATGGGCGCATTTCTACAACATCAGCTTGCCACAGATCATCGTATCCATGCACTATGACACGCCTCCGTGGGAAATGTCTTCGAGCTGGAGCATGCAATTCCTCAACAAGCTGCCGCTTCTTGTGGCCGTGGTTTTCTTCTTTACTCTTGGATTTTGATAATGGTTGCATGTTTGATCGCAGAGGTGCCTGACACGAATGGTTCGGTAATTATTGTGTATGTGCATTATGTGTCCTCCACCGCCTCGAGGTAATTCTGAACAAGTTCAACCGTCTCGCATGATTCTCCTTCGCAGCGTTGCTGCGGAATAGAATTCGACGCCTGCGTTATCTTTTGAATGCTGTTTTGCAATGTCAGCATATCTCTCTGAAACATGACCAGCTTCCTCTCTAATTCTTCCTGCTGCTCTCTCAAAAGTTTAATGCTCTTTTCCATGTATAGTTTATTGACAGCATCGCTGTCAGCTGTGGGCTGCGCTACATGCCGTATCTTGCATGATTTTGCATCAAAGTCAGCACCGATCATGCAAAGAGCGTTATCTCGCATATAATTTCGAAGCAAACCGCTCCATTTGTAATAGTCCATTCTAGCTGCCCCACTCTTCTCGAGCGATACCCCAAATTTGTTGATCGGCATCTCGATGCATACAGTGCACATCATCGGCGAGCGGCTTAATTTATAATGAGCCCTGCCTCGCGGAGTTCCTCGATAATCGATAGAATTTCATTGTCGTGCGAGTTATTACCCGCCTGACGCGATGCTTCCAGCAAACGGAATCGCTCCACCAACTCGTTGGGATCGTCCCAGTGCACATAATCGATCTTGTTATCGTTTACCACCATGACTCTCGGTGTCGTCAGACCTTTCCCTGTCCTACTAGTCGATACACGGGGGAGTAGCGGTGCAATTACATGATTGTATTTATATCCTTTGTTGCCCAATATGGGATTTTGAGCGTTATGATCGCGTCTGTGAGCATTCGTCGCCAGCAGTATGCTTTTGTATTTTTGTTTATCAGCATCGGTGTATGTGGTATCGTCGGGAATTCTCTTGAAAATCAGTTCGTAAAGACCAGGTGTTCCTCCATATCTTACACCATCGATGATTATATTATCATCCATGTCTATATCGAAAGCCTTATCCCCAAGCATCGTTCCACTACCGCCAAAGTATACGCCATACACATAGTCCATGGTTGTATCCCTATCACCACTTAGGATTGCGCTCATGTATTTTTGCCCCAGCGGACCGAAATGGCTGCGAAACGTTTCTTGTCCCTCGGATGTTTGGAGTTGATGTCTAATAGATGTTGCAAACGACACATCGGGACTAGTTTCGAAAACGTCTTCATCATTGGTTGTGAGCGATTGTACATCGAGAAATGTATTTATTGGTGTCGAAGGAATCGAGGAATCGTTTGATGCAACATTCTGCCGTTTCCGCTTCGATTGAACTGGTGTAGAGGTTACGAGTGATTTTTCCGATGACATGTGTGGTTTCCTCTTTGTCTTGCGTGATACGTTCCCTTTCGGATGGATTTTTGTTTTAGGTGTTAATGTTTCATTCCCATCGACATATGTGCTCATCAACGGTGACGTGTTAGCTTCTGTCGCTGTAGTATTTTCCGCAATATGTTTTAGGGGTTCGACAATAGGTTTAAAGTATCTCTCCAACGCAATATCTTCCTCCATCTTGCCAGTCTTCAAAGCCTGATGCTTCTTGCGAATGGATTCGCTGGTTTTTGCAATTTCCTTCGCTATTCTCTCGCGATCCTTAATCTCCAGACTATCGATATCAATCATCGTTGTACCGCAGACGTTGCTTTCCCCACCGACGTGTTGATGACAATTGACAATCTCACGGTATCGCAAACTCGTTAAATCCCTTTCTATAACGTCCTTTCAACATCGCGCTATCCTTGTCTATTACCGCGAAACCATACTCCCGTTGCCAACAATTACGACACAACGCGCAGAAATCCTCGTAAGACATATCAGTGTTTACGTGGTCGTTGTACACATGTTTCAAGTTGGTACAATCCTGCTTAAACAGAATCAATAGATTCGCATTGTCGCGTATAAGATGTTTTGGAATCTTTGCATACGTCTGACAGAGATAGAAACAGTCAACGTTCGAGTGGCGCCCCATTGCAAAGTATTCCCTTATCGTATCTTGCTTGTCACATGCCACATCATCAAAGATAAAAATGGAATTCGGAAGCGATTCGCTCGGTGGGATGACATCACTGTTATTCGAAAACGTAAAGTAGCCAATTTCATCTATCTGAGTCAATAAATTCTCCAAATATTGATATTTTGGTTGTTGCAACGACTTGGAATACACGTACACGTTCTCGAAGCGGACGCCGTGTGGACTTTCCAACAAGCTCACCAGCACGTTGGTCTTTCCACAATTTGATGGACCACAAATGAGGCAGCGTATAGTGTTTGGTAGCATGCTACCATGTCTGTGCATTGTTTTCGAAGACATCATTTGCGATTTATCGTCAAAATTTGTCACGCGTATTGTTTCAGGTTGTCGCACGAATCGCATCCTCTCCGCGAACTGCAAAAATGATTTTGATACATCGAAGCGGTGACGCGACCTATTTATAGGTCTGCGCCGATGCAAAACAGCTCAGTATTCAAAATGCTTCTGGTCCTGTCGGATAATTTCGATATTCGAAACCTAACCTCTGAGCAGCTGAAATATATACCAAAGATTATTCTACTGCGAGAGTTTGACAGACACATTCATCAGTTGTGGGACAGACTCCCCAAGCATATAAAAGCCGATTCTGAGGTTCAACAGTATCGTCGGTGTTTGAAACATTATAATCGCCCTTGGCAGCGAACGCATATCGACGGTCCAGCCCCATTGATTAAAAACTGTGGCGAATGTCGTCGACGAGAATAAAGAAAGGTCGTGGTTTGTTAAATCGGGTGATAAACGCGCTACCTACCGAATTACATATCCCAGGATATCAGTTTTGCGGTCCAGGAACTCATCTGACAAAACGATTGGCTAGAGGTGATCAAGGTATCAATCCGTTGGACGCAGCGTGTCGCGAACACGATATTGCGTATTCGCGTAGCAACGACCTCGGCGAACGACACGCTGCAGATAACGTTCTCGCTGACAAAGCGCGAAAACGCATCGTTGCGCGAGACTCGACACTGGGTGAAAGAGGTGCTGCTACAGCTGTTTGGGCAGCTATGAAGGCTAAGACGAAAATTGGGATGGGAATGAAAACAAAAACTCGCAAAAGGACTCCAAAGAGAGCATTGAAAAAGCGAATTCTTCCGATAGCAAAACGTGGTGGTATATTACCACTTCTCCCACTGCTAGGTGTTCTCGGATCATTAGCTGGTGGAGCAGCGGGGATCGCCAAGGCGGTAAATGATAATAAGGCGGTGCAACATCAGCTACAGGAAATGCAGCGTCATAATCGCTCCATGGAAGGTCGCGGACTTTATCTCGCACCATACAAGCGCGGGCAGGGAATATCAAAACGAAAAAAAAAAACGCCGAAAAGAAAATAAAAATGCCGGTGGGCGTAACTACCGATGTGCAGTTGGAGGAGTTGGCAAAACGTATGCGTATTCCATTCTTTAGAGGTGTTTTTATGCGCAATGCACTACCTGTCGGAGGAGTACATCGAAACGAGAGCGGTATCGTAAATTTGGGCAATGTTGAGGGGTCAGGGACTCATTGGGTGGCATATGTGAAGAGAGGGTGTCGAGCTATATATTTCGACAGCTTTGGGAATCTTCGACCACCTAAGGAATTGGTGCAATATCTGGATAATGATGCTGTGAAAATCGAATACAATCGAACGTCTTATCAGAAGTACAATCAGAGCAATTGTGGACAACTCTGCCTACGCTTTCTACAAACGATCGGCCGCAAATTTAAGGATTGACTTCCCACCGCTATGATTCAGTACTAGCCGAGTCGTACAGCTCGGAATATGTCGTTAACATTCACTCTAACCGGCAAGAGTAGCACCCTCGCGGTGAGCTACTTTCCACCCATAGATTTGAGCGATGATGATTACGAGCTTGGTTTAACAACCTTTGAAACTTATCATACAATACCGAACATCGACTGGAGCAACGATAAATTCTACTTCACCTCGAAATATGGCATCAAAAACAACAGTGTTGATACCACTCCTGAAACTATTAGGATTCCACACGGCTCCTACGAACTAGACGCCATTGCCAAGTATTTGAGGCAGCGATTACTCGAGCGGTATCCTAAAAATCCTGATGACACTGATGATGATAACGATGTGTATCCTATAGTGTTGCGTCCCAACAATAACACCATGAAAAGCGAGCTGTACTGCTCATTCACCGTAGATTTTACGAAGCGCAATAACATTGGATCGCTGCTAGGATTCTCGATGAATCGGGTATTAGAACCAGGACGGTGGCACGAATCGGACGATCCAATTAATATCATGAACGTGAACATTATTCGCGTAGAATGTAGTGTGACCGCTGGCGCATACAACAATGGGAAGCGTGTACATACGATACATGAATTTTCTCCGAGAGTCCCTCCAGGATATAAGATATCGGAAACGCCTGCACAGATCATTTATCTTCCAATCACCGCACGGGTCATTACGGATCTAACGATACGCGTTGTGGATCAAGACGGACGGTTGCTCGATTTTCGAGGTGAAGAGATTACCATCAGGTTGCACATGCGACGGCGGCGATAATACGTGTGGTGTGAATGATTGAGATGCTTGTGCTGAACGACTCCAGAAACCCGTTTCTTCCAAGTGAAATTGTTTACAACTACAATAGCTCTGATTACGCTAAAAAGAAGAGACTCAGTGCTGTAAACATTGCATTTTTGAAATCATTGGGATTTATTGTACGCATATAAGTTGAAAAATGGCAGACATTCTAAGCATTGGAGGGAAGCCGACGTTTGATGATCGCATCGTCAAGCTCGAGACTCACACGTACAACCCATATGTCAACACAACGTTTGGACATAGTGATGAGATAAGAATACCTATACAGCAGCAGGATTTATACACATTGCCGTGTGAAAGTTTCCTCTACGTGGAGGGGAAATTGGTGATAAATAAGCCAAACGATGCATTAACAGTGATGTTGGGAAATAATTGTATGGCGTTCATATTTGATGAGATTCGATACGAGCTGAATGGTGTGGAGATTGACCGTAACAGAAACTTTGGAATAACTAGCACGCTTAAAAACTATGTATCGTTGACATCTGACGAAGACAAAAATATGGAGAATGCTGGATGGGGCTTGAAACGACACGATGAGCTAATAGTGAAAAATCATTTCAATTTTTGCATCCCGCTCAAATATTTGCTGGGATTTTGCGAGGATTACAAACGCATGATTATTAATGCACGTCACGAATTGATTTTAATACGATCGCGCAACGATAACAATTCTCTAATAGGATCATCAACGTTGGAACCGGAAATTGAATTACTTAAAGTGCAATGGCGGATGCCTCATGTGACGCTGAACGATGTTAATAAGCTATCGTTGCTACATGCTTTGGATCGTGGACAAAACCTGAGCATTAGTTTTCGCTCATGGGATCTGTACGAGTATCCTCTCTTACAGAGCACAACCAAGCATTCGTGGGCTGTGAAGGCAGCTGCACAGTTGGAGAAGCCGCGATACGTTATCTTTGCTCTACAGACTGCTCGAAAGAATGTGATGACTGAAGATGCTACTCGGTTCGACCACTGTAAATTGACCAATGTAAAACTTTTTCTCAACTCGGAATTTTATCCATATGATGATCTGAACTTGGACTTTGACAAGAATAAGCACGCCATCTTGTTTAACATGTATACACATTTCCGTAAATCGTATTATGGACATAGTTGCAACGAGGCATTATTCACCGTGGCCCAATTTTTACAATTTGGCCCCCTCGTGGTGATTGATTGTTCGCGACAAAATGAGTCGATCAAGAATGGCACCGTGGATGTGCGCATAGAATTTGATTGTAAAGAGAATGTGCCTGCAAATACTACAGCCTACTGCCTGATTCTGCACGATCGGGTGGTTGAATACAATCCGCTGACAAACGTGGTGCGCAAAATCAATTAAAATTGTCATGCTGCTTACATGCTCTCTCCTATGTCAAAATTCATACAAAAACTTCATCATGAAAATTGAGATGCTTTACAAGAAAAACTGCATTCTCCCGTCTGTTGTGGAAGCGAGTGGACCTCTAAATCGTATCGATAATGGTTGTACCAACATTTGTTGATCTGCAAGGATTCGTCGTTGATGGAAGATTTGTTGTCAAGGAAGTGGCTATCCTACGAATGGGAACAATTCTCTCGCACTATATTTTTGGGAGTTCGATGCCTCAATATCTTCTTACAAAATCTGACAAATCAAGCATCCGATGGTTGGTTGCAAAACATCATGGGCTACGGTGGGATGATGGAGACGTTCCATACAGTATGGCTAAACAGCTAATTACGAAAGCTATAGCTGATGCTGTCGATGAAGAAGATGACGCATCCCATATCGTATATGTTAAAGGGCTGCAGAAATGTGGTTGGCTTGCAGATTTCCTCGATGAAAATACGAGAGCGAACGTGATCATTGAAACGTTGGGCATTGACTACGATGCTATCAAATCTCTAAATAAGCTAAATGTAGTTAATACTTTGCGATGCTGTAGACATGTAAAGCATTGTGCTTTGCAAAATGTATTTAAAATATTCTACTGGTGGTCTAAACATCAGATGGAAATTCATAAATAAATATAATCAATTTTTAATGCATAAATGTTTTTTCTTCACCCTTTCCAAACCCAACCTCCTTAATATGATGTACGATAGATTAAGACGGTAGTTGTAATTATTTAGAAGTGGTACGATACACGTTCAGAGTGGTATCATACACGTTCAATACATGTTCAGAGTGGTACCATACAAGTTCGATACATGTTCAATACATGTTCAGAGTGGTATGATCTAGTCGAATAATGTGTCCAAAGAAGAATTCGAAGAAGATGCGTGTAAATATTGAGAGGATTACCAATGAAGAAGAAACTGAAGGTGGAGAAGAAACTTGAGGTGGAGAACAACAAGAGAAGAAACTTGAGGTGGAGAACAATAAGAGAAGAAACTTGAGGTGGAGAACAACAACATCTTACTTTGCAAAGATATGCACTTCTCGATTTCATGATGGTGGGGGTTTTTGCATGCGTGAGCTTGGAAGAGTTTCTATACGCAAGAGCTTGAAGATGCTGCGAGCCTAGTTGTCATTTGAATGTGGTACCGCGCCATGGGGTTCAAAAGAATTGCTCCCGAGTGGGACTCTGAACCGTGCCAACACAATCCTGAGGTATGTACATATCAATATTTTTAATATTTTATCACATTTAACCGTTTAAATCGTGTGAGATTAAATCATACTAATATTATATCGCGGGTTTTCTGTGTTTTAGCAATTACCGCCACAGTTATCATCATCATCATCATCGTCGTCGCCATCGCTGTCGCGGTCGCCATCGCCATCGCTATCCAGAACACCATCGCCATCGCTTTCGCCGCCGCTCCCTTCAGTGGTATGTAATACATTGCATTGGTGTCCATGCGCGCGCGCGCGCGTGTGTGTGTGTGTGTGTGTGTGTGTGTGTGTGTGTGTGTGTGCGTGCGTGCGTGTGTGTGTGTGTGTGTGTGTGTGTGTGTGTGTATTTTGATGTATTATTCTTATACTGGTGTTTGTGTTCTAGGATAATCAATTATTGCTGGAGCGGTTGCGATTGCTGGCATGTATCATGTCGGGGAGGGTACCTCTGGAGGAGATTGTATCTCCGATGGTACCTCCCCGAGAGCCGAACATGCGACGGCAATCTGGCATGGTTGTCAGCTCATCGATGGCGACTCGGCTGCAGCGCCCGTGGGTGCCATATAGACGAATGGGGCCCCTGCAGCTGAGGCGACCGCGACCCTCATCGCCACCCCCGACATCGTCGCCGCCGTCTCCACCTTGGATAGATGTGGGGCGGTTGCGACGATCACCATCTGTGGCGATGAGGCCCCCCTCACCATCATCGATGGCGGCGGCGATTGGCTCATCGTCATCAACATCTACATCAACATCGCTTGATACGCCGCCCTGGTGGCCACCATCCACTCCCTCTGCCCCTTATACACCAACATCAGCATCGTCATCATCATCATCTATAGAACCCCCATCGCCAGCATCTCCATCCCCTGAGTGGCCCCTCGGGCTGTTTACGCCGCCGGTGTCACCACCATCTCCGCCTTCTCTGTGGCCCGAGGGGTTTTTCACACCCCCACCATCACCACCCTTATAGTAATTATCATTATCATCATCATCATCATCATTATATATATTTTGTTCTATTTTTATTTTGTTCTATTTTTATTTTATTTTATTTTATTTTATTTTATTTTATTTTATTTTATTTTATTTTATTTTATTTTATTTCATTTCATTTTATTTTATTTTATTTTATTTCATTTCATTTCATTTCATTTCATTTCATTTCATTTCATTTCATTTCATTTCATTTCATTTCATTTCATTTCATTTCATTTCATTTCATTTCATTTCATTTCATTTCATTTCATTTCATTTCATTTCATTTCATTTCATTTCATTTCATTTCATTTCATTTCATTTCATTTCATTTCATTTCATTTCATTTCATTTCATTTCATTTCATTTCATTTCATTTCATTTCATTTCATTTCATTTCATTTCATTTCATTTCATTTCATTTCATTTCATTTCATTTCATTTCATTTCATTTCATTTCATTTCATTTCATTTCATTTCATTTCATTTCATTTCATTTCATTTCATTTCATTTCATTTCATTTCATTTCATTTCATTTCATTTCATTTCATTTCATTTCATTTCATTTCATTTCATTTCATTTCATTTCATTTCATTTCATTTCATTTCATTTCATTTCATTTCATTTCATTTCATTTCATTTCATTTCATTTCATTTCATTTCATTTCATTTCATTTCATTTCATTTCATTTCATTTCATTTCATTTCATTTCATTTCATTTCATTTCATTTCATTTCATTTCATTTCATTTCATTTCATTTCATTTCATTTCATTTCATTTCATTTCATTTCATTTCATTTCATTTCATTTCATTTCATTTCATTTCATTTCATTTCATTTCATTTCATTTCATTTCATTTCATTTCATTTCATTTCATTTCATTTCATTTCATTTCATTTCATTTCATTTCATTTCATTTCATTTCATTTCATTTCATTTCATTTCATTTCATTTCATTTCATTTCATTTCATTTCATTTCATTTCATTTCATTTCATTTCATTTCATTTCATTTCATTTCATTTCATTTCATTTCATTTCATTTCATTTCATTTCATTTCATTTCATTTCATTTCATTTCATTTCATTTCATTTCATTTCATTTCATTTCATTTCATTTCATTTCATTTCATTTCATTTCATTTCATTTCATTTCATTTCATTTCATTTCATTTCATTTCATTTCATTTCATTTCATTTCATTTCATTTCATTTCATTTCATTTCATTTCATTTCATTTCATTTCATTTCATTTCATTTCATTTCATTTCATTTCATTTCATTTCATTTCATTTCATTTCATTTCATTTCATTTCATTTCATTTCATTTCATTTCATTTCATTTCATTTCATTTCATTTCATTTCATTTCATTTCATTTCATTTCATTTCATTTCATTTCATTTTATTTTATTTTATTTTATTTTATTTTATTTTATTTTATTTTATTTTATTTTATTTTATTTTATCCATATCATTTTATATTTATTTTGTTCTTTTTTTATTTTTTATCATCATTATTAGTATTTTTTTCTGATTTGTATGTAATATATATATCATTATCCGTATCATTTTATATATATATTTTTCCTTTATGTAACAATATATTATCCATATCATTTTATATTTATTTTGTTCTTTTTTTATTCTTTATCATCATTATTAGTATTTTTTTCTGATTTGTATGTAATATATATATATATTTTTTCCTTTTATTTATATCATTATCCATATCATTTTATATATATTTTTCCTTTATGTAACAATATATATGATTTCTTAAACATATATTACATCTCAATTTTATTTACTTGTCATCCATCCTCCTTCTTTCCTCTTCCCATAATTTTAAAGCAAACAAAGATGTATCATGCATTCTTAGCACTGTGAAAATGGTATCGTCTCGCGCGATAACGTGTGTAATTTGACTCTTCTGGTGCAATCGCGCGAGGCGATACCATTTTCACAGTGCTAAGAATGCATGATGCATATTTGTTTGCTACTAGAGTTTGAAAAATTGTTAGCTTTAGAATATGATGTATATTTGTTTGCTCTGAAAAATTTATATCATATATATGTATGGAAAAAACATTTCTGCCGACGCTGCATAATTCTTTCTGTGATTCGTACGTTCTTCGCGCCGCGAAAATGACATCCTGCACGACTGCTCCAGAGGAGTCAAATTACGCATAATCGCGCGATATGCTGCGATGTTAAATCGGAACGCTGAGATGATACCATTTCTTCACAGTGCTATGAATGCATGATGCATATTTGTTTGCTGGAGTTTGAAAAATTGGTAGCTTTAGAATGTATGATGCATATTTGTTTGCTCGGTTGGTTTGGAAAAAAATATTCTGGCGGTAGATCTGATTTAGAACCAATATTTGGGGGAAAAAATTTCTGGGGGCCGGATCGAGTCTGAAAAAAAGATTTTTTCATACAAGACCCGGCCCCAGAAATTTTTAGAGGGAGGGGACGACCCTCTGAAAATTTTCCAACAATGGGTCAGGTCTGGAGAGGTATCCGCGGCGGCTCGGCCCGGACTGATCCCCACCACGATTACAGCTTCCCCCACTCTGCGGTTCGTGCGCGCGCAACCGGTCTTCCACTCCCCAGCTCTCCCCGCGCCCATAGTTCCCTCCACTGCACTCCCCCGCGCGCCCTCACTTCCTCCCCCGCCCCCGCGCTCCCCTCAGAGGACCTGGGTTAGAATCGGCTTTGCCTTACTACTCTATAGGGTCGTCCCCACGTCCCCGGGACTAGGTTGACAAGCCGCCAACATGTCCGACGACTATAGGGTCGTCCCCACGACCCCGGGCCAAAGTTGGCAAGCCACCGAAATGTCCGACGACTGTAGGGTCGCCCCCACGACCCCGTGCCTAGGTTGGCCAGCCGCCGAAATGTCCGACGACTGTAGGGTCGTCCCCACGACCCCCGGCCAAAGTTGGCAAGCCGCCGAAATGTCCGACGACTATAGGGTCGTCCCCACGACCATGGGCCAAAGTTGGCCAGCCGCCGATATGTCCAACGACTATTGGGTCGTCCCCACGACCACGGGCCAAAGTTGGCAAGCCACCGAAATGTCCGACGACTGTAGGGTCGCCCCCACGACCCCGTGCCTAGGTTGGCCAGCCGCCGAAATGTCCGACGACTATAGGGTCGTACCCACGACCCCGGGACTAGATTGGCCCGCCACCGTCATGTCCAACGACTATAGGGTCGTCCCCACGACCCCGGGACTAGGTTGACAAGCCGCCGAAATATCCGACGACTATAGGGTCGTCCCCACGACCGCGAGCCAAGGATATCCAGCCGCCGTCTTGTCCGACGACTATAGGGGCGTCCCCACGACCCCGGGACTAGATTGGCCCGCCACCGTCATGTCCGACGACTATAGGGTCGTCCCCACGACCCCGGGACAAGGTTGGCCCGCCGCCGACTTGTCCGACGACTATAGGGTCGTACCCACGACCCCGGGCCAAAGTTGGCAAGCCGCCGACATGTCCGACGACTATAGGGTCGTCCCCACGACCCCGGGCCAAAGTTGGCAAGCCGCCGAAATATCCGACGACTGTAGGGTCGCTACCACGACCCCAGGGCTAGGTTGGCCAGCCGCCGATATGTCCAACGACTATTGGGTCGTCCCCACGACCACGGGCCAAAGTTGGCAAGCCACCGAAATGTCCGACGACTGTAGGGTCGCCCCCACGACCCCGTGCCTAGGTTGGCCAGCCGCCGAAATGTCCGACGACTATAGGGTCGTACCCACGACCCCGGGACTAGATTGGCCCGCCACCGTCATGTCCAACGACTATAGGGTCGTCCCCACGACCCCGGGACTAGGTTGACAAGCCGCCGAAATATCCGACGACTATAGGGTCGTCCCCACGACCGCGAGCCAAGGATATCCAGCCGCCGTCTTGTCCGACGACTATAGGGGCGTCCCCACGACCCCGGGACTAGATTGGCCCGCCACCGTCATGTCCGACGACTATAGGGTCGTCCCCACGACCCCGGGACAAGGTTGGCCCGCCGCCGACTTGTCCGACGACTATAGGGTCGTACCCACGACCCCGGGCCAAAGTTGGCAAGCCGCCGACATGTCCGACGACTATAGGGTCGTTCCTACGACCCCGGGACTAGATTGGCCCGCCACCGATATGTCCGACGACTATAGGGTCGTCCCTACGACCCTGGGCCAAAGTTGGCAAGCCGCCGACATGTCCGACGACTATAGGGTCGTCCCCACGACCCCGGGCCAAAGTTGGCAAGCCGCCGAAATATCCGACGACTGTAGGGTCGCTACCACGACCCCAGGGCTAGGTTGGCCAGCCGCCGACATGTCCGACGACTATACGGTCGTCCCCACGACCTCGGGACTAGGTTGGCCAGCCGCCGACATGTCCGACGACTATAGGGTCGTCCCCACGACCCCGGGCCAAAGTTGGCAAGCCGCCGACATGTCCGACGACTATAGGGTCGTTCCTACGACCCCGGGACTAGATTGGCCCGCCACCGTCATGTCCAACGACTATAGGGTCGTCCCCACAACCCCGGGACTAGGTTGACAAGCCGCCAACATGTCCGACGACGGCCAAAGTTGGCAAGCCGCCGAAATGTCCGACGACTATAGGGTCGTCCCCACGACCGCGGGCCAAAGATGTCCAGCCGCCGTCTTGTCCGACGACTATAGGGTCGTCCCCACGACCATGGGCCAAAGTTGGCCAGCCGCCGATATGTCCAACGACTATTGGGTCGTCCCCACGACCACGGGCCAAAGTTAGCCAGCCGCCGACATGTCCGACGACTATAGGGTCGTCCCCACGACCCCGGGCCAAAGTTGGCAAGCCGCCGAAATATCCGACGACTGTAGGGTCGCTACCACGACCCCAGGGCTAGGTTGGCCAGCCGCCGACATGTCCGACGACTATAGGGTCGTCCCCACGACCCCGGGCCAAAGGTGGCATGCCGCCGAAATGTCCGACGATTATAGGGTCGTCCCACCGAACCCGGGCCAAAGTTGGCAAGCCGCCGAAATGTCCGACGATTATAGGGTCGTCCCCACGACCGCGGGCCAAAGATGTCCAGCCGCCGTCTTGTCCGACGACTATAGGGTCGTCCCCACGACCATGGGCCAAAGTTGGCCAGCCGCCGATATGTCCAACGACTATTGGGTCGTCCCCACGACCACGGGCCAAAGTTAGCCAGCCGCCGACATGTCCGACGACTATAGGGTCGTCCCCACGACCCCGGGCCAAAGTTGGCAAGCCGCCGAAATATCCGACGACTGTAGGGTCGCTACCACGACCCCAGGGCTAGGTTGGCCAGCCGCCGACATGTCCGACGACTATACGGTCGTCCCCACGACCTCGGGACTAGGTTGGCCAGCCGCCGACATGTCCGACGACTATAGGGTCGTCCCCACGACCCCGGGCCAAAGTTGGCAAGCCGCCGACATGTCCGACGACTATAGGGTCGTTCCTACGACCCCGGGACTAGATTGGCCCGCCACCGTCATGTCCAACGACTATAGGGTCGTCCCCACAACCCCGGGACTAGGTTGACAAGCCGCCAACATGTCCGACGACGGCCAAAGTTGGCAAGCCGCCGAAATGTCCGACGACTATAGGGTCGTCCCCACGACCCCGGGCCAAAGATGTCCAGCCGCCGTCTTGTCCGACGACTATAGGGTCGTCCCCACGACCCCGGGCCAATGTTGGCCAATCGCCGACATGTCCGACGACTATAGGGTCGTCCCTACGATCGCGGGACTAGATTGGCCCGCCACCGTCATGTCCGACGATTATAGGGTCGTCCCCACTACCTCGGGACTAGGTTGACAAGCCGCCAACATGTCCGACGATTTTGGGGTTGTCCCCACGACCCCGGGCCAAAGTCGGCATGCCGCCGCAATGTCCGACGACTATAGGGTCGTCCCCACGACCCCGGGTCTAGGTTGGCCAGCCGCCGACATGTCCGACGACTATCGGATCGTCCCCACGACCACGGGCCAAAGTTAGCCAGCCGCCGACATGTCCGGCGACTATTGGATCGTCCCCACGACCACGGGCCAAAGTTGGCCAGCCGCCGACATGTCCGACGACTATAGGGTTGTCCCCACGACCCCGGGACTAGATTGGTCCGCCACCGTCATGTCCGACGACTATAGGGTCGTCCCTACGACCCCGGGCCAAAGTTGGCAAGCCGCCGAAATGTCCGACGACTGTAGGGTCGTCCCCACGTCCCCGGGACTAGATTGGCCCGCCATCGTCATGTCCAACGACTATAGGGTCGTCCCCACGACCCCGGGACTAGGTTGACAAGCCGCCAACATGTCCGACGACTATAGGGTCGTCCCCACGACCCCGGGCCAAAGATGGCATACCCCCGAAATGTCCGACGACTATAGGGTCGTCCCCACGACCCCGGGACTAGATTGGCCCGCCACCGTGAAATCCGACGACTATAGGGTCGTCCCCACGACCTCGTGACTAGGTTGGCCAGCCGCCGACATGTCCGACGACTATAGGGTCGTCCCCACGACCCCGGGCCAATGTTGGCCAATCGCCGACATGTCCGACGACTATAGGGTCGTCCCTACGACCCCGGGACTAGATTGGCCCGCCATCGTCATGTCCAACGACTATAGGGTCGTCCCCACGTCCCCGGGACTAGGTTGACAAGCCGACAACATGTCCGACGACTATAGGGTCGTCCCCACGACCCCGGGCCAAAGTCGGCATGCCGCCGCAATGTCCGACGACAATAGGGTCGTCCCCACGACCCCGGGACTGGATTGGCCAGCCGCCGACATGTCCGACGACTATAGGGTCGTCCCCACGACCCCGGACTAGGTTGGCCAGCCGCCGACATGTCCGACGACTATAGGGTCGTCCCCACGACCCCGGGCCAAAGTTGGCCGGCCGCCGAATTGTCCGACGACTACACGGTCCTCCCCACGACCCCGGGACTAGGTTGGCCAACCGCCGACATATCCGACGACTATAGGGTCGTCCCCACGATCCTGGGCCTACGTTGACCCGCCGGCGACATGTCCGACGACTATAGGGTCGTCCCCGCGACCCCGGGACTAGATTGGCCAGCCGCCGACATGTCCGACGACAATAGGGTCGTCCCCACGACCCCGGGACTAGGTTGGCCCGCCGCTGACTTGTCCGACGACTAAAGGGTCGTCCCCAAGACCAGGGGCCAAAGTTGGCCCGCCACCGTCATGTCCGACGACAATAGGGTCGTCCCCACGACCTCGGGAATAGGTTGGCCAGCCGCCGACATGTCCGACGACTATAGGGTCGCCCCCACGACCTCGGGACTAGGTTGGCCAGCCGCCGACATGTCCGACGAGTATAGGGTCGTCCCCGCAACCCCGGGCCAAAGTTGGCCGGCCGCCGAATTGTCCGACGACTATACGGTCCTCCCCACGACCCCGGTACTAGATTGGCCAGCCGCCGACATGTCCGACGACAATAGGGTCGTCCCCACGACCCCGGGACTGGATTGGCCAGCCGCCGACATGTCCGACGACTATAGGGTCGTTCCCACGACCGCGGGACTAGGTTGGCTCGCCGCCGACTTGTCCGACGACTATAGGGTCGTCCCCACGTCCCCGGGACTAGGTTGACAAGCCGACAACATGTCCGACGACTATAGGGTCGTCCCCACGACCCCGGGCCAAAGATGGCATGCCGCCGAAATGTCTGACGACTATAGGGTCGTCCCCACGACCTCGGGACTAGGTTGGCCAGCCGCCGACATATCCGACGACTATAGGGTCGTCCCCACGATCCCGGGCCAAAGTTGGCAAGCCGCCGACATGTCCGACGACTATAGGGTCGTTCCTACGAACCCGGTACTAGATTGGCCCGCCACCGTCATGTCCAACGACTATAGGGTCGTCCCCACAACCCCGGGACTAGATTGACAAGCCGCCACGATGTCCGACGACGGCCAAAGTTGGCAAGCCGCCGAAATGTCCGACGACTATAGGGTCGCCCCCCCGACCCCGGGACTAGATTGGCCCGCCACCGTCATGTCCGACAACTATCGGATCGTCCCCACGACCACGGGACATGCTTGGCCCGCCGCCGACTTGTACGACGACTATAGGGTCGGCCCCACGACCCCGGGACTAGATTGGCCCGTAACCGTCATGTCCAACGACTATAGGGTCGTCCCCATGACCCGGGGACTAGGTTGACAAGCCGCCAACATGTCCGACGACTATAGGGTCGTCCCCACGACCCCGGGCCAAAGGTGGCATGCCGCCGAAATGTCCGACGATTATAGGGTCGTCCCACCGAACCCGGGCCAAAGTTGGCAAGCCGCCGAAATGTCCGACGATTATAGGGTCGTCCCCACGACCGCGGGCCAAAGATGTCCAGCCGCCGTCTTGTCCGACGACTATAGGGTCGTCCCCACGACCATGGGCCAAAGTTGGCCAGCCGCCGATATGTCCAACGACTATTGGGTCGTCCCCACGACCACGGGCCAAAGTTAGCCAGCCGCCGACATGTCCGACGACTATAGGGTCGTCCCCACGACCCCGGGCCAAAGTTGGCAAGCCGCCGAAATATCCGACGACTGTAGGGTCGCTACCACGACCCCAGGGCTAGGTTGGCCAGCCGCCGACATGTCCGACGACTATACGGTCGTCCCCACGACCTCGGGACTAGGTTGGCCAGCCGCCGACATGTCCGACGACTATAGGGTCGTCCCTACGATCGCGGGACTAGATTGGCCCGCCACCGTCATGTCCGACGATTATAGGGTCGTCCCCACTACCTCGGGACTAGGTTGACAAGCCGCCAACATGTCCGACGATTTTGGGGTTGTCCCCACGACCCCGGGCCAAAGTCGGCATGCCGCCGCAATGTCCGACGACTATAGGGTCGTCCCCACGACCCCGGGTCTAGGTTGGCCAGCCGCCGACATGTCCGACGACTATCGGATCGTCCCCACGACCACGGGCCAAAGTTAGCCAGCCGCCGACATGTCCGGCGACTATTGGATCGTCCCCACGACCACGGGCCAAAGTTGGCCAGCCGCCGACATGTCCGACGACTATAGGGTTGTCCCCACGACCCCGGGACTAGATTGGTCCGCCACCGTCATGTCCGACGACTATAGGGTCGTCCCTACGACCCCGGGCCAAAGTTGGCAAGCCGCCGAAATGTCCGACGACTGTAGGGTCGTCCCCACGTCCCCGGGACTAGATTGGCCCGCCATCGTCATGTCCAACGACTATAGGGTCGTCCCCACGACCCCGGGACTAGGTTGACAAGCCGCCAACATGTCCGACGACTATAGGGTCGTCCCCACGACCCCGGGCCAAAGATGGCATACCCCCGAAATGTCCGACGACTATAGGGTCGTCCCCACGACCCCGGGACTAGATTGGCCCGCCACCGTGAAATCCGACGACTATAGGGTCGTCCCCACGACCTCGTGACTAGGTTGGCCAGCCGCCGACATGTCCGACGACTATAGGGTCGTCCCCACGACCCCGGGCCAATGTTGGCCAATCGCCGACATGTCCGACGACTATAGGGTCGTCCCTACGACCCCGGGACTAGATTGGCCCGCCATCGTCATGTCCAACGACTATAGGGTCGTCCCCACGTCCCCGGGACTAGGTTGACAAGCCGACAACATGTCCGACGACTATAGGGTCGTCCCCACGACCCCGGGCCAAAGTCGGCATGCCGCCGCAATGTCCGACGACAATAGGGTCGTCCCCACGACCCCGGGACTGGATTGGCCAGCCGCCGACATGTCCGACGACTATAGGGTCGTCCCCACGACCCCGGACTAGGTTGGCCAGCCGCCGACATGTCCGACGACTATAGGGTCGTCCCCACGACCCCGGGCCAAAGTTGGCCGGCCGCCGAATTGTCCGACGACTACACGGTCCTCCCCACGACCCCGGGACTAGGTTGGCCAACCGCCGACATATCCGACGACTATAGGGTCGTCCCCACGATCCTGGGCCTACGTTGACCCGCCGGCGACATGTCCGACGACTATAGGGTCGTCCCCGCGACCCCGGGACTAGATTGGCCAGCCGCCGACATGTCCGACGACAATAGGGTCGTCCCCACGACCCCGGGACTAGGTTGGCCCGCCGCTGACTTGTCCGACGACTAAAGGGTCGTCCCCAAGACCAGGGGCCAAAGTTGGCCCGCCACCGTCATGTCCGACGACAATAGGGTCGTCCCCACGACCTCGGGAATAGGTTGGCCAGCCGCCGACATGTCCGACGACTATAGGGTCGCCCCCACGACCTCGGGACTAGGTTGGCCAGCCGCCGACATGTCCGACGAGTATAGGGTCGTCCCCGCAACCCCGGGCCAAAGTTGGCCGGCCGCCGAATTGTCCGACGACTATACGGTCCTCCCCACGACCCCGGTACTAGATTGGCCAGCCGCCGACATGTCCGACGACAATAGGGTCGTCCCCACGACCCCGGGACTGGATTGGCCAGCCGCCGACATGTCCGACGACTATAGGGTCGTTCCCACGACCGCGGGACTAGGTTGGCTCGCCGCCGACTTGTCCGACGACTATAGGGTCGTCCCCACGTCCCCGGGACTAGGTTGACAAGCCGACAACATGTCCGACGACTATAGGGTCGTCCCCACGACCCCGGGCCAAAGATGGCATGCCGCCGAAATGTCTGACGACTATAGGGTCGTCCCCACGACCTCGGGACTAGGTTGGCCAGCCGCCGACATATCCGACGACTATAGGGTCGTCCCCACGATCCCGGGCCAAAGTTGGCAAGCCGCCGACATGTCCGACGACTATAGGGTCGTTCCTACGAACCCGGTACTAGATTGGCCCGCCACCGTCATGTCCAACGACTATAGGGTCGTCCCCACAACCCCGGGACTAGATTGACAAGCCGCCACGATGTCCGACGACGGCCAAAGTTGGCAAGCCGCCGAAATGTCCGACGACTATAGGGTCGCCCCCCCGACCCCGGGACTAGATTGGCCCGCCACCGTCATGTCCGACAACTATCGGATCGTCCCCACGACCACGGGACATGCTTGGCCCGCCGCCGACTTGTACGACGACTATAGGGTCGGCCCCACGACCCCGGGACTAGATTGGCCCGTAACCGTCATGTCCAACGACTATAGGGTCGTCCCCATGACCCGGGGACTAGGTTGACAAGCCGCCAACATGTCCGACGACTATAGGGTCGTCCCCACGACCCCGGGCCAAAGGTGGCATGCCGCCGAAATGTCCGACGACTATAGGGTCGTCCCCACGACCCCGGGCCAAAGTTGGGAAGCCGCCGAAATGTCCGAGGACTATAGGGTCGTCCCCACGACCGCGGGCCAAAGATGTCCAGCCGCCGAAATGTCCGACGACTGTAGGGTCGCTACCACGACCCCGGGGCTAGGTTGGCCAGCCGCCGACATGTCCGACGACTATACGGTCGTTCCCACGACCTCGGGACTAGGTTGGCCAGCCGCCGACATGTCCGACGACTATAGGGTCGTCCCCACGACCCCGGGCCAAAGTCGGCAGGCCGCCGACATGTCCGACGACTATAGGGTCGTTCCTACGACCCCGGGACTAGATTGGCCCGCCACCGTGAAGTCCGACGACTATATGGCCGTCCCTACGACCTCGGGACTAGGTTGGCCAGCCGCCGGCATGTCCGACGACTATAGTGTCGTCCCCACGACCCCGGGCCAAAGTTGGCAAGCCGCCGCCTTGTCCGACGACTATAGGGTCGTCCCCACGACCCCGGGACTAGATTGGCCCGCCACCGTCATGTCCGACGACTATAGGGTCGTCCCCACGACCCCGGGACAAGGTTGGCCCGCCGCCGACTTGTCCGACGACTATAGGGTCGTACCCACGACCCCGGGACTAGGCTGACAAGCCGCCAACATGTCCGACGACTATAGAGTCGTCCCCACGACCCCGGGCCAATGTTGGCCAATCGCCAACATGTCCGACGACTATAGGGTCGTCCGTACGACCCCGGGAATAGATTGGCCCGCCACCGTCATGTCCGACGACAATAGGGTCGTCCCCACGACCCCGGGTCTAGGTTGGCCAGCAGCCGACAAGTCCGACGGCTATAGAGTCGTCCCCACGAAACCGGGCCAAAGTTGGCCAGCCGCTGACATGTCCGACGACTATTGGATCGTCCCCACGACCACGGGCCAAAGTTGGCCAGCCGCCGACATGTCCGACGACTATAGGGTCGTCCCCACGACCCCGGGCCAAAGTCGGCATGCCGCCGCAATGTCCGACGACTATAGGGTCGTCCCCACGACCCCGGGTCTAGGTTGGCCAGCCGCCGACATGTCCGACGACTATCGGATCGTCCCCACGACCACGGGCCAAAGTTGGCCAGCCGCCGACATGTCCGACGACTATTGGATCGTCCCCACGACCACGGGCCAAAGTTGGCCAGCCGCCGACATGTCCGACGACTATAGGGTTGTCCCCACGACCCCGGGACTAGATTGGTCCGCCACCGTCATGTCCGACGACTATAGGGTCGTCCCTACGACCCCGGGCCAAAGTTGGCAAGCCGCCGAAATGTCCGGCGACTGTAGGGTCGTCCCCACGACCCCGGGACTAGATTGGCCCGCCACCGTGAAGTCCGACGACTATAGGGTCGTCCCCACGACCTTGGGACTAGGTTGTCCAGCCGCCGACATGTCCGACGACTATAGGGTCGTCCCCACGACCCCGGGCCAATGTTGGCCAATCGCCGACATGTCCGACGACTATAGGGTCGTCCCCACGACCACGGGCCAAAGTTGGCCAGCCGCCGACATGTCCGACGACTATAGGGTCGTCCCCACGACCCCGGGACTAGATTGTCCCGCCACCTTCTTGTCCAACGACTATAGGGTCGTCCCCACGACCCCTGGCCAAAGTTGGCATGCCGCCGAAATGTCCGACGACTATAGGGTCGTCCCCACGACCCCGGGCCAAAGATGTCCAGCCGCCGTCATGTCCGACGACAATAGGGTCGTCCCCACGACGCCCGGACTAGGTTGGCTCGCCGCCGACATGTCTGATGACTATAGGGTCGTCCCCAAGACCAGGGGCCAAAGTTGGCCCGCCACCGTCATGTCCGACGACAATAGGGTCGTCCCCACGACCTCGGGAATAGGTTGGCCAGCCGCCGACATGTCCGACGACTATAGGGTCGTCCCCACGACCCCGAGTCCAGGTTGGCCAGCCGCCGACATTTCCGACGACTATAGAGTCGTCCCCACGACCCCGGGCCAAAGTTGGCCAGACGCCGACATGTCCGACGACTATAGGGTCGTCCCCACGACCCCGAGACTAGTTTGGCCCGCCACCGTCATGTCCGACGACAATAGGGTCGTCCCCACGACCCCGGGCCAGGTTGGCCAGCGGCCGACATTTCCGACGACTATAGAGTTGTCCCCACGACACCGGGCCAAAGTTGGACAGCCGCCGACATGTCCGACAGTAGTAAGGCTAGGAGAGTTCCAACGCAGGTCCTCTGAGGGGGGGTGCGGGGCGGGGGGAAGTGAAGGCGCGCGGGGGAGCGCGGTGGAGGGAAACATGGGCGCGGGGGGTAGCGGGGGGGGCGGGGAGTGGAAGACCGGTTGCGCGCGCACGAACCGCGGAGTGGGGGAAGCCGCAATCGTGGAGGGGATCAATCCGGGTCGAGCCGCCGCGGAGACCTCTCCACGTCGGACCCACCCCCGAAAATTTCCACCGAGGTTCATCACCTCCCTCTAAAAAAATTTCTGGGGTCGGGTCTTGTATGAAAAAAATATTTTTTCAGACTCGATCCAACCCCAGAAATTTTTTTTCCCCCCAATATTTTTTTTCAAACCATTATAAAGCTGAAATTGCTTAATACTTTATCGGATGACGTCGGACAATGTCGGGGAAGATCGGCTTTTTCCAAACCACGCATTTGGAGGAGCGAAAGAGAGAGCAATACTTTAAAACCTAAATTCGGAGGAAGGAAAGAGAGAGCAATACTTAACGTCGCAGCGTCTCGCGCGATCGCGTGTAACTCGAATCCTCTGGAGCAGCCGTGCGGGATGATGTCATTTAGCAGCGCGAAGAATGAATGAATGAATGAAATAAGATTATGTAGCATCAGCAGAAACGTCGAATCTTAAAATTAGATGGTGAGAGAAGGAGGCGGAAGACGGGTAAATAAAATGGAGAAATAATAAAAAGAAAAATATAAAAAATATAAAATATAATAAAAATAGAATATAATAAAGAATATAATAAAATAAAATAAAAAATAATTAAAAATAAGAATAAATATAAATATAAGTATAAAAGAAAATAAAAGAAAATAAAAGAAAAAATAAAAAGAAAAAAGAAAAAGAAAAAAATATAAAAATATAAAATACAATATAAAATATAAAAGAATATAAAATACAATATATTAATAAAAATATAAAAGAAAAGATAAATAATAAAATAAAAAACTATTCGAAAAAAGGCGGTGATGGGGGTGATGGGGTGATGGCGGTGATAGCGACGGCTCTTAAAATTAGGTGGCGAGAGAAGGAAGAAGACGGGGTAAATAAAATGAAGAAATATTTAAATTAAAATATAAAATAAAATACAATACAATACAATATAAAAAAATATAAATATAAATGAATATAAAAATATAAATATAAATATAAATATATAATTGAAATAGAAAATAGAAAATAGAAAATATAATACAATACAATATAAAAAACAAAATAAATATAAAAGAAAAATAAAATAAAATAAAATAATAAAATAAAAAAATAAAAAATATAATATAAAGGAATATAATATAAAAAAAGAAAAATATAAAAATAGAATATAAATAGAACATAAATAGAACATAAATAGAATATAAATAGAATATAAATAGAATATAAAAATATAATATAAAAAAATAAACATAAAAATTCAATATAAAAATACATCATAAAAAGAAAAAAAAAATAATAATAATAATTTAATTGATTGCCCACTTTTGTGTTACAATTTAACGATCGTATACTTTTTCCATTTCATTCCCGTGATTGTATCAGTGTAAGTCCTATCTTTCTAATGTATCCTACTGTGTCTTAACAAATTTTTCTATTTTACAAGTGTTTCCTAATTTATTTTATGTTGCATAATCTTCTTTTATCACTTTCCTCTCCCTCACATATTTTTCTTCTCCCTATTATCTCCCGTAGAATAGCCAAGTTTATCCATTCTCATCCAATTACCTCTTTCCAATTCCTACCACTCTCTCCACTTACTTCACATGCTTCAATCACATGTTTCACTATTTCTTCATCTTTCTTACAAAGTCTACACATCCTTTCTTCTTTCGATAGCCAATATTTGCATGCCCTTGTTTCACCACCCTGGTATGAATTTTCCTATCCTTTCTAATTCTCCTCTCCTTTTTTCTTTTTTTTCCCCCATAAGTATTTCGCCTTATCTCATGGTTTCCTTGCAACCTCTCTTAATTCTCTTAGGAACTTAGACTCTTTTATTTTCATCTCTCTTTCTTGTTCTTAAATGTCTTTACTTATCTGCTCTATTTTGATCCACACTTCTTCCCCATTTAATCTTCTTCTTCTTCTTTTCCATTCTTCATTTGACCATCCTCTCCTTTCCAAGAATTTGATTCTCATTCTTTCCCTATTCGTTACTTCATTTCCTCTCATTAGTCTTCTCCCACATTCTTCCGATCCTTCTTTCGAGTTTATTAACCTCTCTTCAACGTTCATTGCCCTTACTCCCATTTTAATTGCTATGTCATCTTTTCATATTTCTTTTAACAGCTTGTCGAACACACTTCCCTGTTAAAAACTTTCCCATGAGTTCCTTCATCACTCTTAAAGTGCTTATAGTTCTATCATACATTTCCTATATCCTTATTCATAGTTCGCCTACTCCTTCTTTTTAAAGTCTTTTCCAAATTTCTTCCCTTTTCTATCTATCAAATTCTCCTTTCATATCCGTGAAAAACAGGTATAGCTTCCCTCATTTTTGAGGTTTCTATATTTATAGCCGTTTTAACTACCACTATTGCGTCTACTGTTCCTCTCCTTCTCCCTGAATCCCATCTGCGTATCGTTTAATATTCCATTTTCTATTTGTTCTTCTAATCTTCTCCTTAGAATTTCCACGTATATCTTATAACTCGTATCCATCAAAGTTATGCCCCTATAGTTTTTAATCATATCCATTTCTCCGTTTTTTGAACATCGGACTTACTATTCCTTCTTTCCATTCTTCCAGAAAGTTCCCCTTTCTTCCATGTTCTGTTTATCACCTTTGTTAGATTACCTATATTTATGAAGATGATTGCGACCTCGATGTTGAATTAAGATATAATTTAAATGCAGGAGTTTAAATTTTAAGTCTGTTCGACTTTTAATATCTTACATGATTTGAGATCAGATCGACGTGAACCAGATCGGTTTTCTATATATATTTATCTAGTAAATTTTTTGTACGAAAGAACTTAATTTATAAATTATTTTTTTGCTATATTCAATAAAAATTGGAATTTCATATTTATTAAGAATTGATGTTTACCCTATGATAATTGTTGGTTGGGCTTCAAATTTGAATTATTCAATATTAGGAGCGATTGGGTCAATTTCACAGTCAGATTCTTATGAAGTAAGTTTATTTTTTTAACAATATTTTCTGTAGTATACGTTTAAGATATATATACACAAAAAATAATATAGAATAATACAAATATAAATATAAAAATATAAAAATACAATTAAAATAGAAAATAGAAAATAGAAAAAAGAAAATATAAAAGAAAATAAAATAAAATAATAAAATAAAATAAAAGAAAATCAAATAAAATAATAAATATAATATAAAAAGAAAAAATATATAAATAGAATATAACTAGAATATAAAATAAATATGAAATAAAAAAATAAAAATATAAAAATTCAATATAAAAAATACATTATAAAAAGAAAAAATGTAATAATAATAATAATAATAATAATAATAATTTAATTTATTACCCACTTTTGTGTTACAATTTAACGATCATATTCTCTTTCCATTTCATTCCTGTGATTGTGTCAGTGTAAGTCCTACCCTTCTAATGTATCCTGCTGTGTCTTAACAAATTTTTTTTTTTTTATTTTACAAGTGTTTCCTAATATATTTTATGTTGCATAATCTTCTTTTATCACTTTCCTGTTCTTCCCATCTTTTCCTTCTCCCAATTATCTCCTGTAGAATAGCCAAGTTTCTCCCTTCTCCTCTAATTACCTCTTTATGTGATGGAATTATCCCCCCCAACACAGAGAAATAATAATTTATTTTTATCGGATTATGTTTCGGACAATGTCGGGAAAGATCGGTATTTTACAAACCACGTATTCGGAGGAGGGAAAGAGAGAGCATTACATTAAACACTAAATTCGTGGAGGGAAAGAGAGAGCAATACTTAGCGTCGCAGCGTCTCGCGCGATCGTGTGTAATTTGACTCCTCTGGAGCAGCCGCGCGGGATGATATCATTTGGTAGCGCGAAGAACGCCGAATCTTAAAATTAGGTGGCGAGGCGAAAGACGGGTAAATAAAATTGAGAAAACGTTTAAGAAATATATATTGTTACAAATATTATATAAAAATAGAATACGAAAAATATAATTAAGATTTATTTGGCTTAATTATCCCACGCAATAACATCATCAGCAAATAGCTTAGTTAGTGATAAATCCACAGGAACTTGCACAGGGTCAGTTTGAACTGCAACAACGCTAACCCGAAGCTCCGATATTTTATTCGCGCAAACGGTATTATAATCAATCTTTGTTTTAACGTTTCGCCAAACCACACTCTTTGGAGCACACACACGATTCCGCAGAGATATATTCCTATGTACATAATCATCATCATCATCATCATCATCATAACCATAGCTGTTATTGTCTAAAAAGGTTTGGTCCGCATATCGATTCAACCAATATTGCTCATCATCGTAGCGGTCATCCACGTAGTCATCTATTAGGTTACCATGTATTTTGTCAGCATTACGAAATACTTTTAAATAAATGTCGCCATCCTGATTAGCTTCCGCCTCATAAAGTTCTGCACATCGAATTTCTACGGTTTGAACCGCAACATTTCGACACACCACATACACTTTCGGGCTGGATGAATGGATAACTGTCGCAGTAGCGGTGATCGTAGCGGTAGCTGGACGTTTCAAATTCATGGGCAACGACATAATCTGAAACCGATTTTTCTTATAATTCTCAAAGTTACTAACACAACGATTCACTAAAATATGATAATGGAAACTTACGGTATTAATCGATTGTATTTCTATGCGTTGAATGACTGACGATATCCTTCAAAAGCAATCTTCTTCAAAGCAATTTCACTTAGCACAAAAAAAATTACGAACTGATTTCTCACCCTCCCCAACCTCCTATAGGAAATCAGTTCGTAAAGATGCATTAAAAAATTGATCATATTTTATTTAATAAATGTTATTTTTCACCCTCCCCAACCTCCTATATATGATGTACGCTAGATTAAGACGATAGTTATAATTATGTAGAAGTAGTACGATTCACGTTCAGAGTGGTACGATTTACGTTCAATACCCTATCAAAGCCGTTCAATACCCGTTCGATTCACGTTCAAAGCCGTTCAATACCCGTTCGAAACCCGATCAAAGCCGTTCAATACCCGTTCGATTCACGTTCAAAGCCGTTCAATACCCGTTCGAACCCGATCAAAGCCGTTCAATACCCGTTCAATTCCCGATCAAAGCCGTTCAATACCCGTTCGATTCACGTTCAAAGCCGTTCAATACCCGTTCAATACCCGTTCAATACCCGTTCAATACCCGTTCAATACCCGTTCAAAGCCGTTCAATACCCGTTCAAAGCCGTTCAATACCCGATCAAAACCGTTCAATACCCGTTCGATTCACGTTCAAAGCCGTTCAATACTCGTTCGATTCACGTTCAAGGCCGTTCAATACCCGTTCAATACCCGTTCAAAGCCGTTCAATACCCGTTCAAAGCCGTTCAAAGCCGTTCAATACCCGTTCAAAGCCGTTCAATACCCGATCAAAACCGTTCAATACCCGTTCGATTCACGTTCAAAGCCGTTCAATACCCGTTCAAAGTCGTTCGATTCACGTTCGATACATGTTGAAAGTGGTTCGATACATGTTCAATACACGTTCAGAGTGGTTCGATACACGTTCGATACACGTTCAGAGTGATACGATTCACGTTCGATTTACGTTCAGAGTGGTACGATTCACGTTCAATACACGTTCAGAGTGGTTCGATAGATGTTCAATACACGTTCAGAGTGGTTCGATACACGTTCAATACACGTTCAGAGTGGTTCGATACACGTTCGATACACGTTCAAAGTGGTACGTTAGACGTTCGATACACGTTCAAAGTGGTACGTTAGACGTTTTATACACGTTCAGAGTGGTACGATAGACGTTGAAAGTGGTAGGATAGACGTTTGATAGATGTCCGATACACGTTCAGAGGGGTACGTTAGGCGTTGAAAGTGGTTCAATACACGTCCAGAGGGGTACGTTAGGCGTTGAAAGTGGTTTAATACACGTTCGATACCCGTTCGATACACAATCAAAGCCGTTCAATACCCGTTCGATACACGTTCCAAGCCGTTCGATGCACGATCAAAGTGGTTCAATACACGTTCCAAGCCGTTCAATACCCGTTCGATAAACGTTTGATATACATTCAAAGTGCGTGTGAATAAGGAGAGGATGGTCAGCGAAAATGAATGTGGAGAACAAAGGCATCTTACTTTTGCAAAGCAATGCACTTTTCGGTTTCAAGATATGACTTTACATGCGCGAGCTTGGAGATGCAGTGAGACCAGTTGTCTGTTAATCGTGGTTGATGTGCAGTCACTTTGACCGTTTTTTTTTAAACACCTTTTTCATTTTTTTTGTGCTAAGTGAAATTGCTTTGAAGAAGATTGCTTTTGAAGGATATCGTCAGTCATTCAACGCATAGAAATACAATCGATTAATACCGTAAGTTTCCATTATCATATTTTAGTGAATCGTTGTGTTAGTAACTTTGAGAATTATAAGAAAAATCGGTTTCAGATTATGTCGTTGCCCATGAATTTGAAACGTCCAGCTACCGCTACGATCACCGCTACTGCGACAGTTATCCATTCATCCAGCCCGAAAGTGTATGTGGTGTGTCGAAATGTTGCGGTTCAAACCGTAGAAATTCGATGTGCAGAACTTTATGAGGCGGAAGCTAATCAGGATGGCGACATTTATTTAAAAGTATTTCGTAATGCTGACAAAATACATGGTAACCTAATAGATGACTACGTGGATGACCGCTACGATGATGAGCAATATTGGTTGAATCGATATGCGGACCAAACCTTTTTAGACAATAACAGCTATGGTTATGATGATGATGATGATGATGATGATTATGTACATAGGAATATATCTCTGCGGAATCGTGTGTGTGCTCCAAAGAGTGTGGTTTGGCGAAACGTTAAAACAAAGATTGATTATAATACCGTTTGCGCGAATAAAATATCGGAGCTTCGGGTTAGCGTTGTTGCAGTTCAAACTGACCCTGTGCAAGTTCCTGTGGATTTATCACTAACTAAGCTATTTGCTGATGATGTTATTGCGTGGGATAATTAAGCCAAATAAATCTTAATTATATTTTTCGTATTCTATTTTTATATAATATTTGTAACAATATATATTTCTTAAACGTTTTCTCAATTTTATTTACCCGTCTTTCGCCTCGCCACCTAATTTTAAGATTCGGCGTTCTTCGCGCTACCAAATGATATCATCCCGCGCGGCTGCTCCAGAGGAGTCAAATTACACACGATCGCGCGAGACGCTGCGACGCTAAGTATTGCTCTCTCTTTCCCTCCACGAATTTAGTGTTTAATGTAATGCTCTCTCTTTCCCTCCTCCGAATACGTGGTTTGTAAAATACCGATCTTTCCCGACATTGTCCGAAACATAATCCGATAAAAATAAATTATTATTTCTCTGTGTTGGGGGGGATAATTCCATCACATAAAGAGGTAATTAGAGGAGAAGGGAGAAACTTGGCTATTCTACAGGAGATAATTGGGAGAAGGAAAAGATGGGAAGAACAGGAAAGTGATAAAAGAAGATTATGCAACATAAAATATATTAGGAAACACTTGTAAAATAAAAAAAAAAAAATTTGTTAAGACACAGCAGGATACATTAGAAGGGTAGGACTTACACTGACACAATCACAGGAATGAAATGGAAAGAGAATATGATCGTTAAATTGTAACACAAAAGTGGGTAATAAATTAAATTATTATTATTATTATTATTATTATTATTACATTTTTTCTTTTTATAATGTATTTTTTATATTGAATTTTTATATTTTTATTTTTTTATTTCATATTTATTTTATATTCTAGTTATATTCTATTTATATATTTTTTCTTTTTATATTATATTTATTATTTTATTTGATTTTCTTTTATTTTATTTTATTATTTTATTTTATTTTCTTTTATATTTTCTTTTTTCTATTTTCTATTTTCTATTTTAATTGTATTTTTATATTTTTATATTTATATTTGTATTATTCTATATTATTTTTTGTGTATATATATCTTAAACGTATACTACAGAAAATATTGTTAAAAAAATAAACTTACTTCATAAGAATCTGACTGTGAAATTGACCCAATCGCTCCTAATATTGAATAATTCAAATTTGAAGCCCAACCAACAATTATCATAGGGTAAACATCAATTCTTAATAAATATGAAATTCCAATTTTTATTGAATATAGCAAAAAAATAATTTATAAATTAAGTTCTTTCGTACAAAAAATTTACTAGATAAATATATATAGAAAACCGATCTGGTTCACGTCGATCTGATCTCAAATCATGTAAGATATTAAAAGTCGAACAGACTTAAAATTTAAACTCCTGCATTTAAATTATATCTTAATTCAACATCGAGGTCGCAATCATCTTCATAAATATAGGTAATCTAACAAAGGTGATAAACAGAACATGGAAGAAAGGGGAACTTTCTGGAAGAATGGAAAGAAGGAATAGTAAGTCCGATGTTCAAAAAACGGAGAAATGGATATGATTAAAAACTATAGGGGCATAACTTTGATGGATACGAGTTATAAGATATACGTGGAAATTCTAAGGAGAAGATTAGAAGAACAAATAGAAAATGGAATATTAAACGATACGCAGATGGGATTCAGGGAGAAGGAGAGGAACAGTAGACGCAATAGTGGTAGTTAAAACGGCTATAAATATAGAAACCTCAAAAATGAGGGAAGCTATACCTGTTTTTCACGGATATGAAAGGAGAATTTGATAGATAGAAAAGGGAAGAAATTTGGAAAAGACTTTAAAAAGAAGGAGTAGGCGAACTATGAATAAGGATATAGGAAATGTATGATAGAACTATAAGCACTTTAAGAGTGATGAAGGAACTCATGGGAAAGTTTTTAACAGGGAAGTGTGTTCGACAAGCTGTTAAAAGAAATATGAAAAGATGACATAGCAATTAAAATGGGAGTAAGGGCAATGAACGTTGAAGAGAGGTTAATAAACTCGAAAGAAGGATCGGAAGAATGTGGGAGAAGACTAATGAGAGGAAATGAAGTAACGAATAGGGAAAGAATGAGAATCAAATTCTTGGAAAGGAGAGGATGGTCAAATGAAGAATGGAAAAGAAGAAGAAGAAGATTAAATGGGGAAGAAGTGTGGATCAAAATAGAGCAGATAAGTAAAGACATTTAAGAACAAGAAAGAGAGATGAAAATAAAAGAGTCTAAGTTCCTAAGAGAATTAAGAGAGGTTGCAAGGAAACCATGAGATAAGGCGAAATACTTATGGGGGAAAAAAAAAGAAAAAAGGAGAGGAGAATTAGAAAGGATAGGAAAATTCATACAGGGTGGTGAAACAAGGGCATGCAAATATTGGCTATCGAAAGAAGAAAGGATGTGTAGACTTTGTAAGAAAGATGAAGAAATAGTGAAACATGTGATTGAAGCATGTGAAGTAAGTGGAGAGAGTGGTAGGAATTGGAAAGAGGTAATTGGATGAGAATGGATAAACTTGGCTATTCTACGGGAGATAATAGGGAGAAGAAAAATATGTGAGGGAGAGGAAAGTGATAAAAGAAGATTATGCAACATAAAGTAAATTAGGAAACACTTATAAAATAGAAAAATTTGTTAAGACACAGTAGGATACATTAGAAAGATAGGACTTACACTGATACAATCACGGGAATGAAATGGAAAAAGTATACGATCGTTAAATTGTAACACAAAAGTGGGCAATCAATTAAATTATTATTATTTTTTTTCTTCTTTTTATGATGTATTTTTATATTGAATTTTTATGTTTATTTTTTTATATTATATTTTTATATTCTATTTATATTCTATTTATGTTCTATTTATATTCTATTTTTATATTTTTCTTTTTTTATATTATATTCCTTTATATTATATTTTTTATTTTTTTATTTTATTATATTATTTTATTTTATTTTTCTTTTATATTTATTTTGTTTTTTATATTGTATTGTATTATATTTTCTATTTTCTATTTTCTATTTCAATTATATATTTATATTTATATTTATATTTTTATATTCATTTATATTTATATTTTTTTATATTGTATTGTATTGTATTTTATTTTATATTTTAATTGTATTTTTTATATTTTTCTTTTTATTATTTCTTCATTTTATTTACCCCGTCTTCTTCCTTCTCTCGCCACCTAATTTTAAGAGCCGTCGCTATCACCCCCATCACCGCCTTTTTTCGAATAGTTTTTTATTTTATTATATATCTTTTCTTTTATATTTTTATTAATATATTGTATTTTATATTCTTTTATATTTTATATTTTTATATTTTTATATTTTTATATTTTTCTTTTTTCTTTTTATTTTTTCTTTTATTTTCTTTTATTTACTTTTATACTTATATTTATATTGTATTTTATATTCTTTATATTCTTTATATTCTTTTATATTTTATATTGTCTTTTATATTCTTTTATATTGTATTTTTCTATTCTTTCTATTTTTCTTTTTTTTCTTTTTACTATTTCTTTTAATTTTTTTCTTTTATATTTATATTTATATTTATTCTTATTTTTAATTATTTTTTATTTTATTTTATTATATTCTTTATTATATTCTATTTTTATTATATTTTATATTTTTTATATTTTTCTTTTTATTATTTCTCCATTTTATTTACCCGTCTTCCGCCTCCTTCTCTCACCATCTAATTTTAAGATTCGACGTTTCTGCTGATGCTACATAATCTTATTTCATTCATTCATTCTTCGCGCTGCTAAATGACATCATCCCGCACGGCTGCTCCAGAGGATTCGAGTTACACGCGATCGCGCAAGACGCTGCGACGTTAAGTATTGCTCTCTCTTTCCTTCCTCCGAATTTAGCTTTTAAAGTATTGCTCTCTCTTTCGCTCCTCCAAATGCGTGGTTTGGAAAAAGCCGATCTTCCCCGACATTGTCCGACGTCATCCGATAAAGTATTAAGCAATTTCAGCTTTATAATGGTTTGAAAAAAAATATTTGGGGGGAAAAAAATTTCTGGGGTTGGATCGAGTCTGAAAAAAGATTTTTTTCATACAAGACCCGACCCCAGAAATTTTTTTAGAGGGAGGTGATGACCCTCGGTGGAAATTTTCGGGGGTGGGTCCGACGTGGAGAGGTCTCCGCGGCGGCTCGACCCGGCCTGATCCCCTCCACGATTGCGGCTTCCCCCACTCCGCGGTTCGTGCGCGCGCAACCGGTCTTCCACTCCCCGCTCCCCCCGCTACCCCCCGCGCCCATGTTTCCCTCCACCGCGCTCCCCCGCGCGCCATCACTTCCCCCCGCCCCGCACCCCCCCTCAGAGGACCTGCGTTGAAACTCTCCTAGCCTTACTACTTCCGACGACTATAGGGTCGTCCCCACGACCCCGGGCCAAAGATGTCCAGCCGCCGTCTTGTCCGGCGACTATAGGGTCGTCCCCACGACCCCGAGTCCAGGTTGGCCAGCCGCCGACATTTCCGACGACTATAGAGTCGTCCCCACGACCCCGGGCCAAAGTTGGCAAGCCGCCGAAATGTCCGACGACTATAGGGTCGTCCCCACGACCCCGGGACTAGGTTGGCCAGCCGCCGACATGTCCGACGACTATAGAGTCGTCCCCACGACACCGGGCCAAAGTTGGACAGCCGCCGACATGTCTGACTACTATAGGGTCGTCCCCAGGACCTCGGGTCTAGATTGGCCCGCTACCGTCATGTCCGAAGACTATAGGGTCGTCCCCACGACCACGGGACTAGATTGGCCCGCCACCGCCATGTCCGACGACAATAGGGTCGTCCCCACGACCCCGGGGCTAGGTTGGCCAGCCGCTGACATGTCCGACGACAATCGGATCGTCACCACGCCCACGCGACAAAGTTGGCCAGCCGCCGACATGTCCGACGACTATTGGATCGTCCCCACGACCACGGGCCAAAGTTGGCCAGCCGCCGACATGTCCGACGATTATAGGGTCGTCCCCACGACCCCGGGACTAGGTTGGCCCGCCGCCGACTTGTCCGACGACTATAGGGTCGTCCCCACGACCACGGGCCAAAGTTGGCCAGCCGCCGACATATCCGACGACTATAGGGTCGTCCCCACGACCCCCGGACTAGGTGGGCTCGCCGCCGACTTGTCCGACGACTATAGGGTCGTTCCCACGACCCCGGGCCAAAGTTGGCAAGCTGCCGACTTAACCGATGACTATAGGGTCGTCCCCACGACCCCGGGACTAGATTGGCCCGCCACCGTCATGTCCAACGACTATAGGGTCGTCCCCACAACCCCGGGACTAGGTTGACAAGCCGCCAACATGTCCGACGACGGCCAAAGCTGGCAAGCCGCCGACATGTCCGACGACTATAGGGTCGTCCCCACGACCCGGGACTAGACTGGCCCGCCACCGTCATGTCCGACGACTATAGGGTCGTCCCCACGACCTCGGGACTAGGTTGGCCAGCCGCCGACATGTCCGACGACTATAGGGTCGTCCCCACGACCCCGGGACTAGATTGGCCCGCCACCGTCATGTCCGACGACTATAGGGTCGTCCCCACGACCCCGGGCCAAAGTTGGCCAGCCGCCGACATGTCCGACGACTATAGGGTCGTCCCCACGACCCCGAGACTAGATTGGCCCGCCACCGTCATGTCCGACGAAAATAGGGTCGTCCCCACGACCCCGGGTCCAGGTTGGCCAGCCGCCGACATTTCCGACGACTATAGAGTCGTCCCCACGACACCGGGCCAAAGTTGGCCAGCCGCCGACATGTCCGACGACTATAGGGTCGTCCCCACGACCCCGGGACAAGGTTGGCCCGCCGCCGACTTGTCCGACGACTATAGGGCCGTACCCACGACCCCGGGACTAAGCTGACTAGCCGCCAACAGGTCCGACGACTATAGGGTCGTCCCCACGACCCCGGGCCAAAGTTGGCCAGCCGCCGAAATGTCCGACGACTGTAGGGTCGTCCCCACGACCCCGGGACTAGATTGGCCCGCCACCGTCAAGTCCGACGACTATAGGATCGTCTCCACGACCACGGCCCAAAGTTGGCCAGCCGCCGACATGTCCAACGACTATTGGGTCGTCCCCACGACCGCGGGCCAAAGTTAGCCAGCCGCCGACTTGTCCGACGACTATTGGATCGTCCCCACGACCACGGGCCAAAGTTGGCCAGCCGCCGACATGCCCGACGACTATAGGGTCGTCCCCACGACCCCGGGACTAGATTGGTCCGCCACCGTCATGTCCGACGACTATAGGGTCGTCCCCACGACCCCGGGCCAAAGTTGGCAAGGCGCCGAAATGTCCGACGACTGTAGGGTCGTCTCCACGACCCCGGGACTAGATTGGTCCGCCACCGTCATGTCCGACGACTATAGGGTCGTCCCCACGACCCCGGGCCAAAGTTGGCAAGCCGCCGAAATGTCCGACGACTGTAGGGTCGTCCCCACGACCCCGGGCCAATGTTGGCCAATCGCCGACATGTCCGACGACTATAGGGTCGACCCTACGACCCCGGGACTAGGTTGGCCCGCCACCGTCATGTCCAACGACTATAGGGTCGTCCCAACGACCATGGGCCAGAGTTGGCCAGGCGCCGTAATGTCCAACGACTATTGGGTCGTCCCCACGACCCCGGGACTAGATTGGCCCGCCACCGTCAAATCCGACGACTATAGGGTCGTCCCCACGACCCCGGGCAAATTTGGCAAGCCGCCGACATGTTCGACGACTGTAGGGTTGTCTCCACGACCCCGGGACTAGATTGGTCCGCCACCGTCATGTCCGACGACTATAGGGTCGTCCCCACGACCCCGGGCCAAAGTTGGCAAGCCGCCGAAATGTCCGACGACTGTAGGGTCGTCCCCACGACCCCGGGCCAATGTTGGCCTATCGCCGACATGTCCGACGACTATAGGGTCGTCCCTACGACCCCGGGACTAGATTGGCCCGCCACCGTCATGTCCAACGACTATAGGGTCGTCCCCACGACCATGGGCCAAAGTTGGCCAGCCGCCGTAATGTCCAACGACTATTGGGTCGTCCCCACGACCCCGGGACTGGATTGGCCCGCCACCGTCAAGTCCGACGACTATAGGGTCGTCCCCACGACCCCGGGCAAATTTGGCAAGCCGCCGACATGTCCGACGACTATTGGGTCGTCCCCACGACCCCGGGACTAGATTGGTCCGCCACCGTCATGTCCGACGACTATAGGGTCGTCCCCACGACCCCGGGACTAGATTGGCCCGCCACCGTCCAGTCCGACGACTATAGGATCGTCTCCACGACCACGGCCCAAAGTTGGCCAGCTGCCGATATGTCCAACAACTATTGGGTCGTCCCCACGACCACGGGCCAAAGTTAGCCAGCCGCCGACATGTCCGACGACTATAGGGTCGTCCCCACGACCCCGGGCCAAAGTTGGCAAGCCGTCGAAATGTCCGACGACTTTAGGGTCGTCCGCACCACCGCGGGCCAAAGATGTCCAGCCGCCGTCTTGCCCGACGACTATAGGGTCGTCCCCACGACCCCGGGACTAGATTGGCCCGCCACCGTCATGTCCGACGACTATACGGTCGTCCCCACGACCCCGGGACAAGGTTGGCCCGCCGCCGACTTGTCCGAAGACTATAGGTTCGTACCCACGACCCCGGGACTAGATTGGCTCGCCGCCGACTTGTCCGACGACTGTAGTGTCGTCCCCAAGACTCCGTGCCAAAGTTGGCAAGCTGCCGACTTGTCCGACGACTATAGGGTCGTCCCCACGACCCCGGGAATAGATTAGCCCGCCACCGTCATTTCCGACGACTATAGGGTCGTCCCCACGACCCCGGGACTAGATTGGCCCGCCACCGTCATGTCCAACGACTATCGGATCGTCCCCACGACCACGGGCCAAAGTTGGCCAGCCGCCGACATGTCCGACGACTATTGGGTCGTCCCCACGACACCGGGCCAAAGTTGGCCAGCCGCCGACATGTCCGACGACTATTGGGTCGTCCCCACGACACCGGGCCAAAGTTGGCCAGCCGCTGACATGTCCAACGACTATAGGGTCGTCCCCACGACCCCGGGCCAAAGTTGGCAAGCCGCCGAAATGTCCGACGACTGTAGGGTCGTCCCCACGACCCCCGGACTAGATTGGCCCGCCACCGACAATTCCGACGACTATAGGGTCGTCCCCACGACCCCGGGACTAGATTGGCCCGCCACCGTCATGTCCAACGACTATCGGATCGTCCCCACGACCACGGGCCAAAGTTGGCCAGCCGCCGACATGTCTGACGACTATTGGGTCGTCCCCACGACACCGGGCCAAAGTTGGCCAGCCGCCGACATGTCCGACGACTATTGGGTCGTCCCCACGACACCGGGCCAAAGTTGGCCAGCCGCTGACATGTCCAACGACTATAGGGTCGTCCCCACGACCACGGGCCAAAGTTGACCAGCCGCCGACATGTCCGACGACTATTGGATCGTCCCCACGACCCCGGGCCAAAGTTGGCAAGCTGCCGAAATGTCCGACGACTGTGGGGTCGTCCCCACGACCCCCGGACTAGACTGGCCCGCCACCGACAAGTCCGACGACTATAGGGTCGTCCCCACGACCCCGGGACTAGATTGGCCCGCCACCGCCTTGTCCGACGACAATAGGGTCGTCCCCACGACCCCGGGTCTAGGTTGGCCAGCCGCCGACATGTCCGACGACAATCGGATCGTCCCCACGCCCACGCGCCAAAGTTGGCCAGCCGCCGACATGTCGGACGACTATTGGATCGTCCCCACGACCACGGGCCAAAGTTGGCCAGCCGCCGACATGTCCGACGACTATAGGGTCGTCCCCACGACCCCGGGAATAGATTGGCCGGCCACCGTCAAGTCCGACGACTATAGGGTCGTCCCCACGACTTCGGGACTAGATTGGCCCGCCAACGTCAAGTCCGACGACTATAGGGTCGTCCCCACGACCCCGGGCCAAAGTTGGCAAGCCGCCGAAATGTCCGACGACTGTAGGGTCGTCCCCACAACCCCGGGACTAGATTGGCCCGCCACCGTCAAGTCCGACGACTATAGGGTCGTCCCCACGGCCCCGGGCCAAAGTTGGCATGCCGCCGAAATGTCCGACGACTGTAGGGTCGTCCCCACAACCCCCGGACTAGATTGGCCCGCCACCGACAAGTCCGACGACTATAGGGTCGTCCCCACGAACCCGGGACTAGATTGGCCCGCCACCGACAAGTCCGACGACTATAGGGTCGTCGTCACGACCCCGGGTCCAGGTTGGCCAGCCGCCGACATTTCCGACGACTATAGAGTCGTCCCCACGACACCGGGCCAAAGTTGGCCAGCCGCCGACATGTCCGAAGACTATAGGGTCGTCCCCACGACCCCGGGACTAGATTGGCCAGCCGCCGACATGTCCGACGACTATAGAGTCGTCCCCACGACACCGGGTCAAAGTTGGCCAGCCGCTGACATTTCCAACGACTATTGGGTCGTCCCCACGACCACGGGCCAATCTTGGCTAGCCGCCGACATGTCCGACGACTATAGGGTCGTCCCCACGACCACGGGCCAAAGTTGGCCAGCCGCCGACATGTCCGACGACAATCGGGTCGTCCCCACGACCACGCGCCAAAGTTGGCCAGCCGCCGACATGTCCGACGACTTTTGGATCGTCCCCACGACCACAGGCCAATGTTGGCCAGCTGCCGACATGTCCGACGACTATAGGGTCGTCCCCACGACCCCGGGACTAGATTGGTCCGCCACCGTCATGTCCGACGACTATAGGGTCGTCCCCACGACCCCGGGCCAAAGTTGGCAAGACGCCGAAATGTCCGACGACTGTAGGGTCGTCCCCACGACCCCGGGACTAGATTGGCCCGCCACCGTCAAGTCCGACGACTATAGGATCGTCCCCACGACCTCGGGACTAGGTTGGCCAGCCGCCGACATGTCCGACGACTATAATGTCGTCCCCACGACGCCGGGCCAATGTTGGCCAATCGCCGACATGTCCGACGACTATAGGGTCGTCCCTACGACCCCGGGCCAAAGCTGGCCAGCCGCCGACATGTCCGACGACTATTGGATCGTCCCCACGACCACGGGCCAAAGTTGGCCAGCCGCCGACATGTCCGAAGACTATAGGGTCGTCCCCACGACCCCGGGACTAGATTGGCCAGCCGCCGACATGTCCGACGACTATAGAGTCGTCCCCACGACACCGGGTCAAAGTTGGCCAGCCGCTGACATTTCCAACGACTATTGGGTCGTCCCCACGACCACGGGCCAATGTTGGCTAGCCGCCGACATGTCCGACGACTATAGGGTCGTCCCCACGACCACGGGCCAAAGCTGGCCAGCCGCCGACATGTCCGACGACTATTGGATCGTCCCCACGACCCCGGGCCAAAGTTGGCAAGCCGCCGACATGTCCGACGACTATAGGGTCGTCCCCACGACCCCGGGTCAAAGTTGGCCAGCCGCAGACATTTCCAACGATTATTGGGTCGTCCCCACGACCACGGGCCAAAGTTGGCCAGCCGCCGACATGTCCGATGACTATAGGGTCGTCCCCACGACCCCGGGACTAGATTGGCCAGCCGCCGTCAAGTCCGACGACTATAGAGTCGTCCCCACGACACCGGGTCAAAGTTGGCCAGCCGCTGACATTTCCAACGACTATTGGGTCGTCCCCACGACCACGGGCCAATGTTGGCTAGCCGCCGACATGTCCGACGACTATAGGGTCGTCCCCACGACCACGGGCCAAAGCTGGCCAGCCGCCGACATGTCCGACGACTATTGGATCGTCCCCTCGACCCCGGGACTAGATTGGCCCGCCACCGTCAAGTCCGACGACTATAGGGTCGTCCCCACGACCACGGGCCAATGTTGGCTAGCCGCCGACATGTCCGCCGACTATTGGATCGTCCCCACGACCCCGGGCCAAAGTTGGCAAGCCGCCGACATGTCCGACGACTATAGGGTCGTCCCCACGACCTCGGGACTAGGTTGGCCACCCGCCGACATGTCCGACGACTATAGGGTCGTCCACACGACCCCGGGCCAAAGTTGGCAAGACGCCGAAATGTCCGACGACTGTAGGGTCGTCCCCACGACCCCGGGACTAGATTGGCCCGCCACCGTCAAGTCCGACGACTATAGGGTCGTCCCCACGACCTCGGGACTAGGTTGGCCAGCCGCCGACATGTCCGACGACTATAATGTCGTCCCCACGACCCCGGGCCAATGTTGGCCAATCGCCGACATGTCCGACGACTATAGGGTCGTCCCTACGACCCCGAGCCAAAGCTGGCCAGCCGCCGACATGTCCGACGACTATTGGATCGTCCCCACGACCACGGGCCAAAGTTGGCCAGCCGCCGACATGTCCGATGACTATAGGGTCGTCCCCACGACCTCGGGACTAGGTTGGCCAGCCGCCGACATGTCCGACGACTATAATGTCGTCCCCACGACCCCGGGCCAATGTTGGCCAATCGCCGACATGTCCGACGACTATAGGGTCGTCCCTACGACCCCGAGCCAAAGCTGGCCAGCCGCCGACATGTCCGACGACTATTGGGTCGTCCCCACGACCACGGGCCAATGTTGGCTAGCCGCCGACATGTCCGACGACTATAGGGTCGTCCCCACGACCACGGGCCAAAGCTGGCCAGCCGCCGACATGTCCGACGACTATTGGATCGTCCCCACGACCACGGGACTAGATTGGCCCGCCACCGTCATGTCCGACGACAATAGGGTCGTCCCCTCGACCCCGGGTCTAGGTTGGCCAGCCGCCGACTTGTCCGACGACTATAGGGTCGTACCCACGACCCCGAGACTAGGCTGACAAGCCGCCAACATGTCCGACGACTATAGGGTCGTCCCTACGACCCCGGGCCAAAGATGTCCAGCCGCCGTCTCGTCCGACGACTATAGGGTCGTCCCCACGACCCCGGGACTAGATTGGCCCGCCACCGTCATGTCCAACGACTATAGGGTCGTCCCCACAACCACGGGCCAAAGTTGGCCAGCCGCCGACATGTCCAACGACTATAGGGTCGTCCCCACGACCACGGGCCAAAGTTGACCTGCCGCCGGAATGTCCGACGACTATAGGGTCGTCCCCACGACCCCGGTACTAGATTGGCCCGCCACCGTCATGTCCGACGACAATAGGGTCGTCCCTACGACCCCGGGCCAAAGATGTCCAGCCGCCGTCTCGTCCGACGACTATAGGGTCGTCCCCACGACCCCGGGACTAGATTGGCCCGCCACCGTCATGTCCAACGACTATAGGGTCGTCCCCACAACCACGGGCCAAAGTTGGCAAGCCGCCGACATGTCCGACGACTATAGGGTCGTCCCCACGACCCCGGGCCAAAGTTGGCAAGCCGCCGAAATGTCCGACGACTGTAGGGTCGTCCCCACAACCCCGGGACTAGATTGGCCCGCCACCGTCAAGTCCGACGACTATAGGGTCGTCCCCACGACCCCGGGACAAGCTTGGCCCGCCGCCGAATTTTTCGACGACTATAGGGTCGTCCCCACGACCCCGGGACTAGATTGGCCCGCCACCGTCATGTCCGACGACAATAGGGTTGTCCCCTCGACCCCGGGTCTAGGTTGGCCAGCCGCCGACTTGTCCGACGACTATAGGGTCGTACCCACGACCCCGAGACTAGGCTGACAAGCCGCCAACATGTCCGACGACTATAGGGTCGTCCCCACGACCCCGGGTCTAGGTTGGCCAGCCGCCGACATGTCCGACGACTATAGAGTCGTCCCCACGACACCGGGCCAAAGTTAGCCAGCCGCCGACATGTCCGACGACTATTGGGTCGTCCCCACGACACCGGGCCAAAGTTGGCCAGCCGCCGACATGTCCGACGACAATCGGATCGTCCCCACGACCACGCGCCAAAGTTGGCCAGCCGCCGACATGTCCGACGACTTTTGGATCGTCCCCACGACCACGGGCCAAAGTTGGCCAGCCGCCGACATGTGCGAAGACTATAGGGTCGTCCCCACGACCCCGGGACTAGATTGGCCAGCCGCCGACATGTCCGACGACTATAGAGTCGTCCCCACGACACCGGGTCAAAGTTGGCCAGCCGCTGACATTTCCAACGACTATTGGGTCGTCCCCACGACCACGGGCCAATGTTGGCTAGCCGCCGACATGTCCGACGACTATAGGGTCGTCCCCACGACCACGGGCCAAAGTTGGCCAGCCGCCGACATGTCCGACGACAATCGGATCGTCCCCACGACCACGCGCCAAAGTTGGCCAGCCGCCGACATGTCCGACGACTTTTGGATCGTCCCCACGACCACGGGCCAAAGTTGGCCAGCCGCCGACATGTCCGAAGACTATAGGGTCGTCCCCACGACCCCGGGTCTAGGTTGGCCAGCCGCCGACATGTCCGACGACTATAGGGTCGTCCCCACGACCTTGGGACTAGGTTGGCCAGCCGCCGACATGTCCGACGACTATAGGGTGGTCCCCACGACCCCGGGACTAGATAGGCCCACCACCGTCATGTCAGACGTCTATAGGGTCGCCCCCACGACCAGGGGCCTACGTTGACCTGCCGCCAACATCTCCGACGACTATAGGGTCGTCCCCACGACCCCGGGCCAATATTGGCCCACCACCGTCATGTCGGACGTCTATAGGGTCGTCCCCACGACCACGGGCCTACGATGTCCTTCCGCCAACATGTCCGACGACTATAGGGTCGTCCCCACGACCACGGGCCTAAGTTGTCCAGCCGCCGACATGTCCGACGACTATAGGGTCGTCCCCACGACCCCGGGACTAGATTGGCCCACCACCGTCATGTCAGACGTCTATAGGGTCGCCCCCACGACCAGGGGCCTACGTTGACCTGCCGCCAACATCTCCGACGACTATAGGGTCGTCCCCACAACCAGGGGCCAAAGTTGGCAAGCCGCCGACATGTCCGACGACTATAGGGTCGTCCCCACGACCCCGGGACTGGATTGGCCCACCACCGTCAAGTCCGACGACTATAGAGTCGTCCCCACGACCCCGGGACTAGGTTCACCTGCCGCCAATATGTCCGGCGACTATAGGGTCGTCCCCACAAGTCTGGGTCAAAGTTGGCCAGCCGCCGACTTGTCCGAGGACTATAGGGTCGTCCCCACGACCCCGGGACTAGGTTGGCCCGCCGCTGACTTGCCCCAAGATTATAGGGTCGTCCCCACGACCCCGGGACTAGGTTGGCTCGCCACCGTCATGTCCGACGACTATAGGGTCGTCCCCACGACCACGGGCCAACGTTGGCGAGCCGCCGACTTGTCCGAGGACTATAGGGTCGTCCCCACGTCCCCGGGACTAGGTTGGCCAGCCGCCGACTTGTCCGACCACTTTAGGGTCGTCCCCACGACCCCGGGACTAGATAGGCCCACCACCGTCATGTCAGACGTCTATAGGGTCGCCCCCACGACCAGGGGCCTACGTTGACCTGCCGCCAACATCTCCGACGACTATAGGGTCGTCCCCACAACCAGGGGCCAAAGTTGGCAAGCCGCCGACATGTCCGACGACTATAGGGTCGTCCCCACGACCCCGGGACTGGATTGGCCCGCCACCGTCAAGTCCGACGACTATAGAGTCGTCCCCACGACCCCGGGACTAGGTTCACCTGCCGCCAATATGTCCGGCGACTATAGGGTCGTCCCCACAAGTCTGGGTCAAAGTTGGCCAGCCGCCGACTTGTCCGACGACTATAGGGTCGTCCCCACGACCCCGGACTAGATTGGCCCGCCACCGTCTTGTCCGACGACTATAGGGTCGTCTTCACGACCTTGGGACTAGGTTGGCCAGTCGCCGACATGTCCGACGACTATAGGGTCGTCCCTATGACGCCGGGTCAAAGTTGGCCAGCCGCTGACATTTCCGACGACTATAGGGTCGTCCCCACGACCACGGGACTAGGTTGGCCCGCCACCGTCTTGTGCGTCGACTATAGGGTCGTCTTCAAGACCACAGGCCAAAGTTGGCCAGCCGCCGACATGTCCGACGACTATAGGGTCGTCCCCACGACCCCGGGACTAGGTTGGCTTTCCGCCGACTTATCCGACGACTGTAGGGTCGTCCCCACGACCCGGGGCAAATTTGGCAAGCCGCCGAAATGTCCGACGACTGTAGGGTCGTCCCCACAACCCCGGGACTAGATTGGCCCGCCACCGTCAAGTCCGACGACTATAGGGTCGTCCCCACGACCACGGGACTAGGTTGGCCCGCCACCGTCTTGTGCGTCGACTATAGGGTCGTCTTCAAGACCACAGGCCAAAGTTGGCCAGCCGCCGACATTTCCGACGACTATAGGGTCGTCCCCACGACCACGGGACTAGGTTGGCCCGCCACCGTCATGTCCAACGACTATAGGGTCGTCCCCACGACCCCGAGACTAGGCTGTCAAGCCGCCAACATGTCCGACGACTATAGGGACGTCCCCACGACCCCGGGCCAAAGATGTCCAGCCGCCGTCTCGTCCGACGACTATAGGGTCGTCCCCACGACCCCGGGACTAGATTGGCCCGCCACCGTCATGTCCAACGACTATAGGGTCGTCCCCACGACCTCGCGACTAGGTTGGCCAGCCGCCGACATGTCCGACGACTATAATGTCGTCCCCACGACCCCGGGCCAATGTTGGCCACCCGCCGACATGTCCGACGACTATAGGGTCGTCCCCACGACCCCGGGTCTAGGTTGGAGAGCCGCCGACATGTCCGACGACTATAGAGTCGTCCCCACGACACCGGGCCAAAGTTAGCCAGCCGCCGACATGTCCGACGACTATTGGGTCGTCCCCACGACACCGGGCCAAAGTTGGCAAGCCGCCGACATGTGCGAAGACTATAGGGTCGTCCCCACGACCCCGGGACTAGATTGGCCAGCCGCCGACATGTCCGACGACTATAGAGTCGTCCCCACGACACCGGGTCAAAGTTGGCCAGCCGCTGACATTTCCAACGACTATTGGGTCGTTCCCACGACCACGGGCCAATGTTGGCTAGCCGCCGACATGTCCGACGACTATAGGGTCGTCCCCACGACCACGGGTCAAAGTTGGCCAGCCGCCGACATGTCCGACGACAATCGGATCGTCCCCACGACCACGCACCAAAGTTGGCCTGCCGCCGACATGTCCGACGACTTTTGGATCGTCCCCACGACCACGGGCCAAAGTTGGCCAGCCGCCGACATGTCCGACGACTATAGGGTCGTCCCCACGACCCCGGGACTAGATTGGCCCGCCACCGTCAAGTCCGACGACTATAGGGTCGTCCCCACGACCTCGGGACTAGGTTGGCCAGCCGCCGACATGTCCGACGACTATAATGTCGTCCCCACGACCCCGGGCCAATGTTGGCCAATCGCCGACATGTCCGACGACTATAGGGTCGTCCCAAACGACCCCGGGCCAAAGCTGGCCAGCCGCCGACATGTCCGACGACTATTGGATCGTCCCCACGACCACGGGCCAAAGTTGGCCAGCCGCCGACATGTCCGACGACTATTGGGTCGTCCCCACGACACCGGGCCAAAGTTGGCAAGCCGCCGACATGTGCGAAGACTATAGGGTCGTCCCCACGACCCCGGGACTAGATTGACCAGCCGCCGACATGTCCGACGACTATAGAGTCGTCCCCACGACACCGGGTCAAAGTTGGCCAGCCGCTGACATTTCCAACGACTATTGGGTCGTCCCCACGACCACGGGCCAATGTTGGCTAGCCGCCGACATGTCCGACGACTATAGGGTCGTCCCCACGACCACGGGCCAAAGTTGGCCAGCCGCCGACATGTCCGACGACAATCGGATCGTCCCCACGACCACGCACCAAAGTTGGCCAGCCGCCGACATGTCCGACGACTTTTGGATCGTCCCCACGACCACGGGCCAAAGTTGGCCAGCCGCCGACATGTCCGACGACTATAGGGTCGTCCCCACGACCCCGGGACTAGATTGGCCCGCCACCGTCAAGTCCGACGACTATAGGGTCGTCCCCACGACCCCGGGCCAAAGTTGGCAAGCCGCCGAAATGTCCGACGACTGTAGGGTCGTCCCCACGACCCCGGGAATCGATTGGCCGGCCACCGTCAAGTCCGACGACTATAGGGTGGTCCCCACGACCTCGGGACTAGATTGGCCCGCCAACGTCAAGTCCGACGACTATAGGGTCGTCCCCACGACCCCGGGGCTAGGTTGGCCAGCCCCCGACATGTCCGACGACTATAGGGTCGTCCCCACGACCCTGGGTCTAGGTTGGCCAGCCGCCGACATGTCCGGCGACTAAACAGTCGTCCCCACGACCACGGACAAAAGTTGGCCAGCCGCAGACATGTCCGACGACTATAGGGTCGTCCCCAGGACCCCGGGTCTAGGTTGGCTAGCCGCCGACATGTCCGACGACTAAACAGTCGTCCCCACGACCACGGGCCAAAGTTGGCCAGCCGCCGTCATGTCCGACGACTATCGGATCGACCCAACGACAACGGACCAAAGTTGGCCAATCGCCGATATGTCCGACAACTATAGGGTCGTCCCTATGACCCCGGTGCTAGTTTGGCCCGCCACCGTCATGTCCGACGACTATAGGGTCGTCCCCACGACCCCGGGTCTAGGTTGGCCAGCCGCCGACATGTCCGACGACTAAACAGTCGTCCCCACGACCACGGGCCAAAGTTGGCCAGCCGCCGTGTTTGCGATTCGAGCAATAGTTCCCATCACCACCGCTCTCATCTCACCGCAGCACCTCACGGGCAGCGGAACACGACGGCAGATCGACGATCGATGGCCGAATCAGATCTGGCCGTCGGCGCGCTCATCCAATCGGACCAGCCGGCCGCGCGCTCACCCAATCAAAGCTCACTTCCGCTTGGCGCGTCTTCCAGAAGCTTCTGGAAGACACCAAGGCGGAAGCTAGCTTCGGGCCATTGTTCACTCTCGTTCGTAGCGTTCACCGAATCACACGTATCAAGCACGCGATTATTGTTCTGTTCAAACGTGCAATCTCTCATTCTCTCGAAGCTCACCGCTCATGTAAAGCGTTCTTGGCTCACCACGCGTGTTAATCCGCTCAACAACCTAGTTTTGAATAAACGACGTGGCTAACGCTGAACTGCTGGGCTTTGAATTCACTTCGCCACCCTAACCTAAAATTCCGGCACGCGAAAAACATCTACTCGCGAACATTTGGTCCTTCGAGCCGGATACGAAGTGCATCAAAGTGCAGTGAAAGTGCGCAAGCTCACCCGCTCACCCGCTCACCACTCATCGCTCAGAGATGGAGAATAAAGCTGCCACCTCATCGGCGACGTCGAGGCCAACGACGCCCACGATGTCGGTGCTCACGCTCACCATCCCCGACGAGGCAACGGGGACTTCAGAAACGGCCGCTGCGGGTCGAACGAGGGCCACATCACCTTCACTCATTCCGGCAGAGCTCCTCATGAAGGCGAGAACTCAGGTGGGTCGTTTCAATTCTCTCAACGACTTTCAAACTGAAATCCCCACACTCGCTCACACTACATCTCTCGACGAGGTACGCGTGCTCAGTTCTCACGTGGAAGATCTGCATCAGGCCTTTATAAGGGAGCACGCATATTTTGAAATCACCTGGCCAGTGAAGTGCCTCGATCACGAATATTTCACCTCAGAGCTCGTCACTAAGGAGAGGCAGCTCCATCTAAAGACGAAGCTCAGGCTCAACCGTCTTCGTGAAGACGTGGAGGCCATTGCTCAAGCAAGGGTCGCCGTCTCACCCGCTCAACCATCTTCTCGAGCGTCGAAGCTGCCCGAGATTGCGCTGCCGACCTTCTCAGGCAGCTACGTGGACTGGCCAGCATTCAGCGAGCTGTTCACATCACTCATCATCAGGGACACGCAGCTTATGGAAATCGACAGGTTGCACTACCTACGCTCTAGTGTGACTGGCGAGCCAGCAAGGCACGTGAATGCCTACCCGCTCACTGGCGACTCATTTCAAGCTTGCTGGGAGTACTTGACTAAGCGCTTCTCAAACAAGCGCGTGCTCATCCAGGAGCAGCTGAACAAGTTGTTCAGTTTGCCAGCGATCCAGACTCGCAGCTCAACCGCTCTGGACAACCTGCGCTCGTCCATCACCGAGGTGATTAAGACTCTCAAGGCGTTGGGTGCGGCAGACGACATGCTCAACTGTGTTCTAGTACACCTCGCTACCAACTGCTTAGACAAGCACACACGAGAGGCGTGGAAGACCTCGGTGGGCTCAGCCAACACATATCCGAGGTACGAGCAGTTGGAATCGTTCATCGACAACAAAATCGTCGCGTTAGAGCAATTGGAGGGCGCCGCTCAAAAGCAAGCTCAACAGAAGAAGGCTCAACCTCCCTCTGCCGCACCCAGTCGCCCATCTCATCGCTCAGCTACCTCTCACGCAGCGACACACACGCAGACCAGCTCAAAGTTCTACCTCTCAGGGAACAATTACCCGTGCGATTGCTGCCAGGGACCGCATTTCGTGGTGATGTGTCCGGAGTTCCGCGAAATGTCGGTGGAAGCGAGGCGCAAGTTCATCACCAGGTACGAGCTGTGTCGTAACTGTTGTGGACGACACAACACAGAAGTGTGCAAATCGCCCCTCAAGTGCAAGACGTGTGGGGCTCGGCATCACACGATGCTGCACTTGAAGGGGACCCCAACTCAACCATCTCAAACCTCCGCACCAGTTCAATCCTCATCTCAAGCTCAATGAGAAATTGGTGCAGTCGTCGCACCCCGCTCAAGCTCAACATATCAGTCTCAAAGCTCACGCTCAAAAGGTTTTCCACGTTACCCGCTAGCTGTTCGCACATCATTCTCAACCATGTCACTCCTGGCCACGGCCAACGCTCAGCTCATCACTCCAGTATCATTCTCTCCAGTTCGGCTTCTCATCGACTCAGGCTCCGAGCTCACCTTTGTTAAGGAGGAGGTCATCAGCCAGCTCAACATTCCACGTGTGCAATCATCCATTTCAATCACTGGCCTTGGAGGCGCCAGCTCTCTCCAAACTAGAGGAATCGCACTGCTCACACTGCGCTCGAATTACGATTCGACAACGATACATGTTCAAGCTCATGTACTCAAGGCATTAACCTCCAATTTGCCATCCGTTGAAGCGCCTCGTCAGGAGTGGCCACATCTCGACGGCCTCAAGCTAGCTGATCCCGACTTTCTCACGCCACGGCCTATTGACATGGTTATCGGCGCAGACACATACGGACAGATTATCAAACCTAACCTCATCAAGGCAGACCCGTCAATGCCAATTGCCCAATTTTCAATGTTTGGGTGGCTCATTCTTGGACCAATCACCATTCACAATTCACAGATTGCAACATCCCATCACTCTGCTGTGGTACAGCATAGCAACAATGATCTCCAAGAAATGCTGACGAGGTTTTGGATTCAAGAAGAGCTTCCCGGTGATACCCCTACTCAGCTCACGCATGAAGAAGAGGAGTGCGAGGAGCACTTTCGAGCGACTCACTCGCGTGACTCAACAGGTAGATACATCGTCCGCATCCCGCTCAAGTTGTCTCCAAAGCTCCTGGGCAATTCATACAACACGGCTCACGCATGCTTGATGCGTACACGCAACAGACTCAAGAAGGATGCTGGACTTCGTGAACTCTATGAAGGGTTCATGAACGAGTACAAAGATCTCCAGCACATGGTAAGAGCACCATCAATCTCTCCTAATTCTCATTCCATTTTCTATTTGCCACACCATGGAGTGCTCAAGCCCGACAGCCAATCAACAAAGCTCAGGGTCGTCTTCAATGGCTCAAGCCCCTCGGGCTCCGGACACTCAATCAACGATCTCATGTACACCGGCAAAAATCTCCTGCTCAATGTCACCGACGTGCTGCTGTGGATACGTCAGCACAAATTCATATTTGCCACGGACGTGACGAAGATGTATCGTCAAGTCCAGGTGCATGAAGCCGATCAGGACCTGCAAAGGGTGCTGTGGTTCGACGGCAATCAGAAGGAGGTGCCATACAAGCTCACCACCGTCACATACGGATTGAAGGCTGCTCCATTCATGGCTGTCAGGGCTCTACTTCAACTTGTGGAAGACGAAGGCCATCGCTTCCCACTGGCAGTACCATCGCTCACTCAAGCCAGATACGTCGACGACATATTCGGCGGAGCCGACACAGGTGAGAAACTCATTGAAATCGCTCAACAGTTACAAAACCTGTGCAACGCGGGAGGCTTTCCACTTGCCAAATGGCATGCAACTCACCCTCCGTTGCTTGATTCAATTTCCCCTACTCAGAGAGCTCTCGGCTCAATACTTTCACTAGACGACTGCAAAACCAAAGTTCTCGGATTACATTGGAACGTGCTCAAGGATAGCTTTTCATTCTCAGCCAAACCGGCAACGAGCTCAAAATTCACCAAACGCCTCATTCTCTCAGAAGTAGCTCAGATATTTGATCCGCTCGGCTTTTTGTCACCAGTCATCATTCAAGCAAAGGTGCTTTTACAAGAATTATGGCTGCACAAGCTCAGCTGGGATGATCCACTGCCATCCCAGGTCACTTCAAAATGGCTCACCATCAGAGAAAATCTTCAATGCCTGGCCAGGCTCTCAGTTCCTAGGTGGTTCACCACCTACAGCTACTCAACAGTGGAATTACATGGTTTCTCTGATGCCTCTCAACTCGCCATGGCGGCGGTAGTTTATATTACCGTCCTTTCACCGTCCACAAATCACAAGGTGTCGACACTAGTGTGCTCCAAAACAAAGGTAGCACCCCTCAAAAAGCTCACCATCCCGAGGCTCGAGCTTACGGCATCATTGATGCTTGCAAAGCTCACAAAATATGTTCAAGCAACTCTCAAGCTCAATGTAGCTGCTACTCACCTGTGGACGGACTCTCAAGTGACACTTATATGGATCAAATCTCATGCATCACGCTGGAAGGACTATGTGAGGAATCGTGTCTCCCAGATTCAAGAGCTCACTCAACATGCACAATGGAGACACGTTCCAGGAACCTCAAATCCAGCGGACTGCGCCTCTCGAGGCGTGACTACATCTCAGCTTGAACAACACAAGCTGTGGTGGACGGGACCACCATGGCTCACTCAGCCCAGTGACTCATGGCCATCTCAACCAGAATTGAAGGACGACTCCAGTGCACAGGAGGCTCGTCCAGGAGTTTCAACTCTACTCAACGTTCAAAAGATCGAATATCACTGGGATCTCATTTACAGATATTCTTCTCTCAACAAACTCATTCGCATCACCTCAGTTTGTTTCAGAATTCTTGACAAGCTAAGGAGAGCTCCTATCTCATTACCAATCATCTCACACTCACCAGAGGACCTGGAGAGAGCTAGAATCTTCTGGATTAAGGCAACGCAAGCTCTCTACTTCAACCAGGAGCTCAAAACACTCAGTCTCAATTCCAAGTTGCCATCATCTCACGCCTTCAATCGACTCACGGCGTTTGTCGATGAGCAAGGAGTGATTCGAATTGGAGGCCGACTCAACAACGCTCACATGGATTACGGAAGTAAGCATCCTGTGATTCTACCTCGCAATTCACGCCTCTCTCATCTGATCATAGATAATGCTCACAAAACCACCCTTCATGGAGGGACCCAGCTCACGCTCTCTCACATCCGCCAACGGTATTGGATTCTCGGAGGCAGAGCTCCAGTCAAAACTCACGTTCTTCGCTGTGTGGTGTGTGCTCGGCAAAGGGGGATCCGTGCCCATCAGCTGATGGGCCAACTACCTCTTGCGCGAGTCACACCCTCACAGCCGTTCACCCGCACTGGACTGGACTACGCCGGATCAATTTCACTCAAAGCATGGAAGGGGCGAGGCTCCAAAACTCACAAAGGCTGGATTTGCGTTTTCACCTGTCTCACCACCTCAGCAGTTCATCTAGAATTGGTGACTGACTACTCAACAGAAGGATTCATCGCGACGTACCGCAGATTCATCTCAAGGAGAGGAATACCTCAATCACTCCATTCTGACTGCGGCACCAACTTCATTGGTGCAGATGCCGCGCTCAAGAGGCTATTCACTCAAGGCACGAAGGAACATCACTCTGTGTCACAGCTCTTTGTCAATGACAACACCAAATGGCTCTTCAACCCCCCTGCCGCACCTCACATGGGTGGAAAGTGGGAGGCGGTCGTGAAATCGATCAAACATCATCTCAGGCGCACCGTAAGTGACACTGTACTCACTTACGAGGAATTCAGCACTCTTCTCACACAGATTGAAGCGATGCTCAATTCACGACCGCTAGAGCCACTCAGCGACGACTCTGAAGATGTTACTCCACTCACCCCTGCTCACTTCCTCATCGGACAGCCACTATCAACGCTGCCCGAACCATCAGCAGAACACTCAACAATCTCACCATCAGCGAGGTGGCAGCTCATTCAACAGAAGGCGCAGCGATTCTGGACCCAATGGTCATCACAATATCTACAACGTCAACTCTCAATCTCAAAGTGGCTCCACCCGTCCAACGACATCAAAATCGGTTCCCTGGTGCTCATCACTGATGAGCGCGTTCCACCGAGCAAGTGGCCACTTGCTCGGGTTCTCACCACTCACCCAGGGAAGGACGGACTCACCAGGGTCGCAACGCTCAAGACCGCCACCACCGTTCTAAAAAGACCAATTGCAAAATTGGCACCATTGAATGTTTCAGGCTCATCATCAACATCTTCTGGAAGCTGTTGATGGCGGGAGAATGTTTGCGATTCGAGCAATAGTTCCCATCACCACCGCTCTCATCTCACCGCAGCACCTCACGGGCAGCGGAACACGACGGCAGATCGACGATCGATGGCCGAATCAGATCTGGCCGTCGGCGCGCTCATCCAATCGGACCAGCCGGCCGCGCGCTCACCCAATCAAAGCTCACTTCCGCTTGGCGCGTCTTCCAGAAGCTTCTGGAAGACACCAAGGCGGAAGCTAGCTTCGGGCCATTGTTCACTCTCGTTCGTAGCGTTCACCGAATCACACGTATCAAGCACGCGATTATTGTTCTGTTCAAACGCGCAATCTCTCATTCTCTCAAAGCTCACCGCTCATGTAAAGCGTTCTTGGCTCACCACGCGTGTTAATCCGCTCAACAACCTAGTTTTGAATAAACGACGTGGCTAACGCTGAACTGCTGGGCTTTGAATTCACTTCGCCACCCTAACCTAAAATTCCGGCACGCGAAAAACATCTACTCGCGAACACGCCGTCATGTCCGACGACTATCGGATCGACCCCACGACCACGGACCAAAGTTGGCCAATCGCCGACATGTCCGACGACTATAGGGTCGTCCCCACGACCCCGGTACAAGGTTGGCCCGCCGCCGACTTGCCCGGCGACTATAGGGTCGTCCCCACGACCCCGGGACTAGATTGGCCCGCCACCGTCATGTCCGACGACTATAGGGTCGTCCCCACGACCACGGGCCAAAGTTGGCCAGCCGCCTACATGTCCGACGACTATAGGGTCGTACCTACGACCCGGGACTAGATTGGCCCGCCACCGTCATGTCCGACGATTATCGGTTCGTCCCCACGACCACGGGCCAAAGTTGGCCAGCCGGCGACATGTCCGACGACTATTGAGTCGTCCCCACGACCACGGGCAAAAGTTGGCCAGCCGGCGACATGTCCGACGACTATTGGGTCGTCCCCACGACCACGGGCAAAAGTTGGCCAGCCGCCGACATGTCCGACGACTATAGGGTCGTCCCCACGACCACGGGCCAAAGTTGGCCAGCCGCCGACATGTTCAACGACTATTGGGTCGTCCCCACGACCACGGGCCAAAGTTGGCCAGCCGCCGACATGTCCGTCGCCTATAGGGTCGTCCCCACGACCCCGAGAATAGATTGGCCCGCCACCGTCATGTCCGACGACTATAGGGTCGTCCCCACGACCACGGGCCAAAGTTGGCCAGCCGCCGACATGTCCGACGACTATAGGGTCGTCCCCACGACCCCGGGCCTAGGTTGGCCCGCCGCCGTCTTGTCCGACGACTATAGGGTCGTTCTCACGACCCCGGGACTAGATTGGCCGGCCACCGTCATGTCCGACGACTATAGGGTCGTCCCCACGACCACAGGCCAATTTGGCCAGCCGCCGACATGTGCGACGACTATAGGGTCGTCCCCACGACCGCGGGCCAAAGTTGGCCAGCCGCCGACATGTCCGACGACTATAGGGTCGTCCCCACGACCCCGAGAATAGATTGGCCCGCCGCCGTCATGTCCGACGACTATAGGGTCGTCCCCACGACCACGGACCAAAGATGGCCAGCCGCCGTGTTGTCCGACGACTATAGTGTCGTCCCCACGACCCCCGGTCTAGATTGGCCAGCCACCGTCATGTCCGACGATTATAGGGTCGTCCCCACGACCACGGGCCAAAGATGGCCAGCCGCCGTGTTGTCCGACGACAATAGGGTCGTCCCCACGACCCCGGGTCTAGGTTGGCTAGCCGCCGACATGTCCGACGACTAAACAGTCGTCCCCACGACCACGGGCCAAAGTTGGCCAGCCGCCGTCATGTCCGACGACTATCGGATCGACCCAACGACCACGGACCAAAGTTGGCCAATCGCCGACATGTCCGACGACTATAGGGTCGTCCCTATGACCCCGGGGCTAGTTTGGCCCGCCACCGTCATGTCCGACGACAATAGGGTCGTCCCCACGACCCCGGGTCCAGGTCGACCAGCCGCCGACATGTCCGACGAATATAGAGTCGTCCCCACGACACCGGGCCAAAGTTGGCCAGCCGGCGACATGTCCGACGACTGTAGGGTCGTCCCCACGACCCCGGGTCTAGGTTGGCCAGCCGCCGACATGTCCGACGACTAAACAGTCGTCCCCACGACCACGGGCCAAAGTTGGCCAGCCGGCGTCATGTCCGACGACTATCGGATCGACCCAACGACCACGGACCAAAGTTGGCCAATCGCCGACATGTCCGACGACTATAGGGTCGTCCCTATGACCCCGGGGCTAGTTTGGCCCGCCACCGTCATGTCCGACGACAATAGGGTCGTCCCCACGACCCCGGGTCCAGGTCGGCCAGCCGCCGACATGTCCGACGAATATAGAGTCGTCCCCACGACACCGGGCCAAAGTTGGCCAGCCGGCGACATGTCCGACGACTGTAGGGTCGTCCCCACGACCCCGGGTCTAGGTTGGCCAGCCGCCGACATGTCCGACGACTAAACAGTCGTCCCCACGACCACGGGCCAAAGTTGGCCAGCCGCCGACATGTCCGACGACTATAGTGTCGTCCCCACGACCCCCGGTCTAGATTGGCCAGCCACCGTCATGTCCGACGATTATAGGGTCGTCCCCACGACCACGGGCCAAAGATGGCCAGCCGCCGTGTTGTCCGACGACAATAGGGTCGTCCCCACGACCCCGGGTCTAGGTTGGCTAGCCGCCGACATGTCCGACGACTAAACAGTCGTCCCCACGACCACGGGCCAAAGTTGGCCAGCCGCCGTCATGTCCGACGACTATCGGATCGACCCAACGACCACGGACCAAAGTTGGCCAATCGCCGACATGTCCGACGACTATAGGGTCGTCCCTATGACCCCGGGGCTAGTTTGGCCCGCCACCGTCATGTCCGACGACAATAGGGTCGTCCCCACGACCCCGGGTCCAGGTCGGCCAGCCGCCGACATGTCCGACGAATATAGAGTCGTCCCCACGACACCGGGCCAAAGTTGGCCAGCCGGCGACATGTCCGACGACTGTAGGGTCGTCCCCACGACCCCGGGTCTAGGTTGGCCAGCCGCCGACATGTCCGACGACTAAACAGTCGTCCCCACGACCACGGGCCAAAGTTGGCCAGCCGGCGTCATGTCCGACGACTATCGGATCGACCCCACGACCACGGACCAAAGTTGGCCAATCGCCGACATGTCCGACGACTATAGGGTCGTCCCTATGACCCCGGGACTAGATTGGCCCGACACCGTCATGTCCGGCGACAATAGGGTCGTCCCCACGACCCCGGGTCTAGGTTGGCCAGCCGCCGACATGTCCGACGACTAAACAGTCGTCCCCACGACCACGGGCCAAAGTTGGCCAGCCGCCGACATGTCCGACGACTATTGGGTCGTCCCCACGACCCCGGGACTAAATTGGCCAGCCGCCGACATGTCCGACGACTATAGGGTCGTCCCGCCGACCGCGGGCCAAAGTTGGCCAATCGCCGACATGTCCGACGACTATTGAGTCGTCCCCACGACCACGGGCCAAAGTTGGCCAGCCGCCGACATGTCCGACGACTATAGGGTCGTCCCCACGACCCCGGGCCAATGTTGGCCAATCGCCGACATGTCCGACGACTATAGGGTCATCCCTACGACCCCGGGACTAGATTGGCCCGCCACCGTCATGTCCGACGACAATAGGGTCGTCCCTACGACCCCGGGACTAGATTGGCCCGCCACCGTCATGTCCGACGACAATAGGGTCGTCCCCACGACCCCGGGACTAGATTGGCCCGCCGCCGACTTGTCCGACGACTATAGGGTCGTCCCCACGACCCCGGGACAAGGTTGGCCAGCCGCCGACTTGTCCGACGACTATAGGGTCGTCCCCACGACCCCGGGACTAGATTGGCCCGCCACCGTCATGTCCAACGACTATCGGATCGTCTCCACGACCACGGGCCAAAGTTGGCCAGCCGTCGACATGATCGACGACAATAGGGTCGTCCCCACGACCCCGGGACTAGATTGGCCCGCCGCCGACTTGTCCGACGACTATAGGGTCATTCCTACGACCCCGGGACTATATTGGCCCGCCACCGTCATGTCCGACGACAATAGGGTCGTCCCCACGACCCCGGGAATAGATTGGCCCGCCGCCGACATGTCCGACGACTATAGGCTCGTCCCCACGACCTCGGGACTAGGTTGGCCAGCCGCCGACATGTCCGACGACTAAACAGTCGTTCCCACGACCACGGGCCAAAGTTGGCCAGCCGCCGACATGTCCGACGACTATAGGGTCGTCCCCACCACCCCCGGACTAAGCTGGCCCGCCGCCGACTTGTCCGACGACTATAGGGTCATTCCTACGACCCCGGGACTATATTGGCCCGCCACCGTCATGTCCGACGACAATAGGGTCGTCCCCACGACCCCGGGAATAGATTGGCCCGCCGCCGACATGTCCGACGACTATAGGCCCGTCCCCACGACCTCGGGACTAGGTTGGCCAGCCGCCGACATCTCCGACGACTAAACAGTCGTCCCCACGACCACGGGCCAAAGTTGGCCAGCCGCCGACATGTCCGACGACTATAGGGTCGTCCCCACGACCCCGGGAGTAGGTAGACCAGCCGCCAACATGTCCGACGACTATAGGGTCGTCCCTACGACCCCGGGACTAGATTGGCCCGCCGCCGACTTGTCCGACGACTATAGGGTCGTCCCCACGAACTCCCGGACTAGGTTGGCTCGCCGCCGACATGTCTGACGACTATTGGGTCGTCCCCAAGACCAGGGGCCAAAGTTGGCCCGCCACCGTCATGTCCGACGACAATAGGGTCGTCCCCACGACCTCGGGAATAGGTTGGCCAGCCGCCGACATGTCCGACGACTATAGGGTCGCCCCCACGACCTCGGGACTAGGTTGGCCAGCCGCCGACATGTCCGACGACTATAGGGTCGTCCCCGCAACCCCGGGCCAAAGTTGGCCGGCCGCCGAATTGTCCGACGACTATACGGTCCTCCCCACGACCCCGGTACTAGATTGGCCAGCCGCCGACATGTCCGACGACAATAGGGTCGTCCCCACGACCCCGGGACTGGATTGGCCAGCCGCCTACATGTCCGACGACTATAGGGTCGTCCCCACGACCCCCGGACTAGGTTGGCTAGCCGCCGACTTCTCCGACCACTATAGGGTCGTCCCCACGACAACGGGCCTACGTTGGCCAGCCGCCGACATGTCCGACGACTATAGGGTCGTCCCCACGACCCCGGGACTAGATTGGCCCTAGACCGTCATGTCCGACGACTATCGGATCGTCCCCACGATCACGGGCCAAAGCTGGCCAGCCATCGACATGTCCGACGACTATAGGGTCGTCCCCACGACCCCGGCACAAGGTTGGCCCGCCGCCGACTTGCCCGGCGACTATAGGGTCGTCCCCACGACCCCGGGACTAGATTGGCCCGCCACCGTCATGTCCAACGACAATAGGGTCGTCCCCAGGACCCTGGGTCTAGGTTGGCCAGCCGCCGACATGTCCGGCGACTAAACAGTCGTCCCCACGACCCCGGGCCAATGTTGGCTAATCGCCGACATGTCCGACGAACATAGGGTCGTACCTACGACCCCGGGACTAGATTGGCCCGCCACCGTCATGTCCGACGACTATCGGATCGACCCCACGACCACGGGCCAACGTTGGCCAATCGCCGACATGTCCGACGACTATAGGGTCGTCCCTATGACCCCGGGACTAGATTGGCCCGCCACCGTCATGTCCGACGACAATAGGGTCGTCCCCACGACTCCGGGTCCAGGTTGGCCAGCCGCCGACATGTCCGACGAATATAGAGTCGCCCCACGACACTGGGCCAAACTTGGCCAGCCGGCGACATGTACGACGACTATAAGGTCGTCCCCACGACCCCGGGACTAGATTGGCCCGCCAACGTCATGTCCGACGACTATAGGGTCGTCCCCACGACCCCGGTACAAGGTTGGCCGGCCGCCGTCTTGCCCGGCGCCTATAGGGTCGTCCCCTCGACCCCGGGACTAGATTGGCCCGCCACGGTCATGTACAACGACAATAGGGTCGTCCCCAGGACCCTGGATCTAGGTTGGCCAGCCGCCGACATGTCCGGCGACTAAACAGTCGTCCCCACGAACCCGGGCCAATGTTGGCCAATCGCCGACATGTCCGACGACCATAGGGTCGTACCTACGACCCCGGGACTAGATTGGCCCGCCACCGTCATGTCCGACGACAATAGGGTCGTCCCCACGACCCTGGGTCTAGGTTGGCCAGCCGCCGACATGTCCGGCGACTAAACAGTCGTCCCCACGACCACGGGCCAAAGTTGGCCAATGGCCGACATGTCCGACGACTATAGGGTCGTCCCCACGACCCCGGTACAATTTTGGCCTGCCGCCGTCTTGCCCGGCGACTATAGGGTCGTCCCCACGACCCCGGGACTAGATTGGCCCGCCCCCGTCATGTCCAACGACAATAGGGTCGTCCCCACGACCTCGGATCCAGGTTGGCCAGCCGCCGACATTTCCGACGACTATAGAGTCGTCCCCACGACACCGGTCCAAAGTTGGCCAGCCGCCGACATGTCCGACGACTATAGGGTCGTCCCCACGACCCCGGGACTAGATTGGCCCGCCACCGTCATGTCCAACGACTATAGGGTCGTCCCCACGACCCCGGGCCAAAGTTGGCAAGCCGCCGAAATGTCCGACGACTATAGGGTCGTCCCCACGACCCCGGGACTAGGTTGGCCAGCCGCCGACATGTCCGACGACTATAGGGTCGTCCCGACGACCCCGGGCCAATGTTGGCCAATCGCCAACATGTCCGACGACTATAGGGTCGTCCCTACGACCCCGGGACTAGATTGGCCCGCTACCGTCATGTCCAACGATTATAGGGTCGTCCCCACGACCCCGGGACTAGATTGGCCCGCCACCGTCATGTCCGACGATTATAGGGTCGTCCCCACGACCCCGGGACAAGCTTGGCCCGCCGCCGACTTGTCCGACGACTATAGGGTCGTCCCCACGACCCCGGGACTAGATTGGCCCGCCACCGTCATGTCCGACGACAATAGGGTCCTCCCCACGACCCCGGGTCTAGGTTGGCCAGCCGCCGACATGTCCGACGACTATAGAGTCGTCCCCACGACACCGGGCCAAAGTTGGACAGCCGCCGACATGTCCGACTACTATAGGGTCGTCCCCAGGACCTCGGGTCTAGATTGGCCCGCTACCGTCATGTCCGAAGACTATAGGGTCGTCCCCACGACCACGGGACTAGATTGGCCCGCCACCGCCATGTCCGACGACAATAGGGTCGTCCCCACGACCCCGGGTCTAGGTTGGCCAGCCGCCGACATGTCCGACGACAATCGGATCGTCCCCACGCCCACGCGCCAAAGTTGGCCAGCCGCCGACATGTCCGACGACTATTGGGTCGTCCCCACGACCACGGGCCAAAGTTGGCCAGCCGCCGACAGGTCCGACGACAATCGGATCGTCCCCACGACCACGCGCCAATGTTGGCCAGCCGCCGACATGTCCGACGACTATAGGGTCGTCCCCACGACCCCGGGCCAATGTTGGCCAATCGCCGACATGTCCAACGACTATAGGGTCGTCCCTACGACCCCGGGCCAAAGATGTCCAGCCGCCGTCTTGTCCGACGACTATAGGGTCGACCCCACGACCCCGAGTCCAGGTTGGCCAGCCGCCGACATTTCCGACGACTATAGAGTCGTCCCCACGACCCCGGGCCAAAGTTGGCCAGACGCCGACATGTCCGACGACTATAGGGTCGTCCCCACAACCCCGAGACTAGATTGGCCCGCCACCGTCATGTCCGATGACAATAGGGTCGTCCCCACGACCCCGGGTCCAGGTTGGCCAGCCGCCGACATTTCCGACGACTATAGAGTCGTCCCCACGACACCGGGCCAAAGTTGGCCAGCCGCCGACATGTCCGACGACAATAGGGTCCTCCCCACGACCCCGGGTCTAGGTTGGCCAGCCGCCGACATGTCCGACGACTATAGAGTCGTCCCCACGACACCGGGCCAAAGTTGGACAGCCGCCGACATGTCCGACTACTATAGGGTCGTCCCCAGGACCTCGGGTCTAGATTGGCCCGCTACCGTCATGTCCGAAGACTATAGGGTCGTCCCCACGACCACGGGACTAGATTGGCCCGCCACCGCCATGTCCGACGACAATAGGGTCGTCCCCACGACCCCGGGTCTAGGTTGGCCAGCCGCCGACATGTCCGACGACAATCGGATCGTCCCCACGCCCACGCGCCAAAGTTGGCCAGCCGCCGACATGTCCGACGACTATTGGGTCGTCCCCACGACCACGGGCCAAAGTTGGCCAGCCGCCGACAGGTCCGACGACAATCGGATCGTCCCCACGACCACGCGCCAATGTTGGCCAGCCGCCGACATGTCCGACGACTATAGGGTCGTCCCCACGACCCCGGGCCAATGTTGGCCAATCGCCGACATGTCCAACGACTATAGGGTCGTCCCTACGACCCCGGGCCAAAGATGTCCAGCCGCCGTCTTGTCCGACGACTATAGGGTCGACCCCACGACCCCGAGTCCAGGTTGGCCAGCCGCCGACATTTCCGACGACTATAGAGTCGTCCCCACGACCCCGGGCCAAAGTTGGCCAGACGCCGACATGTCCGACGACTATAGGGTCGTCCCCACAACCCCGAGACTAGATTGGCCCGCCACCGTCATGTCCGATGACAATAGGGTCGTCCCCACGACCCCGGGTCCAGGTTGGCCAGCCGCCGACATTTCCGACGACTATAGAGTCGTCCCCACGACACCGGGCCAAAGTTGGCCAGCCGCCGACATGTCCGACGACTATACGGTCGTCCCCACGACCCCGGGACTAGATTGGCCCGCCGCCGTCATGTCCGACGACAATAGGGTCGTCCCCACGACCCCGGGTCTAGGTTGGCCAGCCGCCGACATGTCCGACGACAATCGGATCGTCCCCACGCCCACGCGCCAAAGTTGGCCAGCCGCCGACATGTCCGACGACTATTGGATCGTCCCCACGACCACGGGCCAAAGTTGGCCAGCCGCCGACAGGTCCGACGACCATCGGATCGTCCCCACGACCACGCGCCAAAGTTGGCCAGCCGCCGACATGTCCGACGACTATAGGGTCGTCCCCACGACCCCGGGCCAATGTTGGCCAATCGCCGACATGTCCAACGACTATAGGGTCGTCCCTACGACCCCGGGCCAAAGATGTCCAGCCGCCGTCTTGTCCGACGACTATAGAGTCGACCCCACGACCCCGAGTCCAGGTTGGCCAGCCGCCGACATTTCCGACGACTATAGAGTCGTCCCCACGACCCCGGGCCAAAGTTGGCCAGACGCCGACATGTCCGACGACTATAGGGTCGTCCCCACAACCCCGAGACTAGATTGGCCCGCCACCGTCATGTCCGATGACAATAGGGTCGACCCCACGACCCCGCGTCCAGGTTGGCCAGCCGCCGACATTTCCGACGACTATAGAGTCGTCCCCACGACACCGGGCCAAAGTTGGCCAGCCGCCGACATGTCCGACGACTATAGGGACGTCCCCACGACCCCGGGACTAGATTGGCCCGCCGCCGTCATGTCCGACGACAATAGGGTCGTCCCCACGACCCCGGGTCTAGGTTGGCCAGCCGCCGAATTGTCCGACGACTATAGGGTCGTACCCACGATCCCGGGACTAGGCTGACAAGCCGCCAACATGTCCGACGACTATAGGGTCGTCCCTACGACCCCGGGACTAGATTGGCCCGCCACCGTCATGTCCGAAGACAATAGGGTCGTCCCCACGACCCCGGGTCTAGGTTGGCCAGCCGCCGACATATCCGACGACTATAGAGTCGTCCCCACGACACCGGGCCAAAGTTGGCCAGCCGCTGGCATGTCCAACGACTATAGGGTCGTCCCCACGACCCCGGGACTAGATTGGCCCGCCACCGTCATGTCCGACGATTATAGGGTCGCCCCCACGACCCCGGGACAAGGTTGGCCCGCCGCCGACTTGTCCGACGACTATAGGGTCGTACCCACGACTCCGGGCCAAAGGTGGCATGCCGCCGAAATGTCCGACGACTATAGGGTCGTCCCCGCGACCCCGGGCCAAAGTTGGCAAGCCGCCGAAATGTCCGACGACTATAGGGTCGTCCCCACGACCCCGGGACTAGATTGGCCCGCCACCATCATGTTCGACGACTATAAGGTCGTCCCCACGACCCCGGGACAAGGTTGGCCCGCCGCCGACTTGTCCGACGACTATAGGGTCGTACCCACGACCCCGGGACTAATCTGACAAGCCGCCAACATGTCCGACGACTATAGGGTCGTCCCGACGACCCCGGGTCTAGGTTGGCCAGCCGCCGACATATCCGACGACTATAAGGTCGTCCCCACGACCCCGGGACAAGGTTGGCCCGCCGCCGACTTGTCCGACGACTATAGGGTCGTCCCCACGACCCCGGGACTAGATTGGCCCGCCACCGTGAAGTCCGACGACTATAGGGTCGTCCCTACGACCCCGGGACTAGATTGGCCCGCCACCGTCATGTCCGAAGACAATAGGGTCGTCCCCACGACCCCGGGTCTAGGTTGGCCAGCCGCCGACATATCCGACGACTATAGAGTCGTCCCCACGACACCGGGCCAAAGTTGGCCAGCCGCTGGCATGTCCAACGACTATAGGGTCGTCCCCACGACCCCGGGACTAGATTGGCCCGCCACCGTCATGTCCGACGATTATAGCGTCGTCCCCACGACCCCGGGACAAGGTTGGCCCGCCGCCGACTTGTCCGACGACTATAGGGTCGTACCCACGACCCCGGGCCAAAGGTGGCATGCCGCCGAAATGTCCGACGACTATAGGGTCGTCCCCGCGACTCCGGGCCAAAGTTGGCAAGCCGCCGATATGTCCAACGACTATTGGGTCGTCCCCACGACCCCGGGACTAGTTTGGCCCGCCACCGTCAAGTCCGACGACTATAGGGTCGTCCCCACGACCCCGGGACTAGATTGTCCCGCCACCGTCATGTCCAACGACTATAGGGTCGTCCCCACGACCCCGGGCCAAAGTTGGCCAATCGCCAACATGTCCGACGACTATAGGGTCGTCCGTACGACCCCGGGAATAGATTGGCCCGCCACCGTCATGTCCGACGACAATAGGGTCGTCCCCACGACCCCGGGTCTAGGTTGGCCAGCCGCCGACATGTCCGACGACTATAGAGTCGTCCCCACGACACCGGGCCAAAGTTGGCCAGCCGCTGACATGTCCAACGACTATAGGGTCGTCCCCACGACCACGGGCCAAAGTTGGCCAGTCGCCGACATGTCCGACGACTATTGGATCGTCCCCACGACCACGGGCCAAAGTTGGCCAGCCGCCGACATGCCCGACGACTATAGGGTCGTCCCCACGACCCCGGGACTAGATTGGCCCGCCACCATCATGTCCGACGACTATAAGGTCGTCCCCACGACCCCCGGACAAGGTTGGCCCGCCGCCGACTTGTCCGACGACTATAGGGTCGAACCCACGGCCCCGGGACTAGGCTGACAAGCCGCCAACATGTCCGACGACTATAGGGTCGTCCCGACGATCCCGGGCCAATTTTGGCCAATCGCCAACATGTCCGACGACTATAGGGTCGTCCCTGCGACCCCGGGCCAAAGTTGGCAAGCCGCCGAAATGTCCGACGACTATAGGGTCGTCCCCACGACCGCGGGCCAAAGATGTCCAGCCGCCGTCTTGTCCGACGACTATAGGGTCGTTCCCACGACCCCGGGACTAGATTGGCCCGCCACCGTCATGTCCAACGACTATAGGGTCGTCCCCACGTCCCCGGGACTAGGTTGACAAGCCGCCGGAATGTCCGACGACTATAGGGTCGTCCCCACGACCGCGAGCCAAGGATGTCCAGCCGCCGTCTTGTCCGACGACTATAGGGTCGTCCCCACGACCATGGGCCAAAGTTGGCCAGCCGCCGTAATGTCCAACGACTATTGGGTCGTCCCCACGACCCCGGGACTAGATTGGCCCTCCACCGTCAAGTCCGACGACTATAGGGTCGTCCCCACGACCCCGGGCAAATTTGGCAAGCCGCCGACATATCCGACGACTATAGGGTCGTCCCCACATACCCGGGACTAGATTGGCCCGCCACCGTCAAGTCCGACGGCTATAGGATCGTCTCCACGACCACGGCCCAAAGTTGGCCAGCCGCCGACATGTCCAACGACTATTGGGTCGTCCCCACGACCGCGGGCCAAAGTTAGCCAGCCGCCGACATGTCCGACGACTATAGGGTCGTCCCCACGACCCCGGGCCAAAGTTGGCAAGCCGCCGAAATGTCCGACGACTATAGGGTCGTCCCCACGACCGCGGGCCAAAGATGTCCAGCCGCCGTCTTGTCCGACGACTATAGGGTCGTTCCCACGACCCCGGGACTAGATTGGCCCGCCACCGTCATGTCCAACGACTATAGGGTCGTCCCCACGTCCCCGGGACTAGGTTGACAAGCCGCCGGAATGTCCGACGACTATAGGGTCGTCCCCACGACCGCGAGCCAAGGATGTCCAGCCGCCGTCTTGTCCGACGACTATAGGGTCGTCCCCACGACCCCGGGCCAATGTTGGCCAATCGCCAACATGTCCGACGACTATAGGGTCGTCCCCACGACACCGGGCCAAAGTTAGCCAGCCGCCGACATGTCCGACGACTATTGGATCGTCCCCACGACCACGGGCCAAAGTTGGCCAGCCGCCGACATGCCCGACGACTATAGGGTCGTCCCCACGACCCCGGGACTAGATTGGTCCGCCACCGTCATGTCCGACGACTATAGGGTCGTCCTTACGACCCCGGGCCAAAGTTGGCAAGGCGCCGAAATGTCCGACGACTGTAGGGTCGTCCCCACGACCCCGGGACTAGATTGGTCCGCCACCGTCATGTCCGACGACTATAGGGTCGTCCCCACGACCCCGGGCCAAAGTTGGCAAGCCGCCGAAATGTCCGACGACTGTAGGGTCGTCCCCACGACCCCGGGCCAATGTTGGCCAATCGCCGACATGTCCGACGACTATAGGGTCGTCCCTACGACCCCGGGACTAGGTTGGCCCTCCACCGTCATGTCCAACGACTATAGGGTCGTCCCCACGACCATGGGCCAAAGTTGACCAGCCGCCGTAATGTCCAACGACTATTGGGTCGTCCCCACGACCCCGGGACTAGATTGGCCCGCCACCGTCAAGTCCGACGACTATAGGGTCGTCCCCACGACCCCGGGCAAATTTGGCAAGCCGCCGACATGTCCGACGACTGTAGGGTCGTCCCCACGACCCCGGGACTAGATTGGTCCGCCACCGTCATGTCCGACGACTATAGGGTCGTCCCCACGACCCCGGGCCAAAGTTGGCAAGCCGCCGAAATGTCCGACGACTGTAGGGTCGTCCCCACGACCCCGGGCCAATGTTGGCCAATCGCCGACATGTCCGACGACTGTAGGGTCGTCCCTACGACCCCGGGACTAGATTGGCCCGCCACCGTCATGTCCAACGACTATAGGGTCGTCCCCACGACCATGGGCCAAAGTTGGCCAGCCGCCGTAATGTCCAACGACTATTGGGTCGTCCCCACGACCCCGGGACTAGATTGGCCCGCCACCGTCAAGTCCGACGACTACAGGGTCGTCCCCACGACCCCGGGCAAATTTGGCAAGCCGCCGACATGTCCGACGACTATTGGGTCGTCCCCACGACCCCGGGACTAGATTGGTCCGCCACCGTCATGTCCGACGACTATAGGGTCGTCCCCACGACCCCGGGACTAGATTGGCCCGCCACCGTCCAGTCCGACGACTATAAGGTCGTCCCCACGACCCCGGGACTAGATTGGCCCGCCACCGTCCAGTCCGACGACTATAGGATCGTCTCCACGACCACGGCCCAAAGTTGGCCCGCCGCCGAAATGTCCGACGACTATAGGGTCGTCCCCACGACCGCGGGCCAAAGATGTCCAGCCGCCGTCTTGCCCGACGACTATAGGCTCGTCCCCACGACCCCGGGACTAGATTGGCCCGCCACCGTCATGTCCGACGACTATACGGTCGTCCCCACGACCCCGGGACAAGGTTGGCCCGCCGCCGACTTGTCCGACGACTATAGGTTCGTACCCACGACCCCGGGACTAGATTGGCCCGCCACCGTCATGTCCAACGACTATAGGGTCGTCCCCACGACCCCGGGACTAGGTTGACAAGCCGCCGAAATGTCCGACGACTATAGGGTCGTCCCCACGACCGCGAGCCAAGGATGTCCAGCCGCCGTCTTGTCCGACGACTATAGGGTCGTCCCCACAACCCCGGGACTAGATTGGCCCGCCACCGTCAAGTCCGACGACTATAGGATCGTCTCCACGACCACGGGCCAAAGTTGGCCAGCCGCCGACATGTCCGTCGACTATAGGGTCGTCCCCACGACCCCGGGCCAATGTTGGCCAATCGCCGACATGTCCGACGACTATAGGGTCGTCCCCACGACCGCGGGCCAAAGATGTCCAGCCGCCGTCTTGTCCGACGACTATAGGGTCGTCCCCACGACCCCGGGACTAGATTGGCCCGCCACCGTCATGTCCGACGACTATACGGTCGTCCCCACGACCCCGGGACAAGGTTGGCCCGCCGCCGACTTGTCCGACGACTATAGGGTCGTCCCTACGACCCCGGGACTAGATTGGCCCGCCACCGTCATGTTCAACGACTATAGGGTCGTCCCCACGACCCCGGGCCAAAGTTGGCAAGCCGCCGAAATGTCCGACGACTATAGGGTCGTCCCCACGACCGCGAGCCAAGAATATCCAGCCGCCGTCTTGTCCGACGACTATAGGGTCGTCCCCACGACCCCGCGACTAGATTGGCCGCCACCGTCATGTCCGACGACTATAGTGTCGTCCCCACGACCCCGGGACAACGTTGGCCCGCCGCCGACTTGTCCGACGACTATAGGGTCGTACCCACGACCCCGGGACTAGGCTGACAAGCCGCCAACATGTCCGACGACTATAGGGCCGTCCCGACGACGCCGGGCCAATGTTGGCCAATCGCCAACATGTCCGACGACTATAGGGCCGTCCAGACGACGCCGGGCCAATGTTGGCCAATCGCCAACATGTCCGACGACTGTAGGGTCGTCCCTACGACCCCGGCACTAGATTGGCCGGCCACCGTCATGTCCAACGACTATAGGGTCGTCCCCACGACCCCGGGACTAGGTTGACAAGCCGCTAACATATCCGACGACTATACGGTCGTCCCCACGACCTCGGGACTAGGTCGGCCAGCCGCCGTCATGTCCGACAACTATAGGGTCGTCCCCACGACCCCGGGCCAAAGTTGGCACGCCGCCGAAATGTCCGACGACTATAGGGTCGTCCCCACAACCCCGGGACTAGATTGGCCCGCCACCGTCAAGTCCGACGACTATAGGATCGTCACCACGACAACGGGCCAAAGTTGGCCTGCCGCCGACATGTTCGTCGACTATAGGGTCGTCCCCACGACCCCGGGCCAATGTTGGCCAATCGCCGACATGTCCGACGACTATAGGGTCGTCCCTACGACCCCGGGACTAGATTGGCCCGCCACCGTCATGTCCAACGACTATAGGGTCGTCCCCACGACCATGGGCCAAAGTTGGCCAGCCGCCGTAATGTCCAACGACTATTGGGTCGTCCCCACGACCCCGGGACTAGATTGGCCCTCCACCGTCAAGTCCGACGACTATAGGGTCGTCCCCACGACCCCGGGCAAATTTGGCAAGCCGCCGACATATCCGACGACTATAGGGTCGTCCCCACATACCCGGGACTAGATTGGCCCGCCACCGTCAAGTCCGACGACTATAGGATCGTCTCCACGACCACGGCCCAAAGTTGGCCAGCCGCCGACATGTCCAACGACTATTGGGTCGTCCCCACGACCGCGGGCCAAAGTTAGCCAGCCGCCGACATGTCCGACGACTATAGGGTCGTCCCCACGACCCCGGGCTAAAGTTGGCAAGCCGCCGAAATGTCCGACGACTATAGGGTCGTCCCCACGACCGCGGGCCAAAGATGTCCAGCCGCCGTCTTGTCCGACGACTATAGGGTCGTTCCCACGACCCCGGGACTAGATTGGCCCGCCACCGTCATGTCCAACGACTATAGGGTCGTCCCCACGTCCCCGGGACTAGGTTGACAAGCCGCCGGAATGTCCGACGACTATAGGGTCGTCCCCACGACCGCGAGCCAAGGATGTCCAGCCGCCGTCTTGTCCGACGACTATAGGGTCGTCCCCACGACCCCGGGCCAATGTTGGCCAATCGCCAACATGTCCGACGACTATAGGGTCGTCCCCACGACACCGGGCCAAAGTTAGCCAGCCGCCGACATGTCCGACGACTATTGGATCGTCCCCACGACCACGGGCCAAAGTTGGCCAGCCGCCGACATGCCCGACGAGTATAGGGTCGTCCCCACGACCCCGGGACTAGATTGGTCCGCCACCGTCATGTCCGACGACTATAGGGTCGTCCCCACGACCCCGGGACAAAGTTGGCAAGGCGCCGAAATGTCCGACGACAGTAGGGTCGTCCCCACGACCCCGGGACTAGATTGGTCCGCCACCGTCATGTCCGACGACTATAGGGTCGTCCCCACGACCCCGGGCCAAAGTTGGCAAGCCGCCGAAATGTCCGACGACTGTAGGGTCGTCCCCACGACCCCGGGCCAATGTTGGCCAATCGCCGACATGTCCGACGACTATAGGGTCGTCCCTACGACCCCGGGACTAGGTTGGCCCGCCACCGTCATGTCCAACGACTATAGGGTCGTCCCCACGACCATGGGCCAAAGTTGGCCAGCCGCCGTAATGTCCAACGACTATTGGGTCGTCCCCACGACCCCGGGACTAGATTGGCCCGCCACCGTCAAGTCCGACGACTATAGGGTCGTCCCCACGACCCCGGGACTAGATTGGTCCGCCACCGTCATGTCCGACGACTATAGGGTCGTCCCCACGACCCCGGGACTAGATTGGCCCGCCACCGTCCAGTCCGACGACTATAGGATCGTCTCCACGACCACGGCCCAAAGTTGGCCAGCTGCCGATATGTCCAACGACTATTGGGTCGTCCCCACGACCACGGGCCAAAATTAGCCAGGCGCCGACATGTCCGACGACTATAGGGTCGTCCCCACGACCCCGGGCCAAAGTTGGCAAGCCGCCGAAATGTCCGACGACTATAGGGTCGTCCCCACGACCCCGGGCCAATGTTGGCCAGCCGCCGACATGTCCGACGATTATAGGGTCGTCCCCACGACCCCGGGCCAGTGTTGGCCAATCGCCGTCATGTCCGACGTCTATAGGGTCGTCCTCACGACCCCGGGGCAAGGGTGGCCTGCAGCCGACATGTCCGACGACTATAGAGTCGTCCCCACGACACCGGGCCAAAGTTGGTCAGCCGCCGACATGTCCGACGACTATAGGGTCGTCCCCACGACCCCCGGACTAGGTTGGCTCGCCGCCGACTTGTCCGACGACTATAGGGTCGTCCCCACGACCACGGGCCAAAGTTGGCCAGCCGCCGACATGTCCGACGACTATTGGATCGTCCCCACGACCACGGGCCAAAGTTGGCCAGCCGCCGACATGTCCGACGACTATTGGATCGTCCCCACGACCACGGGCCAAAGTTGGCCAGCCGCCGACATGTCCGACGACTATAGGGTCGTCCCCACGACTCCGGGACTAGATTGGTCCGCCACCGTCATGTCCGACGACTATAGGGTCGTCCCCACGACCCCGGGACTAGGTTGACAAGCCGCCGAAATGTCCGACGACTATAGGGTCGTCCCCACGACCGCGAGCCAAGGATGTCCAGCCGCCGTCTTGTCCGACGACTATAGGGTCGTCCCCATGACCCCGGGACTAGATTGGCCCGCCACCGTCATGTCCGACGACTATAGGGTCGTCTCCACGACCCCGGGACTAGGTTGGCCCGCCGCCGACTTGTCCGACGACTATAGGGTCGTCCCCACGACCACGGGCCAAGGTTAGCCAGCCGCCGACATGTCCGACGACTATTGGATCGTCCCCACGACCCCGGGCCAATGATGGCCAATCGCCGACATGTCCGACGACTATAGGGTCGTCCCCACGACCACGGGCCAAAGGTGGCCAGCCGCCGACATGTCCGACGACTATTGGATCGTCCCCACGACCCCGGGCCAATGATGTCCAGCCGCCGTCTTGTCCGACGACTATAGGGTCGTCCCCACGACTCCGGGACTAGATTGGTCCGCCACCGTCATGTCCGACGACTATAGGGTCGTCCCCATGACCCCGGGACTAGATTGGCCCGCCAACGTCATGTCCGACGACTATAGGGTCGTCCCCACGACCCCGGGCCAATGTTGGCCAATCGCCGACATGTCCGACGACTACAGGGTCGTCACTACGACCCCGGGACTAGATAGGCCCGCCGCCGACATGTTCGGCGACTATAGGGTCGTCCCCACGAACCCGGGACTAGATTGGCCCGCCACCGTCATGTCCGACGATTATAGGGTCGTCCCCACGACCACGGGACTAGGTTGACCCGCCGCCGACGTGTCCGACAACTATAGGGTCGTACCCACGACGACGGGCCAAAGTTGGCCAAACGCCGACATATCCGACGACTATAGGGTCGTCCCCATGACCCTGGGACTAGGTTGGCTCGCCGCCGACATGTCCGACGACTATAGGTTCGTCCCCACGACCCCCGGAGTAGGTTGGCTCGACGCCGACTTGTCCGACGAGTATAGGGTCGTCCCCACGACCCCGGGACTAGATTGGCCCGCCACCGTCATGTCCGACGACTATAGGGTCGTCCCCACGACCCCGGGCCAATGTTGGCCAGCCGCCGACATGTCCGACGATTATAGGGTCGTCCCCACGACCCCGGGACTAGGTTGGCTCGCCACCGTCATGTCCGACGAATATAGGGTCGTCCCCACGACCCCGGGCCAATGTTGGCCAATCGCCGTCATGTCCGACGTCTATAGGGTCGTCCTCACGACCCCGGGGCAAGGGTGGCCTGCAGCCGACATGTCCGACGACTATAGAGTCGTCCCCACGACACCGGGCCAAAGTTGGTCAGCCGCCGACATGTCCGACGACTATAGGGTCGTCCCCACGACCCCCGGACTAGGTTGGCTCGCCGCCGACTTGTCCGACGACTATAGGGTCGTCCCCACGACCCCGGGCCAAAGTTGGCCAGCCGCCGACATGTCCGACGACTATAGGGTCGTCCCCACGACCCCGGGACTAGGTTGGCTCGCCACCGTCATGTCCGACGAATATAGGGTCGTCCCCACGACCACGGGCCAAAGTTGGCCAGCCGCCGACATGTCCGAGGATTATAGGGTCGTCCCCACGTCCCCGGGACTAGGTTGGCCCGCCGCCGACTTGTCCGACCACTATAGGGTCGTCCCCACGACCCCGGGACTAGGTTGGCTCGCCGCCGACATGACCGACGACTATAGGTTCGTCCCCACGACCCCCGGAGTAGGTTGGCTCGACGCCGACTTGTCCGACGAGTATAGGGTCGTCCCCACGACCCCGGGACTAGATTGGCCCGCAACCGTCTTGTCCGACGACTATAGGGTCGTCTTCACGACCACGGGCCAAAGTTGGCCAGCCGCCGACATGTCCGACGACTATAGGGTCGTCCCCACGACACCGGGTCAAAGTTGACGAGCCGCCGACATGTCCGACGACTATAGAGTCGTCCCCACGACCCCGGGCCAATGTTGGCAAGCTGCCGACTTGTCCGACGACTATAGGGTCGTCCCCACGACCCCCGGACTAGGTTGGCTCGCCGCCGAATTGTCCGACGAGTATAGGGTCCTCCCCACGACCACGGGCCAAAGTTGGCCAGCCGCCGACATGTCCGAGGATTATAGGGTCGTCCCCACGTCCCCGGGACTAGGTTGGCCCGCCGCCGACTTGTCCGACCACTATAGGGTCGTCCCCACGACCCCGGGACTAGATTGGCCCGCTACCGTCATGTCCGACGACAATAGGGTCGTCCCCACGACCCCGGGTCTAGGTTGGCCAGCCGCCGACATTTCCGACGACTGTAGGATCGTCCCCACGACCCCGGGACTAGATTGGCCCGCCACCGTCAAGTCCGACGACTATAGGGTCGTCCCCACGACCCCGGGACTAGATTGGCCCGCCGCCGTCATGTCCGACGACAATAGGGTCGTCCCCACGACCCCGGGTCTAGGTTGGCCAGCCGCCGAATTGTCCGACGACTATAGGGTCGTACCCACGACCCCGGGCCAAAGTTGGCAAGCCGCCGAAATGTCCGACGACTGTAGGGTCGTCTCCACGACCCCGGGACTAGATTGGCCCGCCACCGTCAAGTCCGACGACTATAGGGTCGTCCCCACGACCTCGGGACTAGGTTGGCCAGCCGCCGACATGTCCGACCACTATTGGGTCGTTCCCACGACCCCGGGTCCAGGTTGGCCAGCCGCCGACATTTCCGACGACTATAGGGTCGTCCCCACGACCCCGGGCCAATGTTGGCCAATCGCCGACATGTCCAACGACTATAGGGTCGTCCCTACGACCCCGGGACTAGATTAGCCCGCCACCGTCATGTCCAACGACTATAGGGTCGTCCCCACGACCACGGGCCAAAGTTGGCATGCCGCCGAAATGTCCGACGACTATAGGGTCGTCCCCACGCCCACGCGCCAAAGTTGGCCAGCCGCCGACATGTCCGACGACTATTGGATCGTCCCCACGACCACGGGCCAAAGTTGGCCAGGCCCGACATGTCCGACTACTATAGGGTCGTCCCCACGACCCCGGGCCAAAGTTGGCAAGCCGCCAACATGTCCGACGACTATAGGGTCGTCCCCACGACCCCGGGACAAGCTTGGCCAGCCGCCGACATTTCCGACGACTATAGAGTCGTCCCCACGACACCGGGCCAAAGTTGGCCAGCCGCCGTCATGTCCGACGACAATAGGGTCGTCCCCACGACCCCGGGTCCAGGTTGGCCAGCCGCCGACATTTCCGACGACTATAGAGTCGTCCCCACGACACCGGGCCAAAGTTGGCCGGCCGCCGACATGTCCGACCACTATTGGGTCGTCCCCACGACCACGGGCCAAAGTTGGCCAGCCGCCGACATGTCCGACGACTATAGGGTCGTCCCCACGACCCCGGGCCAAAGATGTCCAGCCGCCGTCTTGTCCGACGCCTATAGGGTCGTCCCCACGACCCCGGGAGTAGATTGGCCCGCCACCGTCATGTCCAACGACTATAGGGTCGTCCCCACCGCCACGGGCCAAAGTTGGCCAGCCGCCGACATGTCCGACGATTATTGGATCGTCCCCACGACCCCGGGCCAAAGTTGGCCAGCCGCCGACATGTCCGACGACTATAGGGTCGTCCCCACGACCCCGAGACTAGATTGGCCCGCTACCGTCATGTCCGACGACAATAGGGTCGTCCCCACGACCCCGGGTCCAGGTTGGCCAGCCGCCGACATTTCCGACGACTATAGAGTCGTCCCCACGACACCGGGCCAAAGTTGTCCAGCCGCCGACATGTCCGACGACTATAGGGTCGTCCCCACGACCCCGGGACAAGGTTGGCCCGCCGCCGACATGTCCGACGAATATAGGGCCGTACCCACGACCCCGGGACTAGGCTGACAAGCCGCCAACATGTCCGACGACTATAGGGTCGTACCCACGACCCCGGGCCAAGTTGGTCAGCCGCCGAAATGTCCGACAACTATAGGGTCGTCCCCACCGCCACGGGCCAAAGTTGGCCAGCCGCCGACATGTCCGACGATTATTGGATCGTCCCCACGACCCCGGGCCAAAGTTGGCCAGCCGCCGACATGTCCGACGACTATAGGGTCGTCCCCACGACCCCGGGCCAATGTTGGCCAATCGCCGACATGTGCGACGACTATAGGGTCGTCCATACGACCCCGGGACTAAATTGGCCCGCCACCGTCATGTCCAACGACTATAGGGTCGTCCCCACGACCCCGGGACTAGGTTGACAAGCCGCCAAAATGTTCGACGAATATAGGGTCGTCCCCACGACCCCGGGCTAAAGATGGCATGCGGCCGAAATGTCCGACGACTATAGGGTCGTCCCCACGACCGCGGGACTAGGCTGACAAGCCGCCAACATGTCCGACGACTGTAGGGTCGTCCCCACGACCCCGGGCCAAAGTTGGCAAGCCGCCGAAATGTCCGACGACTGTAGGGTCGTCCCCACGACCCCGGGATTAGATTGGCCCGCCACCGTCATGTCCGACGACTATAGGGTCGTCCCCACGACCCCGGGACAAGGTTGGCCCGCCGCCGACTTGTCCGACGACTATAGGGTCGTACCCACGACCCCGGGACTAGGCTGACAAGCCGCCAACATATCCGACGACTATCGGGTCGTCCCCACGACCCCGGGCCAAAGTTGGCCAGCCGCCAACATGTCCGACGACTATAGGGTCGTCCCCACGACCCCGAGACGAGATTGGCCCGCCACCGTCATGTCTGACGATTATAGGGTCGTCCCCACGACCCCGGGACAAGCTTGGCCCGCCGCCGACTTGTCCGACGACTATAGGGTCGTCTCCACGACCACGGGCCAAAGTTGGCCAGCCGCCGACATGTCCGTCGACTATAGGGTCGTCCCCACGACCCCGGGCCAATGTTGGCCAATCGCCAACATGTCCGACGACTATAGGGTCGTCCGTACGACCCCGGGAATAGATTGGCCCGCCACCGTCATGTCCAACGACTATAGGGTCGTCCCCACGACCCCGGGTCTAGGTTGGCCAGCCGCCGACATTTCCGACGACTGTAGGATCGTCCCCACGACCCCGGGACTAGATTGGCCCGCCACCGTCAAGTCCGACGACAATAGGGTCGTCCCCACGACCCCGGGACTAGATTGGCCCGCCGCCGTCATGTCCGACGACAATAGGGTCGTCCCCACGACCCCGGGTCTAGGTTGGCCAGCCGCCGAATTGTCCGACGACTATAGGGTCGTACCCACGACCCCGGGCCAAAGTTGGCAAGCCGCCGAAATGTCCGACGACTGTAGGGTCGTCTCCACGACCCCGGGACTAGATTGGCCCGCCACCGTCATGTCCGACGATTATAGGGTCGTCCCCACGACCACGGGACTAGGTTGACCCGCCGCCGACGTGTCCGACAACTATAGGGTCGTACCCACGACCACGGGCCAAAGTTGGCCAGCCGCCGACATGTCCGACGACTATTGGATCGTCCCCACGACCACGGGCCAAAGTTGGCCAGCCGCCGACATGTCCGACGACTATAGGGTCGTCCCCACGACTCCGGGACTAGATTGGTCCGCCACCGTCATGTCCGACGACTATAGGGTCGTCCCCACGACCCCGGGACTAGGTTGACAAGCCGCCGAAATGTCCGACGACTATAGGGTCGTCCCCACGACCGCGAGCCAAGGATGTCCAGCCGCCGTCTTGTCCGACGACTATAGGGTCGTCCCCATGACCCCGGGACTAGATTGGCCCGCCACCGTCATGTCCGACGACTATAGGGTCGTCTCCACGACCCCGGGACTAGGTTGGCCCGCCGCCGACTTGTCCGACGACTATAGGGTCGTCCCCACGACCACGGGCCAAGGTTAGCCAGCCGCCGACATGTCCGACGACTATTGGATCGTCCCCACGACCCCGGGCCAATGATGGCCAATCGCCGACATGTCCGACGACTATAGGGTCGTCCCCACGACCACGGGCCAAAGGTGGCCAGCCGCCGACATGTCCGACGACTATTGGATCGTCCCCACGACCCCGGGCCAATGATGTCCAGCCGCCGTCTTGTCCGACGACTATAGGGTCGTCCCCACGACTCCGGGACTAGATTGGTCCGCCACCGTCATGTCCGACGACTATAGGGTCGTCCCCATGACCCCGGGACTAGATTGGCCCGCCAACGTCATGTCCGACGACTATAGGGTCGTCCCCACGACCCCGGGCCAATGTTGGCCAATCGCCGACATGTCCGACGACTACAGGGTCGTCACTACGACCCCGGGACTAGATAGGCCCGCCGCCGACATGTTCGGCGACTATAGGGTCGTCCCCACGAACCCGGGACTAGATTGGCCCGCCACCGTCATGTCCGACGATTATAGGGTCGTCCCCACGACCACGGGACTAGGTTGACCCGCCGCCGACGTGTCCGACAACTATAGGGTCGTACCCACGACGACGGGCCAAAGTTGGCCAAACGCCGACATATCCGACGACTATAGGGTCGTCCCCATGACCCTGGGACTAGGTTGGCTCGCCGCCGACATGTCCGACGACTATAGGTTCGTCCCCACGACCCCCGGAGTAGGTTGGCTCGACGCCGACTTGTCCGACGAGTATAGGGTCGTCCCCACGACCCCGGGACTAGATTGGCCCGCCACCGTCATGTCCGACGACTATAGGGTCGTCCCCACGACCCCGGGCCAATGTTGGCCAGCCGCCGACATGTCCGACGATTATAGGGTCGTCCCCACGACCCCGGGACTAGGTTGGCTCGCCACCGTCATGTCCGACGAATATAGGGTCGTCCCCACGACCCCGGGCCAATGTTGGCCAATCGCCGTCATGTCCGACGTCTATAGGGTCGTCCTCACGACCCCGGGGCAAGGGTGGCCTGCAGCCGACATGTCCGACGACTATAGAGTCGTCCCCACGACACCGGGCCAAAGTTGGTCAGCCGCCGACATGTCCGACGACTATAGGGTCGTCCCCACGACCCCCGGACTAGGTTGGCTCGCCGCCGACTTGTCCGACGACTATAGGGTCGTCCCCACGACCCCGGGCCAAAGTTGGCCAGCCGCCGACATGTCCGACGACTATAGGGTCGTCCCCACGACCCCGGGACTAGGTTGGCTCGCCACCGTCATGTCCGACGAATATAGGGTCGTCCCCACGACCACGGGCCAAAGTTGGCCAGCCGCCGACATGTCCGAGGATTATAGTGTCGTCCCCACGTCCCCGGGACTAGGTTGGCCCGCCGCCGACTTGTCCGACCACTATAGGGTCGTCCCCACGACCCCGGGACTAGGTTGGCTCGCCGCCGACATGACCGACGACTATAGGTTCGTCCCCACGACCCCCGGAGTAGGTTGGCTCGACGCCGACTTGTCCGACGAGTATAGGGTCGTCCCCACGACCCCGGGACTAGATTGGCCCGCAACCGTCTTGTCCGACGACTATAGGGTCGTCTTCACGACCACGGGCCAAAGTTGGCCAGCCGCCGACATGTCCGACGACTATAGGGTCGTCCCCACGACACCGGGTCAAAGTTGACGAGCCGCCGACATGTCCGACGACTATAGAGTCGTCCCCACGACCCCGGGCCAATGTTGGCAAGCTGCCGACTTGTCCGACGACTATAGGGTCGTCCCCACGACCCCCGGACTAGGTTGGCTCGCCGCCGAATTGTCCGACGAGTATAGGGTCCTCCCCACGACCACGGGCCAAAGTTGGCCAGCCGCCGACATGTCCGAGGATTATAGGGTCGTCCCCACGTCCCCGGGACTAGGTTGGCCCGCCGCCGACTTGTCCGACCACTATAGGGTCGTCCCCACGACCCCGGGACTAGATTGGCCCGCTACCGTCATGTCCGACGACAATAGGGTCGTCCCCACGACCCCGGGTCTAGGTTGGCCAGCCGCCGACATTTCCGACGACTGTAGGATCGTCCCCACGACCCCGGGACTAGATTGGCCCGCCACCGTCAAGTCCGACGACTATAGGGTCGTCCCCACGACCCCAGGACTAGATTGGCCCGCCGCCGTCATGTCCGACGACAATAGGGTCGTCCCCACGACCCCGGGTCTAGGTTGGCCAGCCGCCGAATTGTCCGACGACTATAGGGTCGTACCCACGACCCCGGGCCAAAGTTGGCAAGCCGCCGAAATGTCCGACGACTGTAGGGTCGTCTCCACGACCCCGGGACTAGATTGGCCCGCCACCGTCAAGTCCGACGACTATAGGGTCGACCCCACGACCTCGGGACTAGGTTGGCCAGCCGCCGACATGTCCGACCACTATTGGGTCGTTCCCACGACCCCGGGTCCAGGTTGGCCAGCCGCCGACATTTCCGACGACTATAGGGTCGTCCCCACGACCCCGGGCCAATGTTGGCCAATCGCCGACATGTCCAACGACTATAGGGTCGTCCCTACGACCCCGGGACTAGATTAGCCCGCCACCGTCATGTCCAACGACTATAGGGTCGTCCCCACGACCACGGGCCAAAGTTGGCATGCCGCCGAAATGTCCGACGACTATAGGGTCGTCCCCACGCCCACGCGCCAAAGTTGGCCAGCCGCCGACATGTCCGACGACTATTGGATCGTCCCCACGACCACGGGCCAAAGTTGGCCAGCCGCCGACATGTCCGACGACAATCGGATCGTCCCCACGACCACGCGCTAAAGTTGGCCAGGCCCGACATGTCCAACTACTATAGGGTCGTCCCCACGACCCCGGGCCAAAGTTGGCAAGCCGCCAACATGTCCGACGACTATAGGGTCGTCCCCACGACCCCGGGACAAGCTTGGCCAGCCGCCGACATTTCCGACGACTATAGAGTCGTCCCCACGACACCGGGCCAAAGTTGGCCAGCCGCCGTCATGTCCGACGACAATAGGGTCGTCCCCACGACCCCGGGTCCAGGTTGGCCAGCCGCCGACATTTCCGACGACTATAGAGTCGTCCCCACGACACCGGGCCAAAGTTGGCCGGCCGCCGACATGTCCGACCACTATTGGGTCGTCCCCACGACCACGGGCCAAAGTTGGCCAGCCGCCGACATGTCCGACGACTATAGGGTCGTCCCCACGACCCCGGGCCAAAGATGTCCAGCCGCCGTCTTGTCCGACGCCTATAGGGTCGTCCCCACGACCCCGGGACTAGATTGGCCCGCCACCGTCATGTCCAACGACTATAGGGTCGTCCCCACCGCCACGGGCCAAAGTTGGCCAGCCGCCGACATGTCCGACGATTATTGGATCGTCCCCACGACCCCGGGCCAAAGTTGGCCAGCCGCCGACATGTCCGACGACTATAGGGTCGTCCCCACGACCCCGAGACTAGATTGGCCCGCTACCGTCATGTCCGACGACAATAGGGTCGTCCCCACGACCCCGGGTCCAGGTTGGCCAGCCGCCGACATTTCCGACGACTATAGAGTCGTCCCCACGACACCGGGCCAAAGTTGTCCAGCCGCCGACATGTCCGACGACTATAGGGTCATCCCCACGACCCCGGGACAAGGTTGGCCCGCCGCCGACATGTCCGACGAATATAGGGCCGTACCCACGACCCCGGGACTAGGCTGACAAGCCGCCAACATGTCCGACGACTATAGGGTCGTACCCACGACCCCGGGCCAAGTTGGTCAGCCGCCGAAATGTCCGACAACTATAGGGTCGTCCCCACCGCCACGGGCCAAAGTTGGCCAGCCGCCGACATGTCCGACGATTATTGGATCGTCCCCACGACCCCGGGCCAAAGTTGGCCAGCCGCCGACATGTCCGACGACTATAGGGTCGTCCCCACGACCCCGGGCCAATGTTGGCCAATCGCCGACATGTGCGACGACTATAGGGTCGTCCATACGACCCCGGGACTAAATTGGCCCGCCACCGTCATGTCCAACGACTATAGGGTCGTCCCCACGACCCCGGGACTAGGTTGACAAGCCGCCAAAATGTTCGACGAATATAGGGTCGTCCCCACGACCCCGGGCTAAAGATGGCATGCGGCCGAAATGTCCGACGACTATAGGGTCGTCCCCACGACCGCGGGACTAGGCTGACAAGCCGCCAACATGTCCGACGACTGTAGGGTCGTCCCCACGACCCCGGGCCAAAGTTGGCAAGCCGCCGAAATGTCCGACGACTGTAGGGTCGTCCCCACGACCCCGGGATTAGATTGGCCCGCCACCGTCATGTCCGACGACTATAGGGTCGTCCCCACGACCCCGGGACAAGGTTGGCCCGCCGCCGACTTGTCCGACGACTATAGGGTCGTACCCACGACCCCGGGACTAGGCTGACAAGCCGCCAACATATCCGACGACTATCGGGTCGTCCCCACGACCCCGGGCCAAAGTTGGCCAGCCGCCAACATGTCCGACGACTATAGGGTCGTCCCCACGACCCCGAGACGAGATTGGCCCGCCACCGTCATGTCTGACGATTATAGGGTCGTCCCCACGACCCCGGGACAAGCTTGGCCCGCCGCCGACTTGTCCGACGACTATAGGGTCGTCCCTACGACCCCGGGACTGGATTGGCCCGCCGCCGTCTTGTCCGACGACTATAGGGTCGTCCCCACGACCCCGGGACTAGATTGGCCCGCCACCGTCAAGTCCGACGACTATAGGATCGTCTCCACGACCACGGGCCAAAGTTGGCCAGCCGCCGACATGTCCGTCGACTATAGGGTCGTCCCCACGACCCCGGGCCAATGTTGGCCAATCGCCAACATGTCCGACGACTATAGGGTCGTCCGTACGACCCCGGGAATAGATTGGCCCGCCACCGTCATGTCCAACGACTATAGGGTCGTCCCCACGACCCCGGGACTAGGTTGACAAGCCGCCGAAATGTCCGACGACTATAGGGTCGTCCCCACGACCCCGGGACTAGATTGGCCCGCCACCGTCATGTCCGACGATTATAGGGTCGTCCCCACGACCCCGGGACAAGGTTGGCCCGCCGCCGACTTGTCCGACGACTATAGGGTCGTACCCACGACCCCGGGCCAAAGGTGGCATGCCGCCGAAATGTCCGACGACTATAGGGTCGTCCCCACGACCCCGGGCCAAAGTTGGCAAGCCGCCGAAATGTCCGACGACTATAGGGTCGTCCCCACGACCCCGGGACTAGATTGGCCCGCCACCATCATGTCCGACGACTATAAGGTCGTCCCCACGACCCCGGGACAAGGTTGGCCCGCCGCCGACTTGTCCGACGACTATAGGGTCGTACCCACGACCCCGGGACTAGGCTGACAAGCCGCCAACATATCCGACGACTATCGGGTCGTCCCCACGACCCCGGGCCAAAGTTGGCCAGCCGCCGACATGTCCGACGACTATAGGGTCGTCCCCACGACCCCGAGACGAGATTGGCCCGCCACCGTCATGTCTGACGATTATAGGGTCGTCCCCACGACCCCGGGACAAGCTTGGCCCGCCGCCGACTTGTCCGACGACTATAGGGTCGTCCCTACGACCCCGGGACTGGATTGGCCCGCCGCCGTCTTGTCCGACGACTATAGGGTCGTCCCCACGACCCCCGGACTAGGTTGGCTCGCCGCCGACTTGTCCGACGACTATAGGGTCGTCCCCACGACCCCGGGCCAAAGTTGGCCAGCCGCCGACATGTCCGACGACTATAGGGTCGTCCCCACGACCCCGGGACTAGGTTGGCTCGCCACCGTCATGTCCGACGAATATAGGGTCGTCCCCACGACCACGGGCCAAAGTTGGCCAGCCGCCGACATGTCCGAGGATTATAGGGTCGTCCCCACGTCCCCGGGACTAGGTTGGCCCGCCGCCGACTTGTCCGACCACTATAGGGTCGTCCCCACGACCCCGGGACTAGGTTGGCTCGCCGCCGACATGACCGACGACTATAGGTTCGTCCCCACGACCCCCGGAGTAGGTTGGCTCGACGCCGACTTGTCCGACGAGTATAGGGTCGTCCCCACGACCCCGGGACTAGATTGGCCCGCAACCGTCTTGTCCGACGACTATAGGGTCGTCTTCACGACCACGGGCCAAAGTTGGCCAGCCGCCGACATGTCCGACGACTATAGGGTCGTCCCCACGACACCGGGTCAAAGTTGACGAGCCGCCGACATGTCCGACGACTATAGAGTCGTCCCCACGACCCCGGGCCAATGTTGGCAAGCTGCCGACTTGTCCGACGACTATAGGGTCGTCCCCACGACCCCCGGACTAGGTTGGCTCGCCGCCGAATTGTCCGACGAGTATAGGGTCCTCCCCACGACCACGGGCCAAAGTTGGCCAGCCGCCGACATGTCCGAGGATTATAGGGTCGTCCCCACGTCCCCGGGACTAGGTTGGCCCGCCGCCGACTTGTCCGACCACTATAGGGTCGTCCCCACGACCCCGGGACTAGATTGGCCCGCTACCGTCATGTCCGACGACAATAGGGTCGTCCCCACGACCCCGGGTCTAGGTTGGCCAGCCGCCGACATTTCCGACGACTGTAGGATCGTCCCCACGACCCCGGGACTAGATTGGCCCGCCACCGTCAAGTCCGACGACTATAGGGTCGTCCCCACGACCCCGGGACTAGATTGGCCCGCCGCCGTCATGTCCGACGACAATAGGGTCGTCCCCACGACCCCGGGTCTAGGTTGGCCAGCCGCCGAATTGTCCGACGACTATAGGGTCGTACCCACGACCCCGGGCCAAAGTTGGCAAGCCGCCGAAATGTCCGACGACTGTAGGGTCGTCTCCACGACCCCGGGACTAGATTGGCCCGCCACCGTCAAGTCCGACGACTATAGGGTCGTCCCCACGACCTCGGGACTAGGTTGGCCAGCCGCCGACATGTCCGACCACTATTGGGTCGTTCCCACGACCCCGGGTCCAGGTTGGCCAGCCGCCGACATTTCCGACGACTATAGGGTCGTCCCCACGACCCCGGGCCAATGTTGGCCAATCGCCGACATGTCCAACGACTATAGGGTCGTCCCTACGACCCCGGGACTAGATTAGCCCGCCACCGTCATGTCCAACGACTATAGGGTCGTCCCCACGACCACGGGCCAAAGTTGGCATGCCGCCAAAATGTCCGACGACTATAGGGTCGTCCCCACGCCCACGCGCCAAAGTTGGCCAGCCGCCGACATGTCCGACGACTATTGGATCGTCCCCACGACCACGGGCCAAAGTTGGCCAGCCGCCGACATGTCCGACGACAATCGGATCGTCCCCACGACCACGCGCTAAAGTTGGCCAGGCCCGACATGTCCGACTACTATAGGGTCGTCCCCACGACCCCGGGCCAAAGTTGGCAAGCCGCCAACATGTCCGACGACTATAGGGTCGTCCCCACGACCCCGGGACAAGCTTGGCCAGCCGCCGACATTTCCGACGACTATAGAGTCGTCCCCACGACACCGGGCCAAAGTTGGCCAGCCGCCGTCATGTCCGACGACAATAGGGTCGTCCCCACGACCCCGGGTCCAGGTTGGCCAGCCGCCGACATTTCCGACGACTATAGAGTCGTCCCCACGACACCGGGCCAAAGTTGGCCGGCCACCGACATGTCCGACCACTATTGGGTCGTCCCCACGACCACGGGCCAATGTTGGCCAGCCGCCGACATGTCCGACGACTATAGGGTCGTCCCCACGACCCCGGGCCAAAGATGTCCAGCCGCCGTCTTGTCCGACGCCTATAGGGTCGTCCCCACGACCCCGGGACTAGATTGGCCCGCCACCGTCATGTCCAACGACTATAGGGTCGTCCCCACCGCCACGGGCCAAAGTTGGCCAGCCGCCGACATGTCCGACGATTATTGGATCGTCCCCACGACCCCGGGCCAAAGTTGGCCAGCCGCCGACATGTCCGACGACTATAGGGTCGTCCCTACGACCCCGGGACTGGATTGGCCCGCCGCCGTCTTGTCCGACGACTATAGGGTCGTCCCCACGACCCCGGGACAAGGTTGGCCCGCCGCCGACTTGTCCGACGACTATAGGGTCGTACCCACGACCCCGGGCCAAAGGTGGCATGCCGCCGAAATGTCCGACGACTATAGGGTCGTCCCCACGACCCCGGGCCAAAGTTGGCAAGCCGCCGAAATGTCCGACGACTATAGGGTCGTCCCCACGACCCCGGGACTAGATTGGCCCGCCACCATCATGTCCGACGACTATAAGGTCGTCCCCACGACCCCGGGACAAGGTTGGCCCGCCGCCGACTTGTCCGACGACTATAGGGTCGTACCCACGACCCCGGGACTAGGCTGACAAGCCGCCAACATGTCCGACGACTATAGGGTCGTCCCGACGACCCCGGGCCAATGTTGGCCAATCGCCAACATGTCCGACGACTATAGGGTCGTCCCTACGACCCCGGGACTAGATTGGCCCGCCACCGTCATGTCCAACGACTATAGGGTCGTCCCCACGACCATGGGCCAAAGTTGGCCAGCTGCCGATATGTCCAACGACTATTGGGTCGTCCCCACGACCCCGGGACTAGTTTGTCCCGCCACCGTCAAGTCCGACGACTATAGGGTCGTCCCCACGACCCCGGGACTAGATTGTCCCGCCACCGTCATGTCCAACGACTATAGGGTCGTCCCCACGACCCCGGGCCAAAGTTGGCCAATCGCCAACATGTCCGACGACTATAGGGTCGTCCGTACGACCCCGGGAATAGATTTGCCCGCCACCGTCATGTCCGACGACAATAGGGTCGTCCCCACGACCCCGGGTCTAGGTTGGCCAGCCGCCGACATGTCCGACGACTATAGAGTCGTCCCCACGACACCGGGCCAAAGTTGGCTAGCCGCTGACATGTCCAACGACTATAGGGTCGTCCCCACGACCACGGGCCAAAGTTGGCCAGCTGCCGACATGTCCGACGACTATTGGATCGTCCCCACGACCACGGGCCAAAGTTGGCCAGCCGCCGACATGTCCGACGACTATTGGATCGTCCCCACGACCACGGGCCAATATTGGCCAGCCGCCGACATGTCCGACGACTATAGGGTCGTCCCCACGACCCCGGGGCTAGATTGGTCCGCCACCGTCATGTCCGACGACTATAGGGTCGTCCCCACGACACCGGGCCAAAGTTGGCACGCCGCCGAAATGCCCGACGACTGTAGGGTCGTCCCCACAACCCCGGGACTAGATTGGCCCGCCACCGTCAAGTCCGACGACTATAGGATCGTCTCCACGACCACGGGCCAAAGTTGGCCAGCCGCCGACATGTCCGTCGACTATAGGGTCGTCCCGACGACCCCGGGCCAATGTTGGCCAATCGCCAACATGTCCGACGACTATAGGGTCGTCCCTACGACCCCGGGACTAGATTGGCCCGCCACCGTCATGTCCAACGACTATAGGGTCGTCCCCACGACCATGGGCCAAAGTTGGCCAGCTGCCGATATGTCCAACGACTATTGGGTCGTCCCCACGACCCCGGGACTAGTTTGTCCCGCCACCGTCAAGTCCGACGACTATAGGGTCGTCCCCACGACCCCGGGACTAGATTGTCCCGCCACCGTCATGTCCAACGACTATAGGGTCGTCCCCACGACCCCGGGCCAAAGTTGGCCAATCGCCGACATGTCCGACGACTATAGGGTCTTCCCTACGACCCCGGGACTAGATTGGCGCGCCACCGACATGTCCAACGACTATAGGGTCGTCCCCACGACCATGGGCCAAAGTTGGCCAGCCGCCGTAATGTCCAACGACTATTGGGTCGTCCCCACGACCCCGGGACTAGATTGGCCCGCCACCGTCAAGTCCGACGACTATAGGGTCGTCCCCACGACCCCGGGCAAATTTGGCAAGCCGCCGACATATCCGACGACTATAGGGTCGTCCCCACAACCCCGGGAGTAGATTGGCCCGCCACCGTCAAGTCCGACGACTATAAGGTCGTCCCCACGACCCCGGGAAAAGGTTGGCCCGCCGCCGACTTGTCCGACGAATATAGGGTCGTACCCACGACCCCGGGCCAAAGGTGGCATGCCGCCGAAATGTCCGACGACTATAGGGTCGTCCCCACGACCCCGGGCCAAAGTTGGCAAGCCGCCGAAATGTCCGACGACTATAGGGTCGTCCCCACGACCCCGGGACTAGATTGGCCCGCCAACATCATGTCCGACGACTATAAGGTCGTCCCCACGACCCCGGGAAAAGGTTGGCCCGCCGCCGACTTGTCCGACGACTATAGGGTCGTACCCACGACCCCGGGACTAGGCTGACAAGCCGCCAACATGTCCGACGACTATAGGGTCGTCCCGACGACCCCGGGCCAATGTTGGCCAATCGCCAACATGTCCGACGGCTATAGGGTCGTCCCTACGACCCCGGGACTAGATTGGCCCGCCACCGTCATGTCCAACGACTATAGGGTCGTCCCCACGACCATGGGCCAAAGTTGGCCAGCTGCCGATATGTCCAACGACTATTGCGTCGTCCCCACGACCCCGGGACTAGTTTGGCCCGCCACCGTCAAGTCCGACGACTATAGGGTCGTCCCCACGACCCCGGGACTAGATTGTCCCGCCACCGTCATGTCCAACGACTATAGGGTCGTCCCCACGACCCCGGGACTAGGTTGACAAGCCGCCGAAATGTCCGACGACTATAGGGTCGTCCCCACGACCCCGGGACTAGATTGGCCCGCCACCGTCATGTCCGACGATTATAGGGTCGTCCCCACGACCCCGGGACAAGGTTGGCCCGCCGCCGACTTGTCGGACGACTATTGGATCGTCCCCACGACCACGGGCCAAAGTTGGCCAGCCGCCGACATGTCCGACGACTATAGGGTCGTCCCCACGACCCCGGGACTATATTGGTCCGCCACCGTCATGTCCGACGACTATAGGGTCGTCCCCACGACCCCGGGCCAATGTTGGCCAATCGCCAACATGTCCGACGACTATAGGGTCGTCCGTACGACCCCGGGAATAGATTGGCCCGCCACCGTCATGTCCAACGACTATAGGGTCGTCCCCACGACCCCGGGACTAGGTTGACAAGCCGCCGAAATGTCCGACGACTATAGGGTCGTCCCCACGACCCCGGGACTAGATTGGCCCGCCACCGTCATGTCCGACGATTATAGGGTCGTCCCCACGACCCCGGGACAAGGTTGGCCCGCCGCCGACTTGTCCGACGAATATAGGGTCGTACCCACGACCCCGGGCCAAAGGTGGCATGCCGCCGAAATGTCCGACGACTATAGGGTCGTCCCCACGACCCCGGGCCAAAGTTGGCAAGCCGCCGAAATGTCCGACGACTATAGGGTCGTCCCCACGACCCCGGGACTAGATTGGCCCGCCAACATCATGTCCGACGACTATAAGGTCGTCCCCACGACCCCGGGAAAAGGTTGGCCCGCCGCCGACTTGTCCGACGACTATAGGGTCGTACCCACGACCCCGGGACTAGGCTGACAAGCCGCCAACATGTCCGACGACTATAGGGTCGTCCCCACGACCCCGGGCCAAAGTTGGCCAATCGCCAACATGTCCGACGACTATAGGGTCGTCCGTACGACCCCGGGAATAGATTGGCCCGCCACCGTCATGTCCGACGACAATAGGGTCGTCCCCACGACCCCGGGTCTAGGTTGGCCAGCCGCCGACATGTCCGACGACTATAGAGTCGTCCCCACGACACCGGGCCAAAGTTGGCTAGCCGCTGACATGTCCAACGACTATAGGGTCGTCCCCACGACCACGGGCCAAAGTTGGCCCGCCGCCGACATGTCGGACGACTATTGGATCGTCCCCACGACCACGGGCCAAAGTTGGCCAGCCGCCGACATGTCCGACGACTATAGGGTCGTCCCCACGACCCCGGGACTATATTGGTCCGCCACCGTCATGTCCGACGACTATAGGGTCGTCCCCACGACCCCGGGCCAAAGTTGGCAAGCCGCCGAAATGTCCGACGACTATAGGGTCGTCCCCACGACCCCGGGACTAGATTGGCCCGCCACCGTCAAGTCCGACGACTATAGGATCGTCTCCACGACCACGGGCCAAAGTTGGCCAGCCGCCGACATGTCCGTCGACTATAGGGTCGTCCCCACGACCCCGGGCCAATGTTGGCCAATCGCCAACATGTCCGACGACTATAGGGTCGTCCGTACGACCCCGGGAATAGATTGGCCCGCCACCGTCATGTCCAACGACTATAGGGTCGTCCCCACGACCCCGGGACTAGGTTGACAAGCCGCCGAAATGTCCGACGACTATAGGGTCGTCCCCACGACCCCGGGACTAGATTGGCCCGCCACCGTCATGTCCGACGATTATAGGGTCGTCCCCACGACCCCGGGACAAGGTTGGCCCGCCGCCGACTTGTCCGACGACTATAGGGTCGTACCCACGACCCCGGGCCAAAGGTGGCATGCCGCCGAAATGTCCGACGACTATAGGGTCGTCCCCACGACCCCGGGCCAAAGTTGGCAAGCCGCCGAAATGTCCGACGACTATAGGGTCGTCCCCACGACCCCGGGACTAGATTGGCCCGCCACCATCATGTCCGACGACTATAAGGTCGTCCCCACGACCCCGGGACAAGGTTGGCCCGCCGCCGACTTGTCCGACGACTATAGGGTCGTACCCACGACCCCGGGACTAGGCTGACAAGCCGCCAACATGTCCGACGACTATAGGGTCGTCCCGACGACCCCGGGCCAATGTTGGCCAATCGCCAACATGTCCGACGACTATAGGGTCGTCCCTACGACCCCGGGACTATATTGGCCCGCCACCGTCATGTCCAACGACTATAGGGTCGTCCCCACGACCATGGGCCAAAGTTGGCCAGCTGCCGATATGTCCAACGACTATTGGGTCGTCCCCACGACCCCGGGACTAGTTTGTCCCGCCACCGTCAAGTCCGACGACTATAGGGTCGTCCCCACGACCCCGGGACTAGATTGTCCCGCCACCGTCATGTCCAACGACTATAGGGTCGTCCCGACGACCCCGGGCCAAAGTTGGCCAATCGCCAACATGTCCGACGACTATAGGGTCGTCCGTACGACCCCGGGAATAGATTTGCCCGCCACCGTCATGTCCGACGACAATAGGGTCGTCCCCACGACCCCGGGTCTAGGTTGGCCAGCCGCCGACATGTCCGACGACTATAGAGTCGTCCCCACGACACCGGGCCAAAGTTGGCTAGCCGCTGACATGTCCAACGACTATAGGGTCGTCCCCACGACCACGGGCCAAAGTTGGCCCGCCGACATGTCGGACGACTATTGGATCGTCCCCACGACCACGGGCCAAAGTTGGCCAGCCGCCGACATGTCCGACGACTGTAGGGTCGTCCCTACGACCCCTAGACTAGATTGGCCCGCCACCGTCATGTCCAACGATTATAGGGTCGTCCCCACGACCATGGGCCAAAGTTGGCCAGCCGCCGTAATGTCCAACGACTATTGGGTCGTCCCCACGACCCCGGGACTAGATTGGCCCGCCACCGTCAAGTCCGACGACTATAGGGTCGTCCCCACGACCCCGGGCAAATTTGGCAAGCCGCCGACATGTCCGACGACTATTGGGTCGTCCCCACGACCCCGGGACTAGATTGGTCCGCCACCGTCATGTCCGACGACTATAGGGTCGTCCCCAAGGCCCCGGGCAAATTTGGCAAGCCGCCGACATGTCCGACGACTATTGGGTCGTCCCCACGACCCCGGGACTAGATTGGTCCGCCACCGTCATGTCCGACGACAATAGGGTCGTCCCCACGACCCCGGGACTAGATTGGCCCGCCACCGTCCAGTCCGACGACTATAGGATCGTCTCCACGACCACGGCCAAAGTTGGCCAGCTGCCGATATGTCCAACGACTATTGGGTCGTCCCCACGACCACGGGCCAAAGTTAGCCAGCCGCAGACATGTCCGACGACTATAGGGTCGTCCCCACGACCCCGGGACAAGCTTGGCCAGCCGCCGACATTTCCGACGACTATAGAGTCGTCCCCACGACACCGGGCCAAAGTTGGCCGGCCGCCGACATGTCCGACCACTATTGGGTCGTCCCCACGACCACGGGCCAAAGTTGGCCAGCCGCCGACATGTCCGACGACTATAGGGTCGTCCCCACGACCCCGGGCCAAAGATGTCCAGCCGCCGTCTTGTCCGACGCCTATAGGGTCGTCCCCACGACCCCGGGACTAGATTGGCCCGCCACCGTCATGTCCAACGACTATAGGGTCGTCCCCACCGCCACGGGCCAAAGTTGGCCAGCCGCCGACATGTCCGACGATTATTGGATCGTCCCCACGACCCCGGGCCAAAGTTGGCCAGCCGCCGACATGTCCGACGACTATAGGGTCGTCCCCACGACCCCGAGACTAGATTGGCCCGCTACCGTCATGTCCGACGACTATAGGGTCGTCCCCACGACCCCAGGACAAGGTTGGCCCGCCGCCGACATGTCCGACGAATATAGGGCCGTACCCACGACCCCGGGACTAGGCTGACAAGCCGCCAACATGTCCGACGACTATAGGGTCGTACCCACGACCCCGGGCCAACGTTGGTCAGCCGCCGAAATGTCCGACGACTATAGGGTCGTCCCCACCGCCACGGGCCAAAGTTGGCCAGCCGCCGACATGTCCGACGATTATTGGATCGTCCCCACGACCCCGGGCCAAAGTTGGCCAGCCGCCGACATGTCCGACGACTATAGGGTCGTCCCCACGACCCCGGGACTACATTGGCCCGCCACCGTCAAGTCCGACGACTATAGGGTCGTCCACAGGACCTCGGGTCTAGATTGGCCCGCCACCGTCAAGTCCGACGACTATAGGGTCGTCCCCACGACCCCGGGCCAAAGTTGGCAATCCGCCGAAATGTCCGACGACTGTAGGGTCGTCCCCACGACCTCGGGACTAGATTGGCCCGCTACCGTCATGTCCGACGACAATAGGGTCGTCCCCACGACCCCGGGTCCAGGTTGGCCAGCCACCGACATTTCCGACGACTGTAGGATCGTCCCCACGACCCCGGGACTAGATTGGCCCGCCACCGTCAAGTCCGACGACTATAGGGTCGTCCCCACGACCCCGGGCCAAAGATGTCCAGCCGCCGTCTTGTCCGACGACTATAGGGTCGTCCCCACGACCCCGGGACTAGATTGGCCCGCCACCGTCATGTCCAACGACTATAGGGTCGTCCCCACAACCACGGGCCAAAGTTGGCCAGCCGCCGACATATCCGACGACTATCGGGTCGTCCCCACGACCACGGGACAAAGTTGGCCAGCCGCCGACATGTCCGACGACTATAGGGTCGTCCCCACGACCCCGGGTCTAGATTGGTCCGCCACCGTCTTGTCCGACGACTATAGGGTCGTCCCCACGACCCCGGGCCAAAGTTGACCAGCCGCCGACATGTCCGACGACTATAGGGTCGCCCCCACGACCCCGGGACTAGATTGGCCCGCCACCGTCATGTCCGACGATTATAGGGTCGTCCCCACGACCGCGAGACTAGATTGGCCCGCCACCGTCATGTCCGACGACAATAGGGACGTCCCCACGACCCCGGGTCCAGGTTGGCCAGCCGCCGACATTTCCGACGACTATAGAGTCATCCCCAAGACCCCGGGCCAAAGTTGGCCAGCCGCCGACATGTCCGACGACAATAGGGTCGTCCCCACGACCCCGAGACGAGATTGGCCGGCCACCGACAAGTCCGACGACCTCGGGACTAGGTTGGCCAGCCGCCGACATGTCCGACGACTATAGGGTCGTCCCGACGACCCCGGGCCAATGTTGGCCAATCGCCAACATGTCCGACGGCTATAGGGTCGTCCCTACGACCCCGGGACTAGATTGGCCCGCCACCGTCATGTCCAACGACTATAGGGTCGTCCCCACGACCATGGGCCAAAGTTGGCCAGCTGCCGATATGTCCAACGACTATTGCGTCGTCCCCACGACCCCGGGACTAGTTTGGCCCGCCACCGTCAAGTCCGACGACTATAGGGTCGTCCCCACGACCCCGGGACTAGATTGTCCCGCCACCGTCATGTCCAACGACTATAGGGTCGTCCCCACGACCCCGGGCCAAAGTTGGCCAATCGCCAACATGTCCGACGACTATAGGGTCGTCCGTACGACCCCGGGAATAGATTGGCCCGCCACCGTCATGTCCGACGACAATAGGGTCGTCCCCACGACCCCGGGTCTAGGTTGGCCAGCCGCCGACATGTCCGACGACTATAGAGTCGTCCCCACGACACCGGGCCAAAGTTGGCTAGCCGCTGACATGTCCAACGACTATAGGGTCGTCCCCACGACCACGGGCCAAAGTTGGCCCGCCGCCGACATGTCGGACGACTATTGGATCGTCCCCACGACCACGGGCCAAAGTTGGCCAGCCGCCGACATGTCCGACGACTATAGGGTCGTCCCCACGACCCCGGGACTAGATTGGTCCGCCACCGTCATGTCCGACGACTATAGGGTCGTCCCCACGACCCCGGGCCAAAGTTGGCAAGCCGCCGAAATGTCCGACGACTATAGGGTCGTCCCCACGACCCCGGGACTAGATTGGCCCGCCACCGTCAAGTCCGACGACTATAGGATCGTCTCCACGACCACGGGCCAAAGTTGGCCAGCCGCCGACATGTCCGTCGACTATAGGGTCGTCCCCACGACCCCGGGCCAATGTTGGCCAATCGCCAACATGTCCGACGACTATAGGGTCGTCCGTACGACCCCGGGAATAGATTGGCCCGCCACCGTCATGTCCAACGACTATAGGGTCGTCCCCACGACCCCGGGACTAGGTTGACAAGCCGCCGAAATGTCCGACGACTATAGGGTCGTCCCCACGACCCCGGGACTAGATTGGCCCGCCACCGTCATGTCCGACGATTATAGGGTCGTCCCCACGACCCCGGGACAAGGTTGGCCCGCCGCCGACTTGTCCGACGACTATAGGGTCGTACCCACGACCCCGGGCCAAAGGTGGCATGCCGCCGAAATGTCCGACGACTATAGGGTCGTCCCCACGACCCCGGGCCAAAGTTGGCAAGCCGCCGAAATGTCCGACGACTATAGGGTCGTCCCCACGACCCCGGGACTAGATTGGCCCGCCACCATCATGTCCGACGACTATAAGGTCGTCCCCACGACCCCGGGACAAGGTTGGCCCGCCGCCGACTTGTCCGACGACTATAGGGTCGTACCCACGACCCCGGGACTAGGCTGACAAGCCGCCAACATGTCCGACGACTATAGGGTCGTCCCGACGACCCCGGGCCAGTGTTGGCCAATCGCCAACATGTCCGACGGCTATAGGGTCGTCCCTACGACCCCGGGACTAGATTGGCCCGCCACCGTCATGTCCAACGACTATAGGGTCGTCCCCACGACCATGGGCCAAAGTTGGCACGCCGCCGAAATGTCCGACGACTGTAGGGTCGTCCCCACAACCCCGGGACTAGATTGGCCCGCCACCGTCAAGTCCGACGACTATAGGATCGTCTCCACGACCACGGGCCAAAGTTGGCCAGCCGCCGACATGTCCGTCGACTATAGGGTCGTCCCCACGACCCCGGGCCAATGTTGGCCAATCGCCGACATGTCCGACGACTATAGGGTCTTCCCTACGACCCCGGGACTAGATTGGCGCGCCACCGACATGTCCAACGACTATAGGGTCGTCCCCACGACCATGGGCCAAAGTTGGCCAGCCGCCGTAATGTCCAACGACTATTGGGTCGTCCCCACGACCCCGGGACTAGATTGGCCCGCCACCGTCAAGTCCGACGACTATAGGGTCGTCCCCACGACCCCGGGCAAATTTGGCAAGCCGCCGACATATCCGACGACTATAGGGTCGTCCCCACAACCCCGGGAGTAGATTGGCCCGCCACCGTCAAGTCCGACGACTATAAGGTCGTCCCCACGACCCCGGGAAAAGGTTGGCCCGCCGCCGACTTGTCCGACGACTATAGGGTCGTACCCACGACCCCGGGACTAGGCTGACAAGCCGCCAACATGTCCGACGACTATAGGGTCGTCCCGACGACCCCGGGCCAATGTTGGCCAATCGCCAACATGTCCGACGGCTATAGGGTCGTCCCTACGACCCCGGGACTAGATTGGCCCGCCACCGTCATGTCCAACGACTATAAGGTCGTCCCCACGACCCCGGGAAAAGGTTGGCCCGCCGCCGACTTGTCCGACGACTATAGGGTCGTACCCACGACCCCGGGACTAGGCTGACAAGCCGCCAACATGTCCGACGACTATAGGGTCGTCCCGACGACCCCGGGCCAATGTTGGCCAATCGCCAACATGTCCGACGGCTATAGGGTCGTCCCTACGACCCCGGGACTAGATTGGCCCGCCACCGTCATGTCCAACGACTATAGGGTCGTCCCCACGACCATGGGCCAAAGTTGGCCAGCTGCCGATATGTCCAACGACTATTGGGTCGTCCCCACGACCCCGGGACTAGTTTGGCCCGCCACCGTCAAGTCCGACGATTATAGGGTCGTCCCCACGACCCCGGGACAAGGTTGGCCCGCCGCCGACTTGTCCGACGAATATAGGGTCGTACCCACGACCCCGGGCCAAAGGTGGCATGCCGCCGAAATGTCCGACGACTATAGGGTCGTCCCCACGACCCCGGGCCAAAGTTGGCAAGCCGCCGAAATGTCCGACGACTATAGGGTCGTCCCCACGACCCCGGGACTAGATTGGCCCGCCAACATCATGTCCGACGACTATAAGGTCGTCCCCACGACCCCGGGAAAAGGTTGGCCCGCCGCCGACTTGTCCGACGACTATAGGGTCGTACCCACGACCCCGGGACTAGGCTGACAAGCCGCCAACATGTCCGACGACTATAGGGTCGTCCCGACGACCCCGGGCCAATGTTGGCCAATCGCCAACATGTCCGACGGCTATAGGGTCGTCCCTACGACCCCGGGACTAGATTGGCCCGCCACCGTCATGTCCAACGACTATAGGGTCGTCCCCACGACCATGGGCCAAAGTTGGCCAGCTGCCGATATGTCCAACGACTATTGCGTCGTCCCCACGACCCCGGGACTAGTTTGGCCCGCCACCGTCAAGTCCGACGACTATAGGGTCGTCCCCACGACCCCGGGACTAGATTGTCCCGCCACCGTCATGTCCAACGACTATAGGGTCGTCCCCACGACCCCGGGCCAAAGTTGGCCAATCGCCAACATGTCCGACGACTATAGGGTCGTCCGTACGACCCCGGGAATAGATTGGCCCGCCACCGTCATGTCCGACGACAATAGGGTCGTCCCCACGACCCCGGGTCTAGGTTGGCCAGCCGCCGACATGTCCGACGACTATAGAGTCGTCCCCACGACACCGGGCCAAAGTTGGCTAGCCGCTGACATGTCCAACGACTATAGGGTCGTCCCCACGACCACGGGCCAAAGTTGGCCCGCCGCCGACATGTCGGACGACTATTGGATCGTCCCCACGACCACGGGCCAAAGTTGGCCAGCCGCCGAAATGTCCGACGACTATAGGGTCGTCCCCACGACCCCGGGACTAGATTGGTCCGCCACCGTCATGTCCGACGACTATAGGGTCGTCCCCACGACCCCGGGCCAAAGTTGGCAAGCCGCCGAAATGTCCGACGACTATAGGGTCGTCCCCACAACCCCGGACTAGATTGGCCCGCCACCGTCAAGTCCGACGAGTATATTATCGTCTCCACGACCACGGGCCAAAGTTGGCCAGCCGCCGACATGTCCGTCGACTATAGGGTCGTCCCCACGACCCCGGGCCAAAGTTGGCAAGCCGCCGAAATGTCCGACGACTGTAGGGTCGTCCCCACGACCGCGGGCCAAAGATGTCCAGCCGCCGTCTTGTCCGACGACTATAGGGTCGTACCCACGACCCCGGGACTAGATTGGCCCGCCACCGTCATGTCCAACGACTATAGGGTCGTCCCCACGACCCCGGGACAAAGTTGGCAAGCCGCCGAAATGTCCGACGACTATAGGGTCGTACCCACGACCCCGGGACTAGGCTGACAAGCCGCCAACATGTCCGACGACTATAGAGTCGTCCCCACAACCCCGGGCCAATGTTGGCCAATCGCCAACATGTCCGACGACTATAGGGTCGTCCATACGACCCCGGGAATAGATTGGCCCGCCACCGTCATGTCCGAAGACAATAGGGTCGTCCCCACGACCCCGGGTCTAGGTTGGCCAGGCGCCGACATATCCGACGACTATAGAGTCGTCCCCACGACACCGGGCCAAAGTTGGCCAGCCGCTGACATGTCCAACGACTATAGGGTCGTCCCCACGACCACGGGCCAAAGTTGGCCAGCCGTCGACATGTCCGACGACTATTGGATCGTCCCCACGACCACGGGCCAAAGATGGCCAGCCGCCGACATGTCCGACGACTATAGGGTCGCCCCCACGACCCCGGGGCTAGATTGGTCCGCCACCGTCATGTCCGACGACTATAGGGTCGTCCCCACGACCCCGGGACAAAGTTGGCAAGCCGCCGAAATGTCCGACGACTGTAGGGTCGTCCCCACGACCCCGGGACTAGATTGGCCCGCCACCGTGAAGTCCGACGACTATAGGGTCGTCCCCACGACCCCGGGACTAGATTGGCCCGCCACCGTGAAGTCCGACGACTATAGGGTCGTCCCCACGACCTCGGGACTAGGTTGGCCAGCCGCCGACATGTCCGACGACTATAGGGTCGTCCCTACGACCCCGGGACTAGATTGGCCCGCCACCGTCATGTCCGAAGACAATAGGGTCGTCCCCACGACCCCGGGTCTAGGTTGGCCAGCCGCCGACATATCCGACGACTATAGAGTCGTCCCCACGACACCGGGCCAAAGTTGGCCAGCCGCTGACATGTCCAACGACTATAGGGTCGTCCCCACGACCACGGGCCAAAGTTGGCCAGCCGTCGACATGTCCGACGACTATTGGATCGTCCCCACGACCACGGGCCAAAGTTGGCCAGCCGCCGACATGTCCGACGACTATAGGGTCGCCCCCACGACACCGGGGCTAGATTGGTCCGCCACCGTCATGTCCGACGACTATAGGGTCGTCCCCACGACCCCGGGCCAAAGTTGGCAAGCCGCCGAAATGTCCGACGACTGTAGGGTCGTCCCCACGACCCCGGGACTAGATTGGCCCGCCACCGTGAAGTCCGACGACTATAGGGTCGTCCCCACGACCTCGGGACTAGCTTGGCCAGCCGCCGACATGTCCGACGACTATAGGGTCGTCCCTACGACCCCGGGACTAGATTGGCCCGCCACCGTCATGTCCGAAGACAATAGGGTCGTCCCCACGACCCCGGGACTAGGTTGGCCCGCCGCCGACTTGTCCGACGACTATAGGGTCGTCCCCACGACCCCGGGACTAGATTGGTCCGCCACCGTCATGTCCGACGACTATAGGGTCGTCCCCACGACCCCGGGCCAAAGTTGGCAACCGCCGAAATGTCCGACGACTGTAGGGTCGTCCCTACGACCCCGGGCCAATGTTGGCCAATCGCCGACATGTCCGACGACTATAGGTCGTCCCTACGACCCCGGGACTAGGTTGGCCCGCCACCGTCATGTCCAACGACTATAGGGTCGTCCCCACGACCATGGGCCAAAGTTGGCCAGCCGCCGTAATGTCCAACGACTATTGGGTCGTCCCCACGACCCCGGGACTAGATTGGCCCGCCACCGTCAAGTCCGACGACTATAGGGTCGTCCCCACGACCCCGGGTAAATTTGGCAAGCCGCCGACATGTCCGACGACTGTAGGGTCGTCCCCACGACCCCGGGACTAGATTGGTCCGCCACCGTCATGTCCGACGACTATAGGGTCGTCCCCACGACCCCGGGCCAAAGTTGGCAAGCCGCCGAAATGTCCGACGACTGTAGGGTCGTCCCCACGACCCCGGGCCAATGTTGGCCAATCGCCGACATGTCCGACGACTATAGAGTCGTCCCTACGACCCCTAGACTAGATTGGCCCGCCACCGTCATGTCCAACGATTATAGGGTCGTCCCCACGACCATGGGCCAAAGTTGGCCAGCCGCCGTAATGTCCAACGACTATTGGGTCGTCCCCACGACCCCGGGACTAGATTGGCCCGCCACCGTCAAGTCCGACGACTATAGGGTCGTCCCCACGACCCCGGGCAAATTTGGCAAGCCGCCGACATGTCCGACGACTATTGGGTCGTCCCCACGACCCCGGGACTAGATTGGTCCGCCACCGTCATGTCCGACGACTATAGGGTCGTCCCCAAGGCCCCGGGCAAATTTGGCAAGCCGCCGACATGTCCGACGACTATTGGGTCGTCCCCACGACCCCGGGACTAGATTGGTCCGCCACCGTCATGTCCGACGACAATAGGGTCGTCCCCACGACCCCGGGACTAGATTGGCCCGCCACCGTCCAGTCCGACGACTATAGGATCGTCTCCACGACCACGGCCAAAGTTGGCCAGCTGCCGATATGTCCAACGACTATTGGGTCGTCCCCACGACCACGGGCCAAAGTTAGCCAGCCGCAGACATGTCCGACGACTATAGGGTCGTCCCCACGACCCCGGGACAAGCTTGGCCAGCCGCCGACATTTCCGACGACTATAGAGTCGTCCCCACGACACCGGGCCAAAGTTGGCCGGCCGCCGACATGTCCGACCACTATTGGGTCGTCCCCACGACCACGGGCCAAAGTTGGCCAGCCGCCGACATGTCCGACGACTATAGGGTCGTCCCCACGACCCCGGGCCAAAGATGTCCAGCCGCCGTCTTGTCCGACGCCTATAGGGTCGTCCCCACGACCCCGGGACTAGATTGGCCCGCCACCGTCATGTCCAACGACTATAGGGTCGTCCCCACCGCCACGGGCCAAAGTTGGCCAGCCGCCGACATGTCCGACGATTATTGGATCGTCCCCACGACCCCGGGCCAAAGTTGGCCAGCCGCCGACATGTCCGACGACTATAGGGTCGTCCCCACGACCCCGAGACTAGATTGGCCCGCTACCGTCATGTCCGACGACTATAGGGTCGTCCCCACGACCCCGGGACAAGGTTGGCCCGCCGCCGACATGTCCGACGAATATAGGGCCGTACCCACGACCCCGGGACTAGGCTGACAAGCCGCCAACATGTCCGACGACTATAGGGTCGTACCCACGACCCCGGGCCAAAGTTGGTCAGCCGCCGAAATGTCCGACGACTATAGGGTCGTCCCCACCGCCACGGGCCAAAGTTGGCCAGCCGCCGACATGTCCGACGATTATTGGATCGTCCCCACGACCCCGGGCCAAAGTTGGCCAGCCGCCGACATGTCCGACGACTATAGGGTCGTCCCCACGACCCCGGGACTACATTGGCCCGCCACCGTCAAGTCCGACGACTATAGGGTCGTCCACAGGACCTCGGGTCTAGATTGGCCCGCCACCGTCAAGTCCGACGACTATAGGGTCGTCCCCACGACCCCGGGCCAAAGTTGGCAATCCGCCGAAATGTCCGACGACTGTAGGGTCGTCCCCACGACCCCGGGACTAGATTGGCCCGCTACCGTCATGTCCGACGACAATAGGGTCGTCCCCACGACCCCGGGTCCAGGTTGGCCAGCCACCGACATTTCCGACGACTGTAGGATCGTCCCCACGACCCCGGGACTAGATTGGCCCGCCACCGTCAAGTCCGACGACTATAGGGTCGTCCCCACGACCCCGGGCCAAAGATGTCCAGCCGCCGTCTTGTCCGACGACTATAGGGTCGTCCCCACGACCCCGGGACTAGATTGGCCCGCCACCGTCATGTCCAACGACTATAGGGTCGTCCCCACAACCACGGGCCAAAGTTGGCCAGCCGCCGACATATCCGACGACTATCGGGTCGTCCCCACGACCACGGGCCAAAGTTGGCCAGCCGCCGACATGTCCGACGACTATAGGGTCGTCCCCACGACCCCGGGTCTAGATTGGTCCGCCACCGTCTTGTCCGACGACTATAGGGTCGTCCCCACGACCCCGGGCCAAAGTTGACCAGCCGCCGACATGTCCGACGACTATAGGGTCGCCCCCACGACCCCGGGACTAGATTGGCCCGCCACCGTCATGTCCGACGATTATAGGGTCGTCCCCACGACCCCGGGCAAAGTTGGCCAGCCGCCGTAATGTCCAACGACTATTGGGTTGTCCCCACGACCCCGGGACTAGATTGGCCCGCCACCGTCAAGTCCGACGACTATAGGGTCGTCCCCACGACCCCGGGCAAATTTGGCAAGCCGCCGACATGTCCGACGACTATTGGGTCGTCCCCACGACCCCGGGACTAGATTGGTCCGCCACCGTCATGTCCGACGACTATAGGGTCGTCCCCAAGGCCCCGGGCAAATTTGGCAAGCCGCCGACATGTCCGACGACTATTGGGTCGTCCCCACGACCCCGGGACTAGATTGGTCCGCCACCGTCATGTCCGACGACAATAGGGTCGTCCCCACGACCCCGGGACTAGATTGGCCCGCCACCGTCCAGTCCGACGACTATAGGATCGTCTCCACGACCACGGCCAAAGTTGGCCAGCTGCCGATATGTCCAACGACTATTGGGTCGTCCCCACGACCACGGGCCAAAGTTAGCCAGCCGCAGACATGTCCGACGACTATAGGGTCGTCCCCACGACCCCGGGACAAGCTTGGCCAGCCGCCGACATTTCCGACGACTATAGAGTCGTCCCCACGACACCGGGCCAAAGTTGGCCGGCCGCCGACATGTCCGACCACTATTGGGTCGTCCCCACGACCACGGGCCAAAGTTGGCCAGCCGCCGACATGTCCGACGACTATAGGGTCGTCCCCACGACCCCGGGCCAAAGATGTCCAGCCGCCGTCTTGTCCGACGCCTATAGGGTCGTCCCCACGACCCCGGGACTAGATTGGCCCGCCACCGTCATGTCCAACGACTATAGGGTCGTCCCCACCGCCACGGGCCAAAGTTGGCCAGCCGCCGACATGTCCGACGATTATTGGATCGTCCCCACGACCCCGGGCCAAAGTTGGCCAGCCGCCGACATGTCCGACGACTATAGGGTCGTCCCCACGACCCCGAGACTAGATTGGCCCGCTACCGTCATGTCCGACGACTATAGGGTCGTCCCCACGACCCCGGGACAAGGTTGGCCCGCCGCCGACATGTCCGACGAATATAGGGCCGTACCCACGACCCCGGGACTAGGCTGACAAGCCGCCAACATGTCCGACGACTATAGGGTCGTACCCACGACCCCGGGCCAAAGTTGGTCAGCCGCCGAAATGTCCGACGACTATAGGGTCGTCCCCACCGCCACGGGCCAAAGTTGGCCAGCCGCCGACATGTCCGACGATTATTGGATCGTCCCCACGACCCCGGGCCAAAGTTGGCCAGCCGCCGACATGTCCGACGACTATAGGGTCGTCCCCACGACCCCGGGACTACATTGGCCCGCCACCGTCAAGTCCGACGACTATAGGGTCGTCCACAGGACCTCGGGTCTAGATTGGCCCGCCACCGTCAAGTCCGACGACTATAGGGTCGTCCCCACGACCCCGGGCCAAAGTTGGCAATCCGCCGAAATGTCCGACGACTGTAGGGTCGTCCCCACGACCCCGGGACTAGATTGGCCCGCTACCGTCATGTCCGACGACAATAGGGTCGTCCCCACGACCCCGGGTCCAGGTTGGCCAGCCACCGACATTTCCGACGACTGTAGGATCGTCCCCACGACCCCGGGACTAGATTGGCCCGCCACCGTCAAGTCCGACGACTATAGGGTCGTCCCCACGACCCCGGGCCAAAGATGTCCAGCCGCCGTCTTGTCCGACGACTATAGGGTCGTCCCCACGACCCCGGGACTAGATTGGCCCGCCACCGTCATGTCCAACGACTATAGGGTCGTCCCCACAACCACGGGCCAAAGTTGGCCAGCCGCCGACATATCCGACGACTATCGGGTCGTCCCCACGACCACGGGCCAAAGTTGGCCAGCCGCCGACATGTCCGACGACTATAGGGTCGTCCCCACGACCCCGGGTCTAGATTGGTCCGCCACCGTCTTGTCCGACGACTATAGGGTCGTCCCCACGACCCCGGGCCAAAGTTGACCAGCCGCCGACATGTCCGACGACTATAGGGTCGCCCCCACGACCCCGGGACTAGATTGGCCCGCCACCGTCATGTCCGACGATTATAGGGTCGTCCCCACGACCCCGGGCAAAGTTGGCCAGCCGCCGTAATGTCCAACGACTATTGGGTCGTCCCCACGACCCCGGGACTAGATTGGCCCGCCACCGTCAAGTCCGACGACTATAGGGTCGTCCCCACGACCCCGGGCAAATTTGGCAAGCCGCCGACATGTCCGACGACTATTGGGTCGTCCCCACGACCCCGGGACTAGATTGGTCCGCCACCGTCATGTCCGACGACTATAGGGTCGTCCCCAAGGCCCCGGGCAAATTTGGCAAGCCGCCGACATGTCCGACGACTATTGGGTCGTCCCCACGACCCCGGGACTAGATTGGTCCGCCACCGTCATGTCCGACGACAATAGGGTCGTCCCCACGACCCCGGGACTAGATTGGCCCGCCACCGTCCAGTCCGACGACTATAGGATCGTCTCCACGACCACGGCCAAAGTTGGCCAGCTGCCGATATGTCCAACGACTATTGGGTCGTCCCCACGACCACGGGCCAAAGTTAGCCAGCCGCAGACATGTCCGACGACTATAGGGTCGTCCCCACGACCCCGGGACAAGCTTGGCCAGCCGCCGACATTTCCGACGACTATAGAGTCGTCCCCACGACACCGGGCCAAAGTTGGCCGGCCGCCGACATGTCCGACCACTATTGGGTCGTCCCCACGACCACGGGCCAAAGTTGGCCAGCCGCCGACATGTCCGACGACTATAGGGTCGTCCCCACGACCCCGGGCCAAAGATGTCCAGCCGCCGTCTTGTCCGACGCCTATAGGGTCGTCCCCACGACCCCGGGACTAGATTGGCCCGCCACCGTCATGTCCAACGACTATAGGGTCGTCCCCACCGCCACGGGCCAAAGTTGGCCAGCCGCCGACATGTCCGACGATTATTGGATCGTCCCCACGACCCCGGGCCAAAGTTGGCCAGCCGCCGACATGTCCGACGACTATAGGGTCGTCCCCACGACCCCGAGACTAGATTGGCCCGCTACCGTCATGTCCGACGACTATAGGGTCGTCCCCACGACCCCGGGACAAGGTTGGCCCGCCGCCGACATGTCCGACGAATATAGGGCCGTACCCACGACCCCGGGACTAGGCTGACAAGCCGCCAACATGTCCGACGACTATAGGGTCGTACCCACGACCCCGGGCCAAAGTTGGTCAGCCGCCGAAATGTCCGACGACTATAGGGTCGTCCCCACCGCCACGGGCCAAAGTTGGCCAGCCGCCGACATGTCCGACGATTATTGGATCGTCCCCACGACCCCGGGCCAAAGTTGGCCAGCCGCCGACATGTCCGACGACTATAGGGTCGTCCCCACGACCCCGGGACTACATTGGCCCGCCACCGTCAAGTCCGACGACTATAGGGTCGTCCACAGGACCTCGGGTCTAGATTGGCCCGCCACCGTCAAGTCCGACGACTATAGGGTCGTCCCCACGACCCCGGGCCAAAGTTGGCAATCCGCCGAAATGTCCGACGACTGTAGGGTCGTCCCCACGACCCCGGGACTAGATTGGCCCGCTACCGTCATGTCCGACGACAATAGGGTCGTCCCCACGACCCCGGGTCCAGGTTGGCCAGCCACCGACATTTCCGACGACTGTAGGATCGTCCCCACGACCCCGGGACTAGATTGGCCCGCCACCGTCAAGTCCGACGACTATAGGGTCGTCCCCACGACCCCGGGCCAAAGATGTCCAGCCGCCGTCTTGTCCGACGACTATAGGGTCGTCCCCACGACCCCGGGACTAGATTGGCCCGCCACCGTCATGTCCAACGACTATAGGGTCGTCCCCACAACCACGGGCCAAAGTTGGCCAGCCGCCGACATATCCGACGACTATCGGGTCGTCCCCACGACCACGGGCCAAAGTTGGCCAGCCGCCGACATGTCCGACGACTATAGGGTCGTCCCCACGACCCCGGGTCTAGATTGGTCCGCCACCGTCTTGTCCGACGACTATAGGGTCGTCCCCACGACCCCGGGCCAAAGTTGACCAGCCGCCGACATGTCCGACGACTATAGGGTCGCCCCCACGACCCCGGGACTAGATTGGCCCGCCACCGTCATGTCCGACGATTATAGGGTCGTCCCCACGACCGCGAGACTAGATTGGCCCGCCACCGTCATGTCCGACGACAATAGGGACGTCCCCACGACCCCGGGTCCAGGTTGGCCAGCCGCCGACATTTCCGACGACTATAGAGTCATCCCCAAGACCCCGGGCCAAAGTTGGCCAGCCGCCGACATGTCCGACGACAATAGGGTCGTCCCCACGACCCCGAGACGAGATTGGCCGGCCACCGACAAGTCCGACGACCTCGGGACTAGGTTGGCCAGCCGCCGACATGTCCGACGACTATAGGGTCGTCCCGACGACCCCGGGCCAATGTTGGCCAATCGCCAACATGTCCGACGGCTATAGGGTCGTCCCTACGACCCCGGGACTAGATTGGCCCGCCACCGTCATGTCCAACGACTATAGGGTCGTCCCCACGACCATGGGCCAAAGTTGGCCAGCTGCCGATATGTCCAACGACTATTGCGTCGTCCCCACGACCCCGGGACTAGTTTGGCCCGCCACCGTCAAGTCCGACGACTATAGGGTCGTCCCCACGACCCCGGGACTAGATTGTCCCGCCACCGTCATGTCCAACGACTATAGGGTCGTCCCCACGACCCCGGGCCAAAGTTGGCCAATCGCCAACATGTCCGACGACTATAGGGTCGTCCGTACGACCCCGGGAATAGATTGGCCCGCCACCGTCATGTCCGACGACAATAGGGTCGTCCCCACGACCCCGGGTCTAGGTTGGCCAGCCGCCGACATGTCCGACGACTATAGAGTCGTCCCCACGACACCGGGCCAAAGTTGGCTAGCCGCTGACATGTCCAACGACTATAGGGTCGTCCCCACGACCACGGGCCAAAGTTGGCCCGCCGCCGACATGTCGGACGACTATTGGATCGTCCCCACGACCACGGGCCAAAGTTGGCCAGCCGCCGACATGTCCGACGACTATAGGGTCGTCCCCACGACCCCGGGACTAGATTGGTCCGCCACCGTCATGTCCGACGACTATAGGGTCGTCCCCACGAACCCGGGCCAAAGTTGGCAAGCCGCCGAAATGTCCGACGACTATAGGGTCGTCCCCACGACCCCGGGACTAGATTGGCCCGCCACCGTCAAGTCCGACGACTATAGGATCGTCTCCACGACCACGGGCCAAAGTTGGCCAGCCGCCGACATGTCCGTCGACTATAGGGTCGTCCCCACGACCCCGGGCCAATGTTGGCCAATCGCCAACATGTCCGACGACTATAGGGTCGTCCGTACGACCCCGGGAATAGATTGGCCCGCCACCGTCATGTCCAACGACTATAGGGTCGTCCCCACGACCCCGGGACTAGGTTGACAAGCCGCCGAAATGTCCGACGACTATAGGGTCGTCCCCACGACCCCGGGACTAGATTGGCCCGCCACCGTCATGTCCGACGATTATAGGGTCGTCCCCACGACCCCGGGACAAGGTTGGCCCGCCGCCGACTTGTCCGACGACTATAGGGTCGTACCCACGACCCCGGGCCAAAGGTGGCATGCCGCCGAAATGTCCGACGACTATAGGGTCGTCCCCACGACCCCGGGCCAAAGTTGGCAAGCCGCCGAAATGTCCGACGACTATAGGGTCGTCCCCACGACCCCGGGACTAGATTGGCCCGCCACCATCATGTCCGACGACTATAAGGTCGTCCCCACGACCCCGGGACAAGGTTGGCCCGCCGCCGACTTGTCCGACGACTATAGGGTCGTACCCACGACCCCGGGACTAGGCTGACAAGCCGCCAACATGTCCGACGACTATAGGGTCGTCCCGACGACCCCGGGCCAATGTTGGCCAATCGCCAACATGTCCGACGACTATAGGGTCGTCCCTACGACCCCGGGACTATATTGGCCCGCCACCGTCATGTCCAACGACTATAGGGTCGTCCCCACGACCATGGGCCAAAGTTGGCCAGCTGCCGATATGTCCAACGACTATTGGGTCGTCCCCACGACCCCGGGACTAGTTTGTCCCGCCACCGTCAAGTCCGACGACTATAGGGTCGTCCCCACGACCCCGGGACTAGATTGTCCCGCCACCGTCATGTCCAACGACTATAGGGTCGTCCCGACGACCCCGGGCCAAAGTTGGCCAATCGCCAACATGTCCGACGACTATAGGGTCGTCCGTACGACCCCGGGAATAGATTTGCCCGCCACCGTCATGTCCGACGACAATAGGGTCGTCCCCACGACCCCGGGTCTAGGTTGGCCAGCCGCCGACATGTCCGACGACTATAGAGTCGTCCCCACGACACCGGGCCAAAGTTGGCTAGCCGCTGACATGTCCAACGACTATAGGGTCGTCCCCACGACCACGGGCCAAAGTTGGCCAGCCGCCGACATGTCCGACGACTATTGGATCGTCCCCACGACCACGGGCCAAAGTTGGCCAGCCGCCGACATGTCCGACGACTATTGGATCGTCCCCACGACCACGGGCCAATGTTGGCCAGCCGCCGACATGTCCGACGACTATAGGGTCGTCCCCACGACCCCGGGGCTAGATTGGTCCGCCACCGTCATGTCCGACGACTATAGGGTCGTCCCCACGACACCGGGCCAAAGTTGGCACGCCGCCGAAATGTCCGACGACTGTAGGGTCGTCCCCACAACCCCGGGACTAGATTGGCCCGCCACCGTCAAGTCCGACGACTATAGGATCGTCTCCACGACCACGGGCCAAAGTTGGCCAGCCGCCGACATGTCCGTCGACTATAGGGTCGTCCCCACGACCCCGGGCCAATGTTGGCCAATCGCCGACATGTCCGACGACTATAGGGTCTTCCCTACGACCCCGGGACTAGATTGGCGCGCCACCGACATGTCCAACGACTATAGGGTCGTCCCCACGACCATGGGCCAAAGTTGGCCAGCCGCCGTAATGTCCAACGACTATTGGGTCGTCCCCACGACCCCGGGACTAGATTGGCCCGCCACCGTCAAGTCCGACGACTATAGGGTCGTCCCCACGACCCCGGGCAAATTTGGCAAGCCGCCGACATATCCGACGACTATAGGGTCGTCCCCACAACCCCGGGAGTAGATTGGCCCGCCACCGTCAAGTCCGACGACTATAAGGTCGTCCCCACGACCCCGGGAAAAGGTTGGCCCGCCGCCGACTTGTCCGACGGCTATAGGGTCGTACCCACGACCCCGGGACTAGGCTGACAAGCCGCCAACATGTCCGACGACTATAGGGTCGTCCCGACGACCCCGGGCCAATGTTGGCCAATCGCCAACATGTCCGACGGCTATAGGGTCGTCCCTACGACCCCGGGACTAGATTGGCCCGCCACCGTCATGTCCAACGACTATAAGGTCGTCCCCACGACCCCGGGAAAAGGTTGGCCCGCCGCCGACTTGTCCGACGACTATAGGGTCGTACCCACGACCCCGGGACTAGGCTGACAAGCCGCCAACATGTCCGACGACTATAGGGTCGTCCCGACGACCCCGGGCCAATGTTGGCCAATCGCCAACATGTCCGACGGCTATAGGGTCGTCCCTACGACCCCGGGACTAGATTGGCCCGCCACCGTCATGTCCAACGACTATAGGGTCGTCCCCACGACCATGGGCCAAAGTTGGCCAGCTGCCGATATGTCCAACGACTATTGGGTCGTCCCCACGACCCCGGGACTAGTTTGGCCCGCCACCGTCAAGTCCGACGATTATAGGGTCGTCCCCACGACCCCGGGACAAGTTTGGCCCGCCGCCGACTTGTCCGACGAATATAGGGTCGTACCCACGACCCCGGGCCAAAGGTGGCATGCCGCCGAAATGTCCGACGACTATAGGGTCGTCCCCACGACCCCGGGCCAAAGTTGGCAAGCCGCCGAAATGTCCGACGACTATAGGGTCGTCCCCACGACCCCGGGACTAGATTGGCCCGCCAACATCATGTCCGACGACTATAAGGTCGTCCCCACGACCCCGGGAAAAGGTTGGCCCGCCGCCGACTTGTCCGACGACTATAGGGTCGTACCCACGACCCCGGGACTAGGCTGACAAGCCGCCAACATGTCCGACGACTATAGGGTCGTCCCGACGACCCCGGGCCAATGTTGGCCAATCGCCAACATGTCCGACGGCTATAGGGTCGTCCCTACGACCCCGGGACTAGATTGGCCCGCCACCGTCATGTCCAACGACTATAGGGTCGTCCCCACGACCATGGGCCAAAGTTGGCCAGCTGCCGATATGTCCAACGACTATTGCGTCGTCCCCACGACCCCGGGACTAGTTTGGCCCGCCACCGTCAAGTCCGACGACTATAGGGTCGTCCCCACGACCCCGGGACTAGATTGTCCCGCCACCGTCATGTCCAACGACTATAGGGTCGTCCCCACGACCCCGGGCCAAAGTTGGCCAATCGCCAACATGTCCGACGACTATAGGGTCGTCCGTACGACCCCGGGAATAGATTGGCCCGCCACCGTCATGTCCGACGACAATAGGGTCGTCCCCACGACCCCGGGTCTAGGTTGGCCAGCCGCCGACATGTCCGACGACTATAGAGTCGTCCCCACGACACCGGGCCAAAGTTGGCTAGCCGCTGACATGTCCAACGACTATAGGGTCGTCCCCACGACCACGGGCCAAAGTTGGCCCGCCGCCGACATGTCGGACGACTATTGGATCGTCCCCACGACCACGGGCCAAAGTTGGCCAGCCGCCGACATGTCCGACGACTATAGGGTCGTCCCCACGACCCCGGGACTAGATTGGTCCGCCACCGTCATGTCCGACGACTATAGGGTCGTCCCCACGACCCCGGGCCAAAGTTGGCAAGCCGCCGAAATGTCCGACGACTATAGGGTCGTCCCCACAACCCCGGACTAGATTGGCCCGCCACCGTCAAGTCCGACGAGTATAGGATCGTCTCCACGACCACGGGCCAAAGTTGGCCAGCCGCCGACATGTCCGTCGACTATAGGGTCGTCCCCACGACCCCGGGCCAAAGTTGGCAAGCCGCCGAAATGTCCGACGACTGTAGGGTCGTCCCCACGACCGCGGGCCAAAGATGTCCAGCCGCCGTCTTGTCCGACGACTATAGGGTCGTACCCACGACCCCGGGACTAGATTGGCCCGCCACCGTCATGTCCAACGACTATAGGGTCGTCCCCACGACCCCGGGAGTAGGTTGACAAGCCGCCGAAATGTCCGACGACTATAGGGTCGTCCCCACGACCGCGAGCCAAGGATGTCCAGCCGCCGTCTTGTCCGACGACTATAGGGTCGTCCCCACGACCCCGGGACTAGATTGGCCCGCCACCGTCATGTCCGACGACTATAGGGTCGTCCCCACGACCCCGGGGCAAGGTTGGCCCGCCGCCGACTTGTCCGACGACTATAGGGTCGTACCCACGACCCCGGGACTAGGCTGACAAGCCGCCAACATGTCCGACGACTATAGAGTCGTCCCCACAACCCCGGGCCAATGTTGGCCAATCGCCAACATGTCCGACGACTATAGGGTCGTACATACGACCCCGGGAATAGATTGGCCCGCCACCGTCATGTCCGAAGACAATAGGGTCGTCCCCACGACCCCGGGTCTAGGTTGGCCAGGCGCCGACATATCCGACGACTATAGAGTCGTCCCCACGACACCGGGCCAAAGTTGGCCAGCCGCTGACATGTCCAACGACTATAGGGTCGTCCCCACGACCACGGGCCAAAGTTGGCCAGCCGTCGACATGTCCGACGACTATTGGATCGTCCCCACGACCACGGGCCAAAGATGGCCAGCCGCCGACATGTCCGACGACTATAGGGTCGCCCCCACGACCCCGGGGCTAGATTGGTCCGCCACCGTCATGTCCGACGACTATAGGGTCGTCCCCACGACCCCGGGACAAAGTTGGCAAGCCGCCGAAATGTCCGACGACTGTAGGGTCGTCCCCACGACCCCGGGACTAGATTGGCCCGCCACCGTGAAGTCCGACGACTATAGGGTCGTCCCCACGACCCCGGGACTAGATTGGCCCGCCACCGTGAAGTCCGACGACTATAGGGTCGTCCCCACGACCTCGGGACTAGGTTGGCCAGCCGCCGACATGTCCGACGACTATAGGGTCGTCCCTACGACCCCGGGACTAGATTGGCCCGCCACCGTCATGTCCGAAGACAATAGGGTCGTCCCCACGACCCCGGGTCTAGGTTGGCCAGCCGCCGACATATCCGACGACTATAGAGTCGTCCCCACGACACCGGGCCAAAGTTGGCCAGCCGCTGACATGTCCAACGACTATAGGGTCGTCCCCACGACCACGGGCCAAAGTTGGCCAGCCGTCGACATGTCCGACGACTATTGGATCGTCCCCACGACCACGGGCCAAAGTTGGCCAGCCGCCGACATGTCCGACGACTATAGGGTCGTCCCCACGACCCCGGGACTAGATTGGCCCGCCACCGTGAAGTCCGACGACTATAGGGTCGTCCCCACGACCCCGGGACTAGATTGGCCCGCCACCGTGAAGTCCGACGACTATAGGGTCGTCCCCACGACCTCGGGACTAGGTTGGCCAGCCGCCGACATGTCCGACGACTATAGGGTCGTCCCTACGACCCCGGGACTAGATTGGCCCGCCACCGTCATGTCCGAAGACAATAGGGTCGTCCCCACGACCCCGGGACTAGGTTGGCCCGCCGCCGACTTGTCCGACGACTATAGGGTCGTCCCCACGACCCCGGGACTAGATTGGTCCGCCACCGTCATGTCCGACGACTATAGGGTCGTCCCCACGACCCCGGGCCAAAGTTGGCAACCGCCGAAATGTCCGACGACTGTAGGGTCGTCCCTACGACCCCGGGCCAATGTTGGCCAATCGCCGACATGTCCGACGACTATAGGTCGTCCCTACGACCCCGGGACTAGGTTGGCCCGCCACCGTCATGTCCAACGACTATAGGGTCGTCCCCACGACCATGGGCCAAAGTTGGCCAGCCGCCGTAATGTCCAACGACTATTGGGTCGTCCCCACGACCCCGGGACTAGATTGGCCCGCCACCGTCAAGTCCGACGACTATAGGGTCGTCCCCACGACCCCGGGTAAATTTGGCAAGCCGCCGACATGTCCGACGACTGTAGGGTCGTCCCCACGACCCCGGGACTAGATTGGTCCGCCACCGTCATGTCCGACGACTATAGGGTCGTCCCCACGACCCCGGGCCAAAGTTGGCAAGCCGCCGAAATGTCCGACGACTGTAGGGTCGTCCCCACGACCCCGGGCCAATGTTGGCCAATCGCCGACATGTCCGACGACTATAGAGTCGTCCCTACGACCCCTAGACTAGATTGGCCCGCCACCGTCATGTCCAACGATTATAGGGTCGTCCCCACGACCATGGGCCAAAGTTGGCCAGCCGCCGTAATGTCCAACGACTATTGGGTCGTCCCCACGACCCCGGGACTAGATTGGCCCGCCACCGTCAAGTCCGACGACTATAGGGTCGTCCCCACGACCCCGGGCAAATTTGGCAAGCCGCCGACATGTCCGACGACTATTGGGTCGTCCCCACGACCCCGGGACTAGATTGGTCCGCCACCGTCATGTCCGACGACTATAGGGTCGTCCCCAAGGCCCCGGGCAAATTTGGCAAGCCGCCGACATGTCCGACGACTATTGGGTCGTCCCCACGACCCCGGGACTAGATTGGTCCGCCACCGTCATGTCCGACGACAATAGGGTCGTCCCCACGACCCCGGGACTAGATTGGCCCGCCACCGTCCAGTCCGACGACTATAGGATCGTCTCCACGACCACGGCCAAAGTTGGCCAGCTGCCGATATGTCCAACGACTATTGGGTCGTCCCCACGACCACGGGCCAAAGTTAGCCAGCCGCAGACATGTCCGACGACTATAGGGTCGTCCCCACGACCCCGGGACAAGCTTGGCCAGCCGCCGACATTTCCGACGACTATAGAGTCGTCCCCACGACACCGGGCCAAAGTTGGCCGGCCGCCGACATGTCCGACCACTATTGGGTCGTCCCCACGACCACGGGCCAAAGTTGGCCAGCCGCCGACATGTCCGACGACTATAGGGTCGTCCCCACGACCCCGGGCCAAAGATGTCCAGCCGCCGTCTTGTCCGACGCCTATAGGGTCGTCCCCACGACCCCGGGACTAGATTGGCCCGCCACCGTCATGTCCAACGACTATAGGGTCGTCCCCACCGCCACGGGCCAAAGTTGGCCAGCCGCCGACATGTCCGACGATTATTGGATCGTCCCCACGACCCCGGGCCAAAGTTGGCCAGCCGCCGACATGTCCGACGACTATAGGGTCGTCCCCACGACCCCGAGACTAGATTGGCCCGCTACCGTCATGTCCGACGACTATAGGGTCGTCCCCACGACCCCGGGACAAGGTTGGCCCGCCGCCGACATGTCCGACGAATATAGGGCCGTACCCACGACCCCGGGACTAGGCTGACAAGCCGCCAACATGTCCGACGACTATAGGGTCGTACCCACGACCCCGGGCCAAAGTTGGTCAGCCGCCGAAATGTCCGACGACTATAGGGTCGTCCCCACCGCCACGGGCCAAAGTTGGCCAGCCGCCGACATGTCCGACGATTATTGGATCGTCCCCACGACCCCGGGCCAAAGTTGGCCAGCCGCCGACATGTCCGACGACTATAGGGTCGTCCCCACGACCCCGGGACTACATTGGCCCGCCACCGTCAAGTCCGACGACTATAGGGTCGTCCACAGGACCTCGGGTCTAGATTGGCCCGCCACCGTCAAGTCCGACGACTATAGGGTCGTCCCCACGACCCCGGGCCAAAGTTGGCAATCCGCCGAAATGTCCGACGACTGTAGGGTCGTCCCCACGACCCCGGGACTAGATTGGCCCGCTACCGTCATGTCCGACGACAATAGGGTCGTCCCCACGACCCCGGGTCCAGGTTGGCCAGCCACCGACATTTCCGACGACTGTAGGATCGTCCCCACGACCCCGGGACTAGATTGGCCCGCCACCGTCAAGTCCGACGACTATAGGGTCGTCCCCACGACCCCGGGCCAAAGATGTCCAGCCGCCGTCTTGTCCGACGACTATAGGGTCGTCCCCACGACCCCGGGACTAGATTGGCCCGCCACCGTCATGTCCAACGACTATAGGGTCGTCCCCACAACCACGGGCCAAAGTTGGCCAGCCGCCGACATATCCGACGACTATCGGGTCGTCCCCACGACCACGGGCCAAAGTTGGCCAGCCGCCGACATGTCCGACGACTATAGGGTCGTCCCCACGACCCCGGGTCTAGATTGGTCCGCCACCGTCTTGTCCGACGACTATAGGGTCGTCCCCACGACCCCGGGCCAAAGTTGACCAGCCGCCGACATGTCCGACGACTATAGGGTCGCCCCCACGACCCCGGGACTAGATTGGCCCGCCACCGTCATGTCCGACGATTATAGGGTCGTCCCCACGACCCCGGGCAAAGTTGGCCAGCCGCCGTAATGTCCAACGACTATTGGGTCGTCCCCACGACCCCGGGACTAGATTGGCCCGCCACCGTCAAGTCCGACGACTATAGGGTCGTCCCCACGACCCCGGGCAAATTTGGCAAGCCGCCGACATGTCCGACGACTATTGGGTCGTCCCCACGACCCCGGGACTAGATTGGTCCGCCACCGTCATGTCCGACGACTATAGGGTCGTCCCCAAGGCCCCGGGCAAATTTGGCAAGCCGCCGACATGTCCGACGACTATTGGGTCGTCCCCACGACCCCGGGACTAGATTGGTCCGCCACCGTCATGTCCGACGACAATAGGGTCGTCCCCACGACCCCGGGACTAGATTGGCCCGCCACCGTCCAGTCCGACGACTATAGGATCGTCTCCACGACCACGGCCAAAGTTGGCCAGCTGCCGATATGTCCAACGACTATTGGGTCGTCCCCACGACCACGGGCCAAAGTTAGCCAGCCGCAGACATGTCCGACGACTATAGGGTCGTCCCCACGACCCCGGGACAAGCTTGGCCAGCCGCCGACATTTCCGACGACTATAGAGTCGTCCCCACGACACCGGGCCAAAGTTGGCCGGCCGCCGACATGTCCGACCACTATTGGGTCGTCCCCACGACCACGGGCCAAAGTTGGCCAGCCGCCGACATGTCCGACGACTATAGGGTCGTCCCCACGACCCCGGGCCAAAGATGTCCAGCCGCCGTCTTGTCCGACGCCTATAGGGTCGTCCCCACGACCCCGGGACTAGATTGGCCCGCCACCGTCATGTCCAACGACTATAGGGTCGTCCCCACCGCCACGGGCCAAAGTTGGCCAGCCGCCGACATGTCCGACGATTATTGGATCGTCCCCACGACCCCGGGCCAAAGTTGGCCAGCCGCCGACATGTCCGACGACTATAGGGTCGTCCCCACGACCCCGAGACTAGATTGGCCCGCTACCGTCATGTCCGACGACTATAGGGTCGTCCCCACGACCCCGGGACAAGGTTGGCCCGCCGCCGACATGTCCGACGAATATAGGGCCGTACCCACGACCCCGGGACTAGGCTGACAAGCCGCCAACATGTCCGACGACTATAGGGTCGTACCCACGACCCCGGGCCAAAGTTGGTCAGCCGCCGAAATGTCCGACGACTATAGGGTCGTCCCCACCGCCACGGGCCAAAGTTGGCCAGCCGCCGACATGTCCGACGATTATTGGATCGTCCCCACGACCCCGGGCCAAAGTTGGCCAGCCGCCGACATGTCCGACGACTATAGGGTCGTCCCCACGACCCCGGGACTACATTGGCCCGCCACCGTCAAGTCCGACGACTATAGGGTCGTCCACAGGACCTCGGGTCTAGATTGGCCCGCCACCGTCAAGTCCGACGACTATAGGGTCGTCCCCACGACCCCGGGCCAAAGTTGGCAATCCGCCGAAATGTCCGACGACTGTAGGGTCGTCCCCACGACCCCGGGACTAGATTGGCCCGCTACCGTCATGTCCGACGACAATAGGGTCGTCCCCACGACCCCGGGTCCAGGTTGGCCAGCCACCGACATTTCCGACGACTGTAGGATCGTCCCCACGACCCCGGGACTAGATTGGCCCGCCACCGTCAAGTCCGACGACTATAGGGTCGTCCCCACGACCCCGGGCCAAAGATGTCCAGCCGCCGTCTTGTCCGACGACTATAGGGTCGTCCCCACGACCCCGGGACTAGATTGGCCCGCCACCGTCATGTCCAACGACTATAGGGTCGTCCCCACAACCACGGGCCAAAGTTGGCCAGCCGCCGACATATCCGACGACTATCGGGTCGTCCCCACGACCACGGGCCAAAGTTGGCCAGCCGCCGACATGTCCGACGACTATAGGGTCGTCCCCACGACCCCGGGTCTAGATTGGTCCGCCACCGTCTTGTCCGACGACTATAGGGTCGTCCCCACGACCCCGGGCCAAAGTTGACCAGCCGCCGACATGTCCGACGACTATAGGGTCGCCCCCACGACCCCGGGACTAGATTGGCCCGCCACCGTCATGTCCGACGATTATAGGGTCGTCCCCACGACCCCGGGCAAAGTTGGCCAGCCGCCGTAATGTCCAACGACTATTGGGTCGTCCCCACGACCCCGGGACTAGATTGGCCCGCCACCGTCAAGTCCGACGACTATAGGGTCGTCCCCACGACCCCGGGCAAATTTGGCAAGCCGCCGACATGTCCGACGACTATTGGGTCGTCCCCACGACCCCGGGACTAGATTGGTCCGCCACCGTCATGTCCGACGACTATAGGGTCGTCCCCAAGGCCCCGGGCAAATTTGGCAAGCCGCCGACATGTCCGACGACTATTGGGTCGTCCCCACGACCCCGGGACTAGATTGGTCCGCCACCGTCATGTCCGACGACAATAGGGTCGTCCCCACGACCCCGGGACTAGATTGGCCCGCCACCGTCCAGTCCGACGACTATAGGATCGTCTCCACGACCACGGCCAAAGTTGGCCAGCTGCCGATATGTCCAACGACTATTGGGTCGTCCCCACGACCACGGGCCAAAGTTAGCCAGCCGCAGACATGTCCGACGACTATAGGGTCGTCCCCACGACCCCGGGACAAGCTTGGCCAGCCGCCGACATTTCCGACGACTATAGAGTCGTCCCCACGACACCGGGCCAAAGTTGGCCGGCCGCCGACATGTCCGACCACTATTGGGTCGTCCCCACGACCACGGGCCAAAGTTGGCCAGCCGCCGACATGTCCGACGACTATAGGGTCGTCCCCACGACCCCGGGCCAAAGATGTCCAGCCGCCGTCTTGTCCGACGCCTATAGGGTCGTCCCCACGACCCCGGGACTAGATTGGCCCGCCACCGTCATGTCCAACGACTATAGGGTCGTCCCCACCGCCACGGGCCAAAGTTGGCCAGCCGCCGACATGTCCGACGATTATTGGATCGTCCCCACGACCCCGGGCCAAAGTTGGCCAGCCGCCGACATGTCCGACGACTATAGGGTCGTCCCCACGACCCCGAGACTAGATTGGCCCGCTACCGTCATGTCCGACGACTATAGGGTCGTCCCCACGACCCCGGGACAAGGTTGGCCCGCCGCCGACATGTCCGACGAATATAGGGCCGTACCCACGACCCCGGGACTAGGCTGACAAGCCGCCAACATGTCCGACGACTATAGGGTCGTACCCACGACCCCGGGCCAAAGTTGGTCAGCCGCCGAAATGTCCGACGACTATAGGGTCGTCCCCACCGCCACGGGCCAAAGTTGGCCAGCCGCCGACATGTCCGACGATTATTGGATCGTCCCCACGACCCCGGGCCAAAGTTGGCCAGCCGCCGACATGTCCGACGACTATAGGGTCGTCCCCACGACCCCGGGACTACATTGGCCCGCCACCGTCAAGTCCGACGACTATAGGGTCGTCCACAGGACCTCGGGTCTAGATTGGCCCGCCACCGTCAAGTCCGACGACTATAGGGTCGTCCCCACGACCCCGGGCCAAAGTTGGCAATCCGCCGAAATGTCCGACGACTGTAGGGTCGTCCCCACGACCCCGGGACTAGATTGGCCCGCTACCGTCATGTCCGACGACAATAGGGTCGTCCCCACGACCCCGGGTCCAGGTTGGCCAGCCACCGACATTTCCGACGACTGTAGGATCGTCCCCACGACCCCGGGACTAGATTGGCCCGCCACCGTCAAGTCCGACGACTATAGGGTCGTCCCCACGACCCCGGGCCAAAGATGTCCAGCCGCCGTCTTGTCCGACGACTATAGGGTCGTCCCCACGACCCCGGGACTAGATTGGCCCGCCACCGTCATGTCCAACGACTATAGGGTCGTCCCCACAACCACGGGCCAAAGTTGGCCAGCCGCCGACATATCCGACGACTATCGGGTCGTCCCCACGACCACGGGCCAAAGTTGGCCAGCCGCCGACATGTCCGACGACTATAGGGTCGTCCCCACGACCCCGGGTCTAGATTGGTCCGCCACCGTCTTGTCCGACGACTATAGGGTCGTCCCCACGACCCCGGGCCAAAGTTGACCAGCCGCCGACATGTCCGACGACTATAGGGTCGCCCCCACGACCCCGGGACTAGATTGGCCCGCCACCGTCATGTCCGACGATTATAGGGTCGTCCCCACGACCGCGAGACTAGATTGGCCCGCCACCGTCATGTCCGACGACAATAGGGACGTCCCCACGACCCCGGGTCCAGGTTGGCCAGCCGCCGACATTTCCGACGACTATAGAGTCATCCCCAAGACCCCGGGCCAAAGTTGGCCAGCCGCCGACATGTCCGACGACAATAGGGTCGTCCCCACGACCCCGAGACGAGATTGGCCGGCCACCGACAAGTCCGACGACCTCGGGACTAGGTTGGCCAGCCGCCGACATGTCCGACGACTATAGGGTCGTCCCGACGACCCCGGGCCAATGTTGGCCAATCGCCAACATGTCCGACGGCTATAGGGTCGTCCCTACGACCCCGGGACTAGATTGGCCCGCCACCGTCATGTCCAACGACTATAGGGTCGTCCCCACGACCATGGGCCAAAGTTGGCCAGCTGCCGATATGTCCAACGACTATTGCGTCGTCCCCACGACCCCGGGACTAGTTTGGCCCGCCACCGTCAAGTCCGACGACTATAGGGTCGTCCCCACGACCCCGGGACTAGATTGTCCCGCCACCGTCATGTCCAACGACTATAGGGTCGTCCCCACGACCCCGGGCCAAAGTTGGCCAATCGCCAACATGTCCGACGACTATAGGGTCGTCCGTACGACCCCGGGAATAGATTGGCCCGCCACCGTCATGTCCGACGACAATAGGGTCGTCCCCACGACCCCGGGTCTAGGTTGGCCAGCCGCCGACATGTCCGACGACTATAGAGTCGTCCCCACGACACCGGGCCAAAGTTGGCTAGCCGCTGACATGTCCAACGACTATAGGGTCGTCCCCACGACCACGGGCCAAAGTTGGCCCGCCGCCGACATGTCGGACGACTATTGGATCGTCCCCACGACCACGGGCCAAAGTTGGCCAGCCGCCGACATGTCCGACGACTATAGGGTCGTCCCCACGACCCCGGGACTAGATTGGTCCGCCACCGTCATGTCCGACGACTATAGGGTCGTCCCCACGAACCCGGGCCAAAGTTGGCAAGCCGCCGAAATGTCCGACGACTATAGGGTCGTCCCCACGACCCCGGGACTAGATTGGCCCGCCACCGTCAAGTCCGACGACTATAGGATCGTCTCCACGACCACGGGCCAAAGTTGGCCAGCCGCCGACATGTCCGTCGACTATAGGGTCGTCCCCACGACCCCGGGCCAATGTTGGCCAATCGCCAACATGTCCGACGACTATAGGGTCGTCCGTACGACCCCGGGAATAGATTGGCCCGCCACCGTCATGTCCAACGACTATAGGGTCGTCCCCACGACCCCGGGACTAGGTTGACAAGCCGCCGAAATGTCCGACGACTATAGGGTCGTCCCCACGACCCCGGGACTAGATTGGCCCGCCACCGTCATGTCCGACGATTATAGGGTCGTCCCCACGACCCCGGGACAAGGTTGGCCCGCCGCCGACTTGTCCGACGACTATAGGGTCGTACCCACGACCCCGGGCCAAAGGTGGCATGCCGCCGAAATGTCCGACGACTATAGGGTCGTCCCCACGACCCCGGGCCAAAGTTGGCAAGCCGCCGAAATGTCCGACGACTATAGGGTCGTCCCCACGACCCCGGGACTAGATTGGCCCGCCACCATCATGTCCGACGACTATAAGGTCGTCCCCACGACCCCGGGACAAGGTTGGCCCGCCGCCGACTTGTCCGACGACTATAGGGTCGTACCCACGACCCCGGGACTAGGCTGACAAGCCGCCAACATGTCCGACGACTATAGGGTCGTCCCGACGACCCCGGGCCAATGTTGGCCAATCGCCAACATGTCCGACGACTATAGGGTCGTCCCTACGACCCCGGGACTATATTGGCCCGCCACCGTCATGTCCAACGACTATAGGGTCGTCCCCACGACCATGGGCCAAAGTTGGCCAGCTGCCGATATGTCCAACGACTATTGGGTCGTCCCCACGACCCCGGGACTAGTTTGTCCCGCCACCGTCAAGTCCGACGACTATAGGGTCGTCCCCACGACCCCGGGACTAGATTGTCCCGCCACCGTCATGTCCAACGACTATTGGGTCGTCCCGACGACCCCGGGCCAAAGTTGGCCAATCGCCAACATGTCCGACGACTATAGGGTCGTCCGTACGACCCCGGGAATAGATTTGCCCGCCACCGTCATGTCCGACGACAATAGGGTCGTCCCCACGACCCCGGGTCTAGGTTGGCCAGCCGCCGACATGTCCGACGACTATAGAGTCGTCCCCACGACACCGGGCCAAAGTTGGCTAGCCGCTGACATGTCCAACGACTATAGGGTCGTCCCCACGACCACGGGCCAAAGTTGGCCAGCCGCCGACATGTCCGACGACTATTGGATCGTCCCCACGACCACGGGCCAAAGTTGGCCAGCCGCCGACATGTCCGACGACTATTGGATCGTCCCCACGACCACGGGCCAATGTTGGCCAGCCGCCGACATGTCCGACGACTATAGGGTCGTCCCCACGACCCCGGGGCTAGATTGGTCCGCCACCGTCATGTCCGACGACTATAGGGTCGTCCCCACGACACCGGGCCAAAGTTGGCACGCCGCCGAAATGTCCGACGACTGTAGGGTCGTCCCCACAACCCCGGGACTAGATTGGCCCGCCACCGTCAAGTCCGACGACTATAGGATCGTCTCCACGACCACGGGCCAAAGTTGGCCAGCCGCCGACATGTCCGTCGACTATAGGGTCGTCCCCACGACCCCGGGCCAATGTTGGCCAATCGCCGACATGTCCGACGACTATAGGGTCTTCCCTACGACCCCGGGACTAGATTGGCGCGCCACCGACATGTCCAACGACTATAGGGTCGTCCCCACGACCATGGGCCAAAGTTGGCCAGCCGCCGTAATGTCCAACGACTATTGGGTCGTCCCCACGACCCCGGGACTAGATTGGCCCGCCACCGTCAAGTCCGACGACTATAGGGTCGTCCCCACGACCCCGGGCAAATTTGGCAAGCCGCCGACATATCCGACGACTATAGGGTCGTCCCCACAACCCCGGGAGTAGATTGGCCCGCCACCGTCAAGTCCGACGACTATAAGGTCGTCCCCACGACCCCGGGAAAAGGTTGGCCCGCCGCCGACTTGTCCGACGGCTATAGGGTCGTACCCACGACCCCGGGACTAGGCTGACAAGCCGCCAACATGTCCGACGACTATAGGGTCGTCCCGACGACCCCGGGCCAATGTTGGCCAATCGCCAACATGTCCGACGGCTATAGGGTCGTCCCTACGACCCCGGGACTAGATTGGCCCGCCACCGTCATGTCCAACGACTATAAGGTCGTCCCCACGACCCCGGGAAAAGGTTGGCCCGCCGCCGACTTGTCCGACGACTATAGGGTCGTACCCACGACCCCGGGACTAGGCTGACAAGCCGCCAACATGTCCGACGACTATAGGGTCGTCCCGACGACCCCGGGCCAATGTTGGCCAATCGCCAACATGTCCGACGGCTATAGGGTCGTCCCTACGACCCCGGGACTAGATTGGCCCGCCACCGTCATGTCCAACGACTATAGGGTCGTCCCCACGACCATGGGCCAAAGTTGGCCAGCTGCCGATATGTCCAACGACTATTGGGTCGTCCCCACGACCCCGGGACTAGTTTGGCCCGCCACCGTCAAGTCCGACGATTATAGGGTCGTCCCCACGACCCCGGGACAAGTTTGGCCCGCCGCCGACTTGTCCGACGAATATAGGGTCGTACCCACGACCCCGGGCCAAAGGTGGCATGCCGCCGAAATGTCCGACGACTATAGGGTCGTCCCCACGACCCCGGGCCAAAGTTGGCAAGCCGCCGAAATGTCCGACGACTATAGGGTCGTCCCCACGACCCCGGGACTAGATTGGCCCGCCAACATCATGTCCGACGACTATAAGGTCGTCCCCACGACCCCGGGAAAAGGTTGGCCCGCCGCCGACTTGTCCGACGACTATAGGGTCGTACCCACGACCCCGGGACTAGGCTGACAAGCCGCCAACATGTCCGACGACTATAGGGTCGTCCCGACGACCCCGGGCCAATGTTGGCCAATCGCCAACATGTCCGACGGCTATAGGGTCGTCCCTACGACCCCGGGACTAGATTGGCCCGCCACCGTCATGTCCAACGACTATAGGGTCGTCCCCACGACCATGGGCCAAAGTTGGCCAGCTGCCGATATGTCCAACGACTATTGCGTCGTCCCCACGACCCCGGGACTAGTTTGGCCCGCCACCGTCAAGTCCGACGACTATAGGGTCGTCCCCACGACCCCGGGACTAGATTGTCCCGCCACCGTCATGTCCAACGACTATAGGGTCGTCCCCACGACCCCGGGCCAAAGTTGGCCAATCGCCAACATGTCCGACGACTATAGGGTCGTCCGTACGACCCCGGGAATAGATTGGCCCGCCACCGTCATGTCCGACGACAATAGGGTCGTCCCCACGACCCCGGGTCTAGGTTGGCCAGCCGCCGACATGTCCGACGACTATAGAGTCGTCCCCACGACACCGGGCCAAAGTTGGCTAGCCGCTGACATGTCCAACGACTATAGGGTCGTCCCCACGACCACGGGCCAAAGTTGGCCCGCCGCCGACATGTCGGACGACTATTGGATCGTCCCCACGACCACGGGCCAAAGTTGGCCAGCCGCCGACATGTCCGACGACTATAGGGTCGTCCCCACGACCCCGGGACTAGATTGGTCCGCCACCGTCATGTCCGACGACTATAGGGTCGTCCCCACGACCCCGGGCCAAAGTTGGCAAGCCGCCGAAATGTCCGACGACTATAGGGTCGTCCCCACAACCCCGGACTAGATTGGCCCGCCACCGTCAAGTCCGACGAGTATAGGATCGTCTCCACGACCACGGGCCAAAGTTGGCCAGCCGCCGACATGTCCGTCGACTATAGGGTCGTCCCCACGACCCCGGGCCAAAGTTGGCAAGCCGCCGAAATGTCCGACGACTGTAGGGTCGTCCCCACGACCGCGGGCCAAAGATGTCCAGCCGCCGTCTTGTCCGACGACTATAGGGTCGTACCCACGAGCCCGGGACTAGATTGGCCCGCCACCGTCATGTCCAACGACTATAGGGTCGTCCCCACGACCCCGGGAGTAGGTTGACAAGCCGCCGAAATGTCCGACGACTATAGGGTCGTCCCCACGACCGCGAGCCAAGGATGTCCAGCCGCCGTCTTGTCCGACGACTATAGGGTCGTCCCCACGACCCCGGGACTAGATTGGCCCGCCACCGTCATGTCCGACGACTATAGGGTCGTCCCCACGACCCCGGGGCAAGGTTGGCCCGCCGCCGACTTGTCCGACGACTATAGGGTCGTACCCACGACCCCGGGACTAGGCTGACAAGCCGCCAACATGTCCGACGACTATAGAGTCGTCCCCACAACCCCGGGCCAATGTTGGCCAATCGCCAACATGTCCGACGACTATAGGGTCGTCCATACGACCCCGGGAATAGATTGGCCCGCCACCGTCATGTCCGAAGACAATAGGGTCGTCCCCACGACCCCGGGTCTAGGTTGGCCAGGCGCCGACATATCCGACGACTATAGAGTCGTCCCCACGACACCGGGCCAAAGTTGGCCAGCCGCTGACATGTCCAACGACTATAGGGTCGTCCCCACGACCACGGGCCAAAGTTGGCCAGCCGTCGACATGTCCGACGACTATTGGATCGTCCCCACGACCACGGGCCAAAGATGGCCAGCCGCCGACATGTCCGACGACTATAGGGTCGCCCCCACGACCCCGGGGCTAGATTGGTCCGCCACCGTCATGTCCGACGACTATAGGGTCGTCCCCACGACCCCGGGACAAAGTTGGCAAGCCGCCGAAATGTCCGACGACTGTAGGGTCGTCCCCACGACCCCGGGACTAGATTGGCCCGCCACCGTGAAGTCCGACGACTATAGGGTCGTCCCCACGACCTCGGGACTAGGTTGGCCAGCCGCCGACATGTCCGACGACTATAGGGTCGTCCCTACGACCCCGGGACTAGATTGGCCCGCCACCGTCATGTCCGAAGACAATAGGGTCGTCCCCACGACCCCGGGTCTAGGTTGGCCAGCCGCCGACATATCCGACGACTATAGAGTCGTCCCCACGACACCGGGCCAAAGTTGGCCAGCCGCTGACATGTCCAACGACTATAGGGTCGTCCCCACGACCACGGGCCAAAGTTGGCCAGCCGTCGACATGTCCGACGACTATTGGATCGTCCCCACGACCACGGGCCAAAGTTGGCCAGCCGCCGACATGTCCGACGACTATAGGGTCGCCCCCACGACACCGGGGCTAGATTGGTCCGCCACCGTCATGTCCGACGACTATAGGGTCGTCCCCACGACCCCGGGCCAAAGTTGGCAAGCCGCCGAAATGTCCGACGACTGTAGGGTCGTCCCCACGACCCCGGGACTAGATTGGCCCGCCACCGTGAAGTCCGACGACTATAGGGTCGTCCCCACGACCTCGGGACTAGCTTGGCCAGCCGCCGACATGTCCGACGACTATAGGGTCGTCCCTACGACCCCGGGACTAGATTGGCCCGCCACCGTCATGTCCGAAGACAATAGGGTCGTCCCCACGACCCCGGGACTAGGTTGGCCCGCCGCCGACTTGTCCGACGACTATAGGGTCGTCCCCACGACCCCGGGACTAGATTGGTCCGCCACCGTCATGTCCGACGACTATAGGGTCGTCCCCACGACCCCGGGCCAAAGTTGGCAACCGCCGAAATGTCCGACGACTGTAGGGTCGTCCCTACGACCCCGGGCCAATGTTGGCCAATCGCCGACATGTCCGACGACTATAGGTCGTCCCTACGACCCCGGGACTAGGTTGGCCCGCCACCGTCATGTCCAACGACTATAGGGTCGTCCCCACGACCATGGGCCAAAGTTGGCCAGCCGCCGTAATGTCCAACGACTATTGGGTCGTCCCCACGACCCCGGGACTAGATTGGCCCGCCACCGTCAAGTCCGACGACTATAGGGTCGTCCCCACGACCCCGGGTAAATTTGGCAAGCCGCCGACATGTCCGACGACTGTAGGGTCGTCCCCACGACCCCGGGACTAGATTGGTCCGCCACCGTCATGTCCGACGACTATAGGGTCGTCCCCACGACCCCGGGCCAAAGTTGGCAAGCCGCCGAAATGTCCGACGACTGTAGGGTCGTCCCCACGACCCCGGGCCAATGTTGGCCAATCGCCGACATGTCCGACGACTATAGAGTCGTCCCTACGACCCCTAGACTAGATTGGCCCGCCACCGTCATGTCCAACGATTATAGGGTCGTCCCCACGACCATGGGCCAAAGTTGGCCAGCCGCCGTAATGTCCAACGACTATTGGGTCGTCCCCACGACCCCGGGACTAGATTGGCCCGCCACCGTCAAGTCCGACGACTATAGGGTCGTCCCCACGACCCCGGGCAAATTTGGCAAGCCGCCGACATGTCCGACGACTATTGGGTCGTCCCCACGACCCCGGGACTAGATTGGTCCGCCACCGTCATGTCCGACGACTATAGGGTCGTCCCCAAGGCCCCGGGCAAATTTGGCAAGCCGCCGACATGTCCGACGACTATTGGGTCGTCCCCACGACCCCGGGACTAGATTGGTCCGCCACCGTCATGTCCGACGACAATAGGGTCGTCCCCACGACCCCGGGACTAGATTGGCCCGCCACCGTCCAGTCCGACGACTATAGGATCGTCTCCACGACCACGGCCAAAGTTGGCCAGCTGCCGATATGTCCAACGACTATTGGGTCGTCCCCACGACCACGGGCCAAAGTTAGCCAGCCGCAGACATGTCCGACGACTATAGGGTCGTCCCCACGACCCCGGGACAAGCTTGGCCAGCCGCCGACATTTCCGACGACTATAGAGTCGTCCCCACGACACCGGGCCAAAGTTGGCCGGCCGCCGACATGTCCGACCACTATTGGGTCGTCCCCACGACCACGGGCCAAAGTTGGCCAGCCGCCGACATGTCCGACGACTATAGGGTCGTCCCCACGACCCCGGGCCAAAGATGTCCAGCCGCCGTCTTGTCCGACGCCTATAGGGTCGTCCCCACGACCCCGGGACTAGATTGGCCCGCCACCGTCATGTCCAACGACTATAGGGTCGTCCCCACCGCCACGGGCCAAAGTTGGCCAGCCGCCGACATGTCCGACGATTATTGGATCGTCCCCACGACCCCGGGCCAAAGTTGGCCAGCCGCCGACATGTCCGACGACTATAGGGTCGTCCCCACGACCCCGAGACTAGATTGGCCCGCTACCGTCATGTCCGACGACTATAGGGTCGTCCCCACGACCCCGGGACAAGGTTGGCCCGCCGCCGACATGTCCGACGAATATAGGGCCGTACCCACGACCCCGGGACTAGGCTGACAAGCCGCCAACATGTCCGACGACTATAGGGTCGTACCCACGACCCCGGGCCAAAGTTGGTCAGCCGCCGAAATGTCCGACGACTATAGGGTCGTCCCCACCGCCACGGGCCAAAGTTGGCCAGCCGCCGACATGTCCGACGATTATTGGATCGTCCCCACGACCCCGGGCCAAAGTTGGCCAGCCGCCGACATGTCCGACGACTATAGGGTCGTCCCCACGACCCCGGGACTACATTGGCCCGCCACCGTCAAGTCCGACGACTATAGGGTCGTCCACAGGACCTCGGGTCTAGATTGGCCCGCCACCGTCAAGTCCGACGACTATAGGGTCGTCCCCACGACCCCGGGCCAAAGTTGGCAATCCGCCGAAATGTCCGACGACTGTAGGGTCGTCCCCACGACCCCGGGACTAGATTGGCCCGCTACCGTCATGTCCGACGACAATAGGGTCGTCCCCACGACCCCGGGTCCAGGTTGGCCAGCCACCGACATTTCCGACGACTGTAGGATCGTCCCCACGACCCCGGGACTAGATTGGCCCGCCACCGTCAAGTCCGACGACTATAGGGTCGTCCCCACGACCCCGGGCCAAAGATGTCCAGCCGCCGTCTTGTCCGACGACTATAGGGTCGTCCCCACGACCCCGGGACTAGATTGGCCCGCCACCGTCATGTCCAACGACTATAGGGTCGTCCCCACAACCACGGGCCAAAGTTGGCCAGCCGCCGACATATCCGACGACTATCGGGTCGTCCCCACGACCACGGGCCAAAGTTGGCCAGCCGCCGACATGTCCGACGACTATAGGGTCGTCCCCACGACCCCGGGTCTAGATTGGTCCGCCACCGTCTTGTCCGACGACTATAGGGTCGTCCCCACGACCCCGGGCCAAAGTTGACCAGCCGCCGACATGTCCGACGACTATAGGGTCGCCCCCACGACCCCGGGACTAGATTGGCCCGCCACCGTCATGTCCGACGATTATAGGGTCGTCCCCACGACCCCGGGCAAAGTTGGCCAGCCGCCGTAATGTCCAACGACTATTGGGTCGTCCCCACGACCCCGGGACTAGATTGGCCCGCCACCGTCAAGTCCGACGACTATAGGGTCGTCCCCACGACCCCGGGCAAATTTGGCAAGCCGCCGACATGTCCGACGACTATTGGGTCGTCCCCACGACCCCGGGACTAGATTGGTCCGCCACCGTCATGTCCGACGACTATAGGGTCGTCCCCAAGGCCCCGGGCAAATTTGGCAAGCCGCCGACATGTCCGACGACTATTGGGTCGTCCCCACGACCCCGGGACTAGATTGGTCCGCCACCGTCATGTCCGACGACAATAGGGTCGTCCCCACGACCCCGGGACTAGATTGGCCCGCCACCGTCCAGTCCGACGACTATAGGATCGTCTCCACGACCACGGCCAAAGTTGGCCAGCTGCCGATATGTCCAACGACTATTGGGTCGTCCCCACGACCACGGGCCAAAGTTAGCCAGCCGCAGACATGTCCGACGACTATAGGGTCGTCCCCACGACCCCGGGACAAGCTTGGCCAGCCGCCGACATTTCCGACGACTATAGAGTCGTCCCCACGACACCGGGCCAAAGTTGGCCGGCCGCCGACATGTCCGACCACTATTGGGTCGTCCCCACGACCACGGGCCAAAGTTGGCCAGCCGCCGACATGTCCGACGACTATAGGGTCGTCCCCACGACCCCGGGCCAAAGATGTCCAGCCGCCGTCTTGTCCGACGCCTATAGGGTCGTCCCCACGACCCCGGGACTAGATTGGCCCGCCACCGTCATGTCCAACGACTATAGGGTCGTCCCCACCGCCACGGGCCAAAGTTGGCCAGCCGCCGACATGTCCGACGATTATTGGATCGTCCCCACGACCCCGGGCCAAAGTTGGCCAGCCGCCGACATGTCCGACGACTATAGGGTCGTCCCCACGACCCCGAGACTAGATTGGCCCGCTACCGTCATGTCCGACGACTATAGGGTCGTCCCCACGACCCCGGGACAAGGTTGGCCCGCCGCCGACATGTCCGACGAATATAGGGCCGTACCCACGACCCCGGGACTAGGCTGACAAGCCGCCAACATGTCCGACGACTATAGGGTCGTACCCACGACCCCGGGCCAAAGTTGGTCAGCCGCCGAAATGTCCGACGACTATAGGGTCGTCCCCACCGCCACGGGCCAAAGTTGGCCAGCCGCCGACATGTCCGACGATTATTGGATCGTCCCCACGACCCCGGGCCAAAGTTGGCCAGCCGCCGACATGTCCGACGACTATAGGGTCGTCCCCACGACCCCGGGACTACATTGGCCCGCCACCGTCAAGTCCGACGACTATAGGGTCGTCCACAGGACCTCGGGTCTAGATTGGCCCGCCACCGTCAAGTCCGACGACTATAGGGTCGTCCCCACGACCCCGGGCCAAAGTTGGCAATCCGCCGAAATGTCCGACGACTGTAGGGTCGTCCCCACGACCCCGGGACTAGATTGGCCCGCTACCGTCATGTCCGACGACAATAGGGTCGTCCCCACGACCCCGGGTCCAGGTTGGCCAGCCACCGACATTTCCGACGACTGTAGGATCGTCCCCACGACCCCGGGACTAGATTGGCCCGCCACCGTCAAGTCCGACGACTATAGGGTCGTCCCCACGACCCCGGGCCAAAGATGTCCAGCCGCCGTCTTGTCCGACGACTATAGGGTCGTCCCCACGACCCCGGGACTAGATTGGCCCGCCACCGTCATGTCCAACGACTATAGGGTCGTCCCCACAACCACGGGCCAAAGTTGGCCAGCCGCCGACATATCCGACGACTATCGGGTCGTCCCCACGACCACGGGCCAAAGTTGGCCAGCCGCCGACATGTCCGACGACTATAGGGTCGTCCCCACGACCCCGGGTCTAGATTGGTCCGCCACCGTCTTGTCCGACGACTATAGGGTCGTCCCCACGACCCCGGGCCAAAGTTGACCAGCCGCCGACATGTCCGACGACTATAGGGTCGCCCCCACGACCCCGGGACTAGATTGGCCCGCCACCGTCATGTCCGACGATTATAGGGTCGTCCCCACGACCCCGGGCAAAGTTGGCCAGCCGCCGTAATGTCCAACGACTATTGGGTCGTCCCCACGACCCCGGGACTAGATTGGCCCGCCACCGTCAAGTCCGACGACTATAGGGTCGTCCCCACGACCCCGGGCAAATTTGGCAAGCCGCCGACATGTCCGACGACTATTGGGTCGTCCCCACGACCCCGGGACTAGATTGGTCCGCCACCGTCATGTCCGACGACTATAGGGTCGTCCCCAAGGCCCCGGGCAAATTTGGCAAGCCGCCGACATGTCCGACGACTATTGGGTCGTCCCCACGACCCCGGGACTAGATTGGTCCGCCACCGTCATGTCCGACGACAATAGGGTCGTCCCCACGACCCCGGGACTAGATTGGCCCGCCACCGTCCAGTCCGACGACTATAGGATCGTCTCCACGACCACGGCCAAAGTTGGCCAGCTGCCGATATGTCCAACGACTATTGGGTCGTCCCCACGACCACGGGCCAAAGTTAGCCAGCCGCAGACATGTCCGACGACTATAGGGTCGTCCCCACGACCCCGGGACAAGCTTGGCCAGCCGCCGACATTTCCGACGACTATAGAGTCGTCCCCACGACACCGGGCCAAAGTTGGCCGGCCGCCGACATGTCCGACCACTATTGGGTCGTCCCCACGACCACGGGCCAAAGTTGGCCAGCCGCCGACATGTCCGACGACTATAGGGTCGTCCCCACGACCCCGGGCCAAAGATGTCCAGCCGCCGTCTTGTCCGACGCCTATAGGGTCGTCCCCACGACCCCGGGACTAGATTGGCCCGCCACCGTCATGTCCAACGACTATAGGGTCGTCCCCACCGCCACGGGCCAAAGTTGGCCAGCCGCCGACATGTCCGACGATTATTGGATCGTCCCCACGACCCCGGGCCAAAGTTGGCCAGCCGCCGACATGTCCGACGACTATAGGGTCGTCCCCACGACCCCGAGACTAGATTGGCCCGCTACCGTCATGTCCGACGACTATAGGGTCGTCCCCACGACCCCGGGACAAGGTTGGCCCGCCGCCGACATGTCCGACGAATATAGGGCCGTACCCACGACCCCGGGACTAGGCTGACAAGCCGCCAACATGTCCGACGACTATAGGGTCGTACCCACGACCCCGGGCCAAAGTTGGTCAGCCGCCGAAATGTCCGACGACTATAGGGTCGTCCCCACCGCCACGGGCCAAAGTTGGCCAGCCGCCGACATGTCCGACGATTATTGGATCGTCCCCACGACCCCGGGCCAAAGTTGGCCAGCCGCCGACATGTCCGACGACTATAGGGTCGTCCCCACGACCCCGGGACTACATTGGCCCGCCACCGTCAAGTCCGACGACTATAGGGTCGTCCACAGGACCTCGGGTCTAGATTGGCCCGCCACCGTCAAGTCCGACGACTATAGGGTCGTCCCCACGACCCCGGGCCAAAGTTGGCAATCCGCCGAAATGTCCGACGACTGTAGGGTCGTCCCCACGACCCCGGGACTAGATTGGCCCGCTACCGTCATGTCCGACGACAATAGGGTCGTCCCCACGACCCCGGGTCCAGGTTGGCCAGCCACCGACATTTCCGACGACTGTAGGATCGTCCCCACGACCCCGGGACTAGATTGGCCCGCCACCGTCAAGTCCGACGACTATAGGGTCGTCCCCACGACCCCGGGCCAAAGATGTCCAGCCGCCGTCTTGTCCGACGACTATAGGGTCGTCCCCACGACCCCGGGACTAGATTGGCCCGCCACCGTCATGTCCAACGACTATAGGGTCGTCCCCACAACCACGGGCCAAAGTTGGCCAGCCGCCGACATATCCGACGACTATCGGGTCGTCCCCACGACCACGGGCCAAAGTTGGCCAGCCGCCGACATGTCCGACGACTATAGGGTCGTCCCCACGACCCCGGGTCTAGATTGGTCCGCCACCGTCTTGTCCGACGACTATAGGGTCGTCCCCACGACCCCGGGCCAAAGTTGACCAGCCGCCGACATGTCCGACGACTATAGGGTCGCCCCCACGACCCCGGGACTAGATTGGCCCGCCACCGTCATGTCCGACGATTATAGGGTCGTCCCCACGACCGCGAGACTAGATTGGCCCGCCACCGTCATGTCCGACGACAATAGGGACGTCCCCACGACCCCGGGTCCAGGTTGGCCAGCCGCCGACATTTCCGACGACTATAGAGTCATCCCCAAGACCCCGGGCCAAAGTTGGCCAGCCGCCGACATGTCCGACGACAATAGGGTCGTCCCCACGACCCCGAGACGAGATTGGCCGGCCACCGACAAGTCCGACGACCTCGGGACTAGGTTGGCCAGCCGCCGACATGTCCGACGACTATAGGGTCGTCCCGACGACCCCGGGCCAATGTTGGCCAATCGCCAACATGTCCGACGGCTATAGGGTCGTCCCTACGACCCCGGGACTAGATTGGCCCGCCACCGTCATGTCCAACGACTATAGGGTCGTCCCCACGACCATGGGCCAAAGTTGGCCAGCTGCCGATATGTCCAACGACTATTGCGTCGTCCCCACGACCCCGGGACTAGTTTGGCCCGCCACCGTCAAGTCCGACGACTATAGGGTCGTCCCCACGACCCCGGGACTAGATTGTCCCGCCACCGTCATGTCCAACGACTATAGGGTCGTCCCCACGACCCCGGGCCAAAGTTGGCCAATCGCCAACATGTCCGACGACTATAGGGTCGTCCGTACGACCCCGGGAATAGATTGGCCCGCCACCGTCATGTCCGACGACAATAGGGTCGTCCCCACGACCCCGGGTCTAGGTTGGCCAGCCGCCGACATGTCCGACGACTATAGAGTCGTCCCCACGACACCGGGCCAAAGTTGGCTAGCCGCTGACATGTCCAACGACTATAGGGTCGTCCCCACGACCACGGGCCAAAGTTGGCCCGCCGCCGACATGTCGGACGACTATTGGATCGTCCCCACGACCACGGGCCAAAGTTGGCCAGCCGCCGACATGTCCGACGACTATAGGGTCGTCCCCACGACCCCGGGACTAGATTGGTCCGCCACCGTCATGTCCGACGACTATAGGGTCGTCCCCACGAACCCGGGCCAAAGTTGGCAAGCCGCCGAAATGTCCGACGACTATAGGGTCGTCCCCACGACCCCGGGACTAGATTGGCCCGCCACCGTCAAGTCCGACGACTATAGGATCGTCTCCACGACCACGGGCCAAAGTTGGCCAGCCGCCGACATGTCCGTCGACTATAGGGTCGTCCCCACGACCCCGGGCCAATGTTGGCCAATCGCCAACATGTCCGACGACTATAGGGTCGTCCGTACGACCCCGGGAATAGATTGGCCCGCCACCGTCATGTCCAACGACTATAGGGTCGTCCCCACGACCCCGGGACTAGGTTGACAAGCCGCCGAAATGTCCGACGACTATAGGGTCGTCCCCACGACCCCGGGACTAGATTGGCCCGCCACCGTCATGTCCGACGATTATAGGGTCGTCCCCACGACCCCGGGACAAGGTTGGCCCGCCGCCGACTTGTCCGACGACTATAGGGTCGTACCCACGACCCCGGGCCAAAGGTGGCATGCCGCCGAAATGTCCGACGACTATAGGGTCGTCCCCACGACCCCGGGCCAAAGTTGGCAAGCCGCCGAAATGTCCGACGACTATAGGGTCGTCCCCACGACCCCGGGACTAGATTGGCCCGCCACCATCATGTCCGACGACTATAAGGTCGTCCCCACGACCCCGGGACAAGGTTGGCCCGCCGCCGACTTGTCCGACGACTATAGGGTCGTACCCACGACCCCGGGACTAGGCTGACAAGCCGCCAACATGTCCGACGACTATAGGGTCGTCCCGACGACCCCGGGCCAATGTTGGCCAATCGCCAACATGTCCGACGACTATAGGGTCGTCCCTACGACCCCGGGACTATATTGGCCCGCCACCGTCATGTCCAACGACTATAGGGTCGTCCCCACGACCATGGGCCAAAGTTGGCCAGCTGCCGATATGTCCAACGACTATTGGGTCGTCCCCACGACCCCGGGACTAGTTTGTCCCGCCACCGTCAAGTCCGACGACTATAGGGTCGTCCCCACGACCCCGGGACTAGATTGTCCCGCCACCGTCATGTCCAACGACTATAGGGTCGTCCCGACGACCCCGGGCCAAAGTTGGCCAATCGCCAACATGTCCGACGACTATAGGGTCGTCCGTACGACCCCGGGAATAGATTTGCCCGCCACCGTCATGTCCGACGACAATAGGGTCGTCCCCACGACCCCGGGTCTAGGTTGGCCAGCCGCCGACATGTCCGACGACTATAGAGTCGTCCCCACGACACCGGGCCAAAGTTGGCTAGCCGCTGACATGTCCAACGACTATAGGGTCGTCCCCACGACCACGGGCCAAAGTTGGCCAGCCGCCGACATGTCCGACGACTATTGGATCGTCCCCACGACCACGGGCCAAAGTTGGCCAGCCGCCGACATGTCCGACGACTATTGGATCGTCCCCACGACCACGGGCCAATGTTGGCCAGCCGCCGACATGTCCGACGACTATAGGGTCGTCCCCACGACCCCGGGGCTAGATTGGTCCGCCACCGTCATGTCCGACGACTATAGGGTCGTCCCCACGACACCGGGCCAAAGTTGGCACGCCGCCGAAATGTCCGACGACTGTAGGGTCGTCCCCACAACCCCGGGACTAGATTGGCCCGCCACCGTCAAGTCCGACGACTATAGGATCGTCTCCACGACCACGGGCCAAAGTTGGCCAGCCGCCGACATGTCCGTCGACTATAGGGTCGTCCCCACGACCCCGGGCCAATGTTGGCCAATCGCCGACATGTCCGACGACTATAGGGTCTTCCCTACGACCCCGGGACTAGATTGGCGCGCCACCGACATGTCCAACGACTATAGGGTCGTCCCCACGACCATGGGCCAAAGTTGGCCAGCCGCCGTAATGTCCAACGACTATTGGGTCGTCCCCACGACCCCGGGACTAGATTGGCCCGCCACCGTCAAGTCCGACGACTATAGGGTCGTCCCCACGACCCCGGGCAAATTTGGCAAGCCGCCGACATATCCGACGACTATAGGGTCGTCCCCACAACCCCGGGAGTAGATTGGCCCGCCACCGTCAAGTCCGACGACTATAAGGTCGTCCCCACGACCCCGGGAAAAGGTTGGCCCGCCGCCGACTTGTCCGACGGCTATAGGGTCGTACCCACGACCCCGGGACTAGGCTGACAAGCCGCCAACATGTCCGACGACTATAGGGTCGTCCCGACGACCCCGGGCCAATGTTGGCCAATCGCCAACATGTCCGACGGCTATAGGGTCGTCCCTACGACCCCGGGACTAGATTGGCCCGCCACCGTCATGTCCAACGACTATAAGGTCGTCCCCACGACCCCGGGAAAAGGTTGGCCCGCCGCCGACTTGTCCGACGACTATAGGGTCGTACCCACGACCCCGGGACTAGGCTGACAAGCCGCCAACATGTCCGACGACTATAGGGTCGTCCCGACGACCCCGGGCCAATGTTGGCCAATCGCCAACATGTCCGACGGCTATAGGGTCGTCCCTACGACCCCGGGACTAGATTGGCCCGCCACCGTCATGTCCAACGACTATAGGGTCGTCCCCACGACCATGGGCCAAAGTTGGCCAGCTGCCGATATGTCCAACGACTATTGGGTCGTCCCCACGACCCCGGGACTAGTTTGGCCCGCCACCGTCAAGTCCGACGATTATAGGGTCGTCCCCACGACCCCGGGACAAGTTTGGCCCGCCGCCGACTTGTCCGACGAATATAGGGTCGTACCCACGACCCCGGGCCAAAGGTGGCATGCCGCCGAAATGTCCGACGACTATAGGGTCGTCCCCACGACCCCGGGCCAAAGTTGGCAAGCCGCCGAAATGTCCGACGACTATAGGGTCGTCCCCACGACCCCGGGACTAGATTGGCCCGCCAACATCATGTCCGACGACTATAAGGTCGTCCCCACGACCCCGGGAAAAGGTTGGCCCGCCGCCGACTTGTCCGACGACTATAGGGTCGTACCCACGACCCCGGGACTAGGCTGACAAGCCGCCAACATGTCCGACGACTATAGGGTCGTCCCGACGACCCCGGGCCAATGTTGGCCAATCGCCAACATGTCCGACGGCTATAGGGTCGTCCCTACGACCCCGGGACTAGATTGGCCCGCCACCGTCATGTCCAACGACTATAGGGTCGTCCCCACGACCATGGGCCAAAGTTGGCCAGCTGCCGATATGTCCAACGACTATTGCGTCGTCCCCACGACCCCGGGACTAGTTTGGCCCGCCACCGTCAAGTCCGACGACTATAGGGTCGTCCCCACGACCCCGGGACTAGATTGTCCCGCCACCGTCATGTCCAACGACTATAGGGTCGTCCCCACGACCCCGGGCCAAAGTTGGCCAATCGCCAACATGTCCGACGACTATAGGGTCGTCCGTACGACCCCGGGAATAGATTGGCCCGCCACCGTCATGTCCGACGACAATAGGGTCGTCCCCACGACCCCGGGTCTAGGTTGGCCAGCCGCCGACATGTCCGACGACTATAGAGTCGTCCCCACGACACCGGGCCAAAGTTGGCTAGCCGCTGACATGTCCAACGACTATAGGGTCGTCCCCACGACCACGGGCCAAAGTTGGCCCGCCGCCGACATGTCGGACGACTATTGGATCGTCCCCACGACCACGGGCCAAAGTTGGCCAGCCGCCGACATGTCCGACGACTATAGGGTCGTCCCCACGACCCCGGGACTAGATTGGTCCGCCACCGTCATGTCCGACGACTATAGGGTCGTCCCCACGACCCCGGGCCAAAGTTGGCAAGCCGCCGAAATGTCCGACGACTATAGGGTCGTCCCCACAACCCCGGACTAGATTGGCCCGCCACCGTCAAGTCCGACGAGTATAGGATCGTCTCCACGACCACGGGCCAAAGTTGGCCAGCCGCCGACATGTCCGTCGACTATAGGGTCGTCCCCACGACCCCGGGCCAAAGTTGGCAAGCCGCCGAAATGTCCGACGACTGTAGGGTCGTCCCCACGACCGCGGGCCAAAGATGTCCAGCCGCCGTCTTGTCCGACGACTATAGGGTCGTACCCACGAGCCCGGGACTAGATTGGCCCGCCACCGTCATGTCCAACGACTATAGGGTCGTCCCCACGACCCCGGGAGTAGGTTGACAAGCCGCCGAAATGTCCGACGACTATAGGGTCGTCCCCACGACCGCGAGCCAAGGATGTCCAGCCGCCGTCTTGTCCGACGACTATAGGGTCGTCCCCACGACCCCGGGACTAGATTGGCCCGCCACCGTCATGTCCGACGACTATAGGGTCGTCCCCACGACCCCGGGGCAAGGTTGGCCCGCCGCCGACTTGTCCGACGACTATAGGGTCGTACCCACGACCCCGGGACTAGGCTGACAAGCCGCCAACATGTCCGACGACTATAGAGTCGTCCCCACAACCCCGGGCCAATGTTGGCCAATCGCCAACATGTCCGACGACTATAGGGTCGTCCATACGACCCCGGGAATAGATTGGCCCGCCACCGTCATGTCCGAAGACAATAGGGTCGTCCCCACGACCCCGGGTCTAGGTTGGCCAGGCGCCGACATATCCGACGACTATAGAGTCGTCCCCACGACACCGGGCCAAAGTTGGCCAGCCGCTGACATGTCCAACGACTATAGGGTCGTCCCCACGACCACGGGCCAAAGTTGGCCAGCCGTCGACATGTCCGACGACTATTGGATCGTCCCCACGACCACGGGCCAAAGATGGCCAGCCGCCGACATGTCCGACGACTATAGGGTCGCCCCCACGACCCCGGGGCTAGATTGGTCCGCCACCGTCATGTCCGACGACTATAGGGTCGTCCCCACGACCCCGGGACAAAGTTGGCAAGCCGCCGAAATGTCCGACGACTGTAGGGTCGTCCCCACGACCCCGGGACTAGATTGGCCCGCCACCGTGAAGTCCGACGACTATAGGGTCGTCCCCACGACCTCGGGACTAGGTTGGCCAGCCGCCGACATGTCCGACGACTATAGGGTCGTCCCTACGACCCCGGGACTAGATTGGCCCGCCACCGTCATGTCCGAAGACAATAGGGTCGTCCCCACGACCCCGGGTCTAGGTTGGCCAGCCGCCGACATATCCGACGACTATAGAGTCGTCCCCACGACACCGGGCCAAAGTTGGCCAGCCGCTGACATGTCCAACGACTATAGGGTCGTCCCCACGACCACGGGCCAAAGTTGGCCAGCCGTCGACATGTCCGACGACTATTGGATCGTCCCCACGACCACGGGCCAAAGTTGGCCAGCCGCCGACATGTCCGACGACTATAGGGTCGCCCCCACGACACCGGGGCTAGATTGGTCCGCCACCGTCATGTCCGACGACTATAGGGTCGTCCCCACGACCCCGGGCCAAAGTTGGCAAGCCGCCGAAATGTCCGACGACTGTAGGGTCGTCCCCACGACCCCGGGACTAGATTGGCCCGCCACCGTGAAGTCCGACGACTATAGGGTCGTCCCCACGACCTCGGGACTAGCTTGGCCAGCCGCCGACATGTCCGACGACTATAGGGTCGTCCCTACGACCCCGGGACTAGATTGGCCCGCCACCGTCATGTCCGAAGACAATAGGGTCGTCCCCACGACCCCGGGACTAGGTTGGCCCGCCGCCGACTTGTCCGACGACTATAGGGTCGTCCCCACGACCCCGGGACTAGATTGGTCCGCCACCGTCATGTCCGACGACTATAGGGTCGTCCCCACGACCCCGGGCCAAAGTTGGCAACCGCCGAAATGTCCGACGACTGTAGGGTCGTCCCTACGACCCCGGGCCAATGTTGGCCAATCGCCGACATGTCCGACGACTATAGGTCGTCCCTACGACCCCGGGACTAGGTTGGCCCGCCACCGTCATGTCCAACGACTATAGGGTCGTCCCCACGACCATGGGCCAAAGTTGGCCAGCCGCCGTAATGTCCAACGACTATTGGGTCGTCCCCACGACCCCGGGACTAGATTGGCCCGCCACCGTCAAGTCCGACGACTATAGGGTCGTCCCCACGACCCCGGGTAAATTTGGCAAGCCGCCGACATGTCCGACGACTGTAGGGTCGTCCCCACGACCCCGGGACTAGATTGGTCCGCCACCGTCATGTCCGACGACTATAGGGTCGTCCCCACGACCCCGGGCCAAAGTTGGCAAGCCGCCGAAATGTCCGACGACTGTAGGGTCGTCCCCACGACCCCGGGCCAATGTTGGCCAATCGCCGACATGTCCGACGACTATAGAGTCGTCCCTACGACCCCTAGACTAGATTGGCCCGCCACCGTCATGTCCAACGATTATAGGGTCGTCCCCACGACCATGGGCCAAAGTTGGCCAGCCGCCGTAATGTCCAACGACTATTGGGTCGTCCCCACGACCCCGGGACTAGATTGGCCCGCCACCGTCAAGTCCGACGACTATAGGGTCGTCCCCACGACCCCGGGCAAATTTGGCAAGCCGCCGACATGTCCGACGACTATTGGGTCGTCCCCACGACCCCGGGACTAGATTGGTCCGCCACCGTCATGTCCGACGACTATAGGGTCGTCCCCAAGGCCCCGGGCAAATTTGGCAAGCCGCCGACATGTCCGACGACTATTGGGTCGTCCCCACGACCCCGGGACTAGATTGGTCCGCCACCGTCATGTCCGACGACAATAGGGTCGTCCCCACGACCCCGGGACTAGATTGGCCCGCCACCGTCCAGTCCGACGACTATAGGATCGTCTCCACGACCACGGCCAAAGTTGGCCAGCTGCCGATATGTCCAACGACTATTGGGTCGTCCCCACGACCACGGGCCAAAGTTAGCCAGCCGCAGACATGTCCGACGACTATAGGGTCGTCCCCACGACCCCGGGACAAGCTTGGCCAGCCGCCGACATTTCCGACGACTATAGAGTCGTCCCCACGACACCGGGCCAAAGTTGGCCGGCCGCCGACATGTCCGACCACTATTGGGTCGTCCCCACGACCACGGGCCAAAGTTGGCCAGCCGCCGACATGTCCGACGACTATAGGGTCGTCCCCACGACCCCGGGCCAAAGATGTCCAGCCGCCGACTTGTCCGACGCCTATAGGGTCGTCCCCACGACCCCGGGACTAGATTGGCCCGCCACCGTCATGTCCAACGACTATAGGGTCGTCCCCACCGCCACGGGCCAAAGTTGGCCAGCCGCCGACATGTCCGACGATTATTGGATCGTCCCCACGACCCCGGGCCAAAGTTGGCCAGCCGCCGACATGTCCGACGACTATAGGGTCGTCCCCACGACCCCGAGACTAGATTGGCCCGCTACCGTCATGTCCGACGACTATAGGGTCGTCCCCACGACCCCGGGACAAGGTTGGCCCGCCGCCGACATGTCCGACGAATATAGGGCCGTACCCACGACCCCGGGACTAGGCTGACAAGCCGCCAACATGTCCGACGACTATAGGGTCGTACCCACGACCCCGGGCCAAAGTTGGTCAGCCGCCGAAATGTCCGACGACTATAGGGTCGTCCCCACCGCCACGGGCCAAAGTTGGCCAGCCGCCGACATGTCCGACGATTATTGGATCGTCCCCACGACCCCGGGCCAAAGTTGGCCAGCCGCCGACATGTCCGACGACTATAGGGTCGTCCCCACGACCCCGGGACTACATTGGCCCGCCACCGTCAAGTCCGACGACTATAGGGTCGTCCACAGGACCTCGGGTCTAGATTGGCCCGCCACCGTCAAGTCCGACGACTATAGGGTCGTCCCCACGACCCCGGGCCAAAGTTGGCAATCCGCCGAAATGTCCGACGACTGTAGGGTCGTCCCCACGACCCCGGGACTAGATTGGCCCGCTACCGTCATGTCCGACGACAATAGGGTCGTCCCCACGACCCCGGGTCCAGGTTGGCCAGCCACCGACATTTCCGACGACTGTAGGATCGTCCCCACGACCCCGGGACTAGATTGGCCCGCCACCGTCAAGTCCGACGACTATAGGGTCGTCCCCACGACCCCGGGCCAAAGATGTCCAGCCGCCGTCTTGTCCGACGACTATAGGGTCGTCCCCACGACCCCGGGACTAGATTGGCCCGCCACCGTCATGTCCAACGACTATAGGGTCGTCCCCACAACCACGGGCCAAAGTTGGCCAGCCGCCGACATATCCGACGACTATCGGGTCGTCCCCACGACCACGGGCCAAAGTTGGCCAGCCGCCGACATGTCCGACGACTATAGGGTCGTCCCCACGACCCCGGGTCTAGATTGGTCCGCCACCGTCTTGTCCGACGACTATAGGGTCGTCCCCACGACCCCGGGCCAAAGTTGACCAGCCGCCGACATGTCCGACGACTATAGGGTCGCCCCCACGACCCCGGGACTAGATTGGCCCGCCACCGTCATGTCCGACGATTATAGGGTCGTCCCCACGACCGCGAGACTAGATTGGCCCGCCACCGTCATGTCCGACGACAATAGGGACGTCCCCACGACCCCGGGTCCAGGTTGGCCAGCCGCCGACATTTCCGACGACTATAGAGTCATCCCCAAGACCCCGGGCCAAAGTTGGCCAGCCGCCGACATGTCCGACGACAATAGGGTCGTCCCCACGACCCCGAGACGAGATTGGCCGGCCACCGACAAGTCCGACGACCTCGGGACTAGGTTGGCCAGCCGCCGACATGTCCGACGACTATAGGGTCGTCCCCACGACCCCGGGCCAAAGATGTCCAGCCGCCGTCTTGTCCGACGACTATAGGGTCGTCCCCACGACCCCGGGAATAGATTGGCCCGCCACCGTCAAGTCCGACGACCTCGGGACTAGGTTGGCCAGCCGCCGACATGTCCGACGACTATAGGGTCGCCCCCCGACCTCGGGACAAGGTTGGCCAGCCGCCGACATGTCCGACGACTATAGGGTCGTCCCCACGACCCCGGGCCAATGTTGGCCAATCGCCAACATGTCCGACGACTATAGGGTCGTCCGTACGACCCCGGGAATAGATTGGCCCGCCACCGTCATGTCCAACGACTATAGGGTCGTCCCCACGACCCCGGGACTAGGTTGACAAGCCGCCGAAATGTCCGACGACTATAGGGTCGTCCCCACGACCCCGGGACTAGATTGGCCCGCCACCGTCATGTCCGACGATTATAGGGTCGTCCCCACGACCCCGGGACAAGGTTGGCCCGCCGCCGACTTGTCCGACGACTATAGGGTCGTACCCACGACCCCGGGCCAAAGGTGGCATGCCGCGGAAATGTCCGACGACTATAGGGTCGTCCCCACGACCCCGGGCCAAAGTTGGCAAGCCGCCGAAATGTCCGACGACTATAGGGTCGTCCCCACGACCCCGGGACTAGATTGGCCACCCACCATCATGTCCGACGACTATAAGGTCGTCCCCACGACCCCGGGACAAGGTTGGCCCGCCGCCGACTTGTCCGACGACTATAGGGTCGTACCCACGACCCCGGGACTAGGCTGACAAGCCGCCAACATGTCCGACGACTATAGGGTCGTCCCGACGACCCCGGGCCAATGTTGGCCAATCGCCAACATGTCCGACGACTATAGGGTCGTCCCTACGACCCCGGGACTAGATTGGCCCGCCACCGTCATGTCCAACGACTATAGGGTCGTCCCCACGACCATGGGCCAAAGTTGGCCAGCTGCCGATATGTCCAACGACTATTGGGTCGTCCCCACGACCCCGGGACTAGTTTGTCCCGCCACCGTCAAGTCCGACGACTATAGGGTCGTCCCCACGACCCCGGGACTAGATTGTCCCGCCACCGTCATGTCCAACGACTATAGGGTCGTCCCCACGACCCCGGGCCAAAGTTGGCCAATCGCCAACATGTCCGACGACTATAGGGTCGTCCGTACGACCCCGGGAATAGATTTGCCCGCCACCGTCATGTCCGACGACAATAGGGTCGTCCCCACGACCCCGGGACAAAGTTGGCAAGCCGCCGAAATGTCCGACGACTATAGGGTCGTCCCCACGACCCCGGGCCAAAGTTGGCAAGCCGCTGACATGTCCAACGACTATAGGGTCGTCCCCACGACCACGGGCCAAAGTTGGCCAGCCGTCGACATGTCCGACGACTATTGGATCGTCCCCACGACCACGGGCCAAAGATGGCCAGCCGCCGACATGTCCGACGACTATAGGGTCGCCCCCACGACCCCGGGGCTAGATTGGTCCGCCACCGTCATGTCCGACGACTATAGGGTCGTCCCCACGACCCCGGGACAAAGTTGGCAAGCCGCCGAAATGTCCGACGACTGTAGGGTCGTTCCCACGACCCCGGGACTAGATTGGCCCGCCACCGTGAAGTCCGACGACTATAGGGTCGTCCCCACGACCCCGGGACTAGATTGGCCCGCCACCGTGAAGTCCGACGACTATAGGGTCGTCCCCACGACCTCGGGACTAGGTTGGCCAGCCGCCGACATGTCCGACGACTATAGGGTCGTCCCTACGACCCCGGGACTAGATTGGCCCGCCACCGTCATGTCCGAAGACAATAGGGTCGTCCCCACGACCCCGGGTCTAGGTTGGCCAGCCGCCGACATATCCGACGACTATAGAGTCGTCCCCACGACACCGGGCCAAAGTTGGCCAGCCGCTGACATGTCCAACGACTATAGGGTCGTCCCCACGACCACGGGCCAAAGTTGGCCAGCCGTCGACATGTCCGACGACTATTGGATCGTCCCCACGACCACGGGCCAAAGTTGGCCAGCCGCCGACATGTCCGACGACTATAGGGTCGCCCCCACGACACCGGGGCTAGATTGGTCCGCCACCGTCATGTCCGACGACTATAGGGTCGTCCCCACGACCCCGGGCCAAAGTTGGCAAGCCGCCGAAATGTCCGACGACTGTAGGGTCGTCCCCACGACCCCGGGACTAGATTGGCCCGCCACCGTGAAGTCCGACGACTATAGGGTCGTCCCCACGACCCCGGGACTAGATTGGCCCGCCACCGTCAAGTCCGACGACTATAGGATCGTCTCCACGACCACGGGCCAAAGTTGGCCAGCCGCCGACATGTCCGTCGACCATAGGGTCGTCCCCACGACCCCGGGCCAATGTTGGCCAATCGCCAACATGTCCGACGACTATAGGGTCGTCCGTACGACCCCGGGAATAGATTGGCCCGCCACCGTCATGTCCAACGACTATAGGGTCGTCCCCACGACCCCGGGACTAGGTTGACAAGCCGCCGAAATGTCCGACGACTATAGGGTCGTCCCCACGACCCCGGGACTAGATTGGCCCGCCACCGTCATGTCCGACGATTATAGGGTCGTCCCCACGACCCCGGGTCCAGGTTGGCCAGCCGCCGACATTTCCGACGACTATAGAGTCATCCCCAAGACCCCGGGCCAAAGTTGGCCAGCCGCCGACATGTCCGACGACAATAGGGTCGTCCCCACGACACCGAGACGAGATTGGCCGGCCACCGACAAGTCCGACGACCTCGGGACTAGGTTGGCCAGCCGCCGACATGTCCGACGACTATAGGGTCGTCCCCACGACCCCGGGACTAGGTTGACCCGCCGCTGACTTGTCCGACGACTAAAGGGTCGTCCCCACAACCGCGGGACTACGTTGGTTCGCCGCCGACTTGTCCGACGACTATAGGGTCGTCCCCACGACCCCGGGCCAAAGTTGGCAAGCTGCCGACTTGTCCGACGACTATAGGGTTGTCCCCACGACCCCGGGACTAGGTAGACCCGCCGCCGATATGTCCCACGACTATAGAGTCGTCCCCACGACCCCGGGACTAGATTGGCCCGCCACCGTCTTGCCCGACGACTATAGGGTCGTCCCCACGACCCCGGGACTAGATTGGCCCGCCACCGTCATGTCCGACGACTATACGGTCGTCCCCACGACCCAGGGACAAGGTTGGCCCGCCGCCGACTTGTCCGACGACTATAGGTTCGTACCCACGACCCCGGGACTAGATTGGCCCGCCACCGTCATGTCCAACGACTATAGGGTCGTCCCCACGACCCCGGGACTAGGTTGACAAGCCGCCGAAATGTCCGACGACTATAGGGTCGTCCCCACGACCCCGGGACTAGATTGGCCCGCCACCGTCATGTCCGACAACTATCGGATCGTCCCCACGACCACGGGACAAGCTTGGCCCGCCGCCGACTTGTACGACGACTATAGGGTCGTCCCCACGACCCCGGGACTAGATTGGCCCGCCACCGTCATGTCCAACGACTATAGGGTCGTCCCCACGACCCCGGGACTAGGTTGACAAGCCGCCAACATGTCCGACGACTATAGGGTCGTCCCCACGACCCCGGGCCAAAGTTGGCCAGCCTCCGTAATGTCCAACGACTATTGGGTCGTCCCCACGACCCCGGGACTAGATTGGCCCGCCACCGTCAAGTCCGACGACTATAGGGTCGTCCCCACGACCCCGGGCAAATTTGGCAAGCCGCCGACTTGTCCGACGACTATAGGGTTGTCCCCACGACCCCGGGACTAGGTAGACCCGCCGCCGACGTGTCCGACAACTATAGGGTCGTCCCCACGACCCCGGGACTAGATTGGCCCGCCACCGTCATGTCCGACGTCTATAGGGTCGTCCCCACGACCCCGGGACTAGGTTGGCTCGCCGCAGACTTGTCCGACGACTATAGGCTCGTCCCCACGACCCCGGGTCAAAGTTGGCCAGCCGCCGATATGTCCGACGACTATAGAGTCGTCCCCACGACCCCGGGAATATATTGGCCCGCCACCGTCTTGTCCGACGATTATAGGGTCGTCCCCACGACCACAGGCCAAACATGGCCAGCCGCTGACTTGTCCGACGACTAAAGGGTCGTCCCCACAACCGCGGGACTACGTTGGCTCGCCGCCGACTTGTCCGACGACTAAAGGGTCGTCCCCACAACCGCGGGACTACGTTGGCTCGCCGCCGACTTGTCCGACGACTATAGGGTCGTCCCCACGACCCCGGGCCAAAGTTGGCCAGCCGCCGACATGTCCGACGACTATAGGGTCGTCCCCACGACCCCGGGCCAAAGTTGGCCAGCCGCCGACATGTCCGACGACTATAGGATCGTCTCCACGACCACGGCCCAAAGTTGGCCAGCTGCCGATATGTCCAACGACTATTGGGTCGTCCCCACGACCCCGGGCCAAAGTTGGCAAGCCACCAACATGTCCGACGACTATAGGGTCGTCCCCACGACCCCGGGACAAGCTTGGCCAGCCGCCGACATTTCCGACGACTATAGAGTCGTCCCCACGACACCGGGCCAAAGTTGGCCAGCCGCCGTCATGTCCGACGACAATAGGGTCGTCCCCACGACCCCGGGTCCAGGTTGGCCAGCCGCCGACATTTCCGACGACTATAGAGTCGTCCCCACGACACCGGGCCAAAGTTGGCCGGCCGCCGACATGTCCGACCACTATTGGGTCGTCCCCACGACCACGGGCCAAAGTTGGCCAGCCGCCGACATGTCCGACGATTATAGGGTCGTCCCCACGACCCCGGGCCAAAGATGTCCAGCCGCCGTCTTGTCCGACGCCTATAGGGTCGTCCCCACGACCCCGGGACTAGATTGGCCCGCCACCGTCATGTCCAACGACTATAGGGTCGTCCCCACCGCCACGGGCCAAAGTTGGCCAGCCGCCGACATGTCCGACGATTATTGGATCGTCCCCACGACCCCGGGCCAAAGTTGGCCAGCCGCCGACATGTCCGACGACTATAGGGTCGTCCCCACGACCCCGAGACTAGATTGGCCCGCTACCGTCATGTCCGACGACAATAGGGTCGTCCCCACGACCCCGGGTCCAGGTTGGCCAGCCGCCGACATTTCCGACGACTATAGAGTCGTCCCCACGACACCGGGCCAAAGTTGTCCAGCCGCCGACATGTCCGACGACTATAGGGTCGTCCCCACGACCCCGGGACAAGGTTGGCCCGCCGCCGACATGTCCGACGAATATAGGGCCGTACCCACGACCCCGGGACTAGGCTGACAAGCCGCCAACATGTCCGACGACTATAGGGTCGTACCCACGACCCCGGGCCAAAGTTGGTCAGCCGCCGAAATGTCCGACGACTATAGGGTCGTCCCCACCGCCACGGGCCAAAGTTGGCCAGCCGCCGACATGTCCGACGATTATTGGATCGTCCCCACGACCCCGGGCCAAAGTTGGCCAGCCGCCGACGTGTCCGACGACTATAGGGTCGTCCCCACGACCCCGGGACTACATTGGCCCGCCACCGTCAAGTCCGACGACTATAGGGTCGTCCACAGGACCTCGGGTCTAGATTGGCCCGCCACCGTCAAGTCCGACGACTATAGGGTCGTCCCCACGACCCCGGGCCAAAGTTGGCAATCCGCCGAAATGTCCGACGACTGTAGGGTCGTCCCCACGACCCCGGGACTAGATTGGCCCGCCACCGTCATGTCCGACGACAATAGGGTCGTCCCCACGACCCCGGGTCCAGGTTGGCCAGCCGCCGACATTTCCGACGACTGTAGGATCGTCCCCACGACCCCGGGACTAGATTGGCCCGCCACCGTCAAGTCCGACGACTATAGGGTCGTCCCCACGACCCCGGGCCAAAGATGTCCAGCCGCCGTCTTGTCCGACGACTATAGGGTCGTCCCCACGACCACGGGCCAAAGTTGGCCAGCCGCCGACATGTCCGACGACTATAGGGTCGTCCCCACGACCCCGGGTCTAGATAGGTCCGCCACCGTCTTGTCCGACGACTATAGGGTCGTCCCCACGACCCCGGGCCAAAGTTGACCAGCCGCCGACATGTCCGACGACTATAGGGTCGTCCCCACGACCCCGGGACTAGATTGGCCCGCCACCGTCATGTCCGACGATTATAGGGTCGTCCCCACGACCGCGAGACTAGATTGGCCCGCCACCGTCATGTCCGACGACAATAGGGACGTCCCCACGACCCCGGGTCCAGGTTGGCCAGCCGCCGACATTTCCGACGACTATAGAGTCATCCCCAAGACCCCGGGCCAAAGTTGGCCAGCCGCCGACATGTCCGACGACAATAGGGTCGTCCCCACGACACCGAGACGAGATTGGCCGGCCACCGACAAGTCCGACGACCTCGGGACTAGGTTGGCCAGCCGCCGACATGTCCGACGACTATAGGGTCGTCCCCACGACCCCGGGCCAAAGATGTCCAGCCGCCGTCTTGTCCGACGACTATAGGATCGTCCCCACGACCCCGGGACTAGATTGGCCCGCCACCGTCAAGTCCGACGACCTCGGGACTAGGTTGGCCAGCCGCCGACATGTCCGACGACTATAGGGTCGCCCCCCGACCTCGGGACAAGGTTGGCCCGCCGCCGACTTGTCCGACGACTATAGGGTCGTACCCACGACCCCGGGACTAGGCTGACAAGCCGCCAACATGTCCGACGACTATAGGGTCGTCCCCACGACCATGGGCCAAAGTTGGCCAGCTGCCGATATGTCCAACGACTATTGGGTCGTCCCCACGACCCCGGGACTAGTTTGGCCCGCCACCGTCAAGTCCGACGACTATAGGGTCGTCCCCACGACCCCGGGACTAGATTGTCCCGCCACCGTCATGTCCAACGACTATAGGGTCGTCCCCACGACCCCGGGCCAAAGTTGGCCAATCGCCAACATGTCCGACGACTATAGGGTCGTCCGTACGACCCCGGGAATAGATTGGCCCGCCACCGTCATGTCCGACGACAATAGGGTCGTCCCCACGACCCCGGGTCTAGGTTGGCCAGCCGCCGACATGTCCGACGACTATAGAGTCGTCCCCACGACACCGGGCCAAAGTTGGCCGGCCGCTGACATGTCCAACGACTATAGGGTCGTCCCCACGACCACGGGCCAAAGTTGGCCAGTCGCCGACATGTCCGACGACTATTGGATCGTCCCCACGACACCGGGCCAAAGTTGGCTAGCCGCTGACATGTCCAACGACTATAGGGTCGTCCCCACGACCACGGGCCAAAGTTGGCCCGCCGCCGACATGTCGGACGACTATTGGATCGTCCCCACGACCCCGGGCCAATGTTGGCCAATCGCCAACATGTCCGACGACTATAGGGTCGTCCATACGACCCCGGGCATAGATTGGCCCGCCACCGTCATGTCCGAAGACAATAGGGTCGTCCCCACGACCCCGGGTCTAGGTTGGCCAGCCGCCGACATATCCGACGACTATAGAGTCGTCCCCACGACACCGGGCCAAAGTTGGCCAGCCGCTGACATGTCCAACGACTATAGGGTCGTCCCCACGACCACGGGCCAAAGTTGGCCAGCCGTCGACATGTCCGACGACTATTGGATCGTCCCCACGACCACGGGCCAAAGATGGCCAGCCGCCGACATGTCCGACGACTATAGGGTCGCCCCCACGACCCCGGGGCTAGATTGGTCCGCCACCGTCATGTCCGACGACTATAGGGTCGTCCCCACGACCCCGGGACAAAGTTGGCAAGCCGCCGAAATGTCCGACGACTGTACGGTCGTCCCCACGACCCCGGGACTAGATTGGCCCGCCACCGTGAAGTCCGACGACTATAGGGTCGTCCCCACGACCCCGGGACTAGATTGGCCCGCCACCGTGAAGTCCGACGACTATAGGGTCGTCCCCACGACCTCGGGACTAGGTTGGCCAGCCGCCGACATGTCCGACGACTATAGGGTCGTCCCTACGACCCCGGGACTAGATTGGCCCGCCACCGTCATGTCCGAAGACAATAGGGTCGTCCCCACGACCCCGGGTCTAGGTTGGCCAGCCGCCGACATATCCGACGACTATAGAGTCGTCCCCACGACACCGGGCCAAATTTGGCCAGCCGCTGACATGTCCAACGACTATAGGGTCGTCCCCACGACCACGGGCCAAAGTTGGCCAGCCGTCGACATGTCCGACGACTATTGGATCGTCCCCACGACCACGGGCCAAAGTTGGCCAGCCGCCGACATGTCCGACGACTATAGGGTCGCCCCCACGACACCGGGGCTAGATTGGTCCGCCACCGTCATGTCCGACGACTATAGGGTCGTCCCCACGACCCCGGGCCAAAGTTGGCAAGCCGCCGAAATGTCCGACGACTGTAGGGTCGTCGCCACGACCCCGGGACTAGATTGGCCCGCCACCGTGAATTCCGACGACTATAGGGTCGTCCCCACGACCTCGGGACTAGGTTGGCCAGCCGCCGACATGTCCGACGACTATAGGGTCGTCCCTACGACCCCGGGACTAGATTGGCCCGCCACCGTCATGTCCGAAGACAATAGGGTCGTCCCCACGACCCCGGGTCTAGGTTGGCCAGCCGCCGACATATCCGACGACTATAGAGTCGTCCCCACGACACGGGGACAAAGTTGGCCAGCCGCTGGCATGTCCAACGACTATAGGGTCGTACCCACGACCCCGGGACTAGATTGGCCCGCCACCGTCATGTCCGACGATTATAGGGTCGTCCCCACGACCCCGGGACAAGGTTGGCCCGCCGCCGACTTGTCCGACGACTATAGGGTCGTACCCACGACCCCGGGCCAAAGGTGGCATGCCGCCGAAATGTCCGACGACTATAGGGTCGTCCCCACGACCCCGGGCCAAAGTTGGCAAGCCGCCGAAATGTCCGACGACTATAGGGTCGTCCCCACGACCCCGGGACTAGATTGGCCCGCCACCATCATGTTCGACGACTATAAGGTCGTCCCCACGACCCCGGGACAAGGTTGGCCCGCCGCCGACTTGTCCGACGACTATAGGGTCGTACCCACGACCCCGGGACTAGGCTGACAAGCCGCCAACATGTCCGACGACTATAGGGTCGTCCCCACGACCATGGGCCAAAGTTGGCCAGCTGCCGATATGTCCAACGACTATTGGGTCGTCCCCACGACCCCGGGACTAGTTTGGCCCGCCACCGTCAAGTCCGACGACTATAGGGTCGTCCCCACGACCCCGGGACTAGATTGTCCCGCCACCGTCATGTCCAACGACTATAGGGTCGTCCCCACGACCCCGGGCCAAAGTTGGCCAATCGCCAACATGTCCGACGACTATAGGGTCGTCCGTACGACCCCGGGAATAGATTGGCCCGCCACCGTCATGTCCGACGACAATAGGGTCGTCCCCACGACCCCGGGTCTAGGTTGGCCAGCCGCCGACATGTCCGACGACTATAGAGTCGTCCCCACGACACCGGGCCAAAGTTGGCCAGCCGCTGACATGTCCAACGACTATAGGGTCGTCCCCACGACCACGGGCCAAAGTTGGCCAGTCGCCGACATGTCCGACGACTATTGGATCGTCCCCACGACCACGGGCCAAAGTTGGCCAGCCGCCGACATGTCCGACGACTATAGGGTCGTCCCCACGACCCCGGGACTAGATTGGTCCGCCACCGTCATGTCCGACGACTATAGGGTCGTCACCACGACCCCGGGCCAAAGTTGGCAAGCCGCCGAAATGTCCGACGACTGTAGGGTCGTCCCCACGACCCCGGGACTAGATTGGCCCGCCACCGTGAAGTCCGACGACTATAGGGTCGTCCCCACGACCTCGGGACTAGTTTGGCCAGCCGCCGACATGTCCGACGACTATAGGGTCGTCCCCACGACCCCGGGCCAATGTTGGCCATTCGCCGACATGTCCGACGACTATAGGGTCGTCCCGACGACCCCGGGCCAATGTTGGCCAATCGCCAACATGTCCGACGGCTATAGGGTCGTCCCTACGACCCCGGGACTAGATTGGCCCGCCACCGTCATGTCCAACGACTATAGGGTCGTCCCCACGACCATGGGCCAAAGTTGGCCAGCTGCCGATATGTCCAACGACTATTGCGTCGTCCCCACGACCCCGGGACTAGTTTGGCCCGCCACCGCCAAGTCCGACGACTATAGGGTCGTCCCCACGACCCCGGGACTAGATTGTCCCGCCACCGTCATGTCCAACGACTATAGGGTCGTCCCCACGACCCCGGGCCAAAGTTGGCCAATCGCCAACATGTCCGACGACTATAGGGTCGTCCGTACGACCCCGGGAATAGATTGGCCCGCCACCGTCATGTCCGACGACAGTAGGGTCGTCCCCACGACCCCGGGTCTAGGTTGGCCAGCCGCCGACATGTCCGACGACTATAGAGTCGTCCCCACGACACCGGGCCAAAGTTGGCTAGCCGCTGACATGTCCAACGACTATAGGGTCGTCCCCACGACCACGGGCCAAAGTTGGCCCGCCGCCGACATGTCGGACGACTATTGGATCGTCCCCACGACCACGGGCCAAAGTTGGCCAGCCGCCGACATGTCCGACGACTATAGGGTCGTCCCCACGACCCCGGGACTAGATTGGTCCGCCACCGTCATGTCCGACGACTATAGGGTCGTCCCCACGACCCCGGGCCAAAGTTGGCAAGCCGCCGAAATGTCCGACGACTATAGGGTCGTCCCCACAACCCCGGACTAGATTGGCCCGCCACCGTCAAGTCCGACGAGTATAGGATCGTCTCCACGACCACGGGCCAAAGTTGGCCAGCCGCCGACATGTCCGTCGACTATAGGGTCGTCCCCACGACCCCGGGCCAAAGTTGGCAAGCCGCCGAAATGTCCGACGACTGTAGGGTCGTCCCCACGACCGCGAGCCAAGGATGTCCAGCCGCCGTCTTGTCCGACGACTATAGGGTCGTCCCCACGACCCCGGGACTAGATTGGCCCGCCACCGTCATGTCCGACGACTATAGGTTCGTACCCACGACCCCGGGACTAGATTGGCCCGCCACCGTCATGTCCAACGACTATAGGGTCGTCCCCACGACCCCGGGACTAGGTTGACCAGCCGCCGAAATGTCCGACGACTATAGGGTCGTCCCCACGACCGCGAGCCAAGGATGTCCAGCCGCCGTCTTGTCCGACGACTATAGGGTCGTACCCACGACCCCGGGACTAGATTGGCCCGCCGCCGAAATGTCCGACGACTATAGGGTCGTCCCCACGACCGCGGGCCAAAGATGTCCAGCCGCCGTCTTGTCCGACGACTATAGGGTCGTCCCCATGACCCTGGGACTAGGTTGGCTCGCCGCCGACTTGTCCGACGACTATAGGGTCGTCCCCACGACCCCGGGACTAGGTAGACCCGCCGCCGACGTGTCCGACAACTATAGGGTCGTCCCCACGACGACGGGCCAAAGTTGGCCAACCGCCGACATATCCGACGACTATAGGGTCGTCCCCACGACCCCGGGACTAGGTTGACCCGCCGCTGACTTGTCCGACGACTAAAGGGTCGTCCCCACAACCGCGGGACTACGTTGGCTCGCCGCCGACTTGTCCGACGACTATAGGGTCGTCCCCACGACCCCGGGCCAAAGTTGGCAAGCTGCCGACTTGTCCGACGACTATAGGGTTGTCCCCACGACCCCGGGACTAGGTAGACCCGCCGCCGATATGTCCCACGACTATAGAGTCGTCCCCACGACCCCGGGACTAGATTGGCCCGCCACCGTCTTGCCCGACGACTATAGGGTCGTCCCCACGACCCCGGGACTAGATTGGCCCGCCACCGTCATGTCCGACGACTATACGGTCGTCCCCACGACCCAGGGACAAGGTTGGCCCGCCGCCGACTTGTCCGACGACTATAGGTTCGTACCCACGACCCCGGGACTAGATTGGCCCGCCACCGTCATGTCCAACGACTATAGGGTCGTCCCCACGACCCCGGGACTAGGTTGACAAGCCGCCGAAATGTCCGACGACTATAGGGTCGTCCCCACGACCCCGGGACTAGATTGGCCCGCCACCGTCATGTCCGACAACTATCGGATCGTCCCCACGACCACGGGACAAGCTTGGCCCGCCGCCGACTTGTACGACGACTATAGGGTCGTCCCCACGACCCCGGGACTAGATTGGCCCGCCACCGTCATGTCCAACGACTATAGGGTCGTCCCCACGACCCCGGGACTAGGTTGACAAGCCGCCAACATGTCCGACGACTATAGGGTCGTCCCCACGACCCCGGGCCAAAGTTGGCCAGCCTCCGTAATGTCCAACGACTATTGGGTCGTCCCCACGACCCCGGGACTAGATTGGCCCGCCACCGTCAAGTCCGACGACTATAGGGTCGTCCCCACGACCCCGGGCAAATTTGGCAAGCCGCCGACTTGTCCGACGACTATAGGGTTGTCCCCACGACCCCGGGACTAGGTAGACCCGCCGCCGACGTGTCCGACAACTATAGGGTCGTCCCCACGACCCCGGGACTAGATTGGCCCGCCACCGTCATGTCCGACGTCTATAGGGTCGTCCCCACGACCCCGGGACTAGGTTGGCTCGCCGCAGACTTGTCCGACGACTATAGGCTCGTCCCCACGACCCCGGGTCAAAGTTGGCCAGCCGCCGATATGTCCGACGACTATAGAGTCGTCCCCACGACCCCGGGAATATATTGGCCCGCCACCGTCTTGTCCGACGATTATAGGGTCGTCCCCACGACCACAGGCCAAACATGGCCAGCCGCTGACTTGTCCGACGACTAAAGGGTCGTCCCCACAACCGCGGGACTACGTTGGCTCGCCGCCGACTTGTCCGACGACTAAAGGGTCGTCCCCACAACCGCGGGACTACGTTGGCTCGCCGCCGACTTGTCCGACGACTATAGGGTCGTCCCCACGACCCCGGGCCAAAGTTGGCCAGCCGCCGACATGTCCGACGACTATAGGGTCGTCCCCACGACCCCGGGCCAAAGTTGGCCAGCCGCCGACATGTCCGACGACTATAGGATCGTCTCCACGACCACGGCCCAAAGTTGGCCAGCTGCCGATATGTCCAACGACTATTGGGTCGTCCCCACGACCCCGGGCCAAAGTTGGCAAGCCGCCAACATGTCCGACGACTATAGGGTCGTCCCCACGACCCCGGGACAAGCTTGGCCAGCCGCCGACATTTCCGACGACTATAGAGTCGTCCCCACGACACCGGGCCAAAGTTGGCCAGCCGCCGTCATGTCCGACGACAATAGGGTCGTCCCCACGACCCCGGGTCCAGGTTGGCCAGCCGCCGACATTTCCGACGACTATAGAGTCGTCCCCACGACACCGGGCCAAAGTTGGCCGGCCGCCGACATGTCCGACCACTATTGGGTCGTCCCCACGACCACGGGCCAAAGTTGGCCAGCCGCCGACATGTCCGACGATTATAGGGTCGTCCCCACGACCCCGGGCCAAAGATGTCCAGCCGCCGTCTTGTCCGACGCCTATAGGGTCGTCCCCACGACCCCGGGACTAGATTGGCCCGCCACCGTCATGTCCAACGACTATAGGGTCGTCCCCACCGCCACGGGCCAAAGTTGGCCAGCCGCCGACATGTCCGACGATTATTGGATCGTCCCCACGACCCCGGGCCAAAGTTGGCCAGCCGCCGACATGTCCGACGACTATAGGGTCGTCCCCACGACCCCGAGACTAGATTGGCCCGCTACCGTCATGTCCGACGACAATAGGGTCGTCCCCACGACCCCGGGTCCAGGTTGGCCAGCCGCCGACATTTCCGACGACTATAGAGTCGTCCCCACGACACCGGGCCAAAGTTGTCCAGCCGCCGACATGTCCGACGACTATAGGGTCGTCCCCACGACCCCGGGACAAGGTTGGCCCGCCGCCGACATGTCCGACGAATATAGGGCCGTACCCACGACCCCGGGACTAGGCTGACAAGCCGCCAACATGTCCGACGACTATAGGGTCGTACCCACGACCCCGGGCCAAAGTTGGTCAGCCGCCGAAATGTCCGACGACTATAGGGTCGTCCCCACCGCCACGGGCCAAAGTTGGCCAGCCGCCGACATGTCCGACGATTATTGGATCGTCCCCACGACCCCGGGCCAAAGTTGGCCAGCCGCCGACGTGTCCGACGACTATAGGGTCGTCCCCACGACCCCGGGACTACATTGGCCCGCCACCGTCAAGTCCGACGACTATAGGGTCGTCCACAGGACCTCGGGTCTAGATTGGCCCGCCACCGTCAAGTCCGACGACTATAGGGTCGTCCCCACGACCCCGGGCCAAAGTTGGCAATCCGCCGAAATGTCCGACGACTGTAGGGTCGTCCCCACGACCCCGGGACTAGATTGGCCCGCCACCGTCATGTCCGACGACAATAGGGTCGTCCCCACGACCCCGGGTCCAGGTTGGCCAGCCGCCGACATTTCCGACGACTGTAGGATCGTCCCCACGACCCCGGGACTAGATTGGCCCGCCACCGTCAAGTCCGACGACTATAGGGTCGTCCCCACGACCCCGGGCCAAAGATGTCCAGCCGCCGTCTTGTCCGACGACTATAGGGTCGTCCCCACGACCACGGGCCAAAGTTGGCCAGCCGCCGACATGTCCGACGACTATAGGGTCGTCCCCACGACCCCGGGTCTAGATAGGTCCGCCACCGTCTTGTCCGACGACTATAGGGTCGTCCCCACGACCCCGGGCCAAAGTTGACCAGCCGCCGACATGTCCGACGACTATAGGGTCGTCCCCACGACCCCGGGACTAGATTGGCCCGCCACCGTCATGTCCGACGATTATAGGGTCGTCCCCACGACCGCGAGACTAGATTGGCCCGCCACCGTCATGTCCGACGACAATAGGGACGTCCCCACGACCCCGGGTCCAGGTTGGCCAGCCGCCGACATTTCCGACGACTATAGAGTCATCCCCAAGACCCCGGGCCAAAGTTGGCCAGCCGCCGACATGTCCGACGACAATAGGGTCGTCCCCACGACACCGAGACGAGATTGGCCGGCCACCGACAAGTCCGACGACCTCGGGACTAGGTTGGCCAGCCGCCGACATGTCCGACGACTATAGGGTCGTCCCCACGACCCCGGGACTAGGTTGACCCGCCGCTGACTTGTCCGACGACTAAAGGGTCGTCCCCACAACCGCGGGACTACGTTGGCTCGCCGCCGACTTGTCCGACGACTATAGGGTCGTCCCCACGACCCCGGGCCAAAGTTGGCAAGCTGCCGACTTGTCCGACGACTATAGGGTTGTCCCCACGACCCCGGGACTAGGTAGACCCGCCGCCGATATGTCCCACGACTATAGAGTCGTCCCCACGACCCCGGGACTAGATTGGCCCGCCACCGTCTTGCCCGACGACTATAGGGTCGTCCCCACGACCCCGGGACTAGATTGGCCCGCCACCGTCATGTCCGACGACTATACGGTCGTCCCCACGACCCAGGGACAAGGTTGGCCCGCCGCCGACTTGTCCGACGACTATAGGTTCGTACCCACGACCCCGGGACTAGATTGGCCCGCCACCGTCATGTCCAACGACTATAGGGTCGTCCCCACGACCCCGGGACTAGGTTGACAAGCCGCCGAAATGTCCGACGACTATAGGGTCGTCCCCACGACCCCGGGACTAGATTGGCCCGCCACCGTCATGTCCGACAACTATCGGATCGTCCCCACGACCACGGGACAAGCTTGGCCCGCCGCCGACTTGTACGACGACTATAGGGTCGTCCCCACGACCCCGGGACTAGATTGGCCCGCCACCGTCATGTCCAACGACTATAGGGTCGTCCCCACGACCCCGGGACTAGGTTGACAAGCCGCCAACATGTCCGACGACTATAGGGTCGTCCCCACGACCCCGGGCCAAAGTTGGCCAGCCTCCGTAATGTCCAACGACTATTGGGTCGTCCCCACGACCCCGGGACTAGATTGGCCCGCCACCGTCAAGTCCGACGACTATAGGGTCGTCCCCACGACCCCGGGCAAATTTGGCAAGCCGCCGACTTGTCCGACGACTATAGGGTTGTCCCCACGACCCCGGGACTAGGTAGACCCGCCGCCGACGTGTCCGACAACTATAGGGTCGTCCCCACGACCCCGGGACTAGATTGGCCCGCCACCGTCATGTCCGACGTCTATAGGGTCGTCCCCACGACCCCGGGACTAGGTTGGCTCGCCGCAGACTTGTCCGACGCCTATAGGCTCGTCCCCACGACCCCGGGTCAAAGTTGGCCAGCCGCCGATATGTCCGACGACTATAGAGTCGTCCCCACGACCCCGGGAATATATTGGCCCGCCACCGTCTTGTCCGACGATTATAGGGTCGTCCCCACGACCACAGGCCAAACATGGCCAGCCGCTGACTTGTCCGACGACTAAAGGGTCGTCCCCACAACCGCGGGACTACGTTGGCTCGCCGCCGACTTGTCCGACGACTAAAGGGTCGTCCCCACAACCGCGGGACTACGTTGGCTCGCCGCCGACTTGTCCGACGACTATAGGGTCGTCCCCACGACCCCGGGCCAAAGTTGGCCAGCCGCCGACATGTCCGACGACTATAGGGTCGTCCCCACGACCCCGGGCCAAAGTTGGCCAGCCGCCGACATGTCCGACGACTATAGGATCGTCTCCACGACCACGGCCCAAAGTTGGCCAGCTGCCGATATGTCCAACGACTATTGGGTCGTCCCCACGACCCCGGGCCAAAGTTGGCAAGCCGCCAACATGTCCGACGACTATAGGGTCGTCCCCACGACCCCGGGACAAGCTTGGCCAGCCGCCGACATTTCCGACGACTATAGAGTCGTCCCCACGACACCGGGCCAAAGTTGGCCAGCCGCCGTCATGTCCGACGACAATAGGGTCGTCCCCACGACCCCGGGTCCAGGTTGGCCAGCCGCCGACATTTCCGACGACTATAGAGTCGTCCCCACGACACCGGGCCAAAGTTGGCCGGCCGCCGACATGTCCGACCACTATTGGGTCGTCCCCACGACCACGGGCCAAAGTTGGCCAGCCGCCGACATGTCCGACGATTATAGGGTCGTCCCCACGACCCCGGGCCAAAGATGTCCAGCCGCCGTCTTGTCCGACGCCTATAGGGTCGTCCCCACGACCCCGGGACTAGATTGGCCCGCCACCGTCATGTCCAACGACTATAGGGTCGTCCCCACGACCACGGGCCAAAGTTGGCCAGCCGCCGACATGTCCGACGACTATAGGGTCGTCCCCACGACCCCGGGCCAAAGTTGGCCAGCCGCCGACATGTCCGACGACTATAGGGTCGTCCCCACGACCCCGAGACTAGATTGGCCCGCTACCGTCATGTCCGACGACAATAGGGTCGTCCCCACGACCCCGGGTCCAGGTTGGCCAGCCGCCGACATTTCCGACGACTATAGAGTCGTCCCCACGACACCGGGCCAAAGTTGTCCAGCCGCCGACATGTCCGACGACTATAGGGTCGTCCCCACGACCCCGGGACAAGGTTGGCCCGCCGCCGACATGTCCGACGAATATAGGGCCGTACCCACGACCCCGGGACTAGGCTGACAAGCCGCCAACATGTCCGACGACTATAGGGTCGTACCCACGACCCCGGGCCAAAGTTGGTCAGCCGCCGAAATGTCCGACGACTATAGGGTCGTCCCCACCGCCACGGGCCAAAGTTGGCCAGCCGCCGACATGTCCGACGATTATTGGATCGTCCCCACGACCCCGGGCCAAAGTTGGCCAGCCGCCGACGTGTCCGACGACTATAGGGTCGTCCCCACGACCCCGGGACTACATTGGCCCGCCACCGTCAAGTCCGACGACTATAGGGTCGTCCACAGGACCTCGGGTCTAGATTGGCCCGCCACCGTCAAGTCCGACGACTATAGGGTCGTCCCCACGACCCCGGGCCAAAGTTGGCAATCCGCCGAAATGTCCGACGACTGTAGGGTCGTCCCCACGACCCCGGGACTAGATTGGCCCGCCACCGTCATGTCCGACGACAATAGGGTCGTCCCCACGACCCCGGGTCCAGGTTGGCCAGCCGCCGACATTTCCGACGACTGTAGGATCGTCCCCACGACCCCGGGACTAGATTGGCCCGCCACCGTCAAGTCCGACGACTATAGGGTCGTCCCCACGACCCCGGGCCAAAGATGTCCAGCCGCCGTCTTGTCCGACGACTATAGGGTCGTCCCCACGACCACGGGCCAAAGTTGGCCAGCCGCCGACATGTCCGACGACTATAGGGTCGTCCCCACGACCCCGGGTCTAGATAGGTCCGCCACCGTCTTGTCCGACGACTATAGGGTCGTCCCCACGACCCCGGGCCAAAGTTGACCAGCCGCCGACATGTCCGACGACTAGAGGGTCGTCCCCACGACCCCGGGACTAGATTGGCCCGCCACCGTCATGTCCGACGATTATAGGGTCGTCCCCACGACCGCGAGACTAGATTGGCCCGCCACCGTCATGTCCGACGACAATAGGGACGTCCCCACGACCCCGGGTCCAGGTTGGCCAGCCGCCGACATTTCCGACGACTATAGAGTCATCCCCAAGACCCCGGGCCAAAGTTGGCCAGCCGCCGACATGTCCGACGACAATAGGGTCGTCCCCACGACACCGAGACGAGATTGGCCGGCCACCGACAAGTCCGACGACCTCGGGACTAGGTTGGCCAGCCGCCGACATGTCCGACGACTATAGGGTCGTCCCCACGACCCCGGGCCAAAGATGTCCAGCCGCCGTCTTGTCCGACGACTATAGGATCGTCCCCACGACCCCGGGACTAGATTGGCCCGCCACCGTCAAGTCCGACGACCTCGGGACTAGGTTGGCCAGCCGCCGACATGTCCGACGACTATAGGGTCGCCCCCCGACCTCGGGACAAGGTTGGCCCGCCGCCGACTTGTCCGACGACTATAGGGTCGTACCCACGACCCCGGGACTAGGCTGACAAGCCGCCAACATGTCCGACGACTATAGGGTCGTCCCCACGACCATGGGCCAAAGTTGGCCAGCTGCCGATATGTCCAACGACTATTGGGTCGTCCCCACGACCCCGGGACTAGTTTGGCCCGCCACCGTCAAGTCCGACGACTATAGGGTCGTCCCCACGACCCCGGGACTAGATTGTCCCGCCACCGTCATGTCCAACGACTATAGGGTCGTCCCCACGACCCCGGGCCAAAGTTGGCCAATCGCCAACATGTCCGACGACTATAGGGTCGTCCGTACGACCCCGGGAATAGATTGGCCCGCCACCGTCATGTCCGACGACAATAGGGTCGTCCCCACGACCCCGGGTCTAGGTTGGCCAGCCGCCGACATGTCCGACGACTATAGAGTCGTCCCCACGACACCGGGCCAAAGTTGGCCAGCCGCTGACATGTCCAACGACTATAGGGTCGTCCCCACGACCACGGGCCAAAGTTGGCCAGTCGCCGACATGTCCGACGACTATTGGATCGTCCCCACGACACCGGGCCAAAGTTGGCTAGCCGCTGACATGTCCAACGACTATAGGGTCGTCCCCACGACCACGGGCCAAAGTTGGCCCGCCGCCGACATGTCGGACGACTATTGGATCGTCCCCACGACCCCGGGCCAATGTTGGCCAATCGCCAACATGTCCGACGACTATAGGGTCGTCCATACGACCCCGGGCATAGATTGGCCCGCCACCGTCATGTCCGAAGACAATAGGGTCGTCCCCACGACCCCGGGTCTAGGTTGGCCAGCCGCCGACATACCCGACGACTATAGAGTCGTCCCCACGACACCGGGCCAAAGTTGGCCAGCCGCTGACATGTCCAACGACTATAGGGTCGTCCCCACGACCACGGGCCAAAGTTGGCCAGCCGTCGACATGTCCGACGACTATTGGATCGTCCCCACGACCACGGGCCAAAGATGGCCAGCCGCCGACATGTCCGACGACTATAGGGTCGCCCCCACGACCCCGGGGCTAGATTGGTCCGCCACCGTCATGTCCGACGACTATAGGGTCGTCCCCACGACCCCGGGACAAAGTTGGCAAGCCGCCGAAATGTCCGACGACTGGTGGGTCGTCCCCACGACCCCGGGACTAGATTGGCCCGCCACCGTGAAGTCCGACGACTATAGGGTCGTCCCCACGACCCCGGGACTAGATTGGCCCGCCACCGTCATGTCCGACGACTATAGGGTCGTCCCCACGACCCCGGGCCAAAGTTGGCAAGCCGCCGAAATGTCCGACGACTGTAGGGTCGTCGCCACGACCCCGGGACTAGATTGGCCCGCCACCGTGAAGTCCGACGACTATAGGGTCGTCCCCACGACCTCGGGACTAGGTTGGCCAGCCGCCGACATGTCCGACGACTATAGGGTCGTCCCTACGACCCCGGGACTAGATTGGCCCGCCACCGTCATGTCCGAAGACAATAGGGTCGTCCCCACGACCCCGGGTCTAGGTTGGCCAGCCGCCGACATATCCGACGACTATAGAGTCGTCCCCACGACACGGGGCCAAAGTTGGCCAGCCGCTGGCATGTCCAACGACTATAGGGTCGTACCCACGACCCCGGGACTAGATTGGCCCGCCACCGTCATGTCCGACGATTATAGGGTCGTCCCCACGACCCCGGGACAAGGTTGGCCCGCCGCCGACTTGTCCGACGACTATAGGGTCGTACCCACGACCCCGGGCCAAAGGTGGCATGCCGCCGAAATGTCCGACGACTATAGGGTCGTCCCCACGACCCCGGGCCAAAGTTGGCAAGCCGCCGAAATGTCCGACGACTATAGGGTCGTCCCCACGACCCCGGGACTAGATTGGCCCGCCACCATCATGTTCGACGACTATAAGGTCGTCCCCACGACCCCGGGACAAGGTTGGCCCGCCGCCGACTTGTCCGACGACTATAGGGTCGTACCCACGACCCCGGGACTAGGCTGACAAGCCGCCAACATGTCCGACGACTATAGGGTCGTCCCCACGACCATGGGCCAAAGTTGGCCAGCTGCCGATATGTCCAACGACTATTGGGTCGTCCCCACGACCCCGGGACTAGTTTGGCCCGCCACCGTCAAGTCCGACGACTATAGGGTCGTCCCCACGACCCCGGGACTAGATTGTCCCGCCACCGTCATGTCCAACGACTATAGGGTCGTCCCCACGACCCCGGGCCAAAGTTGGCTAATCGCCAACATGTCCGACGACTATAGGGTCGTCCGTACGACCCCGGGAATAGATTGGCCCGCCACCGTCATGTCCGACGACAATAGGGTCGTCCCCACGACCCCGGGTCTAGGTTGGCCAGCCGCCGACATGTCCGACGACTATAGAGTCGTCCCCACGACACCGGGCCAAAGTTGGCCAGCCGCTGACATGTCCAACGACTATAGGGTCGTCCCCACGACCACGGGCCAAAGTTGGCCAGTCGCCGACATGTCCGACGACTATTGGATCGTCCCCACGACCACGGGCCAAAGTTGGCCAGCCGCCGACATGTCCGACGACTATAGGGTCGTCCCCACGACCCCGGGACTAGATTGGTCCGCCACCGTCATGTCCGACGACTATAGGGTCGTCACCACGACCCCGGGCCAAAGTTGGCAAGCCGCCGAAATGTCCGACGACTGTAGGGTCGTCCCCACGACCCCGGGACTAGATTGGCCCGCCACCGTGAAGTCCGACGACTATAGGGTCGTCCCCACGACCTCGGGACTAGTTTGGCCAGCCGCCGACATGTCCGACGACTATAGGGTCGTCCCCACGACCCCGGGCCAATGTTGGCCATTCGCCGACATGTCCGACGACTATAGGGTCGTCCCGACGACCCCGGGCCAATGTTGGCCAATCGCCAACATGTCCGACGGCTATAGGGTCGTCCCTACGACCCCGGGACTAGATTGGCCCGCCACCGTCATGTCCAACGACTATAGGGTCGTCCCCACGACCATGGGCCAAAGTTGGCCAGCTGCCGATATGTCCAACGACTATTGCGTCGTCCCCACGACCCCGGGACTAGTTTGGCCCGCCACCGCCAAGTCCGACGACTATAGGGTCGTCCCCACGACCCCGGGACTAGATTGTCCCGCCACCGTCATGTCCAACGACTATAGGGTCGTCCCCACGACCCCGGGCCAAAGTTGGCCAATCGCCAACATGTCCGACGACTATAGGGTCGTCCGTACGACCCCGGGAATAGATTGGCCCGCCACCGTCATGTCCGACGACAATAGGGTCGTCCCCACGACCCCGGGTCTAGGTTGGCCAGCCGCCGACATGTCCGACGACTATAGAGTCGTCCCCACGACACCGGGCCAAAGTTGGCTAGCCGCTGACATGTCCAACGACTATAGGGTCGTCCCCACGACCACGGGCCAAAGTTGGCCCGCCGCCGACATGTCGGACGACTATTGGATCGTCCCCACGACCACGGGCCAAAGTTGGCCAGCCGCCGACATGTCCGACGACTATAGGGTCGTCCCCACGACCCCGGGACTAGATTGGTCCGCCACCGTCATGTCCGACGACTATAGGGTCGTCCCCACGACCCCGGGCCAAAGTTGGCAAGCCGCCGAAATGTCCGACGACTATAGGGTCGTCCCCACAACCCCGGACTAGATTGGCCCGCCACCGTCAAGTCCGACGAGTATAGGATCGTCTCCACGACCACGGGCCAAAGTTGGCCAGCCGCCGACATGTCCGTCGACTATAGGGTCGTCCCCACGACCCCGGGCCAAAGTTGGCAAGCCGCCGAAATGTCCGACGACTGTAGGGTCGTCCCCACGACCGCGAGCCAAGGATGTCCAGCCGCCGTCTTGTCCGACGACTATAGGGTCGTCCCCACGACCCCGGGACTAGATTGGCCCGCCACCGTCATGTCCGACGACTATAGGTTCGTACCCACGACCCCGGGACTAGATTGGCCCGCCACCGTCATGTCCAACGACTATAGGGTCGTCCCCACGACCCCGGGACTAGGTTGACCAGCCGCCGAAATGTCCGACGACTATAGGGTCGTCCCCACGACCGCGAGCCAAGGATGTCCAGCCGCCGTCTTGTCCGACGACTATAGGGTCGTACCCACGACCCCGGGACTAGATTGGCCCGCCGCCGAAATGTCCGACGACTATAGGGTCGTCCCCACGACCGCGGGCCAAAGATGTCCAGCCGCCGTCTTGTCCGACGACTATAGGGTCGTCCCCATGACCCTGGGACTAGGTTGGCTCGCCGCCGACTTGTCCGACGACTATAGGGTCGTCCCCACGACCCCGGGACTAGGTAGACCCGCCGCCGACGTGTCCGACAACTATAGGGTCGTCCCCACGACGACGGGCCAAAGTTGGCCAACCGCCGACATATCCGACGACTATAGGGTCGTCCCCACGACCCCGGGACTAGGTTGACCCGCCGCTGACTTGTCCGACGACTAAAGGGTCGTCCCCACAACCGCGGGACTACGTTGGCTCGCCGCCGACTTGTCCGACGACTATAGGGTCGTCCCCACGACCCCGGGCCAAAGTTGGCAAGCTGCCGACTTGTCCGACGACTATAGGGTTGTCCCCACGACCCCGGGACTAGGTAGACCCGCCGCCGATATGTCCCACGACTATAGAGTCGTCCCCACGACCCCGGGACTAGATTGGCCCGCCACCGTCTTGCCCGACGACTATAGGGTCGTCCCCACGACCCCGGGACTAGATTGGCCCGCCACCGTCATGTCCGACGACTATACGGTCGTCCCCACGACCCATGGACAAGGTTGGCCCGCCGCCGACTTGTCCGACGACTATAGGTTCGTACCCACGACCCCGGGACTAGATTGGCCCGCCACCGTCATGTCCAACGACTATAGGGTCGTCCCCACGACCCCGGGACTAGGTTGACAAGCCGCCGAAATGTCCGACGACTATAGGGTCGTCCCCACGACCCCGGGACTAGATTGGCCCGCCACCGTCATGTCCGACAACTATCGGATCGTCCCCACGACCACGGGACAAGCTTGGCCCGCCGCCGACTTGTACGACGACTATAGGGTCGTCCCCACGACCCCGGGACTAGATTGGCCCGCCACCGTCATGTCCAACGACTATAGGGTCGTCCCCACGACCCCGGGACTAGGTTGACAAGCCGCCAACATGTCCGACGACTATAGGGTCGTCCCCACGACCCCGGGCCAAAGTTGGCCAGCCTCCGTAATGTCCAACGACTATTGGGTCGTCCCCACGACCCCGGGACTAGATTGGCCCGCCACCGTCAAGTCCGACGACTATAGGGTCGTCCCCACGACCCCGGGCAAATTTGGCAAGCCGCCGACTTGTCCGACGACTATAGGGTTGTCCCCACGACCCCGGGACTAGGTAGACCCGCCGCCGACGTGTCCGACAACTATAGGGTCGTCCCCACGACCCCGGGACTAGATTGGCCCGCCACCGTCATGTCCGACGTCTATAGGGTCGTCCCCACGACCCCGGGACTAGGTTGGCTCGCCGCAGACTTGTCCGACGACTATAGGCTCGTCCCCACGACCCCGGGTCAAAGTTGGCCAGCCGCCGATATGTCCGACGACTATAGAGTCGTCCCCACGACCCCGGGAATATATTGGCCCGCCACCGTCTTGTCCGACGATTATAGGGTCGTCCCCACGACCACAGGCCAAACATGGCCAGCCGCTGACTTGTCCGACGACTAAAGGGTCGTCCCCACAACCGCGGGACTACGTTGGCTCGCCGCCGACTTGTCCGACGACTAAAGGGTCGTCCCCACAACCGCGGGACTACGTTGGCTCGCCGCCGACTTGTCCGACGACTATAGGGTCGTCCCCACGACCCCGGGCCAAAGTTGGCCAGCCGCCGACATGTCCGACGACTATAGGGTCGTCCCCACGACCCCGGGCCAAAGTTGGCCAGCCGCCGACATGTCCGACGACTATAGGATCGTCTCCACGACCACGGCCCAAAGTTGGCCAGCTGCCGATATGTCCAACGACTATTGGGTCGTCCCCACGACCCCGGGCCAAAGTTGGCAAGCCGCCAACATGTCCGACGACTATAGGGTCGTCCCCACGACCCCGGGACAAGCTTGGCCAGCCGCCGACATTTCCGACGACTATAGAGTCGTCCCCACGACACCGGGCCAAAGTTGGCCAGCCGCCGTCATGTCCGACGACAATAGGGTCGTCCCCACGACCCCGGGTCCAGGTTGGCCAGCCGCCGACATTTCCGACGACTATAGAGTCGTCCCCACGACACCGGGCCAAAGTTGGCCGGCCGCCGACATGTCCGACCACTATTGGGTCGTCCCCACGACCACGGGCCAAAGTTGGCCAGCCGCCGACATGTCCGACGATTATAGGGTCGTCCCCACGACCCCGGGCCAAAGATGTCCAGCCGCCGTCTTGTCCGACGCCTATAGGGTCGTCCCCACGACCCCGGGACTAGATTGGCCCGCCACCGTCATGTCCAACGACTATAGGGTCGTCCCCACCGCCACGGGCCAAAGTTGGCCAGCCGCCGACATGTCCGACGATTATTGGATCGTCCCCACGACCCCGGGCCAAAGTTGGCCAGCCGCCGACATGTCCGACGACTATAGGGTCGTCCCCACGACCCCGAGACTAGATTGGCCCGCTACCGTCATGTCCGACGACAATAGGGTCGTCCCCACGACCCCGGGTCCAGGTTGGCCAGCCGCCGACATTTCCGACGACTATAGAGTCGTCCCCACGACACCGGGCCAAAGTTGTCCAGCCGCCGACATGTCCGACGACTATAGGGTCGTCCCCACGACCCCGGGACAAGGTTGGCCCGCCGCCGACATGTCCGACGAATATAGGGCCGTACCCACGACCCCGGGACTAGGCTGACAAGCCGCCAACATGTCCGACGACTATAGGGTCGTACCCACGACCCCGGGCCAAAGTTGGTCAGCCGCCGAAATGTCCGACGACTATAGGGTCGTCCCCACCGCCACGGGCCAAAGTTGGCCAGCCGCCGACATGTCCGACGATTATTGGATCGTCCCCACGACCCCGGGCCAAAGTTGGCCAGCCGCCGACGTGTCCGACGACTATAGGGTCGTCCCCACGACCCCGGGACTACATTGGCCCGCCACCGTCAAGTCCGACGACTATAGGGTCGTCCACAGGACCTCGGGTCTAGATTGGCCCGCCACCGTCAAGTCCGACGACTATAGGGTCGTCCCCACGACCCCGGGCCAAAGTTGGCAATCCGCCGAAATGTCCGACGACTGTAGGGTCGTCCCCACGACCCCGGGACTAGATTGGCCCGCCACCGTCATGTCCGACGACAATAGGGTCGTCCCCACGACCCCGGGTCCAGGTTGGCCAGCCGCCGACATTTCCGACGACTGTAGGATCGTCCCCACGACCCCGGGACTAGATTGGCCCGCCACCGTCAAGTCCGACGACTATAGGGTCGTCCCCACGACCCCGGGCCAAAGATGTCCAGCCGCCGTCTTGTCCGACGACTATAGGGTCGTCCCCACGACCACGGGCCAAAGTTGGCCAGCCGCCGACATGTCCGACGACTATAGGGTCGTCCCCACGACCCCGGGTCTAGATAGGTCCGCCACCGTCTTGTCCGACGACTATAGGGTCGTCCCCACGACCCCGGGCCAAAGTTGACCAGCCGCCGACATGTCCGACGACTATAGGGTCGTCCCCACGACCCCGGGACTAGATTGGCCCGCCACCGTCATGTCCGACGATTATAGGGTCGTCCCCACGACCGCGAGACTAGATTGGCCCGCCACCGTCATGTCCGACGACAATAGGGACGTCCCCACGACCCCGGGTCCAGGTTGGCCAGCCGCCGACATTTCCGACGACTATAGAGTCATCCCCAAGACCCCGGGCCAAAGTTGGCCAGCCGCCGACATGTCCGACGACAATAGGGTCGTCCCCACGACACCGAGACGAGATTGGCCGGCCACCGACAAGTCCGACGACCTCGGGACTAGGTTGGCCAGCCGCCGACATGTCCGACGACTATAGGGTCGTCCCCACGACCCCGGGACTAGGTTGACCCGCCGCTGACTTGTCCGACGACTAAAGGGTCGTCCCCACAACCGCGGGACTACGTTGGCTCGCCGCCGACTTGTCAGACGACTATAGGGTCGTCCCCACGACCCCGGGCCAAAGTTGGCAAGCTGCCGACTTGTCCGACGACTATAGGGTTGTCCCCACGACCCCGGGACTAGGTAGACCCGCCGCCGATATGTCCCACGACTATAGAGTCGTCCCCACGACCCCGGGACTAGATTGGCCCGCCACCGTCTTGCCCGACGACTATAGGGTCGTCCCCACGACCCCGGGACTAGATTGGCCCGCCACCGTCATGTCCGACGACTATACGGTCGTCCCCACGACCCAGGGACAAGGTTGGCCCGCCGCCGACTTGTCCGACGACTATAGGTTCGTACCCACGACCCCGGGACTAGATTGGCCCGCCACCGTCATGTCCAACGACTATAGGGTCGTCCCCACGACCCCGGGACTAGGTTGACAAGCCGCCGAAATGTCCGACGACTATAGGGTCGTCCCCACGAACCCGGGACTAGATTGGCCCGCCACCGTCATGTCCGACAACTATCGGATCGTCCCCACGACCACGGGACAAGCTTGGCCCGCCGCCGACTTGTACGACGACTATAGGGTCGTCCCCACGACCCCGGGACTAGATTGGCCCGCCACCGTCATGTCCAACGACTATAGGGTCGTCCCCACGACCCCGGGACTAGGTTGACAAGCCGCCAACATGTCCGACGACTATAGGGTCGTCCCCACGACCCCGGGCCAAAGTTGGCCAGCCTCCGTAATGTCCAACGACTATTGGGTCGTCCCCACGACCCCGGGACTAGATTGGCCCGCCACCGTCAAGTCCGACGACTATAGGGTCGTCCCCACGACCCCGGGCAAATTTGGCAAGCCGCCGACTTGTCCGACGACTATAGGGTTGTCCCCACGACCCCGGGACTAGGTAGACCCGCCGCCGACGTGTCCGACAACTATAGGGTCGTCCCCACGACCCCGGGACTAGATTGGCCCGCCACCGTCATGTCCGACGTCTATAGGGTCGTCCCCACGACCCCGGGACTAGGTTGGCTCGCCGCAGACTTGTCCGACGCCTATAGGCTCGTCCCCACGACCCCGGGTCAAAGTTGGCCAGCCGCCGATATGTCCGACGACTATAGAGTCGTCCCCACGACCCCGGGAATATATTGGCCCGCCACCGTCTTGTCCGACGATTATAGGGTCGTCCCCACGACCACAGGCCAAACATGGCCAGCCGCTGACTTGTCCGACGACTAAAGGGTCGTCCCCACAACCGCGGGACTACGTTGGCTCGCCGCCGACTTGTCCGACGACTAAAGGGTCGTCCCCACAACCGCGGGACTACGTTGGCTCGCCGCCGACTTGTCCGACGACTATAGGGTCGTCCCCACGACCCCGGGCCAAAGTTGGCCAGCCGCCGACATGTCCGACGACTATAGGGTCGTCCCCACGACCCCGGGCCAAAGTTGGCCAGCCGCCGACATGTCCGACGACTATAGGATCGTCTCCACGACCACGGCCCAAAGTTGGCCAGCTGCCGATATGTCCAACGACTATTGGGTCGTCCCCACGACCCCGGGCCAAAGTTGGCAAGCCGCCAACATGTCCGACGACTATAGGGTCGTCCCCACGACCCCGGGACAAGCTTGGCCAGCCGCCGACATTTCCGACGACTATAGAGTCGTCCCCACGACACCGGGCCAAAGTTGGCCAGCCGCCGTCATGTCCGACGACAATAGGGTCGTCCCCACGACCCCGGGTCCAGGTTGGCCAGCCGCCGACATTTCCGACGACTATAGAGTCGTCCCCACGACACCGGGCCAAAGTTGGCCGGCCGCCGACATGTCCGACCACTATTGGGTCGTCCCCACGACCACGGGCCAAAGTTGGCCAGCCGCCGACATGTCCGACGATTATAGGGTCGTCCCCACGACCCCGGGCCAAAGATGTCCAGCCGCCGTCTTGTCCGACGCCTATAGGGTCGTCCCCACGACCCCGGGACTAGATTGGCCCGCCACCGTCATGTCCAACGACTATAGGGTCGTCCCCACCGCCACGGGCCAAAGTTGGCCAGCCGCCGACATGTCCGACGATTATTGGATCGTCCCCACGACCCCGGGCCAAAGTTGGCCAGCCGCCGACATGTCCGACGACTATAGGGTCGTCCCCACGACCCCGAGACTAGATTGGCCCGCTACCGTCATGTCCGACGACAATAGGGTCGTCCCCACGACCCCGGGTCCAGGTTGGCCAGCCGCCGACATTTCCGACGACTATAGAGTCGTCCCCACGACACCGGGCCAAAGTTGTCCAGCCGCCGACATGTCCGACGACTATAGGGTCGTCCCCACGACCCCGGGACAAGGTTGGCCCGCCGCCGACATGTCCGACGAATATAGGGCCGTACCCACGACCCCGGGACTAGGCTGACAAGCCGCCAACATGTCCGACGACTATAGGGTCGTACCCACGACCCCGGGCCAAAGTTGGTCAGCCGCCGAAATGTCCGACGACTATAGGGTCGTCCCCACCGCCACGGGCCAAAGTTGGCCAGCCGCCGACATGTCCGACGATTATTGGATCGTCCCCACGACCCCGGGCCAAAGTTGGCCAGCCGCCGACGTGTCCGACGACTATAGGGTCGTCCCCACGACCCCGGGACTACATTGGCCCGCCACCGTCAAGTCCGACGACTATAGGGTCGTCCACAGGACCTCGGGTCTAGATTGGCCCGCCACCGTCAAGTCCGACGACTATAGGGTCGTCCCCACGACCCCGGGCCAAAGTTGGCAATCCGCCGAAATGTCCGACGACTGTAGGGTCGTCCCCACGACCCCGGGACTAGATTGGCCCGCCACCGTCAAGTCCGACGACTATAGGGTCGTCCCCACGACCCCGGGCCAAAGATGTCCAGCCGCCGTCTTGTCCGACGACTATAGGGTCGTCCCCACGACCACGGGCCAAAGTTGGCCAGCCGCCGACATGTCCGACGACTATAGGGTCGTCCCCACGACCCCGGGTCTAGATAGGTCCGCCACCGTCTTGTCCGACGACTATAGGGTCGTCCCCACGACCCCGGGCCAAAGTTGACCAGCCGCCGACATGTCCGACGACTATAGGGTCGTCCCCACGACCCCGGGACTAGATTGGCCCGCCACCGTCATGTCCGACGATTATAGGGTCGTCCCCACGACCGCGAGACTAGATTGGCCCGCCACCGTCATGTCCGACGACAATAGGGACGTCCCCACGACCCCGGGTCCAGGTTGGCCAGCCGCCGACATTTCCGACGACTATAGAGTCATCCCCAAGACCCCGGGCCAAAGTTGGCCAGCCGCCGACATGTCCGACGACAATAGGGTCGTCCCCACGACACCGAGACGAGATTGGCCGGCCACCGACAAGTCCGACGACCTCGGGACTAGGTTGGCCAGCCGCCGACATGTCCGACGACTATAGGGTCGTCCCCACGACCCCGGGTCAAAGATGTCCAGCCGCCGTCTTGTCCGACGACTATAGGATCGTCCCCACGACCCCGGGACTAGATTGGCCCGCCACCGTCAAGTCCGACGACCTCGGGACTAGGTTGGCCAGCCGCCGACATGTCCGACGACTATAGGGTCGCCCCCCGACCTCGGGACAAGGTTGGCCCGCCGCCGACTTGTCCGACGACTATAGGGTCGTACCCACGACCCCGGGACTAGGCTGACAAGCCGCCAACATGTCCGACGACTATAGGGTCGTCCCCACGACCATGGGCCAAAGTTGGCCAGCTGCCGATATGTCCAACGACTATTGGGTCGTCCCCACGACCCCGGGACTAGTTTGGCCCGCCACCGTCAAGTCCGACGACTATAGGGTCGTCCCCACGACCCCGGGACTAGATTGTCCCGCCACCGTCATGTCCAACGACTATAGGGTCGTCCCCACGACCCCGGGCCAAAGTTGGCCAATCGCCAACATGTCCGACGACTATAGGGTCGTCCGTACGACCCCGGGAATAGATTGGCCCGCCACCGTCATGTCCGACGACAATAGGGTCGTCCCCACGACCCCGGGTCTAGGTTGGCCAGCCGCCGACATGTCCGACGACTATAGAGTCGTCCCCACGACACCGGGCCAAAGTTGGCCAGCCGCTGACATGTCCAACGACTATAGGGTCGTCCCCACGACCACGGGCCAAAGTTGGCCAGTCGCCGACATGTCCGACGACTATTGGATCGTCCCCACGACACCGGGCCAAAGTTGGCTAGCCGCTGACATGTCCAACGACTATAGGGTCGTCCCCACGACCACGGGCCAAAGTTGGCCCGCCGCCGACATGTCGGACGACTATTGGATCGTCCCCACGACCCCGGGCCAATGTTGGCCAATCGCCAACATGTCCGACGACTATAGGGTCGTCCATACGACCCCGGGCATAGATTGGCCCGCCACCGTCATGTCCGAAGACAATAGGGTCGTCCCCACGACCCCGGGTCTAGGTTGGCCAGCCGCCGACATATCCGACGACTATAGAGTCGTCCCCACGACACCGGGCCAAAGTTGGCCAGCCGCTGACATGTCCAACGACTATAGGGTCGTCCCCACGACCACGGGCCAAAGTTGGCCAGCCGTCGACATGTCCGACGACTATTGGATCGTCCCCACGACCACGGGCCAAAGATGGCCAGCCGCCGACATGTCCGACGACTATAGGGTCGCCCCCACGACCCCGGGGCTAGATTGGTCCGCCACCGTCATGTCCGACGACTATAGGGTCGTCCCCACGACCCCGGGACAAAGTTGGCAAGCCGCCGAAATGTCCGACGACTGTAGGGTCGTCCCCACGACCCCGGGACTAGATTGGCCCGCCACCGTGAAGTCCGACGACTATAGGGTCGTCCCCACGACCCCGGGACTAGATTGGCCCGCCACCGTGAAGTCCGACGACTATAGGGTCGTCCCCACGACCTCGGGACTAGGTTGGCCAGCCGCCGACATGTCCGACGACTATAGGGTCGTCCCTACGACCCCGGGACTAGATTGGCCCGCCACCGTCATGTCCGAAGACAATAGGGTCGTCCCCACGACCCCGGGTCTAGGTTGGCCAGCCGCCGACATATCCGACGACTATAGAGTCGTCCCCACGACACCGGGCCAAAGTTGGCCAGCCGCTGACATGTCCAACGACTATAGGGTCGTCCCCACGACCACGGGCCAAAGTTGGCCAGCCGTCGACATGTCCGACGACTATTGGATCGTCCCCACGACCACGGGCCAAAGTTGGCCAGCCGCCGACATGTCCGACGACTATAGGGTCGCCCCCACGACACCGGGGCTAGATTGGTCCGCCACCGTCATGTCCGACGACTATAGGGTCGTCCCCACGACCCCGGGCCAAAGTTGGCAAGCCGCCGAAATGTCCGACGACTGTAGGGTCGTCCCCACGACCCCGGGACTAGATTGGCCCGCCACCGTGAAGTCCGACGACTATAGGGTCGTCCCCACGACCTCGGGACTAGGTTGGCCAGCCGCCGACATGTCCGACGACTATAGGGTCGTCCCTACGACCCCGGGACTAGATTGGCCCGCCACCGTCATGTCCGAAGACAATAGGGTCGTCCCCACGACCCCGGGACAAGGTTGGCCCGCCGCCGACTTGTCCGACGACTATAGGGTCGTACCCACGACCCCGGGACTAGGCTGACAAGCCGCCAACATGTCCGACGACTATAGGGTCGTCCCCACGACCATGGGCCAAAGTTGGCCAGCTGCCGATATGTCCAACGACTATTGGGTCGTCCCCACGACCCCGGGACTAGTTTGGCCCGCCACCGTCAAGTCCGACGACTATAGGGTCGTCCCCACGACACCGGGCCAAAGTTGGCCAGCCGCTGACATGTCCAACGACTATAGGGTCGTCCCCACGACCACGGGCCAAAGTTGGCCAGTCGCCGACATGTCCGACGACTATTGGATCGTCCCCACGACCACGGGCCAAAGTTGGCCAGCCGCCGACATGTCCGACGACTATAGGGTCGTCCCCACGACCCCGGGACTAGATTGGTCCGCCACCGTCATGTCCGACGACTATAGGGTCGTCACCACGACCCCGGGCCAAAGTTGGCAAGCCGCCGAAATGTCCGACGACTGTAGGGTCGTCCCCACGACCCCGGGACTAGATTGGCCCGCCACCGTGAAGTCCGACGACTATAGGGTCGTCCCCACGACCTCGGGACTAGTTTGGCCAGCCGCCGACATGTCCGACGACTATAGGGTCGTCCCCACGACCCCGGGCCAATGTTGGCCATTCGCCGACATGTCCGACGACTATAGGGTCGTCCCGACGACCCCGGGCCAATGTTGGCCAATCGCCAACATGTCCGACGGCTATAGGGTCGTCCCTACGACCCCGGGACTAGATTGGCCCGCCACCGTCATGTCCGACGACTATAGGGTCGTCCCCACGACCCCGTGGCAAGGTTGGCCCGCCGCCGACTTGTCCGACGACTATAGGGTCGTACCCACGACCCCGGGACTAGGCTGACAAGCCGCCAACATGTCCGACGACTATAGAGTCGTCCCCACGACCCCGGGCCAATGTTGGCCAATCGCCAACATGTCCGACGACTATAGGGTCGTCCATACGACCCCGGGAATAGATTGGCCCGCCACCGTCATGTCCGAAGACAATAGGGTCGTCCCCACGACCCCGGGTCTAGGTTGGCCAGCCGCCGACATATCCGACGACTATAGAGTCGTCCCCACGACACCGGGCCAAAGTTGGCCAGCCGCCAACATGTCCGACGACTATAGGGTCGTCCCGACGACCCCGGGCCAATGTTGGCCAATCGCCAACATGTCCGACGGCAATAGGGTCGTCCCTACGACCCCGGGACTAGATTGGCCCGCCACCGTCATGTCCAACGACTATAGGGTCGTCCCCACGACCATGGGCCAAAGTTGGCCAGCTGCCGATATGTCCAACGACTATTGGGTCGTCCCCACGACCCCGGGACTAGTTTGGCCCGCCACCGTCAAGTCCGACGATTATAGGGTCGTCCCCACGACCCCGGGACAAGGTTGGCCCGCCGCCGACTTGTCCGACGAATATAGGGTCGTACCCACGACCCCGGGCCAAAGGTGGCATGCCGCCGAAATGTCCGACGACTATAGGGTCGTCCCCACGACCCCGGGCCAAAGTTGGCAAGCCGCCGAAATGTCCGACGACTATAGGGTCGTCCCCACGACCCCGGGCCAAAGTTGGCAAGCCGCCGAAATGTCCAACGACTACAGGGTCGTCCCCACGACCCCGGGACTAGGTTGACAAGCCGCCGAAATGTCCGACGACTATAGGGTCGTCCCCACGACCCCGGGACTAGATTGGCCCGCCACCGTCATGTCCGACAACTATCGGATCGTCCCCACGACCACGGGACAAGCTTGGCCCGCCGCCGACTTGTACGACGACTATAGGGTCGTCCCCACGACCCCGGGACTAGATTGGCCCGCCACCGTCATGTCCAACGACTATAGGGTCGTCCCCACGACCCCGGGACTAGGTTGACAAGCCGCCAACATGTCCGACGACTATAGGGTCGTCCCCACGACCCCGGGCCAAAGTTGGCCAGCCTCCGTAATGTCCAACGACTATTGGGTCGTCCCCACGACCCCGGGACTAGATTGGCCCGCCACCGTCAAGTCCGACGACTATAGGGTCGTCCCCACGACCCCGGGCAAATTTGGCAAGCCGCCGACTTGTCCGACGACTATAGGGTTGTCCCCACGACCCCGGGACTAGGTAGACCCGCCGCCGACGTGTCCGACAACTATAGGGTCGTCCCCACGACCCCGGGACTAGATTGGCCCGCCACCGTCATGTCCGACGTCTATAGGGTCGTCCCCACGACCCCGGGACTAGGTTGGCTCGCCGCAGACTTGTCCGACGCCTATAGGCTCGTCCCCACGACCCCGGGTCAAAGTTGGCCAGCCGCCGATATGTCCGACGACTATAGAGTCGTCCCCACGACCCCGGGAATATATTGGCCCGCCACCGTCTTGTCCGACGATTATAGGGTCGTCCCCACGACCACAGGCCAAACATGGCCAGCCGCTGACTTGTCCGACGACTAAAGGGTCGTCCCCACAACCGCGGGACTACGTTGGCTCGCCGCCGACTTGTCCGACGACTAAAGGGTCGTCCCCACAACCGCGGGACTACGTTGGCTCGCCGCCGACTTGTCCGACGACTATAGGGTCGTCCCCACGACCCCGGGCCAAAGTTGGCCAGCCGCCGACATGTCCGACGACTATAGGGTCGTCCCCACGACCCCGGGCCAAAGTTGGCCAGCCGCCGACATGTCCGACGACTATAGGATCGTCTCCACGACCACGGCCCAAAGTTGGCCAGCTGCCGATATGTCCAACGACTATTGGGTCGTCCCCACGACCCCGGGCCAAAGTTGGCAAGCCGCCAACATGTCCGACGACTATAGGGTCGTCCCCACGACCCCGGGACAAGCTTGGCCAGCCGCCGACATTTCCGACGACTATAGAGTCGTCCCCACGACACCGGGCCAAAGTTGGCCAGCCGCCGTCATGTCCGACGACAATAGGGTCGTCCCCACGACCCCGGGTCCAGGTTGGCCAGCCGCCGACATTTCCGACGACTATAGAGTCGTCCCCACGACACCGGGCCAAAGTTGGCCGGCCGCCGACATGTCCGACCACTATTGGGTCGTCCCCACGACCACGGGCCAAAGTTGGCCAGCCGCCGACATGTCCGACGATTATAGGGTCGTCCCCACGACCCCGGGCCAAAGATGTCCAGCCGCCGTCTTGTCCGACGCCTATAGGGTCGTCCCCACGACCCCGGGACTAGATTGGCCCGCCACCGTCATGTCCAACGACTATAGGGTCGTCCCCACCGCCACGGGCCAAAGTTGGCCAGCCGCCGACATGTCCGACGATTATTGGATCGTCCCCACGACCCCGGGCCAAAGTTGGCCAGCCGCCGACATGTCCGACGACTATAGGGTCGTCCCCACGACCCCGAGACTAGATTGGCCCGCTACCGTCATGTCCGACGACAATAGGGTCGTCCCCACGACCCCGGGTCCAGGTTGGCCAGCCGCCGACATTTCCGACGACTATAGAGTCGTCCCCACGACACCGGGCCAAAGTTGTCCAGCCGCCGACATGTCCGACGACTATAGGGTCGTCCCCACGACCCCGGGACAAGGTTGGCCCGCCGCCGACATGTCCGACGAATATAGGGCCGTACCCACGACCCCGGGACTAGGCTGACAAGCCGCCAACATGTCCGACGACTATAGGGTCGTACCCACGACCCCGGGCCAAAGTTGGTCAGCCGCCGAAATGTCCGACGACTATAGGGTCGTCCTCACCGCCACGGGCCAAAGTTGGCCAGCCGCCGACATGTCCGACGATTATTGGATCGTCCCCACGACCCCGGGCCAAAGTTGGCCAGCCGCCGACGTGTCCGACGACTATAGGGTCGTCCCCACGACCCCGGGACTACATTGGCCCGCCACCGTCAAGTCCGACGACTATAGGGTCGTCCACAGGACCTCGGGTCTAGATTGGCCCGCCACCGTCAAGTCCGACGACTATAGGGTCGTCCCCACGACCCCGGGCCAAAGTTGGCAATCCGCCGAAATGTCCGACGACTGTAGGGTCGTCCCCACGACCCCGGGACTAGATTGGCCCGCCACCGTCATGTCCGACGACAATAGGGTCGTCCCCACGACCCCGGGTCCAGGTTGGCCAGCCGCCGACATTTCCGACGACTGTAGGATCGTCCCCACGACCCCGGGACTAGATTGGCCCGCCACCGTCAAGTCCGACGACTATAGGGTCGTCCCCACGACCCCGGGCCAAAGATGTCCAGCCGCCGTCTTGTCCGACGACTATAGGGTCGTCCCCACGACCACGGGCCAAAGTTGGCCAGCCGCCGACATGTCCGACGACTATAGGGTCGTCCCCACGACCCCGGGTCTAGATAGGTCCGCCACCGTCTTGTCCGACGACTATAGGGTCGTCCCCACGACCCCGGGCCAAAGTTGACCAGCCGCCGACATGTCCGACGACTATAGGGTCGTCCCCACGACCCCGGGACTAGATTGGCCCGCCACCGTCATGTCCGACGATTATAGGGTCGTCCCCACGACCGCGAGACTAGATTGGCCCGCCACCGTCATGTCCGACGACAATAGGGACGTCCCCACGACCCCGGGTCCAGGTTGGCCAGCCGCCGACATTTCCGACGACTATAGAGTCATCCCCAAGACCCCGGGCCAAAGTTGGCCAGCCGCCGACATGTCCGACGACAATAGGGTCGTCCCCACGACACCGAGACGAGATTGGCCGGCCACCGACAAGTCCGACGACCTCGGGACTAGGTTGGCCAGCCGCCGACATGTCCGACGACTATAGGGTCGTCCCCACGACCCCGGGTCAAAGATGTCCAGCCGCCGTCTTGTCCGACGACTATAGGATCGTCCCCACGACCCCGGGACAAAGTTGGCAAGCCGCCGAAATGTCCGACGACTGTAGGGTCGTCCCCACGACCCCGGGACTAGATTGGCCCGCCACCGTGAAGTCCGACGACTATAGGGTCGTCCCCACGACCCCGGGACTAGATTGGCCCGCCACCGTGAAGTCCGACGACTATAGGGTCGTCCCCACGACCTCGGGACTAGGTTGGCCAGCCGCCGACATGTCCGACGACTATAGGGTCGTCCCTACGACCCCGGGACTAGATTGGCCCGCCACCGTCATGTCCGAAGACAATACGGTCGTCCCCACGACCCCGGGTCTAGGTTGGCCAGCCGCCGACATATCCGACGACTATAGAGTCGTCCCCACGACACCGGGCCAAAGTTGGCCAGCCGCTGACATGTCCAACGACTATAGGGTCGTCCCCACGACCACGGGCCAAAGTTGGCCAGCCGTCGACATGTCCGACGACTATTGGATCGTCCCCACGACCACGGGCCAAAGTTGGCCAGCCGCCGACATGTCCGACGACTATAGGGTCGCCCCCACGACACCGGGGCTAGATTGGTCCGCCACCGTCATGTCCGACGACTATAGGGTCGTCCCCACGACCCCGGGCCAAAGTTGGCAAGCCGCCGAAATGTCCGACGACTGTAGGGTCGTCCCCACGACCCCGGGACTAGATTGGCCCGCCACCGTGAAGTCCGACGACTATAGGGTCGTCCCCACGACCTCGGGACTAGGTTGGCCAGCCGCCGACATGTCCGACGACTATAGGGTCGTCCCTACGACCCCGGGACTAGATTGGCCCGCCACCGTCATGTCCGAAGACAATAGGGTCGTCCCCACGACCCCGGGACAAGGTTGGCCCGCCGCCGACTTGTCCGACGACTATAGGGTCGTACCCACGACCCCGGGACTAGGCTGACAAGCCGCCAACATGTCCGACGACTATAGGGTCGTCCCCACGACCATGGGCCAAAGTTGGCCAGCTGCCGATATGTCCAACGACTATTGGGTCGTCCCCACGACCCCGGGACTAGTTTGGCCCGCCACCGTCAAGTCCGACGACTATAGGGTCGTCCCCACGACACCGGGCCAAAGTTGGCCAGCCGCTGACATGTCCAACGACTATAGGGTCGTCCCCACGACCACGGGCCAAAGTTGGCCAGTCGCCGACATGTCCGACGACTATTGGATCGTCCCCACGACCACGGGCCAAAGTTGGCCAGCCGCCGACATGTCCGACGACTATAGGGTCGTCCCCACGACCCCGGGACTAGATTGGTCCGCCACCGTCATGTCCGACGACTATAGGGTCGTCACCACGACCCCGGGCCAAAGTTGGCAAGCCGCCGAAATGTCCGACGACTGTAGGGTCGTCCCCACGACCCCGGGACTAGATTGGCCCGCCACCGTGAAGTCCGACGACTATAGGGTCGTCCCCACGACCTCGGGACTAGTTTGGCCAGCCGCCGACATGTCCGACGACTATAGGGTCGTCCCCACGACCCCGGGCCAATGTTGGCCATTCGCCGACATGTCCGACGACTATAGGGTCGTCCCGACGACCCCGGGCCAATGTTGGCCAATCGCCAACATGTCCGACGGCTATAGGGTCGTCCCTACGACCCCGGGACTAGATTGGCCCGCCACCGTCATGTCCGACGACTATAGGGTCGTCCCCACGACCCCGGGGCAAGGTTGGCCCGCCGCCGACTTGTCCGACGACTATAGGGTCGTACCCACGACCCCGGGACTAGGCTGACAAGCCGCCAACATGTCCGACGACTATAGAGTCGTCCCCACGACCCCGGGCCAATGTTGGCCAATCGCCAACATGTCCGACGACTATAGGGTCGTCCATACGACCCCGGGAATAGATTGGCCCGCCACCGTCATGTCCGAAGACAATAGGGTCGTCCCCACGACCCCGGGTCTAGGTTGGCCAGCCGCCGACATATCCGACGACTATAGAGTCGTCCCCACGACACCGGGCCAAAGTTGGCCAGCCGCCAACATGTCCGACGACTATAGGGTCGTCCCGACGACCCCGGGCCAATGTTGGCCAATCGCCAACATGTCCGACGGCAATAGGGTCGTCCCTACGACCCCGGGACTAGATTGGCCCGCCACCGTCATGTCCAACGACTATAGGGTCGTCCCCACGACCATGGGCCAAAGTTGGCCAGCTGCCGATATGTCCAACGACTATTGGGTCGTCCCCACGACCCCGGGACTAGTTTGGCCCGCCACCGTCAAGTCCGACGATTATAGGGTCGTCCCCACGACCCCGGGACAAGGTTGGCCCGCCGCCGACTTGTCCGACGAATATAGGGTCGTACCCACGACCCCGGGCCAAAGGTGGCATGCCGCCGAAATGTCCGACGACTATAGGGTCGTCCCCACGACCCCGGGCCAAAGTTGGCAAGCCGCCGAAATGTCCGACGACTATAGGGTCGTCCCCACGACCCCGGGACTAGATTGGCCCGCCAACATCATGTCCGACGACTATAAGGTCGTCCCCACGACCCCGGGAAAAGGTTGGCCCGCCGCCGACTTGTCCGACGACTATAGGGTCGTACCCACGACCCCGGGACTAGGCTGACAAGCCGCCAACATGTCCGACGACTATAGGGTCGTCCCGACGACCCCGGGCCAATGTTGGCCAATCGCCAACATGTCCGACGGCTATAGGGTCGTCCCTACGACCCCGGGACTAGATTGGCCCGCCACCGTCATGTCCAACGACTATAGGGTCGTCCCCACGACCATGGGCCAAAGTTGGCCAGCTGCCGATATGTCCAACGACTATTGCGTCGTCCCCACGACCCCGGGACTAGTTTGGCCCGCCACCGTCAAGTCCGACGACTATAGGGTCGTCCCCACGACCCCGGGACTAGATTGTCCCGCCACCGTCATGTCCAACGACTATAGGGTCGTCCCCACGACCCCGGGCCAAAGTTGGCCAATCGCCAACATGTCCGACGACTATAGGGTCGTCCGTACGACCCCGGGAATAGATTGGCCCGCCACCGTCATGTCCGACGACAATAGGGTCGTCCCCACGACCCCGGGGCAAGGTTGGCCCGCCGCCGACTTGTCCGACGACTATAGGGTCGTACCCACGACCCCGGGACTAGGCTGACAAGCCGCCAACATGTCCGACGACTATAGAGTCGTCCCCACGACCCCGGGCCAATGTTGGCCAATCGCCAACATGTCCGACGACTATAGGGTCGTCCCTACGACCCCGGGACTAGATTGGCCCGCCACCGTCATGTCCAACGACTATAAGGTCGTCCCCACGACCCCGGGAAAAGGTTGGCCCGCCGCCGACTTGTCCGACGACTATAGGGTCGTACCCACGACCCCGGGACTAGGCTGACAAGCCGCCAACATGTCCGACGACTATAGGGTCGTCCCGACGACCCCGGGCCAATGTTGGCCAATCGCCAACATGTCCGACGGCTATAGGGTCGTCCCTACGACCCCGGGACTAGATTGGCCCGCCACCGTCATGTCCAACGACTATAGGGTCGTCCCCACGACCCCGGGACTAGTTTGGCCCGCCACCGTCAAGTCCGACGACTATAGGGTCGTCCCCACGACCCCGGGACTAGATTGTCCCGCCACCGTCATGTCCAACGACTATAGGGTCGTCCCCACGACACCGGGCCAAAGTTGGCCAATCGCCAACATGTCCAACGACTATAGGGTCGTCCCCACGACCCCGGGCCAAAGTTGGCCAATCGCCAACATGTCCGACGACTATAGGGTCGTCCGTACGACCCCGGGAATAGATTGGCCCGCCACCGTCATGTCCGACGACAATAGGGTCGTCCCCACGACCACGGGCCAAAGTTGGCCCGCCGCCGACATGTCGGACGACTATTGGATCGTCCCCACGACCACGGGCCAAAGTTGGCCAGCCGCCGACATGTCCGACGACTATAGGGTCGTCCCCACGACCCCGGGACTAGATTGGTCCGCCACCGTCATGTCCGACGACTATAGGGTCGTCCCCACGACCCCGGGCCAAAGTTGGCAAGCCGCCGAAATGTCCGACGACTATAGGGTCGTCCCCACAACCCCGGACTAGATTGGCCCGCCACCGTCAAGTCCGACGAGTATAGGATCGTCTCCACGACCACGGGCCAAAGTTGGCCAGCCGCCGACATGTCCGTCGACTATAGGGTCGTCCCCACGACCCCGGGCCAAAGTTGGCAAGCCGCCGAAATGTCCGACGACTGTAGGGTCGTCCCCACGACCGCGGGCCAAAGATGTCCAGCCGCCGTCTTGTCCGACGACTATAGGGTCGTACCCACGACCCCGGGACTAGATTGGCCCGCCACCGTCATGTCCAACGACTATAGGGTCGTCCCCACGACCCCGGGAGTAGGTTGACAAGCCGCCGAAATGTCCGACGACTATAGGGTCGTCCCCACGACCGCGAGCCAAGGATGTCCAGCCGCCGTCTTGTCCGACGACTATAGGGTCGTCCCCACGACCCCGGGACTAGATTGGCCCGCCACCGTCATGTCCGACGACTATAGGGTCGTCCCCACGACCCCGGGGCAAGGTTGGCCCGCCGCCGACTTGTCCGACGACTATAGGGTCGTACCCACGACCCCGGGACTAGGCTGACAAGCCGCCAACATGTCCGACGACTATAGAGTCGTCCCCACGACCCCGGGCCAATGTTGGCCAATCGCCAACATGTCCGACGACTATAGGGTCGTCCATACGACCCCGGGAATAGATTGGCCCGCCACCGTCATGTCCGAAGACAATAGGGTCGTCCCCACGACCCCGGGTCTAGGTTGGCCAGCCGCCGACATATCCGACGACTATAGAGTCGTCCCCACGACACCGGGCCAAAGTTGGCCAGCCGCTGACATGTCCAACGACTATAGGGTCGTCCCCACGACCACGGGCCAAAGTTGGCCAGCCGTCGACATGTCCGACGACTATTGGATCGTCCCCACGACCACGGGCCAAAGATGGCCAGCCGCCGACATGTCCGACGACTATAGGGTCGCCCCCACGACCCCGGGGCTAGATTGGTCCGCCACCGTCATGTCCGACGACTATAGGGTCGTCCCCACGACCCCGGGACAAAGTTGGCAAGCCGCCGAAATGTCCGACGACTGTAGGGTCGTCCCCACGACCCCGGGACTAGATTGGCCCGCCACCGTGAAGTCCGACGACTATAGGGTCGTCCCCACGACCCCGGGACTAGATTGGCCCGCCACCGTGAAGTCCGACGACTATAGGGTCGTCCCCACGACCTCGGGACTAGGTTGGCCAGCCGCCGACATGTCCGACGACTATAGGGTCGTCCCTACGACCCCGGGACTAGATTGGCCCGCCACCGTCATGTCCGAAGACAATAGGGTCGTCCCCACGACCCCGGGTCTAGGTTGGCCAGCCGCCGACATATCCGACGACTATAGAGTCGTCCCCACGACACCGGGCCAAAGTTGGCCAGCCGCTGACATGTCCAACGACTATAGTGTCGTCCCCACGACCACGGGCCAAAGTTGGCCAGCCGTCGACATGTCCGACGACTATTGGATCGTCCCCACGACCACGGGCCAAAGTTGGCCAGCCGCCGACATGTCCGACGACTATAGGGTCGCCCCCACGACACCGGGGCTAGATTGGTCCGCCACCGTCATGTCCGACGACTATAGGGTCGTCCCCACGACCCCGGGCCAAAGTTGGCAAGCCGCCGAAATGTCCGACGACTGTAGGGTCGTCCCCACGACCCCGGGACTAGATTGGCCCGCCACCGTGAAGTCCGACGACTATAGGGTCGTCCCCACGACCTCGGGACTAGGTTGGCCAGCCGCCGACATGTCCGACGACTATAGGGTCGTCCCTACGACCCCGGGACTAGATTGGCCCGCCACCGTCATGTCCGAAGACAATAGGGTCGTCCCCACGACCCCGGGTCTAGGTTGGCCAGCCGCCGACATATCCGACGACTATAGAGTCGTCCCCACGACACCGGGCCAAAGTTGGCCAGCCACCGTCATGTCCGACGACAATAGGGTCGTCCCCACGACCCCGGGTCCAGGTTGGCCAGCCGCCGACATTTCCGACGACTGTAGGATCGTCCCCACGACCCCGGGACTAGATTGGCCCGCCACCGTCAAGTCCGACGACTATAGGGTCGTCCCCACGACCCCGGGCCAAAGATGTCCAGCCGCCGTCTTGTCCGACGACTATAGGGTCGTCCCCACGACCACGGGCCAAAGTTGGCCAGCCGCCGACATGTCCGACGACTATAGGGTCGTCCCCACGACCCCGGGTCTAGATAGGTCCGCCACCGTCTTGTCCGACGACTATAGGGTCGTCCCCACGACCCCGGGCCAAAGTTGACCAGCCGCCGACATGTCCGACGACTATAGGGTCGTCCCCACGACCCCGGGACTAGATTGGCCCGCCACCGTCATGTCCGACGATTATAGGGTCGTCCCCACGACCGCGAGACTAGATTGGCCCGCCACCGTCATGTCCGACGACAATAGGGACGTCCCCACGACCCCGGGTCCAGGTTGGCCAGCCGCCGACATTTCCGACGACTATAGAGTCATCCCCAAGACCCCGGGCCAAAGTTGGCCAGCCGCCGACATGTCCGACGACAATAGGGTCGTCCCCACGACACCGAGACGAGATTGGCCGGCCACCGACAAGTCCGACGACCTCGGGACTAGGTTGGCCAGCCGCCGACATGTCCGACGACTATAGGGTCGTCCCCACGACCCCGGGTCAAAGATGTCCAGCCGCCGTCTTGTCCGACGACTATAGGATCGTCCCCACGACTCCGGGACAAAGTTGGCAAGCCGCCGAAATGTCCGACGACTGTAGGGTCGTCCCCACGACCCCGGGACTAGATTGGCCCGCCACCGTGAAGTCCGACGACTATAGGGTCGTCCCCACGACCCCGGGACTAGATTGGCCCGCCACCGTGAAGTCCGACGACTATAGGGTCGTCCCCACGACCTCGGGACTAGGTTGGCCAGCCGCCGACATGTCCGACGACTATAGGGTCGTCCCTACGACCCCGGGACTAGATTGGCCCGCCACCGTCATGTCCGAAGACAATAGGGTCGTCCCCACGACCCCGGGTCTAGGTTGGCCAGCCGCCGACATATCCGACGACTATAGAGTCGTCCCCACGACACCGGGCCAAAGTTGGCCAGCCGCTGACATGTCCAACGACTATAGGGTCGTCCCCACGACCACGGGCCAAAGTTGGCCAGCCGTCGACATGTCCGACGACTATTGGATCGTCCCCACGACCACGGGCCAAAGTTGGCCAGCCGCCGACATGTCCGACGACTATAGGGTCGCCCCCACGACACCGGGGCTAGATTGGTCCGCCACCGTCATGTCCGACGACTATAGGGTCGTCCCCACGACCCCGGGCCAAAGTTGGCAAGCCGCCGAAATGTCCGACGACTGTAGGGTCGTCCCCACGACCCCGGGACTAGATTGGCCCGCCACCGTGAAGTCCGACGACTATAGGGTCGTCCCCACGACCTCGGGACTAGGTTGGCCAGCCGCCGACATGTCCGACGACTATAGGGTCGTCCCTACGACCCCGGGACTAGATTGGCCCGCCACCGTCATGTCCGAAGACAATAGGGTCGTCCCCACGACCCCGGGACAAGGTTGGCCCGCCGCCGACTTGTCCGACGACTATAGGGTCGTACCCACGACCCCGGGACTAGGCTGACAAGCCGCCAACATGTCCGACGACTATAGGGTCGTCCCCACGACCATGGGCCAAAGTTGGCCAGCTGCCGATATGTCCAACGACTATTGGGTCGTCCCCACGACCCCGGGACTAGTTTGGCCCGCCACCGTCAAGTCCGACGACTATAGGGTCGTCCCCACGACACCGGGCCAAAGTTGGCCAGCCGCTGACATGTCCAACGACTATAGGGTCGTCCCCACGACCACGGGCCAAAGTTGGCCAGTCGCCGACATGTCCGACGACTATTGGATCGTCCCCACGACCACGGGCCAAAGTTGGCCAGCCGCCGACATGTCCGACGACTATAGGGTCGTCCCCACGACCCCGGGACTAGATTGGTCCGCCACCGTCATGTCCGACGACTATAGGGTCGTCACCACGACCCCGGGCCAAAGTTGGCAAGCCGCCGAAATGTCCGACGACTGTAGGGTCGTCCCCACGACCCCGGGACTAGATTGGCCCGCCACCGTGAAGTCCGACGACTATAGGGTCGTCCCCACGACCTCGGGACTAGTTTGGCCAGCCGCCGACATGTCCGACGACTATAGGGTCGTCCCCACGACCCCGGGCCAATGTTGGCCATTCGCCGACATGTCCGACGACTATAGGGTCGTCCCGACGACCCCGGGCCAATGTTGGCCAATCGCCAACATGTCCGACGGCTATAGGGTCGTCCCTACGACCCCGGGACTAGATTGGCCCGCCACCGTCATGTCCGACGACTATAGGGTCGTCCCCACGACCCCGGGGCAAGGTTGGCCCGCCGCCGACTTGTCCGACGACTATAGGGTCGTACCCACGACCCCGGGACTAGGCTGACAAGCCGCCAACATGTCCGACGACTATAGAGTCGTCCCCACGACCCCGGGCCAATGTTGGCCAATCGCCAACATGTCCGACGACTATAGGGTCGTCCATACGACCCCGGGAATAGATTGGCCCGCCACCGTCATGTCCGAAGACAATAGGGTCGTCCCCACGACCCCGGGTCTAGGTTGGCCAGCCGCCGACATATCCGACGACTATAGAGTCGTCCCCACGACACCGGGCCAAAGTTGGCCAGCCGCCAACATGTCCGACGACTATAGGGTCGTCCCGACGACCCCGGGCCAATGTTGGCCAATCGCCAACATGTCCGACGGCAATAGGGTCGTCCCTACGACCCCGGGACTAGATTGGCCCGCCACCGTCATGTCCAACGACTATAGGGTCGTCCCCACGACCATGGGCCAAAGTTGGCCAGCTGCCGATATGTCCAACGACTATTGGGTCGTCCCCACGACCCCGGGACTAGTTTGGCCCGCCACCGTCAAGTCCGACGATTATAGGGTCGTCCCCACGACCCCGGGACAAGGTTGGCCCGCCGCCGACTTGTCCGACGAATATAGGGTCGTACCCACGACCCCGGGCCAAAGGTGGCATGCCGCCGAAATGTCCGACGACTATAGGGTCGTCCCCACGACCCCGGGCCAAAGTTGGCAAGCCGCCGAAATGTCCGACGACTATAGGGTCGTCCCCACGACCCCGGGACTAGATTGGCCCGCCAACATCATGTCCGACGACTATAAGGTCGTCCCCACGACCCCGGGAAAAGGTTGGCCCGCCGCCGACTTGTCCGACGACTATAGGGTCGTACCCACGACCCCGGGACTAGGCTGACAAGCCGCCAACATGTCCGACGACTATAGGGTCGTCCCGACGACCCCGGGCCAATGTTGGCCAATCGCCAACATGTCCGACGGCTATAGGGTCGTCCCTACGACCCCGGGACTAGATTGGCCCGCCACCGTCATGTCCAACGACTATAGGGTCGTCCCCACGACCATGGGCCAAAGTTGGCCAGCTGCCGATATGTCCAACGACTATTGCGTCGTCCCCACGACCCCGGGACTAGTTTGGCCCGCCACCGTCAAGTCCGACGACTATAGGGTCGTCCCCACGACCCCGGGACTAGATTGTCCCGCCACCGTCATGTCCAACGACTATAGGGTCGTCCCCACGACCCCGGGCCAAAGTTGGCCAATCGCCAACATGTCCGACGACTATAGGGTCGTCCGTACGACCCCGGGAATAGATTGGCCCGCCACCGTCATGTCCGACGACAATAGGGTCGTCCCCACGACCCCGGGGCAAGGTTGGCCCGCCGCCGACTTGTCCGACGACTATAGGGTCGTACCCACGACCCCGGGACTAGGCTGACAAGCCGCCAACATGTCCGACGACTATAGAGTCGTCCCCACGACCCCGGGCCAATGTTGGCCAATCGCCAACATGTCCGACGACTATAGGGTCGTCCCTACGACCCCGGGACTAGATTGGCCCGCCACCGTCATGTCCAACGACTATAAGGTCGTCCCCACGACCCCGGGAAAAGGTTGGCCCGCCGCCGACTTGTCCGACGACTATAGGGTCGTACCCACGACCCCGGGACTAGGCTGACAAGCCGCCAACATGTCCGACGACTATAGGGTCGTCCCGACGACCCCGGGCCAATGTTGGCCAATCGCCAACATGTCCGACGGCTATAGGGTCGTCCCTACGACCCCGGGACTAGATTGGCCCGCCACCGTCATGTCCAACGACTATAGGGTCGTCCCCACGACCCCGGGACTAGTTTGGCCCGCCACCGTCAAGTCCGACGACTATAGGGTCGTCCCCACGACCCCGGGACTAGATTGTCCCGCCACCGTCATGTCCAACGACTATAGGGTCGTCCCCACGACACCGGGCCAAAGTTGGCCAATCGCCAACATGTCCAACGACTATAGGGTCGTCCCCACGACCCCGGGCCAAAGTTGGCCAATCGCCAACATGTCCGACGACTATAGGGTCGTCCGTACGACCCCGGGAATAGATTGGCCCGCCACCGTCATGTCCGACGACAATAGGGTCGTCCCCACGACCACGGGCCAAAGTTGGCCCGCCACCGTCATGTCCGACGACTATAGGGTCGTCCCCACGACCCCGGGGCAAGGTTGGCCCGCCGCCGACTTGTCCGACGACTATAGGGTCGTACCCACGACCCCGGGACTAGGCTGACAAGCCGCCAACATGTCCGACGACTATAGAGTCGTCCCCACGACCCCGGGCCAATGTTGGCCAATCGCCAACATGTCCGACGACTATAGGGTCGTCCATACGACCCCGGGAATAGATTGGCCCGCCACCGTCATGTCCGAAGACAATAGGGTCGTCCCCACGACCCCGGGTCTAGGTTGGCCAGCCGCCGACATATCCGACGACTATAGAGTCGTCCCCACGACACCGGGCCAAAGTTGGCCAGCCGCTGACATGTCCAACGACTATAGGGTCGTCCCCACGACCACGGGCCAAAGTTGGCCAGCCGTCGACATGTCCGACGACTATTGGATCGTCCCCACGACCACGGGCCAAAGATGGCCAGCCGCCGACATGTCCGACGACTATAGGGTCGCCCCCACGACCCCGGGGCTAGATTGGTCCGCCACCGTCATGTCCGACGACTATAGGGTCGTCCCCACGACCCCGGGACAAAGTTGGCAAGCCGCCGAAATGTCCGACGACTGTAGGGTCGTCCCCACGACCCCGGGACTAGATTGGCCCGCCACCGTGAAGTCCGACGACTATAGGGTCGTCCCCACGACCCCGGGACTAGATTGGCCCGCCACCGTGAAGTCCGACGACTATAGGGTCGTCCCCACGACCTCGGGACTAGGTTGGCCAGCCGCCGACATGTCCGACGACTATAGGGTCGTCCCTACGACCCCGGGACTAGATTGGCCCGCCACCGTCATGTCCGAAGACAATAGGGTCGTCCCCACGACCCCGGGTCTAGGTTGGCCAGCCGCCGACATATCCGACGACTATAGAGTCGTCCCCACGACACCGGGCCAAAGTTGGCCAGCCGCTGACATGTCCAACGACTATAGTGTCGTCCCCACGACCACGGGCCAAAGTTGGCCAGCCGTCGACATGTCCGACGACTATTGGATCGTCCCCACGACCACGGGCCAAAGTTGGCCAGCCGCCGACATGTCCGACGACTATAGGGTCGCCCCCACGACACCGGGGCTAGATTGGTCCGCCACCGTCATGTCCGACGACTATAGGGTCGTCCCCACGACCCCGGGCCAAAGTTGGCAAGCCGCCGAAATGTCCGACGACTGTAGGGTCGTCCCCACGACCCCGGGACTAGATTGGCCCGCCACCGTCATGTCCGACGATTATAGGGTCGTCCCCACGACCCCGGGACAAGGTTGGCCCGCCGCCGACTTGTCCGACGACTATAGGGTCGTACCCACGACCCCGGGCCAAAGGTGGCATGCCGCCGAAATGTCCGACGACTATAGGGTCGTCCCCACGACCCCGGGCCAAAGTTGGCAAGCCGCCGAAATGTCCGACGACTATAGGGTCGTCCCCACGACCCCGGGACTAGATTGGCCCGCCACCATCATGTTCGACGATTATAAGGTCGTCCCCACGACCCCGGGACAAGGTTGGCCCGCCGCCGACTTGTCCGACGACTATAGGGTCGTACCCACGACCCCGGGACTAGGCTGACAAGCCGCCAACATGTCCGACGACTATAGGGTCGTCCCCACGACCATGGGCCAAAGTTGGCCAGCTGCCGATATGTCCAACGACTATTGGGTCGTCCCCACGACCCCGGGACTAGTTTGGCCCGCCACCGTCAAGTCCGACGACTATAGGGTCGTCCCCACGACCCCGGGACTAGATTGTCCCGCCACCGTCATGTCCAACGACTATAGGGTCGTCCCCACGACCCCGGGCCAAAGTTGGCCAATCGCCAACATGTCCGACGACTATAGGGTCGTCCGTACGACCCCGGGAATAGATTGGCCCGCCACCGTCATGTCCGACGACTATAGGGTCGTACCCACGACCCCGGGACTAGGCTGACAAGCCGCCGAAATGTCCGACGACTGTAGGGTCGTCCCCACGACCCCGGGACTAGATTGGCCCGCCACCGTGAAGTCCGACGACTATAGGGTCGTCCCCACGACCACGGGCCAAAGTTGGCCAGTCGCCGACATGTCCGACGACTATTGGATCGTCCCCACGACCACGGGCCAAAGTTGGCCAGCCGCCGACATGTCCGACGACTATAGGGTCGTCCCCACGACCCCGGGACTAGATTGGTCCGCCACCGTCATGTCCGACGACTATAGGGTCGTCCCCACGACCCCGGGCCAAAGTTGGCAAGCCGCCGAAATGTCCGACGACTGTAGGGTCGTCCCCACGACCCCGGGACTAGATTGGCCCGCCACCGTGAAGTCCGACGACTATAGGGTCGTCCCCACGACCTCGGGACTAGTTTGGCCAGCCGCCGACATGTCCGACGACTATAGGGTCGTCCCCACGACCCCGGGCCAATGTTGGCCAATCGCCGACATGTCCGACGGCTATAGGGTCGTCCCTACGACCCCGGGACTAGATTGGCCCGCCACCGTCATGTCCAACGACTATAGGGTCGTCCCCACGACCATGGGCCAAAGTTGGCCAGCTGCCGATATGTCCAACGACTATTGCGTCGTCCCCACGACCCCGGGACTAGTTTGGCCCGCCACCGCCAAGTCCGACGACTATAGGGTCGTCCCCACGACCCCGGGACTAGATTGTCCCGCCACCGTCATGTCCAACGACTATAGGGTCGTCCCCACGACCACGGGCCAAAGTTGGCCCGCCGCCGACATGTCGGACGACTATTGGATCGTCCCCACGACCACGGGCCAAAGTTGGCCAGCCGCCGACATGTCCGACGACTATAGGGTCGTCCCCACGACCCCGGGACTAGATTGGTCCGCCACCGTCATGTCCGACGACTATAGGGTCGTCCCCACGACCCCGGGCCAAAGTTGGCAAGCCGCCGAAATGTCCGACGACTATAGGGTCGTCCCCACAACCCCGGACTAGATTGGCCCGCCACCGTCAAGTCCGACGAGTATAGGATCGTCTCCACGACCACGGGCCAAAGTTGGCCAGCCGCCGACATGTCCGTCGACTATAGGGTCGTCCCCACGACCCCGGGCCAAAGTTGGCAAGCCGCCGAAATGTCCGACGACTGTAGGGTCGTCCCCACGACCGCGGGCCAAAGATGTCCAGCCGCCGTCTTGTCCGACGACTATAGGGTCGTACCCACGACCCCGGGACTAGATTGGCCCGCCACCGTCATGTCCAACGACTATAGGGTCGTCCCCACGACCCCGGGACTAGGTTGACAAGCCGCCGAAATGTCCGACGACTATAGGGTCGTCCCCACGACCGCGAGCCAAGGATGTCCAGCCGCCGTCTTGTCCGACGACTATAGGGTCGTCCCCACGACCCCGGGACTAGATTGGCCCGCCACCGTCATGTCCGACGACTATAGGGTCGTCCCCACGACCCCGGGGCAAGGTTGGCCCGCCGCCGACTTGTCCGACGACTATAGGGTCGTACCCACGACCCCGGGACTAGGCTGACAAGCCGCCAACATGTCCGACGACTATAGAGTCGTCCCCACGACCCCGGGCCAATGTTGGCCAATCGCCAACATGTCCGACGACTATAGGGTCGTCCATACGACCCCGGGAATAGATTGGCCCGCCACCGTCATGTCCGAAGACAATAGGGTCGTCCCCACGACCCCGGGTCTAGGTTGGCCAGCCGCCGACATATCCGACGACTATAGAGTCGTCCCCACGACACCGGGCCAAAGTTGGCCAGCCGCTGACATGTCCAACGACTATAGGGTCGTCCCCACGACCACGGGCCAAAGTTGGCCAGCCGTCGACATGTCCGACGACTATTGGATCGTCCCCACGACCACGGGCCAAAGATGGCCAGCCGCCGACATGTCCGACGACTATAGGGTCGCCCCCACGACCCCGGGGCTAGATTGGTCCGCCACCGTCATGTCCGACGACTATAGGGTCGTCCCCACGACCTCGGGACAAAGTTGGCAAGCCGCCGAAATGTCCGACGACTGTAGGGTCGTCCCCACGACCCCGGGACTAGATTGGCCCGCCACCGTGAAGTCCGACGACTATAGGGTCGTCCCCACGACCCCGGGACTAGATTGGCCCGCCACCGTGAAGTCCGACGACTATTGGGTCGTCCCCACGACCTCGGGACTAGGTTGGCCAGCCGCCGACATGTCCGACGACTATAGGGTCGTCCCTACGACCCCGGGACTAGATTGGCCCGCCACCGTCATGTCCGAAGACAATAGGGTCGTCCCCACGACCCCGGGTCTAGGTTGGCCAGCCGCCGACAGATCCGACGACTATAGAGTCGTCCCCACGACACCGGGCCAAAGTTGGCCAGCCGCTGACATGTCCAACGACTATAGGGTCGTCCCCACGACCACGGGCCAAAGTTGGCCAGCCGTCGACATGTCCGACGACTATTGGATCGTCCCCACGACCACGGGCCAAAGTTGGCCAGCCGCCGACATGTCCGACTACTATAGGGTCGCCCCCACGACACCGGGGCTAGATTGGTCCGCCACCGTCATGTCCGACGACTATAGGGTCGTCCCCACGACCCCGGGCCAAAGTTGGCAAGCCGCCGAAATGTCCGACGACTGTGGGGTCGTCCCCACGACCCCGGGACTAGATTGGCCCGCCACCGTGAAGTCCGACGACTATAGGGTCGTCCCCACGACCTCGGGACTAGGTTGGCCAGCCGCCGACATGTCCGACGACTATAGGGTCGTCCCTACGACCCCGGGACTAGATTGGCCCGCCACCGTCATGTCCGAAGACAATAGGGTCGTCCCCACGACCCCGGGTCTAGGTTGGCCAGCCGCCGACATATCCGACGACTATAGAGTCGTCCCCACGACACCGGGCCAAAGTTGGCCAGCCGCTGACATGTCCAACGACTATAGGGTCGTCCCCACGACCACGGGCCAAAGTTGGCCAGCCGTCGACATGTCCGACGACTATTGGATCGTCCCCACGACCACGGGCCAAAGTTGGCCAGCCGCCGACATGTCCGACGACTATAGGGTCGCCCCCACGACACCGGGGCTAGATTGGTCCGCCACCGTCATGTCCGACGACTATAGGGTCGTCCCCACGACCATGGGCCAAAGTTGGCCAGCTGCCGATATGTCCAACGACTATTGGGTCGTCCCCACGACCCCGGGACTAGTTTGGCCCGCCACCGTCAAGTCCGACGACTATAGGGTCGTCCCCACGACCCCGGGACTAGATTGTCCCGCCACCGTCATGTCCAACGACTATAGGGTCGTCCCCACGACCCCGGGCCAAAGTTGGCCAATCGCCAACATGTCCGACGACTATAGGGTCGTCCGTACGACCCCGGGAATAGATTGGCCCGCCACCGTCATGTCCGACGACAATAGGGTCGTCCTCACGACCCCGGGTCTAGGTTGGCCAGCCGCCGACATGTCCGACGACTATAGAGTCGTCCCCACGACACCGGGCCAAAGTTGGCCAGCCGCTGACATGTCCAACGACTATAGGGTCGTCCCCACGACCACGGGCCAAAGTTGGCCAGTCGCCGACATGTCCGACGACTATTGGATCGTCCCCACGACCACGGGCCAAAGTTGGCCAGCCGCCGACATGTCCGACGACTATAGGGTCGTCCCCACGACCCCGGGCCAAAGTTGGCAAGCCGCCGAAATGTCCGACGACTATAGGGTTGTCCCCACGACCGCGGGCCAAAGATGTCCAGCCGCCGTCTTGTCCGACGACTATAGGGTCGTCCCTACGACCCCGGGACTAGATTGGCCCGCCACCGTCATGTCCAACGACTATAGGGTCGTCCCCACGACCATGGGCCAAAGTTGGCCAGCCGCCGTAATGTCCAACGACTATTGGGTCGTCCCCACGACCCCGGGACTAGATTGGCCCTCCACCGTCAAGTCCGACGACTATAGGGTCGTCCCCACGACCCCGGGCAAATTTGGCAAGCCGCCGACATATCCGACGACTATAGGGTCGTCCCCACATACCCGGGACTAGATTGGCCCGCCACCGTCAAGTCCGACGACTATAGGATCGTCTCCACGACCACGGCCCAAAGTTGGCCAGCCGCCGACATGTCCAACGACTATTGGGTCGTCCCCACGACCGCGGGCCAAAGTTAGCCAGCCGCTGACATGTCCAACGACTATAGGGTCGTCCCCACGACCACGGGCCAAAGTTGGCCAGTCGCCGACATGTCCGACGACTATTGGATCGTCCCCACGACCACGGGCCAAAGTTGGCCAGCCGCCGACATGTCCGACGACTATAGGGTCGTCCCCACGACCCCGGGCCAAAGTTGGCAAGCCGCCGAAATGTCCGACGACTATAGGGTTGTCCCCACGACCGCGGGCCAAAGATGTCCAGCCGCCGTCTTGTCCGACGACTATAGGGTCGTCCCTACGACCCCGGGACTAGATTGGCCCGCCACCGTCATGTCCAACGACTATAGGGTCGTCCCCACGACCATGGGCCAAAGTTGGCCAGCCGCCGTAATGTCCAACGACTATTGGGTCGTCCCCACGACCCCGGGACTAGATTGGCCCGCCACCGTCAAGTCCGACGACTATAGGATCGTCCCCACGACCACGGGCCAAAGTTGGCCAGCCGTCGACATGTCCGACGACTATTGGATCGTCCCCACGACCACGGGCCAAAGATGGCCAGCCGCCGACATGTCCGACGACTATAGGGTCGCCCCCACGACCCCGGGGCTAGATTGGTCCGCCACCGTCATGTCCGACGACTATAGGGTCGTCCCCACGACCCCGGGACAAAGTTGGCCAGCCGCTGACATGTCCAACGACTATAGGGTCGTCCCCACGACCGCGGGCCAAAGTTAGCCAGCCGCTGACATGTCCAACGACTATAGGGTCGTCCCCACGACCACGGGCCAAAGTTGGCCAGTCGCCGACATGTCCGACGACTATTGGATCGTCCCCACGACCACGGGCCAAAGTTGGCCAGCCGCCGACATGTCCGACGACTATAGGGTCGTCCCCACGACCCCGGGCCAAAGTTGGCAAGCCGCCGAAATGTCCGACGACTATAGGGTTGTCCCCACGACCGCGGGCCAAAGATGTCCAGCCGCCGTCTTGTCCGACGACTATAGGGTCGTCCCTACGACCCCGGGACTAGATTGGCCCGCCACCGTCATGTCCAACGACTATAGGGTCGTCCCCACGACCATGGGCCAAAGTTGGCCAGCCGCCGTAATGTCCAACGACTATTGGGTCGTCCCCACGACCCCGGGACTAGATTGGCCAGCCGTCGACATGTCCGACGACTATTGGATCGTCCCCACGACCACGGGCCAAAGATGGCAAGCCGCCGAAATGTCCGACGACTGTAGGGTCGTCCCCACGACCCCGGGACTAGATTGGCCCGCCACCGTGAAGTCCGACGACTATAGGGTCGTCCCCACGACCCCGGGACTAGATTGGCCCGCCACCGTGAAGTCCGACGACTATAGGGTCGTCCCCACGACCTCGGGACTAGGTTGGCCAGCCGCCGTCATGTCCGACGACTATAGGGTCGTCCCTACGACCCCGGGACTAGATTGGCCCGCCACCGTCATGTCCGAAGACAATAGGGTCGTCCCCACGACCCCGGGTCTAGGTTGGCCAGCCGCCGACATATCCGACGACTATAGAGTCGTCCCCACGACACCGGGCCAAAGTTGGCCAGCCGCTGACATGTCCAACGACTATAGGGTCGTCCCCACGACCACGGGCCAAAGTTGGCCAGCCGTCGACATGTCCGACGACTATTGGATCGTCCCCACGACCACGGGCCAAAGTTGGCCAGCCGCCGACATGTCCGACGACTATAGGGTCGCCCCCACGACCCCGGGCCAAAGTTGGCAAGCCGCCGAAATGTCCGACGACTATAGGGTTGTCCCCACGACCGCGGGCCAAAGATGTCCAGCCGCCGTCTTGTCCGACGACTATAGGGTCGTCCCTACGACCCCGGGACTAGATTGGCCCGCCACCGTCATGTCCAACGACTATAGGGTCGTCCCCACGACCATGGGCCAAAGTTGGCCAGCCGCCGTAATGTCCAACGACTATTGGGTCGTCCCCACGACCCCGGGACTAGATTGGCCCTCCACCGTCAAGTCCGACGACTATAGGGTCGTCCCCACGACCCCGGGCAAATTTGGCAAGCCGCCGACATATCCGACGACTATAGGGTCGTCCCCACATACCCGGGACTAGATTGGCCCGCCACCGTCAAGTCCGACGACTATAGGATCGTCTCCACGACCACGGCCCAAAGTTGGCCAGCCGCCGACATGTCCAACGACTATTGGGTCGTCCCCACGACCGCGGGCCAAAGTTAGCCAGCCGCCGACATGTCCGACGACTATAGGGTCGTCCCCACGACCCCGGGCCAAAGTTGGCAAGCCGCCGAAATGTCCGACGACTATAGGGTCGTCCCCACGACCGCGGGCCAAAGATGTCCAGCCGCCGTCTTGTCCGACGACTATAGGGTCGTTCCCACGACCCCGGGACTAGATTGGCCCGCCACCGTCATGTCCAACGACTATAGGGTCGTCCCCACGTCCCCGGGACTAGGTTGACAAGCCGCCGGAATGTCCGACGACTATAGGGTCGTCCCCACGACCGCGAGCCAAGGATGTCCAGCCGCCGTCTTGTCCGACGACTATAGGGTCGTCCCCACGACCCCGGGCCAATGTTGGCCAATCGCCAACATGTCCGACGACTATAGGGTCGTCCCCACGACACCGGGCCAAAGTTAGCCAGCCGCCGACATGTCCGACGACTATTGGATCGTCCCCAAGACCACGGGCCAAAGTTGGCCAGCCGCCGACATGCCCGACGACTATAGGGTCGTCCCCACGACCCCGGGACTAGATTGGTCCGCCACCGTCATGTCCGACGACTATAGGGTCGTCCCCACGACCCCGGGCCAAAGTTGGCAAGGCACCGAAATGTCCGACGACTGTAGGGTCGTCCCCACGACCCCGGGACTAGATTGGTCCGCCACCGTCATGTCCGACGACTATAGGGTCGTCCCCACGACCCCGGGCCAAAGTTGGCAAGCCGCCGAAATGTCCGACGACTGTAGGGTCGTCCCCACGACCCCGGGTCTAGGTTGGCCAGCCGCCGACATATCCGACGACTATAGAGTCGTCCCCACGACACCGGGCCAAAGTTGGCCAGCCGCTGACATGTCCAACGACTATAGGGTCGTCCCCACGACCACGGGCCAAAGTTGGCCAGCCGTCGACATGTCCGACGACTATTGGATCGTCCCCACGACCACGGGCCAAAGTTGGCCAGCCGCCGACATGTCCGACTACTATAGGGTCGCCCCCACGACACCGGGGCTAGATTGGTCCGCCACCGTCATGTCCGACGACTATAGGGTCGTCCCCACGACCCCGGGCCAAAGTTGGCAAGCCGCCGAAATGTCCGACGACTGTAGGGTCGTCCCCACGACCCCGGGACTAGATTGGCCCGCCACCGTGAAGTCCGACGACTATAGGGTCGTCCCCACGACCTCGGGACTAGGTTGGCCAGCCGCCGACATGTCCGACGACTATAGGGTCGTCCCTACGACCCCGGGACTAGATTGGCCCGCCACCGTCATGTCCGAAGACAATAGGTTCGTCCCCATGACCCCGGGTCTAGGTTGGCCAGCCGCCGACATATCCGACGACTATAGAGTCGTCCCCACGACACCGGGCCAAAGTTGGCCAGCCGCTGGCATGTCCAACGACTATAGGGTCGTCCCCACGACCCCGGGACTAGATTGGCCCGCCACCGTCATGTCCGACGATTATAGGGTCGTCCCCACAACCCCGGGACAAGGTTGGCCCGCCGCCGACTCGTCCGACGACTATAGGGTCGTACCCACGACCCCGGGCCAAAGGTGGCATGCCGCCGAAATGTCCGACGACTATAGGGTCGTCCCCACGACCCCGGGCCAAAGTTGGCAAGCCGCCGAAATGTCCGACGACTATAGGGTCGTCCCCACGACCCCGGGACTAGATTGGCCCGCCACCATCATGTTCGACGACTATAAGGTCGTCCCCACGACCCCGGGACAAGGTTGGCCCGCCGCCGACTTGTCCGACGACTATAGGGTCGTACCCACGACCCCGGGCCAAAGTTGGCCAATCGCCAACATGTCCGACGACTATAGGGTCGTCCCCACGACCCCGGGACTAGATTGTCCCGCCACCGTCATGTCCAACGACTATAGGGTCGTCCCCACGACCCCGGGCCAAAGTTGGCCAATCGCCAACATGTCCGACGACTATAGGGTCGTCCGTACGACCCCGGGAATAGATTGGCCCGCCACCGTCATGTCCGACGACAATAGGGTCGTCCCCACGACCCCGGGTCTAGGTTGGCCAGCCGCCGACATGTCCGACGACTATAGAGTCGTCCCCACGACACCGGGCCAAAGTTGGCTAGCCGCTGACATGTCCAACGACTATAGGGTCGTCCCCACGACCACGGGCCAAAGTTGGCCCGCCGCCGACATGTCGGACGACTATTGGATCGTCCCCACGACCACGGGCCAAAGTTGGCCAGCCGCCGACATGTCCGACGACTATAGGGTCGTCCCCACGACCCCGGGACTAGATTGGTCCGCCACCGTCATGTCCGACGACTATAGGGTCGTCCCCACGACCCCGGGCCAAAGTTGGCAAGCCGCCGAAATGTCCGACGACTATAGGGTCGTCCCCACAACCCCGGACTAGATTGGCCCGCCACCGTCAAGTCCGACGAGTATAGGATCGTCTCCACGACCACGGGCCAAGGTTGGCCAGCCGCCGACATGTCCGTCGACTATAGGGTCGTCCCCACGACCCCGGGCCAAAGTTGGCAAGCCGCCGAAATGTCCGACGACTGTAGGGTCGTCCCCACGACCGCGGGCCAAAGATGTCCAGCCGCCGTCTTGTCCGACGACTATAGGGTCGTACCCACGACCCCGGGACTAGATTGGCCCGCCACCGTCATGTCCAACGACTATAGGGTCGTCCCCACGACCCCGGGAGTAGGTTGACAACCCGCCGAAATGTCCGACGACTATAGGGTCGTCCCCACGACCGCGAGCCAAGGATGTCCAGCCGCCGTCTTGTCCGACGACTATAGGGTCGTCCCCACGACCCCGGGACTAGATTGGCCCGCCACCGTCATGTCCGACGACTATAGGGTCGTCCCCACGACCCCGGGGCAAGGTTGGCCCGCCGCCGACTTGTCCGACGACTATAGGGTCGTACCCACGACCCCGGGACTAGGCTGACAAGCCGCCAACATGTCCGACGACTATAGAGTCGTCCCCACGACCCCGGGCCAATGTTGGCCAATCGCCAACATGTCCGACGACTATAGGGTCGTCCATACGACCCCGGGAATAGATTGGCCCGCCACCGTCATGTCCGAAGACAATAGGGTCGTCCCCACGACCCCGGGTCTAGGTTGGCCAGCCGCCGACATATCCGACGACTATAGAGTCGTCCCCACGACACCGGGCCAAAGTTGGCCAGCCGCTGACATGTCCAACGACTATAGGGTCGTCCCCACGACCACGGGCCAAAGTTGGCCAGCCGTCGACATGTCCGACGACTATTGGATCGTCCCCACGACCACGGGCCAAAGATGGCCAGCCGCCGACATGTCCGACGACTATAGGGTCGCCCCCACGACCCCGGGGCTAGATTGGTCCGCCACCGTCATGTCCGACGACTATAGGGTCGTCCCCACGACCCCGGGACAAAGTTGGCAAGCCGCCGAAATGTCCGACGACTGTAGGGTCGTCCCCACGACCCCGGGACTAGATTGGCCCGCCACCGTGAAGTCCGACGACTATAGGGTCGTCCCCACGACCCCGGGACTAGATTGGCCCGCCACCGTGAAGTCCGACGACTATAGGGTCGTCCCCACGACCTCGGGACTAGGTTGGCCAGCCGCCGACATGTCCGACGACTATAGGGTCGTCCCTACGACCCCGGGACTAGATTGGCCCGCCACCGTCATGTCCGAAGACAATAGGGTCGTCCCCACGACCCCGGGTCTAGGTTGGCCAGCCGCCGACATATCCGACGACTATAGAGTCGTCCCCACGACACCGGGCCAAAGTTGGCCAGCCGCTGACATGTCCAACGACTATAGGGTCGTCCCCACGACCACGGGCCAAAGTTGGCCAGTCGCCGACATGTCCGACGACTATTGGATCGTCCCCACGACCACGGGCCAAAGTTGGCCAGCCGCCGACATGTCCGACGACTATAGGGTCGTCCCCACGACCCCGGGCCAAAGTTGGCAAGCCGCCGAAATGTCCGACGACTATAGGGTTGTCCCCACGACCGCGGGCCAAAGATGTCCAGCCGCCGTCTTGTCCGACGACTATAGGGTCGTCCCTACGACCCCGGGACTAGATTGGCCCGCCACCGTCATGTCCAACGACTATAGGGTCGTCCCCACGACCATGGGCCAAAGTTGGCCAGCCGCCGTAATGTCCAACGACTATTGGGTCGTCCCCACGACCCCGGGACTAGATTGGCCCTCCACCGTCAAGTCCGACGACTATAGGGTCGTCCCCACGACCCCGGGCAAATTTGGCAAGCCGCCGACATATCCGACGACTATAGGGTCGTCCCCACATACCCGGGACTAGATTGGCCCGCCACCGTCAAGTCCGACGACTATAGGATCGTCTCCACGACCACGGCCCAAAGTTGGCCAGCCGCCGACATGTCCAACGACTATTGGGTCGTCCCCACGACCGCGGGCCAAAGTTAGCCAGCCGCCGACATGTCCGACGACTATAGGGTCGTCCCCACGACCCCGGGCCAAAGTTGGCAAGCCGCCGAAATGTCCGACGACTATAGGGTCGTCCCCACGACCGCGGGCCAAAGATGTCCAGCCGCCGTCTTGTCCGACGACTATAGGGTCGTTCCCACGACCCCGGGACTAGATTGACCCGCCACCGTCATGTCCAACGACTATAGGGTCGTCCCCACGTCCCCGGGACTAGGTTGACAAGCCGCCGGAATGTCCGACGACTATAGGGTCGTCCCCACGACCGCGAGCCAAGGATGTCCAGCCGCCGTCTTGTCCGGCGACTATAGGGTCGTCCCCACGACCCCGGGCCAATGTTGGCCAATCGCCAACATGTCCGACGACTATAGGGTCGTCCCCACGACACCGGGCCAAAGTTAGCCAGCCGCCGACATGTCCGACGACTATTGGATCGTCCCCACGACCACGGGCCAAAGTTGGCCAGCCGCCGACATGCCCGACGACTATAGGGTCGTCCCCACGACCCCGGGACTAGATTGGTCCGCCACCGTCATGTCCGACGACTATAGGGTCGTCCCCACGACCCCGGGCCAAAGTTGGCAAGGCGCCGAAAAGTCCGACGACTGTAGGGTCGTCCCCACGACCCCGGGACTAGATTGGTCCGCCACCGTCATGTCCGACGACTATAGGGTCGTCCCCACGACCCCGGGCCAAAGTTGGCAAGCCGCCGAAATGTCCGACGACTGTAGGGTCGTCCCCACGACCCCGGGCCAATGTTGGCCAATCGCCGACATGTCCGACGACTATAGGGTCGTCCCTACGACCCCGGGACTAGGTTGGCCCGCCACCGTCATGTCCAACGACTATAGGGTCGTCCCCACGACCATGGGCCAAAGTTGGCCAGCCGCCGTAATGTCCAACGACTATTGGGTCGTCCCCACGAACCCGGGACTAGATTGGCCCGCCACCGTCAAGTCCGACGACTATAGGGTCGTCCCCACGACCCCGGGCAAATTTGGCAAGCCGCCGACATGTCCGACGACTGTAGGGTCGTCCCCACGACCCCGGGACTAGATTGGTCCGCCACCGTCATGTCCGACGACTATAGGGTCGTCCCCACGACCCCGGGCCAAAGTTGGCAAGCCGCCGAAATGTCCGACGACTATAGGGTCGTCCCCACGACCCCGGGCCAAAGTTGGCAAGGCGCCGAAAAGTCCGACGACTGTAGGGTCGTCCCCACGACCCCGGGACTAGATTGGTCCGCCACCGTCATGTCCGACGACTATAGGGTCGTCCCCACGACCCCGGGCCAAAGTTGGCAAGCCGCCGAAATGTCCGACGACTGTAGGGTCGTCCCCACGACCCCGGGCCAATGTTGGCCAATCGCCGACATGTCCGACGACTATAGGGTCGTCCCTACGACCCCGGGACTAGGTTGGCCCGCCACCGTCATGTCCAACGACTATAGGGTCGTCCCCACGACCATGGGCCAAAGTTGGCCAGCCGCCGTAATGTCCAACGACTATTGGGTCGTCCCCACGACCCCGGGACTAGATTGGCCCGCCACCGTCAAGTCCGACGACTATAGGGTCGTCCCCACGACCCCGGGCAAATTTGGCAAGCCGCCGACATGTCCGACGACTGTAGGGTCGTCCCCACGACCCCGGGACTAGATTGGTCCGCCACCGTCATGTCCGACGACTATAGGGTCGTCCCCACGACCCCGGGCCAAAGTTGGCAAGCCGCCGAAATGTCCGACGACTGTAGGGTCGTCCCCACGACCCCGGGCCAATGTTGGCCAATCGCCGACATGTCCGACGACTATAGGGTCGTCCCTACGACCCCGGGACTAGATTGGCCCGCCACCGTCATGTCCAACGACTATAGGGTCGTCCCCACGACCATGGGCCAAAGTTGGCCAGCCGCCGTAATGTCCAACGACTATTGGGTCGTCCCCACGACCCCGGGACTAGATTGGCCCGCCACCGTCAAGTCCGACGACTATAGGGTCATCCCCACGACCCCGGGCAAATTTGGCAAGCCGCCGACATGTCCGACGACTATTGGGTCGTCCCCACGACCCCGGGACTAGATTGGCCCGCCACCGTCATGTCCAACGACTATAGGGTCGTCCCCACGTCCCCGGGACTAGGTTGACAAGCCGCCGGAATGTCCGACGACTATAGGGTCGTCCCCACGACCGCGAGCCAAGGATGTCCAGCCACCGTCTTGTCCGACGACTATAGGGTCGTCCCCACGACCCCGGGCCAATGTTGGCCAATCGCCAACATGTCCGACGACTATAGGGTCGTCCCCACGACACCGGGCCAAAGTTAGCCAGGCGCCGACATGTCCGACGACTATTGGATCGTCCCCACGACCACGGGCCAAAGTTGGCCAGCCGCCGACATGCCCGACGACTATAGGGTCGTCCCCACGACCCCGGGACTAGATTGGTCCGCCACCGTCATGTCCGACGACTATAGGGTCGTCCCCACGACCCCGGGCCAAAGTTGGCAAGGCACCGAAATGTCCGACGACTGTAGGGTCGTCCCCACGACCCCGGGACTAGATTGGTCCGCCACCGTCATGTCCGACGACTATAGGGTCGTCCCCACGACCCCGGGCCAAAGTTGGCAAGCCGCCGAAATGTCCGACGACTGTAGGGTCGTCCCCACGACCCCGGGTCTAGGTTGGCCAGCCGCCGACATATCCGACGACTATAGAGTCGTCCCCACGACACCGGGCCAAAGTTAGCCAGCCGCTGACATGTCCAACGACTATAGGGTCGTCCCCACGACCACGGGCCAAAGTTGGCCAGCCGTCGACATGTCCGACGACTATTGGATCGTCCCCACGACCACGGGCCAAAGTTGGCCAGCCGCCGACATGTCCGACTACTATAGGGTCGCCCCCACGACACCGGGGCTAGATTGGTCCGCCACCGTCATGTCCGACGACTATAGGGTCGTCCCCACGACCCCGGGCCAAAGTTGGCAAGCCGCCGAAATGTCCGACGACTGTAGGGTCGTCCCCACGACCCCGGGACTAGATTGGCCCGCCACCGTGAAGTCCGACGACTATAGGGTCGTCCCCACGACCTCGGGACTAGGTTGGCCAGCCGCCGACATGTCCGACGACTATAGGGTCGTCCCTACGACCCCGGGACTAGATTGGCCCGCCACCGTCATGTCCGAAGACAATAGGGTCGTCCCCATGACCCCGGGTCTAGGTTGGCCAGCCGCCGACATATCCGACGACTATAGAGTCGTCCCCACGACACCGGGCCAAAGTTGGCCAGCCGCTGGCATGTCCAACGACTATAGGGTCGTCCCCACGACCCCGGGACTAGATTGGCCCGCCACCGTCATGTCCGACGATTATAGGGTCGTCCCCACGACCCCGGGACAAGGTTGGCCCGCCACCATCATGTTCGACGACTATAAGGTCGTCCCCACGACCCCGGGACAAGGTTGGCCCGCCGCCGACTTGTCCGACGACTATAGGGTCGTACCCACGACCCCGGGCCAAAGTTGGCCAATCGCCAACATGTCCGACGACTATAGGGTCGTCCCCACGACCCCGGGACTAGATTGTCCCGCCACCGTCATGTCCAACGACTATAGGGTCGTCCCCACGACCCCGGGCCAAAGTTGGCCAATCGCCAACATGTCCGACGACTATAGGGTCGTCCGTACGACCCCGGGAATAGATTGGCCCGCCACCGTCATGTCCGACGACAATAGGGTCGTCCCCACGACCCCGGGTCTAGGTTGGCCAGCCGCCGACATGTCCGACGACTATAGAGTCGTCCCCACAACACCGGGCCAAAGTTGGCTAGCCGCTGACATGTCCAACGACTATAGGGTCGTCCCCACGACCACGGGCCAAAGTTGGCCCGCCGCCGACATGTCGGACGACTATTGGATCGTCCCCACGACCACGGGCCAAAGTTGGCCAGCCGCCGACATGTCCGACGACTATAGGGTCGTCCCCACGACCCCGGGACTAGATTGGTCCGCCACCGTCATGTCCGACGACTATAGGGTCGTCCCCACGACCCCGGGCCAAAGTTGGCAAGCCGCCGAAATGTCCGACGACTATAGGGTCGTCCCCACAACCCCGGACTAGATTGGCCCGCCACCGTCAAGTCCGACGAGTATAGGATCGTCTCCACGACCACGGGCCAAGGTTGGCCAGCCGCCGACATGTCCGTCGACTATAGGGTCGTCCCCACGACCCCGGGCCAAAGTTGGCAAGCCGCCGAAATGTCCGACGACTTTAGGGTCGTCCCCACGACCGCGGGCCAAAGATGTCCAGCCGCCGTCTTGTCCGACGACTATAGGGTCGTACCCACGACCCCGGGACTAGATTGGCCCGCCACCGTCATGTCCAACGACTATAGGGTCGTCCCCACGACCCCGGGAGTAGGTTGACAACCCGCCGAAATGTCCGACGACTATAGGGTCGTCCCCACGACCGCGAGCCAAGGATGTCCAGCCGCCGTCTTGTCCAACGACTATAGGGTCGTCCCCACGACCCCGGGACTAGATTGGCCCGCCACCGTCATGTCCGACGACTATAGGGTCGTCCCCACGACCCCGGGGCAAGGTTGGCCCGCCGCCGACTTGTCCGACGACTATAGGGTCGTACCCACGACCCCGGGACTAGGCTGACAAGCCGCCAACATGTCCGACGACTATAGAGTCGTCCCCACGACCCCGGGCCAATGTTGGCCAATCGCCAACATGTCCGACGACTATAGGGTCGTCCATACGACCCCGGGAATAGATTGGCCCGCCACCGTCATGTCCGAAGACAATAGGGTCGTCCCCACGACCCCGGGTCTAGGTTGGCCAGCCGCCGACATATCCGACGACTATAGAGTCGTCCCCACGACACCGGGCCAAAGTTGGCCAGCCGCTGACATGTCCAACGACTATAGGGTCGTCCCCACGACCACGGGCCAAAGTTGGCCAGCCGTCGACATGTCCGACGACTATTGGATCGTCCCCACGACCACGGGCCAAAGATGGCCAGCCGCCGACATGTCCGACGACTATAGGGTCGCCCCCACGACCCCGGGGCTAGATTGGTCCGCCACCGTCATGTCCGACGACTATAGGGTTGTCCCCACGACCCCGGGACAAAGTTGGCAAGCCGCCGAAATGTCCGACGACTGTAGGGTCGTCCCCACGACCCCGGGACTAGATTGGCCCGCCACCGTGAAGTCCGACGACTATAGGGTCGTCCCCACGACCCCGGGACTAGATTGGCCCGCCACCGTGAAGTCCGACGACTATAGGGTCGTCCCCACGACCTCGGGACTAGGTTGGCCAGCCGCCGACATGTCCGACGACTATAGGGTCGTCCCTACGACCCCGGGACTAGATTGGCCCGCCACCGTCATGTCCGAAGACAATAGGGTCGTCCCCACGACCCCGGGTCTAGGTTGGCCAGCCGCCGACATATCCGACGACTATAGAGTCGTCCCCACGACACCGGGCCAAAGTTGGCCAGCCGCTGACATGTCCAACGACTATAGGGTCGTCCCCACGACCACGGGCCAAAGTTGGCCAGTCGCCGACATGTCCGACGACTATTGGATCGTCCCCACGACCACGGGCCAAAGTTGGCCAGCCGCCGACATGTCCGACGACTATAGGGTCGTCCCCACGACCCCGGGCCAAAGTTGGCAAGCCGCCGAAATGTCCGACGACTATAGGGTTGTCCCCACGACCGCGGGCCAAAGATGTCCAGCCGCCGTCTTGTCCGACGACTATAGGGTCGTCCCTACGACCCCGGGACTAGATTGGCCCGCCACCGTCATGTCCAACGACTATAGGGTCGTCCCCACGACCATGGGCCAAAGTTGGCCAGCCGCCGTAATGTCCAACGACTATTGAGTCGTCCCCACGACCCCGGGACTAGATTGGCCCTCCACCGTCAAGTCCGACGACTATAGGGTCGTCCCCACGACCCCGGGCAAATTTGGCAAGCCGCCGACATATCCGACGACTATAGGGTCGTCCCCACATACCCGGGACTAGATTGGCCCGCCACCGTCAAGTCCGACGACTATAGGATCGTCTCCACGACCACGGCCCAAAGTTGGCCAGCCGCCGACATGTCCAACGACTATTGGGTCGTCCCCACGACCGCGGGCCAAAGTTAGCCAGCCGCCGACATGTCCGACGACTATAGGGTCGTCCCCACGACCCCGGGCCAAAGTTGGCAAGCCGCCGAAATGTCCGACGACTATAGGGTCGTCCCCACGACCGCGGGCCAAAGATGTCCAGCCGCCGTCTTGTCCGACGACTATAGGGTCGTTCCCACGACCCCGGGACTAGATTGGCCCGCCACCGTCATGTCCAACGACTATAGGGTCGTCCCCACGTCCCCGGGACTAGGTTGACAAGCCGCCGGAATGTCCGACGACTATAGGTTCGTCCCCACGACCGCGAGCCAAGGATGTCCAGCCGCCGTCTTGTCCGACGACTATAGGGTCGTCCCCACGACCCCGGGCCAATGTTGGCCAATCGCCAACATGTCCGACGACTATAGGGTCGTCCCCACGACACCGGGCCAAAGTTAGCCAGCCGCCGACATGTCCGACGACTATTGGATCGTCCCCACGACCACGGGCCAAAGTTGGCCAGCCGCCGACATGCCCGACGACTATAGGGTCGTCCCCACGACCCCGGGACTAGATTGGTCCGCCACCGTCATGTCCGACGACTATAGGGTCGTCCCCACGACCCCGGGCCAAAGTTGGCAAGGCGCCGAAAAGTCCGACGACTGTAGGGTCGTCCCCACGACCCCGGGACTAGATTGGTCCGCCACCGTCATGTCCGACGACTATAGGGTCGTCCCCACGACCCCGGGCCAAAGTTGGCAAGCCGCCGAAATGTCCGACGACTGTAGGGTCGTCCCCACGACCCCGGGCCAATGTTGGCCAATCGCCGACATGTCCGACGACTATAGGGTCGTCCCTACGACCCCGGGACTAGGTTGGCCCGCCACCGTCATGTCCAACGACTATAGGGTCGTCCCCACGACCATGGGCCAAAGTTGGCCAGCCGCCGTAATGTCCAACGACTATTGGGTCGTCCCCACGACCCCGGGACTAGATTGGCCCGCCACCGTCAAGTCCGACGACTATAGGGTCGTCCCCACGACCCCGGGCAAATTTGGCAAGCCGCCGACATGTCCGACGACTGTAGGGTCGTCCCCACGACCCCGGGACTAGATTGGTCCGCCACCGTCATGTCCGACGACTATAGGGTCGTCCCCACGACCCCGGGCCAAAGTTGGCAAGCCGCCGAAATGTCCGACGACTGTAGGGTCGTCCCCACGACCCCGGGCCAATGTTGGCCAATCGCCGACATGTCCGACGACTATAGGGTCGTCCCTACGACCCCGGGACTAGATTGGCCCGCCACCGTCATGTCCAACGACTATAGGGTCGTCCCCACGACCATGGGCCAAAGTTGGCCAGCCGCCGTAATGTCCAACGACTATTGGGTCGTCCCCACGACCCCGGGACTAGATTGGCCCGCCACCGTCAAGTCCGACGACTATAGGGTCGTCCCCACGACCCCGGGCAAATTTGGCAAGCCGCCGACATGTCCGACGACTATTGGGTCGTCCCCACGACCCCGGGACTAGATTGGTCCGCCACCGTCATGTCCGACGACTATAGGGTCGTCCCCACGACCCCGGGACTAGATTGGCCCGCCACCGTCCAGTCCGACGACTATAGGATCGTCTCCACGACCACGGCCCAAAGTTGGCCAGCTGCCGATATGTCCAACGACTATTGGGTCGTCCCCACGACCACGGGCCAAAATTAGCCAGCCGCCGACATGTCCGACGACTATAGGGTCGTCCCCACGACCCCGGGCCAAAGTTGGCAAGCCGCCGAAATGTCCGACGACTATAGGGTCGTCCCCACGACCGCGGGCCAAAGATGTCCAGCCGCCGTCTTGCCCGACGACTATAGGCTCGTCCCCACGACCCCGGGACTAGATTGGCCCGCCACCGTCATGTCCGACGACTATACGGTCGTCCCCACGACCCCGGGACAAGGTTGGCCCGCCGCCGACTTGTCCGACGACTATAGGTTCGTACCCACGACCCCGGGACAAAGTTGGCAAGCCGCCGAAATGTCCGACGACTGTAGGGTCGTCCCCACGACCCCGGGACTAGATTGGCCCGCCACCGTGAAGTCCGACGACTATAGGGTCGTCCCCACGACCCCGGGACTAGATTGGCCCGCCACCGTGAAGTCCGACGACTATAGGGTCGTCCCCACGACCTCGGGACTAGGTTGGCCAGCCGCCGACATATCCGACGACTATAGGGTCGTCCCTACGACCCCGGGACTAGATTGGCCCGCCACCGTCATGTCCGAAGACAATAGGGTCGTCCCCACGACCCCGGGTCTAGGTTGGCCAGCCGCCGACATATCCGACGACTATAGAGTCGTCCCCACGACACCGGGCCAAAGTTGGCCAGCCGCTGACATGTCCGACGACTATTGGATCGTCCCCACGACCACGGGCCAAAGTTGGCCAGCCGCCGACATGTCCGACGACTATAGGGTCGTCCCCACGACCCCGGGCCAAAGTTGGCAAGCCGCCGAAATGTCCGACGACTATAGGGTCGTCCCCACGACCGCGGGCCAAAGATGTCCAGCCGCCGTCTTGTCCGACGACTATAGGGTCGTTCCCACGACCCCGGGACTAGATTGGCCGCCACCGTCATGTCCAACGACTATAGGGTCGTCCCCACGTCCCCGGCCCAAAGTTGGCCAGCCGCCGACATGTCCAACGACTATTGGGTCGTCCCCACGACCGCGGGCCAAAGTTAGCCAGCCGCCGACATGTCCGACGACTATAGGGTCGTCCCCACGACCCCGGGCCAAAGTTGGCAAGCCGCCGAAATGTCCGACGACTATAGGGTCGTCCCCACGACCGCGGGCCAAAGATGTCCAGCCGCCGTCTTGTCCGACGACTATAGGGTCGTTCCCACGACCCCGGGACTAGATTGGCCCGCCACCGTCATGTCCAACGACTATAGGGTCGTCCCCACGTCCCCGGGACTAGGTTGACAAGCCGCCGGAATGTCCGACGACTATAGGGTCGTCCCCACGACCGCGAGCCAAGGATGTCCAGCCGCCGTCTTGTCCGACGACTATAGGGTCGTCCCCACGACCCCGGGCCAATGTTGGCCAATCGCCAACATGTCCGACGACTATAGGGTCGTCCCCACGACACCGGGCCAAAGTTAGCCAGCCGCCGACATGTCCGACGACTATTGGATCGTCCCCACGACCACGGGCCAAAGTTGGCCAGCCGCCGACATGCCCGACGACTATAGGGTCGTCCCCACGACCCCGGGACTAGATTGGTCCGCCACCGTCATGTCCGACGACTATAGGGTCGTCCCCACGACCCCGGGCCAAAGTTGGCAAGGCGCCGAAAAGTCCGACGACTGTAGGGTCGTCCCCACGACCCCGGGACTAGATTGGTCCGCCACCGTCATGTCCGACGACTATAGGGTCGTCCCCACGACCCCGGGCCAAAGTTGGCAAGCCGCCGAAATGTCCGACGACTGTAGGGTCGTCCCCACGACCCCGGGCCAATGTTGGCCAATCGCCGACATGTCCGACGACTATAGGGTCGTCCCTACGACCCCGGGACTAGGTTGGCCCGCCACCGTCATGTCCAACGACTATAGGGTCGTCCCCACGACCATGGGCCAAAGTTGGCCAGACGCCGTAATGTCCAACGACTATTGGGTCGTCCCCACGACCCCGGGACTAGATTGGCCCGCCACCGTCAAGTCCGACGACTATAGGGTCGTCCCCACGACCCCGGGCAAATTTGGCAAGCCGCCGACATGTCCGACGACTGTAGGGTCGTCCCCACGACCCCGGGACTAGATTGGTCCGCCACCGTCATGTCCGACGACTATAGGGTCGTCCCCACGACCCCGGGCCAAAGTTGGCAAGCCGCCGAAATGTCCGACGACTGTAGGGTCGTCCCCACGACCCCGGGCCAATGTTGGCCAATCGCCGACATGTCCGACGACTATAGGGTCGTCCCCACGACCCCGGGACTAGATTGGCCCGCCACCGTCATGTCCAACGACTATAGGGTCGTCCCCACGACCATGGGCCAAAGTTGGCCAGCCGCCGTAATGTCCAACGACTATTGGGTCGTCCCCACGACCCCGGGACTAGATTGGCCCGCCACCGTCAAGTCCGACGACTATAGGGTCGTCCCCACGACCCCGGGCAAATTTGGCAAGCCGCCGACATGTCCGACGACTATTGGGTCGTCCCCACGACCCCGGGACTAGATTGGTCCGCCACCGTCATGTCCGACGACTATAGGGTCGTCCCCACGACCCCGGGACTAGATTGGCCCGCCACCGTCCAGTCCGACGACTATAGGATCGTCTCCACGACCACGGCCCAAAGTTGGCCAGCTGCCGATATGTCCAACGACTATTGGGTCGTCCCCACGACCACGGGCCAAAATTAGCCAGCCGCCGACATGTCCGACGACTATAGGGTCGTCCCCACGACCCCGGGCCAAAGTTGGCAAGCCGCCGAAATGTCCGACGACTATAGGGTCGTCCCCACGACCGCGGGCCAAAGATGTCCAGCCGCCGTCTTGCCCGACGACTATAGGCTCGTCCCCACGACCCCGGGACTAGATTGGCCCGCCACCGTCATGTCCGACGACTATACGGTCGTCCCCACGACCCCGGGACTAGATTGGCCCGCCACCGTGAAGTCCGACGACTATAGGGTCGTCCCCACGACCTCGGGACTAGGTTGGCCAGCCGCCGACATATCCGACGACTATAGGGTCGTCCCTACGACCCCGGGACTAGATTGGCCCGCCACCGTCATGTCCGAAGACAATAGGGTCGTCCCCACGACCCCGGGTCTAGGTTGGCCAGCCGCCGACATATCCGACGACTATAGAGTCGTCCCCACGACACCGGGCCAAAGTTGGCCAGCCGCTGACATGTCCAACGACTATAGGGTCGTCCCCACGACCACGGGCCAAAGTTGGCCAGCCGTCGACATGTCCGACGACTATTGGATCGTCCCCACGACCACGGGCCAAAGTTGGCCAGCCGCCGACATGTCCGACGACTATAGGGTCGCCCCCACGACACCGGGGCTAGATTGGTCCGCCACCGTCATGTCCGACGACTATAGGGTCGTCCCCACGACCATGGGCCAAAGTTGGCCAGCTGCCGATATGTCCAACGACTATTGGGTCGTCCCCACGACCCCGGGACTAGTTTGGCCCGCCACCGTCAAGTCCGACGACTATAGGGTCGTCCCCACGACCCCGGGACTAGATTGTCCCGCCACCGTCATGTCCAACGACTATAGGGTCGTCCCCACGACCCCGGGCCAAAGTTGGCCAATCGCCAACATGTCCGACGACTATAGGGTCGTCCGTACGACCCCGGGAATAGATTGGCTCGCCACCGTCATGTCCGACGACAATAGGGTCGTCCTCACGACCCCGGGTCTAGGTTGGCCAGCCGCCGACATGTCCGACGACTATAGAGTCGTCCCCACGACACCGGCCCAAAGTTGGCCAGCCGCTGACATGTCCAACGACTATAGGGTCGTCCCCACGACCACGGGCCAAAGTTGGCCAGTCGCCGACATGTCCGACGACTATTGGATCGTCCCCACGACCACGGGCCAAAGTTGGCCAGCCGCCGACATGTCCGACGACTATAGGGTCGTCCCCACGACCCCGGGACTAGATTCGTCCGCCACCGTCATGTCCGACGACTATAGGGTCGTCCCCACGACCCCGGGCCAAAGTTGGCAAGCCGCCGAAATGTCCGACGACTGTAGGGTCGTCCCCACGACCCCGGGACTAGATTGGCCCGCCACCGTGAAGTCCGACGACTATAGGGTCGTCCCCACGACCTCGGGACTAGTTTGGCCAGCCGCCGACATGTCCGACGACTATAGGGTCGTCCCCACGACCCCGGGACTAGATTGGCCCGCCACCGTCATGTCCAACGACAATAGGGTCGTCCCCACGACCCCGAGCCAAAGTTGGCATGCCGCCGAAATGTCCGACGACTATAGGGTCGTCCCCACGACCCCGGGACTAGATTGGCCCGCCACCGTCATGTGCGACGACTATAGGGTCGTCCCCACGACCCCGGGACAAGGTTGGCCCGCCGCCGACTTGTCCGACGAATATAGGGTCGTACCCACGACCCCAGGACTAGATTGTCCCGCCACCGTCATGTCCAACGACTATAGGGTCGTCCCCACGACCCCGGGCCAAAGTTGGCATGCCGCCGAAATGTCCGACGACTATAGGGTCGTCCCCACGACCCCGGGCCAAAGTTGGCCAGCCGCCGAAATGTCCGACGACTATAGGGTCGTCCCCACGACCCCGGGACTAGATTGGCCCGCCACCATCATGTCCGACGACTATAAGGTCGTCCCCACGACCCCCGGACAAGGTTGGCCCGCCGCCGACTTGTCCGACGACTATAGGGTCGAACCCACGACCCCGGGACTAGGCTGACAAGCCGCCAACATGTCCGACGACTATAGGGTCGTCCCGACGATCCCGGGCCAATTTTGGCCAATCGCCAACATGTCCGACGACTATAGGGTCGTCCCTGCGACCCCGGGACTAGATTGGCCCGCCACCGTCATGTCCAACGACTATAGGGTCGTCCCCACGACCATGGGCCAAAGTTGGCCAGCCGCCGATATGTCCAACGACTATTGGGTCGTCCCCACGACCCCGGGACTAGATTGGCCCGCCACCGTCAAGTCCGACGACTATAGGGTCGTCCCCACGACCCCGGGCAAATTTGGCAAGCCGCCGACATATCCGACGACTATAGGGTCGTCCCCACAACCCCGGGACTAGATTGGCCCGCCACCGTCAAGTCCGACGACTATAAGGTCGTCCCCACGACCCCGGGACAAGGTTGGCCCGCCGCCGACTTGTCCGACGACTATAGGGTCGTACCCACGACCCCGGGACTAGGCTGACAAGCCGCCAACATGTCCGACGACTATAGGGTCGTCCCCACGACCCGGGACTAGACTGGCCCGCCACCGTCATGTCCGACGACTATAGGGTCGTCCCCACGACCCCCGGACTAGGTTGGCCGGCCGCCGACTTGTCCGACGAGTATAGGGTCCTCCCCACGACCACGGCCCAAAGTTGGCCAGCCGCCGACATGTCCGACGACTATAGGGTCGTCTCCACGACCCGGGACGAGACTGGCCCGCCACCGACATGTCCGACGACTATAGAGTCGTCCCCACGACCCCGGGTCAATGTTGGCTCGCCGCCGACATGTCCGACGACTATAGGGTCGTCCCCACGACCCCCGGGCCAAAGTTGGACAGCCACCGACATTTCCGACGACTATAGGGTCGTCCCCACGACCACGGGCCAAAGTTGGCCAGCCGCCGACATGTCCGACGACTATAGGGTCGTCCCCACGACCCGGGACTAGACTGGCCCGCCACCGTCATGTCCGACGACTATAGGGTCGTCCCCACGACCCCCGGACTAGGTTGGCCGGCCGCCGACTTGTCCTACAACTATAGGGTCGTCCCCACGACCCCCCGACTAGGTGGGCTCGCCGCCGACTTGTCCGACGACTATAGGGTCGTCCCCACGACCCCGGGACTAGGTTGGCTCGCCACCGTCATGTCTGACGACTATAGGGTCGTCCCCACGACCACGGGCCAAAGTTGGCCAGCCGCCGACATGTCCGACGACTATAGGGTCGTCCCCACGACCCCGGGACTAGGTTGGCCCGCCGCCGACTTGTCCGACGACTATAGGGTCGTCCCCACGACCCCGGGTCAAAGTTGGCAAGCCGCCGAAATGTCCGACGACTATAGGGTCGTCCCCACGACCGCGAGCCAAGAATATCCAACCGCCGTCATGTCCGACGACTATAGGGTCGTCCCCACGACCCCGCGACTAGATTGGCCCGCCACCGTCATGTCCGACGACTATAGGATCGTCTCCACGACCACGGGCCAAAGTTGGCCAGCCGCCGACATGTCCGACGACTATAGGGTCGTCCCCACGACCCCGGGTCAAAGTTGGCAAGCCGCCGAAATGTCCGACGACTATACGGTCGTCCCCACGACCTCGGGACTAGGTCGGCCAGCCGCCGTCATGTCCGACGACTATAGGGTCGTCCCCACGACCCCGGGCCAAAGTTGGCAAGCCGCCGAAATGTCCGACGACTATAGGGTCGTCCCCACAACCCCGGGACTAGATTGGCCCGCCACCGTCAAGTCCGACGACTATAGGATCGTCTCCACGACCACGGGCCAAAGTTGGCCAGCCGCCGACATGTCCGTCGACTATAGGGTCGTCCCCACGACCCCGGGCCAATGTTGGCCAATCGCCGACATGTCCGACGACTATAGGGTCTTCCCTACGACCCCGGGACTAGATTGGCCCGCCACCGTCATGTCCAACGACTATAGGGTCGTCCCCACGACCATGGGCCAAAGTTGGCCAGCCGCCGTAATGTCCAACGACTATTGGGTCGTCCCCACGACCCCGGGACTAGATTGGCCCGCCACCGTCAATTCCGACGACTATAGGGTCGTCCCCACGACCCCGGGCAAATTTGGCAAGCCGCCGACATATCCGACGACTATAAGGTCGTCCCCACAACCCCGGGACTAGATTGGCCCGCCACCGTCAAGTCCGACGACTATAGGGTCGTCCCCACGACCTCGGGATTAGGTTGGCCAGCCGCACACATGTCCGACGACTATAGGGTCGTCCTCACGACCCCGGGCCAATGTTGGCCAATCGCCGACATGTCCGACGACTATAGGGTCGTCCCCACGACCCCGGGACTAGGTTGGCTCGCCACCGTCATGTCTGACGACTATAGGGTCGTCCCCACGACCGCGGGCCAAAGTTGGCCAGCCGCCGACATGTCCGACGACTATAGGGTCGTCCCCACGACCCGGGACTAGGTTGGCCCGCCGCCGACTTGTCCGACGACTATAGGGTCGTCCCCACGACCCCGGGACTAGGTTGGCCCGCCGCCGACTTGTCCGACGACTATAGGGTCGTCCCCACGACCACGGGCCCAAGTTGGCCAGCCGCCGACATATCCGACGACTATAGGGTCGTCCCCACGACCCCGGGCCAAAGTTGGCCAGCCGCCGACATGTCCGACGACTATAGGGTCGACCCGGGACTAGAGTGGCCCGCCACCGTCATGTCCGACGACTATATGGTCGTCCCCACGACCACGGACCAATGTAGGCCAGCCGCTGACTTGTCCGACGACTATAGGGTCGTCCCCACGACCGCGGGACTAGATTGGCTCGCCGCCGACTTGTCCGACGACTGTAGGGTCGTCCCCACGACCCCGGGACTAGATTGGCCCGCCACCGTCATTTCCGACGACTATAGGGTCGTCCCCACGACCACGGGCCAAAGTTGGCCAGCCGCCGACTTGTCCGACGACTATAGGGTCGTCCCCATGACCCGGGACTAGACTGTCCCGCCACCGTCATGTCCGACGACTATAGGGTCGTCCCCACGACCCCGCGACTAGATTGGTCCGCCACCGTCAAGTCCGACGACTATAGGGTCGTCCCCACGACCACGGGCCCAAGTTGGCCAGCCGCCGACATATCCGACGACTATAGGGTCGTCCCCACGACCCCGGGCCAAAGTTGGCCAGCCGCCGACATGTCCGACGACTATAGGGTCGACCCGGGACTAGAGTGGCCCGCCACCGTCATGTCCGACGACTATATGGTCGTCCCCACGACCACGGACCAATGTAGGCCAGCCGCTGACTTGTCCGACGACTATAGGGTCGTCCCCACGACCGCGGGACTAGATTGGCTCGCCGCCGACTTGTCCGACGACTGTAGGGTCGTCCCCACGACCCCGGGACTAGATTGGCCCGCCACCGTCATTTCCGACGACTATAGGGTCGTCCCCACGACCGCGGGCCAAAGATGTCCAGCCGCCGTCTTGTCCGACGACTATAGGGTCGTCCCCACGACCCCGGGACTAGATTGGCCCGCCACCGTCATGTCCGACGACTATACGGTCGTCCCCACGACCCCGGGACAAGGTTGGCTCGCCACCGTCATGTCTGACGACTATAGGGTCGTCCCCACGACCGCGGGCCAAAGATGGCCAGCCGCCGACATGTCCGACGACTATAGGGTCGTCCCCACGACCCGGGACTAGACTGGCCCGCCACCGTCATGTCCGACGACTATAGGGTCATCCCCACGACCCCGGGACTAGGTTGGCCCGCCGCCGACTTGTCCGACGACTATAGGGTCGTCCCCACGACCCCGGGACTAGGTTGGCTCGCCACCGACATGTCTGACGACTATAGGGTCGTCCCCACGACCCCGGGACTAGATTGGCCCGCCACCGTCAAGTCCGACGACTATAGGATCGTCTCCACGACCACGGCCCAAAGTTGGCCAGCCGCCGACATGTCCAACGACTATTGGGTCGTCCCCACGACCACGGGCCAAAGTTAGCCAGCCGCTGACATGTCCGACGACTATAGGGTCGTCCCCACGACCCCGGGACTAGATTGGCCCGCCAGCGACAAGTCCGACGACTATAGGGTCGTCCCCACGACCTCGGGACTAGGTTGGCCAGCCGCAGACATGTCCGACGACTATAGGGTCGTCCTCACGACCCCGGGCCAATGTTGGCCAATCGCCGACATGTCCGACGACTATAGGGTCGTCCCCACGACCCCGGGACTAGGTTGGCTCGCCACCGTCATGTCTGACGACTATAGGGTCGTCCCCACGACCGCGGGCCAAAGATGGCCAGCCGCCGACATGTCCTACGACTATAGGGTCGTCCCCACGACCCGGGACTAGACTGGCCCGCCACCGTCATGTCCGACGACTATAGGGTCATCCCCACGACCCCGGGACTAGGTTGGCCCGCCGCCGACTTGTCCGACGACTATAGGGTCGTCCCCACGACCCCGGGACTAGGTTGGCTCGCCACCGACATGTCTGACGACTATAGGGTCGTCCCCACGACCCCGGGACTAGATTGGCCCGCCACCGTCAAGTCCGACGACTATAGGGTCGTCCCCACGACCCCGGGCCAAAGTTGGACAGCCGCCGACTTGTCCGACGACTATAGGGTCGTTCCCACGACCACGGGCCAAAGTTGGCCAGCCGCCGGCTTGTCCGACGATTATAGGGTCGTCCCCACGACCCCGGGATTAGGTTGGCCCGCCGCCGACTTGTCCGACGACTATAGGGTCGTCCCCACGACCACGGGCCCAAGTTGGCCAGCCGCCGACATATCCGACGACTATAGGGTCGTCCCCACGACCCCGGGCCAAAGTTGGCCAGCCGCCGACATGTCCGACGACTATAGGGTCGACCCGGGACTAGAGTGGCCCGCCACCGTCATGTCCGACGACTATATGGTCGTCCCCACGACCACGGACCAATGTAGGCCAGCCGCTGACTTGTCCGACGACTATAGGGTCGTCCCCACGACCGCGGGACTAGATTGGCTCGCCGCCGACTTGTCCGACGACTGTAGGGTCGTCCCCACGACCCCGGGACTAGATTGGCCCGCCACCGTCATTTCCGACGACTATAGGGTCGTCCCCACGACCACGGGCCAAAGTTGGCCAGCCGCCGACTTGTCCGACGACTATAGGGTCGTCCCCATGACCCGGGACTAGACTGTCCCGCCACCGTCATGTCCGACGACTATAGGGTCGTCCCCACGACCCCGCGACTAGATTGGCCCGCCACCGTCAAGTCCGACGACTATTGGGTCGTCCCCACGACCACGGGCCAAAGTTAGCCAGCCGCCGACATGTCCGACGACTATAGGGTCGTCCCCACTACCCCGGGCCAAAGTTGGCAAGCCGCCGAAATGTCCGACGACTATAGGGTCGTCCCCACGACCGCGGGCCAAAGATGTCCAGCCGCCGTCTTGTCCGACGACTATAGGGTCGTCCCCACGACCCCGGGACTAGATTGGCCCGCCACCGTCATGTCCGACGACTATACGGTCGTCCCCACGACCCCGGGACAAGGTTGGCCCGCCGCCGACTTGTCCGACGACTATAGGGTCGTCCCTACGACCCCGGGACTAGATTGGCCCGCCACCGTCATGTTCAACGACTATAGGGTCGTCCCCACGACCCCGGGCCAAAGTTGGCATACCGCCGAAATGTCCAACGACTATAGGGTCGTCCCCACGACCCCGGGCCAAAGTTGGCAAGCCGCCGAAATGTCCGACGACTATAGGGTCGTCCCCACGACCGCGAGCCAAGAATATCCAGCCGCCGTCTTGTCCGACGACTATAGGGTCGTCCACACGACCCCGCGCCTAGATTGGCCCGCCACCGTCATGTCCGACGACTATAGGGTCGTCCCCACAACCCCGGGACTAGATTGGCCCGCCACCGTCAAGTCCGACGACTATAGGATCGTCTCCACGACCACGGCCCAAAGTTGGCCAGCCGCCGACATGTCCAACGACTATTGGGTCGTCCCCACGACCACGGGCCAAAGTTAGCCAGCCGCCGACATGTCCGACGACTATAGGGTCGTCCCCACGACCCCGGGACTAGATTGGCCCGCCAGCGACAAGTCCGACGACTATAGGGTCGTCCTCACGACCCCGGGCCAATGTTGGCCAATCGCCGACATGTCCGACGACTATAGGGTCGTCCCCACGACCCCGGGACTAGGTTGGCTCGCCACCGTCATGTCTGACGACTATAGGGTCGTCCCCACGACCGCGGGCCAAAGTTGGCCAGCCGCCGACATGTCCGACGACTATAGGGTCGTCCCCACGACCCGGGACTAGACTGGCCCGCCACCGTCATGTCCGACGACTATAGGGTCATCCCCACGACCCCGGGACTAGGTTGGCCCGCCGCCGACTTGTCCGACGACTATAGGGTCGTCCCCACGACCCCGGGACTAGGTTGGCTCGCCACCGACATGTCTGACGACTATAGGGTCGTCCCCACGACCCCGGGACTAGATTGGCCCGCCACCGTCAAGTCCGACGACTATAGGGTCGTCCCCACGACCCCGGGCCAAAGTTGGACAGCCGCCGACTTGTCCGACGACTATAGGGTCGTTCCCACGACCACGGGCCAAAGTTGGCCAGCCGCCGGCTTGTCCGACGATTATAGGGTCGTCCCTACGACCCCGGGACTAGATTGGCCCGCCACCGTCATGTTCAACGACTATAGGGTCGTCCCCACGACCCCGGGCCAAAGTTGGCATACCGCCGAAATGTCCAACGACTATAGGGTCGTCCCCACGACCCCGGGCCAAAGTTGGCAAGCCGCCGAAATGTCCGACGACTATAGGGTCGTCCCCACGACCGCGAGCCAAGAATATCCAGCCGCCGTCTTGTCCGACGACTATAGGGTCGTCCACACGACCCCGCGACTAGATTGACCCGCCACCGTCATGTCCGACGACTATAGTGTCGTCCCCACGACCCCGGGACAAGGTTGGCCCGCCGCCGACTTGTCCGACGACTATAGGGTCGTACCCACGACCCCGGGACTAGGCTGACAAGCCGCCAACATGTCCGACGATTATAGGGTCGTCCCGACGACCCCGGGCCAATGTTGGCCAATCGCCAACATGTCCGACGACTATAGGGTCGTCCCTACGACCCCGGCACTAGATTGGCCGGCCACCGTCATGTCCAACGACTATAGGGTCGTCCCCACGACCCCGGGACTAGGTTGACAAGCCGCCAACATATCCGACGACTATACGGTCGTCCCCACGACCTCGGGACTAGGTCGGCCAGCCGCCGTCATGTCCGACAACTATAGGGTCGTCCCCACGACCCCGGGCCAAAGTTGGCAAGCCGCCGAAATGTCCGACGACTATAGGGTCGTCCCCACGACCCCGGGACTACATTGGCCCGCCACCGTCATGTCCGACGATTATAGGGTCGTCCCCACGACCCCGGGACAAGCTTGGCCCGCCGCCGAATTGTTCGACGACTATAGGGTCGTCCCCACGACCCCGGGACTAGATTGGCCCGCCACCGTCATGTCGGACGACAATAGGGTCGTCCCCTCGACCCCGGGTCTAGGTTGGCCAGCCGCCGACTTGTCCGACGACTATAGGGTCCTACCCACGACCCCGGGCCAAATTTGGCCAGCCGCCGACATGTCCAACGACAATCGGATCGTCCCCACGACCACGCGCCAAAGTTGACCAGCCGCCGACATGTCCGACGACTATTGGATCGTCCCCACGACCCCGGGCCAAAGTTGGCAAGCCGCCGACATGTCCGACGACTATAGGGTCGTCCCCACGACCTCGGGACTAGGTTGGCCACCCGCCGAAATGTCCGACGACTATAGGGTCGTCCCCACGACCCCGGGACTAGATTGGCCAGCCGCCGACATGTCCGACGACTATAGGGTCCTACCCACGACACCGGGTCAAAGTTGGCCAGCCGCTGACATTTCCAACGACTATTGGGTCGTCCCCACGACCACGGGCCAATGTTGGCTAGCCGCCGACATGTCCGACGACTATAGGGTCGTCCCCACGACCACGGGCCAAAGCTGGCCAGCCGCCGACATGTCCGACGACTATTGGATCGTCCCCACGACCACGGGCCAAAGTTGACCAGCCGCCGACATGTCCGACGACTATAGGGTCGTCCCCACGACCCCGGGACTAGATTGTTCCGCCACCGTCATGTCCGACGACTATAGGGTCGTCCCCACGACCCCGGGACAAAGTTGGCAAGCCGCCGAAATGTCCGACGACTGTAGGGTCGTCCCCACGACCCCGGGACTAGATTGGCCCGCCACCGTCAAGACCGACGACCTCGGGACTAGGTTGGCCAGCCGCCGACATGTCCGACGACTATAGAGTCGTCCCCACGACACCGGGCCAAAGTTGGCCAGCCGCCGACATGTCCGACGACTATAGGGTCGTCCCCACGACCCCGGGCCAAAGTTGGCCAGCCGCCGAAATGTCCGACGACTGTAGGGTCGTCCCCACGACCCCGGGAATAGATTGGCCGGCCACCGTCAAGTCCGACGACTATAGGGTCGTCCCCACGACCTCGGGACTAGATTGGCCCGCCAACGTCAAGTCCGACGACTATAGGGTCGACCCCTCGACCCCGGGTCTAGGTTGGCCAGCCGCCGACTTGTCCGACGACTATAGGGTCGTACCCACGACCCCGAGACTAGGCTGACAAGCCGCCAACATGTCCGACGACTATAGGGTCGTCCCCACGACCCCGGGCCAAAGATGTCCAGCCGCCGTCTCGTCCGACGACTATACGGTCGCCCCCACGACCCCGGGACTAGATTGGCCCGCCACCGTCAAGACCGACGACCTCGGGACTAGGTTGGCCAGCCGCCGACATGTCCGACGACTATAGAGTCGTCCCCACGACACCGGGCCAAAGTTGGCCAGCCGCCGACATGTCCGACGACTATAGGGTCGTCCCCACGACCCCGGGCCAAAGTTGGCCAGCCGCCGAAATGTCCGACGACTGTAGGGTCGTCCCCACGACCCCGGGAATAGATTGGCCGGCCACCGTCAAGTCCGACGACTATAGGGTCGTCCCCACGACCTCGGGACTAGGTTGGCCTGCCGCCGACATATCCGACGACTATAGGGTCGTCCCCACGACCACGGGCCAAGGTTGGACAGCCGCCGACATATCCGACGACTATAGGGTCGTCCCCACGACCCCAGGCCAATGTTGGCCAATCGCCGACATGTCCGACGACTACAGGGCCGTCCCTACGACCCCGGGACTAGATAGGCCCGCCACCGTCATGTCCGACGACTATCGGATCGTCCCCACGACCACGGGCCAAAGTTGGCCAGCCGCCGACATGTCCGACGACTATTGGGTCGTCCCCACAAACCCGGGCCAAAGTTGGCCAGCCGCCGACTTGTCCGACGACTATGGGGTCGTCCCCACGACCCCAGGACTAGATTGGCCCGCCATCGTCATGTCCGACGACAATAGGGTCGTCCCCACGACCACGGGCCAAAGTTGGCAAGCTGCCGACTTGTCCGACGACTATAGGGTCGTCCCCACGACCCCGGGACTAGGTAGACCCGCCGCCGACGTGTCCGACAACTATAGGGTCGTCCCCACGACCCCGGGCCAAAGTTGGCAAGCCGCCGAAATGTCCGACGACTATAGGGTCGTCCCCACAACCCTGGGACTAGATTGGCCCGCCACCGTCAAGTCCGACGACTATAGGATCGTCTCCACGACCACGGGCCAAAGTTGGCCAGCCGCTGACATGTCCGTCGACTTATAGGGTCGTCCCCACGACCCCGGGCCAATGTTGGCCAATCGCCGACATGTCCGACGACTATCGGGTCGTCCCTACGACCCCGGGACTAGATTGGCCCGCCACCGTCATGTCCGACGACTATAGGGTCGTCCCCACGACCCCGGGACTAGGTTGACAAGGCGCCGAAATGTCCGACGACTATAGGGTCCTCCCCACGACCGCGAGCCAAGGATGTCCAGCCGCCGTCTTGTCCGACGACTATAGGGTCGTACCCACGACCCCGGGACTAGATTGGCCCGCCACCGTCATGTCCAACGACTATAGGGTCGTCCCCACGACCATGGGCCAATGTTGGCCAGCCGCCGAAATGTCCGACGACTATAGAGTCGTCCCCACAACCCCGGGCCAAAGTTGGCCAGCTGCCGACTTGTCCGACGACTATAGGGTCGTCCCCACGACCCCGGGACTAGGTAGACCCGCCGCCGACGTGTCCGACAACTATAGGGTCGTCCCCACGACCCCGGGCCAAAGTTGGCCAGCCGCCGACATGTCCGTCGACTATAGGGTCGTCCCTACGACCCCGGGACTAGATTGGTCCGCCACCGTCATGTCCGACGACTATAGGGTCGTCCCCACGACCGCGGGCCAAAGTTGGCAAGCCGCCGAAATGTCCGACGACTGTAGGGTCGTCCCTACGACCCCGGGACTAGATTGGTCCGCCACCGTCATGTCCGACGACTATAGGGTCGTCCCCACGACCGCGGGCCAAAGTTGGCAAGCCGCCGAAATGTCCGACGACTGTAGGGTCGTCCCTACGACCCCGGGACTAGATTGGCCCGCCACCGTGAAGTCCGACGACTATAGGGTCGTTCCCACGACCTCGGGACTAGGTTGGCCAGCCGCCGACATGTCCGACGACTATAGGGTCGTCCCCACGACCCCGGGCCAATGTTGACCAATCGCCGACATGTCCGACGACTATAGGGTCGTCCCTACGACCCCGGGACTAGGTTGGCCCGCCACCGTCATGTCCGACGACTATAGGGTCGTCCCCACGACCTCGGGACTAGGTTGGCCTGCCGCCGACATATCCGACGACTATAGGGTCGTCCTCACGACCCCGGGCCAATGTTGGCCAATCGCCGACATGTCCGACGACTATAGGGTCGTCCCCACGACCCCGGGACTAGGTTGGCTCGCCACCGTCATGTCTGACGACTATAGGGTCGTCCCCACGACCGCGGGCCAAAGATGGCCAGCCGCCGACATGTCCGACGACTATAGGGTCGTCCCCACGACCCGGGACTAGACTGGCCCGCCACCGTCATGTCCGACGACTATAGGGTCATCCCCACGACCCCGGGACTAGGTTGGCCCGCCGCCGACTTGTCCGACGACTATAGGGTCGTCCCCACGACCCCGGGACTAGGTTGGCTCGCCACCGACATGTCTGGCGACTATAGGGTCGTCCCCACGACCCCGGGACTAGATTGGCCCGCCACCGTCAAGTCCGACGACTATAGGGTCGTCCCCACGACCCCGGGCCAAAGTTGGACAGCCGCCGACTTGTCCGACGACTATAGGGTCGTTCCCACGACCACGGGCCAAAGTTGGCCAGCCGCCGGCTTGTCCGACGATTATAGGGTCGTCCCCACGACCCCGGGACTAGGTTGGCCCGCCGCCGACTTGTCCGACGACTATAGGGTCGTCCCCACGACCACGGGCCCAAGTTGGCCAGCCGCCGACATATCCGACGACTATAGGGTCGTCCCCACGACCCCGGGCCAAAGTTGGCCAGCCGCCGACATGTCCGACGACTATAGGGTCGACCCGGGACTAGAGTGGCCCGCCACCGTCATGTCCGACGACTATATGGTCGTCCCCACGACCACGGACCAATGTAGGCCAGCCGCTGACTTGTCCGACGACTATAGGGTCGTCCCCACGACCGCGGGACTAGATTGGCTCGCCGCCGACTTGTCCGACGACTGTAGGGTCGTCCCCACGACCCCGGGACTAGATTGGCCCGCCACCGTCATTTCCGACGACTATAGGGTCGTCCCCACGACCACGGGCCAAAGTTGGCCAGCCGCCGACTTGTCCGACGACTATAGGGTCGTCCCCATGACCCGGGACTAGACTGTCCCGCCACCGTCATGTCCGACGACTATAGGGTCGTCCCCACGACCCCGCGACTAGATTGGCCCGCCACCGTCAAGTCCGACGACTATTGGGTCGTCCCCACGACCACGGGCCAAAGTTAGCCAGCCGCCGACATGTCCGACGACTATAGGGTCGTCCCCACGACCCCGGGCCAAAGTTGGCAAGCCGCCGAAATGTCCGACGACTATAGGGTCGTCCCCACGACCGCGGGCCAAAGATGTCCAGCCGCCGTCTTGTCCGACGACTATAGGGTCGTCCCCACGACCCCGGGACTAGATTGGCCCGCCACCGTCATGTCCGACGACTATACGGTCGTCCCCACGACCCCGGGACAAGGTTGGCCCGCCGCCGACTTGTCCGACGACTATAGGGTCGTCCCTACGACCCCGGGACTAGATTGGCCCGCCACCGTCATGTTCAACGACTATAGGGTCGTCCCCACGACCCCGGGCCAAAGTTGGCATACCGCCGAAATGTCCAACGACTATAGGGTCGTCCCCACGACCCCGGGCCAAAGTTGGCAAGCCGCCGAAATGTCCGACGACTATAGGGTCGTCCCCACGACCGCGAGCCAAGAATATCCAGCCGCCGTCTTGTCCGACGACTATAGGGTCGTCCACACGACCCCGCGCCTAGATTGGCCCGCCACCGTCATGTCCGACGACTATAGGGTCGTCCCCACAACCCCGGGACTAGATTGGCCCGCCACCGTCAAGTCCGACGACTATAGGATCGTCTCCACGACCACGGCCCAAAGTTGGCCAGCCGCCGACATGTCCAACGACTATTGGGTCGTCCCCACGACCACGGGCCAAAGTTAGCCAGCCGCCGACATGTCCGACGACTATAGGGTCGTCCCCACGACCCCGGGACTAGATTGGCCCGCCAGCGACAAGTCCGACGACTATAGGGTCGTCCTCACGACCCCGGGCCAATGTTGGCCAATCGCCGACATGTCCGACGACTATAGGGTCGTCCCCACGACCCCGGGACTAGGTTGGCTCGCCACCGTCATGTCTGACGACTATAGGGTCGTCCCCACGACCGCGGGCCAAAGTTGGCCAGCCGCCGACATGTCCGACGACTATAGGGTCGTCCCCACGACCCGGGACTAGACTGGCCCGCCACCGTCATGTCCGACGACTATAGGGTCATCCCCACGACCCCGGGACTAGGTTGGCCCGCCGCCGACTTGTCCGACGACTATAGGGTCGTCCCCACGACCCCGGGACTAGGTTGGCTCGCCACCGACATGTCTGACGACTATAGGGTCGTCCCCACGACCCCGGGACTAGATTGGCCCGCCACCGTCAAGTCCGACGACTATAGGGTCGTCCCCACGACCCCGGGCCAAAGTTGGACAGCCGCCGACTTGTCCGACGACTATAGGGTCGTTCCCACGACCACGGGCCAAAGTTGGCCAGCCGCCGGCTTGTCCGACGATTATAGGGTCGTCCCCACGACCCCGGGACTAGGTTGGCCCGCCGCCGACTTGTCCGACGACTATAGGGTCGTCCCCACGACCACGGGCCCAAGTTGGCCAGCCGCCGACATATCCGACGACTATAGGGTCGTCCCCACGACCCCGGGCCAAAGTTGGCCAGCCGCCGACATGTCCGACGACTATAGGGTCGTCCCCACGACCCGGGACTAGAGTGGCCCGCCACCGTCATGTCCGACGACTATATGGTCGTCCCCACGACCACGGACCAATGTAGGCCAGCCGCTGACTTGTCCGACGACTATAGGGTCGTCCCCACGACCGCGGGACTAGATTGGCTCGCCGCCGACTTGTCCGACGACTGTAGGGTCGTCCCCACGACCCCGGGACTAGATTGGCCCGCCACCGTCATTTCCGACGACTATAGGGTCGTCCCCACGACCACGGGCCAAAGTTGGCCAGCCGCCGACTTGTCCGACGACTATAGGGTCGTCCCCATGACCCGGGACTAGACTGTCCCGCCACCGTCATGTCCGACGACTATAGGGTCGTCCCCACGACCCCGCGACTAGATTGGCCCGCCACCGTCAAGTCCGACGACTATAGGATCGTCTCCACGACCACGGCCCAAAGTTGGCCAGCCGCCGACATGTCCAACGACTATTGGGTCGTCCCCACGACCACGGGCCAAAGTTAGCCAGCCGCCGACATGTCCGACGACTATAGGGTCGTCCCCACGACCCCGGGCCAAAGTTGGCAAGCCGCCGAAATGTCCGACGACTATAGGGTCGTCCCCACGACCGCGGGCCAAAGATGTCCAGCCGCCGTCTTGTCCGACGACTATAGGGTCGTCCCCACGACCCCGGGACTAGATTGGCCCGCCACCGTCATGTCCGACGACTATACGGTCTTCCCCACGACCCCGGGACAAGGTTGGCCCGCCGCCGACTTGTCCGACGACTATAGGGTCGTCCCTACGACCCCGGGACTAGATTGGCCCGCCACCGTCATGTTCAACGACTATAGGGTCGTCCCCACGACCCCGGGCCAAAGTTGGCATACCGCCGAAATGTCCAACGACTATAGGGTCGTCCCCACGACCCCGGGCCAAAGTTGGCAAGCCGCCGAAATGTCCGACGACTATAGGGTCGTCCCCACGACCGCGAGCCAAGAATATCCAGCCGCCGTCTTGTCCGACGACTATAGGGTCGTCCACACGACCCCGCGACTAGATTGGCCCGCCACCGTCATGTCCGACGACTATAGTGTCGTCCCCACGACCCCGGGACAAGGTTGGCCCGCCGCCGACTTGTCCGACGACTATAGGGTCGTACCCACGACCCCGGGACTAGGCTGACAAGCCGCCAACATGTCCGACGATTATAGGGTCGTCCCGACGACCCCGGGCCAATGTTGGCCAATCGCCAACATGTCCGACGACTATGGGGTCGTCCCTACGACCCCGGCACTAGATTGGCCGGCCACCGTCATGTCCAACGACTATAGGGTCGTCCCCACGACCCCGGGACTAGGTTGACAAGCCGCCAACATATCCGACGACTATACGGTCGTCCCCACGACCTCGGGACTAGGTCGGCCAGCCGCCGTCATGTCCGACAACTATAGGGTCGTCCCCACGACCCCGGGCCAAAGTTGGCAAGCCGCCGAAATGTCCGACGACTATAGGGTCGTCCCCACGACCCCGGGACTACATTGGCCCGCCACCGTCATGTCCGACGATTATAGGGTCGTCCCCACGACCCCGGGACAAGCTTGGCCCGCCGCCGAATTGTTCGACGACTATAGGGTCGTCCCCACGACCCCGGGACTAGATTGGCCCGCCACCGTCATGTCGGACGACAATAGGGTCGTCCCCTCGACCCCGGGTCTAGGTTGGCCAGCCGCCGACTTGTCCGACGACTATAGGGTCCTACCCACGACCCCGGGCCAAATTTGGCCAGCCGCCGACATGTCCAACGACAATCGGATCGTCCCCACGACCACGCGCCAAAGTTGACCAGCCGCCGACATGTCCGACGACTATTGGATCGTCCCCACGACCCCGGGCCAAAGTTGGCAAGCCGCCGACATGTCCGACGACTATAGGGTCGTCCCCACGACCTCGGGACTAGGTTGGCCACCCGCCGAAATGTCCGACGACTATAGGGTCGTCCCCACGACCCCGGGACTAGATTGGCCAGCCGCCGACATGTCCGACGACTATAGAGTCGTCCCCACGACACCGGGTCAAAGTTGGCCAGCCGCTGACATTTCCAACGACTATTGGGTCGTCCCCACGACCACGGGCCAATGTTGGCTAGCCGCCGACATGTCCGACGACTATAGGGTCGTCCCCACGACCACGGGCCAAAGCTGGCCAGCCGCCGACATGTCCGACGACTATTGGATCGTCCCCACGACCACGGGCCAAAGTTGACCAGCCGCCGACATGTCCGACGACTATAGGGTCGTCCCCACGACCCCGGGACTAGATTGTTCCGCCACCGTCATGTCCGACGACTATAGGGTCGTCCCCACGACCCCGGGACAAAGTTGGCAAGCCGCCGAAATGTCCGACGACTGTAGGGTCGTCCGCACGACCCCGGGACTAGATTGGCCCGCCACCGTCAAGACCGACGACCTCGGGACTAGGTTGGCCAGCCGCCGACATGTCCGACGACTATAGAGTCGTCCCCACGACACCGGGCCAAAGTTGGCCAGCCGCCGACATGTCCGACGACTATAGGGTCGTCCCCACGACCCCGGGCCAAAGTTGGCCAGCCGCCGAAATGTCCGACGACTGTAGGGTCGTCCCCACGACCCCGGGAATAGATTGGCCGGCCACCGTCAAGTCCGACGACTATAGGGTCGTCCCCACGACCTCGGGACTAGATTGGCCCGCCAACGTCAAGTCCGACGACTATAGGGTCGACCCCTCGACCCCGGGTCTAGGTTGGCCAGCCGCCGACTTGTCCGACGACTATAGGGTCGTACCCACGACCCCGAGACTAGGCTGACAAGCCGCCAACATGTCCGACGACTATAGGGTCGTCCCCACGACCCCGGGCCAAAGATGTCCAGCCGCCGTCTCGTCCGACGACTATACGGTCGCCCCCACGACCCCGGGACTAGATTGGCCCGCCACCGTCAAGACCGACGACCTCGGGACTAGGTTGGCCAGCCGCCGACATGTCCGACGACTATAGAGTCGTCCCCACGACACCGGGCCAAAGTTGGCCAGCCGCCGACATGTCCGACGACTATAGGGTCGTCCCCACGACCCCGGGCCAAAGTTGGCCAGCCGCCGAAATGTCCGACGACTGTAGGGTCGTCCCCACGACCCCGGGAATAGATTGGCCGGCCACCGTCAAGTCCGACGACTATAGGGTCGTCCCCACGACCTCGGGACTAGGTTGGCCTGCCGCCGACATATCCGACGACTATAGGGTCGTCCCCACGACCACGGGCCAAGGTTGGACAGCCGCCGACATATCCGACGACTATAGGGTCGTCCCCACGACCCCAGGCCAATGTTGGCCAATCGCCGACATGTCCGACGACTACAGGGTCGTCCCTACGACCCCGGGACTAGATAGGCCCGCCACCGTCATGTCCGACGACTATCGGATCGTCCCCACGACCACGGGCCAAAGTTGGCCAGCCGCCGACATGTCCGACGACTATTGGGTCGTCCCCACAAACCCGGGCCAAAGTTGGCAGCCGCCGACTTGTCCGACGACTATGGGGTCGTCCCCACGACCCCAGGACTAGATTGGCCCGCCATCGTCATGTCCGACGACAATAGGGTCGTCCCCACGACCACGGGCCAAAGTTGGCAAGCTGCCGACTTGTCCGACGACTATAGGGTCGTCCCCACGACCCCGGGACTAGGTAGACCCGCCGCCGACGTGTCCGACAACTATAGGGTCGTCCCCACGACCCCGGGCCAAAGTTGGCAAGCCGCCGAAATGTCCGACGACTATAGGGTCGTCCCCACAACCCTGGGACTAGATTGGCCCGCCACCGTCAAGTCCGACGACTATAGGATCGTCTCCACGACCACGGGCCAAAGTTGGCCAGCCGCTGACATGTCCGTCGACTTATAGGGTCGTCCCCACGACCCCGGGCCAATGTTGGCCAATCGCCGACATGTCCGACGACTATCGGGTCGTCCCTACGACCCCGGGACTAGATTGGCCCGCCACCGTCATGTCCGACGACTATAGGGTCGTCCCCTCGACCCCGGGACTAGGTTGACAAGGCGCCGAAATGTCCGACGACTATAGGGTCCTCCCCACGACCGCGAGCCAAGGATGTCCAGCCGCCGTCTTGTCCGACGACTATAGGGTCGTACCCACGACCCCGGGACTAGATTGGCCCGCCACCGTCATGTCCAACGACTATAGGGTCGTCCCCACGACCATGGGCCAATGTTGGCCAGCCGCCGAAATGTCCGACGACTATAGAGTCGTCCCCACAACCCCGGGCCAAAGTTGGCCAGCTGCCGACTTGTCCGACGACTATAGGGTCGTCCCCACGACCCCGGGACTAGGTAGACCCGCCGCCGACGTGTCCGACAACTATAGGGTCGTCCCCACGACCCCGGGCCAAAGTTGGCCAGCCGCCGACATGTCCGTCGACTATAGGGTCGTCCCTACGACCCCGGGACTAGATTGGTCCGCCACCGTCATGTCCGACGACTATAGGGTCGTCCCCACGACCGCGGGCCAAAGTTGGCAAGCCGCCGAAATGTCCGACGACTGTAGGGTCGTCCCTACGACCCCGGGACTAGATTGGTCCGCCACCGTCATGTCCGACGACTATAGGGTCGTCCCCACGACCGCGGGCCAAAGTTGGCAAGCCGCCGAAATGTCCGACGACTGTAGGGTCGTCCCTACGACCCCGGGACTAGATTGGCCCGCCACCGTGAAGTCCGACGACTATAGGGTCGTTCCCACGACCTCGGGACTAGGTTGGCCAGCCGCCGACATGTCCGACGACTATAGGGTCGTCCCCACGACCCCGGGCCAATGTTGACCAATCGCCGACATGTCCGACGACTATAGGGTCGTCCCTACGACCCCGGGACTAGGTTGGCCCGCCACCGTCATGTCCGACGACTATAGGGTCGTCCCCACGACCTCGGGACTAGGTTGGCCTGCCGCCGACATATCCGACGACTATAGGGTCGTCCCCACGACCACGGGCCAAGGTTGGACAGCCGCCGACATATCCGACGACTATAGGGTCGTCCCCACGACCCCGGGCCAATGTTGGCCAATCGCCGACATGTCCGACGACTACAGGGTCGTCCCTACGACCCCGGGACTAGATAGGCCCGCCACCGTCATGTCCGACGACTATCGGATCGTCCCCACGACCACGGGCCAAAGTTGGCCAGCCGCCGACATGTCCGACGACTATTGGGTCGTCCCCACAACCCCGGGCCAAAGTTGGCCAGCCGCCGACTTGTCCGACGACTATGGGGTCGTCCCCACGACCCCAGGACTAGATTGGCCCGCCACCGTCATGTCCGACGACAATAGGGTCGTCCCCACGACCACGGGCCAAAGTTGGCATGCTGCCGACTTGTCCGACGACTATAGGGTCGTCCCTACGACCCCGGGACTAGATTGGCCCGCCACCGTCATGTCCGACGACTATAGGGTCGTCCCCACGACCCCGGGACTAGGTTGACAAGGCGCCGAAATGTCCGACGACTATAGGGTCCTCCCCACGACAGCGAGCCAAGGATGTCCAGCCGCCGTCTTGTCCGACGACTATAGGGTCGTACCCACGACCCCGGGACTAGCTTGGCCCGCCACCGTCATGTCCAACGACTATAGGGTCGTCCCCACGACCATGGGCCAAAGTTGGCCAGCCGCCGATATGTCCAACGACTATTGGGTCGTCCCCACGACCCCGGGACTAGATTGGCCCGCCACCGTCAAGTCCGACGACTATAGGGTCGTCCCCACGACCCCGGGCAAATTTGGCAAGCCGCCGACATATCCGACGACTATAGGGTCGTCCCCAAAACCCCGGGACTAGATTGGCCCGCCACCGTCAAGTCCGACGACTATAGGATCGTCTCCACGACCACGGCCCAAAGTTGGCCAGCCGCCGACATGTCCAACGACTATTGGGTCGTCCCCACGACCACGGGCCAAAGTTAGCCAGCCGCCGACATGTCCGACGACTATAGGGTCGTCCCCACGACCGCGGGCCAAAGTTGGCAAGCCGCCGAAATGTCCGACGACTATAGGGTTGTCCCCACGACCGCGGGCCAAAGTTGGCAAGCCGCCGAAATGTCCGACGACTGTAGGGTCGTCCCTACGACCCCGGGACTAGATTGGTCCGCCACCGTCATGTCCGACGACTATAGGGTCGTCCCCACGACCGCGGGCCAAAGTTGGCAAGCCGCCGAAATGTCCGACGACTGTAGGGTCGTCCCTACGAACCCGGGACTAGATTGGCCCGCCACCGTGAAGTCCGACGACTATAGGGTCGTTCCCACGACCTCGGGACTAGGTTGGCCAGCCGCCGACATGTCCGACGACTATAGGGTCGTCCCCACGACCCCGGGCCAATGTTGACCAATCGCCGACATGTCCGACGACTATAGGGTCGTCCCTACGACCCCGGGACTAGGTTGGCCCGCCACCGTCATGTCCGACGACTATAGGGTCGTCCCCACGACCTCGGGACTAGGTTGGCCTGCCGCCGACATATCCGACGACTATAGGGTCGTCCCCACGACCACGGGCCAAGGTTGGACAGCCGCCGACATATCCGACGACTATAGGGTCGTCCCCACGACCCCGGGCCAATGTTGGCCAATCGCCGACATGTCCGACGACTACAGGGTCGTCCCTACGACCCCGGGACTAGATAGGCCCGCCACCGTCATGTCCGACGACTATTGGGTCGTCCCCACGACCACGGGCCAAAGTTAGCCAGCCGCCGACATGTCCGACGACTATAGGGTCGTCCCCACGACCGCGGGCCAAAGTTGGCAAGCCGCCGAAATGTCCGACGACTGTAGGGTCGTCCCTACGACCCCGGGACTAGATTGGTCCGCCACCGTCATGTCCGACGACTATAGGGTCGTCCCCACGACCGCGGGCCAAAGTTGGCAAGCCGCCGAAATGTCCGACGACTGTAGGGTCGTCCCTACGACCCCGGGACTAGATTGGCCCGCCACCGTGAAGTCCGACGACTATAGGGTCGTTCCCACGACCTCGGGACTAGGTTGGCCAGCCGCCGACATGTCCGACAACTATAGGGTCGTCCCCACGACCCCGGGCCAAAGTTGGCAAGCCGCCCAAATGTCCGACGACTGTAGGGTCGTCCCCACAACCCCGGGACTAGATTGGCCCGCCACCGTCATGTCCGACGACTATAGGGTCGTCCCCACGACCCCGGGACTAGGTTGACAAGGCGCCGAAATGTCCGACGACTATAGGGTCCTCCCCACGACCCCGGGCCAATGTTGGCCAATCGCCGACATGTCCTACGACTACAGGGTCGTCCCTACGACCCCGGGACTAGATAGGCCCGCCACCGTCATGTCCGACGACTATCGGATCGTCCCCACGACCACGGGCCAAAGTTGGCCAGCCGCCGACATGTCCGACGACTATTGGGTCGTCCCCACAACCCCGAGCCAAAGTTGGCAAGCCGCCGACTTTTCCGACGACTATAGGCGTCGTCCCCACGACCACGGGCCAAAGTTGGCCAGCCGCTGACATGTCCGACGACTATTGGGTCGTCCCCACGACCCCGGGTCAAAGTTGGCCAGCCGCCGACTTGTCCGACGACTATAGGGTCGTCCCCACGACCACGGGCCAAAGTTGGCCAGCCGCTGACTTGTCCGACGACTATAGGGTCGTCCCCACGACCACGGGCCAAAGTTGGCAAGCCGCCGACTTTTCCGACGACTATAGGCGTCGTCCCCACGACCACGGGCCAAAGTTGGCCAGCCGCCGACATGTCCGACGACTATTGGGTCGTCTCCACGACCACGGGCCAAAGTTGGCCAGCCGCCGACATGTCCGTCGACTATAGGGTCGTCCCCACGACCCCGGGCCAATGTTGGCCAATCGCCGACATGTCCGACGACTATAGGGTCGTCCCTACGACCCCGGGACTAGATTGGCCCGCCACCCTCAAGTCCGACGACTATAGGATCGTCTCCACGACCACGGCCCAAAGTTGGCCAGCCGCCGACATGTCCAACGACTATTGGGTCGTCCCCACGACCACGGGCCAAAGTTAGCCAGCCGCCGACATGTCCGACGACTATAGGGTCGTCCCCACGACCCCGGGCGGAAGTTGGCAAGCCGCCGAAATATCCGACGACTGTAGGGTCGTCCCCACGACCCCGGGACTAGATTGGCCCGCCAGCGACAAGTCCGACGACAATAGGGTCGTCCCCACGACCTCGGGACTAGGTTGGCCAGCCGCCGACATGTCCGACGACTATAGGGTCGTCCCCACGACCCCGGGCCAATGTTGGCCAATCGCCGACATGTCCGACGACTATAGGGTCGTCCCTACGACCCCGGGACTAGATTGTCCCGCCACCGTCATGTCCGACGACAATAGGGTCGTCCCCACGACCCCGGGGCTAGGATGGCCCGCCGCCGACATGTTCAACGACTATTGGGCCGTCCCCACGACCCCGGGCCAATGTTGGCCAGCCGCCGAAATGTCCGACGACTATAGGGTCGTCCCCACGACCCCGGGGCTAGGATGGCCCGCCGCCGACATGTTCAACGACTATTGGGCCGTCCCCACGATCCCGGGCCAATGTTGGCCAGCCGCCGAAATGTCCGACGACTATAGAGTCGTCCCCACAACCCCGGGCCAAAGTTGGCAAGCTGCCGACTTGTCCGACGACTATAGGGTCGTCCCCACGACCCCGGGACTAGGTAGTCCCGCCGCCGACGTGTCCGACAACTATAGGGTCGTCCCCACGACCCCGGGCCAAAGTTGGCAAGCCGCCGAAATGTCCGACGACTATAGGGTCGTCCCCACGACCGCGGGCCAAAGATGTCCAGCCGCCGTCTTGTCCGACGACTATAGGGTCGTCCCCACGACCCCGGGACTAGATTGGCCCGCCACCGTCATGTCCAACGACTATAGGGTCGTCCCCACGACCATGGGCCAAAGTTGGCCAGCCGCCGATATGTCCAACGACTTTTGGGTCGTCCCCACGACCCCGGGATAAGATTGGCCCGCCACCGTCAAGTCCGACGACTATTGGGTCGTCCCCACGACCCCGGGCAAATTTGGCAAGCCGCCGACATATCCGACGACTATAGGGTCGTCCCCACGACCCCGGGACTAGATTGGCCCGCCAGCGACAAGTCCGACGACTATAGGGTCGCCCCACGACCTCGGGACTAGGTTGGCCAGCCGCCGACATGTCCAACGACTATTGGGTCGTCCCCACGACCACGGGCCAAAGTTAGCCAGCCGCCGACATGTCCGACGACTATAAGGTCGTCCCCACGACCCCGGGCGGAAGTTGGCAAGCTGCCGAAATGTCCGACGACTGTAGGGTCGTCCCCACGACCCCGGGACTAGATTGGCCCGCCACCGTCAAGTCCGACGACTATAGGGTCGTCCCCACGACCTCGGGACTAGGTTGGCCAGCCGCCGACATGTCCGACGACTATAGGGTCGTCCCCACGACCCCGGGTCTAGGTTGGCCAGCCGCCGACATGTCCGACGACTATAGGGTCGCCCCCACGACCCCGGGCCAAAGTTGGCAAGCCGCCGAAATGTCCGACGACTGTAGGGTCGTCCCCACGACCCCGGGACTAGATTGGCCCGCCACCGTCAAGTCCGACGACTATAGGGTCGTCCCCACGACCTCGGGACTAGGTTGGCCAGCCGCCGACATGTCCGACGACTATAGGGTCGTCCCCACGACCGCGGGCCAAAGATGTCCAGCCGCCGACATGTCCGACGACTATAGGGTCGTCCCCACGACCCCGGGACTAGATTGGCCCGCCAGCGACAAGTCCGACGACTATAGGGTCGTCCCCACGACCTCGGGACTAGGTTGGCCAGCCGCCGACATGTCCAACGACTATTGGTTCGTCCCCACGACCACGGGCCAAAGTTAGCCAGCCGCCGACATGTCCGACGACTATAAGGTCGTCCCCACGACCCCGGGCGGAAGTTGGCAAGCTGCCGAAATGTCCGACGACTGTAGGGTCGTCCCCACGACCCCGGGACTAGATTGGCCCGCCACCGTCAAGTCCGACGACTATAGGGTCGTCCCCACGACCTCGGGACTAGGTTGGCCAGCCGCCGACATGTCCGACGACTATAGGGTCGTCCCCACGACCCCGGGTCTAGGTTGGCCAGCCGCCGACATGTCCGACGACTATAGGGTCGCCCCCACGACCCCGGGCCAAAGTTGGCAAGCCGCCGAAATGTCCGACGACTGTAGGGTCGTCCCCACGACCCCGGGACTAGATTGGCCCGCCACCGTCAAGTCCGACGACTATAGGGTCGTCCCCACGACCTCGGGACTAGGTTGGCCAGCCGCCGACATGTCCGACGACTATAGGGTCGTCCCCACGACCCCGGGTCTAGGTTGGCCAGCCGCCGACATGTCCGACGACTATAGGGTCGCCCCCACGACCCCGGGCCAAAGTTGGCAAGCCGCCGAAATGTCCGACGACTGTAGGGTCGTCCCCACGACCCCGGGACTAGATTGGCCCGCCACCGTCAAGTCCGACGACTATAGGATCGTCTCCACGACCACGGCCCAAAGTTGGCCAGCCGCCGACATGTCCAACGACTATTGGGTCGTCCCCACGACCACGGGCCAAAGTTAGCCAGCCGCCGACATGTCCGACGACTATAGGGTCGTCCCCACGACCCCGGGCCAAAGTTGGCAAGCCGCCGAAATGTCCGACGACTATAGGGTCGTCCCCACGACCGCGGGCCAAAGATATCCAGCCGCCGTCTTGTCCGACGACTATAGGGTCGTCCCCACGACCCCGGGACTAGATTGGCCCGCCACCGTCATGTCCGACGACTATACGGTCGTCCCCACGACCCCGGGACTAGGTTGACAAGCCGCCAACATATCCGACGACTATACGGTCGTCCCCACGACCTCGGGACTAGGTCGGCCAGCCGCCGTCATGTCCGACGACTATAGGGTCGTCCCCACGACCCCGGGCCAAAGTTGGCAAGCCGCCGAAATGTCCGACGACTATAGGGTCGTCCCCACAACCCCGGGACTAGATTGGCCCGCCACCGTCAAGTCCGACGACTATAGGATCGTCTCCACGACCACGGGCCAAAGTTGGCCAGCCGCCGACATGTCCGTCGACTATAGGGTCGTCCCCACGACCCCGGGCCAATGTTGGCCAATCGCCGACATGTCCGACGACTATAGGGTCTTCCCTACGACCCCGGGACTAGATTGGCCCGCCACGGTCATGTCCAACGACTATAGGGTCGTCCCCACGACCATGGGCCAAAGTTGGCCAGCCGCCGTAATGTCCAACGACTATTGGGTCGTCCCCACGACCCCGGGACTAGATTGGCCCGCCACCGTCAAATCCGACGACTATAGGGTCGTCCCCACGACCCCGGGCAAATTTGGCAAGCCGCCGACATATCCGACGACTATAGGGTCGTCCCCACAACCCCGGGACTAGATTGGCCCGCCACCGTCAAGTCCGACGACTATAGGATCGTCTCCACGACCACGGCCCAAAGTTGGCCAGCCGCCGACATGTCCAACGACTATTGGGTCGTCCCCACGACCACGGGCCAAAGTTAGCCAGCCGCTGACATGTCCGACGACTATAGGGTCGTCCCCACGACCCCGGGACTAGATTGGCCCGCCAGCGACAAGTCCGACGACTATAGGGTCGTCCCCACGACCTCGGGACTAGGTTGGCCAACCGCAGACATGTCCGACGACTATAGGGTCGTCCTCACGACCCCGGGCCAATGTTGGCCAATCGCCGACATGTCCGACGACTATAGGGTCGTCCCCACGACCCCGGGACTAGGTTGGCTCGCCACCGTCATGTCTGACGACTATAGGGTCGTCCCCACGACCGCGGGCCAAAGATGGCCAGCCGCCGACATGTCCGACGACTATAGGGTCGTCCCCACGACCCGGGACTAGACTGGCCCGCCACCGTCATGTCCGACGACTATAGGGTCATCCCCACGACCCCGGGACTAGGTTGGCCCGCCGCCGACTTGTCCGACGACTATAGGGTCGTCCCCACGACCCCGGGACTAGGTTGGCTCGCCACCGACATGTCTGACGACTATAGGGTCGTCCCCACGACCCCGGGACTAGATTGGCCCGCCACCGTCAAGTCCGACGACTATAGGGTCGTCCCCACGACCCCGGGCCAAAGTTGGACAGCCGCCGACTTGTCCGACGACTATAGGGTCGTTCCCACGACCACGGGCCAAAGTTGGCCAGCCGCCGGCTTGTCCGACGATTATAGGGTCGTCCCCACGACCCCGGGACTAGGTTGGCCCGCCGCCGACTTGTCCGACGACTATAGGGTCGTCCCCACGACCACGGGCCCAAGTTGGCCAGCCGCCGACATATCCGACGACTATAGGGTCGTCCCCACGACCCCGGGCCAAAGTTGGCCAGCCGCCGACATGTCCGACGACTATAGGGTCGACCCGGGACTAGAGTGGCCCGCCACCGTCATGTCCGACGACTATATGGTCGTCCCCACGACCACGGACCAATGTAGGCCAGCCGCTGACTTGTCCGACGACTATAGGGTCGTCCCCACGACCGCGGGACTAGATTGGCTCGCCGCCGACTTGTCCGACGACTGTATGGTCGTCCCCACGACCCCGGGACTAGATTGGCCCGCCACCGTCATTTCCGACGACTATAGGGTCGTCCCCACGACCACGGGCCAAAGTTGGCCAGCCGCCGACTTGTCCGACGACTATAGGGTCGTCCCCATGACCCGGGACTAGACTGTCCCGCCACCGTCATGTCCGACGACTATAGGGTCGTCCCCACGACCCCGCGACTAGATTGGCCCGCCACCGTCAAGTCCGACGACTATTGGGTCGTCCCCACGACCACGGGCCAAAGTTAGCCAGCCGCCGACATGTCCGACGACTATAGGGTCGTCCCCACGACCCCGGGCCAAAGTTGGCAAGCCGCCGAAATGTCCGACGACTATAGGGTCGTCCCCACGACCGCGGGCCAAAGATGTCCAGCCGCCGTCTTGTCCGACGACTATAGGGTCGTCCCCACGACCCCGGGACTAGATTGGCCCGCCACCGTCATGTCCGACGACTATACGGTCGTCCCCACGACCCCGGGACAAGGTTGGCCCGCCGCCGACTTGTCCGACGACTATAGGGTCGTCCCTACGACCCCGGGACTAGATTGGCCCGCCACCGTCATGTTCAACGACTATAGGGTCGTCCCCACGACCCCGGGCCAAAGTTGGCATACCGCCGAAATGTCCAACGACTATAGGGTCGTCCCCACGACCCCGGGCCAAAGTTGGCAAGCCGCCGAAATGTCCGACGACTATAGGGTCGTCCCCACGACCGCGAGCCAAGAATATCCAGCCGCCGTCTTGTCCGACGACTATAGGGTCGTCCACACGACCCCGCGCCTAGATTGGCCCGCCACCGTCATGTCCGACGACTATAGGGTCGTCCCCACAACCCCGGGACTAGATTGGCCCGCCACCGTCAAGTCCGACGACTATAGGATCGTCTCCACGACCACGGCCCAAAGTTGGCCAGCCGCCGACATGTCCAACGACTATTGGGTCGTCCCCACGACCACGGGCCAAAGTTAGCCAGCCGCCGACATGTCCGACGACTATAGGGTCGTCCCCACGACCCCGGGACTAGATTGGCCCGCCAGCGACAAGTCCGACGACTATAGGGTCGTCCTCACGACCCCGGGCCAATGTTGGCCAATCGCCGACATGTCCGACGTATAGGGTCGTCCCCACGACCCCGGGACTAGGTTGGCTCGCCACCGACATGTCTGACGACTATAGGGTCGTCCCCACGACCCCGGGACTAGATTGGCCCGCCACCGTCAAGTCCGACGACTATAGGGTCGTCCCCACGACCCCGGGCCAAAGTTGGACAGCCGCCGACTTGTCCGACGACTATAGGGTCGTTCCCACGACCACGGACCAAAGTTGGCCAGCCGCCGGCTTGTCCGACGATTATAGGGTCGTCCCCACGACCCCGGGACTAGGTTGGCCCGCCGCCGACGTGTCCGACGACTATAGGGTCGTCCCCACGACCACGGGCCCAAGTTGGCCAGCCGCCGACATATCCGACGACTATAGGGTCGTCCCCACGACCCCGGGCCAAAGTTGGCCAGCCGCCGACATGTCCGACGACTATAGGGTCGTCCCCACGACCCGGGACTAGAGTGGCCCGCCACCGTCATGTCCGACGACTATATGGTCGTCCCCACGACCACGGACCAATGTAGGCCAGCTGCTGACTTGTCCGACGACTATAGGGTCGTCCCCACGACCGCGGGACTAGATTGGCTCGCCGCCGACTTGTCCGACGACTGTAGGGTCGTCCCCACGACCCCGGGACTAGATTGGCCCGCCACCGTCATTTCCGACGACTATAGGGTCGTCCCCACGACCACGGGCCAAAGTTGGCCAGCCGCCGACTTGTCCGACGACTATAGGGTCGTCCCCATGACCCGGGACTAGACTGTCCCGCCACCGTCATGTCCGACGACTATAGGGTCGTCCCCACGACCCCGCGACTAGATTGGCCCGCCACCGTCAAGTCCGACGACTATAGGATCGTCTCCACGACCACGGCCCAAAGTTGGCCAGCCGCCGACATGTCCAACGACTATTGGGTCGTCCCCACGACCACGGGCCAAAGTTAGCCAGCCGCCGACATGTCCGACGACTATAGGGTCGTCCCCACGACCCCGGGCCAAAGTTGGCAAGCCGCCGAAATGTCCGACGACTATAGGGTCGTCCCCACGACCGCGGGCCAAAGATGTCCAGCCGCCGTCTTGTCCGACGACTATAGGGTCGTCCCCACGACCCCGGGACTAGATTGGCCCGCCACCGTCATGTCCGACGACTATACGGTCGTCCCCACGACCCCGGGACAAGGTTGGCCCGCCGCCGACTTGTCCGACGACTATAGGGTCGTCCCTACGACCCCGGGACTAGATTGGCCCGCCACCGTCATGTTCAACGACTATAGGGTCGTCCCCACGACCCCGGGCCAAAGTTGGCATACCGCCGAAATGTCCAACGACTATAGGGTCGTCCCCACGACCCCGGGCCAAAGTTGGCAAGCCGCCGAAATGTCCGACGACTATAGGGTCGTCCCCACGACCGCGAGCCAAGAATATCCAGCCGCCGTCTTGTCCGACGACTATAGGGTCGTCCACACGACCCCGCGACTAGATTGGCCCGCCACCGTCATGTCCGACGACTATAGTGTCGTCCCCACGACCCCGGGACAAGGTTGGCCCGCCGCCGACTTGTCCGACGACTATAGGGTCGTACCCACGACCCCGGGACTAGGCTGACAAGCCGCCAACATGTCCGACGATTATAGGGTCGTCCCGACGACCCCGGGCCAATGTTGGCCAATCGCCAACATGTCCGACGACTATAGGGTCGTCCCTACGACCCCGGCACTAGATTGGCCGGCCACCGTCATGTCCAACGACTATAGGGTCGTCCCCACGACCCCGGGACTAGGTTGACAAGCCGCCAACATATCCGACGACTATACGGTCGTCCCCACGACCTCGGGACTAGGTCGGCCAGCCGCCGTCATGTCCGACAACTATAGGGTCGTCCCCACGACCCCGGGCCAAAGTTGGCAAGCCGCCGAAATGTCCGACGACTATAGGGTCGTCCCCACGACCCCGGGACTACATTGGCCCGCCACCGTCATGTCCGACGATTATAGGGTCGTCCCCACGACCCCGGGACAAGCTTGGCCCGCCGCCGAATTGTTCGACGACTATAGGGTCGTCCCCACGACCCCGGGACTAGATTGGCCCGCCACCGTCATGTCGGACGACAATAGGGTCGTCCCCTCGACCCCGGGTCTAGGTTGGCCAGCCGCCGACTTGTCCGACGACTATAGGGTCCTACCCACGACCCCGGGCCAAATTTGGCCAGCCGCCGACATGTCCAACGACAATCGGATCGTCCCCACGACCACGCGCCAAAGTTGACCAGCCGCCGACATGTCCGACGACTATTGGATCGTCCCCACGACCCCGGGCCAAAGTTGGCAAGCCGCCGACATGTCCGACGACTATAGGGTCGTCCCCACGACCTCGGGACTAGGTTGGCCACCCGCCGAAATGTCCGACGACTATAGGGTCGTCCCCACGACCCCGGGACTAGATTGGCCAGCCGCCGACATGTCCGACGACTATAGAGTCGTCCCCACGACACCGGGTCAAAGTTGGCCAGCCGCTGACATTTCCAACGACTATTGGGTCGTCCCCACGACCACGGGCCAATGTTGGCTAGCCGCCGACATGTCCGACGACTACAGGGTCGTCCCCACGACCACGGGCCAAAGCTGGCCAGCCGCCGACATGTCCGACGACTATTGGATCGTCCCCACGACCACGGGCCAAAGTTGACCAGCCGCCGACATGTCCGACGACTATAGGGTCGTCCCCACGACCCCGGGACTAGATTGTTCCGCCACCGTCATGTCCGACGACTATAGGGTCGTCCCCACGACCCCGGGACAAAGTTGGCAAGCCGCCGAAATGTCCGACGACTGTAGGGTCGTCCCCACGACCCCGGGACTAGATTGGCCCGCCACCGTCAAGACCGACGACCTCGGGACTAGGTTGGCCAGCCGCCGACATGTCCGACGACTATAGAGTCGTCCCCACGACACCGGGCCAAAGTTGGCCAGCCGCCGACATGTCCGACGACTATAGGGTCGTCCCCACGACCCCGGGCCAAAGTTGGCCAGCCGCCGAAATGTCCGACGACTGTAGGGTCGTCCCCACGACCCCGGGAATAGATTGGCCGGCCACCGTCAAGTCCGACGACTATAGGGTCGTCCCCACGACCTCGGGACTAGATTGGCCCGCCAACGTCAAGTCCGACGACTATAGGGTCGACCCCTCGACCCCGGGTCTAGGTTGGCCAGCCGCCGACTTGTCCGACGACTATAGGGTCGTACCCACGACCCCGAGACTAGGCTGACAAGCCGCCAACATGTCCGACGACTATAGGGTCGTCCCCACGACCCCGGGCCAAAGATGTCCAGCCGCCGTCTCGTCCGACGACTATACGGTCGCCCCCACGACCCCGGGACTAGATTGGCCCGCCACCGTCAAGACCGACGACCTCGGGACTAGGTTGGCCAGCCGCCGACATGTCCGACGACTATAGGGTCGTCCCCACGACCCCGGGCCAAAGTTGGCCAGCCGCCGAAATGTCCGACGACTGTAGGGTCGTCCCCACGACCCCGGGAATAGATTGGCCGGCCACCGTCAAGTCCGACGACTATAGGGTCGTCCCCACGACCTCGGGACTAGGTTGGCCTGCCGCCGACATATCCGACGACTATAGGGTCGTCCCCACGACCACGGGCCAAGGTTGGACAGCCGCCGACATATCCGACGACTATAGGGTCGTCCCCACGACCCCAGGCCAATGTTGGCCAATCGCCGACATGTCCGACGACTACAGGGTCGTCCCTACGACCCCGGGACTAGATAGGCCCGCCACCGTCATGTCCGACGACTATCGGATCGACCCCACGACCACGGGCCAAAGTTGGCCAGCCGCCGACATGTCCGACGACTATTGGGTCGTCCCCACAAACCCGGGCCAAAGTTGGCCAGCCGCCGACTTGTCCGACGACTATGGGGTCGTCCCCACGACCCCAGGACTAGATTGGCCCGCCATCGTCATGTCCGACGACAATAGGGTCGTCCCCACGACCACGGGCCAAAGTTGGCAAGCTGCCGACTTGTCCGACGACTATAGGGTCGTCCCCACGACCCCGGGACTAGGTAGACCCGCCGCCGACGTGTCCGACAACTATAGGGTCGTCCCCACGACCCCGGGCCAAAGTTGGCAAGCCGCCGAAATGTCCGACGACTATAGGGTCGTCCCCACAACCCTGGGACTAGGTTGGCCAGCCGCCGACATGTCCGACGACTATAGAGTCGTCCCCACGACACCGGGCCAAAGTTGGCCAGCCGCCGACATGTCCGACGACTATAGGGTCGTCCCCACGACCCCGGGCCAAAGTTGGCCAGCCGCCGAAATGTCCGACGACTGTAGGGTCGTCCCCACGACCCCGGGAATAGATTGGCCGGCCACCGTCAAGTCCGACGACTATAGGGTCGTCCCCACGACCTCGGGACTAGATTGGCCCGCCAACGTCAAGTCCGACGACTATAGGGTCGACCCCTCGACCCCGGGTCTAGGTTGGCCAGCCGCCGACTTGTCCGACGACTATAGGGTCGTACCCACGACCCCGAGACTAGGCTGACAAGCCGCCAACATGTCCGACGACTATAGGGTCGTCCCCACGACCCCGGGCCAAAGATGTCCAGCCGCCGTCTCGTCCGACGACTATACGGTCGCCCCCACGACCCCGGGACTAGATTGGCCCGCCACCGTCAAGACCGACGACCTCGGGACTAGGTTGGCCAGCCGCCGACATGTCCGACGACTATAGGGTCGTCCCCACGACCCCGGGCCAAAGTTGGCCAGCCGCCGAAATGTCCGACGACTGTAGGGTCGTCCCCACGACCCCGGGAATAGATTGGCCGGCCACCGTCAAGTTCGACGACTATAGGGTCGTCCCCACGACCTCGGGACTAGGTTGGCCTGCCGCCGACATATCCGACGACTATAGGGTCGTCCCCACGACCACGGGCCAAGGTTGGACAGCCGCCGACATATCCGACGACTATAGGGTCGTCCCCACGACCCCAGGCCAATGTTGGCCAATCGCCGACATGTCCGACGACTACAGGGTCGTCCCTACGACCCCGGGACTAGATAGGCCCGCCACCGTCATGTCCGACGACTATCGGATCGTCCCCACGACCACGGGCCAAAGTTGGCCAGCCGCCGACATGTCCGACGACTATTGGGTCGTCCCCACAAACCCGGGCCAAAGTTGGCCAGCCGCCGACTTGTCCGACGACTATGGGGTCGTCCCCACGACCCCAGGACTAGATTGGCCCGCCATCGTCATGTCCGACGACAATAGGGTCGTCCCCACGACCACGGGCCAAAGTTGGCAAGCTGCCGACTTGTCCGACGACTATAGGGTCGTCCCCACGACCCCGGGACTAGGTAGACCCGCCGCCGACGTGTCCGACAACTATAGGGTCGTCCCCACGACCCCGGGCCAAAGTTGGCAAGCCGCCGAAATGTCCGACGACTATAGGGTCGTCCCCACAACCCTGGGACTAGATTGGCCCGCCACCGTCAAGTCCGACGACTATAGGATCGTCTCCACGACCACGGGCCAAAGTTGGCCAGCCGCTGACATGTCCGTCGACTTATAGGGTCGTCCCCACGACCCCGGGCCAATGTTGGCCAATCGCCGACATGTCCGACGACTATCGGGTCGTCCCTACGACCCCGGGACTAGATTGGCCCGCCACCGTCATGTCCGACGACTATAGGGTCGTCCCCACGACCCCGGGACTAGGTTGACAAGGCGCCGAAATGTCCGACGACTATAGGGTCCTCCCCACGACCGCGAGCCAAGGATGTCCAGCCGCCGTCTTGTCCGACGACTATAGGGTCGTACCCACGACCCCGGGACTAGATTGGCCCGCCACCGTCATGTCCAACGACTATAGGGTCGTCCCCACGACCATGGGCCAATGTTGGCCAGCCGCCGAAATGTCCGACGACTATAGAGTCGTCCCCACAACCCCGGGCCAAAGTTGGCCAGCTGCCGACTTGTCCGACGACTATAGGGTCGTCCCCACGACCCCGGGACTAGGTAGACCCGCCGCCGACGTGTCCGACAACTATAGGGTCGTCCCCACGACCCCGGGCCAAAGTTGGCCAGCCGCCGACATGTCCGTCGACTATAGGGTCGTCCCTACGACCCCGGGACTAGATTGGTCCGCCACCGTCATGTCCGACGACTATAGGGTCGTCCCCACGACCGCGGGCCAAAGTTGGCAAGCCGCCGAAATGTCCGACGACTGTAGGGTCGTCCCTACGACCCCGGGACTAGATTGGTCCGCCACCGTCATGTCCGACGACTATAGGGTCGTCCCCACGACCGCGGGCCAAAGTTGGCAAGCCGCCGAAATGTCCGACGACTGTAGGGTCGTCCCTACGACCCCGGGACTAGATTGGCCCGCCACCGTGAAGTCCGACGACTATAGGGTCGTTCCCACGACCTCGGGACTAGGTTGGCCAGCCGCCGACATGTCCGACGACTATAGGGTCGTCCCCACGACCCCGGGCCAATGTTGACCAATCGCCGACATGTCCGACGACTATAGGGTCGTCCCTACGACCCCGGGACTAGGTTGGCCCGCCACCGTCATGTCCGACGACTATAGGGTCGTCCCCACGACCTCGGGACTAGGTTGGCCTGCCGCCGACATATCCGACGACTATAGGGTCGTCCCCACGACCACGGGCCAAGGTTGGACAGCCGCCGACATATCCGACGACTATAGGGTCGTCCCCACGACCCCGGGCCAATGTTGGCCAATCGCCGACATGTCCGACGACTACAGGGTCGTCCCTACGACCCCGGGACTAGATAGGCCCGCCACCGTCATGTCCGACGACTATAGGGTCGTCCCCACGACCTCGGGACTAGGTTGGCCTGCCGCCGACATATCCGACGACTATAGGGTCGTCCCCACGACCACGGGCCAAGGTTGGACAGCCGCCGACATATCCGACGACTATAGGGTCGTCCCCACGACCCCGGGCCAATGTTGGCCAATCGCCGACATGTCCGACGACTACAGGGTCGTCCCTACGACCCCGGGACTAGATAGGCCCGCCACCGTCATGTCCGACGACTATCGGATCGTCCCCACGACCACGGGCCAAAGTTGGCCAGCCGCCGACATGTCCGACGACTATTGGGTCGTCCCCACAACCCCGGGCCAAAGATGGCCAGCCGCCGACTTGTCCGACGACTATGGGGTCGTCCCCACGACCCCAGGACTAGATTGGCCCGCCACCGTCATGTCCGACGACAATAGGGTCGTCCCCACGACCACGGTCCAAAGTTGGCAAGCTGCCGACTTGTCCGACGACTATAGGGTCGTCCCCACGACCCCGGGACTAGGTAGACCCGCCGACGACGTGTCCGACAACTATAGGGTCGTCCCCACGACCCCGGGCCAAAGTTGGCAAGCCGCCCAAATGTCCGACGACTATAGGGTCGTCCCCACAACCCCGGGACTAGATTGGTCCGCCACCGTCATGTCCGACGACTATAGGGTCGTCCCCACGGCCTCGGGACTAGGTTGGCCTGCCGCCGACATATCCGACGACTATAGGGTCGTCCCCACGACCACGGGCCAAGGTTGGACAGCCGCCGACATATCCGACGACTATAGGGTCGTCCCCACGACCCCGGGCCAATGTTGGCCAATCGCCGACATGTCCGACGACTACAGGGTCGTCCCTACGACCCCGGGACTAGATAGGCCCGCCACCGTCATGTCCGACGACTATCGGATCGTCCCCACGACCACGGGCCAAAGTTGGCCAGCCGCCGACATGTCCGACGACTATTGGGTCGTCCCCACGACCACGGGCCAAAGTTGGCAAGCTGCCGACTTGTCCGACGACTATAGAGTCGTCCCCACAACCCCGGGACTAGATAGGCCCGCCACCGTCATGTCCGACGACTATAGGGTCGTCCCCACGACCCCGGGACTAGGTTGACAAGGCGCCGAAATGTCCGACGACTATAGGGTCCTCCCCACGACCGCGAGCCAAGGATGTCCAGCCGCCGTCTTGTCCGACGACTATAGGGTCGTACCCACGACCCCGGGACTAGATTGGCCCGCCGCCGACTGGTCCGACGACTATAGGGTCGTCCCCACGACCACGGGCCAAAGTTGGCCAGCCGCTGACTTGTCCGACGACTATAGGGTCGTCCCCACGACCACGGGCCAAAGTTGGCAAGCCGCCGACTTTTCCGACGACTATAGGCGTCGTCCCCACGACCGCGGGCCAAAGATGTCCAGCCGCCGTCTTGTCCGACGACTATAGGGTCGTCCCCACGACCCCGGGACTAGATTGGCTCGCCACCGTCATGTCCAACGACTATAGGGTCGTGCCCACGACCATGGGCCAAAGTTGGCCAGCCGCCGATATGTCCAACGACTTTTGGGTCGTCCCCACGACCCCGGGATAAGATTGGCTCGCCACCGTCAAGTCCGACGACTATTGGGTCGTCCCCACGACCCCGGGCAAATTTGGCAAGCCGCCGACATATCCGACGACTATAGGGTCGTCCCCAAAACCCCGGGACTAGATTGGCCCGCCACCGTCAAGTCCGACGACTATAGGATCGTCTCCACGACCACGGCCCAAAGTTGGCCAGCCGCCGACATGTCCAACGACTATTGGGTCGTCCCCACGACCACGGGCCAAAGTTAGCCAGCCGCCGACATGTCCGACGACTATAGGGTCGTCCCCACGACCCCGGGCGGAAGTTGGCAAGCCGCCGAAGTGTCCGACGACTGTAGGGTCGTCCCCACGACCCCAGGACTAGATTGGCCCGCCAGCGACTAGTCCGACGACTATAGGGTCGTCCCCACGACCTCGGGACTAGGTTGGCCAGCCGCCGACATGTCCGACGACTATAGGGTCGTCCCCACGACCCCGGGCCAATGTTGGCCAATCGCCGACATGTCCGACGACTATAGGGTCGTCCCTACGACCCCGGGACTAGATTGGCCCGCCACCATCATGTCCGACGATTATAGGGTCGTCCCCACGACCTCGGGACTAGGTTGACAAGCCGCCAACATGTCCGACGACTATAGGGTCGTCCCCACGACCCCGGGCCAAAGTCGGCATGCCGCCGCAATGTCCGACGACTATAGGGTCGTCCCCACGACTCCGGGCCAATGTTGGCCAATCGCCGACATGTCCGACGACTATAGGGTCGTTCCTACGACCCCGGGACTAGATTGGCCCGCCACCGTCATGTGCGGCGACTATTGGATCGTCCCCACGACTACGGGTCAAAGGTGGCCAGCCGCCGACATGTCCGACGACTATCGGATCGTCCCCACGACCACGGGAGTAGATTGGTCCGCCACCGTCATGTCCGACGACTATAGGGTCTTCCCCACGACCCCGGGGCTAGGATGGCCCGCCGCCGACATGTTCAACGACTATTGGGCCGTCCCCACGACCCCGGGCCAATGTTGGCCAGCCGCCGAAATGTCCGACGACTATAGAGTCGTCCCCACAACCCCGGGCCAAAGTTGGCAAGCTGCCGACTTGTCCGACGACTATAGGGTCGTCCCCACGACCCCGGGACTAGGTAGACCCGCCGCCGCAATGTCCGACGACTATAGGGTCGTCCCCACGACTCCGGGCCAATGTTGGCAAGCCGCCGAAATGTCCGACGACTATAGGGTCGTCCCCACAACCCCGGGACTAGATTGGCCCGCCACCGTCAAGTCCGACGACTATAGGATCGTCTCCACGACCACGGGCCAAAGTTGGCCAGCCGCTGATATGTCCGTCGACTATAGGGTCGTCCCCACGACCCCGGGCCAATGTTGGCCAATCGCCGACTTGTCCGACGACTTTGGGGACGTCCCCACGACCCCAGGACTAGATTGGCCCGCCACCGTCATGTCCGACGACAATAGGGTCGTCCCCACGACCACGGGCCAAAGTTGGCATGCTGCCGACTTGTCCGACGACTATAGGGTCGTCCCTACGACCCCGGGACTAGATTGGCCCGCCACCGTCATGTCCGACGACTATAGGGTCGTCCCCACGACCCCGGGACTAGGTTGACAAGGCGCCGAAATGTCCGACGACTATAGGGTCCTCCCCACGACAGCGAGCCAAGGATGTCCAGCCGCCGTCTTGTCCGACGACTATAGGGTCGTACCCACGACCCCGGGACTAGCTTGGCCCGCCACCGTCATGTCCAACGACTATAGGGTCGTCCCCACGACCATGGGCCAAAGTTGGCCAGCCGCCGATATGTCCAACGACTATTGGGTCGTCCCCACGACCCCGGGACTAGATTGGCCCGCCACCGTCAAGTCCGACGACTATAGGGTCGTCCCCACGACCCCGGGCAAGTTTGGCATGCCGCCGACATATCCGACGACTATAGGGTCGTCCCCAAAACCCCGGGACTAGATTGGCCCGCCACCGTCATGTCCGACGACTATAGGGTCGTCCCCACGACCTCGGGACTAGGTTGGCCTGCCGCCGACATATCCGACGACTATAGGGTCGCCCCCACGACCACGGGCCAAGGTTGGACAGCCGCCGACATATCCGACGACTATAGGGTCGTCCCCACGACCCCGGGCCAATGTTGGCCAATCGCCGACATGTCCGACGACTACAGGGTCGTCCCTACGACCCCGGGACTAGATAGGCCCGCCACCGTCATGTCCGACGACTATTGGGTCGTCCCCACGACCACGGGCCAAAGTTAGCCAGCCGCCGACATGTCCGACGACTATAGGGTCGTCCCCACGACCGCGGGCCAAAGTTGGCAAGCCGCCGAAATGTCCGACGACTGTAGGGTCGTCCCTACGACCCCGGGACTAGATTGGTCCGCCACCGTCATGTCCGACGACTATAGGGTCGTCCCCACGACCGCGGGCCAAAGTTGGCAAGCCGCCGAAATGTCCGACGACTGTAGGGTCGTCCCTACGACCCCGGGACTAGATTGGCCCGCCACCGTGAAGTCCGACGACTATAGGGTCGTTCCCACGACCTCGGGACTAGGTTGGCCAGCCGCCGACATGTCCGACAACTATAGGGTCGTCCCCACGACCCCGGGCCAAAGTTGGCAAGCCGCCCAAATGTCCGACGACTGTAGGGTCGTCCCCACAACCCCGGGACTAGATTGGCCCGCCACCGTCATGTCCGACGACTATAGGGTCGTCCCCACGACCCCGGGACTAGGTTGACAAGGCGCCGACATATCCGACGACTATAGGGTCGTCCCCAAAACCCCGGGACTAGATTGGCCCGCCACCGTCATGTCCGACGACTATAGGGTCGTCCCCACGACCTCGGGACTAGGTTGGCCTGCCGCCGACATATCCGGCGACTATAGGGTCGTCCCCACGACCACGGGCCAAGGTTGGACAGCCGCCGACATATCCGACGACTATAGGGTCGTCCCCACGACCCCGGGCCAATGTTGGCCAATCGCCGACATGTCCGACGACTACAGGGTCGTCCCTACGACCCCGGGACTAGATAGGCCCGCCACCGTCATGTCCGACGACTATTGGGTCGTCCCCACGACCACGGGCCAAAGTTAGCCAGCCGCCGACATGTCCGACGACTATAGGGTCGTCCCCACGACCGCGGGCCAAAGTTGGCAAGCCGCCGAAATGTCCGACGACTGTAGGGTCGTCCCTACGACCCCGGGACTAGATTGGTCCGCCACCGTCATGTCCGACGACTATAGGGTCGTCCCCACGACCGCGGGCCAAAGTTGGCAAGCCGCCGAAATGTCCGACGACTGTAGGGTCGTCCCTACGACCCCGGGACTAGATTGGCCCGCCACCGTGAAGTCCGACGACTATAGGGTCGTTCCCACGACCTCGGGACTAGGTTGGCCAGCCGCCGACATGTCCGACAACTATAGGGTCGTCCCCACGACCCCGGGCCAAAGTTGGCAAGCCGCCCAAATGTCCGACGACTGTAGGGTCGTCCCCACAACCCCGGGACTAGATTGGCCCGCCACCGTCATGTCCGACGACTATAGGGTCGTCCCCACGACCCCGGGTCTAGGTTGGCCAGCCGCCGACATGTCCGACGACTATAGGGTCGCCCCCACGACCCCGGGCCAAAGTTGGCAAGCCGCCGAAATGTCCGACGACTGTAGGGTCGTCCCCACGACCCCGGGACTAGATTGGCCCGCCACCGTCAAGTCCGACGACTATAGGGTCGTCCCCACGACCTCGGGACTAGGTTGGCCAGCCGCCGACATGTCCGACGACTATAGGGTCGTCCCCACGACCGCGGGCCAAAGATGTCCAGCCGCCGACATGTCCGACGACTATAGGGTCGTCCCCACGACCCCGGGACTAGATTGGCCCGCCAGCGACAAGTCCGACGACTATAGGGTCGTCCCCACGACCTCGGGACTAGGTTGGCCAGCCGCCGACATGTCCAACGACTATTGGTTCGTCCCCACGACCACGGGCCAAAGTTAGCCAGCCGCCGACATGTCCGACGACTATAAGGTCGTCCCCACGACCCCGGGCGGAAGTTGGCAAGCTGCCGAAATGTCCGACGACTGTAGGGTCGTCCCCACGACCCCGGGACTAGATTGGCCCGCCACCGTCAAGTCCGACGACTATAGGGTCGTCCCCACGACCTCGGGACTAGGTTGGCCAGCCGCCGACATGTCCGACGACTATAGGGTCGTCCCCACGACCCCGGGTCTAGGTTGGCCAGCCGCCGACATGTCCGACGACTATAGGGTCGCCCCCACGACCCCGGGCCAAAGTTGGCAAGCCGCCGAAATGTCCGACGACTGTAGGGTCGTCCCCACGACCCCGGGACTAGATTGGCCCGCCACCGTCAAGTCCGACGACTATAGGGTCGTCCCCACGACCTCGGGACTAGGTTGGCCAGCCGCCGACATGTCCGACGACTATAGGGTCGTCCCCACGACCCCGGGTCTAGGTTGGCCAGCCGCCGACATGTCCGACGACTATAGGGTCGCCCCCACGACCCCGGGCCAAAGTTGGCAAGCCGCCGAAATGTCCGACGACTGTAGGGTCGTCCCCACGACCCCGGGACTAGATTGGCCCGCCACCGTCAAGTCCGACGACTATAGGGTCGTCCCCACGACCTCGGGACTAGGTTGGCCAGCCGCCGACATGTCCGACGACTATAGGGTCGTCCCCACGACCCCGGGCCAATGTTGGCATGCCGCTGAAATGTCCGACGCCTATAGGGTCGTCCCCACGACCCCGGCCCAAAGTTGGCAAGCCGCCGAAATGTCCGACGACTGTAGGGTCGTCCCCACGACCCCGGGACTAGATTGGCCCGCCACCGTGAAGTCCGACGACTATAGGGTCGTCCCCACGACCCCGGGCAAATTTGGCAAGCCGCCGACATATCCGACGACTATAGGGTCGTCCCCAAAACCCCGGGACTATATTGGCCCGCCACCGTCAAGTCCGACGACTATAGGGTCGTCCCCACGACCTCGGGACTAGGTTGGCCTGCCGCCGACATATCCGACGACTATAGGGTCGTCCCCACGACCACGGGCCAAGGTTGGACAGCCGCCGACATATCCGACGACTATAGGGTCGTCTCCACGACCCCGGGCCAATGTTGGCCAATCGCCGACATGTCCGACGACTACAGGGTCGTCCCTACGACCCCGGGACTAGATAGGCCCGCCACCGTCATGTCCGACGACTATCGGATCGTCCCCACGACCACGGGCCAAAGTTGGCCAGCCGCCGACATGTCCGACGAGTATTGGGTCGTCCCCACGACCCCGGGCCAAAGTTGGCCAGCCGCCGACTTGTCCGACGACTATGGGGTCGTCCCCACGACCCCAGGACTAGATTGGCCCGCCACCGTCATGTCCGACGACAATAGGGTCGTCCCCACGACCACGGGCCAAAGTTGGCAAGCTGCCGACTTGTCCGACGACTATAGGGTCGTCCCCACGACCCCGGGACTAGGTAGACCCGCCGCCGACGTGTCCGACAACTATAGGGTCGTCCCCACGACCCCGGGCCAAAGTTGGCAAGCCGCGGAAATGTCCGACGACTATAGGGTCGTCCCCACAACCCCGGGACTAGATTGGCCCGCCACCGTCAAGTCCGACGACTATAGGATCGTCTCCACGACCACGGGACAAAGTTGGCCAGCCGCTGACATGTCCGACGACTATAGGGTCGTCCCCACGACTCCGGGCCAATGTTGGCCAATCGCCGACATGTCCGACGACTATAGGGTCGTTCCTACGACCCCGGGACTAGATTGGCCCGCCACCGTCATGTGCGGCGACTATTGGATCGTCCCCACGACTACGGGTCAAAGGTGGCCAGCCGCCGACATGTCCGACGACTATCGGATCGTCCCCACGACCACGGGAGTAGATTGGTCCGCCACCGTCATGTCCGACGACTATAGGGTCTTCCCCACGACCCCCGGCCAAGCTTGGCCCGCCGCCGACTTGTCCGACGACTATAGGGTCGTCGCCACGACCCCGGCTCTAGGTTGGCCAGCCGCCGACATGTCCGACGACTATAGGGTCGCCCCCACGACCCCGGGCCAAAGTTGGCAAGCCGCCGAAATGTCCGACGACTGTAGGGTCGTCCCCACGACCCCGGGACTAGATTGGCCCGCCACCGTCAAGTCCGACGACTATAGGGTCGTCCCCACGACCTCGGGACTAGGTTGGCCAGCCGCCGACATGTCCGACGACTATAGGGTCGTCCCCACGACCCCGGGCCAATGTTGGCATGCCGCTGAAATGTCCGACGCCTATAGGGTCGTCCCCACGACCCCGGCCCAAAGTTGGCAAGCCGCCGAAATGTCCGACGACTGTAGGGTCGTCCCCACGACCCCGGGACTAGATTGGCCCGCCACCGTGAAGTCCGACGACTATAGGGTCGTCCCCACGACCCCGGGCAAATTTGGCAAGCCGCCGACATATCCGACGACTATAGGGTCGTCCCCAAAACCCCGGGACTATATTGGCCCGCCACCGTCAAGTCCGAAGACTATAGGGTCGTCCCCACGACCTCGGGACTAGGTTGGCCTGCCGCCGACATATCCGACGACTATAGGGTCGTCCCCACGACCACGGGCCAAGGTTGGACAGCCGCCGACATATCCGACGACTATAGGGTCGTCTCCACGACCCCGGGCCAATGTTGGCCAATCGCCGACATGTCCGACGACTACAGGGTCGTCCCTACGACCCCGGGACTAGATAGGCCCGCCACCGTCATGTCCGACGACTATCGGATCGTCCCCACGACCACGGGCCAAAGTTGGCCAGCCGCCGACATGTCCGACGACTATTGGGTCGTCCCCACGACCCCGGGCCAAAGTTGGCCAGCCGCCGACTTGTCCGACGACTATGGGGTCGTCCCCACGACCCCAGGACTAGATTGGCCCGCCACCGTCATGTCCGACGACAATAGGGTCGTCCCCACGACCACGGGCCAAAGTTGGCAAGCTGCCGACTTGTCCGACGACTATAGGGTCGTCCCCACGACCCCGGGACTAGGTAGACCCGCCGCCGACGTGTCCGACAACTATAGGGTCGTCCCCACGACCCCGGGCCAAAGTTGGCAAGCCGCCGAAATGTCCGACGACTATAGGGTCGTCCCCACAACCCCGGGACTAGATTGGCCCGCCACCGTCAAGTCCGACGACTATAGGATCGTCTCCACGACCACGGGACAAAGTTGGCCAGCCGCTGACATGTACGTCGACTATAGGGTCGTCCCCACGACCCCGGGCCAATGTTGGCCAATCGCCGACATGTCCGACGACTATAGGGTCGTCTCTACGACCCCGGGACTAGATTGGCCCGCCACCGTCATGTCCGACGACTATAGGGTCGTCCCCACAACCCCGGGACTAGGTTGACAAGGCGCCGAAATGTCCGACGACTATAGGGTCCTCCCCACGACCGCGAGCCAAGGATGTCCAGCCGCCGTCTTGTCCGACGACTATAGGGTCGTACCCACGACCCCGGGACTAGATTGGCCCGCCACCGTCATGTCCAACGACTATAGGGTCGTCCCCACGACCATGGGCCAAAGTTGGCCAGCCGCCGATATGTCCAACGACTATTGGGTCGTCCCCACGACCCCGGGACTAGATTGGCCCGCCACCGTCTTGTCCGACGACTATCGGATCGTCCCCACGACCACGGGCCAAAGTTGGCCAGCCGCCGACATGTCCGACGACTATTGGGTCGTCTCCACGACCCCGGGCCAAAGTTGGCAAGCCGCCGAAATGTCCGACGACTGTAGGGTCGTCCCCACGACCCCGGGACTAGATTGGCCCGCCACCGTCATGTCCAACGACTATAGGGTCGTCCCCACGACCATGGGCCAAAGTTGGCCAGCCGCCGTCTTGTCCGACGACTATAGGGTCGTACCCACGACCCCGGGACTAGATTGGCCCGCCACCGTCATGTCCAACGACTATAGGCGTCGTCCCCACGACCACGGGCCAAAGTTGGCCAGCCGCCGACATGTCCGACGACTATTGGGTCGTCTCCACGACCCCGGGCCAAAGTTGGCAAGCCGCCGAAATGTCCGACGACTGTAGGGTCGTCCCCACGACCCCGGGACTAGATTGGCCCGCCACCGTCAAGTCCGACGACTATAGGGTCGTCCCCACGACCTCGGGACTAGGTTGGCCAGCCGCCGACATATCCGACGACTATAGGGTCGTCCCCACGACCCCGGGCCAATGTTGGCATGCCGCTGAAATGTCCGACGCCTATAGGGTCGTCCCCACGACCACCGGCCCAAAGTTGGCAAGCCGCCGAAATGTCCGACGACTATAGGGTCGTCCCCACGACCGCGGGCCAAAGATGTCCAGCCGCCGTCTTGTCCGACGACTATAGGGTCGTCCCCACGACCCCGGGACTAGATTGGCCCGCCATTATCAAGTCCGACGACTATAGGGTCGTCCCCACGACCCCGGGCAAATTTGGCAAGCCGCCGACATATCCGACGACTATAGGGTCGTCCCCACAACCCCGGGACTAGATTGGCCCGCCACCCTCAAGTCCGACGACTATAGGATCGTCTCCACGACCACGGCCCAAAGTTGGCCAGCCGCCGACATGTCCAACGACTATTGGGTCGTCCCCACGACCACGGGCCAAAGTTAGCCAGCCGCCGACATGTCCGACGACTATAGGGTCGTCCCCACGACCCCGGGCCAAAGTTGGCAAGCCGCCGAAATGTCCGACGACAATAGGGTCGTCCCCACGACCGCGGGACTAGGTTCGCCAGCCGCCGACATATCCGACGACTATAGGGTCGTCCTCACGACCACGGGCCAAGGTTGGACAGCCGCCGACATATCCGACGACTATAGGGTCGTCCCCAAAACCCCGGGACTAGATTGGCCCGCCACCGTCAAATCCGACGACTATAGGATCGTCTCCACGACCACGGCCCAAAGTTAGCCAGCCGCCGACATGTCCGACGACTATAGGGTCGTCCCCACGACCCCGGGCGGAAGTTGGCAAGCCGCTGAAATGTCCGACGACTGTAGGGTCGTCCCCACGACCCCGGGACTAGATTGGCCCGCCACCGTGAAGTCCGACGACTATAGGGTCGTCCCCACGACATCGGGACTAGGTTGGCCAGCCGCCGACATGTCCGACGACTATAGGGTCGTCCCCACGACCCCGGGCCAATGTTGGCCAATCGCCGACATGTCCGACGACTACAGGGTCGTCCCTACGACCCCGGGACTAGATAGGCCCGCCACCGTCATGTCCGACGACTATCGGATCGTCCCCACGACCACGGGCCAAAGTTGGCCAGCCGCCGACATGTCCGACGACTATTGGGTCGTCCCCACGACCCCGGGCCAAAGTTGGCCAGCCGCCGACTTGTCCGACGACTATGGGGTCGTCCCCACGACCCCAGGACTAGATTGGCCCGCCACCGTCATGTCCGACGACAATAGGGTCGTCCCCACGACCACGGGCCAAAGTTGGCAAGCTGCCGACTTGTCCGACGACTATAGGGTCGTCCCCACGACCCCGGGACTAGGTAGACCCGCCGCCGACGTGTCCGACAACTATAGGGTCGTCCCCACGACCCCGGGCCAAAGTTGGCAAGCCGCCGAAATGTCCGACGACTATAGGGTCGTCCCCACAACCCCGGGACTAGATTGGCCCGCCACCGTCAAGTCCGACGACTATAGGATCGTCTCCACGACCACGGGACAAAGTTGGCCAGCCGCTGACATGTACGTCGACTATAGGGTCGTCCCCACGACCCCGGGCCAATGTTGGCCAATCGCCGACATGTCCGACGACTATAGGGTCGTCTCTACGACCCCGGGACTAGATTGGCCCGCCACCGTCATGTCCGACGACTATAGGGTCGTCCCCACAACCCCGGGACTAGGTTGACAAGGCGCCGAAATGTCCGACGACTATAGGGTCCTTCCCACGACCGCGAGCCAAGGATGTCCAGCCGCCGTCTTGTCCGACGACTATAGGGTCGTACCCACGACCCCGGGACTAGATTGGCCCGCCACCGTCATGTCCAACGACTATAGGGTCGTCCCCACGACCATGGGCCAAAGTTGGCCAGCCGCCGATATGTCCAACGACTATTGGGTCGTCCCCACGACCCCGGGACTAGATTGGCCCGCCACCGTCTTGTCCGACGACTATGGGGTCGTCCCTACGACCGCGGGACTAGGTTGGCTCGCCGCCGACTTGTCCGACGACTATAGGCTCGTCCCCACGACCCCGGGTCAAAGTTGGCCAGCCGCCGACATGTCCGACGACTATAGGGTCGTCCCCACGACCCCGAGAATAGATTGGCCCGCCACCGTCATGTCCTAAGACTATAGGGTCGTCCCCACGACCCCGGGGCTAGGTTGGCCAGCCGCTGACTTGCCCGACCACTATTGGGTCGTCCCCACGACCTCGATACTAGGTTGGCCAGCCGCCAACATGTGCGACGACTATAGGGTCGTCCCCACGACCCCGGGGCTAGGTTGGCCCGCCGCCGTCTTGTCCGACGACTATAGGGTCGACCCCACGACCACGGACCAAAGTTGGCTAATCGCCGACATGTCCGACGACTATAGGGTCGTCCCTATGACCCCGGGACTAGATTGGCCCGCCACCGTCATGTCCGACGACTATAGGCTCGTCCCCACGACCTCGGGACTAGGTTGGCCAGCCGCCGACATGTCCGACGACTAAACAGTCGTCCCCACGACCACGGGACAAAGTTGGCCAGCCGCCGACTTGTCCGACGACTATAGGTTCGTCCCCACGACCCCGGGACTAAATTGGCCAGCCGCCGACATGTCCGACGACTATAGGCTCGTCCCCACGACCTCGGGACTAGGTTGGCCAGCCGCCGACATGTCCGACGACTAAACAGTCGTCCCCACGACCACGGGACAAAGTTGGCCAGCCGCCGACTTGTCCGACGACTATAGGTTCGTCCCCACGACCCCGGGACTAAATTGGCCAGCCGCCGTCATGTCCTAAGACTATAGGGTCGTCCCCACGACCCCGGGGCTAGGTTGGCCAGCCGCTGACTTGCCCGACCACTATTGGGTCGTCCCCACGACCTCGATACTAGGTTGGCCAGCCGCCAACATGTGCGACGACTATAGGGTCGTCCCCACGACCCCGGGGCTAGGTTGGCCCGCCGCCGTCTTGTCCGACGACTATAGGGTCGACCCCACGACCACGGACCAAAGTTGGCTAATCGCCGACATGTCCGACGACTATAGGGTCGTCCCCACGACCCCGAGAATAGATTGGCCCGCCACCGTCATGTCCTAAGACTATAGGGTCGTCCCCACGACCCCGGGTCTAGGTTGGCCAGCCGCCGACATGTCCGACGACTAAACAGTCGTCCCCACGACCACGGGCCAAAGTTGGCCAGCCGCCGACATGTCCGACGACAATAGGGTCGTCCCCACGACCCCGGGAATAGATTGGCCCGCCGCCGACATGTCCGACGACTATAGGCTCGTCCCCACGACCTCGGGACTAGGTTGGCCAGCCGCCGACATGTCCGACGACTAAACAGTCGTCCCCACGACCACGGGACAAAGTTGGCCAGCCGCCGACTTGTCCGACGACTATAGGTTCGTCCCCACGACCCCGGGACTAAATTGGCCAGCCGCCGACATGTCCGACGACTATAGAGTCGTCCCCACGACCCCGGGACTAGATTGGCCCACCACCGTCATGTCGGACGTCTATTGGGTCGCCCCCACGACCCCGGGACTAAATTAGCCCGCCGCCGACATGTCCGACGACTATAGGGTCGTCCCCGCAACCCCGGGCCAAAGTTGGCCGGCCGCCGAATTGTCCGACGACTATAGGGTCGTCCCCACGACCCTGGGTCTAGATTGGCCAGCCGCCGACATGTCCGACGACTAAACAGTCGTCCCCACGACCACGGGCCAAAGTTGGCCAGCCGCCGACTTGTCCGACGACTATAGGTTCGTCCCTATGACCCCGGGGCTAGTTTGGCCCGCCACCGTCATGTCCGACGACAATAGGGTCGTCCCCACGACCCCGGGTCCAGGTCGGCCAGCCGCCGACATGTCCGACGAATATAGAGTCGTCCCCACGACACCGGGCCAAAGTTGGCCAGCCGGCGACATGTCCGACGACTAAACAGTCGTCCCCACGACCACGGGCCAAAGTTGGCCAGCCGCCGACTTGTCCGACGACTATAGGTTCGTCCCCACGACCCCGGGACTAAATTGGCCAGCCGCCGACATGTCCGACGGCTATAGGGTCGTCACCACGACCCCGGAACTAGATTGGCCCGCCACCGTCATGTCCGACGACTATAGGGTCGTCCCCACGACCACGGGCAAAAGTTGGCCAGCCGGCGACATGTCCGACGACTATAGGGTCGTCCCCACGACACCGGGCCAAAGTTGGCCAATCGCCGACATGTCCGACGACTATAGGGTCGTCCCCACGACCCCGGTACAAGGTTGGCCCGCCGCCGACTTGCCCGTCGACTATAGGGTCGTCCCCAAGACCCCGGGGCTAGATTGGCCCGACACCGTCATGTCCTAAGACTATAGGGTCGTCCCCACGACCCCGGGGCTAGGTTGGCCAGCCGCCGACTTGCCCGACCACTATTGGGTCGTCCCCACGACCTCGATACTAGGTTGGCCAGCCGCCGACATGTGCGACGACTATAGGGTCGTCCCCACGACCCCGGGGCTAGGTTGGCCCGCTGCCGTCTTGTCCGACGACTATAGGGTCGTTCTCACGACCCCGGGACTAGATTGGCCGGCCACCGTCATGTCCGACGACTATAGGGTCGTCCCCACGACCACAGGCCAATTTGGCCAGCCGCCGACATGTGCGACGAGTATAGGGTCGTCCCCACGACCACGGGCCCATGTTGGCCAGCCGCCGACATGTCCGACGACTATAGGGTCGTCCCCACGACCCCGGGCCAAAGTTGGCCAACCGCCGACATGTCCGACGACTATAGGGTCGTCCCCACGACCCCGAGAATAGATTGGCCCGCCGCCGTCATGTCCGACGACTATAGGGTCGTCCCCACGACCCCGGGACTAGGTTGGCTCGCCGGCGACATGTCCGACGACTATTGGGTCGTCCCCACGACCACGGGCAAAAGTTGGCCAGCCGCCGACATGTCCGACGACTATAGGGTCGTCCCCACGACCACGGGCCAAAGTTGGCCAGCCGCCGACATGTTCAACGACTATTGGGTCGTCCCCACGACCACGGGCCAAAGTTGGCCAGCCGCCGACATGTCCGACGACTATAGGGTCGTCCCCACGACCCCGAGAATAGATTGGCCCGACACCGTCATGTCCGACGACTATAGGGTCGTCCCCACGACCACAGGCCAATTTGGCCAGCCGCCGACATGTGCGACGAGTATAGGGTCGTCCCCACGACCACGGGCCCATGTTGGCCAGCCGCCGACATGTCCGACGACTATAGGGTCGTCCCCACGACCCCGGGCCAAAGTTGGCCAACCGCCGACATGTCCGGACGACTATAGGGTCGTCCCCACGACCCCGAGAATAGATTGGCCCGCCGCCGACATGTCCGACGACTATAGGGTCGTCCCCGCAACCCCGGGCCAAAGTTGGCCGGCCGCCGAATTGTCCGACGACTATAGGGTCGTCCCCACGACCCTGGGTCTAGATTGGCCAGCCGCCGACATGTCCGACGACTAAACAGTCGTCCCCACGACACGGGCCAAAGTTGGCCAGCCGCCGACTTGTCCGACGACTATAGGTTCGTCCCTATGACCCCGGGGCTAGTTTGGCCCGCCACCGTCATGTCCGACGACAATAGGGTCGTCCCCACGACCCCGGGTCCAGGTCGGCCAGCCGCCGACATGTCCGACGAATATAGAGTCGTCCCCACGACACCGGGCCAAAGTTGGCCAGCCGGCGACATGTCCGACGACTAAACAGTCGTCCCACGACCACGGGCCAAAGTTGGCCAGCCGCCGACTTGTCCGACGACTATAGGTTCGTCCCCACGACCCCGGGACTAAATTGGCCAGCCGCCGACATGTCCGACGGCTATAGGGTCGTCACCACGACCCCGGAACTAGATTGGCCCGCCACCGTCATGTCCGACGACTATAGGGTCGTCCCCACGACCACGGGCAAAAGTTGGCCAGCCGGCGACATGTCCGACGACTATAGGGTCGTCCCCACGACACCGGGCCAAAGTTGGCCAATCGCCGACATGTCCGACGACTATAGGGTCGTCCCCACGACCCCGGTACAAGGTTGGCCCGCCGCCGACTTGCCCGTCGACTATAGGGTCGTCCCCAAGACCCCGGGGCTAGATTGGCCCGACACCGTCATGTCCTAAGACTATAGGGTCGTCCCCACGACCCCGGGGCTAGGTTGGCCAGCCGCCGACTTGCCCGACCACTATTGGGTCGTCCCCACGACCTCGATACTAGGTTGGCCAGCCGCCGACATGTGCGACGACTATAGGGTCGTCCCCACGACCCCGGGCTAGGTTGGCCCGCTGCCGTCTTGTCCGACGACTATAGGGTCGTTCTCACGACCCCGGGACTAGATTGGCCGGCCACCGTCATGTCCGACGACTATAGGGTCGTCCCCACGACCACAGGCCAATTTGGCCAGCCGCCGACATGTGCGACGAGTATAGGGTCGTCCCCACGACCACGGGCCCATGTTGGCCAGCCGCCGACATGTCCGACGACTATAGGGTCGTCCCCACGACCCCGGGCCAAAGTTGGCCAACCGCCGACATGTCCGACGACTATAGGGTCGTCCCACGACCCCGAGAATAGATTGGCCCCGCCGCCGTCATGTCCGACGACTATAGGGTCGTCCCCACGACCCCGGGACTAGGTTGGCTCGCCGGCGACATGTCCGACGACTATTGGGTCGTCCCCACGACCACGGGCAAAAGTTGGCCAGCCGCCGACATGTCCGACGACTATAGGGTCGTCCCCACGACCACGGGCCAAAGTTGGCCAGCCGCCGACATGTTCAACGACTATTGGGTCGTCCCCACGACCACGGGCCAAAGTTGGCCAGCCGCCGACATGTCCGACGACTATAGGGTCGTCCCCCACGACCCCGAGAATAGATTGGCCCGACACCGTCATGTCCGACGACTATAGGGTCGTCCCCACGACCACAGGCCAATTTGGCCAGCCGCCGACATGTGCGACGAGTATAGGGTCGTCCCCACGACCACGGGCCATGTTGGCCAGCCGCCGACATGTCCGACGACTATAGGGTCGTCCCCACGACCCGGGCCAAAGTTGGCCAAGACTATAGGGTCGTCCCCACGACCCGAGAATAGATTGGCCCGCCGCCGTCATGTCCGACGACTATAGGGTCGTCCCCACGACCCCGGGACTAGGTTGGCTCGCCGCCGACATGTCCGACGACTATAGGGTCGTCCCCACGACCCCGGGACTAGATTGGCCCGCCACCGTCATGTCCGACGATTATCGGTTTCGTCCCCACGACCACGGGCCAAAGTTGGCCAGCCGGCGACATGTCCGACGACTATAGGGTCGTCCCCACGGACACCGGGCCCAAATTTGGCCAATCGCCGACATGTCCGACGACCTATAGGGTCGTCCCCACGACCCCGGTACAAGGTTGGCCCGCCGCCGACTTGCCCGGCGACTATAGGGTCGTCCCCACGACCCCGGGACTAGATTGGCCCCGCCACCGTCATGTCCGACGACTATAGGGTCGTCCCCCACGACCACGGGCCATAGTTGGCCAGCCGCCGACATGTCCGACGGACTATAGGGTCGTACCTACGACCCCGGGACTAGATTGGCCCGCCACCGTCATGTCCGACGATTATCGGTTCGTCCCCACGAGCCACGGGCCAAAGTTGGCCAGCCGGCGACATGTCCGACGACTATAGGGTCGCCCCCACGACCCCGGGACTAGGTTGGCTCGACGCCGACATGTCCGACGACTATAGGGTCGTCCCCACGACCCCGGGACTAGATTGGCCCGCCACCGTCATGTCCGACGATTATCGGTTCGTCCCCACGACCACGGGCCAAAGTTGGCCAGCCGGCGACATGTCCGACGACTAAACAGTCGTCCCCACGACCACGGGCCAAAGTTGGCCAGCCGCCGACTTGTCCGACGACGTATAGGGTCGTCCCCACGACCCCGGGCCAAAGTTGGCCAGCCGCCGACTTGTCCGACGACTATGGGGTCGTCCCCACGACCCCAGGACTAGATTGGCCCGCCCACCGTCATGTCCGACGACAATAGGGTGGTCCCCACGACCACAGGCCAAAGTTGGCCAGCTGCCGACATGTCCGACGACTATAGGGTCGTCCTCACGACCCCGAGAATAGATTGGGCCCGCCGCCGTCATGTCCGACGACTATAGGGTCGTCCCCCACGACCCTGGGTCTAGATTGGCCAGCCGCCGACATGTCCGACGACTAAACAGTCGTCCCCACGACCACGGGCCAAAGTTGGCCAGCCGCCGACTTGTCCGACGACTATAGGTTCGTCCCTATGACCCCCGGGGCTAGTTTGGCCCGCCACCGTCATGTCCGACGACAATAGGGTCGTCCCCACGACCCCCGGGTCCAGGTCGGCCAGCCGCCCGACATGGTCCGACGAATATAGAGTCGTCCCCACGACACCGGGCCAAAGTTGGCCAGCCGGCGACATGTCCGACGACTAAACAGTCGTCCCCACGACCACGGGCCAAAGTTGGCCAGCCGCCGACTTGTCCGACGACTATAGGTTCGTCCCACGACCCCGGGACTAAATTGGCCAGCCGCCGACATGTCCGACGGATATAGGGTCGTCACCACGACCCCGGAACTAGATTGGCCCGCCACCGTCATGTCCGACGACTATAGGGTCGTCCCCACGACCACGGGCAAAAGTTGGCCAGCCGGCGACATGTCCGACGACTATAGGGTCGTCCCCACGACACCGGGCCAAAGTTGGCCAATCGCCGACATGTCCGACGACTATAGGGTCGTCCCCACGACCCCGGTACAAGGTTGGCCCGCCGCCGACTTGCCCGTCGACTATAGGGTCGTCCCCACGACCCCGGGGCTAGATTGGCCCGCCACCGTCATGTCCGACGACTATAGGGTCGTCCCACGACCACGGGCAAAAGTTGGCCAGCCGGCGACATGTCCGACGACTATTGGTTCGTCCCCACGACCACGGGCAAAAGTTGGCCAGCCGCCGACATGTGCGACGACTATAGGGTCGTCCCCACGACCCCGGGGCTAAGTTGGCCCGCCGCCGTCTTGTCCGACGACTATAGGGTCGTTCTCACGACCCCGGGACTAGATTGGCCGGCCACCGTCATGTCCGACGACTATAGGGTCGTCCCAACGACCTCGGGACTAGGTTGGCCAGCCGCCGACATGTCCGACGACTATAGGGTCGTCCCCACGACCCCGGTACAAGGTTGGCCCGCCGCCGACTTGCCCGGCGACTATAGGGTCGTCCCCACGACCCCGGGACTAGATTGGCCCGCCACCGTCATGTCCGACGACTATAGGGTCGTCCCCACGACCACGGGCCAAAGTTGGCCAGCCGCCGACATGTCCGACGACTATAGGGTCGTACCTACGACCCCGGGACTAGATTGGCCCGCCACCGTCATGTCCGACGATTATCGGTTCGTCCCCACGACCACGGGCCAAAGTTGGCCAGCCGGCGACATGTCCGACGACTATTGAGTCGTCCCCACGACCACGGGCAAAAGTTGGCCAGCCGGCGACATGTCCGACGACTATTGGGTCGTCCCCACGACCACGGGCAAAAGTTGGCCAGCCGCCGACATGTCCGACGACTATAGGGTCGTCCCCACGACCACGGGCCAAAGTTGGCCAGCCGCCGACATGTTCAACGACTATTGGGTCGTCCCCACGACCACGGGCCAAAGTTGGCCAGCCGCCGACATGTCCGACGACTATAGGGTCGTCCCCACGACCCCGAGAATAGATTGGCCCGACACCGTCATGTCCTAAGACTATAGGGTCGTCCCCACGACCCCGGGGCTAGGTTGGCCAGCCGCCGACTTGCCCGACCACTATTGGGTCGTCCCCACGACCTCGATACTAGGTTGGCCAGCCGCCGACATGTGCGACGACTATAGGGTCTTCCCCACGACCCCGGGGCTAGGTTGGCCCGCTGCCGTCTTGTCCGACGACTATAGGGTCGTTCTCACGACCCCGGGACTAGATTGGCCGGCCACCGTCTTGTCCGACGACTATAGGGTCGTCCCCACGACCACAGGCCAATTTGGCCAGCCGCCGACATGTGCGACGAGTATAGGGTCGTCCCCACGACCACGGGCCCATGTTGGCCAGCCGCCGACATGTCCGACGACTATAGGGTCGTCCCCACGACCCCGGGCCAAAGTTGGCCAACCGCCGACATGTCCGACGACTATAGGGTCGTCCCCACGACCCCGAGAATAGATTGGCCCGCCGCCGTCATGTCCGACGACTATAGGGTCGTCCCCACGACCCCGGGACTAGGTTGGCTCGCCGCCGACATGTCCGACGACTATAGGGTCGTCCCCACGACCCCGGGACTAGATTGGCCCGCCACCGTCATGTCCGACGATTATCGGTTCGTCCCCACGACCACGGGCCAAAGTTGGCCAGCCGGCGACATGTCCGACGACTATAGGGTCGTCCCCACGACACCGGGCCAAAGTTGGCCAATCGCCGACATGTCCGACGACTATAGGGTCGTCCCCACGACCCCGGTACAAGGTTGGCCCGCCGCCGACTTGCCCGGCGACTATAGGGTCGTCCCCACGACCCCGGGACTAGATTGGCCCGCCACCGTCATGTCCGACGACTATAGGGTCGTCCCCACGACCACGGGCCAAAGTTGGCCAGCCGCCGACATGTCCGACGACTATAGGGTCGTACCTACGACCCCGGGACTAGATTGGCCCGCCACCGTCATGTCCGACGATTATCGGTTCGTCCCCACGACCACGGGCCAAAGTTGGCCAGCCGGCGACATGTCCGACGACTATAGGGTCGTCCCCACGACCCCGGGACTAGGTTGGCTCGACGCCGACATGTCCGACGACTATAGGGTCGTCCCCACGACCCCGGGACTAGATTGGCCCGCCACCGTCATGTCCGACGATTATCGGTCCGTCCCCACGACCACGGGCCAAAGTTGGCCAGCCGGCGACATGTCCGATGACTATAGGGTCGTCCCCACGACACCGGGCCAAAGTTGGCCAATCGCCGACATGTCCGACGACTATAGGGTCGTCCCCACGACCCCGGTACAAGGTTGGCCCGCCGCCGACTTGCCCGGCGACTATAGGGTCGTCCCCACGACCCCGGGACTAGATTGGCCCGCCACCGTCATGTCCGACGACTATAGGGTCGTCCCCACGACCACGGGCCAAAGTTGGCCAGCCGCCGACATGTCCGACGACTATAGGGTCGTCCCCACGACCCCGAGAATAGATTGGCCCGCCACCGTCATGTCCTAAGACTATAGGGTCGTCCCCACGACCCCGGGGCTAGGTTGGCCAGCCGCTGACTTGCCCGACCACTATTGGGTCGTCCCCACGACCTCGATACTAGGTTGGCCAGCCGCCAACATGTGCGACGACTATAGGGTCGTCCCCACGACCCCGGGGCTAGGTTGGCCCGCCGCCGTCTTGTCCGACGACTATAGGGTCGTTCTCACGACCCCGGGACTAGATTGGCCGGCCACCGTCATGTCCGACGACTATAGGGTCGTCCCCACGACCACAGGCCAATTTGGCCAGCCGCCGACATGTGCGACGACTATAGGGTCGTCCCCACGACCACGGGCCCAAGTTGGCCAGCCGCCGACATGTCCGACGACTATAGGGTCGTCCCCACGACCCCGGGCCAAAGTTGGCCAACCGCCGACATGTCCGACGACTATAGGGTCGTCCCCACGACCCCGAGAATAGATTGGCCCGCCGCCGTCATGTCCGACGACTATAGGGTCGTCCCCACGACCACGGACCAAAGATGGCCAGCCGCCGTGTTGTCCGACGACTATAGTGTCGTCCCCACGACCCCCGGACTAGATTGGCCAGCCACCGTCATGTCCGACGATTATAGGGTCGTCCCCACGACCACGTGCCAAAGATGGCCAGCCGCCGTGTTGTCCGACGACAATAGGGTCGTCCCCACGACCCCGGGTCTAGGTTGGCTAGCCGCCGACATGTCCGACGACTAAATAGTCGTCCCCACGACCACGGGCCAAAGTTGGCCAGCCGCCGTCATGCCCGACGACTATCGGATCGACCCAACGACCACGGACCAAAGTTGGCCAATTGCCGACATGTCCGACGACTATAGGGTCGTCCCTATGACCCCGGGGCTAGTTTGGCCCGCCACCGTCATGTCCGACGACAATAGGGTCGTCCCCACGACCCCGGGTCCAGGTCGGCCAGCCGCCGACATGTCCGACGAATATAGAGTCGTCCCCACGACACCGGGCCAAAGTTGGCCAGCCGGCGTCATGTCCGACGACTATCGGATCGACCCCACGACCACGGACCAAAGTTGGCTAATCGCCGACATGTCCGACGACTATAGGGTCGTCCCTATGACCCCGGGACTAGATTGGCCCGCCACCGTCATGTCCGGCGACAATAGGGTCGTCCCGACGACCCCGGGTCTAGGTTGGCCAGCCGCCGACATGTCCGACGACTAAACAGTCGTCCCCACGACCACGGGCCAAAGTTGGCCAGCCGCCGACATGTCCGACGACAATAGGGTCGTCCCCACGACCCCGGGAATAGATTGGCCCGCCGCCGACATGTCCGACGACTATAGGCTCGTCCCCACGACCTCGGGACTAGGTTGGCCAGCCGCCGACATGTCCGACGACTAAACAGTCGTCCCCACGACCACGGGACAAAGTTGGCCAGCCGCCGACTTGTCCGACGACTATAGGTTCGTCCCCACGACCCCGGGACTAAATTGGCCAGCCGCCGACATGTCCGACGACTATAGAGTCGTCCCCACGACCCCGGGACTAGATTGGCCCACCACCGTCATGTCGGACGTCTATTGGGTCGCCCCCACGACCCCGGGACTAAATTAGCCCGCCGCCGACATGTCCGACGACTATAGGGTCGTCCCCGCAACCCCGGGCCAAAGTTGGCCGGCCGCCGAATTGTCCGACGACTATACGGTCCTCCCCACGACCTCGATACTAGGTTGGCCAGCCGCCGACATGTGCGACGACTGTAGGGTCGTCCCCACGACCCCGGGGCTAAGTTGGCCCGCCGCCGTTTTGTCCGACGACTATAGGGTCGTTCTCACGACCCCGGGACTAGATTGGCCGGCCACCGTCATGTCCGACGACTATAGGGTCGTCCACACGACCTCGGGACTAGGTTGGCCAGCCGCCGACATGTCCGATGACTATAGGGTCGTCCCCGCAACCCCGGGCCAAAGTTGGCCAGCCGCCGACTTGTCCGACGACTATAGGTTCGTCCCCACGACCCCGGGACTAAATTGGCCAGCCGCCGATATGTCCGACGACTATAGGGTCGTCCCCACGACCCCGGGACTAGATTGGCCCGCCACCGTCATGTCCGACGACAATAGGGTCGTCCCCACGACCCCGGGAATAGATTGGCCCGCCGCCGACATGTCCGACGACTATAGGCTCGTCCCCACGACCTCGGGACTAGGTTGGCCAGCCGCCGACATGTCCGACGACTAAACAGTCGCCCCCACGACCACGGGACAAAGTTGGCCAGCCGCCGACTTGTCCGACGACTATAGGTTCGTCCCCACGACCCCGGGACTAAATTGGCCAGCCGCCGACATGTCCGACGACTATAGAGTCGTCCCCACGACCCCGGGACTAGATTGGCCCACCACCGTCATGTCGGACGTCTATTGGGTCGCCCCCACCACCCCGGGACTAAATTAGCCAGCCGCCGACATGTCCGACGACTATAGGGTCGTCCCCGCAACCCCGGGCCAAATTTGGCCGGCCGCCGAATTGTCCGACGACTATAAGGTCCTCCCCACGACCTCGATACTAGGTTGGCCAGCCGCCGACATGTGCGACGACTATAGGGTCGTCCCCACGACCCCGAGAATAGATTGGCCCGCCGCCGTCATGTCCGACGACTATAGGGTCGTCCCCACGACCCCGGGACTAGGTTGGCTCGCCGGCGACATGTCCGACGACTATTGGGTCGTCCCCACGACCACGGGCAAAAGTTGGCCAGCCGCCGACATGTCCGACGACTATAGGGTCGTCCCCACGACCACGGGCCAAAGTTGGCCAGCCGCCGACTTGTCCGACGACTATAGGTTCGTCCCCACGACCCCGGGACTAAATTGGCCAGCCGCCGATATGTCCGACGACTATAGGGTCGTCCCCACGACCCCGGGACTAGATTGGCCCGCCACCGTCATGTCCGACGACAATAGGGTCGTCCCCGCAACCCCGGGCCAAAGTTGGCCAGCCGCCGACTTGTCCGACGACTATTGGTTCGTCCCCACGACCCCGGGACTAAATTGGCCAGCCGCCGACATGTCCGACGACTATAGGGTCGTCCCCACGACCCCGGGGCTAGGTTGGCCCGCCGCCAGTCTTGTCCGACGACTATAGGGTCGTTCTCACGACCCCGAGAATAGATTGGCCCGCCGCCGTCATGTCCGACGACTATAGGGTCGTCCCCACGACCACGGACCAAAGATGGCCAGCCGCCGTGTTGTCCGACGACTATAGTGTCGTCCCCACGACCGCCGGACTAGATTGGCCAGCCACCGTCATGTCCGACGATTATAGGGTCGTCCCCACGACCACGGGCCAAAGTTGGCCAGCCGCCGTCATGTCCGACGACTATCGGATCGACCCAACGACCACGGACCAAAGTTGGCCAATCGCCGACATGTCCGACGACTATAGGGTCGTCCCTATGACCCCGGGGCTAGTTTGGCCCGCCACCGTCATGTCCGACGACAATAGGGTCGTCCCCACGACCCCGGGTCCAGGTCGGCCAGCCGCCGACATGTCCGACGAATATAGAGTCGTCCCCACGACACCGGGCCAAAGTTGGCCAGCCGCCGACTTGTCCGACGACTATAGGTTCGTCCCCACGACCCCGGGACTAAATTGGCCAGCCGCCGATATGTCCGACGACTATAGGGTCGTCCCCACGACCCCGGGACTAGATTGGCCCGCCACCGTCATGTCCGACGACAATAGGGTCGTCCCCGCAACCCCGGGCCAAAGTTGGCCAGCCGCCGACTTGTCCGACGACTATAGGTTCGTCCCCACGACCCCGGGACTAAATTGGCCAGCCGCCGACATGTCCGACGACTATAGGGTCGTCCCCACGACCACGGGGCTAGGTTGGCCAGCCACCGTCATGTCCGACGATTATAGGGTCGTCCCCACGACCACGGGCCAAAGTTGGCCAGCCGCCGTCATGTCCGACGACTATCGGATCGACCCAACGACCACGGACCAAAGTTGGCCAATCGCCGACATGTCCGACGACTATAGGGTCGTCCCCACGACCCCGGGTCTAGGTTGGCTAGCCGCCGACATGTCCGACGACTAAACAGTCGTCCCCACGACCACGGGCCAAAGTTGGCCAGCCGCCGTCATGTCCGACGACTATCGGATCGACCCAACGACCACGGACCAAAGTTGGCCAATCGCCGACATGTCCGACGACTATAGGGTCGTCCCTATGACCCCGGGGCTAGTTTGGCCCGCCACCGTCATGTCCGACGACAATAGGGTCGTCCCCACGACCCCGGGTCCAGGTCGGCCAGCCGCCGACATGTCCGACGAATATAGAGTCGTCCCCACGACACCGGGCCAAAGTTGGCCAGCCGGCGACATGTCCGACGACTATAGGGTCGTCCCCACGACCCCGGGTCTAGGTTGGCCAGCCGCCGACATGTCCGACGACTAAACAGTCGTCCCCACGACCACGGGCCAAAGTTGGCCAGCCGCCGTCATGTCCGACGACTATCGGATCGACCCCACGACCACGGACCAAAGTTGGCCAATCGCCGACATGTCCGACGACTATAGGGTCGTCCCTATGACCCCGGGACTAGATTGGCCCGCCACCGTCATGTCCGGCGACAATAGGGTCGTCCCGACGACCCCGGGTCTAGGTTGGCCAGCCGCCGACATGTCCGACGACTAAACAGTCGTCCCCACGACCACGGGCCAAAGTTGGCCAGCCGCCGACATGTCCGACGACTATTGGGTCGTCCCCACGACCCCGGGACTAAATTGGCCAGCCGCCGACATGTCCGACGACTATAGGGTCGTCCCGCCGACCGCGGGCCAAAGTTGGCCAATCGCCGACATGTCCGACGATTATTGAGTCGTCCCCACGACCACGGGCCAAAGTTGGCCAGCCGCCGACATGTCCGACGACTATAGGGTCGTCCCCACGACCCCGGGCCAATGTTGGCCAATCGCCGACATGTCCGACGACAATAGGGTCGTCCCTACGACCCCGGGACTAGATTGTCCCGCCACCGTCATGTCCGACGACAATAGGGTCGTCCCCACGACCCCGGGACTAGATTGGCCCGCCGCCGACTTGTCCGACGACTATAGGGTCGTCCCCACGACCCCGGGACAAGGTTGGCCAGCCGCCGACTTGTCCGACGACTATAGGGTCGTCCCCACGACCCCGAGAATAGATTGGCCCGCCACCGTCATGTCCGACGACTATAGGGTCGTCCCCACGACCCCGGGTCTAGGTTGGCCAGCCGCCGACATGTCCGACGACTAAACAGTCGTCCCCACGACCACGGGCCAAAGTTGGCCAGCCGCCGACATGTCCGACGACTATAGGGTCGTCCCCACGACCCCGGGACTAGATTGGCCCGCCACCGTCATGTCCGACGACAATAGGGTCGTCCCCACGACCCCGGGTCCAGGTCGGCCAGCCGCCGACTTGTCCGACGACTATAGGTTCGTCCCTATGACCCCGGGGCTAGTTTGGCCCGCCACCGTCATGTCCGACGACAATAGGGTCGTCCCCACGACCCCGGGTCCAGGTCGGCCAGCCGCCGACATGTCCGACGAATATAGAGTCGTCCCCACGACACCGGGCCAAAGTTGGCCAGCCGGCGACATGTCCGACGACTAAACAGTCGTCCCCACGACCACGGGCCAAAGTTGGCCAGCCGCCGACTTGTCCGACGACTATAGGTTCGTCCCCACGACCCCGGGACTAAATTGGCCAGCCGCCGACATGTCCGACGGATATAGGGTCGTCACCACGACCCCGGAACTAGATTGGCCCGCCACCGTCATGTCCGACGACTATAGGGTCGTCCCCACGACCACGGGCAAAAGTTGGCCAGCCGGCGACATGTCCGACGACTATAGGGTCGTCCCCACGACACCGGGCCAAAGTTGGCCAATCGCCGACATGTCCGACGACTATAGGGTCGTCCCCACGACCCCGGTACAAGGTTGGCCCGCCGCCGACTTGTCCGTCGACTATAGGGTCGTCCCCACGACCCCGGGGCTAGATTGGCCCGCCACCGTCATGTCCGACGACTATAGGGTCGTCCCACGACCACGGGCAAAAGTTGGCCAGCCGGCGACATGTCCGACGACTATTGGTTCGTCCCCACGACCACGGGCAAAAGTTGGCCAGCCGCCGACATGTGCGACGACTATAGGGTCGTCCCCACGACCCCGGGGCTAAGTTGGCCCGCCGCCGTCTTGTCCGACGACTATAGGGTCGTTCTCACGACCCCGGGACTAGATTGGCCGGCCACCGTCATGTCCGACGACTATAGGGTCGTCCCCACGACCTCGGGACTAGGTTGGCCAGCCGCCGACATGTCCGACGACTATAGGGTCGTCCCCACGACCCCGGTACAAGGTTGGCCCGCCGCCGACTTGCCCGGCGACTATAGGGTCGTCCCCACGACCCCGGGACTAGATTGGCCCGCCACCGTCATGTCCGACGACTATAGGGTCGTCCCCACGACCACGGGCCAAAGTTGGCCAGCCGCCGACATGTCCGACGACTATAGGGTCGTACCTACGACCCCGGGACTAGATTCGCCCGCCACCGTCATGTCCGACGATTATCGGTTCGTCCCCACGACCACGGGCCAAAGTTGGCCAGCCGGCGACATGTCCGACGACTATTGAGTCGTCCCCACGACCACGGGCAAAAGTTGGCCAGCCGGCGACATGTCCGACGACTATTGGGTCGTCCCCACGACCACGGGCAAAAGTTGGCCAGCCGCCGACATGTCCGACGACTATAGGGTCGTCCCCACGACCCCGAGAATAGATTGGCCCGACACCGTCATGTCCTAAGACTATAGGGTCGTCCCCACGACCCCGGGGCTAGGTTGGCCAGCCGCCGACTTGCCCGACCACTATTGGGTCGTCCCCACGACCTCGATACTAGGTTGGCCAGCCGCCGACATGTGCGACGACCATAGGGTCTTCCCCACGACCCCGGGGCTAGGTTGGCCCGCTGCCGTCTTGTCCGACGACTATAGGGTCGTTCTCACGACCCCGGGACTAGATTGGCCGGCCACCGTCTTGTCCGACGACTATAGGGTCGTCCCCACGACCACAGGCCAATTTGGCCAGCCGCCGACATGTGCGACGAGTATAGGGTCGTCCCCACGACCACGGGCCCATGTTGGCCAGCCGCCGACATGTCCGACGACTATAGGGTCGTCCCCACGACCCCGGGCCAAAGTTGGCCAACCGCCGACATGTCCGACGACTATAGGGTCGTCCCCACGACCCCGAGAATAGATTGGCCCGCCGCCGTCATGTCCGACGACTATAGGGTCGTCCCCACGACCCCGGGACTAGGTTGGCTCGCCGGCGACATGTCCGACGACTATTGGGTCGTCCCCACGACCACGGGCAAAAGTTGGCCAGCCGCCGACTTGTCCGACGACTATAGGGTCGTCCCCACGACCACGGGCCAAAGTTGGCCAGCCGCCGACATGTCCGACGACTATAGGGTCGTACCTACGACCCCGGGACTAGATTGGCCCGCCACCGTCATGTCCGACGATTATCGGTTCGTCCCCACGACCACGGGCCAAAGTTGGCCAGCCGGCGACATGTGCGACGAGTATAGGGTCGTCCCCACGACCACGGGCCCATGTTGGCCAGCCGCCGACATGTCCGACGACTATAGGGTCGTCCCCACGACCCCGGGCCAAAGTTGGCCAACCGCCGACATGTCCGACGACTATAGGGTCGTCCCCACGACCCCGAGAATAGATTGGCCCGCCGCCGTCATGTCCGACGACTATAGGGTCGTCCCCACGACCCCGGGACTAGGTTGGCTCGCCGCCGACATGTCCGACGACTATAGGGTCGTCCCCACGACCCCGGGACTAGATTGGCCCGCCACCGTCATGTCCGACGATTATCGGTTCGTCCCCACGACCACGGGCCAAAGTTGGCCAGCCGGCGACATGTCCGACGACTATAGGGTCGTCCCCACGACACCGGGCCAAAGTTGGCCAATCGCCGACATGTCCGACGACTATAGGGTCGTCCCCACGACCCCGGTACAAAGTTGGCCCGCCGCCGACTTGCCCGGCGACTATAGGGTCGTCCCCACGACCCCGGGACTAGATTGGCCCGCCACCGTCATGTCCGACGACTATAGGGTCGTCCCCACGACCACGGGCCAAAGTTGGCCAGCCGCCGACATGTCCGACGACTATAGGGTCGTACCTACGACCCCGGGACTAGATTGGCCCGCCACCGTCATGTCCGACGATTATCGGTTCGTCCCCACGACCACGGGCCAAAGTTGGCCAGCCGGCGACATGTCCGACGACTATAGGGTCGTCCCCACGACCCCGGGACTAGGTTGGCTCGACGCCGACATGTCCGACGACTATAGGGTCGTCCCCACGACCCCGGGACTAGATTGGCCCGCCACCGTCATGTCCGACGATTATCGGTCCGTCCCCACGACCACGGGCCAAAGTTGGCCAGCCGGCGACATGTCCGATGACTATAGGGTCGTCCCCACGACACCGGGCCAAAGTTGGCCAATCGCCGACATGTCCGACGACTATAGGGTCGTCCCCACGACCCCGGTACAAGGTTGGCCCGCCGCCGACTTGCCCGGCGACTATAGGGTCGTCCCCACGACCCCGGGACTAGATTGGCCCGCCACCGTCATGTCCGACGACTATAGGGTCGTCCCCACGACCACGGGCCAAAGTTGGCCAGCCGCCGACATGTCCGACGACTATAGGGTCGTCCCCACGACCCCGAGAATAGATTGGCCCGCCACCGTCATGTCCTAAGACTATAGGGTCGTCCCCACGACCCCGGGGCTAGGTTGGCCAGCCGCTGACTTGCCCGACCACTATTGGGTCGTCCCCACGACCTCGATACTAGGTTGGCCAGCCGCCAACATGTGCGACGACTATAGGGTCGTCCCCACGACCCCGGGGCTAGGTTGGCCCGCCGCCGTCTTGTCCGACGACTATAGGGTCGTTCTCACGACCCCGGGACTAGATTGGCCGGCCACCGTCATGTCCGACGACTATAGGGTCGTCCACACGACCTCGGGACTAGGTTGGCCAGCCGCCGACATGTCCGATGACTATAGGGTCGTCCCCGCAACCCCGGGCCAAAGTTGGCCAGCCGCCGACTTGTCCGACGACTATAGGTTCGTCCCCACGACCCCGGGACTAAATTGGCCAGCCGCCGATATGTCCGACGACTATAGGGTCGTCCCCACGACCCCGGGACTAGATTGGCCCGCCACCGTCATGTCCGACGACAATAGGGTCGTCCCCACGACCCCGGGAATAGATTGGCCCGCCGCCGACATGTCCGACGACTATAGGCTCGTCCCCACGACCTCGGGACTAGGTTGGCCAGCCGCCGACATGTCCGACGACTAAACAGTCGCCCCCACGACCACGGGACAAAGTTGGCCAGCCGCCGACTTGTCCGACGACTATAGGTTCGTCCCCACGACCCCGGGACTAAATTGGCCAGCCGCCGACATGTCCAACGACTATAGAGTCGTCCCCACGACCCCGGGACTAGATTGGCCCACCACCGTCATGTCGGACGTCTATTGGGTCGCCCCCACCACCCCGGGACTAAATTAGCCAGCCGCCGACATGTCCGACGACTATAGGGTCGTCCCCGCAACCCCGGGCCAAATTTGGCCGGCCGCCGAATTGTCCGACGACTATAAGGTCCTCCCCACGACCTCGATACTAGGTTGGCCAGCCGCCGACATGTGCGACGACTATAGGGTCGTCCCCACGACCCCGGGGCTAAGTTGGCCCGCCGCCGTCTTGTCCGACGACTATAGGGTCGTTCTCACGACCCCGGGACTAGATTGGCCGGCCACCGTCATGTCCGACGACTATAGGGTCGTCCCCACGACCTCGGGACTAGGTTGGCCAGCCGCCGACATGTCCGATGACTATAGGGTCGTCCCCGCAACCCTGGGCCAAAGTTGGCCAGCCGCCGACTTGTCCGACGACTATAGGTTCGTCCCCACGACCCCGGGACTAAATTGGCCAGCCGCCGATATGTCCGACGACTATAGGGTCGTCCCCACGACCCCGGGACTAGATTGGCCCGCCACCGTCATGTCCGACGACAATAGGGTCGTCCCCGCAACCCCGGGCCAAAGTTGGCCAGCCGCCGACTTGTCCGACGACTATAGGTTCGTCCCCACGACCCCGGGACTAAATTGGCCAGCCGCCGACATGTCCGACGACTATAGGGTCGTCCCCACGACCCCGGGACTAGATTGGCCCGCCACCGTCATGTCCGACGATTATCGGTTCGTCCCCACGACCACGGGCCAAAGTTGGCCAGCCGGCGACATGTGCGACGAGTATAGGGTCGTCCCCACGACCACGGGCCCATGTTGGCCAGCCGCCGACATGTCCGACGACTATAGGGTCGTCCCCACGACCCCGGGCCAAAGTTGGCCAACCGCCGACATGTCCGACGACTATAGGGTCGTCCCCACGACCCCGAGAATAGATTGGCCCGCCGCCGTCATGTCCGACGACTATAGGGTCGTCCCCACGACCCCGGGACTAGGTTGGCTCGCCGCCGACATGTCCGACGACTATAGGGTCGTCCCCACGACCCCGGGACTAGATTGGCCCGCCACCGTCATGTCCGACGATTATCGGTTCGTCCCCACGACCACGGGCCAAAGTTGGCCAGCCGGCGACATGTCCGACGACTATAGGGTCGTCCCCACGACACCGGGCCAAAGTTGGCCAATCGCCGACATGTCCGACGACTATAGGGTCGTCCCCACGACCCCGGTACAAGGTTGGCCCGCCGCCGACTTGCCCGGCGACTATAGGGTCGTCCCCACGACCCCGGGACTAGATTGGCCCGCCACCGTCATGTCCGACGACTATAGGGTCGTCCCCACGACCACGGGCCAAAGTTGGCCAGCCGCCGACATGTCCGACGACTATAGGGTCGTACCTACGACCCCGGGACTAGATTGGCCCGCCACCGTCATGTCCGACGATTATCGGTTCGTCCCCACGACCACGGGCCAAAGTTGGCCAGCCGGCGACATGTCCGACGACTATAGGGTCGTCCCCACGACCCCGGGACTAGGTTGGCTCGACGCCGACATGTCCGACGACTATAGGGTCGTCCCCACGACCCCGGGACTAGATTGGCCCGCCACCGTCATGTCCGACGATTATCGGTCCGTCCCCACGACCACGGGCCAAAGTTGGCCAGCCGGCGACATGTCCGATGACTATAGGGTCGTCCCCACGACACCGGGCCAAAGTTGGCCAATCGCCGACATGTCCGACGACTATAGGGTCGTCCCCACGACCCCGGTACAAGGTTGGCCCGCCGCCGACTTGCCCGGCGACTATAGGGTCGTCCCCACGACCCCGGGACTAGATTGGCCCGCCACCGTCATGTCCGACGACTATAGGGTCGTCCCCACGACCACGGGCCAAAGTTGGCCAGCCGCCGACATGTCCGACGACTATAGGGTCGTCCCCACGACCCCGAGAATAGATTGGCCCGCCACCGTCATGTCCTAAGACTATAGGGTCGTCCCCACGACCCCGGGGCTAGGTTGGCCAGCCGCTGACTTGCCCGACCACTATTGGGTCGTCCCCACGACCTCGATACTAGGTTGGCCAGCCGCCAACATGTGCGACGACTATAGGGTCGTCCCCACGACCCCGGGGCTAGGTTGGCCCGCCGCCGTCTTGTCCGACGACTATAGGGTCGTCCTCACGACCCCGGGACTAGATTGGCCGGCCACCGTCATGTCCGACGACTATAGGGTCGTCCCCACGACCACAGGCCAATTTGGCCAGCCGCCGACATGTGCGACGACTATAGGGTCGTCCCCACGACCACGGGCCCAAGTTGGCCAGCCGCCGACATGTCCGACGACTATAGGGTCGTCCCCACGACCCCGGGCCAAAGTTGGCCAACCGCCGACATGTCCGACGACTATAGGGTCGTCCCCACGACCCCGAGAATAGATTGGCCCGCCGCCGTCATGTCCGACGACTATAGGGTCGTCCCCACGACCACGGACCAAAGATGGCCAGCCGCCGTGTTGTCCGACGACTATAGTGTCGTCCCCACGACCCCCGGACTAGATTGGCCAGCCACCGTCATGTCCGACGATTATAGGGTCGTCCCCACGACCACGTGCCAAAGATGGCCAGCCGCCGTGTTGTCCGACGACAATAGGGTCGTCCCCACGACCCCGGGTCTAGGTTGGCTAGCCGCCGACATGTCCGACGACTAAATAGTCGTCCCCACGACCACGGGCCAAAGTTGGCCAGCCGCCGTCATGCCCGACGACTATCGGATCGACCCAACGACCACGGACCAAAGTTGGCCAATTGCCGACATGTCCGACGACTATAGGGTCGTCCCTATGACCCCGGGGCTAGTTTGGCCCGCCACCGTCATGTCCGACGACAATAGGGTCGTCCCCACGACCCCGGGTCCAGGTCGGCCAGCCGCCGACATGTCCGACGAATATAGAGTCGTCCCCACGACACCGGGCCAAAGTTGGCCAGCCGGCGTCATGTCCGACGACTATCGGATCGACCCCACGACCACGGACCAAAGTTGGCTAATCGCCGACATGTCCGACGACTATAGGGTCGTCCCTATGACCCCGGGACTAGATTGGCCCGCCACCGTCATGTCCGGCGACAATAGGGTCGTCCCGACGACCCCGGGTCTAGGTTGGCCAGCCGCCGACATGTCCGACGACTAAACAGTCGTCCCCACGACCACGGGCCAAAGTTGGCCAGCCGCCGACATGTCCGACGACAATAGGGTCGTCCCCACGACCCCGGGAATAGATTGGCCCGCCGCCGACATGTCCGACGACTATAGGCTCGTCCCCACGACCTCGGGACTAGGTTGGCCAGCCGCCGACATGTCCGACGACTAAACAGTCGTCCCCACGACCACGGGACAAAGTTGGCCAGCCGCCGACTTGTCCGACGACTATAGGTTCGTCCCCACGACCCCGGGACTAAATTGGCCAGCCGCCGACATGTCCGACGACTATAGAGTCGTCCCCACGACCCCGGGACTAGATTGGCCCACCACCGTCATGTCGGACGTCTATTGGGTCGCCCCCACGACCCCGGGACTAAATTAGCCCGCCGCCGACATGTCCGACGACTATAGGGTCGTCCCCGCAACCCCGGGCCAAAGTTGGCCGGCCGCCGAATTGTCCGACGACTATACGGTCCTCCCCACGACCTCGATACTAGGTTGGCCAGCCGCCGACATGTGCGACGACTGTAGGGTCGTCCCCACGACCCCGGGGCTAAGTTGGCCCGCCGCCGTTTTGTCCGACGACTATAGGGTCGTTCTCACGACCCCGGGACTAGATTGGCCGGCCACCGTCATGTCCGACGACTATAGGGTCGTCCACACGACCTCGGGACTAGGTTGGCCAGCCGCCGACATGTCCGATGACTATAGGGTCGTCCCCGCAACCCCGGGCCAAAGTTGGCCAGCCGCCGACTTGTCCGACGACTATAGGTTCGTCCCCACGACCCCGGGACTAAATTGGCCAGCCGCCGATATGTCCGACGACTATAGGGTCGTCCCCACGACCCCGGGACTAGATTGGCCCGCCACCGTCATGTCCGACGACAATAGGGTCGTCCCCACGACCCCGGGAATAGATTGGCCCGCCGCCGACATGTCCGACGACTATAGGCTCGTCCCCACGACCTCGGGACTAGGTTGGCCAGCCGCCGACTTGTCCGACGACTAAACAGTCGCCCCCACGACCACGGAACAAAGTTGGCCAGCCGCCGACTTGTCCGACGACTATAGGTTCGTCCCCACGACCCCGGGACTAAATTGGCCAGCCGCCGACATGTCCGACGACTATAGAGTCGTCCCCACGACCCCGGGACTAGATTGGCCCACCACCGTCATGTCGGACGTCTATTGGGTCGCCCCCACCACCCCGGGACTAAATTAGCCAGCCGCCGACATGTCCGACGACTATAGGGTCGTCCCCGCAACCCCGGGCCAAATTTGGCCGGCCGCCGAATTGTCCGACGACTATAAGGTCCTCCCCACGACCTCGATACTAGGTTGGCCAGCCGCCGACATGTGCGACGACTATAGGGTCGTCCCCACGACCCCGGGGCTAAGTTGGCCCGCCGCCGTCTTGTCCGACGACTATAGGGTCGTTCTCACGACCCCGGGACTAGATTGGCCGGCCACCGTCATGTCCGACGACTATAGGGTCGTCCCCACGACCTCGGGACTAGGTTGGCCAGCCGCCGACATGTCCGATGACTATAGGGTCGTCCCCGCAACCCTGGGCCAAAGTTGGCCAGCCGCCGACTTGTCCGACGACTATAGGTTCGTCCCCACGACCCCGGGACTAAATTGGCCAGCCGCCGATATGTCCGACGACTATAGGGTCGTCCCCACGACCCCGGGACTAGATTGGCCCGCCACCGTCATGTCCGACGACAATAGGGTCGTCCCCGCAACCCCGGGCCAAAGTTGGCCAGCCGCCGACTTGTCCGACGACTATAGGTTCGTCCCCACGACCCCGGGACTAAATTGGCCAGCCGCCGACATGTCCGACGACTATAGGGTCGTGCCCACGACCCCGGGGCTAGGTTGGCCCGCCGCCGTCTTGTCCGACGACTATAGGGTCGTTCTCACGACCCCGAGAATAGATTGGCCCGCCGCCGTCATGTCCGACGACTATAGGGTCGTCCCCACGACCACGGACCAAAGATGGCCAGCCGCCGTGTTGTCCGACGACTATAGTGTCGTCCCCACGACCGCCGGACTAGATTGGCCAGCCACCGTCATGTCCGACGATTATAGGGTCGTCCCCACGACCACGGGCCAAAGATTGCCAGCCGCCGTGTTGTCCGACGACAATAGGGTCGTCCCCACGACCCCGGGTCTAGGTTGGCTAGCCGCCGACATGTCCGACGACTAAACAGTCGTCCCCACGACCACGGGCCAAAGTTGGCCAGCCGCCGTCATGTCCGACGACTATCGGATCGACCCAACGACCACGGACCAAAGTTGGCCAATCGCCGACATGTCCGACGACTATAGGGTCGTCCCTATGACCCCGGGGCTAGTTTGGCCCGCCACCGTCATGTCCGACGACAATAGGGTCGTCCCCACGACCCCGGGTCCAGGTCGGCCAGCCGCCGACATGTCCGACGAATATAGAGTCGTCCCCACGACACCGGGCCAAAGTTGGCCAGCCGGCGACATGTCCGACGACTATAGGGTCGTCCCCACGACCCCGGGTCTAGGTTGGCCAGCCGCCGACATGTCCGACGACTAAACAGTCGTCCCCACGACCACGGGCCAAAGTTGGCCAGCCGCCGTCATGTCCGACGACTATCGGATCGACCCCACGACCACGGACCAAAGTTGGCCAATCGCCGACATGTCCGACGACTATAGGGTCGTCCCTATGACCCCGGGACTAGATTGGCCCGCCACCGTCATGTCCGGCGACAATAGGGTCGTCCCGACGACCCCGGGTCTAGGTTGGCCAGCCGCCGACATGTCCGACGACTAAACAGTCGTCCCCACGACCACGGGCCAAAGTTGGCCAGCCGCCGACATGTCCGACGACTATTGGGTCGTCCCCACGACCCCGGGACTAAATTGGCCAGCCGCCGACATGTCCGACGACTATAGGGTCGTCCCGCCGACCGCGGGCCAAAGTTGGCCAATCGCCGACATGTCCGACGATTATTGAGTCGTCCCCACGACCACGGGCCAAAGTTGGCCAGCCGCCGACATGTCCGACGACTATAGGGTCGTCCCCACGACCCCGGGCCAATGTTGGCCAATCGCCGACATGTCCGACGTCTATAGGGTCATCCCTACGACCCCGGGACTAGATTGGCCCGCCACCATCATGTCCGACGACAATAGGGTCGTCCCTACGACCCCGGGACTAGATTGGCCCGCCACCGTCATGTCCGACGACAATAGGGTCGTCCCCACGACCCCGGGACTAGATTGGCCCGCCGCCGACTTGTCCGACGACTATAGGGTCGTCCCCACGACCCCGGGACAAGGTTGGCCAGCCGCCGACTTGTCCGACGACTATAGGGTCGTCCCCACGACCCCGAGAATAGATTGGCCCGCCACCGTCATGTCCGACGACAATAGGGTCGTCCCCACGACCCCGGGTCCAGGTCGGCCAGCCGCCGACATGTCCGACGAATATAGAGTCGTCCCCACGACACCGGGCCAAAGTTGGCCAGCCGGCGACATGTCCGACGACTATAGAGTCGTCCCCACGACACCGGGCCAAAGTTGGCCAGCCGGCGACATGTCCGACGACTATAGGGTCGTCCCCACGACCCCGGGGCTAGTTTGGCCCGCCACCGTCATGTCCGACGACAATAGGGTCGTCCCCACGACCCCGGGTCCAGGTCGGCCAGCCGCCGACATGTCCGACGAATATAGAGTCGTCCCCACGACACCGGGCCAAAGTTGGCCAGCCGGCGACATGTCCGACGACTATAGGGTCGTCCCCACGACCCCGGGACTAGATTGGCCCTCCACCGTCATGTCCGACGACTATCGGATCGTCCCCACGACCACGGGCCAAAGTTGGCCAATCGCCGACATGTCCGACGACTATAGGGTCGTCCCTATGACCCCGGGACTAGATTGGCCCGCTACCGTCATGTCCGACGACAATAGGGTCGTCCCCACGACCCCGGGTCTATGTTGGCCAGCCGCCGACATGTCCGACGACTAAACAGTCGTCCCCACGACCACGGGCCAAAGTTGGCCAGCCGCCGTCATGTCCGACGACTATCGGATCGACCCCACGACCACGGACCAAAGTTGGCCAATCGCCGACATGTCCGACGACTATAGGGTCGTCCCTATGACCCCGGGACTAGATTGGCCCCCCACCGCCATGTCCGACGACAATAGGGTCGTCCCCACGACCCTGGGTCCAGGTCTGCCAGCCGCCGACATGTCCGACGAATATAGAGTCGTCCCCACGACACCGGGCCAAATTTGGCCAGCCGGCGACATGTCCGACGACTATAGGGTCGTCCCCACGACCCCGGGACTAGATTGGCACTAGACCGTCATGTCCGACGACTATCGGATCGTCCCCACGACCACGGGCCAAAGCTGGCCAGCCGCCGACATGTCCGACGACTATTGAGTCGTCCCCACGACCACGGGCCAAAGTTGGCCAGCCGCCGACATGTGCGACGACGATAGGGTCGTCCCCACGACCCCGGGACTAGATTGGCCCGCCACCGTCATGTCCGACGACAATAGGGTCGTCCCCACGACCCCGGGTCCAGGTTGGCCAGCCGCCGACATGGCCGACGAATGTAGAGTCGCCCCACGACACTGGGCCAAAGTTGGCCAGCCGGCGACATGTACGACGACTATAAGGTCGTCCCCACGACCCCGGGACTAGATTGGCCCGCCAACGTCATGTCCGACGTCTATAGGGTCGTCCTCACGACAACGGGCCTACGTTGGCCAGCCGCCGACATGTCCGACGACTATAGGGTCGATCCCACGACCACGGGCCAATATTGGACAATCGCCGACATGTCCGACGACTATAGGGTCGTACCTACGACCCCGGGACTAGATTGGCCCGCCACCGTCATGTCCGACGACAATAGGATCGTCCCCACGACCCTGGGTCTAGATTGGCCAGCCGCCGACATGTCCGACGACTAAACAGTCGTCCCCACGACCATGGGCCAAAGTTGGCCAGCCGCCGACATGTCCGACGGCTATTGGGTCGTCCCCACGACCCCGGGACTAGATTGTCCCTCCACCGTCATGTCCGACGACTATCGGATCGTCCCCACGACCACGGGCCAAAGTTGGCCAATCGCCGACATGTCCGACGACTATAGGGTCGTCCCTATGACCCCGGGACTAGATTGGCCCGCCACCGTCATGTCCGACGACAATAGGGTCGTCCCCACGACCCCGGGTCTAGGTTGGCCAGCCGCCGACATGTCCGACGACTAAACAGTCGTCCCCACGACCACGGGCCAAAGTTGGCCAGCCGCCGTCATGTCCGACGACTATCGGATCGACCCCACGACCACGGACCAAAGTTGGTCAATCGCCGACATGTCCGACGACTATAGGGTCGTCCCCACGACCCTGGGTCCAGGTCTGCCAGCCGCCGACATGTCCGACGAATATAGAGTCGTCCCCACGACACCGGGCCAAATTTGGCCAGCCGGCGACATGTCCGACGACTATAGGGTCGTCCCCACGACCCCGGGACTAGATTGGCACTAGACCGTCATGTCCGACGACTATCGGATCGTCCCCACGACCACGGGCCAAAGCTGGCCAGCCGCCGACATGTCCGACGACTATTGAGTCGTCCCCACGACACCGGGCCAAAGTTGGCCAGCCGGCGACATGTCCGACGACTATAGGGTCGTCCCCACGACCCCGGGACTAGATTGGCCCGCCACCGTCATGTCCGACGACAATAGGGTCGTCCCCACGACCCCGGGTCCAGGTCGGCCAGCCGCCGACATGTCCGACGAATATAGAGTCGTCCCCACGACACCGGGCCAAAGTTGGCCAGCCGGCGACATGTACGACGACTATAAGGTCGTCCCCACGACCCCGGGACTAGATTGGCCCGCCAACGTCATGTCCGACGTCTATAGGGTCGTCCTCACGACAACGGGCCTACGTTGGCCAGCCGCCGACATGTCCGACGACTATAGGGTCGATCCCACGACCACGGGCCAATATTGGACAATCGCCGACATGTCCGACGACTATAGGGTCGTACCTACGACCCCGGGACTAGATTGGCCCGCCACCGTCATGTCCGACGACAATAGGATCGTCCCCACGACCCTGGGTCTAGATTGGCCAGCCGCCGACATGTCCGACGACTAAACAGTCGTCCCCACGACCATGGGCCAAAGTTGGCCAGCCGCCGACATGTCCGACGGCTATTGGGTCGTCCCCACGACCCCGGGACTAGATTGTCCCTCCACCGTCATGTCCGACGACTATCGGATCGTCCCCACGACCACGGGCCAAAGTTGGCCAATCGCCGACATGTCCGACGACTATAGGGTCGTCCCTATGACCCCGGGACTAGATTGGCCCGCCACCGTCATGTCCGACGACAATAGGGTCGTCCCCACGACCCCGGGTCTAGGTTGGCTAGCCGCCGACATGTCCGACGACTAAATAGTCGTCCCCACGACCACGGGCCAAAGTTGGCCAGCCGCCGTCATGCCCGACGACTATCGGATCGACCCAACGACCACGGACCAAAGTTGGCCAATTGCCGACATGTCCGACGACTATAGGGTCGTCCCTATGACCCCGGGGCTAGTTTGGCCCGCCACCGTCATGTCCGACGACAATAGGGTCGTCCCCACGACCCCGGGTCCAGGTCGGCCAGCCGCCGACATGTCCGACGAATATAGAGTCGTCCCCACGACACCGGGCCAAAGTTGGCCAGCCGGCGTCATGTCCGACGACTATCGGATCGACCCCACGACCACGGACCAAAGTTGGCTAATCGCCGACATGTCCGACGACTATAGGGTCGTCCCTATGACCCCGGGACTAGATTGGCCCGCCACCGTCATGTCCGGCGACAATAGGGTCGTCCCGACGACCCCGGGTCTAGGTTGGCCAGCCGCCGACATGTCCGACGACTAAACAGTCGTCCCCACGACCACGGGCCAAAGTTGGCCAGCCGCCGACATGTCCGACGACAATAGGGTCGTCCCCACGACCCCGGGAATAGATTGGCCCGCCGCCGACATGTCCGACGACTATAGGCTCGTCCCCACGACCTCGGGACTAGGTTGGCCAGCCGCCGACATGTCCGACGACTAAACAGTCGTCCCCACGACCACGGGACAAAGTTGGCCAGCCGCCGACTTGTCCGACGACTATAGGTTCGTCCCCACGACCCCGGGACTAAATTGGCCAGCCGCCGACATGTCCGACGACTATAGAGTCGTCCCCACGACCCCGGGACTAGATTGGCCCACCACCGTCATGTCGGACGTCTATTGGGTCGCCCCCACGACCCCGGGACTAAATTAGCCCGCCGCCGACATGTCCGACGACTATAGGGTCGTCCCCGCAACCCCGGGCCAAAGTTGGCCGGCCGCCGAATTGTCCGACGACTATACGGTCCTCCCCACGACCTCGATACTAGGTTGGCCAGCCGCCGACATGTGCGACGACTGTAGGGTCGTCCCCACGACCCCGGGGCTAAGTTGGCCCGCCGCCGTTTTGTCCGACGACTATAGGGTCGTTCTCACGACCCCGGGACTAGATTGGCCGGCCACCGTCATGTCCGACGACTATAGGGTCGTCCACACGACCTCGGGACTAGGTTGGCCAGCCGCCGACATGTCCGATGACTATAGGGTCGTCCCCGCAACCCCGGGCCAAAGTTGGCCAGCCGCCGACTTGTCCGACGACTATAGGTTCGTCCCCACGACCCCGGGACTAAATTGGCCAGCCGCCGATATGTCCGACGACTATAGGGTCGTCCCCACGACCCCGGGACTAGATTGGCCCGCCACCGTCATGTCCGACGACAATAGGGTCGTCCCCACGACCCCGGGAATAGATTGGCCCGCCGCCGACATGTCCGACGACTATAGGCTCGTCCCCACGACCTCGGGACTAGGTTGGCCAGCCGCCGACATGTCCGACGACTAAACAGTCGCCCCCACGACCACGGGACAAAGTTGGCCAGCCGCCGACTTGTCCGACGACTATAGGTTCGTCCCCACGACCCCGGGACTAAATTGGCCAGCCGCCGACATGTCCGACGACTATAGAGTCGTCCCCACGACCCCGGGACTAGATTGGCCCACCACCGTCATGTCGGACGTCTATTGGGTCGCCCCCACCACCCCGGGACTAAATTAGCCAGCCGCCGACATGTCCGACGACTATAGGGTCGTCCCCGCAACCCCGGGCCAAATTTGGCCGGCCGCCGAATTGTCCGACGACTATAAGGTCCTCCCCACGACCTCGATACTAGGTTGGCCAGCCGCCGACATGTGCGACGACTATAGGGTCGTCCCCACGACCCCGGGGCTAAGTTGGCCCGCCGCCGTCTTGTCCGACGACTATAGGGTCGTTCTCACGACCCCGGGACTAGATTGGCCGGCCACCGTCATGTCCGACGACTATAGGGTCGTCCCCACGACCTCGGGACTAGGTTGGCCAGCCGCCGACATGTCCGATGACTATAGGGTCGTCCCCGCAACCCTGGGCCAAAGTTGGCCAGCCGCCGACTTGTCCGACGACTATAGGTTCGTCCCCACGACCCCGGGACTAAATTGGCCAGCCGCCGATATGTCCGACGACTATAGGGTCGTCCCCACGACCCCGGGAATAGATTGGCCCGCCACCGTCATGTCCGACGACAATAGGGTCGTCCCCGCAACCCCGGGCCAAAGTTGGCCAGCCGCCGACTTGTCCGACGACTATAGGTTCGTCCCCACGACCCCGGGACTAAATTGGCCAGCCGCCGACATGTCCGACGACTATAGGGTCGTCCCCACGACCCCGGGGCTAGGTTGGCCCGCCGCCGTCTTGTCCGACGACTATAGGGTCGTTCTCACGACCCCGAGAATAGATTTGCCCGCCGCCGTCATGTCCGACGACTATAGGGTCGTCCCCACGACCACGGACCAAAGATGGCCAGCCGCCGTGTTGTCCGACGACTATAGTGACGTCCCCACGACCGCCGGACTAGATTGGCCAGCCACCGTCATGTCCGACGATTATAGGGTCGTCCCCACGACCACGGGCCAAAGATTGCCAGCCGCCGTGTTGTCCGACGACAATAGGGTCGTCCCCACGACCCCGGGTCTAGGTTGGCTAGCCGCCGACATGTCCGACGACTAAACAGTCGTCCCCACGACCACGGGCCAAAGTTGGCCAGCCGCCGTCATGTCCGACGACTATCGGATCGACCCAACGACCACGGACCAAAGTTGGCCAATCGCCGACATGTCCGACGACTATAGGGTCGTCCCTATGACCCCGGGGCTAGTTTGGCCCGCCACCGTCATGTCCGACGACAATAGGGTCGTCCCCACGACCCCGGGTCCAGGTCGGCCAGCCGCCGACATGTCCGACGAATATAGAGTCGTCCCCACGACACCGGGCCACAGTTGGCCAGCCGGCGACATGTCCGACGACTATAGGGTCGTCCCCACGACCCCGGGTCTAGGTTGGCCAGCCGCCGACATGTCCGACGACTAAACAGTCGTCCCCACGACCACGGGCCAAAGTTGGCCAGCCGCCGTCATGTCCGACGACTATCGGATCGACCCCACGACCACGGACCAAAGTTGGCCAATCGCCGACATGTCCGACGACTATAGGGTCGTCCCTATGACCCCGGGACTAGATTGGCCCGCCACCGTCATGTCCGGCGACAATAGGGTCGTCCCGACGACCCCGGGTCTAGGTTGGCCAGCCGCCGACATGTCCGACGACTAAACAGTCGTCCCCACGACCACGGGCCAAAGTTGGCCAGCCGCCGACATGTCCGACGACTATTGGGTCGTCCCCACGACCCCGGGACTAAATTGGCCAGCCGCCGACATGTCCGACGACTATAGGGTCGTCCCGCCGACCGCGGGCCAAAGTTGGCCAATCGCCGACATGTCCGACGATTATTGAGTCGTCCCCACGACCACGGGCCAAAGTTGGCCAGCCGCCGACATGTCCGACGACTATAGGGTCGTCCCCACGACCCCGGGCCAATGTTGGCCAATCGCCGACATGTCCGACGTCTATAGGGTCATCCCTACGACCCCGGGACTAGATTGGCCCGCCACCATCATGTCCGACGACAATAGGGTCGTCCCTACGACCCCGGGACTAGATTGGCCCGCCACCGTCATGTCCGACGACAATAGGGTCGTCCCCACGACCCCGGGACTAGATTGGCCCGCCGCCGACTTGTCCGACGACTATAGGGTCGTCCCCACGACCCCGGGACAAGGTTGGCCAGCCGCCGACTTGTCCGACGACTATAGGGTCGTCCCCACGACCCCGAGAATAGATTGGCCCGCCACCGTCATGTCCGACGACAATAGGGTCGTCCCCACGACCCCGGGTCCAGGTTGGCCAGCCGCCGACATGGCCGACGAATGTAGAGTCGCCCCACGACACTGGGCCAAAGTTGGCCAGCCGGCGACATGTACGACGACTATAAGGTCGTCCCCACGACCCCGGGACTAGATTGGCCCGCCAACGTCATGTCCGACGTCTATAGGGTCGTCCTCACGACAACGGGCCTACGTTGGCCAGCCGCCGACATGTCCGACGACTATAGGGTCGATCCCACGACCACGGGCCAATATTGGACAATCGCCGACATGTCCGACGACTATAGGGTCGTACCTACGACCCCGGGACTAGATTGGCCCGCCACCGTCATGTCCGACGACAATAGGATCGTCCCCACGACCCTGGGTCTAGATTGGCCAGCCGCCGACATGTCCGACGACTAAACAGTCGTCCCCACGACCATGGGCCAAAGTTGGCCAGCCGCCGACATGTCCGACGGCTATTGGGTCGTCCCCACGACCCCGGGACTAGATTGTCCCTCCACCGTCATGTCCGACGACTATCGGATCGTCCCCACGACCACGGGCCAAAGTTGGCCAATCGCCGACATGTCCGACGACTATAGGGTCGTCCCTATGACCCCGGGACTAGATTGGCCCGCCACCGTCATGTCCGACGACAATAGGGTCGTCCCCACGACCCCGGGTCTAGGTTGGCCAGCCGCCGACATGTCCGACGACTAAACAGTCGTCCCCACGACCACGGGCCAAAGTTGGCCAGCCGCCGTCATGTCCGACGACTATCGGATCGACCCCACGACCACGGACCAAAGTTGGTCAATCGCCGACATGTCCGACGACTATAGGGTCGTCCCCACGACCCTGGGTCCAGGTCTGCCAGCCGCCGACATGTCCGACGAATATAGAGTCGTCCCCACGACACCGGGCCAAATTTGGCCAGCCGGCGACATGTCCGACGACTATAGGGTCGTCCCCACGACCCCGGGACTAGATTGGCACTAGACCGTCATGTCCGACGACTATCGGATCGTCCCCACGACCACGGGCCAAAGCTGGCCAGCCGCCGACATGTCCGACGACTATTGAGTCGTCCCCACGACACCGGGCCAAAGTTGGCCAGCCGGCGACATGTCCGACGACTATAGGGTCGTCCCCACGACCCCGGGACTAGATTGGCCCGCCACCGTCATGTCCGACGACAATAGGGTCGTCCCCACGACCCCGGGTCCAGGTCGGCCAGCCGCCGACATGTCCGACGAATATAGAGTCGTCCCCACGACACCGGGCCAAAGTTGGCCAGCCGGCGACATGTACGACGACTATAAGGTCGTCCCCACGACCCCGGGACTAGATTGGCCCGCCAACGTCATGTCCGACGTCTATAGGGTCGTCCTCACGACAACGGGCCTACGTTGGCCAGCCGCCGACATGTCCGACGACTATAGGGTCGATCCCACGACCACGGGCCAATATTGGACAATCGCCGACATGTCCGACGACTATAGGGTCGTACCTACGACCCCGGGACTAGATTGGCCCGCCACCGTCATGTCCGACGACAATAGGATCGTCCCCACGACCCTGGGTCTAGATTGGCCAGCCGCCGACATGTCCGACGACTAAACAGTCGTCCCCACGACCATGGGCCAAAGTTGGCCAGCCGCCGACATGTCCGACGGCTATTGGGTCGTCCCCACGACCCCGGGACTAGATTGTCCCTCCACCGTCATGTCCGACGACTATCGGATCGTCCCCACGACCACGGGCCAAAGTTGGCCAATCGCCGACATGTCCGACGACTATAGGGTCGTCCCTATGACCCCGGGACTAGATTGGCCCGCCACCGTCATGTCCGACGACAATAGGGTCGTCCCCACGACCCCGGGTCTAGGTTGGCTAGCCGCCGACATGTCCGACGACTAAATAGTCGTCCCCACGACCACGGGCCAAAGTTGGCCAGCCGCCGTCATGCCCGACGACTATCGGATCGACCCAACGACCACGGACCAAAGTTGGCCAATTGCCGACATGTCCGACGACTATAGGGTCGTCCCTATGACCCCGGGGCTAGTTTGGCCCGCCACCGTCATGTCCGACGACAATAGGGTCGTCCCCACGACCCCGGGTCCAGGTCGGCCAGCCGCCGACATGTCCGACGAATATAGAGTCGTCCCCACGACACCGGGCCAAAGTTGGCCAGCCGGCGTCATGTCCGACGACTATCGGATCGACCCCACGACCACGGACCAAAGTTGGCTAATCGCCGACATGTCCGACGACTATAGGGTCGTCCCTATGACCCCGGGACTAGATTGGCCCGCCACCGTCATGTCCGGCGACAATAGGGTCGTCCCGACGACCCCGGGTCTAGGTTGGCCAGCCGCCGACATGTCCGACGACTAAACAGTCGTCCCCACGACCACGGGCCAAAGTTGGCCAGCCGCCGACATGTCCGACGACAATAGGGTCGTCCCCACGACCCCGGGAATAGATTGGCCCGCCGCCGACATGTCCGACGACTATAGGCTCGTCCCCACGACCTCGGGACTAGGTTGGCCAGCCGCCGACATGTCCGACGACTAAACAGTCGTCCCCACGACCACGGGACAAAGTTGGCCAGCCGCCGACTTGTCCGACGACTATAGGTTCGTCCCCACGACCCCGGGACTAAATTGGCCAGCCGCCGACATGTCCGACGACTATAGAGTCGTCCCCACGACCCCGGGACTAGATTGGCCCACCACCGTCATGTCGGACGTCTATTGGGTCGCCCCCACGACCCCGGGACTAAATTAGCCCGCCGCCGACATGTCCGACGACTATAGGGTCGTCCCCGCAACCCCGGGCCAAAGTTGGCCGGCCGCCGAATTGTCCGACGACTATACGGTCCTCCCCACGACCTCGATACTAGGTTGGCCAGCCGCCGACATGTGCGACGACTGTAGGGTCGTCCCCACGACCCCGGGGCTAAGTTGGCCCGCCGCCGTTTTGTCCGACGACTATAGGGTCGTTCTCACGACCCCGGGACTAGATTGGCCGGCCACCGTCATGTCCGACGACTATAGGGTCGTCCACACGACCTCGGGACTAGGTTGGCCAGCCGCCGACATGTCCGATGACTATAGGGTCGTCCCCGCAACCCCGGGCCAAAGTTGGCCAGCCGCCGACTTGTCCGACGACTATAGGTTCGTCCCCACGACCCCGGGACTAAATTGGCCAGCCGCCGATATGTCCGACGACTATAGGGTCGTCCCCACGACCCCGGGACTAGATTGGCCCGCCACCGTCATGTCCGACGACAATAGGGTCGTCCCCACGACCCCGGGAATAGATTGGCCCGCCGCCGACATGTCCGACGACTATAGGCTCGTCCCCACGACCTCGGGACTAGGTTGGCCAGCCGCCGACATGTCCGACGACTAAACAGTCGCCCCCACGACCACGGGACAAAGTTGGCCAGCCGCCGACTTGTCCGACGACTATAGGTTCGTCCCCACGACCCCGGGACTAAATTGGCCAGCCGCCGACATGTCCGACGACTATAGAGTCGTCCCCACGACCCCGGGACTAGATTGGCCCACCACCGTCATGTCGGACGTCTATTGGGTCGCCCCCACCACCCCGGGACTAAATTAGCCAGCCGCCGACATGTCCGACGACTATAGGGTCGTCCCCGCAACCCCGGGCCAAATTTGGCCGGCCGCCGAATTGTCCGACGACTATAAGGTCCTCCCCACGACCTCGATACTAGGTTGGCCAGCCGCCGACATGTGCGACGACTATAGGGTCGTCCCCACGACCCCGGGGCTAAGTTGGCCCGCCGCCGTCTTGTCCGACGACTATAGGGTCGTTCTCACGACCCCGGGACTAGATTGGCCGGCCACCGTCATGTCCGACGACTATAGGGTCGTCCCCACGACCTCGGGACTAGGTTGGCCAGCCGCCGACATGTCCGATGACTATAGGGTCGTCCCCGCAACCCTGGGCCAAAGTTGGCCAGCCGCCGACTTGTCCGACGACTATAGGTTCGTCCCCACGACCCCGGGACTAAATTGGCCAGCCGCCGATATGTCCGACGACTATAGGGTCGTCCCCACGACCCCGGGACTAGATTGGCCCGCCACCGTCATGTCCGACGACAATAGGGTCGTCCCCGCAACCCCGGGCCAAAGTTGGCCAGCCGCCGACTTGTCCGACGACTATAGGTTCGTCCCCACGACCCCGGGACTAAATTGGCCAGCCGCCGACATGTCCGACGACTATAGGGTCGTCCCCACGACCCCGGGGCTAGGTTGGCCCGCCGCCGTCTTGTCCGACGACTATAGGGTCGTTCTCACGACCCCGAGAATAGATTTGCCCGCCGCCGTCATGTCCGACGACTATAGGGTCGTCCCCACGACCACGGACCAAAGATGGCCAGCCGCCGTGTTGTCCGACGACTATAGTGACGTCCCCACGACCGCCGGACTAGATTGGCCAGCCACCGTCATGTCCGACGATTATAGGGTCGTCCCCACGACCACGGGCCAAAGATTGCCAGCCGCCGTGTTGTCCGACGACAATAGGGTCGTCCCCACGACCCCGGGTCTAGGTTGGCTAGCCGCCGACATGTCCGACGACTAAACAGTCGTCCCCACGACCACGGGCCAAAGTTGGCCAGCCGCCGTCATGTCCGACGACTATCGGATCGACCCAACGACCACGGACCAAAGTTGGCCAATCGCCGACATGTCCGACGACTATAGGGTCGTCCCTATGACCCCGGGGCTAGTTTGGCCCGCCACCGTCATGTCCGACGACAATAGGGTCGTCCCCACGACCCCGGGTCCAGGTCGGCCAGCCGCCGACATGTCCGACGAATATAGAGTCGTCCCCACGACACCGGGCCAAAGTTGGCCAGCCGGCGACATGTCCGACGACTATAGGGTCGTCCCCACGACCCCGGGTCTAGGTTGGCCAGCCGCCGACATGTCCGACGACTAAACAGTCGTCCCCACGACCACGGGCCAAAGTTGGCCAGCCGCCGTCATGTCCGACGACTATCGGATCGACCCCACGACCACGGACCAAAGTTGGCCAATCGCCGACATGTCCGACGACTATAGGGTCGTCCCTATGACCCCGGGACTAGATTGGCCCGCCACCGTCATGTCCGGCGACAATAGGGTCGTCCCGACGACCCCGGGTCTAGGTTGGCCAGCCGCCGACATGTCCGACGACTAAACAGTCGTCCCCACGACCACGGGCCAAAGTTGGCCAGCCGCCGACATGTCCGACGACTATTGGGTCGTCCCCACGACCCCGGGACTAAATTGGCCAGCCGCCGACATGTCCGACGACTATAGGGTCGTCCCGCCGACCGCGGGCCAAAGTTGGCCAATCGCCGACATGTCCGACGATTATTGAGTCGTCCCCACGACCACGGGCCAAAGTTGGCCAGCCGCCGACATGTCCGACGACTATAGGGTCGTCCCCACGACCCCGGGCCAATGTTGGCCAATCGCCGACATGTCCGACGTCTATAGGGTCATCCCTACGACCCCGGGACTAGATTGGCCCGCCACCATCATGTCCGACGACAATAGGGTCGTCCCTACGACCCCGGGACTAGATTGGCCCGCCACCGTCATGTCCGACGACAATAGGGTCGTCCCCACGACCCCGGGACTAGATTGGCCCGCCGCCGACTTGTCCGACGACTATAGGGTCGTCCCCACGACCCCGGGACAAGGTTGGCCAGCCGCCGACTTGTCCGACGACTATAGGGTCGTCCCCACGACCCCGAGAATAGATTGGCCCGCCACCGTCATGTCCGACGACTATAGGGTCGTCCCCACGACCCCGGGTCTAGGTTGGCCAGCCGCCGACATGTCCGACGACTAAACAGTCGTCCCCACGACCACGGGCCAAAGTTGGCCAGCCGCCGACATGTCCGACGACTATAGGGTCGTCCCCACGACCCCGGGACTAGATTGGCCCGCCACCGTCATGTCCGACGACAATAGGGTCGTCCCCACGACCCCGGGTCCAGGTCGGCCAGCCGCCGACATGTCCGACGAATATAGAGTCGTCCCCACGACACCGGGCCAAAGTTGGCCAGCCGGCGACATGTCCGACGACTATAGGGTCGTCCCCACGACCCCGGGGCTAGTTTGGCCCGCCACCGTCATGTCCGACGACAATAGGGTCGTCCCCACGACCCCGGGTCCAGGTCGGCCAGCCGCCGACATGTCCGACGAATATAGAGTCGTCCCCACGACACCGGGCCAAAGTTGGCCAGCCGGCGACATGTCCGACGACTATAGGGTCGTCCCCACGACCCCGGGACTAGATTGGCCCTCCACCGTCATGTCCGACGACTATCGGATCGTCCCCACGACCACGGGCCAAAGTTGGCCAATCGCCGACATGTCCGACGACTATAGGGTCGTCCCTATGACCCCGGGACTAGATTGGCCCGCTACCGTCATGTCCGACGACAATAGGGTCGTCCCCACGACCCCGGGTCTATGTTGGCCAGCCGCCGACATGTCCGACGACTAAACAGTCGTCCCCACGACCACGGGACAAAGTTGGCCAGCCGCCGTCATGTCCGACGACTATCGGATCGACCCCACGACCACGGACCAAAGTTGGCCAATCGCCGACATGTCCGACGACTATAGGGTCGTCCCTATGACCCCGGGACTAGATTGGCCCCCCACCGCCATGTCCGACGACAATAAGGTAGTCCCCACGACCCTGGGTCCAGGTCTGCCAGCCGCCGACATGTCCGACGAATATAGAGTCGTCCCCACGACACCGGGCCAAATTTGGCCAGCCGGCGACATGTCCGACGACTATAGGGTCGTCCCCACGACCCCGGGACTAGATTGGCACTAGACCGTCATGTCCGACGACTATCGGATCGTCCCCACGACCACGGGCCAAAGCTGGCCAGCCGCCGACATGTCCGACGACTATTGAGTCGTCCCCACGACCACGGGCCAAAGTTGGCCAGCCGCCGACATGTGCGACGACGATAGGGTCGTCCCCACGACCCCGGGACTAGATTGGCCCGCCACCGTCATGTCCGACGACAATAGGGTCGTCCCCACGACCCCGGGTCCAGGTTGGCCAGCCGCCGACATGGCCGACGAATGTAGAGTCGCCCCACGACACTGGGCCAAAGTTGGCCAGCCGGCGACATGTACGACGACTATAAGGTCGTCCCCACGACCCCGGGACTAGATTGGCCCGCCAACGTCATGTCCGACGTCTATAGGGTCGTCCTCACGACAACGGGCCTACGTTGGCCAGCCGCCGACATGTCCGACGACTATAGGGTCGATCCCACGACCACGGGCCAATATTGGACAATCGCCGACATGTCCGACGACTATAGGGTCGTACCTACGACCCCGGGACTAGATTGGCCCGCCACCGTCATGTCCGACGACAATAGGATCGTCCCCACGACCCTGGGTCTAGATTGGCCAGCCGCCGACATGTCCGACGACTAAACAGTCGTCCCCACGACCATGGGCCAAAGTTGGCCAGCCGCCGACATGTCCGACGGCTATTGGGTCGTCCCCACGACCCCGGGACTAGATTGTCCCTCCACCGTCATGTCCGACGACTATCGGATCGTCCCCACGACCACGGGCCAAAGTTGGCCAATCGCCGACATGTCCGACGACTATAGGGTCGTCCCTATGACCCCGGGACTAGATTGGCCCGCCACCGTCATTTCCGACGACAATAGGGTCGTCCCCACGACCCCGGGTCTAGGTTGGCCAGCCGCCGACATGTCCGACGACTAAACAGTCGTCCCCACGACCACGGGCCAAAGTTGGCCAGCCGCCGACATGTCCGGCGACTATTGAGTCGTCCCCACGACCACGGGCCAAAGTTGGCCAGCCGCCGACATGTCCGACGACAATAGGGTCGTCCCCACGACCCCGGGACTAGATTGGCCCGCCGCCGACTTGTCCGACGACTATAGGGTCATCCCTACGACCCCGGGACTAGATTGGCCCGCCACGGTCATGTCCGACGACAATAGGGTCGTCCCCACGACCCCGGGAATAGACTGGCCCGCCGCCGACATGTCCGACGACTATAGGGTCGTCCCCACGACCTCGGGACTAGGTTGGCCAGCCGCCGACATGTCCGACGACAAAAGAGTCGTCCCCAGGACCACGGGCCAAAGTTGGCCAGCCGCCGACATGTCCGACGACTATAGGGTCGTCCCCACGACCCCGGACTAGGTTGGCCAGCCGCCGACATGTCCGACGACTATAGGGTCGGCCCCACGATACCGGGCCAAAGTTGGCCGGCCGCGGAATTGTCCGGCGACTACACGGTCCTCCCCACGACCCCCGGACTAGGTTGGCCAACCGCCGACATATCCGACGACTATAGGGTCGTCCCCACGACCCTGGCCCTAAGTTGGCCCGCCGGCGACATGTCCGACGACTATAGGGTCGTCCCCACGACCCCAGTACTAGATTGGCCCGCCACCGTCATGTCCGACGCCTATAGGGTCTTCCCCACGACCACGGGCCAAAGTTGGCCAGCCGCCGACTTGTCCGACGACTATAGGGTCGTCCCCACGACCCCGGGACTAGATTGGCCCGCCACCGTCATGTCCGACGACTATAGGGTCGTCCCCACGACCCCAGGACTAGATTGGCCCGCCACCGTCATGTCCGACGACTATAGGGTCGTCCCCACGACCACAGGCCAAAGTTGGCCAGCCGGCGACATGTCCGACGACTACAGGGTCGTCCCCACGACCCGGGCCAGGATTGGCCCGCCACTGTCATGTCCGACGACTATAGGGTCATCCCCACGACCCCGGGACTAGGTTGGCTCGCCGCCGACTTGTCTGACGACTATTGGGTCGTCCCCACAACCCCGGGACTAGGTTGGCTCGCCGCCGTCATGTCCGACAACTATAGGGTCGTCCCAATAACCACGGGCCAAAGTTGGCCAGCCGCCGTCATATCCGACGACTCAAGGGTCGCCCCATGACCCCGGGTCTAGATTAGCCCGCCACCGTCATGTCCGACGACTATAGGGTCGTCCCCACGACCCCGGGACTAGATTGGCCCGCCACCGTCAAGTCCGACGACTATAGGGTCGTCCCCCCCGACCCCGGGACGAGATTGGCCCGCCACCGTCAAGTCCGACGACTATAGGGTCGTCCCCACCACCCCGGGAGTAGATTGGCCCGCCACCGTCAAGTCCGACGACTATAGGGTCGTCCCCCCGACCCCGGGACTAGATTGGCCCGCCACCGTCAAGTCCGACGACTATATGGTCGTCCCCACGACCCCGGGCCAAAGCTGGACAGCCGCCGACTTGTCCGACGACTATAGGGTCGTCCCCACGACCACGGGCCAATGTTGGCCAGCCGCTGACTTGTCCGACGACTATAGGGTCGTCCCCACGACCCCGGGACAATATTGGCCAGCTGCCGGCTTGACCGACGACTATAGGGTCGACCCCACGACCCCGGGACTAGATTGGCCCGCCACCGTCATGTCCGACGACTATAGGGTCGTCCCACGACCCCGGGCCAAAGTTGGCAAGCCGCCGAAATGTCCGACGACTGTAGGGTCGTCTCCACGACCCCGGGACTAGATTGGCCCGCCACCGTCAAGTCCGACGACTATAGGGTCGTCCCCACGACCCCGGGACTAGATTGGCCCGCCACCGTCATGTCCAACGACTATAGGGTCGTCCCCACAACCACGGGCCAAAGTTGGCCAGCCGCCGACATGTCCGACGACTATAGGGTCGTCCCCACGACCCCGGGCCAAAGTTGGCCAGCTGCCGACATGTCCGACGACTATAGGGTCGTCCCCACGACCCCGGGACTAGATTGGCCCGCCACCGTCAAGTCCGACGACTATAGGGTCGTCCCCACGACCTCGGGACTAGGTTGGCCAGCCGCCGACATGTCCGACCACTATTGGGTCGTCCCCACGACCACGGGCCAAAGTTGGCCAGCCGCCGACATGTCCGACGACTATAGGGTCGTCCCCACGACCCCGGGCCAAAGATGTCCAGCCGCCGTCTTGTCCGACGCCTATAGGGTCGTCCCCACGACCCCGGGACTAGATTGGCCCGCCACCGTCATGTCCAACGACTATAGGGTCGTCCCCACCACCACGGGCCAAAGTTGGCCAGCCGCCGACATGTCCGACGATTATTGGATCGTCCCCACGACCCCGGGCCAAAGTTGGCCAGCCGCCGACATGTCCGACGATTATTGGATCGTCCCCACGACCCCGGGCCAAAGTTGGCCAGCCGCCGACATGTCCAACGACTATAGGGTCGCCCCCACGACCCCGAGACTAGATTGGCCCGCTACCGTCATGTCCGACGACAATAGGGTCGTCCCCGCAACCACGGGCCAAAGTTGGCCAGCCGCCGACATGTCCGACGACTATAGGGTCGTCCCCACGACCCCGAGACTAGATTGGCCCGCCACCGTCATGTCCGACGACAATAGGGTCGGCCCCACGACTCCGGGTCCAGGTTGGCCAGCCGCCGACATTTCCGACGACTATAGAGTCGTCCCCACGACACCGGTCCAAAGTTGGCCAGCCGCCGACATGTCCGACGACTATAGGGTCGTCCCCACGACCCCGGGACTAGATTGGCCCGCCACCGTCATGTCCAACGACTATAGGGTCGTCCCCACAACCACGGGCCAAATTTGGCCAGCCGCCGACATGTCCGACGACTATAGGGTCGTCTCCACGACCCCGGGACTAGATTGGCCCGCTACCGTCAAGTCCGACGACTATAGGGGCGTCCCACGACCCCGGGCCAAAGTTGGCAAGCCGCCGAAATGTTCGACGACTGTAGGGTCGTCTCCACGACCCCGGGACTAGATTGGCCCGCCACCGTCAAGTCCGACGACTATAGGGTCGTCCCCACGACCTCGGGACTAGGTTGGCCAGCCGCCGACATGTCCGACCACTATTGGGTCGTCCCCACGACCACGGGCCAAAGTTGGCCAGCCGCCGACATGTCCGACGACTATAGGGTCGTCCCCACGACCCCGGGCCAAAGATGTCCAGCCGCCGTCTTGTCCGACGACTATAGGGTCGTCCCCACGACCCCGAGTCCAGGTTGGCCAGCCGCCGACATTTCCGACGACTATAGGGTCGTCCCCACGACCCCGGGCCAAAGTTGGCCAGCCGCCGACATGTCCGACGACTATAGGGTCGTCCCCACGACCCGGACTAGAGTGGCCCGCCACCGTCATGTCCGACGACTATATGGTCGTCCCCACGACCACGGGCCATTGTTGGCCAGCCGCCGACATGTCCGACGACTATAGGGTCGTCCCCACGACCCGGGACTAGACTGGCCCGCCACCGTCATGTCCGACGACTATAGGGTCGTCCCCACGACCCCGAGACTAGTTTGGCCCGCCACCGTCATGTCCGACGACAATAGGGTCGTCCCCACGACCCCGGGCCCGGTTGGCCAGCGGCCGACATTTCCGACGACTATAGAGTCGTCCCCACGACACCGGGCCAAAGTTGGACAGCCGCCGACATGTCCGACGACTATAGGGTCGTCCCCACGACCCCGGGCCAAAGATGTCCAGCCGCCGTCTTGTCCGACGACTATAGGGTCGTCCCCACGACCCCGAGTCCAGGTTGGCCAGCCGCCGACATTTCCGACGACTATAGAGTCGTCCCCCCGACCCCGGGCCAAAGTTGGCCAGACGCCGACATGTCCGACGACTATAGGGTCGTCCCCCGACCCCGGGCCAAAGATATCCAGCCGCCGTCTTGTCCGACGACTATAGGGTCGTCCCCACGACCCCGGGTCCAGGTTGGCCAGCCGCCGACATTTCCGACGACTATAGAGTCGTCCCCACGACCCCGGGCCAAAGTTGGCATGCCGCCGAAATGTCCGACGACTATAGGGTCGTCCCCACGACCCCGGGACTAGGTTGGCCAGCCGCCGACATATCCGACGACTATAGGGTCGTCCCCACGACCCCGGGCCAAAGTTGGCCAGCCGCCGACATGTCCGACCACTATTGGGTCGTCCCCACGACCACGGGCCAATGTTGGCCAGCCGCCGACATGTCCGACGACTATAGGGTCGTCCCCACGACCCCGGGCCTAAGATGTCCAGCCGCCGTCTTGTCCGACGCCTATAGGGTCGTCCCCACGACCCCGGGACTAGATTGGCCCGCCACCGTCATGTCCAACGACTATAGGGTCGTCCCCACCACCACGGGCCAAAGTTGGCCAGCCGCCGACATGTCCGACGATTATTGGATCGTCCCCACAACGCCGGGCCAAGGTTGGCCCGCCGCCGTCTTGTCCGACGACTATGGGGTCGTCCCCACGACCCCAGGACTAGATTGGCCCGCCACCGTCATGTCCGACGACAATAGGGTCGTCCCCACGACCACGGGCCAAAGTTGGCAAGCTGCCGACTTGTCCGACGACTATAGGGTCGTCCCCACGACCCCGGGACTAGGTAGACCCGCCGCCGACGTGTCCGACAACTATAGGGTCGTCCCCACGACCCCGGGACTAGATTGGCCCGCCACCGTCAAGTCCGACGACTCTAGGATCGTCTCCACGACCACGGGCCAAAGTTGGCCAGCCGCTGACATGTCCGTCGACTATAGGGTCGCCCCCACGACCCCGGGCCAATGTTGGCCAATCGCCGACATGTCCGACGACTATAGGGTCGTCCCTACGACCCCGGGGCTAGATTGGCCCGCCACCGTCATGTCCGACGACTATAGGGTCGTCCCCACGACCCCGGGACTAGGTTGACAAGGCGCCGAAATGTCCGACGACTATAGGGTCCTCCCCACGACCGCGAGCCAAGGATGTCCAGCCGCCGTCTTGTCCGACGACTATAGGGTCGTACCCACGACCCCGGGACTAGATTGGCCCGCCACCGTCATGTCCAACGACTATAGGGTCGTCCCCACGACCATGGGCCAAAGTTGGCCAGCCGCCGATATGTCCAACGAATATTGGGTCGTCCCCACGACCCCGGGACTAGATTGGCCCGCCACCGTCAAGTCCGACGACTATAGGGTCGTCCCCACGACCCCGGGCAAATTTGGCAAGCCGCCGACATATCCGACGACTATAGGGTCGTCCCCACAACCCCGGGACTAGATTGGCCCGCCACCGTCAAGTCCGACGACTATAGGATCGTCTCCACGACCACGGCCCAAAGTTGGCCAGCCGCCGACATGTCCAACGATTATTGGGTCGTCCGCACGACCACGGGCCAAAGTTAGCCAGCCGCCGACATGTCCGACGACTATAGGGTCGTCCCCACGACCCCGGGCCAAAGTTAGCAAGCCGCCGAAATGTCCGACGACTATAGGGTCGTCCCCACGACCGCGGGCCAAAGATGTCCAGCCGCCGTCTTATCCGACGACTATAGGGTCGTCCCTACGACCGCGGGACTAGGTTGGCTCGCCGCCGACTTGTCCGACGACTATAGGCTGGTCCCCACGACCCCGGGTCAAAGTTGGCCAGCCGCCGATATGTCCGACGACTATAGAGTCGTCCCCACGACCCCGGGAATATATTGGCCCGCCACCGTCTTGTCCGCCGACTATAGGGTCGTCCCCACGACCACGGGCCAAAGTTGGCCCGCCGCCGACTGGTCCGACGACTATAGGGTCGTCCCCACGACCACGGGCCAAAGTTGGCCCGCCGCCGACTGGTCCGACGACTATAGGGTCGTCCCCACGACCACGGGCCAAAGTTTGCCAGCCGCTGACTTGTCCGACGACTATAGGGTCATCCCCACGACCACGGGCCAAAGTTGGCAAGCCGCCGACTTTTCCGACGACTATAGGCGTCGTCCCCACGACCCCGGGGCTAGGATGGGCCGCCGCCGACATGTTCAACGACTATTGGGCCGTCCCCACGACCCCGGGCCAATGTTGGCCAGCCGCCGAAATGTCCGACGACTATAGAGTCGTCCCCACAACCCCGGGCCAAAGTTGGCAAGCTGCCGACTTGTCCGACGACTATAGGGTCGTCCCCACGACCCGGGGACTAGGTAGACCCGCCGCCGACGTGTCCGACAACTATAGGGTCGTCCCCACGACCCCGGGCCAAAGTTGGCAAGCCGCCGAAATGTCCGACGACTATAGGGTGGTCCCCACAACCCCGGGACTAGATTGGCCCGCCACCGTCAAGTCCGACGACTATAGGATCGTCTCCACGACCACGGGCCAAAGTTGGCCAGCCGCCGACATGTCCGACGACTATAGGGTGGTCCCCACAACCCCGGGACTAGATTGGCCCGCCACCGTCAAGTCCGACGACTATAGGGTCGTCCCCACGACCCCGGGCAAATTTGGCAAGCCGCCGACATATCCGACGACTATAGGGTCGTCCCCACAACCCCGGGACTAGATTGGCCCGCCACCGTCAAGTCCGACGACTATAGGATCGTCTCCACGACCACGGCCCAAAGTTGGCCAGCCGCCGACATGTCCAACGATTATTGGGTCGTCCGCACGACCACGGGCCAAAGTTAGCCAGCCGCCGACATGTCCGACGACTATAGGGTCGTCCCCACGACCCCGGGCCAAAGTTGGCAAGCCGCCGAAATGTCCGACGACTATAGGGTGGTCCCCACAACCCCGGGACTAGATTGGCCCGCCACCGTCAAGTCCGACGACTATAGGATCGTCTCCACGACCACGGGCCAAAGTTGGCCAGCCGCCGACATGTCCGTCGACTATAGGGTCGTCCCCACGACCCCGGGCCAATGTTGGCCAATCGCCGACATGTCCGACGACTATAGGGTCGTCCCTACGACCCCGGGACTAGATTGGCCCACCACCGTCATGTCCGACGACTATAGGGTCGTCCCCACGACCCCGGGTCTAGGTTGGCCAGCTGCCGACATGTCCGACGACTATAGGGTCGTCCCCACGACCCCGGGCCAAAGATGTCCAGCCGCCTTCTTGTCCGACGCCTATAGGGTCGTCCCCACGACCCCGGGACTAGATTGGCCCGCCACCGTCATGTCCAACGACTATAGGGTCGTCCCCACGACCATGGGCCAAAGTTGGCCAGCCGCCGATATGTCCAACGACTTTTGGGTCGTCCCCACGACCCCGGGATAAGATTGGCCCGCCACCGTCAAGTCCGACGACTATAGGGTCGTCCCCACGACCACGGGCAAATTTGGCAAGCCGCCGACATATCCGACGACTATAGGGTCGTCCCCAAAACCCCGGGACTAGATTGGCCCGCCACCGTCAAGTCCGACGACTATAGGATCGTCTCCACGACCACGGCCCAAAGTTGGCCAGCCGCCGACATGTCCAACGACTATTGGGTCGTCCCCACGACCACGGGCCAAAGTTAGCCAGCCGCCGACATGTCCGACGACTATAGGGTCGTCCCCACGACCCCGGGCGGAAGTTGGCAAGCCGCCGAAATGTCCGACGACTGTAGGGTCGTCCGCACGACCCCGGGACTAGATTGGCCCGCCAGCGACAAGTCCGACGACTATAGGGTCGTCCCCACGACCTCGGGACTAGGTTGGCCAGCCGCCGACATGTCCGACGACTATAGGGTCGTCCCCACGACCCCGGGCCAATGTTGGCCAATCGCCGACATGTCCGACGACTATAGGGTCGTCCCTACGACCCCGGGACTAGATTGGCCCGCCACCGTCATGTCCGACGATTATAGGGTCGTCCCCACGACCTCGGAACTAGGTTGACAAGCCGCCAACATGTCCGACGACTATAGGGTCGTCCCCACGACCCCGGGCCAAAGTCGGCATGCCGCCGCAATGTCCGACGACTATAGGGTCGTCCCGACGACCCCGGGCCAATGTTGGCCAATCGCCAACATGTCCGACGATTATAGGGTCGTCCCTACGACCCCGGGACTAGATTGGTCCGCCACCGTCATGTCCGACGACTATAGGGTCGTCCCCACGACCGCGGGCCAAAGTTGGCAAGCCGCCGAAATGTCCGACGACTGTAGGGTCGTCCCCACGACCCCGGGACTAGATTGGCCCGCCACCGTGAAGTCCGACGACTATAGGGTCGTCCCCACGACCTCGGGACTAGGTTGGCCAGCCGCCGACATGTCCGACGACTATAGGGTCGTCCCCACGACCCCGGGCCAATGTTGACCAATCGCCGACATGTCCGACGACTATAGGGTCGTCTCTACGACCCCGGGACTAGGTTGGCCCGCCACCGTCATGTCCGACGACTATAGGGTCGTCCCCACGACCTCGGGACTAGGTTCGCCTGCCGCCGACATATCCGACGACTATAGGGTCGTCCTCATGACCACGGGCCAAGGTTGGACAGCCGCCGACATATCCGACGACTATAGGGTCGTCCCCGCGACCCCGGGCCAATGTTGGCCAATCGCCGACATGTCCGACGACTACAGGGTCGTCCCTACGACCCCGGGACTAGATAGGCCCGCCACCGTCATGTCCGACGACTATCGGATCGTCCCCACGACCACGGGCCAAAGTTGGCCAGCCGCCGACATGTCCGACGACTATAGGGTCGTCCCCACGACCGCGGGCCAAAGATGTCCAGCCGCCGTCTTGTCCGACGACTATAGGGTCGTCCCCACGACCCCGGGACTAGATTGGCCCGCCACCGTCATGTCCAACGATTATAGGGTCGTCCCCACGACCATGGGCCAAAGTTGGCCAGCCGCCGATATGTCCAACGACTTTTGGGTCGTCCCCTCGACCCCGGGACTAGATTGGCCCGCCATCATCAAGTCCGACGACTATAGGGTCGTCCCCACGAACCCGGGCAAATTTGGCAAGCCGCCGACATATCCGACGACTATAGGGTCGTCCCCACAACCCCGGGACTAGATTGGCCCGCCACCCTCAAGTCCGACGACTATAGGATCGTCTCCACGACCCCGGGCCAAAGTTGGCAAGCCGCCGAAATGTCCGACGACTATAGGGTCGTCCCCACGACCGCGGGCCAAAGATGTCCTGCCGCCGTCTTGTCCGACGACTATAGGGTCGTCCCCACGACCCCGGGACTAGATTGGCCCGCCACCGTCAAGTCCGACGACTATAGGGTCGTCCCCACGACCTCGGGACTAGGTTGGCCAGCCGCCGACATGTCCGACGACTATAGGGTCGTCCCCACGACCCCGGGCCAATGTTGGCATGCCGCCGAAATGTCCGACGCCTATAGGGTCGTCCCCACGACCCCGGCCCAAAGTTGGCAAGCCGCCGAAATGTCCGACGACTATAGGGTCGTCCCCACGACCGCGGGCCAAAGATGTCCAGCCGCCGTCTTGTCCGAAGACTATAGGGTCGTCCCCACGACCCCGGGACTAGATTGGCCCGCCACCGTCATGTCCGACGACTATAGGGTCGTCCCCACGACCCCGGGACAAGGTTGGCCCAACGCCGACTTGTCCGACGACTATAGGGTCGTACCCACGACCCCGGGAGTAGGCTGACAAGCCGCCAACATGTCCGACGACTATAGGGTCGTCCCGACGACCCCGGGCCAATGTTGGCCAATCGCCAACATGTCCGACGACTATAGGGTCGTCCCTACGACCCCGGGACTAGATTGGTCCGCCACCGTCATGTCCGACGACTATAGGGTCGTCCCCACGACCGCGGGCCAAAGTTGGCAAGCCGCCGAAATGTCCGACGACTATAGGGTCGTCCCCACAACCCCGGGACTAGATTGGCCCGCCACCGTCAAGTCCGACGACTATAGGATCGTCTCCACGACCACGGGCCAAAGTTGGCCAGCCGCCGACATGTCCGACGACTATAGGGTCGTCCCCACGACCCCGGGCCAAAGTTGGCAAGCCGCCGAAATGTCCGACGACTATAGGGTCGTCCCCACAACCCCGGGACTAGATTGGCCCGCCACCGTCATGTCCGACGACTATAGGGTCGTCCCCACGACCCCGGGACTAGATTGGCCCGCCACCGTGAAGTCCGACGACTATAGGGTCGTCCCCACGACCTCGGGACTAGGTTGGCCAGCCGCCGACATGTCCGACGACTATAGGGTCGTCCCCACGACCCCGGGCCAAAGTCGGCATGCCGCCGCAATGTCCGACGACTATAGGGTCGTCCCGACGACCCCGGGCCAATGTTGGCCAATCGCCAACATGTCCGACGACTATAGGGTCGTCCCTACGACCCCGGGACTAGATTGGTCCGCCACCGTCATGTCCGACGACTATAGGGTCGTCCCCACGACCGCGGGCCAAAGTTGGCAAGCCGCCGAAATGTCCGACGACTGTAGGGTCGTCCCCACGACCCCGGGACTAGATTGGCCCGCCACCGTGAAGTCCGACGACTATAGGGTCGTCCCCACGACCTCGGGACTAGGTTGGCCAGCCGCCGACATGTCCGACGACTATAGGGTCGTCCCCACGACCCCGGGCCAATGTTGACCAATCGCCGACATGTCCGACGACTATAGGGTCGTCCCTACGACCCCGGGACTAGGTTGGCCCGCCACCGTCATGTCCGACGACTATAGGGTCGTCCCCACGACCTCGGGCCAAGGTTGGACAGCCGCCGACATATCCGACGACTATAGGGTCGTCCTCATGACCACGGGCCAAGGTTGGACAGCCGCCGACATATCCGACGACTATAGGGTCGTCCCCGCGACCCCGGGCCAATGTTGGCCAATCGCCGACATGTCCGACGACTACAGGGTCGTCCCTACGACCCCGGGACTAGATAGGCCCGCCACCGTCATGTCCGACGACTATCGGATCGTCCCCACGACCACGGGCCAAAGTTGGCCAGCCGCCGACATGTCCGACGACTATTGGGTCGTCCCCACGACCCCGGGCCAAAGTTGGCCAGCCGCCGTCTTGTCCGACGACTATGGGGTCGTCCCCACGACCCCAGGACTAGATTGGCCCGCCACCGTCATGTCCGACGACAATAGGGTCGTCCCCACGACCACGGGCCAAAGTTGGCAAGCTGCCGACTTGTCCGACGACTATAGGGTCGTCCCCACGACCCCGGGACTAGGTAGACCCGCCGCCGACGTGTCCGACAACTATAGGGTCGTCCCCACGACCCCGTGCCAAAGTTGGCAAGCCGCCGAAATGTCCGACGACTATAGGGTCGTCCCCACAACCCCGGGACTAGATTGGCCCGCCACCGTCAAGTCCGACGACTATAGGATCGTCTCCACGACCACGGGCCAAAGTTGGCCAGCCGCTGACATGTCCGTCGACTATAGGGTCGTCCCCACGTCCCCGGGCCAATTTTGGCCAATCGCCGACATGTCCGACGACTATAGGGTCGTCCCTACGACCCCGGGGCTAGATTGGCCCGCCACCGTCATGTCCGACGACTATAGGGTCGTCCCCACGACCCCGGGACTAGGTTGACAAGGCGCCGAAATGTCCGACGACTATAGGGTCCTCCCCACGACCGCGAGCCAAGGATGTCCAGCCGCCGTCTTGTCCGACGACTATAGGGTCGTACCCACGACCCCGGGACTAGATTGGCCCGCCACCGTCATGTCCAACGACTATAGGGTCGTCCCCACGACCATGGGCCAAAGTTGGCCAGCCGCCGATATGTCCAACGACTATTGGGTCGTCCCCACGACCCCGGGACTAGATTGGCCCGCCACCGTCAAGTCCGACGACTATAGGGTCGTCCCCACGACCCCGGGCAAATTTGGCAAGCCGCCGACATATCCGACGACTATAGGGTCGTCCCCACAACCCCGGGACTAGATTGGCCCGCCACCGTGAAGTCCGACGACTATAGGATCGTCTCCACGACCACGGCCCAAAGTTGGCCAGCCGCCGACATGTCCAACGACTATTGGGTCGTCCCCACGACCACGGGCCAAAGTTAGCCAGCCGCCGACATGTCCGACGACTATAGGGTCGTCCCCACGACCACGGGCCAAAGTTGGCCAGCCGCCGACATGTCCGACGACTATAGGGTCGTCCCCACGACCCGGGACTAGACTGGCCCGCCACCGTCATGTCCGACGACTATAGGGTCGTCCCCACGACCCCCGGACTAGGTTGGCCGGCCGCCGACTTGTCCCACCACTATAGGGTCGTCCCCACGACCCCGGGACTAGATTGGCCCGCCACCGTTATGTCCGACGACTATAGGGTCGTCCCCACGACCACGGGCCAAAGTTGGCCAGCCGGCGACATGTCCGACGACTATAGGGTCATCCCCACGACCCCGGGACTAGGTTGGCCCGCCGGCGACTTGTCCGACGACTATAGGGTCGTCCCCACGACCCCCGGACTAGGTTGGCCGGCCGCCGACTTGTCCGACGACTATAGGGTCGTCCCCACGACCCCCCGAATAGGTGGGCTCGCCGCCGACATATCCGACGACTATAGGGTCGTCCCCACAACCCCGGGACTAGATTGGCCCGCCACCGTCAAGTCCGACGACTATAGGATCGTCTCCACGACCACGGCCCAAAGTTGGCCAGCCGCTGACATGTCCAACGACTATTGGGTCGTCCCCACGACCACGGGCCAAAGTTAGCCAGCCGCCGACATGTCCGACGACTATAGGGTCGTCCCCACGACCCCGGGCCAAAGTTAGCAAGCCGCCGAAATGTCCGACGACTATAGGGTCGTCCCCACGACCACAGGCCAAAGTTGGCTAGCCGCCGACATGTCCGACGACTATAGGGTCGTCCCTACGACCCCGGGACTAGATTGGCCCGCCGCCGACTTGTCCGACGACTATAGGGTCGTCCCCACGTACCCCCGGACTAGGTTGGCTCGCCGTCGACATGTCTGACGACTATTGGGTCGTCCCCACGACCACAGGCCAAAGTTGGCTAGCCGCCGACATGTCCGACGACTATAGGGTCGTCCCTACGACCCCGGGACTAGATTGGCCCGCCACCGTCATGTCCGACGACTATAGGGTCGTCCCCACGACCCCGGGACAAGGTTGGCCCGCCGCCGACTTGTCCGACGACTATAGGGTCGTACCCACGACCCCGGGACTAGGCTGACAAGCCGCCAACATGTCCGACGACTATAGGGTCGTCCCTACGACCCCGGCACTAGATTGGCCGGCCACCGTCATGTCCAACGACTATAGGGTCGTCCCCACGACCCCGGGACTAGGTTGACAAGACGCCAACATATCCGACGACTATACGGTCGTCCCCACGACCTCGGGACTAGGTCGGCCAGCCGCCGACATGTCCGACGACTATAGGGTCGTCCCCACGACCCGGGGCCAAAGTTGGCAAGCCGCCGAAATGTCCGACGACTATAGGGTCGTCCCCACGACCGCGAGCCAAGGATGTCCAGCCGCCGACATGTCCGACGACTATAGTGTCGTCCCCACGGCCCCGGGCCAATAATGGCCAATCGCCGACATGTCCGACGACTATAGGGTCGTACCTACGACCCCGGGACTTGATTGGCCCGGCACCGTCATGTCCAACGACTATCGGATCGTCCCTACGACCACGGGCCAAAGTTGGCCAGCCGCCGACAGGTCCGACGACTATTTGGTCGTCCCCACGACCCCGGGACTAGGTTGGCCAGCCGCCGACATGTCCGACGACTATAGGGTCGTCCCCACGACCCCGGGCCAAAGTTGGCAAGCCGCCGAAATGTCCAACGACTATAGGGTCGTCCCCACAACCCCGGGACTAGATTGGCCCGCCACCGTCAAGTCCGACGACTATAGGATCGTCTCCACGACCACGGGCCAAAGTTGGCCAGCCGCCGACATGTCCGTCGACTATAGGGTCGTCCCCACGACCCCGGGCGAATGTTGGCCAATCGCCGAAATGTCTGACGACTATAGGGTCGTCCCTACGACCCCGGGACTAGATTGGCACGCCACCGTCATGTCCAACGACTATAGGGTCGTCCCCACGACCATGGGCCAAAGTTGGCCAGCCGCCGTAATGTCCAACGACTATTGGGTCGTCCCCACGACCCCGGGACTAGATTGGCCCGCCACCGTCAAGTCCGACGACTATAGGGTCGTCCCCACGACCCCGGGCAAATTTGGCAAGCCGCCGACATATCCGACGACTATAGGGTCGTCCCCACAACCCCGGGACTTGATTGGCAAGCCACCGTCAAGTCCGACGACTATAGGATCGTCTCCACGACCACGGCCCAAAGTTGGCCAGCCGCCGACATGTCCGACAACTATAGGGTCGTCCCCACGACCCCGTGCCAAAGTTGGCAAGCCGCCGAAATGTCCGACGACTATAGGGTCGTCCCCACAACCCCGGGACTAGATTGGCCCGCCACCGTCAAGTCCGACGACTATAGGATCGTCTCCACGACCACGGGCCAAAGTTGGCCAGCCGCTGACATGTCCGTCGACTATAGGGTCGTCCCCACGACCCCGGGCCAATGTTGGCCAATCGCCGACATGTCCGACGACTATAGGGTCGTCCCTACGACCCCGGGGCTAGATTGGCCCGCCACCGTCATGTCCGCCGACTATAGGGTCGTCCCCACGACCCCGGGACTAGGTTGACAAGGCGCCGAAATGTCCGACGATTATAGGGTCCTCCCCACGACCGCGAGCCAAGGATGTCCAGCCGCCGTCTTGTCCGACGACTATAGGGTCGTACCCACGACCCCGGGACTAGATTGGCCCGCCACCGTCATGTCCAACGACTATAGGGTCGTCCCCACGACCATGGGCCAAAGTTGGTCAGCCGCCGATATGTCCAACGAATATTGGGTCGTCCCCACGACCCCGGGACTAGATTGGCCCGCCACCGTCAAGTCCGACGACTATAGGGTCGTCCCCACGACCCCGGGCAAATTTGGCAAGCCGCCGACATATCCGACGACTATAGGGTCGTCCCCACAACCCCGGGACTAGATTGGCCCGCCACCGTCATGTCCGACGATTATCGGTTCGTCCGCACGACCACGGGCCAAAGTTGGCCAGCCGGCGACATGTCCGACGACTATTGGGTCGTCCCCACGACCACGGGCAAAAGATGGCCAGCCGCCGACATGTCCGACGACTATAGGGTCGTACCACGACCCCGGTACTAGATTGGCCCGCCACCGTCATGTCCGACGACAATAGGGTCGTCCCCACGACCCCGGGACTAGATTGGCCGGCCACCGTCATGTCCGACGACTATAGGGTCGTCCCCACGACCACAGGCCAAAGTTGGCCAGCCGCCGACATGTCCGACGACTATAGGGTCGTCCCCACGACCCCGAGAATAGATTGGCCCGCCGCCGTCATGTCCGACGACTATAGGGTCGTCCCCACGACCACGGGCCAAAGATGGCCAGCCGCCGTGTTGTCCGACGACTATAGGGTCGTCCCCACGACCACGGGCCAATGTTGGCCAGCCGCCGACATGTCCGGCGACTATAGGGTCGTCCCCACGACCCCGGGACAAGGATGGCCTGCAGCCGACATGTCCGACGACTATAGAGTCGTCCCCAAGACACCGGGCCAAAGTTGGTCAGCCGCCGACATGTCCGACGACTATAGGGTCGTCCCCACAGCCCCGGGCCAAAGTTGGCCAGCCGCCGACATGTCCGACGACTATAGGGTCGTCCCCACGACCCCGGGACTAGATTGGCCCGCCACCGTCATGTCCGACTGTTGTGAAACAACCACCGAATAGCACCGAGCCAGCAAGATGTGCATCAATGCTAAGGAATCCGCAAACGACGCAACGGTCAACGAACGTTGCGCAGCCACGGGTCATCGGACGGCGACCATTAGGCCCCCGCCTATATAATCACCGCCCAAAACGGGGCGCGCGCTCTTTTTTCGAACCGATTAGCGATCACTACCGTGATCGCCGCGCCAGTGTCAGTTCAGGCTCAATAAATCCTTTATTCACTCTACGGTGAGTCCCAACTCTTAAACCGGCCAAGGATCCACTACCTTCGGTTCAAACCCGAATCCCCGTTCCCGGCACCTACACCCGAATTATCGGAGCCCGGAGGACGACCCTTCCGAGGACAGCCCACGGCAACCGACGAGATTCTCAGAGAGAATCTCAGCCCCGGCAACCTCGCAACAAAATTGGTGGCAGCGGTGGGATGCAGCCAACGTAGAGGAACAGGTGAGCCGACCGACTGGAGCAACGCAGATCTACCACGGCCAATACCGACTTACCAGGAAGGCCGTAGATCAACTAACAGTGCTGTCAACGGCCAAGAGAGGACGCCAATGACCTCTTAACGACAACTACGATGCATCCGATACTACTCGTATTGTAAGTGCGAAATTTAATACCTAAGCCGAGCATCACGTCGAATAATTTTTTTCCATGCGCCGAGCGATATCTTTAGGAGCTAACCTCGAGCGATATCTAGACGTAACAGAAAGACGCGAAATCGTAGTACCGGACCTAAGTTACATAGGCTCCCCGCGCAGGAGACGAAGCGTACCCGGGAACGCACCCAGCGACGAAGAGTACGCAGCGGCGGTCGATGCGATCATCGATCTCAACGAGAGCGCGGTAGCCGGTCCGAATCAGCCACTAGGGCACGATAGTTCGATAGCTGAGATCCTACAAAGGTCACTAGATACCGACGGACACATAGTTTGGGAACGACTTTTCCCTTTCAAGGAATTAGATCCGAGTTTACTTCCCCCCATAGTGACAGACACTTTTGACGAGACCTGCACAGAAACAAGCGGGTTTGCGTACACCTCATACGATAGCGAAGTATTCAGGTTGTCCGATAGACCAGTAAGCAACATGCAGAGATCACCAGTAGAGCGACCGTCGGGAGGACCCTCGGGAGAAGGCATAACCGGAATAGAGACCTCGAGAGTGGAAACTAATACGGGAAATGCGAGTTCCGAAGCTAGGATCGCGGCAATAGAGCAAACTGTAGGTAGAATGCCCGCGATCGAACACACATTACAACTACTGCAGGAATCTATACAAAAACTGATTGACGTACCGAGAACCGACGCTACGAGACAAAGACGGAGAACAGAAGACGAAATACGGGTTATGCCCGGAGAAGTAGAAGAAGAAATCGATAGGCTGCGATTAGCGCTGGAAACACCTCCGCCAGGAGAAGGCCCAGGGGACAGAACCGCGGGGACATACGGACGTTCCAGGACCTGGAAGACGTGTTAACCTCAAATTACAAACCAGCGCGTACGTCCGCCGTCGTATTAATGGAACTTTTGAAATGCACCCAAGGAACGCATGAAGATGCCCATTCCTACGGTAGCCGATTAGCCAAATTACTTAACGAACTAATTGAAATAGGGCTAGACGAAAAGGATACGCCAGTAGAAAAAACAGCGGCAATTAAAATATTTAAGAGGCTAGCGCACACACTTTTCCAAGAAGGCCTTCGCGACGACCTGAAAATTCTGGTCAAATCACGACGGTCAGCCGATTTACAAGAAGCGATATCATTAGCGATAGAAGAAGAGCGCTCGACGAAGAAACGATTCACAGCGGCAGCGACTAACCGCGGCGCGAATTCCGCGAGCAGTGGAGCCTCGCGATACTGTTATACATGCAAGAGATCGGGGCACCTAACTAAAGAATGTTGGAAAAATAATCAAGGTAACGGAGATGGTTCGTACAAGACCTATCCAGAAACCAGAAATAGAAAAAGAATAAACGAAGTCGCGCGATACCCGCCGCGAGGGACACCTGAGACGCAAGGTGGACAACGCCCGCCATACTCTAGTGACAGGGCACGTGAACAAGGACGGAGACCGTACAATGCTAACGCAGCATATCCGCAATCGAGAGGCCCGAACCTCTCTTTCCGCTCTAACGAGCAACGCGATAACCGTGAAGAAAACCGGAAACCTAAGCGAATAGCGAAAATACGGACACGAACGGACGGAACACCCGATTACGTCGCAGACGAAATTCAGGTGGATATTAAGGAAACAAAGGTTAATGCCGTCAGGATGTTGGTAGATTCAGGAGCCGAAGTGTCGGTAATAACCAAACCATGCGTCCGCGACGACGTAGAGATAAAGGAAAGCGAACTGCAATTAGTAGCCCTGTCCGGAGACCCAATAAACACGTTGGGAAAGGTAGAAGCCACCTTCCCACTTGGGGACCAAGAGATTAAACATCCGTTATACGTAGTCAAAGAAAAGACGCTAAGGGACTCCCAAGGGATAATGGGGGTAGATTCCCTCAAACACCACAAGGCAGGAATCGACTATAAAACTCGAACCCTCTCGATAGGAGGTCAGCCCTGGACGAACCTCCAGGCCCAAAATAAAATTACAGTTCCCCCGCGCGCACAAACAATAGTGGAAATCGACGTAGACGGAGAAAAGGAAGGAATAGTAGAAAAACGAGAATTAGAAGAAGGAATATTCCTGGGCGAGTGCTTAATAAAACCGGCCCACGGAAAGGGAATAGCTTGCATAATCAACCTAACAAACGATCCGCGCACGTTGACACGGCCACACATAGAATTAACCGAGGTGCCGGACAACGTGACAACGAAGGTGCATTCCGCTGTCGCGGCATTCCGCGCCACAGTGGGCAAGGAATCGCTGACGACTCGCGTGAACAGAGTTTTAGAAATGATGAAATTAAGCCACTTAAACGGCGAAGAAAAAAGTAGTATGGAAGAAATTGGTCGAGAATTTTGCGATATTTTCCATTTAGCAGGAGATCGTTTGACGACCACTAACGCGACCACGCATCGAATACCCATCAAGGAGGGACAGATGCCCTGCAATGTCAAACCATACAGGTTGCCAGAAACGCATAAGCGTGAAGTGCAAACACAAGTTAACCAAATGCTAGGGGACGAGGTCATCCAATTCAGCGCCAGCCCGTACAACGCGCCAATGTTGGTCGTACCGAAAAAACCAGATGCAGAAGGAAACGTGAAAAAGCGCGTAGTTTTAGATTTCAGAAAACTAAACGAAATCACAATAGGCGATTCATACCCACTGCCAAATATCACCGAGATACTTGACCAGTTAGGGAAAGCGCAATATTTCACCACGCTAGATCTCGCGTCGGGGTATCACCAGATACCCATGGACGACAGAGACAAACACAAAACAGCATTCTCAACCCCTCAAGGACATTACGAGTTCAATCGAATGCCCTTTGGACTAAAAAACGCACCGGCAACGTTCCAAAGGTTGATGAACACCGTACTCATGGGACTACAAGGACTAGACTGTTTCGTCTACCTGGATGACATAGTGATACACGGGGCGACCTTAAAGGAACATAATGCACGATTGCGAAGGGTGATGAGAAAACTACGAGAGTACAACCTGAAACTGCAACCGGAAAAATGCTCGTTCCTATGTAAGGAAGTAGGATTTTTGGGACACATAATAACGCCCGAAGGCATAAAGCCGGATCCGGAGAAAACAAGGGCGGTGGAACAGTACCCCGTACCTACGAAATTAAAAGAATTACAATCCTTTTTAGGCTTGGCAGGATACTACCGAAGATTTATTCCACAATATTCAAAAATAGCGAAACCCTTATCAAACCTAACAAGCGACAAAACGGAATTTGTTTGGTCAACCGAACAGCAATACGCTTTCGAGACGCTGAAGAACTGCTTAATTACAGCACCAGTATTAGCATACCCAGATTTTTCAAAAGAATTCATAATCACAACCGACGCATCGGACGTAGCGGTAGGCGCAATACTGTCACAAGGAAAGATAGGAGAAGACAGACCGATAGCATACGCAAGTAGGGTATTAAATAAAGCAGAAAGGAATTATAACACAACAGAAAAGGTATTACTCGCGATCGTCTGGGCAACAAAACAATTTCGACCATATGTGTACGGAACACACTTCAAGGTGGTAACAGATCACAAAGCATTAGTATGGCTATTCAAGGTACAAGACCCCGGATCAAGGTTGACTCGCTGGCGAATACAGCTAGCGGAGCACGACTACGAGATAATACATAAGGCCGGAAAAGCCAACACAAATGCAGACGCGCTGAGTAGAAACGTGAATGTAATCCAGAACCAACAAGAAGAAAACGGGGAAAACGCAAAACAAGAAACAAGCGTAATGGAAGTAGAATCCGAAAAGGACAGACAACAAATACTGTATGAGTACCATCTAGCACCCCTAGGCGGACATCAAGGAATTCAGCGCACAGCGCAAAGAATAAAACAAAAATATAGATGGACAGGAATGGATAAAGACATAGAGGAGTACATCCAAAAATGCGCATGGTGCCAAAAGAATAAAGCCAGCAGAAGAACCAATGGTGATATCCGACACGCCTACGAGACCATTCGAAAAGGGCGCACTGGATATTGTAGGACCACTCACAGTGACGGAGCTAGGAAATAGATACATCCTAACATTCCAGGATCACCTCACGAAATTTAGTAAAGCAATACCCATCCCTGACCAAGAAGCAAGAACGATAGCAAAAGCGTTCGTAACAAAGATAATTTGCGAGGACGGAATACCGGACAAAATACTAACCGATCAGGGAGCAAATTTTGTCGGAGAAATATTCAAAGATACCTGTAAGCTATTAAAAATCACGAAAATACAGACAACAGCGTATCACCCTGAATCGAACGGAGCTCTCGAAAGGTCTCACAGGACGCTGGTAGAATATTTGAGACACTACATAGACAGAGACCATTCTGATTGGGACAAATGGTTACCCTACGCAATGTTTACTTACAATACAACCCCACATACAGCGACTGGCTACACCCCCCACGAATTGGTCTACGGTCAGAAAGCGGAATTACCGACCGCACTAAAAATCACGCCTAATCCTACCTATAACTACGACGATTACGCGCAAGAGGCCAGAGAACGGCTAAGGACATCGAATGAAGTAGCGCGAGCAAAGCTATTAGACGCGAAACAACGCTCAAAAACTACGTACGACAAAAAGACGACGAAGGATGCATAGACCCAAGCGTATTATCAAACGCGGAGATAGCAAAATTACTACAGACAGCGGTATCGCGGTTACCAGACGGTTTCGCATTCCCCATAGCACCTACGTTAGAGAACGCGCACTTAATCGAGCGTTTAGCATCAGTCGTAGCGTACTATGAAAGACAAACACTCGTTACTATAATCAAAATACCACTCATATCCTCCCAGACATACAGTGTAATAGAAGCAACACCGGTCCCAATACATGTACGCGATAATATATATGCATTGTTAGTCACACATTCGCCCATCATGATACTCGACGCAGACGACGACCAATACATAATCGCGAGCGAACAAGAATTGCAAAAATGTAAAAAATTAGTATCTCAATATTACTGCGAACCGCCGATGGTCGTACATAAACTAACGGAAACACGCGAGTGCGAGGTTAATTTATGGTTACAACCAACGGAAAAATTCCCCGAAAACTGCGAAGTAAAGTATTTAACAGCGAACAATAGCTTATGGATCGCCACGGCACAACCAGCGACATGGATCTACGCGACCCATGAACCAGAAACAATTACAATCCAATGTACAAATAGCAAAACATTCAAAACAACGCTCACACATTCGGGAACTATCACACTAAAAGACAATTGTAAAGTAACCGGTAAAGAGGTACTATTGCGAAACCAAAAAACATTATATGAACAAAACCTTATAATAAAAACATCACCCCTCTACAACATAACCGCAGACCCAAATATAGCAGGATTGGTTAACAGTACACGAACAAAACCCCTCACACATGTCGAACTCCATAGAATAATAAAAGACCCGTCGGAATTTTCACATTTGTACCGACAACTTAACGAAATCAAGAACGAACTACCTGCGGAAACAAAACATGTAAGCATACCAATATGGCACATATTGTACCCGAGTGCCACAACAATATTAATTGTAATAGTAATAGTACTGGCAGTAATAATATACTTCGTAAACTATCGGAAAAAACCAACGAAACGCGAGGCCCAAGCCATATATACCGTACCAGAACCGAAAGTGACACGATCAGAACTTAATGTACAACTAAATTAAAATAAGAAACGAATGTATAAAACATTATAATCGGGAAAACCTATGTAACGAACTGACGCTGAGCCATAGAAATAGGACAAAATTATCCCGATACAGCCACCCTTCTTTCAAGGGGGGGAGGATGTTGTGAAACAACCACCGAATAGCACCGAGCCAGCACGATGTGCATCAATGCTAAGGAATCCGCAAACGACGCAACGGTCAACGAACGTTGCGCAGCCACGGGTCATCGGACGGCGACCATTAGGCCCCCGCCACGACCCAAACCAACCATATATAATCACCGCCCAAAACGGGGCGCGCGCTCTTTTTTCGAATCGATTAGCGATCACTACCGTGATCGCCGCGCCAGTGTCAGTTCAGGCTCAATAAATCCTTTATTCACTCTACGGTGAGTACCAACTCTTAAACCGGCCAAGGATCCACTACCTTCGGTTCAAACCCGAATCCCCGTTCCCGGCACCTACACCCGAATTATCGGAGCCCGGAGGACGACCCTTCCGAGGACAGCCCACGGCAACCGACGAGATTCTCAGAGAGAATCTCAGCCCCGGCAACCTCGCAACACGACGACAATAGGGTCGTCCCCACGACCACGGGTCTAGGTTGGCCAGCCACCGTCATGTCCGACGACAATACGGTCGTCCCCACGACCCCGGGACTAGATTGGCCCGCCACCGTCATGTCCGGCGACTATCGGATCGTCCCCACGACTACGGGCCAATGTTGGCCAGCCGCCGACATGTCCGGCGACTATTGGGTCGTCCCCACGACCACGGGTCAAAGTTGGCCAGCCGCCGACATGTCCGACGACTATAGGGACGTCCCCACGACCCTGGGACTAGATTGGCCCGCCACCGTCATGTCCGACGACTATAGGATCGTCCCCACGACCGCGGGCCAAAGATGTCCAACCGCCGTGTTGTCCGACGACTATAGGGTCGTCCCCACGACCCCGGGACTAGATTGCCCCGCCACCGTCATGTCCGACGACTATACGGTCGTCCCCACGACCCCGGGACAAGGTTGGCACGCCGCCGACTTGTCCGACAACTATAGGGTCGTTCCCACGACTCCGGGACTAGGTTGACAAGCCGCCAACATGTCCGACGACTCTAGGGTCGTCCCCACCACCCCGGGCCAAAGTTGGCCAGCCGCCGATTTGTCCGAGGACAATAGGGTCGTCCCCACGACCACGGGCCAAAGTTGGCCAGCCTTCGACTTGTCCGACGACTATAGGGTCGTCCCACAACCCCGGGACTAGATTGGCCCGACACCGTCAAGTCCGACGACTATAGGGTCGTCCCCACCACCCAGGGACTAGGCTGAGCTGCCGCCGACATGTCCGACGACTATAGGGTCGTCCCCACGACCCTGGGACTAGATTGGCCCGCCACCGTCATGTCCGACAACTATAGGGTCGTCCCTACGACCCCGGGACTAGATTGGCCCGCCACCGTCATGTCCGACGACTATAGGGTCGTCCCCACGACCCCGGGTCTAGGTTGGCCAGCCGCCGACTTGTCCGACGACTATAGGGTCGACCCCACGACCCCGGGACTAGGTTGACTCGCCGCCGCCTTGTCCGACGATTATAGCGTCGCCCCGACGACCACGGGCCGAAGTTGGCCAGCCGCCGATAAGTCCGACGACTATAGGGTCGTCCCCACAACCCCGGGACTAGATTGGCCCGACACCGTCAAGTCCGACGACTATAGGGTCGTCCCCACGATCCCGGGACTAGGCTGAGCTGCCGCCGACATGTCCGACGACTATAGGGTCGTCCCCACGACCCTGGGAATAGATTGGCCCGCCACCGTCATGTCCGACGACTATAGCGTCGTCCCCACGACCCCGGGACTAGATTGGCCCGCCACCGTCATGTCCGACGACTATAGGGTCGTCCCCACGACCCCGGGCCAAAGTTGGCAAGCCGCCGAAATGTCCGACTGTAGGGCCGTCCCCACGACCCCGGGAGTAGATTAGCCCGCCACCGTCAAGTCCGACGACTATAGGGTCGTCCCCACGACCTCGGGACTAGGTTGGCCAGCCGCCGACATGTCCGACCACTATTGGGTCGTCCCCACGACCAGGGGCCAAAGTTGGCCAGCCGCCGACATGTCCGACGACTATAGGGTCGTCCCCACGACCCCGGGCCAATGTTGGCCAATCGCCGACATGTCCAACGACTATAGGGTCGTCCCTACGACCCCGGGACTAGATTAGCCCGCCACCGTCATGTCCAACAACTATAGGGTCGTCCCCACGACCTCGGGACTAGATTGGCCCGCTACCGTCAAGTCCGACGACTATAGGGTCGTCCCACGACCCCGGGCCAAAGTTGGCAAGCCGCCGAAATGTCCGACGACTGTAGGGTCGTCTCCACGACCCCGGGACTAGATTGGCCCGCCACCGTCAAGTCCGACGACTATAGGGTCGTCCCCACGACCTCGGGACTAGGTTGGCCAGCCGCCGACATGTCCGACCACTATTGGGTCGTCCCCACGACCACGGGCCAAAGTTGGCCAGCCGCCGACATGTCCGACGACTATAGGGTCGTCCCCACGACCCCGGGCCAAAGATGTCCAGCCGCCGTCTTGTCCGACGCCTATAGGGTCGTCCCCACGACCCCGGGACTAGATTGGCCCGCCACCGTCATGTCCAACGACTATAGGGTCGTCCCCACCACCACGGGCCAAAGTTGGCCAGCCGCCGACATGTCCGACGATTATTGGATCGTCCCCACGACCCCGGGCCAAAGTTGGCCAGCCGCCGACATGTCCGACGACTATAGGGTCGTCCCCACGACCCCGAGACTAGATTGGCCCGCCACCGTAATGTCCGACGACAATAGGGTCGGCCCCACGACTCCGGGTCCAGGTTGGCCAGCCGCCGACATTTCCGACGACTATAGAGTCGTCCCCACGACACCGGTCCAAAGTTGGCCAGCCGCCGACATGTCCGACGACTATAGGGTCGTTCCCACGACCCCGGGACTAGATTGGCCCGCCACCGTCATGTCCAACGACTATAGGGTCGTCCCCACAACCACGGGCCAAAGTTGGCCAGCCGCCGACATGTCCGACGACTATAGGGTCGTCTCCACGACCCGGGACTAGATTGGCCCGCTACCGTCAAGTCCGACGACTATAGGGTCGTCCCACGACCCCGGGCCAAAGTTGGCAAGCCGCCGACATTTCCGACGACTATAGAGTCGTCCCCACGACACCGGGCCAAAGTTGGCCAGCCGCCGACATGTCCGACGACTATAGGGTCGTCCCCACGACCCCGGGACAAGGTTGGCCCGCCGCCGACTTGTCCGACGACTATAGGGTCGTACCCACGAATCTGGGACTAGGCTGACAAGCCGCCAACATGTCCGACGACTATAGGGTCGACCCCACAACCCCGGGCCAAAGATGTCCAGCCGCCGTCTTGTCCGACGACTATAGGGTCGTCCCCACGACCCCGGGACTAGATTGGCCCGCCACCGTCATGTCCAACGACTATAGGGTCGTCCCCACAACCACGGGCCAAAGTTGGCCAGCCGTCGACATGTCCGACGACTATAGGGTCGTCCCCACGACCCCTGGGCCAAAGTTGGACAGCCACCGACATTTCCGACGACTATACGGTCGTCCCCACGACCACGGGCCAAAGTTGGCCAGCCGCCGACATGTCCGACGACTATAGGGTCGCCCCACGACCCGGGACTAGACTGGCCCGCCACCGTCATGTCCGACGACTATAGGGTCGTCCCCACGACCCCCGGACTAGGTTGGCCGGCCGCCGACTTGTCCGACGACTATAGGGTCGTCCCCACGACCCCTTGACTAGGTGGGCTCGCCGCCGACTTGTCCGACGACTATAGGGTCGTTCCCACGACCCCGGCCCAAAGTTGGCAAGCTGCCGACTTATCCGACGACTATAGGGTCGTCCCCACGACCCCGGGACGAGATTGGCCCGCCACCGGTATGTCCGACGACTATAGGGTCGTCCCCACGACCACGGGCCAAAGTTGGCCAGCCGCCGACATGTCCGACGACTATAGGGTCGTCCCCACGACCCCGGAACTAGATAGGCCCGCCACCGGTATGTCCGACGACTATAGGGTCGTCCCCACGACCCCGGGCCAAAGTTGGCCAGCCGCCGACATGTCCGACGACTATAGGGTCGTCCCCACGACCCGGGACTAGAGTGGCCCGCCACCGTCATGTCCGACGACTATATGGTCGTCCCCACGACCACGGGCCAATGTTGGCCAGCCGCTGACTTGTCCGACGACTATAGGGTCGTCCCCACGACCCGGGACTAGGCTGGCCCGCCACCGTCATGTCCGACGACTATAGGGTCGTCCCCACGACCGCCGGACTAGGTTGGCCGGCCGCCGACTTGTCCGACGACTATAGAGTCGTCCCCACGACCCCGGGTCAATGTTGGCTCGCCGCCGACATGTCCGCGGACTATAGGGTCGTCCCCACGACCCCCGGACTAGGTTGGTACGCCGCCGACTTGTCCGACGAGTATAGGGTCCTCCCCACGACCACGGGCCAAAGTTGGCCAGCCGCCGACATGTCCGACGACTATAGGGTCGTCCCCACGACCCCGGAACTAGATAGGCCCGCCACCGGTATGTCCGACGACTATAGGGTCGTCCCCACGACCCCGGGCCAAAGTTGGCCAGCCGCCGACATGTCCGACGACTATAGGGTCGTCCCCACGACCCCGGAACTAGATAGGCCCGCCACCGGTATGTCCGACGACTATAGGGTCGTCCCCACGACCCCGGGCCAAAGTTGGCCAGCCGCCGACATGTCCGACGACTATAGGGTCGTCCCCACGACCCGGGACTAGAGTGGCCCGCCACCGTCATGTCCGACGACTATATGGTCGTCCCCACGACCACGGGCCAATGTTGGCCAGCCGCTGACTTGTCCGACGACTATAGGGTCGTCCCCACGACCCGGGACTAGACTGGCCCGCCACCGACATTTCCGACGACTATAGGGTCGTCCCCACGACCACGGGCCAAAGTTGGCCAGCCGCCGACTTGTCCGACGACTATAGGGTCGTCCCCACGACCACGGGCCAAAGTTGGCCAGCCGCCGACTTGTCCGACGACTATAGGGTCGTCCCCATGACCCGGGACTAGACTGGCCCGCCACCGTCATGTCCGACGACTACAGGGTCGTCCCCACGACCCCCGGACTAGGTTGGTACGCCGCCGACTTGTCCGACGAGTATAGGGTCCTCCCCACGACCACGGGCCAAAGTTGGCCAGCCGCCGACATGTCCGACGACTATAGGGTCGTCCCCACGACCCCGGGACTAGATTGGCCCGCCACCGTCATGTCCGACGACTATAGGGTCGTCCCCACGACCCCGGGACTAGGTAGGCCCGCCGCCGACTTGTCCGACGACTATAGGGTCGTCCCCACGACCCCGGGACTAGATTGGCCCGCCACCGTCTTGTCCGACGACTATAGGGTCGTCCCCACGACCCCGGGACTAGATTGGCCCGCCACCGTTATGTCCGACGACTATAGGGTCGTCCCCACGACCACGGGCCAAAGTTGGCCAGTCGGCGACATGTCCGACGACTATAGGGTCGTCCCCACGACCCCGGGACTAGATTGGCCCGCCACCGTCATGTCCGACGACTATAGGGTCGTCCCCACGACCCCGGGACTAGATTGGCCCGCCACCGTTATGTCCGACGACTATAGGGTCGTCCCCACGACCACGGGCCAAAGTTGGCCAGTCGGCGACATGTCCGACGACTATAGGGTCGTCCCCACGACCCCGGGACTAGATTGGCCCGCCACCGTCTTGTCCGACGACTATAGGGTCGTCTTCACGACCACTGGCCAAAGTTGGCCAGCCGCCGACATTTCCGACGACTATAGGGTCGTCCTCACGACCACGGGCCAAATTTGGCCAGCTGCCGACTTGTCCGAACATTATAGGGTCGTCCCCACGACGCCGGGACTAGGTTGGCTCGCCGCCGACATTTCCGACGACTATCGGATCGTCCCCACGACCACGGGCCAAAGTTGGCCAGCCGCCGACATGTCCGACGACTGTTGGGTCGTCCCCACGACCCCCGGACTAGGTGGGCTCGCCCCCGACTTGTCCGACGACTATAGGGTCGTTCCCACGACCCCGGCCCAAAGTTGGCAAGCTGCCGACTTATCCGACGACTATAGGGTCGTCCCCACGACCCCGGGATTAGGTAGGCCCGCCACCGACTTGTCCGACGACTATAGGGTCGTCCCCACGACCCCGGGACTAGATTGGCCCGCCACCGTTATGTCCGACGACTATAGGGTCGTCCCCACGACCACGGGCCAAAGTTGGCCAGCCGGCGACATGCCCGACGACTATAGGGTCGTCCCCACGACCCCGGGACTAGATTGGCCCGCCACCGTCTTGTCCGACGACTATAGGGTCGTCTTCACGACCACTGGCCAAAGTTGGCCAGCCGCCGACATTTCCGACGACTATAGGGTCGTCCTCACGACCACGGGCCAAATTTGGCCAGCTGCCGACTTGTCCGAACATTATAGGGTCGTCCCCACGACGCCGGGACTAGGTTGGCTCGCCGCCGACATTTCCGACGACTATCGGATCGTCCCCACGACCACGGGCCAAAGTTGGCCAGCCGCCGACATGTCCGACGACTGTTGGGTCGTCCCCACGACCACGGGCCAATGTTGGCCAGCCGCCGACATGTCCGACGATTATAGGGTCGTCCCCACGACCCCGGGCCAATAATGGCCAATCGCCGACATGTCCGACGACTATAGGGTCGTACCCACGACCCCGGGACTTGATTGGCCCGGCACCGTCATGTCCAACGACGATCGGATCGTCCCTACGACCACGGGCCTAAGTTGACCAGCCGCCGACATGTCCGATGACTATAGGGTCGTCCCTATGACCCCGGGACTAGATTGGCCCGCCACCGTCATGTCCGACGACTATCGGATCGTCCCCACGACCACGGGCCAAAGTTGGCCAGCCGCCGACATGTCCGACGACTATGGGGTCGTCCCCACGTCCACGGGCCAAAGTTGTCCAGCCGCCGACATGTCCGAAGACTATAGGGTCGTCCCCACGACCCCGGAACTAGATTGGCCCGCCACCGTCATGTCCGACGACTACAGGGTCGTCCCCACGACCCCGAGACTAGATTGGCCCGCCACCGTCATGTCCGACGACTATAGGGTCGTCCCCACGACCCCGGGACAAGGTTGGTCCGCCGCCGACTTGTCCGACGACTATAGGGTCGTCCCCACGACCCCGGGACTAGGTTGACCAGCCGCCAACATGTCCGACGACTATAGGGTCGTCCCCACGACCCCGGGACTAGGTTGGCTCGCCACCGTCATGTCTGACGACTATAGGGTCGTCCCCACGACACCGGGACTAGATTGGCCCGCCACCGTCAAGTCCGACGACTATAGGGTCGTCCCCACGACCCCGGGCCACAGTTGGACAGCCGCCGACTTGTCCGACGACTATAGGGTCGTCCCCACGACCACGGGCCAAAGTTGGCCAGCCGCCGGCTTGTCCGACGACTATAGGGTCGTCCCCACGACCGCGGGACTAGATTGGCTCGCCGCCGACTTGTCCGACGACTGTAGGGTCGTCCCCACGACCCCGGGACTAGATTGGCCCGCCACGGTCATTTCCGACGACTATAGGGTCGTCCCCACGACCACGGGCCAAAGTTGGCAACCCGCCGAAATGTCCGACGACTGTAGGGTCGTCCCCACGACCCCGGGGCTAGGTTGGCCCGCCGCCGACTTGTCCGACGACTATAGGGTCGTCCCCACGACCCCGGGACTAGGTTGGCTCGCCACCGTCATGTCTGACGACTATAGGGTCGTCCCCACGACACCGGGACTAGATTGGCCCGCCACCGTCAAGTCCGACGACTATAGGGTCGTCCCCACGACCCCGGGCCACAGTTGGACAGCCGCCGACTTGTCCGACGACTATAGGGTCGTCCCCAGGACCCCGGGCCAAAGTTGGCCAGCCGCCGACATGTCCGACGACTATAGGGTCGTCCCCAGGACCCCGGGCCAAAGTTGGCCAGCCGCCGACACGTCCGACGACTATAGGGTCGTCCCCACGACCCCGGGACTAGATTAGCCCGCCACCGTCATGTCCAACAACTATAGGGTCGTCCCCACGACCTCGGGACTAGATTGGCCCGCTACCGTCAAGTCCGACGACTATAGGGTCGTCCCACGACCCCGGGCCAAAGTTGGCAAGCCGCCGACATTTCCGACGACTATAGAGTCGTCCCCACGACACCGGGCCAAAGTTGGCCAGCCGCCGACATGTCCGACGACTATAGGGTCGTCCCCACGACCTCGGGACTAGATTGGCTCGCCGCCGACTTGTCCGACGACTGTAGGGTCGTCCCCACGACCCCGGGACTAGATTGGCCCGCCACGGTCATTTCCGACGACTATAGGGTCGTCCCCACGACCACGGGCCAAAGTTGGCAACCCGCCGAAATGTCCGACGACTGTAGGGTCGTCCCCACGACCCCGGGAGTAGATTAGCCCGCCACCGTCAAGTCCGACGACTATAGGGTCGTCCCCACGACCTCGGGACTAGGTTGGCCAGCCGCCGACATGTCCGACCACTATTGGGTCGTCCCCACGACCAGGGGCCAAAGTTGGCCAGCCGCCGACATGTCCGACGACTATAGGGTCGTCCCCACGACCCCGGGCCAATGTTGGCCAATCGCCGACATGTCCAACGACTATAGGGTCGTCCCTACGACCCCGGGACTAGATTAGCCCGCCACCGTCATGTCCAACAACTATAGGGTCGTCCCCACGACCTCGGGACTAGATTGGCCCGCTACCGTCAAGTCCGACGACTATAGGGTCGTCCCACGACCCCGGGCCAAAGTTGGCAAGCCGCCGAAATGTCCGACGACTGTAGGGTCGTCTCCACGACCCCGGGACTAGATTGGCCCGCCACCGTCAAGTCCGACGACTATAGGGTCGTCCCCACGACCTCGGGACTAGGTTGGCCAGCCGCCGACATGTCCGACCACTATTGGGTCGTCCCCACGACCACGGGCCAAAGTTGGCCAGCCGCCGACATGTCCGACGACTATAGGGTCGTCCCCACGACCCCGGGCCAAAGATGTCCAGCCGCCGTCTTGTCCGACGCCTATAGGGTCGTCCCCACGACCCCGGCACAAGCTTGGCCCGCCGCCGAAATGTCCGACGACTGTAGGGTCGTCCCAACGACACCGGGACTAGATTGGCCCGCCACCGTCAAGTCCGACGACTATAGGGTCGTCCCCACGACCCCGGGCCAAAGTTGGCAAGCCGCCGAAATGTCCGACTGTAGGGTCGTCCCCACGACCCCGGGAGTAGATTAGCCCGCCACCGTCAAGTCCGACGACTATAGGGTCGTCCCCACGACCTCGGGACTAGGTTGGCCAGCCGCCGACATGTCCGACCACTATTGGGTCGTCCCCACGACCAGGGGCCAAAGTTGGCCAGCCGCCGACATGTCCGACGACTATAGGGTCGTCCCCACGACCCCGGGCCAATGTTGGCCAATCGCCGACATGTCCAACGACTATAGGGTCGTCCCTACGACCCCGGGACTAGATTAGCCCGCCACCGTCATGTCCAACAACTATAGGGTCGTCCCCACGACCTCGGGACTAGATTGGCCCGATACCGTCAAGTCCGACGACTATAGGGTCGTCCCACGACCCCGGGCCAAAGTTGGCTAGCCGCCGAAATGTCCGACGACTGTAGGGTCGTCTCCACGACCCCGGGACTAGATTGGCCCGCCACCGTCAAGTCCGACGACTATAGGGTCGTCCCCACGACCTCGGGACTAGGTTGGCCAGCCGCCGACATGTCCGACCACTATTGGGTCGTCCCCACGACCACGGGCCAAAGTTGGCCAGCCGCCGACATGTCCGACGACTATAGGGTCGTCCCCACGACCCCGGGCCAAAGATGTCCAGCCGCCGTCTTGTCCGACGCCTATAGGGTCGTCCCCACGACCCCGGGACTAGATTGGCCCGCCACCGTCATGTCCAACGACTATAGGGTCGTCCCCACCACCACGGGCCAAAGTTGGCCAGCCGCCGACATGTCCGACGATTATTGGATCGTCCCCACGACCCCGGGCCAAAGTTGGCCAGCCGCCGACATGTCCGACGATTATTGGATCGTCCCCACGACCCCGGGCCAAAGTTGGCCAGCCGCCGACATGTCCGACGACTATAGGGTCGTCCCCACGACCCCGAGACTAGATTGGCCCGCCACCGTAATGTCCGACGACAATAGGGTCGGCCCCACGACTCCGGGTCCAGGTTGGCCAGCCGCCGACATTTCCGACGACTATAGAGTCGTCCCCACGACACCGGTCCAAAGTTGGCCAGCCGCCGACATGTCCGACGACTATAGGGTCGTTCCCACGACCCCGGGACTAGATTGGTCCGCCACCGTCATGTCCAACGACTATAGGGTCGTCCCCACAACCACGGGCCAAAGTTGGCCAGCCGCCGACATGTCCGACGACTATAGGGTCGTCTCCACGACCCCGGGACTAGATTGGCCCGCTACCGTCAAGTCCGACGACTATAGGGTCGTCCCACGACCCCGGGCCAAAGTTGGCAAGCCGCCGACATTTCCGACGACTATAGAGTCGTCCCCACGACACCGGGCCAAAGTTGGCCAGCCGCCGACATGTCCGACGACTATAGGGTCGTTCCCACGACCCCGGGACTAGATTGGCCCGCCACCGTCATGTCCAACGACTATAGGGTCGTCCCCACAACCACGGGCCAAAGTTGGCCAGCCGCCGACATGTCCGACGACTATAGGGTCGTCTCCACGACCCCGGGACTAGATTGGCCCGCCACCGTCATGTCCAACGACTATAGGGTCGTCCCCACAACCACGGGCCAAAGTTGGCCAGCCGCCGACATGTCCGACGACAATAGGGTCGTCTCCACGACCCCGGGACTAGATTGGCCCGCTACCGTCAAGTCCGACGACTATAGGGTCGTACCCACCACCCCGGGACTAGGCTGACAAGCCGCCAACATGTCCGACGACTATAGGGTCGTCCCCACGACCACGGGCCAAAGTTGGCCAGCCGCCGACATGTCCGACGCCTATAGGGTCGTCCCCACGACCCCGGGACTAGATTGGCCCGCCACCGTCATGTCCAACGACTATAGGGTCGTCCCCACCACCACGGGCCAAAGTTGGCCAGCTGCCGACATGTCCGACGACTATAGGGTCGTCCCCACGACCCCGGGCCAAAGTTGGCAAGCCGCCGACATTTCCGACGACTATAGAGTCGTCCCCACGACACCGGGCCAAAGTTGGCCAGCCGCCGACATGTCCGACGACTATAGGGTCGTCCCCACGACCTCGGGACTAGATTGGCTCGCCGCCGACTTGTCCGACGACTGTAGGGTCGTCCCCACGACCCCGGGACTAGATTGGCCCGCCACGGTCATTTCCGACGACTATAGGGTCGTCCCCACGACCACGGGCCAAAGTTGGCAACCCGCCGAAATGTCCGACGACTGTAGGGTCGTCCCCACGACCCCGGGAGTAGATTAGCCCGCCACCGTCAAGTCCGACGACTATAGGGTCGTCCCCACGACCTCGGGACTAGGTTGGCCAGCCGCCGACATGTCCGACCACTATTGGGTCGTCCCCACGACCAGGGGCCAAAGTTGGCCAGCCGCCGACATGTCCGACGACTATAGGGTCGTCCCCACGACCCCGGGCCAATGTTGGCCAATCGCCGACATGTCCAACGACTATAGGGTCGTCCCTACGACCCCGGGACTAGATTAGCCCGCCACCGTCATGTCCAACAACTATAGGGTCGTCCCCACGACCTCGGGACTAGATTGGCCCGCTACCGTCAAGTCCGACGACTATAGGGTCGTCCCACGACCCCGGGCCAAAGTTGGCAAGCCGCCGAAATGTCCGACGACTGTAGGGTCGTCTCCACGACCCCGGGACTAGATTGGCCCGCCACCGTCAAGTCCGACGACTATAGGGTCGTCCCCACGACCTCGGGACTAGGTTGGCCAGCCGCCGACATGTCCGACCACTATTGGGTCGTCCCCACGACCACGGGCCAAAGTTGGCCAGCCGCCGACATGTCCGACGACTATAGGGTCGTCCCCACGACCCCGGGCCAAAGATGTCCAGCCGCCGTCTTGTCCGACGCCTATAGGGTCGTCCCCACGACCCCGGCACAAGCTTGGCCCGCCGCCGAAATGTCCGACGACTGTAGGGTCGTCCCAACGACACCGGGACTAGATTGGCCCGCCACCGTCAAGTCCGACGACTATAGGGTCGTCCCCACGACCCCGGGCCAAAGTTGGCAAGCCGCCGAAATGTCCGACTGTAGGGTCGTCCCCACGACCCCGGGAGTAGATTAGCCCGCCACCGTCAAGTCCGACGACTATAGGGTCGTCCCCACGACCTCGGGACTAGGTTGGCCAGCCGCCGACATGTCCGACCACTATTGGGTCGTCCCCACGACCAGGGGCCAAAGTTGGCCAGCCGCCGACATGTCCGACGACTATAGGGTCGTCCCCACGACCCCGGGCCAATGTTGGCCAATCGCCGACATGTCCAACGACTATAGGGTCGTCCCTACGACCCCGGGACTAGATTAGCCCGCCACCGTCATGTCCAACAACTATAGGGTCGTCCCCACGACCTCGGGACTAGATTGGCCCGATACCGTCAAGTCCGACGACTATAGGGTCGTCCCACGACCCCGGGCCAAAGTTGGCTAGCCGCCGAAATGTCCGACGACTGTAGGGTCGTCTCCACGACCCCGGGACTAGATTGGCCCGCCACCGTCAAGTCCGACGACTATAGGGTCGTCCCCACGACCTCGGGACTAGGTTGGCCAGCCGCCGACATGTCCGACCACTATTGGGTCGTCCCCACGACCACGGGCCAAAGTTGGCCAGCCGCCGACATGTCCGACGACTATAGGGTCGTCCCCACGACCCCGGGCCAAAGATGTCCAGCCGCCGTCTTGTCCGACGCCTATAGGGTCGTCCCCACGACCCCGGGACTAGATTGGCCCGCCACCGTCATGTCCAACGACTATAGGGTCGTCCCCACCACCACGGGCCAAAGTTGGCCAGCCGCCGACATGTCCGACGATTATTGGATCGTCCCCACGACCCCGGGCCAAAGTTGGCCAGCCGCCGACATGTCCGACGATTATTGGATCGTCCCCACGACCCCGGGCCAAAGTTGGCCAGCCGCCGACATGTCCGACGACTATAGGGTCGTCCCCACGACCCCGAGACTAGATTGGCCCGCCACCGTAATGTCCGACGACAATAGGGTCGGCCCCACGACTCCGGGTCCAGGTTGGCCAGCCGCCGACATTTCCGACGACTATAGAGTCGTCCCCACGACACCGGTCCAAAGTTGGCCAGCCGCCGACATGTCCGACGACTATAGGGTCGTTCCCACGACCCCGGGACTAGATTGGTCCGCCACCGTCATGTCCAACGACTATAGGGTCGTCCCCACAACCACGGGCCAAAGTTGGCCAGCCGCCGACATGTCCGACGACTATAGGGTCGTCTCCACGACCCCGGGACTAGATTGGCCCGCTACCGTCAAGTCCGACGACTATAGGGTCGTCCCACGACCCCGGGCCAAAGTTGGCAAGCCGCCGACATTTCCGACGACTATAGAGTCGTCCCCACGACACCGGGCCAAAGTTGGCCAGCCGCCGACATGTCCGACGACTATAGGGTCGTTCCCACGACCCCGGGACTAGATTGGCCCGCCACCGTCATGTCCAACGACTATAGGGTCGTCCCCACAACCACGGGCCAAAGTTGGCCAGCCGCCGACATGTCCGACGACTATAGGGTCGTCTCCACGACCCCGGGACTAGATTGGCCCGCCACCGTCATGTCCAACGACTATAGGGTCGTCCCCACAACCACGGGCCAAAGTTGGCCAGCCGCCGACATGTCCGACGACAATAGGGTCGTCTCCACGACCCCGGGACTAGATTGGCCCGCTACCGTCAAGTCCGACGACTATAGGGTCGTACCCACCACCCCGGGACTAGGCTGACAAGCCGCCAACATGTCCGACGACTATAGGGTCGTCCCCACGACCACGGGCCAAAGTTGGCCAGCCGCCGACATGTCCGACGCCTATAGGGTCGTCCCCACGACCCCGGGACTAGATTGGCCCGCCACCGTCATGTCCAACGACTATAGGGTCGTCCCCACCACCACGGGCCAAAGTTGGCCAGCTGCCGACATGTCCGACGACTATAGGGTCGTCCCCACGACCCCGGGCCAAAGTTGGCAAGCCGCCGACATTTCCGACGACTATAGAGTCGTCCCCACGACACCGGGCCAAAGTTGGCCAGCCGCCGACATGTCCGACGACTATAGGGTCGTCCCCACGACCTCGGGACTAGATTGGCTCGCCGCCGACTTGTCCGACGACTGTAGGGTCGTCCCCACGACCCCGGGACTAGATTGGCCCGCCACGGTCATTTCCGACGACTATAGGGTCGTCCCCACGACCACGGGCCAAAGTTGGCAACCCGCCGAAATGTCCGACGACTGTAGGGTCGTCCCCACGACCCCGGGAGTAGATTAGCCCGCCACCGTCAAGTCCGACGACTATAGGGTCGTCCCCACGACCTCGGGACTAGGTTGGCCAGCCGCCGACATGTCCGACCACTATTGGGTCGTCCCCACGACCAGGGGCCAAAGTTGGCCAGCCGCCGACATGTCCGACGACTATAGGGTCGTCCCCACGACCCCGGGCCAATGTTGGCCAATCGCCGACATGTCCAACGACTATAGGGTCGTCCCTACGACCCCGGGACTAGATTAGCCCGCCACCGTCATGTCCAACAACTATAGGGTCGTCCCCACGACCTCGGGACTAGATTGGCCCGCTACCGTCAAGTCCGACGACTATAGGGTCGTCCCACGACCCCGGGCCAAAGTTGGCAAGCCGCCGAAATGTCCGACGACTGTAGGGTCGTCTCCACGACCCCGGGACTAGATTGGCCCGCCACCGTCAAGTCCGACGACTATAGGGTCGTCCCCACGACCTCGGGACTAGGTTGGCCAGCCGCCGACATGTCCGACCACTATTGGGTCGTCCCCACGACCACGGGCCAAAGTTGGCCAGCCGCCGACATGTCCGACGACTATAGGGTCGTCCCCACGACCCCGGGCCAAAGATGTCCAGCCGCCGTCTTGTCCGACGCCTATAGGGTCGTCCCCACGACCCCGGCACAAGCTTGGCCCGCCGCCGAAATGTCCGACGACTGTAGGGTCGTCCCAACGACACCGGGACTAGATTGGCCCGCCACCGTCAAGTCCGACGACTATAGGGTCGTCCCCACGACCCCGGGCCAAAGTTGGCAAGCCGCCGAAATGTCCGACTGTAGGGTCGTCCCCACGACCCCGGGAGTAGATTAGCCCGCCACCGTCAAGTCCGACGACTATAGGGTCGTCCCCACGACCTCGGGACTAGGTTGGCCAGCCGCCGACATGTCCGACCACTATTGGGTCGTCCCCACGACCAGGGGCCAAAGTTGGCCAGCCGCCGACATGTCCGACGACTATAGGGTCGTCCCCACGACCCCGGGCCAATGTTGGCCAATCGCCGACATGTCCAACGACTATAGGGTCGTCCCTACGACCCCGGGACTAGATTAGCCCGCCACCGTCATGTCCAACAACTATAGGGTCGTCCCCACGACCTCGGGACTAGATTGGCCCGATACCGTCAAGTCCGACGACTATAGGGTCGTCCCACGACCCCGGGCCAAAGTTGGCTAGCCGCCGAAATGTCCGACGACTGTAGGGTCGTCTCCACGACCCCGGGACTAGATTGGCCCGCCACCGTCAAGTCCGACGACTATAGGGTCGTCCCCACGACCTCGGGACTAGGTTGGCCAGCCGCCGACATGTCCGACCACTATTGGGTCGTCCCCACGACCACGGGCCAAAGTTGGCCAGCCGCCGACATGTCCGACGACTATAGGGTCGTCCCCACGACCCCGGGCCAAAGATGTCCAGCCGCCGTCTTGTCCGACGCCTATAGGGTCGTCCCCACGACCCCGGGACTAGATTGGCCCGCCACCGTCATGTCCAACGACTATAGGGTCGTCCCCACCACCACGGGCCAAAGTTGGCCAGCCGCCGACATGTCCGACGATTATTGGATCGTCCCCACGACCCCGGGCCAAAGTTGGCCAGCCGCCGACATGTCCGACGATTATTGGATCGTCCCCACGACCCCGGGCCAAAGTTGGCCAGCCGCCGACATGTCCGACGACTATAGGGTCGTCCCCACGACCCCGAGACTAGATTGGCCCGCCACCGTAATGTCCGACGACAATAGGGTCGGCCCCACGACTCCGGGTCCAGGTTGGCCAGCCGCCGACATTTCCGACGACTATAGAGTCGTCCCCACGACACCGGTCCAAAGTTGGCCAGCCGCCGACATGTCCGACGACTATAGGGTCGTTCCCACGACCCCGGGACTAGATTGGTCCGCCACCGTCATGTCCAACGACTATAGGGTCGTCCCCACAACCACGGGCCAAAGTTGGCCAGCCGCCGACATGTCCGACGACTATAGGGTCGTCTCCACGACCCCGGGACTAGATTGGCCCGCTACCGTCAAGTCCGACGACTATAGGGTCGTCCCACGACCCCGGGCCAAAGTTGGCAAGCCGCCGACATTTCCGACGACTATAGAGTCGTCCCCACGACACCGGGCCAAAGTTGGCCAGCCGCCGACATGTCCGACGACTATAGGGTCGTTCCCACGACCCCGGGACTAGATTGGCCCGCCACCGTCATGTCCAACGACTATAGGGTCGTCCCCACAACCACGGGCCAAAGTTGGCCAGCCGCCGACATGTCCGACGACTATAGGGTCGTCTCCACGACCCCGGGACTAGATTGGCCCGCCACCGTCATGTCCAACGACTATAGGGTCGTCCCCACAACCACGGGCCAAAGTTGGCCAGCCGCCGACATGTCCGACGACAATAGGGTCGTCTCCACGACCCCGGGACTAGATTGGCCCGCTACCGTCAAGTCCGACGACTATAGGGTCGTACCCACCACCCCGGGACTAGGCTGACAAGCCGCCAACATGTCCGACGACTATAGGGTCGTCCCCACGACCACGGGCCAAAGTTGGCCAGCCGCCGACATGTCCGACGCCTATAGGGTCGTCCCCACGACCCCGGGACTAGATTGGCCCGCCACCGTCATGTCCAACGACTATAGGGTCGTCCCCACCACCACGGGCCAAAGTTGGCCAGCTGCCGACATGTCCGACGACTATAGGGTCGTCCCCACGACCCCGGGCCAAAGATGTCCAGCCGCCGTCTTGTCCGACGACTATAGGGTCGTCCCCACGACCCCGGGACTAGATTGGCCCGCCACCGTCATGTCCAACGACTATAGGGTCGTCCCCACAACCACGGGCCAAAGCTGGCCAGCCGCCGACATGTCCGACGACAATAGGGTCGTCTCCACGACCCCGGGACTAGATTGGCCCGCTACCGTCAAGTCCGACGACTGTAGGGTCGTCTCCACGACCCCGGGACTAGATTGGCCCGCCACCGTCAAGTCCGACGACTATAGGGTCGTCCCCACGACCCCGGGACTAGATTGGCCCGCCACCGTCATGTCCGACGACAATAGGGTCGTCCCCACGACCCCGGGTCTAGGTTGGCCAGCTGCCGACATGTCCGACGACTATAGAGTCGTCGCCACGACACCGCGCCAAAGTTGGACAGCCGCCGACATGTCCGACGACTATAGGGTCGTCCCCACGACCACGGGCCAAAGTTGGCCAGCCGCCGGCTTGCCCGACGATTATAGGGTCGTCCCCACGACCCCGGGACTAGGTTGGCCCGCCGCCGACTTGTCCGACGACTATAGGGTCGTCCCCACGACCACGGGCCAAAGTTGGCCAGCCGCCGACATATCCGACGACTATAGGGTCGTCCCCACGACCCGGGACTAGACTGGCCCGCCACCGTCATGTCCGACGACTATAGGGTCGTCCCCACGACCCCCGGACTAGGTTGGCCGGCCGCCGACTTGTCCGACGACTATAGGGTCGTCCCCACGACCCCGGGACTAAGTAGGCCCGCCGCCGACTTGTCCGACGACTATAGGGTCGTCCCCACGACCCCGGGACTAGATTGGCCCGCCACCGTTATGTCCGACGACTATAGGGTCGTCCCCACGACCACGGGCCAAAGTTGGCCGGCCGCCGACTTGTCCGACGACTATAGGGTCGTCCCCATGACCCGGGACTAGACTGGCCCGCCACCGTCATGTCCGACGACTATAGGGTCGTCCCCACGACCCCCGGACTAGGTTGGTACGCCGCCGACTTGTCCGACGAGTATAGGGTCGTCCCCACGACCCCTGGGCCAAAGTTGGACAGCCAACGACATTTCCGACGACTATACGGTCGTCCCCACGACCACGGGCCAAAGTTGGCCAGCCGCCGACATGTCCGACCACTATAGGGTCGTCCCCACGACGCCTGGGCCAAAGTTGGACAGCCACCGACATTTCCGACGACTATACGGTCGTCCCCACGACCACGGGCCAAAGTTGGCCAGCCGCCGACATGTCCGACGACTATAGGGTCGCCCCACGACCCGGGACTAGACTGGCCCGCCACCGTCATGTCCGACGACTATAGGGTCGTCCCCACGACCCCCGGACTAGGTTGGCCGGCCGCCGACTTGTCCGACGACTATAGGGTCGTCCCCACGACCCCTTGACTAGGTGGGCTCGCCGCCGACTTGTCCGACGACTATAGGGTCGTTCCCACGACCCCGGCCCAAAGTTGGCAAGCTGCCGACTTATCCGACGACTATAGGGTCGTCCCCACGACCCCGGGACGAGATTGGCCCGCCACCGGTATGTCCGACGACTATAGGGTCGTCCCCACGACCACGGGCCAAAGTTGGCCAGCCGCCGACATGTCCGACGACTATAGGGTCGTCCCCACGACCCGGGACTAGACTGGCCCGCCACCGTCATGTCCGACGAATATAGGGTCGTCCCCACGACCCCCGGACTAGGTTGGCCGGCCGCCGACTTGTCCGACGACTATAGGGTCGTCCCCACGACCCCGGAACTAGATAGGCCGGCCACCGGTATGTCCGACGACTATAGGGTCGTCCCCACGACCCCGTGCCAAAGTTGGCCAGCCGCCGACATGTCCGACGACTATAGGGTCGTCCCCACGACCCGGGACTAGAGTGGCCCGCCACCGTCATGTCCGACGACTATATGGTCGTCCCCACGACCACGGGCCAATGTTGGCCAGCCGCTGACTTGTCCGACGACTATAGGGTCGTCCCCACGACCCGGGACTAGACTGGCCCGCCACCGTCATGTCCGACGACTATAGGGTCGTCCCCACGACCGCCGGACTAGGTTGGCCGGCCGCCGACTTGTCCGACGACTATAGAGTCGTCCCCACGACCCCGGGTCAATGTTGGCTCGCCGCCGACATGTCCGACGACTATAGGGTCGTCCCCACGACCGCCGGGCCAAAGTTGGACAGCCACCGACATTTCCGACGACTATAGGGTCGTCCCCACGACCACGGGCCAAAGTTGGCCAGCCGCCGACTTGTCCGACGACTATAGGGTCGTCCTCACGACCACGGGCCAAATTTGGCCAGCTGCCGACTTGTCCGAACATTATAGGGTCGTCCCCACGACGCCGGGACTAGGTTGGCTCGCCGCCGACATTTCCGACGACTATCGGATCGTCCCCACGACCACGGGCCAAAGTTGGCCAGCCGCCGACATGTCCGACGACTGTTGGGTCGTCCCCACGACCCCCGAACTAGGTGGGCTCGCCCCCGACTTGTCCGACGACTATAGGGTCGTTCCCACGACCCCGGCCCAAAGTTGGCAAGCTGCCGACTTATCCGACGACTATAGGGTCGTCCCCACGACCCCGGGACTAGGTAGGCCCGCCACCGACTTGTCCGACGACTATAGGGTCGTCCCCACGACCCCGGGACTAGATTGGCCCGCCACCGTTATGTCCGACGACTATAGGGTCGTCCCCACGACCACGGGCCAAAGTTGGCCAGCCGCCGGCTTGTCCGACGACTATAGGGTCGTCCCCACGACCCGGGACTAGACTGGCCCGCCACCGTCATGTCCGACGACTATAGGGTCGTCCCCACGACCCCCGGACTAGGTTGGCCGGCCGCCGACTTGTCCGACGACTTTAGGGTCGTCCCCACGACCAGGGGCCAATGTTGACCAGCCGCTGACTTGTCCGACGACTATAGGGTCGTCCCCACGACCCCCCCGACTAGGTGGGCTCGCCGCCGACTTGTCCGACGACTATAGGGTCATCCCCACGACCCCGGGACTAGGTTGGCCCGCCGCCGACTTGTCCGACGACTTTAGGGTCGTCCCCACGACCACGGGCCAAAGTTGGCCAGCCGCCGGCTTGTCCGACGACTATAGGGTCGTCCCCACGACCCCCGGACTAGGTTGGCCGGCCGCCGACTTGTCCGACGACTATAGGGTCGTACCCACGACCACGGGCCAAAGTTGGCCAGCCGCCGGCTTGTCCGACGACTATAGGGTCGTCCCCACGACCCGGGACTAGACTGGCCCGCCACCGTCATGTCCGACGACTATAGGGTCGTCCCCACGACCCCCGGACTAGGTTGGCCGGCCGCCGACTTGTCCGACGACTATAGGGTCGTCCCCACGACCACGGGCCAAAGTTGGCCAGCCGCCGACTTGTCCGACGAATATAGGGTCGTCCCCACGACCCCGGGACTAGGTTGGCCCGCCGCCGACCTGTCCGACGAATATAGGGTCGTCCCCACGACCCCGGGACTAGGTTGGCCCGCCGCCGACTTGTCCGACGACTATAGGGTCGTCCCCACGACCCCCCGACTAGGTGGGCTCGCCGCCGACTTGTCCGACGACTATAGGGTTATCCCCACGACCCCGGGACTAGGTTGGCCCGCCGCCGACTTGTTCGACGACTTTAGGGTCGTCCCCACGACCACGGGCCAAAGTTGGCCAGCCGCCGGCTTGTCCGACGAATATAGGGTCGTCCCCACGACCCCGGGACTAGGTTGGCCCGCCGCCGACTTGTCCGACGACTATAGGGTCGTCCCCACGACCCCCGGACTAGGTGGGCTCGCCCCCGACTTGTCCGACGACTATAGGATCGTTCCCACGACCCCGGGACTAGATTGGCACGCCACCGTCAAGTCCGACGACTATAGGGTCGTCCCCACGACCCCGGGACTAGGTAGGCCCGCCGCCGACTTGTCCGACGACTATAGGGTCGTCCCCACGACCCCGGGACAAGATTGGCCCGCCACCGTTATGTCCGACGACTATAGGGTCGTCCCCACGACCACGGGCCAAAGTTGGCCAGCCGCCGACATGTCCGACGACTATAGGGTCGTCCCCACGACCCGGGACTAGACTGGCCCGCCACCGTCATGTCCGACGACTATAGGGTCGTCCCCACGACCCCCCGACTAGGTTGGCCGGCCGCCGACTTGTCCGACGACTATAGGGTCGTCCCCACGACCCCCGGACTAGGTGGGCTCGCCCCCGACTTGTCCGACGACTATAGGGTCGTCCCCACGACCCCGGGACAAGATTGGCCCGCCACCGTTATGTCCGACGACTATAGGGTCGTTCCCACGACCCCGGCCCAAAGTTGGCAAGCTGCCGACTTATCCGACGACTATAGGGTCGTCCCCACGACCCCGGGACTAGGTAGGCCCGCCACCGACTTGTCCGACGACTATAGGGTCGTCCCCACGACCCAGGGACTAGATTGGCCCGCCACCGTTATGCCCGACGACTATAGGGTCGTCCCCACGACCACGGGCCAAAGTTGGCCAGCCGCCGGCTTGTCCGACGAATATAGGGTCGTCCCCACGACCCCCGGGCTAGGTTGGCCGGCCGCCGACTTGTCCGACGACTATAGGGTCGTCCCCACGACCCCCCGACTAGGTGGGCTCGCCGCCGACTTGTCCGACGACTATAGGGTCGTTCCAACGACCCCGGGCCAAAGTTGGCAAGCTGCCGACTTATCCGACGACTATAGGGTCGTCCCCATGACCCCGGGACTAGGTAGGCCCGCCGCCGACTTGTGCGACGACTATAGGGTCGTCCCCACGACCCCGGGACAAGATTGGCCCGCCACCGTTATGTCCGACGACTATAGGGTCGTCCCCACGACCACGGGCCAAAGTTGGCCAGCCGCCGACATGTCCGACGACTATAGGGTCGTCCCCACGCCCCGGGACTAGACTGGCCCGCCACCGTCATGTCCGACGACTATAGGGTCGTCCCCATGACCCCGGGACTAGGTAGGCCCGCCGCCGACTTGTCCGACGACTATAGGGTCGTCCCCACGACCCCGGGACAAGATTGGCCCGCCACCGTTATGTCCGACGACTATAGGGTCGTCCCCACGACCACGGGCCAAAGTTGGCCAGCCGCCGACATGTCCGACGACTATAGGGTCGTCCCCACGACCCGGGACTAGACTGGCCCGCCACCGTCATGTCCGACGACTATAGGGTCGTCCCCACGACCCCCGGACTAGGTTGGCCGGCCGCCGACTTGTCCGACGACTATAGGGTCGTCCCCACGACCCCCGGACTAGGTGGGCTCGCCCCCGACTTGTCCGGCGACTATAGGGTCGTTCCCACGACCCCGGCCCAAAGTTGGCAAGCTGCCGACTTATCCGACGACTATAGGGTCGTCCCCACGACCCCGGGACTAGGTAGGCCCGCCACCGACTTTTCCGACGACTATAGGGTCGTCCCCACGACCCAGGGACTAGATTGGCCCGCCACCGTTATGTCCGACGACTATAGGGTCGTCCCCACGACCACGGGCCAAAGTTGGCCAGCCGGCGGCATGTCCGACGACTATAGGGTCGTCCCCACGACCCCGGGACTAGATTGGCCCGCCACCGTCTTGTCCGACGACTATAGGGTCGTCTTCACGACCACGGGCCAAAGTTGGCCAGCCGCCGACATTTCCGACGACTATAGGGTCGTCCTCACGACCACGGGCCAAATTTGGCCAGCTGCCGACTTGTCCGAACATTATAGGGTCGTCCCCACGACGCCGGGACTAGGTTGGCTCGCCGCCGACATTTCCGACGACTATAGGGTCGTCCCCACGACCACGGGCCATATTTGGCCAGCCGCCGACTTGTCCGACGACTATAGGGTCGTTCCCACGACCACGGGCCAATAATGGCCAATCGCCGACATGTCCGACGAATATAGGGTCGTACCCACGACCCCGGGACTTGATTGGCCCGGCACCGTCATGTCCAACGACTATCGGATCGTCCCTACGACCACGGGCCTAAGTTGACCAGCCGCCGACATGTCCGATGACTATAGGGTCGTCCCTATGACCCCGGGACTAGATTGGCCCGCCACCGTCATGTCCGACGACTATCGGATCGTCCCCACGACCACGGGCCAAAGTTGGCCAGCCGCCGACATGTCCGACGACTATGGGGTCGTCCCCACGTCCACGGGCCAAAGTTGTCCAGCCGCCGACATGTCCGAAGACTATAGGGTCGTCCCCACGACCCCGGAACTAGATTGGCCCGCCACCGTCATGTCCGACGAATATAGGGTCGTCCCCACGACCCCGGGACAAGGTTGGTCCGCCGCCGACTTGTCCGACGACTATAGGGTCGTCCCCACGACCCCGGGACTAGGTTGACCAGCCGCCAACATGTCCGACGACTATAGGGTCGTCCCCACGACCCCGGGACTAGGTTTGCTCGCCACCGTCATGTCTGACGACTATAGGGTCGTCCCCACGACACCGGGACTAGATTGGCCCGCCACCGTCAAGTCCGACGACTATAGGGTCGTCCCCACGACCCCGGGCCAAAGTTGGACAGCCGCCGACTTGTCCGATGACTATAGGGTCGTCCCCACGACCACGGGCCAAAGTTGGCCAGCCGCCGGCTTGTCCGACGACTACAGGGTCGTCCCCACGACCGCGGGACTAGATTGGCTCGCCGCCGACTTGTCCGACGACTGTAGGGTCGTCCCCAAGACCCCGGGACTAGATTGGCCCGCCACCGTCATTTCCGACGACTATAGGGTCGTCCCCACGACCACGGGCCAAAGTTGGCCAGCCGCCGACTTGTCCGACGACTATAGGGTCGTCCCCACGACCCCGGGACTAGATTGGCCCGCCACCGTCATTTCCGACGACTATAGGGTCGTCCCCACGACCACGGGCCAAAGCTGGCCAGCCGCCGGCTTGTCCGACGACTATAGGGTCGTCCCCATGACCCGGGACTAGACTGGCCCGCCACCGTCATGTCCGACGACTACAGGGTCGTCCCCACGACCCCCGGACTAGGTTGGTACGCCGCGGACTTGTCCGACGAGTATAGGGTCCTCCCCACGACCACGGGCCAAAGTTGGCCAGCCGCCGACATGCCCGACGACTATAGGGTCGTCCCCACGACCCGGGACTAGACTGGCCCGCCACCGACATGTCCGACGACTGTAGAGTCGTCCCCACGACCCCGGGTCAATGTTGGCTCGCCGCCGACATGTCCGACGACTATAGGGTCGTCCCCACGACCCCGAGACTAGATTGGCCCGCCACCGTCATGTCCGACGACTATAGGGTCGTCCCCACGACCCCGGGACAAGGTTGGTCCGCCGCCGACTTGTCCGACGACTATAGGGTCGTCCCCACGACCCCGGGACTAGGTTGACCAGCCGCACAACATGTCCGACGACTATAGGGTCGTCCCCACGACCCCGGGACTAGGTTGGCTCGCCACCGTCATGTCTGACGACTATAGGGTCGTCCCCACGACACCGGGACTAGATTGGCCCGCCACCGTCAAGTCCGACGACTATAGGGTCGTCCCCACGACCCCAGGCCAAAGTTGGACAGCCGCCGACTCGTCCGACGACTATAGGGTCGTCCCCACGACCACGGGCCAAAGTTGGCCAGCCGCCGGCTTGTCCGACGACTATAGGGTCGTCCCCACGACCCCCGGGCCAAAGTTGGACAGCCACCGTCATGCCCGACGACTATAGGGTCGTCCCCACGACCCGGGACTAGACTGGCCCGCCGCCGACTTGTCCGACGACTTTAGGGTCGTCCCCACGACCACGGGCCAAAGTTGGCCAGCCGCCGGCTTGTCCGACGAATATAGGGTCGTCCCCACGACCCCGGGACTAGGTTGGCCCGCCGCCGACTTGTCCGACGACTATAGGGTCGTCCCTACGACCCCCGGACTAGGTGGGCTCGCCCCCGACTTGTCCGACGACTATAGGGTCGTTCCCACGACCCCGGGACTAGATTGGCCCGCCACCGTCAAGTCCGACGACTATAGGGTCGTCCCCACGACCCCGGGACTAGGTAGGCCCGCCGCCGACTTGTCCGACGACTATAGGGTCGTCCCCACGACCCCGGGACAAGATTGGCCCGCCACCGTTATGTCCGACGACTATAGGGTCGTCCCCACGACCACGGGCCAAAGTTGGCCAGCCGCCGACATGTCCGACGACTATAGGGTCGTCCCCACGACCCGGGACTAGACTGGCCCGCCACCGTCATGTCCGACGACTATAGGGTCGTCCCCACGACCCCCGGACTAGGTTGGCCGGCCGCCGACTTGTCCGACGACTATAGGGTCGTCCCCACGACCCCCGGACTAGGTGGGCTCGCCCCCGACTTGTCCGACGACTATAGGGTCGTTCCCACAACCCCGGCCCAAAGTTGGCAAGCTGCCGACTTATCCGACGACTATAGGGTCGTCCCCACGACCCCGGGACTAGGTAGGCCCGCCACCGACTTGTCCGACGACTATAGGGTCGTCCCCACGACCCAGGGACTAGATAGGCCCGCCACCGTTATGTCCGACGACTATAGGGTCGTCCCCACGACCACGGGCCAAAGTTGGCCAGCCGGCGGCATGTTCGACGACTATAGGGTCGTCCCCACGACCCCGGGACTAGATTGGCCCGCCACCGTCTTGTCCGACGACTATAGGGTCGTCTTCACGACAACGGGCCAAAGTTGGCCAGCCGCCGACATTTCCGACGACTATAGGGTCGTCCTCACGACCACGGGCCAAATTTGGCCAGCTGCCGACTTGTCCGAACATTATAGGGTCGTCCCCACGACGCCGGGACTAGGTTGGCTCGCCGCCGACATTTCTGACGACTATAGGGTCGTCCCCACGACCACGGGCCATATTTGGCCAGCCGCCGACTTGTCCGACGACTATAGGGTCGTTCCCACGACCACGGGCCAAAGTTGGCCAGCCGCCGACTTGTTCGAGGACTATAGGGTCGTCCCCACGACCCCGGGTCTAGGTTGGCCAGCCGCCGACATGTCCGACGACTATAGAGTCGTCCCCAAGACACCGGGCCAAAGTAGGACAGCCGCCGACATCTCCGACGACTATAGGGTCGTCCCCACGATCCCGGGACTAGATTGGCTAGCCACCGTCACGTCCGACGACTATCGGATCGTCCCCACGACCACGGGCCAAAGTTGACCAGCCGCCGACATGTCCGACGACTGTTGGGTCGTCCCCACGACCACGGGCCAATGTTGGCCAGCCGCCGACATGTCCGACGATTATAGGGTCGTCCCCACGACCCCGGGCCAATAATGGCCAATCGCCGACATGTCCGACGACTATAGGGTCGTACCCACGACCCCGGGACTTGATTGGCCCGGCACCGTCATGTCCAACGACTATCGGATCGTCCCTACGACCACGGGCCTAAGTTGACCAGCCGCCGACATGTCCGATGACTATAGGGTCGTCCCTATGACCCCGGGACTAGATTGGCCCGCCACCGTCATGTCCGACGACTATCGGATCGTCCCCACGACCACGGGCCAAAGTTGGCCAGCCGCCGACATGTCCGACGACTATGGGGTCGTCCCCACGTCCACGGGCCAAAGTTGTCCAGCCGCCGACATGTCCGAAGACTATAGGGTCGTCCCCACGACCCCGGAACTAGATTGGCCCGCCACCGTCAAGTCCGACGACTATTGGGTCGTCCCCACGACCCCGGGCCAAAGTTGGACAGCCGCCGACATGTCCGAAGACTATAGGGTCGTCCCCACGACCCCGGAACTAGATTGGCCCGCCACCGTCATGTCCGACGACTATAGGGTCGTCCCCACGACCCCGGGACTAGGTTGACCAGCCGCCAACATGTCCGACGACTATAGGATCGTCCCCACGACCCCGGGACTAGGTTGGCTCGCCACCGTCATGTCTGACGACTATAGGGTCGTCCCCACGACACCGGGACTAGATTGGCCCGCCACCGTCATTTCCGACGACTATAGGGTCGTCCCCACGACCACGGGCCAAAGTTGGCCAGCCGCCGACTTGTCCGACGACTATAGGGTCGTCCCCATGACCCGAGACTAGACTGGCTCGCCACCGCCATGTCCGACGACTATAGGGTCGTCCCCACGACCCCCGGACTAGGTTGGTACGCCGCCGACTTGTCCGACGAGTATAGGGTCCTCCCCTCGACCACGGGCCAAAGTTGGCCAGCCGCCGACATGTCCGACGACTATAGGGTCGTCCCCACGACCCGGGACTAGACTGGCCCGCCACCGACATGTCCGACGACTATAGAGTCGTCCCCACGACCCCGGGTCAATGTTGGCTCGCCGCCGACTTATCCGACGACTATAGGGTCGTCCCCACGACCCCGGGACTAGGTAGGCCCGCCACCGACTTGTCCGACGACTATAGGGTCGTCCCCACGACCCCGGGACTAGATTGGCCCGCCACCGTTATGTCCGACGACTATAGGGTCGTCCCCACGACCACGGGCCAAAGTTGGCCAGCCGGCGACATGTCCGACGACTATAGGGTCGTCCCCACGACCCCGGGACTAGATTGGCCCGCCACCGTCTTGTCCGACGACTATAGGGTCGTCTTCACGACCACGGGCCAAAGTTGGCCAGCCGCCGACATTTCCGACGACTATAGGGTCGTCCTCACGACCACGGGCCAAATTTGGCCAGTTGCCGACTTGTCCGAACATTATAGGGTCGTCCCCACGACGCCGGGTCTAGGTTGGCTCGCCGCCGACATTTCCGACGACTATCGGATCGTCCCCACGACCACGGGCCAAAGTTGGCCAGCCGCCGACATGTCCGACGACTGTTGGGTCGTCCCCACGACCACGGGCCAATGTTGGCCAGCCGCCGACATGTCCGACGATTATAGGGTCGTCCCCACGACCACGCGCCAATGTTGGCCAGCCGCCGACATGTCCGACGACTTTTGGATCGTCCCCACGACCACGGGCCAAAGTTGGCCAGCCGCCGACATGTCCGACGACTATAGGGTCGTCCCCACGACACCGGGACTAGATTGGCCCGCCACCGTCAAGTCCGACGACTATAGGGTCGTCCCCACGACCCCGGGCCAAAGTTGGACAGCCGCCGACTTGTCCGATGACTATAGGGTCGTCCCCACGACCACGGGCCAAAGTTGGCCAGCCGCCGGCTTGTCCGACGACTACAGGGTCGTCCCCACGACCGCGGGACTAGATTGGCTCGCCGCCGACTTGTCCGACGACTGTAGGGTCGTCCCCACGACCCCGGGACTAGATTGGCCCGCCACCGTCATTTCCGACGACTTTAGGGTCGTCCCCACGACCACGGGCCAAAGTTGGCCAGCCGCCGACTTGTCCGACGACTATAGGGTCGTCCCCACGACCCCGGGACTAGATTGGCCCGCCACCGTCATTTCCGACGACTATAGGGTCGTCCCCACGACCACGGGCCAAAGCTGGCCAGCCGCCGGCTTGTCCGACGACTATAGGGTCGTCCCCATGACCCGGGACTAGACTGGCCCGCCACCGTCATGTCCGACGACTACAGGGTCGTCCCCACGACCCCCGGACTAGGTTGGTACGCCGCCGACTTGTCCGACGAGTATAGGGTCCTCCCCACGAACCCGGGACTAGATTGGCCCGCCACCGTCATTTCCGACGACTATAGGGTCGTCCCCACGACCACGGGCCAAAGTTGGCCAGCCGCCGACTTGTCCGACGACTATAGGGTCGTCCCCACGACCCCGGGACTAGATTGGCCCGCCACCGTCATTTCCGACGACTATAGGGTCGTCCCCACGACCACGGGCCAAAGTTGGCCAGCCGCCGGCTTGCCCGACGATTATAGGGTCGTCCCCACGACCCCGGGACTAGGTTGGCCCGCCGCCGACTTGTCCGACGACTATAGGGTCGTCCCCACGACCACGCGCCAAAGTTGGCCAGCCGCCGACATATCCGACGACTATAGGGTCGTCCCCACGACCCCGGGCCAAAGTTGGCCAGCCGCCGACATGTCCGACGACTATAGGGTCGTCCCCACGACCCGGGACTAGACTGGCCCGCCACCGTCATGTCCGACGACTATAGGGTCGTCCCCACGACCCCCGGACTAGGTTGGCCGGCCGCCGACTTGTCCGACGACTATAGGGTCGTCCCCACGACCCCCGGACTAGGTGGGCTCGCCCCCGACTTGTCCGGCGACTATAGGGTCGTTCCCACGACCCCGGCCCAAAGTTGGCAAGCTGCCGACTTATCCGACGACTATAGGGTCGTCCCCACGACCCCGGGACTAGGTAGGCCCGCCACCGACTTTTCCGACGACTATAGGGTCGTCCCCACGACCCAGGGACTAGATTGGCCCGCCACCGTTATGTCCGACGACTATAGGGTCGTCCCCACGACCACGGGCCAAAGTTGGCCAGCCGGCGGCATGTCCGACGACTATAGGGTCGTCCCCACGACCCCGGGACTAGATTGGCCCGCCACCGTCTTGTCCGACGACTATAGGGTCGTCTTCACGACCACGGGCCAAAGTTGGCCAGCCGCCGACATTTCCGACGACTATAGGGTCGTCCTCACGACCACGGGCCAAATTTGGCCAGCTGCCGACTTGTCCGAACATTATAGGGTCGTCCCCACGACGCCGGGACTAGGTTGGCTCGCCGCCGACATTTCCGACGACTATAGGGTCGTCCCCACGACCACGGGCCATATTTGGCCAGCCGCCGACTTGTCCGACGACTATAGGGTCGTTCCCACGACCACGGGCCAATAATGGCCAATCGCCGACATGTCCGACGACTATAGGGTCGTACCCACGACCCCGGGACTTGATTGGCCCGGCACCGTCATGTCCAACGACTATCGGATCGTCCCTACGACCACGGGCCTAAGTTGACCAGCCGCCGACATGTCCGATGACTATAGGGTCGTCCCTATGACCCCGGGACTAGATTGGCCCGCCACCGTCATGTCCGACGACTATCGGATCGTCCCCACGACCACGGGCCAAAGTTGGCCAGCCGCCGACATGTCCGACGACTATGGGGTCGTCCCCACGTCCACGGGCCAAAGTTGTCCAGCCGCCGACATGTCCGAAGACTATAGGGTCGTCCCCACGACCCCGGAACTAGATTGGCCCGCCACCGTCATGTCCGACGAATATAGGGTCGTCCCCACGACCCCGGGACAAGGTTGGTCCGCCGCCGACTTGTCCGACGGCTATAGGGTCGTCCCCACGACCCCGGGACTAGGTTGACCAGCCGCCAACATGTCCGACGACTATAGGGTCGTCCCCACGACCCCGGGACTAGGTTTGCTCGCCACCGTCATGTCTGACGACTATAGGGTCGTCCCCACGACACCGGGACTAGATTGGCCCGCCACCGTCAAGTCCGACGACTATAGGGTCGTCCCCACGACCCCGGGCCAAAGTTGGACAGCCGCCGACTTGTCCGATGACTATAGGGTCGTCCCCACGACCACGGGCCAAAGTTGGCCAGCCGCCGGCTTGTCCGACGACTACAGGGTCGTCCCCACGACCGCGGGACTAGATTGGCTCGCCGCCGACTTGTCCGACGACTGTAGGGTCGTCCCCACGACCCCGGGACTAGATTGGCCCGCCACCGTCATTTCCGACGACTATAGGGTCGTCCCCACGACCACGGGCCAAAGTTGGCCAGCCGCCGACTTGTCCGACGACTATAGGGTCGTCCCCACGACCCCGGGACTAGATTGGCCCGCCACCGTCATTTCCGACGACTATAGGGTCGTCCCCACGACCACGGGCCAAAGCTGGCCAGCCGCCGGCTTGTCCGACGACTATAGGGTCGTCCCCATGACCCGGGACTAGACTGGCCCGCCACCGTCATGTCCGACGACTACAGGGTCGTCCCCACGACCCCCGGACTAGGTTGGTACGCCGCGACTTGTCCGACGAGTATAGGGTCCTCCCCACGACCACGGGCCAAAGTTGGCCAGCCGCCGACATGCCCGACGACTATAGGGTCGTCCCCACGACCCGGGACTAGACTGGCCCGCCACCGACATGTCCGACGACTGTAGAGTCGTCCCCACGACCCCGGGTCAATGTTGGCTCGCCGCCGACATGTCCGACGACTATAGGGTCGTCCCCACGACCCCGAGACTAGATTGGCCCGCCACCGTCATGTCCGACGACTATAGGGTCGTCCCCACGACCCCGGGACAAGGTTGGTCCGCCGCCGACTTGTCCGACGACTGTAGGGTCGTCCCCACGACCCCGGGACTAGGTTGACCAGCCGCACAACATGTCCGACGACTATAGGGTCGTCCCCACGACCCCGGGACTAGGTTGGCTCGCCACCGTCATGTCTGACGACTATAGGGTCGTCCCCACGACACCGGGACTAGATTGGCCCGCCACCGTCAAGTCCGACGACTATAGGGTCGTCCCCACGACCCCAGGCCAAAGTTGGACAGCCGCCGACTCGTCCGACGACTATAGGGTCGTCCCCACGACCACGGGCCAAAGTTGGCCAGCCGCCGGCTTGTCCGACGACTATAGGGTCGTCCCCACGACCCCCGGGCCAAAGTTGGACAGCCACCGTCATGCCCGACGACTATAGGGTCGTCCCCACGACCCGGGACTAGACTGGCCCGCCGCCGACTTGTCCGACGACTTTAGGGTCGTCCCCACGACCACGGGCCAAAGTTGGCCAGCCGCCGGCTTGTCCGACGAATATAGGGTCGTCCCCACGACCCCGGGACTAGGTTGGCCCGCCGCCGACTTGTCCGACGACTATAGGGTCGTCCCTACGACCCCCGGAATAGGTGGGCTCGCCCCCGACTTGTCCGACGACTATAGGGTCGTTCCCACGACCCCGGGACTAGATTGGCCCGCCACCGTCAAGTCCGACGACTATAGGGTCGTCCCCACGACCCCGGGACTAGGTAGGCCCGCCGCCGACTAGTCCGACGACTATAGGGTCGTCCCCACGACCCCGGGACAAGATTGGCCCGCCACCGTTATGTCCGACGACTATAGGGTCGTCCCCACGACCACGGGCCAAAGTTGGCCAGCCGCCGACATGTCCGACGACTATAGGGTCGTCCCCACGACCCGGGACTAGACTGGCCCGCCACCGTCATGTCCGACGACTATAGGGTCGTCCCCACGACCCCCGGACTAGGTTGGCCGGCCGCCGACTTGTCCGACGACTATAGGGTCGTCCCCACGACCCCCGGACTAGGTGGGCTCGCCCCCGACTTGTCCGACGACTATAGGGTCGTTCCCACAACCCCGGCCCAAAGTTGGCAAGCTGCCGACTTATCCGACGACTATAGGGTCGTCCGCACGACCCCGGGACTAGGTAGGCCCGCCACCGACTTGTCCGACGACTATAGGGTCGTCCCCACGACCCAGGGACTAGATAGGCCCGCCACCGTTATGTCCGACGACTATAGGGTCGTCCCCACGACCACGGGCCAAAGTTGGCCAGCCGGCGGCATGTCCGACGACTATAGGGTCGTCCCCACGACCCCGGGACTAGATTGGCCCGCCACCGTCTTGTCCGACGACTATAGGGTCGTCTTCACGACCACGGGCCAAAGTTGGCCAGCCGCCGACATTTCCGACGACTATAGGGTCGTCCTCACGACCACGGGCCAAATTTGGCCAGCTGCCGACTTGTCCGAACATTATAGGGTCGTCCCCACGACGCCGGGACTAGGTTGGCTCGCCGCCGACATTTCTGACGACTATAGGGTCGTCCCCACGACCACGGGCCATATTTGGCCAGCCGCCGACTTGTCCGACGACTATAGGGTCGTTCCCACGACCACGGGCCAAAGTTGGCCAGCCGCCGACTTGTTCGAGGACTATAGGGTCGTCCCCACGACCCCGGGTCTAGGTTGGCCAGCCGCCGACATGTCCGACGACTATAGAGTCGTCCCCAAGACACCGGGCCAAAGTAGGACAGCCGCCGACATCTCCGACGACTATAGGGTCGTCCCCACGATCCCGGGACTAGATTGGCTAGCCACCGTCACGTCCGACGACTATCGGATCGTCCCCACGACCACGGGCCAAAGTTGACCAGCCGCCGACATGTCCGACGACTGTTGGGTCGTCCCCACGACCACGGGCCAATGTTGGCCAGCCGCCGACATGTCCGACGATTATAGGGTCGTCCCCACGACCCCGGGCCAATAATGGCCAATCGCCGACATGTCCGACGACTATAGGGTCGTACCCACGACCCCGGGACTTGATTGGCCCGGCACCGTCATGTCCAACGACTATCGGATCGTCCCTACGACCACGGGCCTAAGTTGACCAGCCGCCGACATGTCCGATGACTATAGGGTCGTCCCTATGACCCCGGGACTAGATTGGCCAGCCACCGTCATGTCCGACGACTATCGGATCGTCCCCACGACCACGGGCCAAAGTTGGCCAGCCGCCGACATGTCCGACGACTATGGGGTCGTCCCCACGTCCACGGGCCAAAGTTGTCCAGCCGCCGACATGTCCGAAGACTATAGGGTCGTCCCCACGACCCCGGAACTAGATTGGCCCGCCACCGTCAAGTCCGACGACTATTGGGTCGTCCCCACGACCCCGGGCCAAAGTTGGACAGCCGCCGACATGTCCGAAGACTATAGGGTCGTCCCCACGACCCCGGAACTAGATTGGCCCGCCACCGTCATGTCCGACGACTATAGGGTCGTCCCCACGACCCCGGGACTAGGTTGACCAGCCGCCAACATGTCCGACGACTATAGGATCGTCCCCACGACCCCGGGACTAGGTTGGCTCGCCACCGTCATGTCTGACGACTATAGGGTCGTCCCCACGACACCGGGACTAGATTGGCCCGCCACCGTCATTTCCGACGACTATAGGGTCGTCCCCACGACCACGGGCCAAAGTTGGCCAGCCACCGACTTGTCCGACGACTATAGGGTCGTCCCCATGACCCGAGACTAGACTGGCTCGCCACCGTCATGTCCGACGACTATAGGGTCGTCCCCACGACCCCCGGACTAGGTTGGTACGCCGCCGACTTGTCCGACGAGTATAGGGTCCTCCCCTCGACCACGGGCCAAAGTTGGCCAGCCGCCGACATGTCCGACGACTATAGGGTCGTCCCCACGACCCGGGACTAGACTGGCCCGCCACCTACATGTCCGACGACTATAGAGTCGTCCCCACGACCCCGGGTCAATGTTGGCTCGCCGCCGACTTATCCGACGACTATAGGGTCGTCCCCACGACCCCGGGACTAGGTAGGCCCGCCACCGACTTGTCCGACGACTATAGGGTCGTCCCCACGACCCCGGGACTAGATTGGCCCGCCACCGTTATGTCCGACGACTATAGGGTCGTCCCCACGACCACGGGCCAAAGTTGGCCAGCCGGCGACATGTCCGATGACTATAGGGTCGTCCCCACGACCCCGGGACTAGATTGGCCCGCCACCGTCTTGTCCGACGACTATAGGGTCGTCTTCACGACCACGGGCCAAAGTTGGCCAGCCGCCGACATTTCCGACGACTATAGGGTCGTCCTCACGACCACGGGCCAAATTTGGCCAGTTGCCGACTTGTCCGAACATTATAGGGTCGTCCCCACGACGCCGGGACTAGGTTGGCTCGCCGCCGACATTTCCGACGACTATCGGATCGTCCCCACGACCACGGGCCAAAGTTGGCCAGCCGCCGACATGTCCGACGACTGTTGGGTCGTCCCCACGACCACGGGCCAATGTTGGCCAGCCGCCGACATGTCCGACGATTATAGGGTCGTCCCCACGACCACGCGCCAATGTTGGCCAGCCGCCGACATGTCCGACGACTTTTGGATCGTCCCCACGACCACGGGCCAAAGTTGGCCAGCCGCCGACATGTCCGACGACTATAGGGTCGTCCCCACGACACCGGGACTAGATTGGCCCGCCACCGTCAAGTCCGACGACTATAGGGTCGTCCCCACGACCCCGGGCCAAAGTTGGACAGCCGCCGACTTGTCCGATGACTATAGGGTCGTCCCCACGACCACGGGCCAAAGTTGGCCAGCCGCCGGCTTGTCCGACGACTACAGGGTCGTCCCCACGACCGCGGGACTAGATTGGCTCGCCGCCGACTTGTCCGACGACTGTAGGGTCGTCCCCACGACCCCGGGACTAGATTGGCCCGCCACCGTCATTTCCGACGACTTTAGGGTCGTCCCCACGACCACGGGCCAAAGTTGGCCAGCCGCCGACTTGTCCGACGACTATAGGGTCGTCCCCACGACCCCGGGACTAGATTGGCCCGCCACCGTCATTTCCGACGACTATAGGGTCGTCCCCACGACCACGGGCCAAAGCTGGCCAGCCGCCGGCTTGTCCGACGACTATAGGGTCGTCCCCATGACCCGGGACTAGACTGGCCCGCCACCGTCATGTCCGACGACTACAGGGTCGTCCCCACGACCCCCGGACTAGGTTGGTACGCCGCGGACTTGTCCGACGAGTATAGGGTCCTCCCCACGACCACGGGCCAAAGTTGGCCAGCCGCCGACATGCCCGACGACTATAGGGTCGTCCCCACGACCCGGGACTAGACTGGCCCGCCACCGACATGTCCGACGACTGTAGAGTCGTCCCCACGACCCCGGGTCAATGTTGGCTCGCCGCCGACATGTCCGACGACTATAGGGTCGTCCCCACGACCCCGAGACTAGATTGGCCCGCCACCGTCATGTCCGACGACTATAGGGTCGTCCCCACGACCCCGGGACAAGGTTGGTCCGCCGCCGACTTGTCCGACGACTATAGGGTCGTCCCCACGACCCCGGGACTAGGTTGACCAGCCGCACAACATGTCCGACGACTATAGGGTCGTCCCCACGACCCCGGGACTAGGTTGGCTCGCCACCGTCATGTCTGACGACTATAGGGTCGTCCCCACGACACCGGGACTAGATTGGCCCGCCACCGTCAAGTCCGACGACTATAGGGTCGTCCCCACGACCCCAGGCCAAAGTTGGACAGCCGCCGACTCGTCCGACGACTATAGGGTCGTCCCCACGACCACGGGCCAAAGTTGGCCAGCCGCCGGCTTGTCCGACGACTATAGGGTCGTCCCCACGACCCCCGGGCCAAAGTTGGACAGCCACCGTCATGCCCGACGACTATAGGGTCGTCCCCACGACCCGGGACTAGACTGGCCCGCCGCCGACTTGTCCGACGACTTTAGGGTCGTCCCCACGACCACGGGCCAAAGTTGGCCAGCCGCCGGCTTGTCCGACGAATATAGGGTCGTCCCCACGACCCCGGGACTAGGTTGGCCCGCCGCCGACTTGTCCGACGACTATAGGGTCGTCCCTACGACCCCCGGACTAGGTGGGCTCGCCCCCGACTTGTCCGACGACTATAGGGTCGTTCCCACGACCCCGGGACTAGATTGGCCCGCCACCGTCAAGTCCGACGACTATAGGGTCGTCCCCACGACCCCGGGACTAGGTAGGCCCGCCGCCGACTTGTCCGACGACTATAGGGTCGTCCCCACGACCCCGGGACAAGATTGGCCCGCCACCGTTATGTCCGACGACTATAGGGTCGTCCCCACGACCACGGGCCAAAGTTGGCCAGCCGCCGACATGTCCGACGACTATAGGGTCGTCCCCACGACCCGGGACTAGACTGGCCCGCCACCGTCATGTCCGACGACTATAGGGTCGTCCCCACGACCCCCGGACTAGGTTGGCCGGCCGCCGACTTGTCCGACGACTATAGGGTCGTCCCCACGACCCCCGGACTAGGTGGGCTCGCCCCCGACTTGTCCGACGACTATAGGGTCGTTCCCACAACCCCGGCCCAAAGTTGGCAAGCTGCCGACTTATCCGACGCACTATAGGGTCGTCCCCACGACCCCGGGACTAGGTAGGCCCGCCACCGACTTGTCCGACGACTATAGGGTCGTCCCCACGACCCAGGGACTAGATAGGCCCGCCACCGTTATGTCCGACGACTATAGGGTCGTCCCCACGACCACGGGCCAAAGTTGGCCAGCCGGCGGCATGTCCGACGACTATAGGGTCGTCCCCACGACCCCGGGACTAGATTGGCCCGCCACCGTCTTGTCCGACGACTATAGGGTCGTCTTCACGACCACGGGCCAAAGTTGGCCAGCCGCCGACATTTCCGACGACTATAGGGTCGTCCTCACGACCACGGGCCAAATTTGGCCAGCTGCCGACTTGTCCGAACATTATAGGGTCGTCCCCACGACGCCGGGACTAGGTTGGCTCGCCGCCGACATTTCTGACGACTATAGGGTCGTCCCCACGACCACGGGCCATATTTGGCCAGCCGCCGACTTGTCCGACGACTATAGGGTCGTTCCCACGACCACGGGCCAAAGTTGGCCAGCCGCCGACTTGTTCGAGGACTATAGGGTCGTCCCCACGACCCCGGGTCTAGGTTGGCCAGCCGCCGACATGTCCGACGACTATAGAGTCGTCCCCAAGACACCGGGCCAAAGTAGGACAGCCGCCGACATCTCCGACGACTATAGGGTCGTCCCCACGATCCCGGGACTAGATTGGCTAGCCACCGTCACGTCCGACGACTATCGGATCGTCCCCACGACCACGGGCCAAAGTTGACCAGCCGCCGACATGTCCGACGACTGTTGGGTCGTCCCCACGACCACGGGCCAATGTTGGCCAGCCGCCGACATGTCCGACGATTATAGGGTCGTCCCCACGACCCCGGGCCAATAATGGCCAATCGCCGACATGTCCGACGACTATAGGGTCGTACCCACGACCCCGGGACTTGATTGGCCCGGCACCGTCATGTCCAACGACTATCGGATCGTCCCTACGACCACGGGCCTAAGTTGACCAGCCGCCGACATGTCCGATGACTATAGGGTCGTCCCTATGACCCCGGGACTAGATTGGCCCGCCACCGTCATGTCCGACGACTATCGGATCGTCCCCACGACCACGGGCCAAAGTTGGCCAGCCGCCGACATGTCCGACGACTATGGGGTCGTCCCCACGTCCACGGGCCAAAGTTGTCCAGCCGCCGACATGTCCGAAGACTATAGGGTCGTCCCCACGACCCCGGAACTAGATTGGCCCGCCACCGTCAAGTCCGACGACTATTGGGTCGTCCCCACGACCCCGGGCCAAAGTTGGACAGCCGCCGACATGTCCGAAGACTATAGGGTCGTCCCCACGACCCCGGAACAAGATTGGCCCGCCACCGTCATGTCCGACGACTATAGGGTCGTCCCCACGACCCCGGGACTAGGTTGACCAGCCGCCAACATGTCCGACGACTATAGGATCGTCCCCACGACCCCGGGACTAGGTTGGCTCGCCACCGTCATGTCTGACGACTATAGGGTCGTCCCCACGACACCGGGACTAGATTGGCCCGCCACCGTCATTTCCGACGACTATAGGGTCGTCCCCACGACCACGGGCCAAAGTTGGCCAGCCGCCGACTTGTCCGACGACTATAGGGTCGTCCCCACGACCCGAGACTAGACTGGCTCGCCACCGCCATGTCCGACGACTATAGGGTCGTCCCCACGACCCCCGGACTAGGTTGGTACGCCGCCGACTTGTCCGACGAGTATAGGGTCCTCCCCTCGACCACGGGCCAAAGTTGGCCAGCCGCCGACATGTCCGACGACTATAGGGTCGTCCCCACGACCCGGGACTAGACTGGCCCGCCACCGACATGTCCGACGACTATAGAGTCGTCCCCACGACCCCGGGTCAATGTTGGCTCGCCGCCGACTTATCCGACGACTATAGGGTCGTCCCCACGACCCCGGGACTAGGTAGGCCCGCCACCGACTTGTCCGACGACTATAGGGTCGTCCCCACGACCCCGGGACTAGATTGGCCCGCCACCGTTATGTCCGACGACTATAGGGTCGTCCCCACGACCACGGGCCAAAGTTGGCCAGCCGGCGACATGTCCGACGACTATAGGGTCGTCCCCACGACCCCGGGACTAGATTGGCCCGCCACCGTCTTGTCCGACGACTATAGGGTCGTCTTCACGACCACGGGCCAAAGTTGGCCAGCCGCCGACATTTCCGACGACTATAGGGTCGTCCTCACGACCACGGGCCAAATTTGGCCAGTTGCCGACTTGTCCGAACATTATAGGGTCGTCCCCACGACGCCGGGTCTAGGTTGGCTCGCCGCCGACATTTCCGACGACTATCGGATCGTCCCCACGACCACGGGCCAAAGTTGGCCAGCCGCCGACATGTCCGACGACTGTTGGGTCGTCCCCACGACCACGGGCCAATGTTGGCCAGCCGCCGACATGTCCGACGATTATAGGGTCGTCCCCACGACCACGCGCCAATGTTGGCCAGCCGCCGACATGTCCGACGACTTTTGGATCGTCCCCACGACCACGGGCCAAAGTTGGCCAGCCGCCGACATGTCCGACGACTATAGGGTCGTCCCCACGACACCGGGACTAGATTGGCCCGCCACCGTCAAGTCCGACGACTATAGGGTCGTCCCCACGACCCCGGGCCAAAGTTGGACAGCCGCCGACTTGTCCGATGACTATAGGGTCGTCCCCACGACCACGGGCCAAAGTTGGCCAGCCGCCGGCTTGTCCGACGACTACAGGGTCGTCCCCACGACCGCGGGACTAGATTGGCTCGCCGCCGACTTGTCCGACGACTGTAGGGTCGTCCCCACGACCCCGGGACTAGATTGGCCCGCCACCGTCATTTCCGACGACTTTAGGGTCGTCCCCACGACCACGGGCCAAAGTTGGCCAGCCGCCGACTTGTCCGACGACTATAGGGTCGTCCCCACGACCCCGGGACTAGATTGGCCCGCCACCGTCATTTCCGACGACTATAGGGTCGTCCCCACGACCACGGGCCAAAGCTGGCCAGCCGCCGGCTTGTCCGACGACTATAGGGTCGTCCCCATGACCCGGGACTAGACTGGCCCGCCACCGTCATGTCCGACGACTACAGGGTCGTCCCCACGACCCCCGGACTAGGTTGGTACGCCGCCGACTTGTCCGACGAGTATAGGGTCCTCCCCACGACCCCGGGACTAGATTGGCCCGCCACCGTCATTTCCGACGACTATAGGGTCGTCCCCACGACCACGGGCCAAAGTTGGCCAGCCGCCGACTTGTCCGACGACTATAGGGTCGTCCCCACGACCCCGGGACTAGATTGGCCCGCCACCGTCATTTCCGACGACTATAGGGTCGTCCCCACGACCACGGGCCAAAGTTGGCCAGCCGCCGGCTTGCCCGACGATTATAGGGTCGTCCCCACGACCCCGGGACTAGGTTGGCCCGCCGCCGACTTGTCCGACGACTATAGGGTCGTCCCCACGACCACGCGCCAAAGTTGGCCAGCCGCCGACATATCCGACGACTATAGGGTCGTCCCCACGACCCCGGGCCAAAGTTGGCCAGCCGCCGACATGTCCGACGACTATAGGGTCGTCCCCACGACCCGGGACTAGACTGGCCCGCCACCGTCATGTCCGACGACTATAGGGTCGTCCCCACGACCCCCGGACTAGGTTGGCCGGCCGCCGACTTGTCCGACGACTATAGGGTCGTCCCCACGACCCCCGGACTAGGTGGGCTCGCCCCCGACTTGTCCGGCGACTATAGGGTCGTTCCCACGACCCCGGCCCAAAGTTGGCAAGCTGCCGACTTATCCGACGACTATAGGGTCGTCCCCACGACCCCGGGACTAGGTAGGCCCGCCACCGACTTTTCCGACGACTATAGGGTCGTCCCCACGACCCAGGGACTAGATTGGCCCGCCACCGTTATGTCCGACGACTATAGGGTCGTCCCCACGACCACGGGCCAAAGTTGGCCAGCCGGCGGCATGTCCGACGACTATAGGGTCGTCCCCACGACCCCGGGACTAGATTGGCCCGCCACCGTCTTGTCCGACGACTATAGGGTCGTCTTCACGACCACGGGCCAAAGTTGGCCAGCCGCCGACATTTCCGACGACTATAGGGTCGTCCTCACGACCACGGGCCAAATTTGGCCAGCTGCCGACTTGTCCGAACATTATAGGGTCGTCCCCACGACGCCGGGACTAGGTTGGCTCGCCGCCGACATTTCCGACGACTATAGGGTCGTCCCCACGACCACGGGCCATATTTGGCCAGCCGCCGACTTGTCCGACGACTATAGGGTCGTTCCCACGACCACGGGCCAATAATGGCCAATCGCCGACATGTCCGACGACTATAGGGTCGTACCCACGACCCCGGGACTTGATTGGCCCGGCACCGTCATGTCCAACGACTATCGGATCGTCCCTACGACCACGGGCCTAAGTTGACCAGCCGCCGACATGTCCGATGACTATAGGGTCGTCCCTATGACCCCGGGACTAGATTGGCCCGCCACCGTCATGTCCGACGACTATCGGATCGTCCCCACGACCACGGGCCAAAGTTGGCCAGCCGCCGACATGTCCGACGACTATGGGGTCGTCCCCACGTCCACGGGCCAAAGTTGTCCAGCCGCCGACATGTCCGAAGACTATAGGGTCGTCCCCACGACCCCGGAACTAGATTGGCCCGCCACCGTCATGTCCGACGAATATAGGGTCGTCCCCACGACCCCGGGACAAGGTTGGTCCGCCGCCGACTTGTCCGACGACTATAGGGTCGTCCCCACGACCCCGGGACTAGGTTGACCAGCCGCCAACATGTCCGACGACTATAGGGTCGTCCCCACGACCCCGGGACTAGGTTTGCTCGCCACCGTCATGTCTGACGACTATAGGGTCGTCCCCACGACACCGGGACTAGATTGGCCCGCCACCGTCAAGTCCGACGACTATAGGGTCGTCCCCACGACCCCGGGCCAAAGTTGGACAGCCGCCGACTTGTCCGATGACTATAGGGTCGTCCCCACGACCACGGGCCAAAGTTGGCCAGCCGCCGGCTTGTCCGACGACTACAGGGTCGTCCCCACGACCGCGGGACTAGATTGGCTCGCCGCCGACTTGTCCGACGACTGTAGGGTCGTCCCCACGACCCCGGGACTAGATTGGCCCGCCACCGTCATTTCCGACGACTATAGGGTCGTCCCCACGACCACGGGCCAAAGTTGGCCAGCCGCCGACTTGTCCGACGACTATAGGGTCGTCCCCACGACCCCGGGACTAGATTGGCCCGCCACCGTCATTTCCGACGACTATAGGGTCGTCCCCACGACCACGGGCCAAAGCTGGCCAGCCGCCGGCTTGTCCGACGACTATAGGGTCGTCCCCATGACCCGGGACTAGACTGGCCCGCCACCGTCATGTCCGACGACTACAGGGTCGTCCCCACGACCCCCGGACTAGGTTGGTACGCCGCGGACTTGTCCGACGAGTATAGGGTCCTCCCCACGACCACGGGCCAAAGTTGGCCAGCCGCCGACATGCCCGACGACTATAGGGTCGTCCCCACGACCCGGGACTAGACTGGCCCGCCACCGACATGTCCGACGACTGTAGAGTCGTCCCCACGACCCCGGGTCAATGTTGGCTCGCCGCCGACATGTCCGACGACTATAGGGTCGTCCCCACGACCCCGAGACTAGATTGGCCCGCCACCGTCATGTCCGACGACTATAGGGTCGTCCCCACGACCCCGGGACAAGGTTGGTCCGCCGCCGACTTGTCCGACGACTATAGGGTCGTCCCCACGACCCCGGGACTAGGTTGACCAGCCGCACAACATGTCCGACGACTATAGGGTCGTCCCCACGACCCCGGGACTAGGTTGGCTCGCCACCGTCATGTCTGACGACTATAGGGTCGTCCCCACGACACCGGGACTAGATTGGCCCGCCACCGTCAAGTCCGACGACTATAGGGTCGTCCCCACGACCCCAGGCCAAAGTTGGACAGCCGCCGACTCGTCCGACGACTATAGGGTCGTCCCCACGACCACGGGCCAAAGTTGGCCAGCCGCCGGCTTGTCCGACGACTATAGGGTCGTCCCCACGACCCCCGGGCCAAAGTTGGACAGCCACCGTCATGCCCGACGACTATAGGGTCGTCCCCACGACCCGGGACTAGACTGGCCCGCCGCCGACTTGTCCGACGACTTTAGGGTCGTCCCCACGACCACGGGCCAAAGTTGGCCAGCCGCCGGCTTGTCCGACGAATATAGGGTCGTCCCCACGACCCCGGGACTAGGTTGGCCCGCCGCCGACTTGTCCGACGACTATAGGGTCGTCCCTACGACCCCCGGAATAGGTGGGCTCGCCCCCGACTTGTCCGACGACTATAGGGTCGTTCCCACGACCCCGGGACTAGATTGGCCCGCCACCGTCAAGTCCGACGACTATAGGGTCGTCCCCACGACCCCGGGACTAGGTAGGCCCGCCGCCGACTTGTCCGACGACTATAGGGTCGTCCCCACGACCCCGGGACAAGATTGGCCCGCCACCGTTATGTCCGACGACTATAGGGTCGTCCCCACGACCACGGGCCAAAGTTGGCCAGCCGCCGACATGTCCGACGACTATAGGGTCGTCCCCACGACCCGGGACTAGACTGGCCCGCCACCGTCATGTCCGACGACTATAGGGTCGTCCCCACGACCCCCGGACTAGGTTGGCCGGCCGCCGACTTGTCCGACGACTATAGGGTCGTCCCCACGACCCCCGGACTAGGTGAGCTCGCCCCCGACTTGTCCGACGACTATAGGGTCGTTCCCACAACCCCGGCCCAAAGTTGGCAAGCTGCCGACTTATCCGACGACTATAGGGTCGTCCCCACGACCCCGGGACTAGGTAGGCCCGCCACCGTTATGTCCGACGACTATAGGGTCGTCCCCACGACCACGGGCCAAAGTTGGCCAGCCGGCGGCATGTCCGACGACTATAGGGTCGTCCCCACGACCCCGGGACTAGATTGGCCCGCCACCGTCTTGTCCGACGACTATAGGGTCGTCTTCACGACCACGGGCCAAAGTTGGCCAGCCGCCGACATTTCCGACGACTATAGGGTCGTCCTCACGACCACGGGCCAAATTTGGCCAGCTGCCGACTTGTCCGAACATTATAGGGTCGTCCCCACGACGCCGGGACTAGGTTGGCTCGCCGCCGACATTTCTGACGACTATAGGGTCGTCCCCACGACCACGGGCCATATTTGGCCAGCCGCCGACTTGTCCGACGACTATAGGGTCGTTCCCACGACCACGGGCCAAAGTTGGCCAGCCGCCGACTTGTTCGAGGACTATAGGGTCGTCCCCACGACCCCGGGTCTAGGTTGGCCAGCCGCCGACATGTCCGACGACTATAGAGTCGTCCCCAAGACACCGGGCCAAAGTAGGACAGCCGCCGACATCTCCGACGACTATAGGGTCGTCCCCACGATCCCGGGACTAGATTGGCTAGCCACCGTCACGTCCGACGACTATCGGATCGTCCCCACGACCACGGGCCAAAGTTGACCAGCCGCCGACATGTCCGACGACTGTTGGGTCGTCCCCACGACCACGGGCCAATGTTGGCCAGCCGCCGACATGTCCGACGATTATAGGGTCGTCCCCACGACCCCGGGCCAATAATGGCCAATCGCCGACATGTCCGACGACTATAGGGTCGTACCCACGACCCCGGGACTTGATTGGCCCGGCACCGTCATGTCCAACGACTATCGGATCGTCCCTACGACCACGGGCCTAAGTTGACCAGCCGCCGACATGTCCGATGACTATAGGGTCGTCCCTATGACCCCGGGACTAGATTGGCCAGCCACCGTCATGTCCGACGACTATCGGATCGTCCCCACGACCACGGGCCAAAGTTGGCCAGCCGCCGACATGTCCGACGACTATGGGGTCGTCCCCACGTCCACGGGCCAAAGTTGTCCAGCCGCCGACATGTCCGAAGACTATAGGGTCGTCCCCACGACCCCGGAACTAGATTGGCCCGCCACCGTCAAGTCCGACGACTATTGGGTCGTCCCCACGACCCCGGGCCAAAGTTGGACAGCCGCCGACATGTCCGAAGACTATAGGGTCGTCCCCACGACCCCGGAACTAGATTGGCCCGCCACCGTCATGTCCGACGACTATAGGGTCGTCCCCACGACCCCGGGACTAGGTTGACCAGCCGCCAACATGTCCGACGACTATAGGATCGTCCCCACGACCCCGGGACTAGGTTGGCTCGCCACCGTCATGTCTGACGACTATAGGGTCGTCCCCACGACACCGGGACTAGATTGGCCCGCCACCGTCATTTCCGACGACTATAGGGTCGTCCCCACGACCACGGGCCAAAGTTGGCCAGCCGCCGACTTGTCCGACGACTATAGGGTCGTCCCCATGACCCGAGACTAGACTGGCTCGCCACCGTCATGTCCGACGACTATAGGGTCGTCCCCACGACCCCCGGACTAGGTTGGTACGCCGCCGACTTGTCCGACGAGTATAGGGTCCTCCCCTCGACCACGGGCCAAAGTTGGCCAGCCGCCGACATGTCCGACGACTATAGGGTCGTCCCCACGACCCGGGACTAGACTGGCCCGCCACCGACATGTCCGACGACTATAGAGTCGTCCCCACGACCCCGGGTCAATGTTGGCTCGCCGCCGACTTATCCGACGACTATAGGGTCGTCCCCACGACCCCGGGACTAGGTAGGCCCGCCACCGACTTGTCCGACGACTATAGGGTCGTCCCCACGACCGCGGGACTAGATTGGCCCGCCACCGTTATGTCCGACGACTATAGGGTCGTCCCCACGACCACGGGCCAAAGTTGGCCAGCCGGCGACATGTCCGACGACTATAGGGTCGTCCCCACGACCCCGGGACTAGATTGGCCCGCCACCGTCTTGTCCGACGACTATAGGGTCGTCTTCACGACCACGGGCCAAAGTTGGCCAGCCGCCGACATTTCCGACGACTATAGGGTCGTCCTCACGACCACGGGCCAAATTTGGCCAGTTGCCGACTTGTCCGAACATTATAGGGTCGTCCCCACGACGCCGGGACTAGGTTGGCTCGCCGCCGACATTTCCGACGACTATCGGATCGTCCCCACGACCACGGGCCAAAGTTGGCCAGCCGCCGACATGTCCGACGACTGTTGGGTCGTCCCCACGACCACGGGCCAATGTTGGCCAGCCGCCGACATGTCCGACGATTATAGGGTCGTCCCCACGACCACGCGCCAATGTTGGCCAGCCGCCGACATGTCCGACGACTTTTGGATCGTCCCCACGACCACGGGCCAAAGTTGGCCAGCCGCCGACATGTCCGACGACTATAGGGTCGTCCCCACGACACCGGGACTAGATTGGCCCGCCACCGTCAAGTCCGACGACTATAGGGTCGTCCCCACGACCCCGGGCCAAAGTTGGACAGCCGCCGACTTGTCCGATGACTATAGGGTCGTCCCCACGACCACGGGCCAAAGTTGGCCAGCCGCCGGCTTGTCCGACGACTACAGGGTCGTCCCCACGACCGCGGGACTAGATTGGCTCGCCGCCGACTTGTCCGACGACTGTAGGGTCGTCCCCACGACCCCGGGACTAGATTGGCCCGCCACCGTCATTTCCGACGACTTTAGGGTCGTCCCCACGACCACGGGCCAAAGTTGGCCAGCCGCCGACTTGTCCGACGACTATAGGGTCGTCCCCACGACCCCGGGACTAGATTGGCCCGCCACCGTCATTTCCGACGACTATAGGGTCGTCCCCACGACCACGGGCCAAAGCTGGCCAGCCGCCGGCTTGTCCGACGACTATAGGGTCGTCCCCATGACCCGGGACTAGACTGGCCCGCCACCGTCATGTCCGACGACTACAGGGTCGTCCCCACGACCCCCGGACTAGGTTGGTACGCCGCCGACTTGTCCGACGAGTATAGGGTCCTCCCCACGACCCCGGGACTAGATTGGCCCGCCACCGTCATTTCCGACGACTATAGGGTCGTCCCCACGACCACGGGCCAAAGTTGGCCAGCCGCCGACTTGTCCGACGACTATAGGGTCGTCCCCACGACCCCGGGACTAGATTGGCCCGCCACCGTCATTTCCGACGACTATAGGGTCGTCCCCACGACCACGGGCCAAAGTTGGCCAGCCGCCGGCTTGCCCGACGATTATAGGGTCGTCCCCACGACCCCGGGACTAGGTTGGCCCGCCGCCGACTTGTCCGACGACTATAGGGTCGTCCCCACGACCACGCGCCAAAGTTGGCCAGCCGCCGACATATCCGACGACTATAGGGTCGTCCCCACGACCCCGGGCCAAAGTTGGCCAGCCGCCGACATGTCCGACGACTATAGGGTCGTCCCCACGACCACGGGCCAATGTTGGCCAGCCGCTGACTTGTCCGACGACTATAGGGTCGTCCCCACGACCGCGGGACTAGATTGGCTCGCCGCCGACTTGTCCGACGACTGTAGGGTCGTCCCCACGACCCCGGGACTAGATTGGCCCGCCACCGTCATTTGCGACGACTATAGGGTCGTCCCCACGACCACGGGCCAAAGTTGGCCAGCCGCCGACTTGTCCGACGACTATAGGGTCGTCCCCATGACCCGGGACTAGACTGGCCCGCCACCGTCATGTCCGACGACTATAGGGTCGTCCCCACGACCCCCGGACTAGGTTGGTACGCCGCCGACTTGTCCGACGAGTATAGGGTCCTCTCCACGACCACGGGCCAAAGTTGGCCAGCCGCCGACATGTCCGACGACTATAGGGTCGTCCCCACGACCCGGGACTAGACTGGCCCGCCACCGACATGTCCGACGACTATAGAGTCGTCCCCACGACCCCGGGTCAATATTGGCTCGCCGCCGACATGTCCGACGACTATAGGGTCGTCCCCACGACCCCTGGGCCAAAGTTGGACAGCCGCCGACTTGTCCGACGACTATAGGGTCGTCCCCATGACCCGGGACTAGATTGGCCCGCCACCGTCATGTCCGACGACTATAGGGTCGTCCCCACGACCCCGGGACAAGGTTGGTCCGCCGCCGACTTGTCCGACGACTATAGGGTCGTCCCCACGACCCCGGGACTAGGTTGACCAGCCGCACAACATGTCCGACGACTATAGGGTCGTCCCCACGACCCCGGGACTAGGTTGGCTCGCCACCGTCATGTCTGACGACTATAGGGTCGTCCCCACGACACCGGGACTAGATTGGCCCGCCACCGTCAAGTCCGACGACTATAGGGTCGTCCCCACGACCCCAGGCCAAAGTTGGACAGCCGCCGACTCGTCCGACGACTATAGGGTCGTCCCCACGACCACGGGCCAAAGTTGGCCAGCCGCCGGCTTGTCCGACGACTATAGGGTCGTCCCCACGACCCCCGGGCAAAAGTTGGACAGCCACAGACATGCCCGACGACTATAGGGTCGTCCCCACGACCCGGGACTAGACTGGCCCGCCGCCGACTTGTCCGACGACTTTAGGGTCGTCCCCACGACCACGGGCCAAAGTTGGCCAGCCGCCGGCTTGTCCGACGAATATAGGGTCGTCCCCACGACCCCGGGACTAGGTTGGCCCGCCGCCGACTTGTCCGACGACTATAGGGTCGTCCCTACGACCCCCGGACTAGGTGGGCTCGCCCCCGACTTGTCCGACGACTATAGGGTCGTTCCCACGACCCCGGGACTAGATTGGCCCGCCACCGTCAAGTCCGACGACTATAGGGTCGTCCCCACGACCCCGGGACTAGGTAGGCCCGCCGCCGACTTGTCCGACGACTATAGGGTCGTCCCCACGACCCCGGGACAAGATTGGCCCGCCACCGTTATGTCCGACGACTATAGGGTCGTCCCCACGACCACGGGCCAAAGTTGGCCTGCCGCCGACATGTCCGACGACTATAGGGTTGTACGGAAAAGCAGCATGACCACGCCATCTGTGTGAGCCCGCCGATAAGTAGACGATTAGCGACACCGGCCCGCTGACTCATGTGGAGCAGCGATCACGGACCCCTCCCATCGACTCGCGATCGATGGAAGGGGGACTTCTTCCTTCCAGGAAAGCGAACGCGATTTCCTGGAAGAGCTTGTCTGTTCGCGACTCTGCTACAATTAACACGCTTCCTTTGCTGTTTTTATACGCTGCTGTGCTCATAGCTCCCTTTTCGCTACGATTGCCCATTTGCTGGGAAATCGGCTTCGTGCTTGCTATCCGCTTAATTACTAACGTTTAGACTAAATTAATTGTGGACAAAACGGTTAAAGCTTATTGTAAATAGTGTATATATTTTCTGCGCATACATAAACTCCAACGGTAACTGTAACCTTGACTCTTCTTATCTTAAATAGAATTGTTCTCGTGCTCTCGCGAATAAATGAATTCTAGTGTTCCTGAATCCGAGTAAACACTTCCTAGCTACGTTTCTTTAATCCGCTTTCTAAACATTTTTGGTCCTTCGAGCCGGAGATCAGTGCCTGTGCAACAGTTCGCGAGTGCTCGAACGTTCGTTGGTGCCGTCCAACCGTCGCGCGTGACCTCTACACCTGCAAACAATGAGTCACCTCGTAACAAGCCAGCGCGACCTTAACGGTCGAATCACTCGGGCGTTCGACAATTTAAAAAAGGTAGGAATGAACAATATTACAAAGAGCAACGTGATCTCTAGACTAGAGACTCTCCGAAAGAACTGGGCGAAATATGAGTTGCAACATGACCAGCTTCTCGCGTTAGCGGCGTCGGACTTAGCTTTTGCCGGCAACGCCTACTTCCAAGAGAAGGCTCTGACACCTGCAGAAATGGAGGAGGTCTTCACCACGCAAGAGGCCCTTCTTATGGACAAAATAGAAGACCTGACGAAGGTGGAAAGAGCTGCCACCCTAGCCGATGAGCGTCTGTCCATGGAGAGAAGTGGGCCCGCTGCGGAAGTTGCAACCGTTCGCTCCAAGGCCTCTCTGCCGCGATTACCCCTGCCGACCTTCGACGGTAAACACAAGGATTGGCCGTCGTTTCAAGGGCTATTTCGCTCTCTAGTGATCAAGGACACGACATTAACAGACGCCGAACGCTTACACTACTTACGAGGTACCCTTACCGGTGATGCTGCTCTACTCCTGCGCAATATGCCTGAGCGGGAAGAGAATTTCGAGGCTTCGTGGGAATTGCTACAAGACCGCTACGACAATCAACGACTGATGGTCAAGGCCCAGATGAACACGATCTTCGCCCTACCTTCCATTCCACGCGAGTCGGGACCCGAGCTTAAACGACTCTTCTACAGCGTCTGCGACTCCGTCAAGGCCCTGGCCGCCATGAAGCGGCCATTCGATGCCAGTGGCGATTGGCTCGTCCATCTAATCGTGGATCGTATGGATCCACAGTCCAGATACGAGTGGGAAACGCTCATCGGGAAGACGAAGCTGCCTCCTACCTTCGACGAACTCCAAGTCTTTCTGGAAGGACGCGTCAACACCCTGGAGGCCTTGGAGGAGCAACGGAAAGGAAGCGGGAACCGATACACGAAGCCAACTACAACACAAAAAACGGCAAAGGTTCATCAGGTGAGCCAAACTAAGCGCTCACCTGAGCAGTGCAGCCTCTGCAAGGCCAATCATTTCATTTTGTACTGTCGAATGTATAAGGACAAGACAGCCTCAGAACGTCGAGCGGCGCTGCAGGCCGCGAACTTGTGTTATAATTGCCTAGGAAAACACCAAGTTCTCGACTGTCAATCGGCGAAAAGATGCCAACGATGCGACGGTAGGCACCACACTACGATCCATGAGGCCAGCGCTGGTACTCACGAGGTCTCTGCTAATACCTCCAGCTGTGAGTCGACCAGTTTACCTGCTGTACTGCTGGCCACTGCACGCGTCAAGCTCCTACCGCCCGGCGGCCCGCCACGACTAGTGCGGGCTCTCGTTGACCAAGGCAGTGAAGTATCCATCATCACAGAGGCGGTGGCTCAGCAGCTACGCCTGCCACGACGCTCCGCCAATATTCGTCTCCTTGGCGTCGGGAACCAAGCACCTGAGCGGGTAAAGGGCAGAGTCGCATTAGAATTCACCGCTCACTTCAACTCACCAGAGAGACACGTGATCTCCGCTCTGGTGATGCCTCGGATAACAGCGTATCAGCCACGTATACAACGCCGAGCATCGACCTGGAACCATCTCGCTGACCTCAAGCTGGCCGATCCTAACTTCGACTCCGACGGGCCGATTGAAATGCTGCTGGGAGCCGACGCCTTCGCCTTGGTCCTGCTCCATGGCATAGCCAGAGGTCGCACAGGGGAGCCCATAGCGCAGAACACCACTCTGGGCTTGATCGTTTCCGGACCAGCCACGTCGGAGCGCGAAACAGCTGACAGCCGCGAGCGATCATCCCTCCAGTGCACCGCCGCCGAGGAACTCTTGCCACTGGTGCGTCGCTTCTGGGAACAGGAAGAACTGGTGGTATCAAATGCCTATACCCCGGAAGAGCAAGCCTGCGAAGACCACTACCGGACGACCCACCAGCGATTGCCCTCCGGCCGCTATATGGTTCGCCTGCCATTACGGGACAGGATGGAGCTCGGCGAGTCGCGTCACGGTGCCCGACGCATGCTGCAGAGAATGGAAGCCAAGTTCAACAGGGAACCTGCGTTCGCTCATGCCTATCAAGAATTTATGCGTGAGTATCGTGAACTTGCTCACATGTCCTTAGTTCAAGGTGAGCGTTCCGGACCGTCGTACTACCTACCTCACCACGGAGTCTTGAAGGAGAGCAGCACGACCACCAAGTTGCGGGTGGTATTTAACGGCTCTCACGCAACGTCATCGGGGCAATCGTTGAACGATACGCTGATGGTGGGGCCGAATCTGCTGCCGAGCCTCCACCAACTGCTACTGCGCTGGCGTCGTTTCCGTGTCTGCCTCACAGCCGACGTCGAAAAAATGTATCGCCAGATCTTGCTCCATCCGGATGATCGCCGATACCAACGGATACTATGGAGGGCGAAAGAAGACCACGCCATAAGTGATTATGAACTCAACACGGTCACCTATGGGCTAGCCTGTGCTCCATACCTTGCCATCCGCACATTACGGCAACTGGCTTTGGACGAGCAATCCCGTCATCCTCGAGCAGCTGCGCTTCTACAACGCGACGTCTATATGGACGACGTCGTGACCGGTGCCGACTCTGTGGCGGAAGCCCTGGAACTACAGGTCGAACTACGCCAACTCTGCAAGGCGGGCGGCTTCAATCTGCGCAAATGGGCCTCCAATGAACCGTCTCTGATGGATCAAGTACCCCGCGGTGACACCATTCCGGAGTGCAAATGGCAGAGCGGAGAGACACACACAGCATTGGGGGTCCACTGGAGCCTGGCCGACGATTGTTTCCGGGTTCAAGTGCTGCCTACATCCACGGACGGCTGCTTAACTAGGCGCTTGGTCCTGTCGACGATCGCCAGGATATTCGATCCTCTGGGTTTGGTGTCCCCAGTTACAATTAACGCCAAAATATTCATGCAATCTCTCTGGTTACTCCAATTAGATTGGGACTCACCGCTGCCGCCGGTTGAGGTCGACTATTGGACTCAATTTCTCGATGAGCTGGTAGACTTGAACCGCATCGCTGTTCCCCGCTGGCTCGGCGTACGACAGGCCCCACAACTACAGGAGCTACATGGGTTCGCGGACGCCTCGGAGCGGGCCTATGCTGCCGTCATATATCTTCGGGTCGCCGATCACGATGGCACCTTCCGGAGTCAGCTGGTCACAGCGAAGACCAAAGTGGCACCGCTGAAACGGATTACGCTACCCCGGCTTGAACTGTGTGCTGCCGCCCTGCTGACGAAGCTAACCGCTCTCACCTGCGAGAGTTTGGGTTTGAGTGGAACTGCCGTTCACTTGTGGAGCGACTCCACTGTCACACTGGCCTGGATCCAAGGACATCCCGCTCGCTGGCAGACTTACGTGGCCAACCGGGTGTCCGAGATACAACGCACGTTGCCGGAGGCCAACTGGCACCACGTGGCTAGCCAGGACAACCCCGCGGACTGTGCCTCCCGAGGACTGTCACCAAGCCAACTACCGAGTTTTGCACTCTGGTGGACAGGGCCGGACTGGCTGACGTCACCGAGCGGTTGGGGCCACGCTGATCCGCTGCCAGTACCCCCAACCGACCTGGAGACCCAGACTACCATCAACGTGGCGACTGGTGAACCTGCATTGGGCGAGACACTGTTACAACGCTACTCCAACATTTCTCTGCTCCTTAGAACCACGGCCTGGTGTCTGCGATGGCTGCGGAGGAGTCGCACTAGCTCGAGAGGAAGCTACCTGCTACCAGCGGAGGTAGATGCCGCCTTGACCTGCTGGCTCCGCCTCATCCAGCCTCAGGAGTATGCTTCGGAAATCCAGCAGCTGCAGAAGGGACAACCACTACCGAGCCGCAGCCGACTATTGCGTCTCAACCCTTACATAGACGACCGCGGCCTCCTGCGCGTCGGGGGTCGTCTACGGCACGCTGCATTACCCTTGGACGCCCGACATCAGATCCTGCTGCCCCGAGACAACCGGTTGACTGAGCTGCTGGTGGACGAGGCCCACCGCAGAACCCTACACGGAGGTACCCAACTGACCTTGGCCACTTTGCGTCACCGGTACTGGATCCCTCAGGGTCGCCAGCGGGTGAAGGCCATCCTCCATCGCTGCGTCACTTGCCTTCGCTGGCGCGCTGCAACAGGACAGCAACTAATGGGAGATCTACCTGCAGTGCGGGTAACGGCTGCCCGGCCCTTCCTGCACGTGGGAGTTGACTATGCCGGACCCATTACGCTCCTGATGTCCCGCGGCCGAGGTCAACGCACTCTGAAGGGCTACGTGGCGTTATTCGTATGTATGAGCACGCGCGCTGTCCACTTGGAGCTCGTCTCTGATTGCAGTACGGAGGCTTTCCTCGCCGCGCTGCGGCGTTTCACTTCTCGGCGAGGCTGCTGTGCTGTTATCCAGAGCGACAGAGGCACAAACTTCGTGGGCGCTGCCAGGGAGCTACGGGAGATGCTGGCTCGCCGCGACGCCCGACGAGAGGTGATCCATTCCGCCTTGCTGAGGGACGGTATCGAGTGGCGCTTCAACCCGCCGGCGGCCCCTCACTTCGGGGGACTATGGGAGGCTGCTGTGAAGTCCACCAAATATCACCTTCGGCGGGTAATCGGGGAGCAGCACCTCACCTACGAAGAGCTGTCGACCCTGCTGTCCCAGATCGAGGCGTGCCTGAATTCCCGACCATTGCAGGGGATGAGCGATGACCCTGGTGACTTAACCACACTAACACCAGGACACTTCTTGATCGGGGACGCGCTGCTTAGCGTGCCCGACCCCCTAGTGGACGACGTTCCCGCTTCGCGGCTGTCTCGGTGGCACCTCCTGCAACAGCTGCGGTTGCAATTCTGGAGACGTTGGTCCTCCGAATACTTACAGTCCCTGCAGGCTCGAAACAAGTGGACCCATCAGCACCCGCAGCCGCAGATCGGCGACTTGTGCTTATTAAAATCTGAATTGACGCCACCTACCCGGTGGCCGCTAGCCAGAATCACTCGGCTTCACGCGGGTGCCGATGGATTAACACGCGTGGTCACCGTCAAAACTGCGCGTTCCGAATTTGTAAGACCATTGTGTAAACTAGTCTTTTTGCCGTCTGCACAGGTACCGGAACCCACACCTTCCCGTCCTGCTTCAACGACACACTAGCTCGCTTCATCTCAGTTGCCCGACGCTTCCACATGAGTCCAGCGGCGCCACCGTCTAGGAATCGGATCACGCCATACCAACCACCCAATCGCCTGATCAGCTTCGGACGCGACTAATTCGTCGGTCGACGAAGGCGGGCGGGAAATGTACGGAAAAGCAGCATGACCACGCCATCTGTGTGAGCCCGCCGATAAGTAGACGATTAGCGACACCGGCCCGCTGACTCATGTGGAGCAGCGATCACGGACCCCTCCCATCGACTCGCGATCGATGGAAGGGGGACTTCTTCCTTCCAGGAAAGCGAACGCGATTTCCTGGAAGAGCTTGTCTGTTCGCGACTCTGCTACAATTAACACGCTTCCTTTGCTGTTTTTATACGCTGCTGTGCTCATAGCTCCCTTTTCGCTACGATTGCCCATTTGCTGGGAAATCGGCTTCGTGCTTGCTATCCGCTTAATTACTAACGTTTAGACTAAATTAATTGTGGACAAAACGGTTAAAGCTTATTGTAAATAGTGTATATATTTTCTGCGCATACATAAACTCCAACGGTAACTGTAACCTTGACTCTTCTTATCTTAAATAGAATTGTTCTCGTGCTCTCGCGAATAAATGAATTCTAGTGTTCCTGAATCCGAGTAAACACTTCCTAGCTACGTTTCTTTAATCCGCTTTCTAAACAAGGGTCGTCCCCACGACCCGGGACTAGACTGGCCCGCCACCGTCATTTCCGACGACTATAGGGTCGTCCCCACGACCCCCGGACTAGGTTGGCCAGCCGCCGACTTGTCCGACGACTATAGGGTCGTCCCCACGACCCCCGGACTAGGTGGGCTCGCCCCCGACTTGTCCGACGACTATAGGGTCGTTCCCACGACCCCGGCCCAAAGTTGGCAAGCTGCCGACTTATCCGACGACTATAGGGTCGTCCCCACGACCCCGGGACTAGGTAGGCCCGCCACCGACTTGTCCGACGACTATAGGGTCGTCCCCACGACCCAGGGACTAGATTGGCCCGCCACCGTTATGTCCGACGACTATAGGGTCGTCCCCACGACCACGGGCCAAAGTTGGCCAGCCGGCGGCATGTCCGACGACTATAGGGTCGTCCCCACGACCCCGGGACTAGATTGGCCCGCCACCGTCTTGTCCGACGACTATAGGGTCGTCTTCACGACCACGGGCCAAAGTTGGCCAGCCGCCGACATTTCCGACGACTATAGGGTCGTCCTCACGACCACGGGCCAAATTTGGCCAGCTGCCGACTTGTCCGAACATTATAGGGTCGTCCCCACGACGCCGGGACTAGGTTGGCTCGCCGCCGACATTTCCGACGACTATAGGGTCGTCCCCACGACCACGGGCCATATTTGGCCAGCCGCCGACTTGTCCGACGACTATAGGGTCGTTCCCACGACCACGGGCCAAAGTTGGCCAGCCGCCGACTTGTTCGAGGACTATAGGGTCGTCCCCACGACCCCGGGTCTAGGTTGGCCAGCCGCCGACATGTCCGACGACTATAGAGTCGTCCCCAAGACACCGGGCCAAAGTAGGACAGCCGCCGACATCTCCGACGACTATAGGGTCGTCCCCACGATCCCGGGACTAGATTGGCTAGCCACCGTCACGTCCGACGACTATCGGATCGTCCCCACGACCACGGGCCAAAGTTGACCAGCCGCCGACATGTCCGACGACTGTTGGGTCGTCCCCACGACCACGGGCCAATGTTGGCCAGCCGCCGACATGTCCGAAGACTATAGGGTCGTCCCCACGACCCCGGAACTAGATTGGCCCGCCACCGTCAAGTCCGACGACTATTGGGTCGTCCCCACGACCCCGGGCCAAAGTTGGACAGCCGCCGACTTGTCCGACGACTATAGGGTCGTCCCCACGACCACGGGCCAAAGTTGGCCAGCCGCCGACATGTCCGACGATTATAGCGTCGTCCCCACGACCCCGGGCCAATAATGGCCAATCGCCGACATGTCCGACGACTATAGTGTCGTACCCACGACCCCGGGACTTGATTGGCCCGGCACCGTCATGTCCAACGACTATCGGATCGTCCCTACGACCACGGGCCTAAGTTGACAAGCCGCCGACATGTCCGATGACTATAGGGTCGTCCCTATGACCCCGGGACTAGATTGGCCCGCCACCGTCATGTCCGACGACTATCGGATCGTCCCCACGACCACGGGCCAAAGTTGGCCAGCCGCCGACATGTCCGACGACTATGGGGTCGTCCCCACATCCACGGGCCAAAGTTGTCCAGCCGCCGACATGTCCGAAGACTATAGGGTCGTCCCCACGACCCCGGAACTAGATTGGCCCGCCACCGTCATGTCCGACGACTATAGGGTCGTCCCCACGACCCCGAGACTAGATTGGCCCGCCACCGTCATGTCCGACGACTATAGGGTCGTCCCCACGACCCCGGGACAAGGTTGGTCCGCCGCCGACTTGTCCGACGACTATAGGGTCGTCCCCACGACCCCGGGACTAGGTTGACCAGCCGCCAACATGTTCGACGACTATAGGGTCGTCCCCACGACCCCGGGACTAGGTTGGCTCGCCACCGTCATGTCTGACGACTATAGGGTCGTCCCCACGACACCGGGACTAGATTGGCCCGCCACCGTCATTTCCGACGACTATGGGGTCGTCCCCACGACCACGGGCCAAAGTTGGCCAGCCGCCGACTTGTCCGACGACTATAGGGTCGTCCCCATGACCCGGGACTAGACTGGCTCGCCACCGTCATGTCCGACGACTATAGGGTCGTCCCCACGACCCCCGGACTAGGTTGGTACGCCGCCGACTTGTCCGACGAGTATAGGGTCCTCCCCACGACCACGGGCCAAAGTTGGCCAGCCGCCGACATGTCCGACGACTATAGGGTCGTCCCCACGACCCGGGACTAGACTGGCCCGCCACCGACATGTCCGACGACTATAGAGTCGTCCCCACCACCCCGGGTCAATGTTGGCTCGCCGCCGACATGTCCGATGACTATAGGGTCGTCCCTATGACCCCGGGACTAGATTGGCCCGCCACCGTCATGTCCGACGACTATCGGATCGTCCCCACGACCACGGGCCAAAGTTGGCCAGCCGCCGACATGTCCGACGACTATGGGGTCGTCCCCACATCCACGGGCCAAAGTTGTCCAGCCGCCGACATGTCCGAAGACTATAGGGTCGTCCCCACGACCCCGGAACTAGATTGGCCCGCCACCGTCATGTCCGACGACTATAGGGTCGTCCCCACGACCCCGAGACTAGATTGGCCCGCCACCGTCATGTCCGACGACTATAGGGTCGTCCCCACGACCCCGGGACTAGGTAGGCCCGCCACCGACTTGTCCGACGACTATAGGGTCGTCCCCACGACCCCGGGACTAGATTGGCCCGCCACCGTTATGTCCGACGACTATAAGGTCGTCCCCACGACCACGGGCCAAAGTTGGCCAGCCGGCGACATGTCCGACGACTATAGGGTCGTCCCCACGACCCCGGGACTAGATTGGCCCGCCACCGTCTTGTCCGACGACTATAGGGTCGTCTTCACGACCACGGGCCAAAGTTGGCCAGCCGCCGACATTTCCGACGACTATAGGGTCGTCCTCACGACCACGGGCCAAATTTGGCCAGTTGCCGACTTGTCCGAACATTATAGGGTCGTCCCCACGACGCCGGGACTAGGTTGGCTCGCCGCCGACATTTCCGACGACTATCGGATCGTCCCCACGACCACGGGCCAAAGTTGGCCAGCCGCCGACATGTCCGACGACTGTTGGGTCGTCCCCACGACCACGGGCCAAAGTTGGCCAGCCGCCGACATGTCCGACGACTATAGGGTCGTCCCCACGACCCGGGACTAGACTGGCCCGCCACCGTCATGTCCGACGACTATAGGGTCGTCCCCACGACCCCCGGACTAGGTTGGCCGGCCGCCGACTTGTCCGACGACTATAGGGTCGTCCCCACGACCCCCCGACTAGGTGGGCTCGCCGCCGACTTGTCCGACGACTATAGGGTCGTTCCCACGACCCCGGGCCAAAGTTGGCAAGCTGCCGACTTATCCGACGACTATAGTGTCGTCCCCACGACCCCGGGACTAGGTAGGCCCGCCGCCGACTTGTCCGACGACTAAAGGGTCGTCCCCATGACCCCGGGACTAGATTGGCCCGCCACCGTTATGTCCGACGACTATAGGGTCGTCCCCACGACCACGGGCCAAAGCTGGCCAGCCGCCGACATGTCCGACAACTATATGGTCGTCCCCACGACCCGGGACTAGACTGGCCCGCCACCGTCATGTCCGACGACTATAGGGTCGTCCCCACGACCCCCGGACAAGGTTGGCCGGCCGCCGACTTGTCCGACGACTATAGGGTCGTCCCCACGACCACGGGCCAAAGTTGGCCAGCCGCCGGCTTGCCCGACGATTATAGGGTCGTCCCCACGACCCCGGGACTAGGTTGGCCCGCCGCCGACTTGTCCGACGACTATAGGGTCGTCCCCACGACCACGGGCCAATGTTGGCCAGCCGCTGACTTGTCCGACGACTATAGGGTCGTCCCCACGACCGCGGGCCAAAGCTGGCCAGCCGCCGGCTTGTCCGACGACAATAGGGTAGTCCCCATGACCCGGGACTAGACTGGCCCGCCACCGTCATGTCCGACGACTACAGGGTCGTCCCCACGACCCCCGGACTAGGTTGGTACGCCGCCGACTTGTCCGACGAGTATAGGGTCCTCCCCACGACCACGGGCCAAAGTTGGCCAGCCGCCGACATGCCCGACGACTATAGGGTCGTCCCCACGACCCGGGACTAGACTGGCCCGCCACCGACATGTCCGACGACTGTAGAGTCGTCCCCACGACCCCGGGTCAATGTTGGCTCGCCGCCGACATGTCCGACGACTATAGGGTCGTCCCCACGACCCCTGGGCCAAAGTTGGACAGCCACCGACATTTCCGACGACTATACGGTCGTCCCCACGACCTCGGGCCAAAGTTGGCCAGCCGCCGACATGTCCGACGACTATAGGGTCGCCCCCACGACCACGGGCCAATGTTGGCCAGCCGCTGACTTGTCCGACGACTATAGGGTCGTCCCCACGACCGCGGGACTAGATTGGCTCGCCGCCGACTTGTCCGACGACTGTAGGGTCGTCCCCACGACCCCGGGACTAGATTGGCCCGCCACCGTCATTTGCGACGACTATAGGGTCGTCCCCACGACCACGGGCCAAAGTTGGCCAGCCGCCGACTTGTCCGACGACTATAGGGTCGTCCCCATGACCCGGGACTAGATTGGACCGCCACCGTCATGTCCGACGACTATAGGGTCGTCCCCACGACCCCGGGACAAGGTTGGTCCGCCGCCGACTTGTCCGACGACTATAGGGTCGTCCCCACGACCCCGGGACTAGGTTGACCAGCCGCACAACATGTCCGACGACTATAGGGTCGTCCCCACGACCCCGGGACTAGGTTGGCTCGCCACCGTCATGTCTGACGACTATAGGGTCGTCCCCACGACACCGGGACTAGATTGGCCCGCCACCGTCAAGTCCGACGACTATAGGGTCGTCCCCACGACCCCAGGCCAAAGTTGGACAGCCGCCGACTCGTCCGACGACTATAGGGTCGTCCCCACGACCACGGGCCAAAGTTGGCCAGCCGCCGGCTTGTCCGACGACTATAGGGTCGTCCCCACGACCCCCGGGCCAAAGTTGGACAGCCACCGACATGCCCGACGACTATAGGGTCGTCCCCACGACCCGGGACTAGACTGGCCCGCCGCCGACTTGTCCGACGACTTTAGGGTCGTCCCCACGACCACGGGCCAAAGTTGGCCAGCCGCCGGCTTGTCCGACGAATATAGGGTCGTCCCCACGACCCCGGGACTAGGTTGGCCCGCCGCCGACTTGTCCGACGACTATAGGGTCGTCCCTACGACCCCCGGACTAGGTGGGCTCGCCCCCGACTTGTCCGACGACTATAGGGTCGTTCCCACGACCCCGGGACTAGATTGGCCCGCCACCGTCAAGTCCGACGACTATAGGGTCGTCCCCACGACCCCGGGACTAGGTAGGCCCGCCGCCGACTTGTCCGACGACTATAGGGTCGTCCCCACGACCCCGGGACAAGATTGGCCCGCCACCGTTATGTCCGACGACTATAGGGTCGTCCCCACGACCACGGGCCAAAGTTGGCCAGCCGACGACATGTCCGACGACTATAGGGTCGTCCCCACGACCCGGGACTAGACTGGCCCGCCACCGTCATGTCCGACGACTATAGGGTCGTCCCCACGACCCCCGGACTAGGTTGGCCGGCCGCCGACTTGTCCGACGACTATAGGGTCGTCCCCACGACCCCCGGACTAGGTGGGCTCGCCCCCGACTTGTCCGACGACTATAGGGTCGTTCCCACGACCCGGGACTAGACTGGCCCGCCACCGACATGTCCGACGACTATAGAGTCGTCCCCACCACCCCGGGTCAATGTTGGCTCGCCGCCGACATGTCCGATGACTATAGGGTCGTCCCTATGACCCCGGGACTAGATTGGCCCGCCACCGTCATGTCCGACGACTATCGGATCGTCCCCACGACCACGGGCCAAAGTTGGCCAGCCGCCGACATGTCCGACGACTATGGGGTCGTCCCCACATCCACGGGCCAAAGTTGTCCAGCCGCCGACATGTCCGAAGACTATAGGGTCGTCCCCACGACCCCGGAACTAGATTGGCCCGCCACCGTCATGTCCGACGACTATAGGGTCGTCCCCACGACCCCGAGACTAGATTGGCCCGCCACCGTCATGTCCGACGACTATAGGGTCGTCCCCACGACCCCGGGACTAGGTAGGCCCGCCACCGACTTGTCCGACGACTATAGGGTCGTCCCCACGACCCCGGGACTAGATTGGCCCGCCACCGTTATGTCCGACGACTATAAGGTCGTCCCCACGACCACGGGCCAAAGTTGGCCAGCCGGCGACATGTCCGACGACTATAGGGTCGTCCCCACGACCCCGGGACTAGATTGGCCCGCCACCGTCTTGTCCGACGACTATAGGGTCGTCTTCACGACCACGGGCCAAAGTTGGCCAGCCGCCGACATTTCCGACGACTATAGGGTCGTCCTCACGACCACGGGCCAAATTTGGCCAGTTGCCGACTTGTCCGAACATTATAGGGTCGTCCCCACGACGCCGGGACTAGGTTGGCTCGCCGCCGACATTTCCGACGACTATCGGATCGTCCCCACGACCACGGGCCAAAGTTGGCCAGCCGCCGACATGTCCGACGACTGTTGGGTCGTCCCCACGACCACGGGCCAAAGTTGGCCAGCCGCCGACATGTCCGACGACTATAGGGTCGTCCCCACGACCCGGGACTAGACTGGCCCGCCACCGTCATGTCCGACGACTATAGGGTCGTCCCCACGACCCCCGGACTAGGTTGGCCGGCCGCCGACTTGTCCGACGACTATAGGGTCGTCCCCACGACCCCCCGACTAGGTGGGCTCGCCGCCGACTTGTCCGACGACTATAGGGTCGTTCCCACGACCCCGGGCCAAAGTTGGCAAGCTGCCGACTTATCCGACGACTATAGTGTCGTCCCCACGACCCCGGGACTAGGTAGGCCCGCCGCCGACTTGTCCGACGACTAAAGGGTCGTCCCCATGACCCCGGGACTAGATTGGCCCGCCACCGTTATGTCCGACGACTATAGGGTCGTCCCCACGACCACGGGCCAAAGCTGGCCAGCCGCCGACATGTCCGACAACTATATGGTCGTCCCCACGACCCGGGACTAGACTGGCCCGCCACCGTCATGTCCGACGACTATAGGGTCGTCCCCACGACCCCCGGACAAGGTTGGCCGGCCGCCGACTTGTCCGACGACTATAGGGTCGTCCCCACGACCACGGGCCAAAGTTGGCCAGCCGCCGGCTTGCCCGACGATTATAGGGTCGTCCCCACGACCCCGGGACTAGGTTGGCCCGCCGCCGACTTGTCCGACGACTATAGGGTCGTCCCCACGACCACGGGCCAATGTTGGCCAGCCGCTGACTTGTCCGACGACTATAGGGTCGTCCCCACGACCGCGGGCCAAAGCTGGCCAGCCGCCGGCTTGTCCGACGACAATAGGGTAGTCCCCATGACCCGGGACTAGACTGGCCCGCCACCGTCATGTCCGACGACTACAGGGTCGTCCCCACGACCCCCGGACTAGGTTGGTACGCCGCCGACTTGTCCGACGAGTATAGGGTCCTCCCCACGACCACGGGCCAAAGTTGGCCAGCCGCCGACATGCCCGACGACTATAGGGTCGTCCCCACGACCCGGGACTAGACTGGCCCGCCACCGACATGTCCGACGACTGTAGAGTCGTCCCCACGACCCCGGGTCAATGTTGGCTCGCCGCCGACATGTCCGACGACTATAGGGTCGTCCCCACGACCCCTGGGCCAAAGTTGGACAGCCACCGACATTTCCGACGACTATACGGTCGTCCCCACGACCTCGGGCCAAAGTTGGCCAGCCGCCGACATGTCCGACGACTATAGGGTCGCCCCCACGACCACGGGCCAATGTTGGCCAGCCGCTGACTTGTCCGACGACTATAGGGTCGTCCCCACGACCGCGGGACTAGATTGGCTCGCCGCCGACTTGTCCGACGACTGTAGGGTCGTCCCCACGACCCCGGGACTAGATTGGCCCGCCACCGTCATTTGCGACGACTATAGGGTCGTCCCCACGACCACGGGCCAAAGTTGGCCAGCCGCCGACTTGTCCGACGACTATAGGGTCGTCCCCATGACCCGGGACTAGATTGGACCGCCACCGTCATGTCCGACGACTATAGGGTCGTCCCCACGACCCCGGGACAAGGTTGGTCCGCCGCCGACTTGTCCGACGACTATAGGGTCGTCCCCACGACCCCGGGACTAGGTTGACCAGCCGCACAACATGTCCGACGACTATAGGGTCGTCCCCACGACCCCGGGACTAGGTTGGCTCGCCACCGTCATGTCTGACGACTATAGGGTCGTCCCCACGACACCGGGACTAGATTGGCCCGCCACCGTCAAGTCCGACGACTATAGGGTCGTCCCCACGACCCCAGGCCAAAGTTGGACAGCCGCCGACTCGTCCGACGACTATAGGGTCGTCCCCACGACCACGGGCCAAAGTTGGCCAGCCGCCGGCTTGTCCGACGACTATAGGGTCGTCCCCACGACCCCCGGGCCAAAGTTGGACAGCCACCGACATGCCCGACGACTATAGGGTCGTCCCCACGACCCGGGACTAGACTGGCCCGCCGCCGACTTGTCCGACGACTTTAGGGTCGTCCCCACGACCACGGGCCAAAGTTGGCCAGCCGCCGGCTTGTCCGACGAATATAGGGTCGTCCCCACGACCCCGGGACTAGGTTGGCCCGCCGCCGACTTGTCCGACGACTATAGGGTCGTCCCTACGACCCCCGGACTAGGTGGGCTCGCCCCCGACTTGTCCGACGACTATAGGGTCGTTCCCACGACCCCGGGACTAGATTGGCCCGCCACCGTCAAGTCCGACGACTATAGGGTCGTCCCCACGACCCCGGGACTAGGTAGGCCCGCCGCCGACTTGTCCGACGACTATAGGGTCGTCCCCACGACCCCGGGACAAGATTGGCCCGCCACCGTTATGTCCGACGACTATAGGGTCGTCCCCACGACCACGGGCCAAAGTTGGCCAGCCGACGACATGTCCGACGACTATAGGGTCGTCCCCACGACCCGGGACTAGACTGGCCCGCCACCGTCATGTCCGACGAATATAGGGTCGTCCCCACGACCCCCGGACTAGGTTGGCCGGCCGCCGACTTGTCCGACGACTATAGGGTCGTCCCCACGACCCCCGGACTAGGTGGGCTCGCCCCCGACTTGTCCGACGACTATAGGGTCGTTCCCACGACCCCGGCCCAAAGTTGGCAAGCTGCCGACTTATCCGACGACTATAGGGTCGTCCCCACGACCCCGGGACTAGGTAGGCCCGCCACCGACTTGTCCGACGACTATAGGGTCGTCCCCACGACCCAGGGACTAGATTGGCCCGCCACCGTTATGTCCGACGACTATAGGGTCGTCCCCACGACCACGGGCCAAAGTTGGCCAGCCGGCGGCATGTCCGACGACTATAGGGTCGTCCCCACGACCCCGGGACTAGATTGGCCCGCCACCGTCTTGTCCGAAGACTATAGGGTCGTCTTCACGACCACGGGCCAAAGTTGGCCAGCCGCCGACATTTCCGACGACTATAGGGTCGTCCTCACGACCACGGGCCAAATTTGGCCAGCTGCCGACTTGTCCGAACATTATAGGGTCGTTCCCACGACGCCGGGACTAGGTTGGCTCGCCGCCGACATTTCCGACGACTATAGGGTCGTCCCCACGACCACGGGCCATATTTGGCCAGCCGCCGACTTGTCCGACGACTATAGGGTCGTTCCCACGACCACGGGCCAAAGTTGGCCAGCCGCCGACTTGTTCCAGGACTATAGGGTCGTCCCCACGACCCTGGGTCTAAGTTGGCCAGCCGCCGACATGTCCGACGACTATAGAGTCGTCCCCAAGACACCGGGCCAAAGTAGGTCAGCCGCCGACATCTCCGACGACTATAGGGTCGTCCCCACGATCCCGGGACTAGATTGGCTAGCCACCGTCACGTCCGACGACTATCGGATCGTCCCCACGACCACGGGCCAAAGTTGACCAGCCGCCGACATGTCCGACGACTGTTGGGTCGTCCCCACGACCACGGGCCAATGTTGGCCAGCCGCCGACATGTCCGACGATTATAGGGTCGTCCCCACGACCCCGGGCCAATAATGGCCAATCGCCGACATGTCCGACGACTATAGTGTCGTACCCACGACCCCGGGACTTGATTGGCCCGGCACCGTCATGTCCAACGACTATCGGATCGTCCCTACGACCACGGGCCTAAGTTGACCAGCCGCCGACATGTCCGATGACTATAGTGTCGTACCCACGACCCCGGGACTTGATTGGCCCGGCACCGTCATGTCCAACGACTATCGGATCGTCCCTACGACCACGGGCCTAAGTTGACCAGCCGCCGACATGTCCGACGACTATAGGGTCGTCCCCACGACCCCCGGACTAGGTTGGCCGGCCGCCGACTTGTCCGACGACTATAGGGTCGTCCCCACGACCCCCGGACTAGGTGGGCTCGCCCCCGACTTGTCCGACGACTATAGGGTCGTTCCCACGACCCCGGCCCAAAGTTGGCAAGCTGCCGACTTATCCGACGACTATAGGGTCGTCCCCACGACCCCGGGACTAGGTAGGCCCGCCACCGACTTGTCCGACGACTATAGGGTCGTCCCCACGACCCAGGGACTAGATTGGCCCGCCACCGTTATGTCCGACGACTATAGGGTCGTCCCCACGACCACGGGCCAAAGTTGGCCAGCCGGCGGCATGTCCGACGACTATAGGGTCGTCCCCACGACCCCGGGACTAGATTGGCCCGCCACCGTCTTGTCCGACGACTATAGGGTCGTCTTCACGACCACGGGCCAAAGTTGGCCAGCCGCCGACATTTCCGACGACTATAGGGTCGTCCTCACGACCACGGGCCAAATTTGGCCAGCTGCCGACTTGTCCGAACATTATAGGGTCGTCCCCACGACGCCGGGACTAGGTTGGCTCGCCGCCGACATTTCCGACGACTATAGGGTCGTCCCCACGACCACGGGCCATATTTGGCCAGCCGCCGACTTGTCCGACGACTATAGGGTCGTTCCCACGACCACGGGCCAAAGTTGGCCAGCCGCCGACTTGTTCGAGGACTATAGGGTCGTCCCCACGACCCCGGGTCTAGGTTGGTCAGCCGCCGACATGTCCGACGACTATAGAGTCGTCCCCAAGACACCGGGCCAAAGTAGGACAGCCGCCGACATCTCCGACGACTATAGGGTCGTCCCCACGATCCCGGGACTAGATTGGCTAGCCACCGTCACGTCCGACGACTATCGGATCGTCCCCACGACCACGGGCCAAAGTTGGCCCGCCGCCGACTGGTCCGACGACTATAGGGTCGTCCCCACGACCACGGGCCAAAGTTGGCCCGCCGCCGACTGGTCCGACGACTATAGGGTCGTCCCCACGACCACGGGCCAAAGTTTGCCAGCCGCTGACTTGTCCGACGACTATAGGGTCATCCCCACGACCACGGGCCAAAGTTGGCAAGCCGCCGACTTTTCCGACGACTATAGGCGTCGTCCCCACGACCCCGGGGCTAGGATGGGCCGCCGCCGACATGTTCAACGACTATTGGGCCGTCCCCACGACCCCGGGCCAATGTTGGCCAGCCGCCGAAATGTCCGACGACTATAGAGTCGTCCCCACAACCCCGGGCCAAAGTTGGCAAGCTGCCGACTTGTCCGACGACTATAGGGTCGTCCCCACGACCCGGGGACTAGGTAGACCCGCCGCCGACGTGTCCGACAACTATAGGGTCGTCCCCACGACCCCGGGCCAAAGTTGGCAAGCCGCCGAAATGTCCGACGACTATAGGGTGGTCCCCACAACCCCGGGACTAGATTGGCCCGCCACCGTCAAGTCCGACGACTATAGGATCGTCTCCACGACCACGGGCCAAAGTTGGCCAGCCGCCGACATGTCCGACGACTATAGGGTGGTCCCCACAACCCCGGGACTAGATTGGCCCGCCACCGTCAAGTCCGACGACTATAGGGTCGTCCCCACGACCCCGGGCAAATTTGGCAAGCCGCCGACATATCCGACGACTATAGGGTCGTCCCCACAACCCCGGGACTAGATTGGCCCGCCACCGTCAAGTCCGACGACTATAGGATCGTCTCCACGACCACGGCCCAAAGTTGGCCAGCCGCCGACATGTCCAACGATTATTGGGTCGTCCGCACGACCACGGGCCAAAGTTAGCCAGCCGCCGACATGTCCGACGACTATAGGGTCGTCCCCACGACCCCGGGCCAAAGTTGGCAAGCCGCCGAAATGTCCGACGACTATAGGGTGGTCCCCACAACCCCGGGACTAGATTGGCCCGCCACCGTCAAGTCCGACGACTATAGGATCGTCTCCACGACCACGGGCCAAAGTTGGCCAGCCGCCGACATGTCCGTCGACTATAGGGTCGTCCCCACGACCCCGGGCCAATGTTGGCCAATCGCCGACATGTCCGACGACTATAGGGTCGTCCCTACGACCCCGGGACTAGATTGGCCCACCACCGTCATGTCCGACGACTATAGGGTCGTCCCCACGACCCCGGGTCTAGGTTGGCCAGCTGCCGACATGTCCGACGACTATAGGGTCGTCCCCACGACCCCGGGCCAAAGATGTCCAGCCGCCTTCTTGTCCGACGCCTATAGGGTCGTCCCCACGACCCCGGGACTAGATTGGCCCGCCACCGTCATGTCCAACGACTATAGGGTCGTCCCCACGACCATGGGCCAAAGTTGGCCAGCCGCCGATATGTCCAACGACTTTTGGGTCGTCCCCACGACCCCGGGATAAGATTGGCCCGCCACCGTCAAGTCCGACGACTATAGGGTCGTCCCCACGACCACGGGCAAATTTGGCAAGCCGCCGACATATCCGACGACTATAGGGTCGTCCCCAAAACCCCGGGACTAGATTGGCCCGCCACCGTCAAGTCCGACGACTATAGGATCGTCTCCACGACCACGGCCCAAAGTTGGCCAGCCGCCGACATGTCCAACGACTATTGGGTCGTCCCCACGACCACGGGCCAAAGTTAGCCAGCCGCCGACATGTCCGACGACTATAGGGTCGTCCCCACGACCCCGGGCGGAAGTTGGCAAGCCGCCGAAATGTCCGACGACTGTAGGGTCGTCCGCACGACCCCGGGACTAGATTGGCCCGCCAGCGACAAGTCCGACGACTATAGGGTCGTCCCCACGACCTCGGGACTAGGTTGGCCAGCCGCCGACATGTCCGACGACTATAGGGTCGTCCCCACGACCCCGGGCCAATGTTGGCCAATCGCCGACATGTCCGACGACTATAGGGTCGTCCCTACGACCCCGGGACTAGATTGGCCCGCCACCGTCATGTCCGACGATTATAGGGTCGTCCCCACGACCTCGGAACTAGGTTGACAAGCCGCCAACATGTCCGACGACTATAGGGTCGTCCCCACGACCCCGGGCCAAAGTCGGCATGCCGCCGCAATGTCCGACGACTATAGGGTCGTCCCGACGACCCCGGGCCAATGTTGGCCAATCGCCAACATGTCCGACGATTATAGGGTCGTCCCTACGACCCCGGGACTAGATTGGTCCGCCACCGTCATGTCCGACGACTATAGGGTCGTCCCCACGACCGCGGGCCAAAGTTGGCAAGCCGCCGAAATGTCCGACGACTGTAGGGTCGTCCCCACGACCCCGGGACTAGATTGGCCCGCCACCGTGAAGTCCGACGACTATAGGGTCGTCCCCACGACCTCGGGACTAGGTTGGCCAGCCGCCGACATGTCCGACGACTATAGGGTCGTCCCCACGACCCCGGGCCAATGTTGACCAATCGCCGACATGTCCGACGACTATAGGGTCGTCTCTACGACCCCGGGACTAGGTTGGCCCGCCACCGTCATGTCCGACGACTATAGGGTCGTCCCCACGACCTCGGGACTAGGTTCGCCTGCCGCCGACATATCCGACGACTATAGGGTCGTCCTCATGACCACGGGCCAAGGTTGGACAGCCGCCGACATATCCGACGACTATAGGGTCGTCCCCGCGACCCCGGGCCAATGTTGGCCAATCGCCGACATGTCCGACGACTACAGGGTCGTCCCTACGACCCCGGGACTAGATAGGCCCGCCACCGTCATGTCCGACGACTATCGGATCGTCCCCACGACCACGGGCCAAAGTTGGCCAGCCGCCGACATGTCCGACGACTATAGGGTCGTCCCCACGACCGCGGGCCAAAGATGTCCAGCCGCCGTCTTGTCCGACGACTATAGGGTCGTCCCCACGACCCCGGGACTAGATTGGCCCGCCACCGTCATGTCCAACGATTATAGGGTCGTCCCCACGACCATGGGCCAAAGTTGGCCAGCCGCCGATATGTCCAACGACTTTTGGGTCGTCCCCTCGACCCCGGGACTAGATTGGCCCGCCATCATCAAGTCCGACGACTATAGGGTCGTCCCCACGAACCCGGGCAAATTTGGCAAGCCGCCGACATATCCGACGACTATAGGGTCGTCCCCACAACCCCGGGACTAGATTGGCCCGCCACCCTCAAGTCCGACGACTATAGGATCGTCTCCACGACCCCGGGCCAAAGTTGGCAAGCCGCCGAAATGTCCGACGACTATAGGGTCGTCCCCACGACCGCGGGCCAAAGATGTCCTGCCGCCGTCTTGTCCGACGACTATAGGGTCGTCCCCACGACCCCGGGACTAGATTGGCCCGCCACCGTCAAGTCCGACGACTATAGGGTCGTCCCCACGACCTCGGGACTAGGTTGGCCAGCCGCCGACATGTCCGACGACTATAGGGTCGTCCCCACGACCCCGGGCCAATGTTGGCATGCCGCCGAAATGTCCGACGCCTATAGGGTCGTCCCCACGACCCCGGCCCAAAGTTGGCAAGCCGCCGAAATGTCCGACGACTATAGGGTCGTCCCCACGACCGCGGGCCAAAGATGTCCAGCCGCCGTCTTGTCCGAAGACTATAGGGTCGTCCCCACGACCCCGGGACTAGATTGGCCCGCCACCGTCATGTCCGACGACTATAGGGTCGTCCCCACGACCCCGGGACAAGGTTGGCCCAACGCCGACTTGTCCGACGACTATAGGGTCGTACCCACGACCCCGGGAGTAGGCTGACAAGCCGCCAACATGTCCGACGACTATAGGGTCGTCCCGACGACCCCGGGCCAATGTTGGCCAATCGCCAACATGTCCGACGACTATAGGGTCGTCCCTACGACCCCGGGACTAGATTGGTCCGCCACCGTCATGTCCGACGACTATAGGGTCGTCCCCACGACCGCGGGCCAAAGTTGGCAAGCCGCCGAAATGTCCGACGACTATAGGGTCGTCCCCACAACCCCGGGACTAGATTGGCCCGCCACCGTCAAGTCCGACGACTATAGGATCGTCTCCACGACCACGGGCCAAAGTTGGCCAGCCGCCGACATGTCCGACGACTATAGGGTCGTCCCCACGACCCCGGGCCAAAGTTGGCAAGCCGCCGAAATGTCCGACGACTATAGGGTCGTCCCCACAACCCCGGGACTAGATTGGCCCGCCACCGTCATGTCCGACGACTATAGGGTCGTCCCCACGACCCCGGGACTAGATTGGCCCGCCACCGTGAAGTCCGACGACTATAGGGTCGTCCCCACGACCTCGGGACTAGGTTGGCCAGCCGCCGACATGTCCGACGACTATAGGGTCGTCCCCACGACCCCGGGCCAAAGTCGGCATGCCGCCGCAATGTCCGACGACTATAGGGTCGTCCCGACGACCCCGGGCCAATGTTGGCCAATCGCCAACATGTCCGACGACTATAGGGTCGTCCCTACGACCCCGGGACTAGATTGGTCCGCCACCGTCATGTCCGACGACTATAGGGTCGTCCCCACGACCGCGGGCCAAAGTTGGCAAGCCGCCGAAATGTCCGACGACTGTAGGGTCGTCCCCACGACCCCGGGACTAGATTGGCCCGCCACCGTGAAGTCCGACGACTATAGGGTCGTCCCCACGACCTCGGGACTAGGTTGGCCAGCCGCCGACATGTCCGACGACTATAGGGTCGTCCCCACGACCCCGGGCCAATGTTGACCAATCGCCGACATGTCCGACGACTATAGGGTCGTCCCTACGACCCCGGGACTAGGTTGGCCCGCCACCGTCATGTCCGACGACTATAGGGTCGTCCCCACGACCTCGGGCCAAGGTTGGACAGCCGCCGACATATCCGACGACTATAGGGTCGTCCTCATGACCACGGGCCAAGGTTGGACAGCCGCCGACATATCCGACGACTATAGGGTCGTCCCCGCGACCCCGGGCCAATGTTGGCCAATCGCCGACATGTCCGACGACTACAGGGTCGTCCCTACGACCCCGGGACTAGATAGGCCCGCCACCGTCATGTCCGACGACTATCGGATCGTCCCCACGACCACGGGCCAAAGTTGGCCAGCCGCCGACATGTCCGACGACTATTGGGTCGTCCCCACGACCCCGGGCCAAAGTTGGCCAGCCGCCGTCTTGTCCGACGACTATGGGGTCGTCCCCACGACCCCAGGACTAGATTGGCCCGCCACCGTCATGTCCGACGACAATAGGGTCGTCCCCACGACCACGGGCCAAAGTTGGCAAGCTGCCGACTTGTCCGACGACTATAGGGTCGTCCCCACGACCCCGGGACTAGGTAGACCCGCCGCCGACGTGTCCGACAACTATAGGGTCGTCCCCACGACCCCGTGCCAAAGTTGGCAAGCCGCCGAAATGTCCGACGACTATAGGGTCGTCCCCACAACCCCGGGACTAGATTGGCCCGCCACCGTCAAGTCCGACGACTATAGGATCGTCTCCACGACCACGGGCCAAAGTTGGCCAGCCGCTGACATGTCCGTCGACTATAGGGTCGTCCCCACGTCCCCGGGCCAATTTTGGCCAATCGCCGACATGTCCGACGACTATAGGGTCGTCCCTACGACCCCGGGGCTAGATTGGCCCGCCACCGTCATGTCCGACGACTATAGGGTCGTCCCCACGACCCCGGGACTAGGTTGACAAGGCGCCGAAATGTCCGACGACTATAGGGTCCTCCCCACGACCGCGAGCCAAGGATGTCCAGCCGCCGTCTTGTCCGACGACTATAGGGTCGTACCCACGACCCCGGGACTAGATTGGCCCGCCACCGTCATGTCCAACGACTATAGGGTCGTCCCCACGACCATGGGCCAAAGTTGGCCAGCCGCCGATATGTCCAACGACTATTGGGTCGTCCCCACGACCCCGGGACTAGATTGGCCCGCCACCGTCAAGTCCGACGACTATAGGGTCGTCCCCACGACCCCGGGCAAATTTGGCAAGCCGCCGACATATCCGACGACTATAGGGTCGTCCCCACAACCCCGGGACTAGATTGGCCCGCCACCGTGAAGTCCGACGACTATAGGATCGTCTCCACGACCACGGCCCAAAGTTGGCCAGCCGCCGACATGTCCAACGACTATTGGGTCGTCCCCACGACCACGGGCCAAAGTTAGCCAGCCGCCGACATGTCCGACGACTATAGGGTCGTCCCCACGACCACGGGCCAAAGTTGGCCAGCCGCCGACATGTCCGACGACTATAGGGTCGTCCCCACGACCCGGGACTAGACTGGCCCGCCACCGTCATGTCCGACGACTATAGGGTCGTCCCCACGACCCCCGGACTAGGTTGGCCGGCCGCCGACTTGTCCCACCACTATAGGGTCGTCCCCACGACCCCGGGACTAGATTGGCCCGCCACCGTTATGTCCGACGACTATAGGGTCGTCCCCACGACCACGGGCCAAAGTTGGCCAGCCGGCGACATGTCCGACGACTATAGGGTCATCCCCACGACCCCGGGACTAGGTTGGCCCGCCGGCGACTTGTCCGACGACTATAGGGTCGTCCCCACGACCCCCGGACTAGGTTGGCCGGCCGCCGACTTGTCCGACGACTATAGGGTCGTCCCCACGACCCCCCGAATAGGTGGGCTCGCCGCCGACATATCCGACGACTATAGGGTCGTCCCCACAACCCCGGGACTAGATTGGCCCGCCACCGTCAAGTCCGACGACTATAGGATCGTCTCCACGACCACGGCCCAAAGTTGGCCAGCCGCTGACATGTCCAACGACTATTGGGTCGTCCCCACGACCACGGGCCAAAGTTAGCCAGCCGCCGACATGTCCGACGACTATAGGGTCGTCCCCACGACCCCGGGCCAAAGTTAGCAAGCCGCCGAAATGTCCGACGACTATAGGGTCGTCCCCACGACCACAGGCCAAAGTTGGCTAGCCGCCGACATGTCCGACGACTATAGGGTCGTCCCTACGACCCCGGGACTAGATTGGCCCGCCGCCGACTTGTCCGACGACTATAGGGTCGTCCCCACGTACCCCCGGACTAGGTTGGCTCGCCGTCGACATGTCTGACGACTATTGGGTCGTCCCCACGACCACAGGCCAAAGTTGGCTAGCCGCCGACATGTCCGACGACTATAGGGTCGTCCCTACGACCCCGGGACTAGATTGGCCCGCCACCGTCATGTCCGACGACTATAGGGTCGTCCCCACGACCCCGGGACAAGGTTGGCCCGCCGCCGACTTGTCCGACGACTATAGGGTCGTACCCACGACCCCGGGACTAGGCTGACAAGCCGCCAACATGTCCGACGACTATAGGGTCGTCCCTACGACCCCGGCACTAGATTGGCCGGCCACCGTCATGTCCAACGACTATAGGGTCGTCCCCACGACCCCGGGACTAGGTTGACAAGACGCCAACATATCCGACGACTATACGGTCGTCCCCACGACCTCGGGACTAGGTCGGCCAGCCGCCGACATGTCCGACGACTATAGGGTCGTCCCCACGACCCGGGGCCAAAGTTGGCAAGCCGCCGAAATGTCCGACGACTATAGGGTCGTCCCCACGACCGCGAGCCAAGGATGTCCAGCCGCCGACATGTCCGACGACTATAGTGTCGTCCCCACGGCCCCGGGCCAATAATGGCCAATCGCCGACATGTCCGACGACTATAGGGTCGTACCTACGACCCCGGGACTTGATTGGCCCGGCACCGTCATGTCCAACGACTATCGGATCGTCCCTACGACCACGGGCCAAAGTTGGCCAGCCGCCGACAGGTCCGACGACTATTTGGTCGTCCCCACGACCCCGGGACTAGGTTGGCCAGCCGCCGACATGTCCGACGACTATAGGGTCGTCCCCACGACCCCGGGCCAAAGTTGGCAAGCCGCCGAAATGTCCAACGACTATAGGGTCGTCCCCACAACCCCGGGACTAGATTGGCCCGCCACCGTCAAGTCCGACGACTATAGGATCGTCTCCACGACCACGGGCCAAAGTTGGCCAGCCGCCGACATGTCCGTCGACTATAGGGTCGTCCCCACGACCCCGGGCGAATGTTGGCCAATCGCCGAAATGTCTGACGACTATAGGGTCGTCCCTACGACCCCGGGACTAGATTGGCACGCCACCGTCATGTCCAACGACTATAGGGTCGTCCCCACGACCATGGGCCAAAGTTGGCCAGCCGCCGTAATGTCCAACGACTATTGGGTCGTCCCCACGACCCCGGGACTAGATTGGCCCGCCACCGTCAAGTCCGACGACTATAGGGTCGTCCCCACGACCCCGGGCAAATTTGGCAAGCCGCCGACATATCCGACGACTATAGGGTCGTCCCCACAACCCCGGGACTTGATTGGCAAGCCACCGTCAAGTCCGACGACTATAGGATCGTCTCCACGACCACGGCCCAAAGTTGGCCAGCCGCCGACATGTCCGACAACTATAGGGTCGTCCCCACGACCCCGTGCCAAAGTTGGCAAGCCGCCGAAATGTCCGACGACTATAGGGTCGTCCCCACAACCCCGGGACTAGATTGGCCCGCCACCGTCAAGTCCGACGACTATAGGATCGTCTCCACGACCACGGGCCAAAGTTGGCCAGCCGCTGACATGTCCGTCGACTATAGGGTCGTCCCCACGACCCCGGGCCAATGTTGGCCAATCGCCGACATGTCCGACGACTATAGGGTCGTCCCTACGACCCCGGGGCTAGATTGGCCCGCCACCGTCATGTCCGCCGACTATAGGGTCGTCCCCACGACCCCGGGACTAGGTTGACAAGGCGCCGAAATGTCCGACGATTATAGGGTCCTCCCCACGACCGCGAGCCAAGGATGTCCAGCCGCCGTCTTGTCCGACGACTATAGGGTCGTACCCACGACCCCGGGACTAGATTGGCCCGCCACCGTCATGTCCAACGACTATAGGGTCGTCCCCACGACCATGGGCCAAAGTTGGTCAGCCGCCGATATGTCCAACGAATATTGGGTCGTCCCCACGACCCCGGGACTAGATTGGCCCGCCACCGTCAAGTCCGACGACTATAGGGTCGTCCCCACGACCCCGGGCAAATTTGGCAAGCCGCCGACATATCCGACGACTATAGGGTCGTCCCCACAACCCCGGGACTAGATTGGCCCGCCACCGTCATGTCCGACGATTATCGGTTCGTCCGCACGACCACGGGCCAAAGTTGGCCAGCCGGCGACATGTCCGACGACTATTGGGTCGTCCCCACGACCACGGGCAAAAGATGGCCAGCCGCCGACATGTCCGACGACTATAGGGTCGTACCACGACCCCGGTACTAGATTGGCCCGCCACCGTCATGTCCGACGACAATAGGGTCGTCCCCACGACCCCGGGACTAGATTGGCCGGCCACCGTCATGTCCGACGACTATAGGGTCGTCCCCACGACCACAGGCCAAAGTTGGCCAGCCGCCGACATGTCCGACGACTATAGGGTCGTCCCCACGACCCCGAGAATAGATTGGCCCGCCGCCGTCATGTCCGACGACTATAGGGTCGTCCCCACGACCACGGGCCAAAGATGGCCAGCCGCCGTGTTGTCCGACGACTATAGGGTCGTCCCCACGACCACGGGCCAATGTTGGCCAGCCGCCGACATGTCCGGCGACTATAGGGTCGTCCCCACGACCCCGGGACAAGGATGGCCTGCAGCCGACATGTCCGACGACTATAGAGTCGTCCCCAAGACACCGGGCCAAAGTTGGTCAGCCGCCGACATGTCCGACGACTATAGGGTCGTCCCCACAGCCCCGGGCCAAAGTTGGCCAGCCGCCGACATGTCCGACGACTATAGGGTCGTCCCCACGACCCCGGGACTAGATTGGCCCGCCACCGTCATGTCCGACTGTTGTGAAACAACCACCGAATAGCACCGAGCCAGCAAGATGTGCATCAATGCTAAGGAATCCGCAAACGACGCAACGGTCAACGAACGTTGCGCAGCCACGGGTCATCGGACGGCGACCATTAGGCCCCCGCCTATATAATCACCGCCCAAAACGGGGCGCGCGCTCTTTTTTCGAACCGATTAGCGATCACTACCGTGATCGCCGCGCCAGTGTCAGTTCAGGCTCAATAAATCCTTTATTCACTCTACGGTGAGTCCCAACTCTTAAACCGGCCAAGGATCCACTACCTTCGGTTCAAACCCGAATCCCCGTTCCCGGCACCTACACCCGAATTATCGGAGCCCGGAGGACGACCCTTCCGAGGACAGCCCACGGCAACCGACGAGATTCTCAGAGAGAATCTCAGCCCCGGCAACCTCGCAACAAAATTGGTGGCAGCGGTGGGATGCAGCCAACGTAGAGGAACAGGTGAGCCGACCGACTGGAGCAACGCAGATCTACCACGGCCAATACCGACTTACCAGGAAGGCCGTAGATCAACTAACAGTGCTGTCAACGGCCAAGAGAGGACGCCAATGACCTCTTAACGACAACTACGATGCATCCGATACTACTCGTATTGTAAGTGCGAAATTTAATACCTAAGCCGAGCATCACGTCGAATAATTTTTTTCCATGCGCCGAGCGATATCTTTAGGAGCTAACCTCGAGCGATATCTAGACGTAACAGAAAGACGCGAAATCGTAGTACCGGACCTAAGTTACATAGGCTCCCCGCGCAGGAGACGAAGCGTACCCGGGAACGCACCCAGCGACGAAGAGTACGCAGCGGCGGTCGATGCGATCATCGATCTCAACGAGAGCGCGGTAGCCGGTCCGAATCAGCCACTAGGGCACGATAGTTCGATAGCTGAGATCCTACAAAGGTCACTAGATACCGACGGACACATAGTTTGGGAACGACTTTTCCCTTTCAAGGAATTAGATCCGAGTTTACTTCCCCCCATAGTGACAGACACTTTTGACGAGACCTGCACAGAAACAAGCGGGTTTGCGTACACCTCATACGATAGCGAAGTATTCAGGTTGTCCGATAGACCAGTAAGCAACATGCAGAGATCACCAGTAGAGCGACCGTCGGGAGGACCCTCGGGAGAAGGCATAACCGGAATAGAGACCTCGAGAGTGGAAACTAATACGGGAAATGCGAGTTCCGAAGCTAGGATCGCGGCAATAGAGCAAACTGTAGGTAGAATGCCCGCGATCGAACACACATTACAACTACTGCAGGAATCTATACAAAAACTGATTGACGTACCGAGAACCGACGCTACGAGACAAAGACGGAGAACAGAAGACGAAATACGGGTTATGCCCGGAGAAGTAGAAGAAGAAATCGATAGGCTGCGATTAGCGCTGGAAACACCTCCGCCAGGAGAAGGCCCAGGGGACAGAACCGCGGGGACATACGGACGTTCCAGGACCTGGAAGACGTGTTAACCTCAAATTACAAACCAGCGCGTACGTCCGCCGTCGTATTAATGGAACTTTTGAAATGCACCCAAGGAACGCATGAAGATGCCCATTCCTACGGTAGCCGATTAGCCAAATTACTTAACGAACTAATTGAAATAGGGCTAGACGAAAAGGATACGCCAGTAGAAAAAACAGCGGCAATTAAAATATTTAAGAGGCTAGCGCACACACTTTTCCAAGAAGGCCTTCGCGACGACCTGAAAATTCTGGTCAAATCACGACGGTCAGCCGATTTACAAGAAGCGATATCATTAGCGATAGAAGAAGAGCGCTCGACGAAGAAACGATTCACAGCGGCAGCGACTAACCGCGGCGCGAATTCCGCGAGCAGTGGAGCCTCGCGATACTGTTATACATGCAAGAGATCGGGGCACCTAACTAAAGAATGTTGGAAAAATAATCAAGGTAACGGAGATGGTTCGTACAAGACCTATCCAGAAACCAGAAATAGAAAAAGAATAAACGAAGTCGCGCGATACCCGCCGCGAGGGACACCTGAGACGCAAGGTGGACAACGCCCGCCATACTCTAGTGACAGGGCACGTGAACAAGGACGGAGACCGTACAATGCTAACGCAGCATATCCGCAATCGAGAGGCCCGAACCTCTCTTTCCGCTCTAACGAGCAACGCGATAACCGTGAAGAAAACCGGAAACCTAAGCGAATAGCGAAAATACGGACACGAACGGACGGAACACCCGATTACGTCGCAGACGAAATTCAGGTGGATATTAAGGAAACAAAGGTTAATGCCGTCAGGATGTTGGTAGATTCAGGAGCCGAAGTGTCGGTAATAACCAAACCATGCGTCCGCGACGACGTAGAGATAAAGGAAAGCGAACTGCAATTAGTAGCCCTGTCCGGAGACCCAATAAACACGTTGGGAAAGGTAGAAGCCACCTTCCCACTTGGGGACCAAGAGATTAAACATCCGTTATACGTAGTCAAAGAAAAGACGCTAAGGGACTCCCAAGGGATAATGGGGGTAGATTCCCTCAAACACCACAAGGCAGGAATCGACTATAAAACTCGAACCCTCTCGATAGGAGGTCAGCCCTGGACGAACCTCCAGGCCCAAAATAAAATTACAGTTCCCCCGCGCGCACAAACAATAGTGGAAATCGACGTAGACGGAGAAAAGGAAGGAATAGTAGAAAAACGAGAATTAGAAGAAGGAATATTCCTGGGCGAGTGCTTAATAAAACCGGCCCACGGAAAGGGAATAGCTTGCATAATCAACCTAACAAACGATCCGCGCACGTTGACACGGCCACACATAGAATTAACCGAGGTGCCGGACAACGTGACAACGAAGGTGCATTCCGCTGTCGCGGCATTCCGCGCCACAGTGGGCAAGGAATCGCTGACGACTCGCGTGAACAGAGTTTTAGAAATGATGAAATTAAGCCACTTAAACGGCGAAGAAAAAAGTAGTATGGAAGAAATTGGTCGAGAATTTTGCGATATTTTCCATTTAGCAGGAGATCGTTTGACGACCACTAACGCGACCACGCATCGAATACCCATCAAGGAGGGACAGATGCCCTGCAATGTCAAACCATACAGGTTGCCAGAAACGCATAAGCGTGAAGTGCAAACACAAGTTAACCAAATGCTAGGGGACGAGGTCATCCAATTCAGCGCCAGCCCGTACAACGCGCCAATGTTGGTCGTACCGAAAAAACCAGATGCAGAAGGAAACGTGAAAAAGCGCGTAGTTTTAGATTTCAGAAAACTAAACGAAATCACAATAGGCGATTCATACCCACTGCCAAATATCACCGAGATACTTGACCAGTTAGGGAAAGCGCAATATTTCACCACGCTAGATCTCGCGTCGGGGTATCACCAGATACCCATGGACGACAGAGACAAACACAAAACAGCATTCTCAACCCCTCAAGGACATTACGAGTTCAATCGAATGCCCTTTGGACTAAAAAACGCACCGGCAACGTTCCAAAGGTTGATGAACACCGTACTCATGGGACTACAAGGACTAGACTGTTTCGTCTACCTGGATGACATAGTGATACACGGGGCGACCTTAAAGGAACATAATGCACGATTGCGAAGGGTGATGAGAAAACTACGAGAGTACAACCTGAAACTGCAACCGGAAAAATGCTCGTTCCTATGTAAGGAAGTAGGATTTTTGGGACACATAATAACGCCCGAAGGCATAAAGCCGGATCCGGAGAAAACAAGGGCGGTGGAACAGTACCCCGTACCTACGAAATTAAAAGAATTACAATCCTTTTTAGGCTTGGCAGGATACTACCGAAGATTTATTCCACAATATTCAAAAATAGCGAAACCCTTATCAAACCTAACAAGCGACAAAACGGAATTTGTTTGGTCAACCGAACAGCAATACGCTTTCGAGACGCTGAAGAACTGCTTAATTACAGCACCAGTATTAGCATACCCAGATTTTTCAAAAGAATTCATAATCACAACCGACGCATCGGACGTAGCGGTAGGCGCAATACTGTCACAAGGAAAGATAGGAGAAGACAGACCGATAGCATACGCAAGTAGGGTATTAAATAAAGCAGAAAGGAATTATAACACAACAGAAAAGGTATTACTCGCGATCGTCTGGGCAACAAAACAATTTCGACCATATGTGTACGGAACACACTTCAAGGTGGTAACAGATCACAAAGCATTAGTATGGCTATTCAAGGTACAAGACCCCGGATCAAGGTTGACTCGCTGGCGAATACAGCTAGCGGAGCACGACTACGAGATAATACATAAGGCCGGAAAAGCCAACACAAATGCAGACGCGCTGAGTAGAAACGTGAATGTAATCCAGAACCAACAAGAAGAAAACGGGGAAAACGCAAAACAAGAAACAAGCGTAATGGAAGTAGAATCCGAAAAGGACAGACAACAAATACTGTATGAGTACCATCTAGCACCCCTAGGCGGACATCAAGGAATTCAGCGCACAGCGCAAAGAATAAAACAAAAATATAGATGGACAGGAATGGATAAAGACATAGAGGAGTACATCCAAAAATGCGCATGGTGCCAAAAGAATAAAGCCAGCAGAAGAACCAATGGTGATATCCGACACGCCTACGAGACCATTCGAAAAGGGCGCACTGGATATTGTAGGACCACTCACAGTGACGGAGCTAGGAAATAGATACATCCTAACATTCCAGGATCACCTCACGAAATTTAGTAAAGCAATACCCATCCCTGACCAAGAAGCAAGAACGATAGCAAAAGCGTTCGTAACAAAGATAATTTGCGAGGACGGAATACCGGACAAAATACTAACCGATCAGGGAGCAAATTTTGTCGGAGAAATATTCAAAGATACCTGTAAGCTATTAAAAATCACGAAAATACAGACAACAGCGTATCACCCTGAATCGAACGGAGCTCTCGAAAGGTCTCACAGGACGCTGGTAGAATATTTGAGACACTACATAGACAGAGACCATTCTGATTGGGACAAATGGTTACCCTACGCAATGTTTACTTACAATACAACCCCACATACAGCGACTGGCTACACCCCCCACGAATTGGTCTACGGTCAGAAAGCGGAATTACCGACCGCACTAAAAATCACGCCTAATCCTACCTATAACTACGACGATTACGCGCAAGAGGCCAGAGAACGGCTAAGGACATCGAATGAAGTAGCGCGAGCAAAGCTATTAGACGCGAAACAACGCTCAAAAACTACGTACGACAAAAAGACGACGAAGGATGCATAGACCCAAGCGTATTATCAAACGCGGAGATAGCAAAATTACTACAGACAGCGGTATCGCGGTTACCAGACGGTTTCGCATTCCCCATAGCACCTACGTTAGAGAACGCGCACTTAATCGAGCGTTTAGCATCAGTCGTAGCGTACTATGAAAGACAAACACTCGTTACTATAATCAAAATACCACTCATATCCTCCCAGACATACAGTGTAATAGAAGCAACACCGGTCCCAATACATGTACGCGATAATATATATGCATTGTTAGTCACACATTCGCCCATCATGATACTCGACGCAGACGACGACCAATACATAATCGCGAGCGAACAAGAATTGCAAAAATGTAAAAAATTAGTATCTCAATATTACTGCGAACCGCCGATGGTCGTACATAAACTAACGGAAACACGCGAGTGCGAGGTTAATTTATGGTTACAACCAACGGAAAAATTCCCCGAAAACTGCGAAGTAAAGTATTTAACAGCGAACAATAGCTTATGGATCGCCACGGCACAACCAGCGACATGGATCTACGCGACCCATGAACCAGAAACAATTACAATCCAATGTACAAATAGCAAAACATTCAAAACAACGCTCACACATTCGGGAACTATCACACTAAAAGACAATTGTAAAGTAACCGGTAAAGAGGTACTATTGCGAAACCAAAAAACATTATATGAACAAAACCTTATAATAAAAACATCACCCCTCTACAACATAACCGCAGACCCAAATATAGCAGGATTGGTTAACAGTACACGAACAAAACCCCTCACACATGTCGAACTCCATAGAATAATAAAAGACCCGTCGGAATTTTCACATTTGTACCGACAACTTAACGAAATCAAGAACGAACTACCTGCGGAAACAAAACATGTAAGCATACCAATATGGCACATATTGTACCCGAGTGCCACAACAATATTAATTGTAATAGTAATAGTACTGGCAGTAATAATATACTTCGTAAACTATCGGAAAAAACCAACGAAACGCGAGGCCCAAGCCATATATACCGTACCAGAACCGAAAGTGACACGATCAGAACTTAATGTACAACTAAATTAAAATAAGAAACGAATGTATAAAACATTATAATCGGGAAAACCTATGTAACGAACTGACGCTGAGCCATAGAAATAGGACAAAATTATCCCGATACAGCCACCCTTCTTTCAAGGGGGGGAGGATGTTGTGAAACAACCACCGAATAGCACCGAGCCAGCACGATGTGCATCAATGCTAAGGAATCCGCAAACGACGCAACGGTCAACGAACGTTGCGCAGCCACGGGTCATCGGACGGCGACCATTAGGCCCCCGCCACGACCCAAACCAACCATATATAATCACCGCCCAAAACGGGGCGCGCGCTCTTTTTTCGAATCGATTAGCGATCACTACCGTGATCGCCGCGCCAGTGTCAGTTCAGGCTCAATAAATCCTTTATTCACTCTACGGTGAGTACCAACTCTTAAACCGGCCAAGGATCCACTACCTTCGGTTCAAACCCGAATCCCCGTTCCCGGCACCTACACCCGAATTATCGGAGCCCGGAGGACGACCCTTCCGAGGACAGCCCACGGCAACCGACGAGATTCTCAGAGAGAATCTCAGCCCCGGCAACCTCGCAACACGACGACAATAGGGTCGTCCCCACGACCACGGGTCTAGGTTGGCCAGCCACCGTCATGTCCGACGACAATACGGTCGTCCCCACGACCCCGGGACTAGATTGGCCCGCCACCGTCATGTCCGGCGACTATCGGATCGTCCCCACGACTACGGGCCAATGTTGGCCAGCCGCCGACATGTCCGGCGACTATTGGGTCGTCCCCACGACCACGGGTCAAAGTTGGCCAGCCGCCGACATGTCCGACGACTATAGGGACGTCCCCACGACCCTGGGACTAGATTGGCCCGCCACCGTCATGTCCGACGACTATAGGATCGTCCCCACGACCGCGGGCCAAAGATGTCCAACCGCCGTGTTGTCCGACGACTATAGGGTCGTCCCCACGACCCCGGGACTAGATTGCCCCGCCACCGTCATGTCCGACGACTATACGGTCGTCCCCACGACCCCGGGACAAGGTTGGCACGCCGCCGACTTGTCCGACAACTATAGGGTCGTTCCCACGACTCCGGGACTAGGTTGACAAGCCGCCAACATGTCCGACGACTCTAGGGTCGTCCCCACCACCCCGGGCCAAAGTTGGCCAGCCGCCGATTTGTCCGAGGACAATAGGGTCGTCCCCACGACCACGGGCCAAAGTTGGCCAGCCTTCGACTTGTCCGACGACTATAGGGTCGTCCCACAACCCCGGGACTAGATTGGCCCGACACCGTCAAGTCCGACGACTATAGGGTCGTCCCCACCACCCAGGGACTAGGCTGAGCTGCCGCCGACATGTCCGACGACTATAGGGTCGTCCCCACGACCCTGGGACTAGATTGGCCCGCCACCGTCATGTCCGACAACTATAGGGTCGTCCCTACGACCCCGGGACTAGATTGGCCCGCCACCGTCATGTCCGACGACTATAGGGTCGTCCCCACGACCCCGGGTCTAGGTTGGCCAGCCGCCGACTTGTCCGACGACTATAGGGTCGACCCCACGACCCCGGGACTAGGTTGACTCGCCGCCGCCTTGTCCGACGATTATAGCGTCGCCCCGACGACCACGGGCCGAAGTTGGCCAGCCGCCGATAAGTCCGACGACTATAGGGTCGTCCCCACAACCCCGGGACTAGATTGGCCCGACACCGTCAAGTCCGACGACTATAGGGTCGTCCCCACGATCCCGGGACTAGGCTGAGCTGCCGCCGACATGTCCGACGACTATAGGGTCGTCCCCACGACCCTGGGAATAGATTGGCCCGCCACCGTCATGTCCGACGACTATAGCGTCGTCCCCACGACCCCGGGACTAGATTGGCCCGCCACCGTCATGTCCGACGACTATAGGGTCGTCCCCACGACCCCGGGCCAAAGTTGGCAAGCCGCCGAAATGTCCGACTGTAGGGCCGTCCCCACGACCCCGGGAGTAGATTAGCCCGCCACCGTCAAGTCCGACGACTATAGGGTCGTCCCCACGACCTCGGGACTAGGTTGGCCAGCCGCCGACATGTCCGACCACTATTGGGTCGTCCCCACGACCAGGGGCCAAAGTTGGCCAGCCGCCGACATGTCCGACGACTATAGGGTCGTCCCCACGACCCCGGGCCAATGTTGGCCAATCGCCGACATGTCCAACGACTATAGGGTCGTCCCTACGACCCCGGGACTAGATTAGCCCGCCACCGTCATGTCCAACAACTATAGGGTCGTCCCCACGACCTCGGGACTAGATTGGCCCGCTACCGTCAAGTCCGACGACTATAGGGTCGTCCCACGACCCCGGGCCAAAGTTGGCAAGCCGCCGAAATGTCCGACGACTGTAGGGTCGTCTCCACGACCCCGGGACTAGATTGGCCCGCCACCGTCAAGTCCGACGACTATAGGGTCGTCCCCACGACCTCGGGACTAGGTTGGCCAGCCGCCGACATGTCCGACCACTATTGGGTCGTCCCCACGACCACGGGCCAAAGTTGGCCAGCCGCCGACATGTCCGACGACTATAGGGTCGTCCCCACGACCCCGGGCCAAAGATGTCCAGCCGCCGTCTTGTCCGACGCCTATAGGGTCGTCCCCACGACCCCGGGACTAGATTGGCCCGCCACCGTCATGTCCAACGACTATAGGGTCGTCCCCACCACCACGGGCCAAAGTTGGCCAGCCGCCGACATGTCCGACGATTATTGGATCGTCCCCACGACCCCGGGCCAAAGTTGGCCAGCCGCCGACATGTCCGACGACTATAGGGTCGTCCCCACGACCCCGAGACTAGATTGGCCCGCCACCGTAATGTCCGACGACAATAGGGTCGGCCCCACGACTCCGGGTCCAGGTTGGCCAGCCGCCGACATTTCCGACGACTATAGAGTCGTCCCCACGACACCGGTCCAAAGTTGGCCAGCCGCCGACATGTCCGACGACTATAGGGTCGTTCCCACGACCCCGGGACTAGATTGGCCCGCCACCGTCATGTCCAACGACTATAGGGTCGTCCCCACAACCACGGGCCAAAGTTGGCCAGCCGCCGACATGTCCGACGACTATAGGGTCGTCTCCACGACCCGGGACTAGATTGGCCCGCTACCGTCAAGTCCGACGACTATAGGGTCGTCCCACGACCCCGGGCCAAAGTTGGCAAGCCGCCGACATTTCCGACGACTATAGAGTCGTCCCCACGACACCGGGCCAAAGTTGGCCAGCCGCCGACATGTCCGACGACTATAGGGTCGTCCCCACGACCCCGGGACAAGGTTGGCCCGCCGCCGACTTGTCCGACGACTATAGGGTCGTACCCACGAATCTGGGACTAGGCTGACAAGCCGCCAACATGTCCGACGACTATAGGGTCGACCCCACAACCCCGGGCCAAAGATGTCCAGCCGCCGTCTTGTCCGACGACTATAGGGTCGTCCCCACGACCCCGGGACTAGATTGGCCCGCCACCGTCATGTCCAACGACTATAGGGTCGTCCCCACAACCACGGGCCAAAGTTGGCCAGCCGTCGACATGTCCGACGACTATAGGGTCGTCCCCACGACCCCTGGGCCAAAGTTGGACAGCCACCGACATTTCCGACGACTATACGGTCGTCCCCACGACCACGGGCCAAAGTTGGCCAGCCGCCGACATGTCCGACGACTATAGGGTCGCCCCACGACCCGGGACTAGACTGGCCCGCCACCGTCATGTCCGACGACTATAGGGTCGTCCCCACGACCCCCGGACTAGGTTGGCCGGCCGCCGACTTGTCCGACGACTATAGGGTCGTCCCCACGACCCCTTGACTAGGTGGGCTCGCCGCCGACTTGTCCGACGACTATAGGGTCGTTCCCACGACCCCGGCCCAAAGTTGGCAAGCTGCCGACTTATCCGACGACTATAGGGTCGTCCCCACGACCCCGGGACGAGATTGGCCCGCCACCGGTATGTCCGACGACTATAGGGTCGTCCCCACGACCACGGGCCAAAGTTGGCCAGCCGCCGACATGTCCGACGACTATAGGGTCGTCCCCACGACCCCGGAACTAGATAGGCCCGCCACCGGTATGTCCGACGACTATAGGGTCGTCCCCACGACCCCGGGCCAAAGTTGGCCAGCCGCCGACATGTCCGACGACTATAGGGTCGTCCCCACGACCCGGGACTAGAGTGGCCCGCCACCGTCATGTCCGACGACTATATGGTCGTCCCCACGACCACGGGCCAATGTTGGCCAGCCGCTGACTTGTCCGACGACTATAGGGTCGTCCCCACGACCCGGGACTAGGCTGGCCCGCCACCGTCATGTCCGACGACTATAGGGTCGTCCCCACGACCGCCGGACTAGGTTGGCCGGCCGCCGACTTGTCCGACGACTATAGAGTCGTCCCCACGACCCCGGGTCAATGTTGGCTCGCCGCCGACATGTCCGCGGACTATAGGGTCGTCCCCACGACCCCCGGACTAGGTTGGTACGCCGCCGACTTGTCCGACGAGTATAGGGTCCTCCCCACGACCACGGGCCAAAGTTGGCCAGCCGCCGACATGTCCGACGACTATAGGGTCGTCCCCACGACCCCGGAACTAGATAGGCCCGCCACCGGTATGTCCGACGACTATAGGGTCGTCCCCACGACCCCGGGCCAAAGTTGGCCAGCCGCCGACATGTCCGACGACTATAGGGTCGTCCCCACGACCCCGGAACTAGATAGGCCCGCCACCGGTATGTCCGACGACTATAGGGTCGTCCCCACGACCCCGGGCCAAAGTTGGCCAGCCGCCGACATGTCCGACGACTATAGGGTCGTCCCCACGACCCGGGACTAGAGTGGCCCGCCACCGTCATGTCCGACGACTATATGGTCGTCCCCACGACCACGGGCCAATGTTGGCCAGCCGCTGACTTGTCCGACGACTATAGGGTCGTCCCCACGACCCGGGACTAGACTGGCCCGCCACCGACATTTCCGACGACTATAGGGTCGTCCCCACGACCACGGGCCAAAGTTGGCCAGCCGCCGACTTGTCCGACGACTATAGGGTCGTCCCCACGACCACGGGCCAAAGTTGGCCAGCCGCCGACTTGTCCGACGACTATAGGGTCGTCCCCATGACCCGGGACTAGACTGGCCCGCCACCGTCATGTCCGACGACTACAGGGTCGTCCCCACGACCCCCGGACTAGGTTGGTACGCCGCCGACTTGTCCGACGAGTATAGGGTCCTCCCCACGACCACGGGCCAAAGTTGGCCAGCCGCCGACATGTCCGACGACTATAGGGTCGTCCCCACGACCCCGGGACTAGATTGGCCCGCCACCGTCATGTCCGACGACTATAGGGTCGTCCCCACGACCCCGGGACTAGGTAGGCCCGCCGCCGACTTGTCCGACGACTATAGGGTCGTCCCCACGACCCCGGGACTAGATTGGCCCGCCACCGTCTTGTCCGACGACTATAGGGTCGTCCCCACGACCCCGGGACTAGATTGGCCCGCCACCGTTATGTCCGACGACTATAGGGTCGTCCCCACGACCACGGGCCAAAGTTGGCCAGTCGGCGACATGTCCGACGACTATAGGGTCGTCCCCACGACCCCGGGACTAGATTGGCCCGCCACCGTCATGTCCGACGACTATAGGGTCGTCCCCACGACCCCGGGACTAGATTGGCCCGCCACCGTTATGTCCGACGACTATAGGGTCGTCCCCACGACCACGGGCCAAAGTTGGCCAGTCGGCGACATGTCCGACGACTATAGGGTCGTCCCCACGACCCCGGGACTAGATTGGCCCGCCACCGTCTTGTCCGACGACTATAGGGTCGTCTTCACGACCACTGGCCAAAGTTGGCCAGCCGCCGACATTTCCGACGACTATAGGGTCGTCCTCACGACCACGGGCCAAATTTGGCCAGCTGCCGACTTGTCCGAACATTATAGGGTCGTCCCCACGACGCCGGGACTAGGTTGGCTCGCCGCCGACATTTCCGACGACTATCGGATCGTCCCCACGACCACGGGCCAAAGTTGGCCAGCCGCCGACATGTCCGACGACTGTTGGGTCGTCCCCACGACCCCCGGACTAGGTGGGCTCGCCCCCGACTTGTCCGACGACTATAGGGTCGTTCCCACGACCCCGGCCCAAAGTTGGCAAGCTGCCGACTTATCCGACGACTATAGGGTCGTCCCCACGACCCCGGGATTAGGTAGGCCCGCCACCGACTTGTCCGACGACTATAGGGTCGTCCCCACGACCCCGGGACTAGATTGGCCCGCCACCGTTATGTCCGACGACTATAGGGTCGTCCCCACGACCACGGGCCAAAGTTGGCCAGCCGGCGACATGCCCGACGACTATAGGGTCGTCCCCACGACCCCGGGACTAGATTGGCCCGCCACCGTCTTGTCCGACGACTATAGGGTCGTCTTCACGACCACTGGCCAAAGTTGGCCAGCCGCCGACATTTCCGACGACTATAGGGTCGTCCTCACGACCACGGGCCAAATTTGGCCAGCTGCCGACTTGTCCGAACATTATAGGGTCGTCCCCACGACGCCGGGACTAGGTTGGCTCGCCGCCGACATTTCCGACGACTATCGGATCGTCCCCACGACCACGGGCCAAAGTTGGCCAGCCGCCGACATGTCCGACGACTGTTGGGTCGTCCCCACGACCACGGGCCAATGTTGGCCAGCCGCCGACATGTCCGACGATTATAGGGTCGTCCCCACGACCCCGGGCCAATAATGGCCAATCGCCGACATGTCCGACGACTATAGGGTCGTACCCACGACCCCGGGACTTGATTGGCCCGGCACCGTCATGTCCAACGACGATCGGATCGTCCCTACGACCACGGGCCTAAGTTGACCAGCCGCCGACATGTCCGATGACTATAGGGTCGTCCCTATGACCCCGGGACTAGATTGGCCCGCCACCGTCATGTCCGACGACTATCGGATCGTCCCCACGACCACGGGCCAAAGTTGGCCAGCCGCCGACATGTCCGACGACTATGGGGTCGTCCCCACGTCCACGGGCCAAAGTTGTCCAGCCGCCGACATGTCCGAAGACTATAGGGTCGTCCCCACGACCCCGGAACTAGATTGGCCCGCCACCGTCATGTCCGACGACTACAGGGTCGTCCCCACGACCCCGAGACTAGATTGGCCCGCCACCGTCATGTCCGACGACTATAGGGTCGTCCCCACGACCCCGGGACAAGGTTGGTCCGCCGCCGACTTGTCCGACGACTATAGGGTCGTCCCCACGACCCCGGGACTAGGTTGACCAGCCGCCAACATGTCCGACGACTATAGGGTCGTCCCCACGACCCCGGGACTAGGTTGGCTCGCCACCGTCATGTCTGACGACTATAGGGTCGTCCCCACGACACCGGGACTAGATTGGCCCGCCACCGTCAAGTCCGACGACTATAGGGTCGTCCCCACGACCCCGGGCCACAGTTGGACAGCCGCCGACTTGTCCGACGACTATAGGGTCGTCCCCACGACCACGGGCCAAAGTTGGCCAGCCGCCGGCTTGTCCGACGACTATAGGGTCGTCCCCACGACCGCGGGACTAGATTGGCTCGCCGCCGACTTGTCCGACGACTGTAGGGTCGTCCCCACGACCCCGGGACTAGATTGGCCCGCCACGGTCATTTCCGACGACTATAGGGTCGTCCCCACGACCACGGGCCAAAGTTGGCAACCCGCCGAAATGTCCGACGACTGTAGGGTCGTCCCCACGACCCCGGGGCTAGGTTGGCCCGCCGCCGACTTGTCCGACGACTATAGGGTCGTCCCCACGACCCCGGGACTAGGTTGGCTCGCCACCGTCATGTCTGACGACTATAGGGTCGTCCCCACGACACCGGGACTAGATTGGCCCGCCACCGTCAAGTCCGACGACTATAGGGTCGTCCCCACGACCCCGGGCCACAGTTGGACAGCCGCCGACTTGTCCGACGACTATAGGGTCGTCCCCAGGACCCCGGGCCAAAGTTGGCCAGCCGCCGACATGTCCGACGACTATAGGGTCGTCCCCAGGACCCCGGGCCAAAGTTGGCCAGCCGCCGACACGTCCGACGACTATAGGGTCGTCCCCACGACCCCGGGACTAGATTAGCCCGCCACCGTCATGTCCAACAACTATAGGGTCGTCCCCACGACCTCGGGACTAGATTGGCCCGCTACCGTCAAGTCCGACGACTATAGGGTCGTCCCACGACCCCGGGCCAAAGTTGGCAAGCCGCCGACATTTCCGACGACTATAGAGTCGTCCCCACGACACCGGGCCAAAGTTGGCCAGCCGCCGACATGTCCGACGACTATAGGGTCGTCCCCACGACCTCGGGACTAGATTGGCTCGCCGCCGACTTGTCCGACGACTGTAGGGTCGTCCCCACGACCCCGGGACTAGATTGGCCCGCCACGGTCATTTCCGACGACTATAGGGTCGTCCCCACGACCACGGGCCAAAGTTGGCAACCCGCCGAAATGTCCGACGACTGTAGGGTCGTCCCCACGACCCCGGGAGTAGATTAGCCCGCCACCGTCAAGTCCGACGACTATAGGGTCGTCCCCACGACCTCGGGACTAGGTTGGCCAGCCGCCGACATGTCCGACCACTATTGGGTCGTCCCCACGACCAGGGGCCAAAGTTGGCCAGCCGCCGACATGTCCGACGACTATAGGGTCGTCCCCACGACCCCGGGCCAATGTTGGCCAATCGCCGACATGTCCAACGACTATAGGGTCGTCCCTACGACCCCGGGACTAGATTAGCCCGCCACCGTCATGTCCAACAACTATAGGGTCGTCCCCACGACCTCGGGACTAGATTGGCCCGCTACCGTCAAGTCCGACGACTATAGGGTCGTCCCACGACCCCGGGCCAAAGTTGGCAAGCCGCCGAAATGTCCGACGACTGTAGGGTCGTCTCCACGACCCCGGGACTAGATTGGCCCGCCACCGTCAAGTCCGACGACTATAGGGTCGTCCCCACGACCTCGGGACTAGGTTGGCCAGCCGCCGACATGTCCGACCACTATTGGGTCGTCCCCACGACCACGGGCCAAAGTTGGCCAGCCGCCGACATGTCCGACGACTATAGGGTCGTCCCCACGACCCCGGGCCAAAGATGTCCAGCCGCCGTCTTGTCCGACGCCTATAGGGTCGTCCCCACGACCCCGGCACAAGCTTGGCCCGCCGCCGAAATGTCCGACGACTGTAGGGTCGTCCCAACGACACCGGGACTAGATTGGCCCGCCACCGTCAAGTCCGACGACTATAGGGTCGTCCCCACGACCCCGGGCCAAAGTTGGCAAGCCGCCGAAATGTCCGACTGTAGGGTCGTCCCCACGACCCCGGGAGTAGATTAGCCCGCCACCGTCAAGTCCGACGACTATAGGGTCGTCCCCACGACCTCGGGACTAGGTTGGCCAGCCGCCGACATGTCCGACCACTATTGGGTCGTCCCCACGACCAGGGGCCAAAGTTGGCCAGCCGCCGACATGTCCGACGACTATAGGGTCGTCCCCACGACCCCGGGCCAATGTTGGCCAATCGCCGACATGTCCAACGACTATAGGGTCGTCCCTACGACCCCGGGACTAGATTAGCCCGCCACCGTCATGTCCAACAACTATAGGGTCGTCCCCACGACCTCGGGACTAGATTGGCCCGATACCGTCAAGTCCGACGACTATAGGGTCGTCCCACGACCCCGGGCCAAAGTTGGCTAGCCGCCGAAATGTCCGACGACTGTAGGGTCGTCTCCACGACCCCGGGACTAGATTGGCCCGCCACCGTCAAGTCCGACGACTATAGGGTCGTCCCCACGACCTCGGGACTAGGTTGGCCAGCCGCCGACATGTCCGACCACTATTGGGTCGTCCCCACGACCACGGGCCAAAGTTGGCCAGCCGCCGACATGTCCGACGACTATAGGGTCGTCCCCACGACCCCGGGCCAAAGATGTCCAGCCGCCGTCTTGTCCGACGCCTATAGGGTCGTCCCCACGACCCCGGGACTAGATTGGCCCGCCACCGTCATGTCCAACGACTATAGGGTCGTCCCCACCACCACGGGCCAAAGTTGGCCAGCCGCCGACATGTCCGACGATTATTGGATCGTCCCCACGACCCCGGGCCAAAGTTGGCCAGCCGCCGACATGTCCGACGATTATTGGATCGTCCCCACGACCCCGGGCCAAAGTTGGCCAGCCGCCGACATGTCCGACGACTATAGGGTCGTCCCCACGACCCCGAGACTAGATTGGCCCGCCACCGTAATGTCCGACGACAATAGGGTCGGCCCCACGACTCCGGGTCCAGGTTGGCCAGCCGCCGACATTTCCGACGACTATAGAGTCGTCCCCACGACACCGGTCCAAAGTTGGCCAGCCGCCGACATGTCCGACGACTATAGGGTCGTTCCCACGACCCCGGGACTAGATTGGTCCGCCACCGTCATGTCCAACGACTATAGGGTCGTCCCCACAACCACGGGCCAAAGTTGGCCAGCCGCCGACATGTCCGACGACTATAGGGTCGTCTCCACGACCCCGGGACTAGATTGGCCCGCTACCGTCAAGTCCGACGACTATAGGGTCGTCCCACGACCCCGGGCCAAAGTTGGCAAGCCGCCGACATTTCCGACGACTATAGAGTCGTCCCCACGACACCGGGCCAAAGTTGGCCAGCCGCCGACATGTCCGACGACTATAGGGTCGTTCCCACGACCCCGGGACTAGATTGGCCCGCCACCGTCATGTCCAACGACTATAGGGTCGTCCCCACAACCACGGGCCAAAGTTGGCCAGCCGCCGACATGTCCGACGACTATAGGGTCGTCTCCACGACCCCGGGACTAGATTGGCCCGCCACCGTCATGTCCAACGACTATAGGGTCGTCCCCACAACCACGGGCCAAAGTTGGCCAGCCGCCGACATGTCCGACGACAATAGGGTCGTCTCCACGACCCCGGGACTAGATTGGCCCGCTACCGTCAAGTCCGACGACTATAGGGTCGTACCCACCACCCCGGGACTAGGCTGACAAGCCGCCAACATGTCCGACGACTATAGGGTCGTCCCCACGACCACGGGCCAAAGTTGGCCAGCCGCCGACATGTCCGACGCCTATAGGGTCGTCCCCACGACCCCGGGACTAGATTGGCCCGCCACCGTCATGTCCAACGACTATAGGGTCGTCCCCACCACCACGGGCCAAAGTTGGCCAGCTGCCGACATGTCCGACGACTATAGGGTCGTCCCCACGACCCCGGGCCAAAGTTGGCAAGCCGCCGACATTTCCGACGACTATAGAGTCGTCCCCACGACACCGGGCCAAAGTTGGCCAGCCGCCGACATGTCCGACGACTATAGGGTCGTCCCCACGACCTCGGGACTAGATTGGCTCGCCGCCGACTTGTCCGACGACTGTAGGGTCGTCCCCACGACCCCGGGACTAGATTGGCCCGCCACGGTCATTTCCGACGACTATAGGGTCGTCCCCACGACCACGGGCCAAAGTTGGCAACCCGCCGAAATGTCCGACGACTGTAGGGTCGTCCCCACGACCCCGGGAGTAGATTAGCCCGCCACCGTCAAGTCCGACGACTATAGGGTCGTCCCCACGACCTCGGGACTAGGTTGGCCAGCCGCCGACATGTCCGACCACTATTGGGTCGTCCCCACGACCAGGGGCCAAAGTTGGCCAGCCGCCGACATGTCCGACGACTATAGGGTCGTCCCCACGACCCCGGGCCAATGTTGGCCAATCGCCGACATGTCCAACGACTATAGGGTCGTCCCTACGACCCCGGGACTAGATTAGCCCGCCACCGTCATGTCCAACAACTATAGGGTCGTCCCCACGACCTCGGGACTAGATTGGCCCGCTACCGTCAAGTCCGACGACTATAGGGTCGTCCCACGACCCCGGGCCAAAGTTGGCAAGCCGCCGAAATGTCCGACGACTGTAGGGTCGTCTCCACGACCCCGGGACTAGATTGGCCCGCCACCGTCAAGTCCGACGACTATAGGGTCGTCCCCACGACCTCGGGACTAGGTTGGCCAGCCGCCGACATGTCCGACCACTATTGGGTCGTCCCCACGACCACGGGCCAAAGTTGGCCAGCCGCCGACATGTCCGACGACTATAGGGTCGTCCCCACGACCCCGGGCCAAAGATGTCCAGCCGCCGTCTTGTCCGACGCCTATAGGGTCGTCCCCACGACCCCGGCACAAGCTTGGCCCGCCGCCGAAATGTCCGACGACTGTAGGGTCGTCCCAACGACACCGGGACTAGATTGGCCCGCCACCGTCAAGTCCGACGACTATAGGGTCGTCCCCACGACCCCGGGCCAAAGTTGGCAAGCCGCCGAAATGTCCGACTGTAGGGTCGTCCCCACGACCCCGGGAGTAGATTAGCCCGCCACCGTCAAGTCCGACGACTATAGGGTCGTCCCCACGACCTCGGGACTAGGTTGGCCAGCCGCCGACATGTCCGACCACTATTGGGTCGTCCCCACGACCAGGGGCCAAAGTTGGCCAGCCGCCGACATGTCCGACGACTATAGGGTCGTCCCCACGACCCCGGGCCAATGTTGGCCAATCGCCGACATGTCCAACGACTATAGGGTCGTCCCTACGACCCCGGGACTAGATTAGCCCGCCACCGTCATGTCCAACAACTATAGGGTCGTCCCCACGACCTCGGGACTAGATTGGCCCGATACCGTCAAGTCCGACGACTATAGGGTCGTCCCACGACCCCGGGCCAAAGTTGGCTAGCCGCCGAAATGTCCGACGACTGTAGGGTCGTCTCCACGACCCCGGGACTAGATTGGCCCGCCACCGTCAAGTCCGACGACTATAGGGTCGTCCCCACGACCTCGGGACTAGGTTGGCCAGCCGCCGACATGTCCGACCACTATTGGGTCGTCCCCACGACCACGGGCCAAAGTTGGCCAGCCGCCGACATGTCCGACGACTATAGGGTCGTCCCCACGACCCCGGGCCAAAGATGTCCAGCCGCCGTCTTGTCCGACGCCTATAGGGTCGTCCCCACGACCCCGGGACTAGATTGGCCCGCCACCGTCATGTCCAACGACTATAGGGTCGTCCCCACCACCACGGGCCAAAGTTGGCCAGCCGCCGACATGTCCGACGATTATTGGATCGTCCCCACGACCCCGGGCCAAAGTTGGCCAGCCGCCGACATGTCCGACGATTATTGGATCGTCCCCACGACCCCGGGCCAAAGTTGGCCAGCCGCCGACATGTCCGACGACTATAGGGTCGTCCCCACGACCCCGAGACTAGATTGGCCCGCCACCGTAATGTCCGACGACAATAGGGTCGGCCCCACGACTCCGGGTCCAGGTTGGCCAGCCGCCGACATTTCCGACGACTATAGAGTCGTCCCCACGACACCGGTCCAAAGTTGGCCAGCCGCCGACATGTCCGACGACTATAGGGTCGTTCCCACGACCCCGGGACTAGATTGGTCCGCCACCGTCATGTCCAACGACTATAGGGTCGTCCCCACAACCACGGGCCAAAGTTGGCCAGCCGCCGACATGTCCGACGACTATAGGGTCGTCTCCACGACCCCGGGACTAGATTGGCCCGCTACCGTCAAGTCCGACGACTATAGGGTCGTCCCACGACCCCGGGCCAAAGTTGGCAAGCCGCCGACATTTCCGACGACTATAGAGTCGTCCCCACGACACCGGGCCAAAGTTGGCCAGCCGCCGACATGTCCGACGACTATAGGGTCGTTCCCACGACCCCGGGACTAGATTGGCCCGCCACCGTCATGTCCAACGACTATAGGGTCGTCCCCACAACCACGGGCCAAAGTTGGCCAGCCGCCGACATGTCCGACGACTATAGGGTCGTCTCCACGACCCCGGGACTAGATTGGCCCGCCACCGTCATGTCCAACGACTATAGGGTCGTCCCCACAACCACGGGCCAAAGTTGGCCAGCCGCCGACATGTCCGACGACAATAGGGTCGTCTCCACGACCCCGGGACTAGATTGGCCCGCTACCGTCAAGTCCGACGACTATAGGGTCGTACCCACCACCCCGGGACTAGGCTGACAAGCCGCCAACATGTCCGACGACTATAGGGTCGTCCCCACGACCACGGGCCAAAGTTGGCCAGCCGCCGACATGTCCGACGCCTATAGGGTCGTCCCCACGACCCCGGGACTAGATTGGCCCGCCACCGTCATGTCCAACGACTATAGGGTCGTCCCCACCACCACGGGCCAAAGTTGGCCAGCTGCCGACATGTCCGACGACTATAGGGTCGTCCCCACGACCCCGGGCCAAAGTTGGCAAGCCGCCGACATTTCCGACGACTATAGAGTCGTCCCCACGACACCGGGCCAAAGTTGGCCAGCCGCCGACATGTCCGACGACTATAGGGTCGTCCCCACGACCTCGGGACTAGATTGGCTCGCCGCCGACTTGTCCGACGACTGTAGGGTCGTCCCCACGACCCCGGGACTAGATTGGCCCGCCACGGTCATTTCCGACGACTATAGGGTCGTCCCCACGACCACGGGCCAAAGTTGGCAACCCGCCGAAATGTCCGACGACTGTAGGGTCGTCCCCACGACCCCGGGAGTAGATTAGCCCGCCACCGTCAAGTCCGACGACTATAGGGTCGTCCCCACGACCTCGGGACTAGGTTGGCCAGCCGCCGACATGTCCGACCACTATTGGGTCGTCCCCACGACCAGGGGCCAAAGTTGGCCAGCCGCCGACATGTCCGACGACTATAGGGTCGTCCCCACGACCCCGGGCCAATGTTGGCCAATCGCCGACATGTCCAACGACTATAGGGTCGTCCCTACGACCCCGGGACTAGATTAGCCCGCCACCGTCATGTCCAACAACTATAGGGTCGTCCCCACGACCTCGGGACTAGATTGGCCCGCTACCGTCAAGTCCGACGACTATAGGGTCGTCCCACGACCCCGGGCCAAAGTTGGCAAGCCGCCGAAATGTCCGACGACTGTAGGGTCGTCTCCACGACCCCGGGACTAGATTGGCCCGCCACCGTCAAGTCCGACGACTATAGGGTCGTCCCCACGACCTCGGGACTAGGTTGGCCAGCCGCCGACATGTCCGACCACTATTGGGTCGTCCCCACGACCACGGGCCAAAGTTGGCCAGCCGCCGACATGTCCGACGACTATAGGGTCGTCCCCACGACCCCGGGCCAAAGATGTCCAGCCGCCGTCTTGTCCGACGCCTATAGGGTCGTCCCCACGACCCCGGCACAAGCTTGGCCCGCCGCCGAAATGTCCGACGACTGTAGGGTCGTCCCAACGACACCGGGACTAGATTGGCCCGCCACCGTCAAGTCCGACGACTATAGGGTCGTCCCCACGACCCCGGGCCAAAGTTGGCAAGCCGCCGAAATGTCCGACTGTAGGGTCGTCCCCACGACCCCGGGAGTAGATTAGCCCGCCACCGTCAAGTCCGACGACTATAGGGTCGTCCCCACGACCTCGGGACTAGGTTGGCCAGCCGCCGACATGTCCGACCACTATTGGGTCGTCCCCACGACCAGGGGCCAAAGTTGGCCAGCCGCCGACATGTCCGACGACTATAGGGTCGTCCCCACGACCCCGGGCCAATGTTGGCCAATCGCCGACATGTCCAACGACTATAGGGTCGTCCCTACGACCCCGGGACTAGATTAGCCCGCCACCGTCATGTCCAACAACTATAGGGTCGTCCCCACGACCTCGGGACTAGATTGGCCCGATACCGTCAAGTCCGACGACTATAGGGTCGTCCCACGACCCCGGGCCAAAGTTGGCTAGCCGCCGAAATGTCCGACGACTGTAGGGTCGTCTCCACGACCCCGGGACTAGATTGGCCCGCCACCGTCAAGTCCGACGACTATAGGGTCGTCCCCACGACCTCGGGACTAGGTTGGCCAGCCGCCGACATGTCCGACCACTATTGGGTCGTCCCCACGACCACGGGCCAAAGTTGGCCAGCCGCCGACATGTCCGACGACTATAGGGTCGTCCCCACGACCCCGGGCCAAAGATGTCCAGCCGCCGTCTTGTCCGACGCCTATAGGGTCGTCCCCACGACCCCGGGACTAGATTGGCCCGCCACCGTCATGTCCAACGACTATAGGGTCGTCCCCACCACCACGGGCCAAAGTTGGCCAGCCGCCGACATGTCCGACGATTATTGGATCGTCCCCACGACCCCGGGCCAAAGTTGGCCAGCCGCCGACATGTCCGACGATTATTGGATCGTCCCCACGACCCCGGGCCAAAGTTGGCCAGCCGCCGACATGTCCGACGACTATAGGGTCGTCCCCACGACCCCGAGACTAGATTGGCCCGCCACCGTAATGTCCGACGACAATAGGGTCGGCCCCACGACTCCGGGTCCAGGTTGGCCAGCCGCCGACATTTCCGACGACTATAGAGTCGTCCCCACGACACCGGTCCAAAGTTGGCCAGCCGCCGACATGTCCGACGACTATAGGGTCGTTCCCACGACCCCGGGACTAGATTGGTCCGCCACCGTCATGTCCAACGACTATAGGGTCGTCCCCACAACCACGGGCCAAAGTTGGCCAGCCGCCGACATGTCCGACGACTATAGGGTCGTCTCCACGACCCCGGGACTAGATTGGCCCGCTACCGTCAAGTCCGACGACTATAGGGTCGTCCCACGACCCCGGGCCAAAGTTGGCAAGCCGCCGACATTTCCGACGACTATAGAGTCGTCCCCACGACACCGGGCCAAAGTTGGCCAGCCGCCGACATGTCCGACGACTATAGGGTCGTTCCCACGACCCCGGGACTAGATTGGCCCGCCACCGTCATGTCCAACGACTATAGGGTCGTCCCCACAACCACGGGCCAAAGTTGGCCAGCCGCCGACATGTCCGACGACTATAGGGTCGTCTCCACGACCCCGGGACTAGATTGGCCCGCCACCGTCATGTCCAACGACTATAGGGTCGTCCCCACAACCACGGGCCAAAGTTGGCCAGCCGCCGACATGTCCGACGACAATAGGGTCGTCTCCACGACCCCGGGACTAGATTGGCCCGCTACCGTCAAGTCCGACGACTATAGGGTCGTACCCACCACCCCGGGACTAGGCTGACAAGCCGCCAACATGTCCGACGACTATAGGGTCGTCCCCACGACCACGGGCCAAAGTTGGCCAGCCGCCGACATGTCCGACGCCTATAGGGTCGTCCCCACGACCCCGGGACTAGATTGGCCCGCCACCGTCATGTCCAACGACTATAGGGTCGTCCCCACCACCACGGGCCAAAGTTGGCCAGCTGCCGACATGTCCGACGACTATAGGGTCGTCCCCACGACCCCGGGCCAAAGATGTCCAGCCGCCGTCTTGTCCGACGACTATAGGGTCGTCCCCACGACCCCGGGACTAGATTGGCCCGCCACCGTCATGTCCAACGACTATAGGGTCGTCCCCACAACCACGGGCCAAAGCTGGCCAGCCGCCGACATGTCCGACGACAATAGGGTCGTCTCCACGACCCCGGGACTAGATTGGCCCGCTACCGTCAAGTCCGACGACTGTAGGGTCGTCTCCACGACCCCGGGACTAGATTGGCCCGCCACCGTCAAGTCCGACGACTATAGGGTCGTCCCCACGACCCCGGGACTAGATTGGCCCGCCACCGTCATGTCCGACGACAATAGGGTCGTCCCCACGACCCCGGGTCTAGGTTGGCCAGCTGCCGACATGTCCGACGACTATAGAGTCGTCGCCACGACACCGCGCCAAAGTTGGACAGCCGCCGACATGTCCGACGACTATAGGGTCGTCCCCACGACCACGGGCCAAAGTTGGCCAGCCGCCGGCTTGCCCGACGATTATAGGGTCGTCCCCACGACCCCGGGACTAGGTTGGCCCGCCGCCGACTTGTCCGACGACTATAGGGTCGTCCCCACGACCACGGGCCAAAGTTGGCCAGCCGCCGACATATCCGACGACTATAGGGTCGTCCCCACGACCCGGGACTAGACTGGCCCGCCACCGTCATGTCCGACGACTATAGGGTCGTCCCCACGACCCCCGGACTAGGTTGGCCGGCCGCCGACTTGTCCGACGACTATAGGGTCGTCCCCACGACCCCGGGACTAAGTAGGCCCGCCGCCGACTTGTCCGACGACTATAGGGTCGTCCCCACGACCCCGGGACTAGATTGGCCCGCCACCGTTATGTCCGACGACTATAGGGTCGTCCCCACGACCACGGGCCAAAGTTGGCCGGCCGCCGACTTGTCCGACGACTATAGGGTCGTCCCCATGACCCGGGACTAGACTGGCCCGCCACCGTCATGTCCGACGACTATAGGGTCGTCCCCACGACCCCCGGACTAGGTTGGTACGCCGCCGACTTGTCCGACGAGTATAGGGTCGTCCCCACGACCCCTGGGCCAAAGTTGGACAGCCAACGACATTTCCGACGACTATACGGTCGTCCCCACGACCACGGGCCAAAGTTGGCCAGCCGCCGACATGTCCGACCACTATAGGGTCGTCCCCACGACGCCTGGGCCAAAGTTGGACAGCCACCGACATTTCCGACGACTATACGGTCGTCCCCACGACCACGGGCCAAAGTTGGCCAGCCGCCGACATGTCCGACGACTATAGGGTCGCCCCACGACCCGGGACTAGACTGGCCCGCCACCGTCATGTCCGACGACTATAGGGTCGTCCCCACGACCCCCGGACTAGGTTGGCCGGCCGCCGACTTGTCCGACGACTATAGGGTCGTCCCCACGACCCCTTGACTAGGTGGGCTCGCCGCCGACTTGTCCGACGACTATAGGGTCGTTCCCACGACCCCGGCCCAAAGTTGGCAAGCTGCCGACTTATCCGACGACTATAGGGTCGTCCCCACGACCCCGGGACGAGATTGGCCCGCCACCGGTATGTCCGACGACTATAGGGTCGTCCCCACGACCACGGGCCAAAGTTGGCCAGCCGCCGACATGTCCGACGACTATAGGGTCGTCCCCACGACCCGGGACTAGACTGGCCCGCCACCGTCATGTCCGACGAATATAGGGTCGTCCCCACGACCCCCGGACTAGGTTGGCCGGCCGCCGACTTGTCCGACGACTATAGGGTCGTCCCCACGACCCCGGAACTAGATAGGCCGGCCACCGGTATGTCCGACGACTATAGGGTCGTCCCCACGACCCCGTGCCAAAGTTGGCCAGCCGCCGACATGTCCGACGACTATAGGGTCGTCCCCACGACCCGGGACTAGAGTGGCCCGCCACCGTCATGTCCGACGACTATATGGTCGTCCCCACGACCACGGGCCAATGTTGGCCAGCCGCTGACTTGTCCGACGACTATAGGGTCGTCCCCACGACCCGGGACTAGACTGGCCCGCCACCGTCATGTCCGACGACTATAGGGTCGTCCCCACGACCGCCGGACTAGGTTGGCCGGCCGCCGACTTGTCCGACGACTATAGAGTCGTCCCCACGACCCCGGGTCAATGTTGGCTCGCCGCCGACATGTCCGACGACTATAGGGTCGTCCCCACGACCGCCGGGCCAAAGTTGGACAGCCACCGACATTTCCGACGACTATAGGGTCGTCCCCACGACCACGGGCCAAAGTTGGCCAGCCGCCGACTTGTCCGACGACTATAGGGTCGTCCTCACGACCACGGGCCAAATTTGGCCAGCTGCCGACTTGTCCGAACATTATAGGGTCGTCCCCACGACGCCGGGACTAGGTTGGCTCGCCGCCGACATTTCCGACGACTATCGGATCGTCCCCACGACCACGGGCCAAAGTTGGCCAGCCGCCGACATGTCCGACGACTGTTGGGTCGTCCCCACGACCCCCGAACTAGGTGGGCTCGCCCCCGACTTGTCCGACGACTATAGGGTCGTTCCCACGACCCCGGCCCAAAGTTGGCAAGCTGCCGACTTATCCGACGACTATAGGGTCGTCCCCACGACCCCGGGACTAGGTAGGCCCGCCACCGACTTGTCCGACGACTATAGGGTCGTCCCCACGACCCCGGGACTAGATTGGCCCGCCACCGTTATGTCCGACGACTATAGGGTCGTCCCCACGACCACGGGCCAAAGTTGGCCAGCCGCCGGCTTGTCCGACGACTATAGGGTCGTCCCCACGACCCGGGACTAGACTGGCCCGCCACCGTCATGTCCGACGACTATAGGGTCGTCCCCACGACCCCCGGACTAGGTTGGCCGGCCGCCGACTTGTCCGACGACTTTAGGGTCGTCCCCACGACCAGGGGCCAATGTTGACCAGCCGCTGACTTGTCCGACGACTATAGGGTCGTCCCCACGACCCCCCCGACTAGGTGGGCTCGCCGCCGACTTGTCCGACGACTATAGGGTCATCCCCACGACCCCGGGACTAGGTTGGCCCGCCGCCGACTTGTCCGACGACTTTAGGGTCGTCCCCACGACCACGGGCCAAAGTTGGCCAGCCGCCGGCTTGTCCGACGACTATAGGGTCGTCCCCACGACCCCCGGACTAGGTTGGCCGGCCGCCGACTTGTCCGACGACTATAGGGTCGTACCCACGACCACGGGCCAAAGTTGGCCAGCCGCCGGCTTGTCCGACGACTATAGGGTCGTCCCCACGACCCGGGACTAGACTGGCCCGCCACCGTCATGTCCGACGACTATAGGGTCGTCCCCACGACCCCCGGACTAGGTTGGCCGGCCGCCGACTTGTCCGACGACTATAGGGTCGTCCCCACGACCACGGGCCAAAGTTGGCCAGCCGCCGACTTGTCCGACGAATATAGGGTCGTCCCCACGACCCCGGGACTAGGTTGGCCCGCCGCCGACCTGTCCGACGAATATAGGGTCGTCCCCACGACCCCGGGACTAGGTTGGCCCGCCGCCGACTTGTCCGACGACTATAGGGTCGTCCCCACGACCCCCCGACTAGGTGGGCTCGCCGCCGACTTGTCCGACGACTATAGGGTTATCCCCACGACCCCGGGACTAGGTTGGCCCGCCGCCGACTTGTTCGACGACTTTAGGGTCGTCCCCACGACCACGGGCCAAAGTTGGCCAGCCGCCGGCTTGTCCGACGAATATAGGGTCGTCCCCACGACCCCGGGACTAGGTTGGCCCGCCGCCGACTTGTCCGACGACTATAGGGTCGTCCCCACGACCCCCGGACTAGGTGGGCTCGCCCCCGACTTGTCCGACGACTATAGGATCGTTCCCACGACCCCGGGACTAGATTGGCACGCCACCGTCAAGTCCGACGACTATAGGGTCGTCCCCACGACCCCGGGACTAGGTAGGCCCGCCGCCGACTTGTCCGACGACTATAGGGTCGTCCCCACGACCCCGGGACAAGATTGGCCCGCCACCGTTATGTCCGACGACTATAGGGTCGTCCCCACGACCACGGGCCAAAGTTGGCCAGCCGCCGACATGTCCGACGACTATAGGGTCGTCCCCACGACCCGGGACTAGACTGGCCCGCCACCGTCATGTCCGACGACTATAGGGTCGTCCCCACGACCCCCCGACTAGGTTGGCCGGCCGCCGACTTGTCCGACGACTATAGGGTCGTCCCCACGACCCCCGGACTAGGTGGGCTCGCCCCCGACTTGTCCGACGACTATAGGGTCGTCCCCACGACCCCGGGACAAGATTGGCCCGCCACCGTTATGTCCGACGACTATAGGGTCGTTCCCACGACCCCGGCCCAAAGTTGGCAAGCTGCCGACTTATCCGACGACTATAGGGTCGTCCCCACGACCCCGGGACTAGGTAGGCCCGCCACCGACTTGTCCGACGACTATAGGGTCGTCCCCACGACCCAGGGACTAGATTGGCCCGCCACCGTTATGCCCGACGACTATAGGGTCGTCCCCACGACCACGGGCCAAAGTTGGCCAGCCGCCGGCTTGTCCGACGAATATAGGGTCGTCCCCACGACCCCCGGGCTAGGTTGGCCGGCCGCCGACTTGTCCGACGACTATAGGGTCGTCCCCACGACCCCCCGACTAGGTGGGCTCGCCGCCGACTTGTCCGACGACTATAGGGTCGTTCCAACGACCCCGGGCCAAAGTTGGCAAGCTGCCGACTTATCCGACGACTATAGGGTCGTCCCCATGACCCCGGGACTAGGTAGGCCCGCCGCCGACTTGTGCGACGACTATAGGGTCGTCCCCACGACCCCGGGACAAGATTGGCCCGCCACCGTTATGTCCGACGACTATAGGGTCGTCCCCACGACCACGGGCCAAAGTTGGCCAGCCGCCGACATGTCCGACGACTATAGGGTCGTCCCCACGCCCCGGGACTAGACTGGCCCGCCACCGTCATGTCCGACGACTATAGGGTCGTCCCCATGACCCCGGGACTAGGTAGGCCCGCCGCCGACTTGTCCGACGACTATAGGGTCGTCCCCACGACCCCGGGACAAGATTGGCCCGCCACCGTTATGTCCGACGACTATAGGGTCGTCCCCACGACCACGGGCCAAAGTTGGCCAGCCGCCGACATGTCCGACGACTATAGGGTCGTCCCCACGACCCGGGACTAGACTGGCCCGCCACCGTCATGTCCGACGACTATAGGGTCGTCCCCACGACCCCCGGACTAGGTTGGCCGGCCGCCGACTTGTCCGACGACTATAGGGTCGTCCCCACGACCCCCGGACTAGGTGGGCTCGCCCCCGACTTGTCCGGCGACTATAGGGTCGTTCCCACGACCCCGGCCCAAAGTTGGCAAGCTGCCGACTTATCCGACGACTATAGGGTCGTCCCCACGACCCCGGGACTAGGTAGGCCCGCCACCGACTTTTCCGACGACTATAGGGTCGTCCCCACGACCCAGGGACTAGATTGGCCCGCCACCGTTATGTCCGACGACTATAGGGTCGTCCCCACGACCACGGGCCAAAGTTGGCCAGCCGGCGGCATGTCCGACGACTATAGGGTCGTCCCCACGACCCCGGGACTAGATTGGCCCGCCACCGTCTTGTCCGACGACTATAGGGTCGTCTTCACGACCACGGGCCAAAGTTGGCCAGCCGCCGACATTTCCGACGACTATAGGGTCGTCCTCACGACCACGGGCCAAATTTGGCCAGCTGCCGACTTGTCCGAACATTATAGGGTCGTCCCCACGACGCCGGGACTAGGTTGGCTCGCCGCCGACATTTCCGACGACTATAGGGTCGTCCCCACGACCACGGGCCATATTTGGCCAGCCGCCGACTTGTCCGACGACTATAGGGTCGTTCCCACGACCACGGGCCAATAATGGCCAATCGCCGACATGTCCGACGAATATAGGGTCGTACCCACGACCCCGGGACTTGATTGGCCCGGCACCGTCATGTCCAACGACTATCGGATCGTCCCTACGACCACGGGCCTAAGTTGACCAGCCGCCGACATGTCCGATGACTATAGGGTCGTCCCTATGACCCCGGGACTAGATTGGCCCGCCACCGTCATGTCCGACGACTATCGGATCGTCCCCACGACCACGGGCCAAAGTTGGCCAGCCGCCGACATGTCCGACGACTATGGGGTCGTCCCCACGTCCACGGGCCAAAGTTGTCCAGCCGCCGACATGTCCGAAGACTATAGGGTCGTCCCCACGACCCCGGAACTAGATTGGCCCGCCACCGTCATGTCCGACGAATATAGGGTCGTCCCCACGACCCCGGGACAAGGTTGGTCCGCCGCCGACTTGTCCGACGACTATAGGGTCGTCCCCACGACCCCGGGACTAGGTTGACCAGCCGCCAACATGTCCGACGACTATAGGGTCGTCCCCACGACCCCGGGACTAGGTTTGCTCGCCACCGTCATGTCTGACGACTATAGGGTCGTCCCCACGACACCGGGACTAGATTGGCCCGCCACCGTCAAGTCCGACGACTATAGGGTCGTCCCCACGACCCCGGGCCAAAGTTGGACAGCCGCCGACTTGTCCGATGACTATAGGGTCGTCCCCACGACCACGGGCCAAAGTTGGCCAGCCGCCGGCTTGTCCGACGACTACAGGGTCGTCCCCACGACCGCGGGACTAGATTGGCTCGCCGCCGACTTGTCCGACGACTGTAGGGTCGTCCCCAAGACCCCGGGACTAGATTGGCCCGCCACCGTCATTTCCGACGACTATAGGGTCGTCCCCACGACCACGGGCCAAAGTTGGCCAGCCGCCGACTTGTCCGACGACTATAGGGTCGTCCCCACGACCCCGGGACTAGATTGGCCCGCCACCGTCATTTCCGACGACTATAGGGTCGTCCCCACGACCACGGGCCAAAGCTGGCCAGCCGCCGGCTTGTCCGACGACTATAGGGTCGTCCCCATGACCCGGGACTAGACTGGCCCGCCACCGTCATGTCCGACGACTACAGGGTCGTCCCCACGACCCCCGGACTAGGTTGGTACGCCGCGGACTTGTCCGACGAGTATAGGGTCCTCCCCACGACCACGGGCCAAAGTTGGCCAGCCGCCGACATGCCCGACGACTATAGGGTCGTCCCCACGACCCGGGACTAGACTGGCCCGCCACCGACATGTCCGACGACTGTAGAGTCGTCCCCACGACCCCGGGTCAATGTTGGCTCGCCGCCGACATGTCCGACGACTATAGGGTCGTCCCCACGACCCCGAGACTAGATTGGCCCGCCACCGTCATGTCCGACGACTATAGGGTCGTCCCCACGACCCCGGGACAAGGTTGGTCCGCCGCCGACTTGTCCGACGACTATAGGGTCGTCCCCACGACCCCGGGACTAGGTTGACCAGCCGCACAACATGTCCGACGACTATAGGGTCGTCCCCACGACCCCGGGACTAGGTTGGCTCGCCACCGTCATGTCTGACGACTATAGGGTCGTCCCCACGACACCGGGACTAGATTGGCCCGCCACCGTCAAGTCCGACGACTATAGGGTCGTCCCCACGACCCCAGGCCAAAGTTGGACAGCCGCCGACTCGTCCGACGACTATAGGGTCGTCCCCACGACCACGGGCCAAAGTTGGCCAGCCGCCGGCTTGTCCGACGACTATAGGGTCGTCCCCACGACCCCCGGGCCAAAGTTGGACAGCCACCGTCATGCCCGACGACTATAGGGTCGTCCCCACGACCCGGGACTAGACTGGCCCGCCGCCGACTTGTCCGACGACTTTAGGGTCGTCCCCACGACCACGGGCCAAAGTTGGCCAGCCGCCGGCTTGTCCGACGAATATAGGGTCGTCCCCACGACCCCGGGACTAGGTTGGCCCGCCGCCGACTTGTCCGACGACTATAGGGTCGTCCCTACGACCCCCGGACTAGGTGGGCTCGCCCCCGACTTGTCCGACGACTATAGGGTCGTTCCCACGACCCCGGGACTAGATTGGCCCGCCACCGTCAAGTCCGACGACTATAGGGTCGTCCCCACGACCCCGGGACTAGGTAGGCCCGCCGCCGACTTGTCCGACGACTATAGGGTCGTCCCCACGACCCCGGGACAAGATTGGCCCGCCACCGTTATGTCCGACGACTATAGGGTCGTCCCCACGACCACGGGCCAAAGTTGGCCAGCCGCCGACATGTCCGACGACTATAGGGTCGTCCCCACGACCCGGGACTAGACTGGCCCGCCACCGTCATGTCCGACGACTATAGGGTCGTCCCCACGACCCCCGGACTAGGTTGGCCGGCCGCCGACTTGTCCGACGACTATAGGGTCGTCCCCACGACCCCCGGACTAGGTGGGCTCGCCCCCGACTTGTCCGACGACTATAGGGTCGTTCCCACAACCCCGGCCCAAAGTTGGCAAGCTGCCGACTTATCCGACGACTATAGGGTCGTCCCCACGACCCCGGGACTAGGTAGGCCCGCCACCGACTTGTCCGACGACTATAGGGTCGTCCCCACGACCCAGGGACTAGATAGGCCCGCCACCGTTATGTCCGACGACTATAGGGTCGTCCCCACGACCACGGGCCAAAGTTGGCCAGCCGGCGGCATGTTCGACGACTATAGGGTCGTCCCCACGACCCCGGGACTAGATTGGCCCGCCACCGTCTTGTCCGACGACTATAGGGTCGTCTTCACGACAACGGGCCAAAGTTGGCCAGCCGCCGACATTTCCGACGACTATAGGGTCGTCCTCACGACCACGGGCCAAATTTGGCCAGCTGCCGACTTGTCCGAACATTATAGGGTCGTCCCCACGACGCCGGGACTAGGTTGGCTCGCCGCCGACATTTCTGACGACTATAGGGTCGTCCCCACGACCACGGGCCATATTTGGCCAGCCGCCGACTTGTCCGACGACTATAGGGTCGTTCCCACGACCACGGGCCAAAGTTGGCCAGCCGCCGACTTGTTCGAGGACTATAGGGTCGTCCCCACGACCCCGGGTCTAGGTTGGCCAGCCGCCGACATGTCCGACGACTATAGAGTCGTCCCCAAGACACCGGGCCAAAGTAGGACAGCCGCCGACATCTCCGACGACTATAGGGTCGTCCCCACGATCCCGGGACTAGATTGGCTAGCCACCGTCACGTCCGACGACTATCGGATCGTCCCCACGACCACGGGCCAAAGTTGACCAGCCGCCGACATGTCCGACGACTGTTGGGTCGTCCCCACGACCACGGGCCAATGTTGGCCAGCCGCCGACATGTCCGACGATTATAGGGTCGTCCCCACGACCCCGGGCCAATAATGGCCAATCGCCGACATGTCCGACGACTATAGGGTCGTACCCACGACCCCGGGACTTGATTGGCCCGGCACCGTCATGTCCAACGACTATCGGATCGTCCCTACGACCACGGGCCTAAGTTGACCAGCCGCCGACATGTCCGATGACTATAGGGTCGTCCCTATGACCCCGGGACTAGATTGGCCCGCCACCGTCATGTCCGACGACTATCGGATCGTCCCCACGACCACGGGCCAAAGTTGGCCAGCCGCCGACATGTCCGACGACTATGGGGTCGTCCCCACGTCCACGGGCCAAAGTTGTCCAGCCGCCGACATGTCCGAAGACTATAGGGTCGTCCCCACGACCCCGGAACTAGATTGGCCCGCCACCGTCAAGTCCGACGACTATTGGGTCGTCCCCACGACCCCGGGCCAAAGTTGGACAGCCGCCGACATGTCCGAAGACTATAGGGTCGTCCCCACGACCCCGGAACTAGATTGGCCCGCCACCGTCATGTCCGACGACTATAGGGTCGTCCCCACGACCCCGGGACTAGGTTGACCAGCCGCCAACATGTCCGACGACTATAGGATCGTCCCCACGACCCCGGGACTAGGTTGGCTCGCCACCGTCATGTCTGACGACTATAGGGTCGTCCCCACGACACCGGGACTAGATTGGCCCGCCACCGTCATTTCCGACGACTATAGGGTCGTCCCCACGACCACGGGCCAAAGTTGGCCAGCCGCCGACTTGTCCGACGACTATAGGGTCGTCCCCATGACCCGAGACTAGACTGGCTCGCCACCGCCATGTCCGACGACTATAGGGTCGTCCCCACGACCCCCGGACTAGGTTGGTACGCCGCCGACTTGTCCGACGAGTATAGGGTCCTCCCCTCGACCACGGGCCAAAGTTGGCCAGCCGCCGACATGTCCGACGACTATAGGGTCGTCCCCACGACCCGGGACTAGACTGGCCCGCCACCGACATGTCCGACGACTATAGAGTCGTCCCCACGACCCCGGGTCAATGTTGGCTCGCCGCCGACTTATCCGACGACTATAGGGTCGTCCCCACGACCCCGGGACTAGGTAGGCCCGCCACCGACTTGTCCGACGACTATAGGGTCGTCCCCACGACCCCGGGACTAGATTGGCCCGCCACCGTTATGTCCGACGACTATAGGGTCGTCCCCACGACCACGGGCCAAAGTTGGCCAGCCGGCGACATGTCCGACGACTATAGGGTCGTCCCCACGACCCCGGGACTAGATTGGCCCGCCACCGTCTTGTCCGACGACTATAGGGTCGTCTTCACGACCACGGGCCAAAGTTGGCCAGCCGCCGACATTTCCGACGACTATAGGGTCGTCCTCACGACCACGGGCCAAATTTGGCCAGTTGCCGACTTGTCCGAACATTATAGGGTCGTCCCCACGACGCCGGGTCTAGGTTGGCTCGCCGCCGACATTTCCGACGACTATCGGATCGTCCCCACGACCACGGGCCAAAGTTGGCCAGCCGCCGACATGTCCGACGACTGTTGGGTCGTCCCCACGACCACGGGCCAATGTTGGCCAGCCGCCGACATGTCCGACGATTATAGGGTCGTCCCCACGACCACGCGCCAATGTTGGCCAGCCGCCGACATGTCCGACGACTTTTGGATCGTCCCCACGACCACGGGCCAAAGTTGGCCAGCCGCCGACATGTCCGACGACTATAGGGTCGTCCCCACGACACCGGGACTAGATTGGCCCGCCACCGTCAAGTCCGACGACTATAGGGTCGTCCCCACGACCCCGGGCCAAAGTTGGACAGCCGCCGACTTGTCCGATGACTATAGGGTCGTCCCCACGACCACGGGCCAAAGTTGGCCAGCCGCCGGCTTGTCCGACGACTACAGGGTCGTCCCCACGACCGCGGGACTAGATTGGCTCGCCGCCGACTTGTCCGACGACTGTAGGGTCGTCCCCACGACCCCGGGACTAGATTGGCCCGCCACCGTCATTTCCGACGACTTTAGGGTCGTCCCCACGACCACGGGCCAAAGTTGGCCAGCCGCCGACTTGTCCGACGACTATAGGGTCGTCCCCACGACCCCGGGACTAGATTGGCCCGCCACCGTCATTTCCGACGACTATAGGGTCGTCCCCACGACCACGGGCCAAAGCTGGCCAGCCGCCGGCTTGTCCGACGACTATAGGGTCGTCCCCATGACCCGGGACTAGACTGGCCCGCCACCGTCATGTCCGACGACTACAGGGTCGTCCCCACGACCCCCGGACTAGGTTGGTACGCCGCCGACTTGTCCGACGAGTATAGGGTCCTCCCCACGAACCCGGGACTAGATTGGCCCGCCACCGTCATTTCCGACGACTATAGGGTCGTCCCCACGACCACGGGCCAAAGTTGGCCAGCCGCCGACTTGTCCGACGACTATAGGGTCGTCCCCACGACCCCGGGACTAGATTGGCCCGCCACCGTCATTTCCGACGACTATAGGGTCGTCCCCACGACCACGGGCCAAAGTTGGCCAGCCGCCGGCTTGCCCGACGATTATAGGGTCGTCCCCACGACCCCGGGACTAGGTTGGCCCGCCGCCGACTTGTCCGACGACTATAGGGTCGTCCCCACGACCACGCGCCAAAGTTGGCCAGCCGCCGACATATCCGACGACTATAGGGTCGTCCCCACGACCCCGGGCCAAAGTTGGCCAGCCGCCGACATGTCCGACGACTATAGGGTCGTCCCCACGACCCGGGACTAGACTGGCCCGCCACCGTCATGTCCGACGACTATAGGGTCGTCCCCACGACCCCCGGACTAGGTTGGCCGGCCGCCGACTTGTCCGACGACTATAGGGTCGTCCCCACGACCCCCGGACTAGGTGGGCTCGCCCCCGACTTGTCCGGCGACTATAGGGTCGTTCCCACGACCCCGGCCCAAAGTTGGCAAGCTGCCGACTTATCCGACGACTATAGGGTCGTCCCCACGACCCCGGGACTAGGTAGGCCCGCCACCGACTTTTCCGACGACTATAGGGTCGTCCCCACGACCCAGGGACTAGATTGGCCCGCCACCGTTATGTCCGACGACTATAGGGTCGTCCCCACGACCACGGGCCAAAGTTGGCCAGCCGGCGGCATGTCCGACGACTATAGGGTCGTCCCCACGACCCCGGGACTAGATTGGCCCGCCACCGTCTTGTCCGACGACTATAGGGTCGTCTTCACGACCACGGGCCAAAGTTGGCCAGCCGCCGACATTTCCGACGACTATAGGGTCGTCCTCACGACCACGGGCCAAATTTGGCCAGCTGCCGACTTGTCCGAACATTATAGGGTCGTCCCCACGACGCCGGGACTAGGTTGGCTCGCCGCCGACATTTCCGACGACTATAGGGTCGTCCCCACGACCACGGGCCATATTTGGCCAGCCGCCGACTTGTCCGACGACTATAGGGTCGTTCCCACGACCACGGGCCAATAATGGCCAATCGCCGACATGTCCGACGACTATAGGGTCGTACCCACGACCCCGGGACTTGATTGGCCCGGCACCGTCATGTCCAACGACTATCGGATCGTCCCTACGACCACGGGCCTAAGTTGACCAGCCGCCGACATGTCCGATGACTATAGGGTCGTCCCTATGACCCCGGGACTAGATTGGCCCGCCACCGTCATGTCCGACGACTATCGGATCGTCCCCACGACCACGGGCCAAAGTTGGCCAGCCGCCGACATGTCCGACGACTATGGGGTCGTCCCCACGTCCACGGGCCAAAGTTGTCCAGCCGCCGACATGTCCGAAGACTATAGGGTCGTCCCCACGACCCCGGAACTAGATTGGCCCGCCACCGTCATGTCCGACGAATATAGGGTCGTCCCCACGACCCCGGGACAAGGTTGGTCCGCCGCCGACTTGTCCGACGGCTATAGGGTCGTCCCCACGACCCCGGGACTAGGTTGACCAGCCGCCAACATGTCCGACGACTATAGGGTCGTCCCCACGACCCCGGGACTAGGTTTGCTCGCCACCGTCATGTCTGACGACTATAGGGTCGTCCCCACGACACCGGGACTAGATTGGCCCGCCACCGTCAAGTCCGACGACTATAGGGTCGTCCCCACGACCCCGGGCCAAAGTTGGACAGCCGCCGACTTGTCCGATGACTATAGGGTCGTCCCCACGACCACGGGCCAAAGTTGGCCAGCCGCCGGCTTGTCCGACGACTACAGGGTCGTCCCCACGACCGCGGGACTAGATTGGCTCGCCGCCGACTTGTCCGACGACTGTAGGGTCGTCCCCACGACCCCGGGACTAGATTGGCCCGCCACCGTCATTTCCGACGACTATAGGGTCGTCCCCACGACCACGGGCCAAAGTTGGCCAGCCGCCGACTTGTCCGACGACTATAGGGTCGTCCCCACGACCCCGGGACTAGATTGGCCCGCCACCGTCATTTCCGACGACTATAGGGTCGTCCCCACGACCACGGGCCAAAGCTGGCCAGCCGCCGGCTTGTCCGACGACTATAGGGTCGTCCCCATGACCCGGGACTAGACTGGCCCGCCACCGTCATGTCCGACGACTACAGGGTCGTCCCCACGACCCCCGGACTAGGTTGGTACGCCGCGACTTGTCCGACGAGTATAGGGTCCTCCCCACGACCACGGGCCAAAGTTGGCCAGCCGCCGACATGCCCGACGACTATAGGGTCGTCCCCACGACCCGGGACTAGACTGGCCCGCCACCGACATGTCCGACGACTGTAGAGTCGTCCCCACGACCCCGGGTCAATGTTGGCTCGCCGCCGACATGTCCGACGACTATAGGGTCGTCCCCACGACCCCGAGACTAGATTGGCCCGCCACCGTCATGTCCGACGACTATAGGGTCGTCCCCACGACCCCGGGACAAGGTTGGTCCGCCGCCGACTTGTCCGACGACTGTAGGGTCGTCCCCACGACCCCGGGACTAGGTTGACCAGCCGCACAACATGTCCGACGACTATAGGGTCGTCCCCACGACCCCGGGACTAGGTTGGCTCGCCACCGTCATGTCTGACGACTATAGGGTCGTCCCCACGACACCGGGACTAGATTGGCCCGCCACCGTCAAGTCCGACGACTATAGGGTCGTCCCCACGACCCCAGGCCAAAGTTGGACAGCCGCCGACTCGTCCGACGACTATAGGGTCGTCCCCACGACCACGGGCCAAAGTTGGCCAGCCGCCGGCTTGTCCGACGACTATAGGGTCGTCCCCACGACCCCCGGGCCAAAGTTGGACAGCCACCGTCATGCCCGACGACTATAGGGTCGTCCCCACGACCCGGGACTAGACTGGCCCGCCGCCGACTTGTCCGACGACTTTAGGGTCGTCCCCACGACCACGGGCCAAAGTTGGCCAGCCGCCGGCTTGTCCGACGAATATAGGGTCGTCCCCACGACCCCGGGACTAGGTTGGCCCGCCGCCGACTTGTCCGACGACTATAGGGTCGTCCCTACGACCCCCGGAATAGGTGGGCTCGCCCCCGACTTGTCCGACGACTATAGGGTCGTTCCCACGACCCCGGGACTAGATTGGCCCGCCACCGTCAAGTCCGACGACTATAGGGTCGTCCCCACGACCCCGGGACTAGGTAGGCCCGCCGCCGACTAGTCCGACGACTATAGGGTCGTCCCCACGACCCCGGGACAAGATTGGCCCGCCACCGTTATGTCCGACGACTATAGGGTCGTCCCCACGACCACGGGCCAAAGTTGGCCAGCCGCCGACATGTCCGACGACTATAGGGTCGTCCCCACGACCCGGGACTAGACTGGCCCGCCACCGTCATGTCCGACGACTATAGGGTCGTCCCCACGACCCCCGGACTAGGTTGGCCGGCCGCCGACTTGTCCGACGACTATAGGGTCGTCCCCACGACCCCCGGACTAGGTGGGCTCGCCCCCGACTTGTCCGACGACTATAGGGTCGTTCCCACAACCCCGGCCCAAAGTTGGCAAGCTGCCGACTTATCCGACGACTATAGGGTCGTCCGCACGACCCCGGGACTAGGTAGGCCCGCCACCGACTTGTCCGACGACTATAGGGTCGTCCCCACGACCCAGGGACTAGATAGGCCCGCCACCGTTATGTCCGACGACTATAGGGTCGTCCCCACGACCACGGGCCAAAGTTGGCCAGCCGGCGGCATGTCCGACGACTATAGGGTCGTCCCCACGACCCCGGGACTAGATTGGCCCGCCACCGTCTTGTCCGACGACTATAGGGTCGTCTTCACGACCACGGGCCAAAGTTGGCCAGCCGCCGACATTTCCGACGACTATAGGGTCGTCCTCACGACCACGGGCCAAATTTGGCCAGCTGCCGACTTGTCCGAACATTATAGGGTCGTCCCCACGACGCCGGGACTAGGTTGGCTCGCCGCCGACATTTCTGACGACTATAGGGTCGTCCCCACGACCACGGGCCATATTTGGCCAGCCGCCGACTTGTCCGACGACTATAGGGTCGTTCCCACGACCACGGGCCAAAGTTGGCCAGCCGCCGACTTGTTCGAGGACTATAGGGTCGTCCCCACGACCCCGGGTCTAGGTTGGCCAGCCGCCGACATGTCCGACGACTATAGAGTCGTCCCCAAGACACCGGGCCAAAGTAGGACAGCCGCCGACATCTCCGACGACTATAGGGTCGTCCCCACGATCCCGGGACTAGATTGGCTAGCCACCGTCACGTCCGACGACTATCGGATCGTCCCCACGACCACGGGCCAAAGTTGACCAGCCGCCGACATGTCCGACGACTGTTGGGTCGTCCCCACGACCACGGGCCAATGTTGGCCAGCCGCCGACATGTCCGACGATTATAGGGTCGTCCCCACGACCCCGGGCCAATAATGGCCAATCGCCGACATGTCCGACGACTATAGGGTCGTACCCACGACCCCGGGACTTGATTGGCCCGGCACCGTCATGTCCAACGACTATCGGATCGTCCCTACGACCACGGGCCTAAGTTGACCAGCCGCCGACATGTCCGATGACTATAGGGTCGTCCCTATGACCCCGGGACTAGATTGGCCAGCCACCGTCATGTCCGACGACTATCGGATCGTCCCCACGACCACGGGCCAAAGTTGGCCAGCCGCCGACATGTCCGACGACTATGGGGTCGTCCCCACGTCCACGGGCCAAAGTTGTCCAGCCGCCGACATGTCCGAAGACTATAGGGTCGTCCCCACGACCCCGGAACTAGATTGGCCCGCCACCGTCAAGTCCGACGACTATTGGGTCGTCCCCACGACCCCGGGCCAAAGTTGGACAGCCGCCGACATGTCCGAAGACTATAGGGTCGTCCCCACGACCCCGGAACTAGATTGGCCCGCCACCGTCATGTCCGACGACTATAGGGTCGTCCCCACGACCCCGGGACTAGGTTGACCAGCCGCCAACATGTCCGACGACTATAGGATCGTCCCCACGACCCCGGGACTAGGTTGGCTCGCCACCGTCATGTCTGACGACTATAGGGTCGTCCCCACGACACCGGGACTAGATTGGCCCGCCACCGTCATTTCCGACGACTATAGGGTCGTCCCCACGACCACGGGCCAAAGTTGGCCAGCCACCGACTTGTCCGACGACTATAGGGTCGTCCCCATGACCCGAGACTAGACTGGCTCGCCACCGTCATGTCCGACGACTATAGGGTCGTCCCCACGACCCCCGGACTAGGTTGGTACGCCGCCGACTTGTCCGACGAGTATAGGGTCCTCCCCTCGACCACGGGCCAAAGTTGGCCAGCCGCCGACATGTCCGACGACTATAGGGTCGTCCCCACGACCCGGGACTAGACTGGCCCGCCACCTACATGTCCGACGACTATAGAGTCGTCCCCACGACCCCGGGTCAATGTTGGCTCGCCGCCGACTTATCCGACGACTATAGGGTCGTCCCCACGACCCCGGGACTAGGTAGGCCCGCCACCGACTTGTCCGACGACTATAGGGTCGTCCCCACGACCCCGGGACTAGATTGGCCCGCCACCGTTATGTCCGACGACTATAGGGTCGTCCCCACGACCACGGGCCAAAGTTGGCCAGCCGGCGACATGTCCGATGACTATAGGGTCGTCCCCACGACCCCGGGACTAGATTGGCCCGCCACCGTCTTGTCCGACGACTATAGGGTCGTCTTCACGACCACGGGCCAAAGTTGGCCAGCCGCCGACATTTCCGACGACTATAGGGTCGTCCTCACGACCACGGGCCAAATTTGGCCAGTTGCCGACTTGTCCGAACATTATAGGGTCGTCCCCACGACGCCGGGACTAGGTTGGCTCGCCGCCGACATTTCCGACGACTATCGGATCGTCCCCACGACCACGGGCCAAAGTTGGCCAGCCGCCGACATGTCCGACGACTGTTGGGTCGTCCCCACGACCACGGGCCAATGTTGGCCAGCCGCCGACATGTCCGACGATTATAGGGTCGTCCCCACGACCACGCGCCAATGTTGGCCAGCCGCCGACATGTCCGACGACTTTTGGATCGTCCCCACGACCACGGGCCAAAGTTGGCCAGCCGCCGACATGTCCGACGACTATAGGGTCGTCCCCACGACACCGGGACTAGATTGGCCCGCCACCGTCAAGTCCGACGACTATAGGGTCGTCCCCACGACCCCGGGCCAAAGTTGGACAGCCGCCGACTTGTCCGATGACTATAGGGTCGTCCCCACGACCACGGGCCAAAGTTGGCCAGCCGCCGGCTTGTCCGACGACTACAGGGTCGTCCCCACGACCGCGGGACTAGATTGGCTCGCCGCCGACTTGTCCGACGACTGTAGGGTCGTCCCCACGACCCCGGGACTAGATTGGCCCGCCACCGTCATTTCCGACGACTTTAGGGTCGTCCCCACGACCACGGGCCAAAGTTGGCCAGCCGCCGACTTGTCCGACGACTATAGGGTCGTCCCCACGACCCCGGGACTAGATTGGCCCGCCACCGTCATTTCCGACGACTATAGGGTCGTCCCCACGACCACGGGCCAAAGCTGGCCAGCCGCCGGCTTGTCCGACGACTATAGGGTCGTCCCCATGACCCGGGACTAGACTGGCCCGCCACCGTCATGTCCGACGACTACAGGGTCGTCCCCACGACCCCCGGACTAGGTTGGTACGCCGCGGACTTGTCCGACGAGTATAGGGTCCTCCCCACGACCACGGGCCAAAGTTGGCCAGCCGCCGACATGCCCGACGACTATAGGGTCGTCCCCACGACCCGGGACTAGACTGGCCCGCCACCGACATGTCCGACGACTGTAGAGTCGTCCCCACGACCCCGGGTCAATGTTGGCTCGCCGCCGACATGTCCGACGACTATAGGGTCGTCCCCACGACCCCGAGACTAGATTGGCCCGCCACCGTCATGTCCGACGACTATAGGGTCGTCCCCACGACCCCGGGACAAGGTTGGTCCGCCGCCGACTTGTCCGACGACTATAGGGTCGTCCCCACGACCCCGGGACTAGGTTGACCAGCCGCACAACATGTCCGACGACTATAGGGTCGTCCCCACGACCCCGGGACTAGGTTGGCTCGCCACCGTCATGTCTGACGACTATAGGGTCGTCCCCACGACACCGGGACTAGATTGGCCCGCCACCGTCAAGTCCGACGACTATAGGGTCGTCCCCACGACCCCAGGCCAAAGTTGGACAGCCGCCGACTCGTCCGACGACTATAGGGTCGTCCCCACGACCACGGGCCAAAGTTGGCCAGCCGCCGGCTTGTCCGACGACTATAGGGTCGTCCCCACGACCCCCGGGCCAAAGTTGGACAGCCACCGTCATGCCCGACGACTATAGGGTCGTCCCCACGACCCGGGACTAGACTGGCCCGCCGCCGACTTGTCCGACGACTTTAGGGTCGTCCCCACGACCACGGGCCAAAGTTGGCCAGCCGCCGGCTTGTCCGACGAATATAGGGTCGTCCCCACGACCCCGGGACTAGGTTGGCCCGCCGCCGACTTGTCCGACGACTATAGGGTCGTCCCTACGACCCCCGGACTAGGTGGGCTCGCCCCCGACTTGTCCGACGACTATAGGGTCGTTCCCACGACCCCGGGACTAGATTGGCCCGCCACCGTCAAGTCCGACGACTATAGGGTCGTCCCCACGACCCCGGGACTAGGTAGGCCCGCCGCCGACTTGTCCGACGACTATAGGGTCGTCCCCACGACCCCGGGACAAGATTGGCCCGCCACCGTTATGTCCGACGACTATAGGGTCGTCCCCACGACCACGGGCCAAAGTTGGCCAGCCGCCGACATGTCCGACGACTATAGGGTCGTCCCCACGACCCGGGACTAGACTGGCCCGCCACCGTCATGTCCGACGACTATAGGGTCGTCCCCACGACCCCCGGACTAGGTTGGCCGGCCGCCGACTTGTCCGACGACTATAGGGTCGTCCCCACGACCCCCGGACTAGGTGGGCTCGCCCCCGACTTGTCCGACGACTATAGGGTCGTTCCCACAACCCCGGCCCAAAGTTGGCAAGCTGCCGACTTATCCGACGCACTATAGGGTCGTCCCCACGACCCCGGGACTAGGTAGGCCCGCCACCGACTTGTCCGACGACTATAGGGTCGTCCCCACGACCCAGGGACTAGATAGGCCCGCCACCGTTATGTCCGACGACTATAGGGTCGTCCCCACGACCACGGGCCAAAGTTGGCCAGCCGGCGGCATGTCCGACGACTATAGGGTCGTCCCCACGACCCCGGGACTAGATTGGCCCGCCACCGTCTTGTCCGACGACTATAGGGTCGTCTTCACGACCACGGGCCAAAGTTGGCCAGCCGCCGACATTTCCGACGACTATAGGGTCGTCCTCACGACCACGGGCCAAATTTGGCCAGCTGCCGACTTGTCCGAACATTATAGGGTCGTCCCCACGACGCCGGGACTAGGTTGGCTCGCCGCCGACATTTCTGACGACTATAGGGTCGTCCCCACGACCACGGGCCATATTTGGCCAGCCGCCGACTTGTCCGACGACTATAGGGTCGTTCCCACGACCACGGGCCAAAGTTGGCCAGCCGCCGACTTGTTCGAGGACTATAGGGTCGTCCCCACGACCCCGGGTCTAGGTTGGCCAGCCGCCGACATGTCCGACGACTATAGAGTCGTCCCCAAGACACCGGGCCAAAGTAGGACAGCCGCCGACATCTCCGACGACTATAGGGTCGTCCCCACGATCCCGGGACTAGATTGGCTAGCCACCGTCACGTCCGACGACTATCGGATCGTCCCCACGACCACGGGCCAAAGTTGACCAGCCGCCGACATGTCCGACGACTGTTGGGTCGTCCCCACGACCACGGGCCAATGTTGGCCAGCCGCCGACATGTCCGACGATTATAGGGTCGTCCCCACGACCCCGGGCCAATAATGGCCAATCGCCGACATGTCCGACGACTATAGGGTCGTACCCACGACCCCGGGACTTGATTGGCCCGGCACCGTCATGTCCAACGACTATCGGATCGTCCCTACGACCACGGGCCTAAGTTGACCAGCCGCCGACATGTCCGATGACTATAGGGTCGTCCCTATGACCCCGGGACTAGATTGGCCCGCCACCGTCATGTCCGACGACTATCGGATCGTCCCCACGACCACGGGCCAAAGTTGGCCAGCCGCCGACATGTCCGACGACTATGGGGTCGTCCCCACGTCCACGGGCCAAAGTTGTCCAGCCGCCGACATGTCCGAAGACTATAGGGTCGTCCCCACGACCCCGGAACTAGATTGGCCCGCCACCGTCAAGTCCGACGACTATTGGGTCGTCCCCACGACCCCGGGCCAAAGTTGGACAGCCGCCGACATGTCCGAAGACTATAGGGTCGTCCCCACGACCCCGGAACAAGATTGGCCCGCCACCGTCATGTCCGACGACTATAGGGTCGTCCCCACGACCCCGGGACTAGGTTGACCAGCCGCCAACATGTCCGACGACTATAGGATCGTCCCCACGACCCCGGGACTAGGTTGGCTCGCCACCGTCATGTCTGACGACTATAGGGTCGTCCCCACGACACCGGGACTAGATTGGCCCGCCACCGTCATTTCCGACGACTATAGGGTCGTCCCCACGACCACGGGCCAAAGTTGGCCAGCCGCCGACTTGTCCGACGACTATAGGGTCGTCCCCACGACCCGAGACTAGACTGGCTCGCCACCGCCATGTCCGACGACTATAGGGTCGTCCCCACGACCCCCGGACTAGGTTGGTACGCCGCCGACTTGTCCGACGAGTATAGGGTCCTCCCCTCGACCACGGGCCAAAGTTGGCCAGCCGCCGACATGTCCGACGACTATAGGGTCGTCCCCACGACCCGGGACTAGACTGGCCCGCCACCGACATGTCCGACGACTATAGAGTCGTCCCCACGACCCCGGGTCAATGTTGGCTCGCCGCCGACTTATCCGACGACTATAGGGTCGTCCCCACGACCCCGGGACTAGGTAGGCCCGCCACCGACTTGTCCGACGACTATAGGGTCGTCCCCACGACCCCGGGACTAGATTGGCCCGCCACCGTTATGTCCGACGACTATAGGGTCGTCCCCACGACCACGGGCCAAAGTTGGCCAGCCGGCGACATGTCCGACGACTATAGGGTCGTCCCCACGACCCCGGGACTAGATTGGCCCGCCACCGTCTTGTCCGACGACTATAGGGTCGTCTTCACGACCACGGGCCAAAGTTGGCCAGCCGCCGACATTTCCGACGACTATAGGGTCGTCCTCACGACCACGGGCCAAATTTGGCCAGTTGCCGACTTGTCCGAACATTATAGGGTCGTCCCCACGACGCCGGGTCTAGGTTGGCTCGCCGCCGACATTTCCGACGACTATCGGATCGTCCCCACGACCACGGGCCAAAGTTGGCCAGCCGCCGACATGTCCGACGACTGTTGGGTCGTCCCCACGACCACGGGCCAATGTTGGCCAGCCGCCGACATGTCCGACGATTATAGGGTCGTCCCCACGACCACGCGCCAATGTTGGCCAGCCGCCGACATGTCCGACGACTTTTGGATCGTCCCCACGACCACGGGCCAAAGTTGGCCAGCCGCCGACATGTCCGACGACTATAGGGTCGTCCCCACGACACCGGGACTAGATTGGCCCGCCACCGTCAAGTCCGACGACTATAGGGTCGTCCCCACGACCCCGGGCCAAAGTTGGACAGCCGCCGACTTGTCCGATGACTATAGGGTCGTCCCCACGACCACGGGCCAAAGTTGGCCAGCCGCCGGCTTGTCCGACGACTACAGGGTCGTCCCCACGACCGCGGGACTAGATTGGCTCGCCGCCGACTTGTCCGACGACTGTAGGGTCGTCCCCACGACCCCGGGACTAGATTGGCCCGCCACCGTCATTTCCGACGACTTTAGGGTCGTCCCCACGACCACGGGCCAAAGTTGGCCAGCCGCCGACTTGTCCGACGACTATAGGGTCGTCCCCACGACCCCGGGACTAGATTGGCCCGCCACCGTCATTTCCGACGACTATAGGGTCGTCCCCACGACCACGGGCCAAAGCTGGCCAGCCGCCGGCTTGTCCGACGACTATAGGGTCGTCCCCATGACCCGGGACTAGACTGGCCCGCCACCGTCATGTCCGACGACTACAGGGTCGTCCCCACGACCCCCGGACTAGGTTGGTACGCCGCCGACTTGTCCGACGAGTATAGGGTCCTCCCCACGACCCCGGGACTAGATTGGCCCGCCACCGTCATTTCCGACGACTATAGGGTCGTCCCCACGACCACGGGCCAAAGTTGGCCAGCCGCCGACTTGTCCGACGACTATAGGGTCGTCCCCACGACCCCGGGACTAGATTGGCCCGCCACCGTCATTTCCGACGACTATAGGGTCGTCCCCACGACCACGGGCCAAAGTTGGCCAGCCGCCGGCTTGCCCGACGATTATAGGGTCGTCCCCACGACCCCGGGACTAGGTTGGCCCGCCGCCGACTTGTCCGACGACTATAGGGTCGTCCCCACGACCACGCGCCAAAGTTGGCCAGCCGCCGACATATCCGACGACTATAGGGTCGTCCCCACGACCCCGGGCCAAAGTTGGCCAGCCGCCGACATGTCCGACGACTATAGGGTCGTCCCCACGACCCGGGACTAGACTGGCCCGCCACCGTCATGTCCGACGACTATAGGGTCGTCCCCACGACCCCCGGACTAGGTTGGCCGGCCGCCGACTTGTCCGACGACTATAGGGTCGTCCCCACGACCCCCGGACTAGGTGGGCTCGCCCCCGACTTGTCCGGCGACTATAGGGTCGTTCCCACGACCCCGGCCCAAAGTTGGCAAGCTGCCGACTTATCCGACGACTATAGGGTCGTCCCCACGACCCCGGGACTAGGTAGGCCCGCCACCGACTTTTCCGACGACTATAGGGTCGTCCCCACGACCCAGGGACTAGATTGGCCCGCCACCGTTATGTCCGACGACTATAGGGTCGTCCCCACGACCACGGGCCAAAGTTGGCCAGCCGGCGGCATGTCCGACGACTATAGGGTCGTCCCCACGACCCCGGGACTAGATTGGCCCGCCACCGTCTTGTCCGACGACTATAGGGTCGTCTTCACGACCACGGGCCAAAGTTGGCCAGCCGCCGACATTTCCGACGACTATAGGGTCGTCCTCACGACCACGGGCCAAATTTGGCCAGCTGCCGACTTGTCCGAACATTATAGGGTCGTCCCCACGACGCCGGGACTAGGTTGGCTCGCCGCCGACATTTCCGACGACTATAGGGTCGTCCCCACGACCACGGGCCATATTTGGCCAGCCGCCGACTTGTCCGACGACTATAGGGTCGTTCCCACGACCACGGGCCAATAATGGCCAATCGCCGACATGTCCGACGACTATAGGGTCGTACCCACGACCCCGGGACTTGATTGGCCCGGCACCGTCATGTCCAACGACTATCGGATCGTCCCTACGACCACGGGCCTAAGTTGACCAGCCGCCGACATGTCCGATGACTATAGGGTCGTCCCTATGACCCCGGGACTAGATTGGCCCGCCACCGTCATGTCCGACGACTATCGGATCGTCCCCACGACCACGGGCCAAAGTTGGCCAGCCGCCGACATGTCCGACGACTATGGGGTCGTCCCCACGTCCACGGGCCAAAGTTGTCCAGCCGCCGACATGTCCGAAGACTATAGGGTCGTCCCCACGACCCCGGAACTAGATTGGCCCGCCACCGTCATGTCCGACGAATATAGGGTCGTCCCCACGACCCCGGGACAAGGTTGGTCCGCCGCCGACTTGTCCGACGACTATAGGGTCGTCCCCACGACCCCGGGACTAGGTTGACCAGCCGCCAACATGTCCGACGACTATAGGGTCGTCCCCACGACCCCGGGACTAGGTTTGCTCGCCACCGTCATGTCTGACGACTATAGGGTCGTCCCCACGACACCGGGACTAGATTGGCCCGCCACCGTCAAGTCCGACGACTATAGGGTCGTCCCCACGACCCCGGGCCAAAGTTGGACAGCCGCCGACTTGTCCGATGACTATAGGGTCGTCCCCACGACCACGGGCCAAAGTTGGCCAGCCGCCGGCTTGTCCGACGACTACAGGGTCGTCCCCACGACCGCGGGACTAGATTGGCTCGCCGCCGACTTGTCCGACGACTGTAGGGTCGTCCCCACGACCCCGGGACTAGATTGGCCCGCCACCGTCATTTCCGACGACTATAGGGTCGTCCCCACGACCACGGGCCAAAGTTGGCCAGCCGCCGACTTGTCCGACGACTATAGGGTCGTCCCCACGACCCCGGGACTAGATTGGCCCGCCACCGTCATTTCCGACGACTATAGGGTCGTCCCCACGACCACGGGCCAAAGCTGGCCAGCCGCCGGCTTGTCCGACGACTATAGGGTCGTCCCCATGACCCGGGACTAGACTGGCCCGCCACCGTCATGTCCGACGACTACAGGGTCGTCCCCACGACCCCCGGACTAGGTTGGTACGCCGCGGACTTGTCCGACGAGTATAGGGTCCTCCCCACGACCACGGGCCAAAGTTGGCCAGCCGCCGACATGCCCGACGACTATAGGGTCGTCCCCACGACCCGGGACTAGACTGGCCCGCCACCGACATGTCCGACGACTGTAGAGTCGTCCCCACGACCCCGGGTCAATGTTGGCTCGCCGCCGACATGTCCGACGACTATAGGGTCGTCCCCACGACCCCGAGACTAGATTGGCCCGCCACCGTCATGTCCGACGACTATAGGGTCGTCCCCACGACCCCGGGACAAGGTTGGTCCGCCGCCGACTTGTCCGACGACTATAGGGTCGTCCCCACGACCCCGGGACTAGGTTGACCAGCCGCACAACATGTCCGACGACTATAGGGTCGTCCCCACGACCCCGGGACTAGGTTGGCTCGCCACCGTCATGTCTGACGACTATAGGGTCGTCCCCACGACACCGGGACTAGATTGGCCCGCCACCGTCAAGTCCGACGACTATAGGGTCGTCCCCACGACCCCAGGCCAAAGTTGGACAGCCGCCGACTCGTCCGACGACTATAGGGTCGTCCCCACGACCACGGGCCAAAGTTGGCCAGCCGCCGGCTTGTCCGACGACTATAGGGTCGTCCCCACGACCCCCGGGCCAAAGTTGGACAGCCACCGTCATGCCCGACGACTATAGGGTCGTCCCCACGACCCGGGACTAGACTGGCCCGCCGCCGACTTGTCCGACGACTTTAGGGTCGTCCCCACGACCACGGGCCAAAGTTGGCCAGCCGCCGGCTTGTCCGACGAATATAGGGTCGTCCCCACGACCCCGGGACTAGGTTGGCCCGCCGCCGACTTGTCCGACGACTATAGGGTCGTCCCTACGACCCCCGGAATAGGTGGGCTCGCCCCCGACTTGTCCGACGACTATAGGGTCGTTCCCACGACCCCGGGACTAGATTGGCCCGCCACCGTCAAGTCCGACGACTATAGGGTCGTCCCCACGACCCCGGGACTAGGTAGGCCCGCCGCCGACTTGTCCGACGACTATAGGGTCGTCCCCACGACCCCGGGACAAGATTGGCCCGCCACCGTTATGTCCGACGACTATAGGGTCGTCCCCACGACCACGGGCCAAAGTTGGCCAGCCGCCGACATGTCCGACGACTATAGGGTCGTCCCCACGACCCGGGACTAGACTGGCCCGCCACCGTCATGTCCGACGACTATAGGGTCGTCCCCACGACCCCCGGACTAGGTTGGCCGGCCGCCGACTTGTCCGACGACTATAGGGTCGTCCCCACGACCCCCGGACTAGGTGAGCTCGCCCCCGACTTGTCCGACGACTATAGGGTCGTTCCCACAACCCCGGCCCAAAGTTGGCAAGCTGCCGACTTATCCGACGACTATAGGGTCGTCCCCACGACCCCGGGACTAGGTAGGCCCGCCACCGTTATGTCCGACGACTATAGGGTCGTCCCCACGACCACGGGCCAAAGTTGGCCAGCCGGCGGCATGTCCGACGACTATAGGGTCGTCCCCACGACCCCGGGACTAGATTGGCCCGCCACCGTCTTGTCCGACGACTATAGGGTCGTCTTCACGACCACGGGCCAAAGTTGGCCAGCCGCCGACATTTCCGACGACTATAGGGTCGTCCTCACGACCACGGGCCAAATTTGGCCAGCTGCCGACTTGTCCGAACATTATAGGGTCGTCCCCACGACGCCGGGACTAGGTTGGCTCGCCGCCGACATTTCTGACGACTATAGGGTCGTCCCCACGACCACGGGCCATATTTGGCCAGCCGCCGACTTGTCCGACGACTATAGGGTCGTTCCCACGACCACGGGCCAAAGTTGGCCAGCCGCCGACTTGTTCGAGGACTATAGGGTCGTCCCCACGACCCCGGGTCTAGGTTGGCCAGCCGCCGACATGTCCGACGACTATAGAGTCGTCCCCAAGACACCGGGCCAAAGTAGGACAGCCGCCGACATCTCCGACGACTATAGGGTCGTCCCCACGATCCCGGGACTAGATTGGCTAGCCACCGTCACGTCCGACGACTATCGGATCGTCCCCACGACCACGGGCCAAAGTTGACCAGCCGCCGACATGTCCGACGACTGTTGGGTCGTCCCCACGACCACGGGCCAATGTTGGCCAGCCGCCGACATGTCCGACGATTATAGGGTCGTCCCCACGACCCCGGGCCAATAATGGCCAATCGCCGACATGTCCGACGACTATAGGGTCGTACCCACGACCCCGGGACTTGATTGGCCCGGCACCGTCATGTCCAACGACTATCGGATCGTCCCTACGACCACGGGCCTAAGTTGACCAGCCGCCGACATGTCCGATGACTATAGGGTCGTCCCTATGACCCCGGGACTAGATTGGCCAGCCACCGTCATGTCCGACGACTATCGGATCGTCCCCACGACCACGGGCCAAAGTTGGCCAGCCGCCGACATGTCCGACGACTATGGGGTCGTCCCCACGTCCACGGGCCAAAGTTGTCCAGCCGCCGACATGTCCGAAGACTATAGGGTCGTCCCCACGACCCCGGAACTAGATTGGCCCGCCACCGTCAAGTCCGACGACTATTGGGTCGTCCCCACGACCCCGGGCCAAAGTTGGACAGCCGCCGACATGTCCGAAGACTATAGGGTCGTCCCCACGACCCCGGAACTAGATTGGCCCGCCACCGTCATGTCCGACGACTATAGGGTCGTCCCCACGACCCCGGGACTAGGTTGACCAGCCGCCAACATGTCCGACGACTATAGGATCGTCCCCACGACCCCGGGACTAGGTTGGCTCGCCACCGTCATGTCTGACGACTATAGGGTCGTCCCCACGACACCGGGACTAGATTGGCCCGCCACCGTCATTTCCGACGACTATAGGGTCGTCCCCACGACCACGGGCCAAAGTTGGCCAGCCGCCGACTTGTCCGACGACTATAGGGTCGTCCCCATGACCCGAGACTAGACTGGCTCGCCACCGTCATGTCCGACGACTATAGGGTCGTCCCCACGACCCCCGGACTAGGTTGGTACGCCGCCGACTTGTCCGACGAGTATAGGGTCCTCCCCTCGACCACGGGCCAAAGTTGGCCAGCCGCCGACATGTCCGACGACTATAGGGTCGTCCCCACGACCCGGGACTAGACTGGCCCGCCACCGACATGTCCGACGACTATAGAGTCGTCCCCACGACCCCGGGTCAATGTTGGCTCGCCGCCGACTTATCCGACGACTATAGGGTCGTCCCCACGACCCCGGGACTAGGTAGGCCCGCCACCGACTTGTCCGACGACTATAGGGTCGTCCCCACGACCGCGGGACTAGATTGGCCCGCCACCGTTATGTCCGACGACTATAGGGTCGTCCCCACGACCACGGGCCAAAGTTGGCCAGCCGGCGACATGTCCGACGACTATAGGGTCGTCCCCACGACCCCGGGACTAGATTGGCCCGCCACCGTCTTGTCCGACGACTATAGGGTCGTCTTCACGACCACGGGCCAAAGTTGGCCAGCCGCCGACATTTCCGACGACTATAGGGTCGTCCTCACGACCACGGGCCAAATTTGGCCAGTTGCCGACTTGTCCGAACATTATAGGGTCGTCCCCACGACGCCGGGACTAGGTTGGCTCGCCGCCGACATTTCCGACGACTATCGGATCGTCCCCACGACCACGGGCCAAAGTTGGCCAGCCGCCGACATGTCCGACGACTGTTGGGTCGTCCCCACGACCACGGGCCAATGTTGGCCAGCCGCCGACATGTCCGACGATTATAGGGTCGTCCCCACGACCACGCGCCAATGTTGGCCAGCCGCCGACATGTCCGACGACTTTTGGATCGTCCCCACGACCACGGGCCAAAGTTGGCCAGCCGCCGACATGTCCGACGACTATAGGGTCGTCCCCACGACACCGGGACTAGATTGGCCCGCCACCGTCAAGTCCGACGACTATAGGGTCGTCCCCACGACCCCGGGCCAAAGTTGGACAGCCGCCGACTTGTCCGATGACTATAGGGTCGTCCCCACGACCACGGGCCAAAGTTGGCCAGCCGCCGGCTTGTCCGACGACTACAGGGTCGTCCCCACGACCGCGGGACTAGATTGGCTCGCCGCCGACTTGTCCGACGACTGTAGGGTCGTCCCCACGACCCCGGGACTAGATTGGCCCGCCACCGTCATTTCCGACGACTTTAGGGTCGTCCCCACGACCACGGGCCAAAGTTGGCCAGCCGCCGACTTGTCCGACGACTATAGGGTCGTCCCCACGACCCCGGGACTAGATTGGCCCGCCACCGTCATTTCCGACGACTATAGGGTCGTCCCCACGACCACGGGCCAAAGCTGGCCAGCCGCCGGCTTGTCCGACGACTATAGGGTCGTCCCCATGACCCGGGACTAGACTGGCCCGCCACCGTCATGTCCGACGACTACAGGGTCGTCCCCACGACCCCCGGACTAGGTTGGTACGCCGCCGACTTGTCCGACGAGTATAGGGTCCTCCCCACGACCCCGGGACTAGATTGGCCCGCCACCGTCATTTCCGACGACTATAGGGTCGTCCCCACGACCACGGGCCAAAGTTGGCCAGCCGCCGACTTGTCCGACGACTATAGGGTCGTCCCCACGACCCCGGGACTAGATTGGCCCGCCACCGTCATTTCCGACGACTATAGGGTCGTCCCCACGACCACGGGCCAAAGTTGGCCAGCCGCCGGCTTGCCCGACGATTATAGGGTCGTCCCCACGACCCCGGGACTAGGTTGGCCCGCCGCCGACTTGTCCGACGACTATAGGGTCGTCCCCACGACCACGCGCCAAAGTTGGCCAGCCGCCGACATATCCGACGACTATAGGGTCGTCCCCACGACCCCGGGCCAAAGTTGGCCAGCCGCCGACATGTCCGACGACTATAGGGTCGTCCCCACGACCACGGGCCAATGTTGGCCAGCCGCTGACTTGTCCGACGACTATAGGGTCGTCCCCACGACCGCGGGACTAGATTGGCTCGCCGCCGACTTGTCCGACGACTGTAGGGTCGTCCCCACGACCCCGGGACTAGATTGGCCCGCCACCGTCATTTGCGACGACTATAGGGTCGTCCCCACGACCACGGGCCAAAGTTGGCCAGCCGCCGACTTGTCCGACGACTATAGGGTCGTCCCCATGACCCGGGACTAGACTGGCCCGCCACCGTCATGTCCGACGACTATAGGGTCGTCCCCACGACCCCCGGACTAGGTTGGTACGCCGCCGACTTGTCCGACGAGTATAGGGTCCTCTCCACGACCACGGGCCAAAGTTGGCCAGCCGCCGACATGTCCGACGACTATAGGGTCGTCCCCACGACCCGGGACTAGACTGGCCCGCCACCGACATGTCCGACGACTATAGAGTCGTCCCCACGACCCCGGGTCAATATTGGCTCGCCGCCGACATGTCCGACGACTATAGGGTCGTCCCCACGACCCCTGGGCCAAAGTTGGACAGCCGCCGACTTGTCCGACGACTATAGGGTCGTCCCCATGACCCGGGACTAGATTGGCCCGCCACCGTCATGTCCGACGACTATAGGGTCGTCCCCACGACCCCGGGACAAGGTTGGTCCGCCGCCGACTTGTCCGACGACTATAGGGTCGTCCCCACGACCCCGGGACTAGGTTGACCAGCCGCACAACATGTCCGACGACTATAGGGTCGTCCCCACGACCCCGGGACTAGGTTGGCTCGCCACCGTCATGTCTGACGACTATAGGGTCGTCCCCACGACACCGGGACTAGATTGGCCCGCCACCGTCAAGTCCGACGACTATAGGGTCGTCCCCACGACCCCAGGCCAAAGTTGGACAGCCGCCGACTCGTCCGACGACTATAGGGTCGTCCCCACGACCACGGGCCAAAGTTGGCCAGCCGCCGGCTTGTCCGACGACTATAGGGTCGTCCCCACGACCCCCGGGCAAAAGTTGGACAGCCACAGACATGCCCGACGACTATAGGGTCGTCCCCACGACCCGGGACTAGACTGGCCCGCCGCCGACTTGTCCGACGACTTTAGGGTCGTCCCCACGACCACGGGCCAAAGTTGGCCAGCCGCCGGCTTGTCCGACGAATATAGGGTCGTCCCCACGACCCCGGGACTAGGTTGGCCCGCCGCCGACTTGTCCGACGACTATAGGGTCGTCCCTACGACCCCCGGACTAGGTGGGCTCGCCCCCGACTTGTCCGACGACTATAGGGTCGTTCCCACGACCCCGGGACTAGATTGGCCCGCCACCGTCAAGTCCGACGACTATAGGGTCGTCCCCACGACCCCGGGACTAGGTAGGCCCGCCGCCGACTTGTCCGACGACTATAGGGTCGTCCCCACGACCCCGGGACAAGATTGGCCCGCCACCGTTATGTCCGACGACTATAGGGTCGTCCCCACGACCACGGGCCAAAGTTGGCCTGCCGCCGACATGTCCGACGACTATAGGGTTGTACGGAAAAGCAGCATGACCACGCCATCTGTGTGAGCCCGCCGATAAGTAGACGATTAGCGACACCGGCCCGCTGACTCATGTGGAGCAGCGATCACGGACCCCTCCCATCGACTCGCGATCGATGGAAGGGGGACTTCTTCCTTCCAGGAAAGCGAACGCGATTTCCTGGAAGAGCTTGTCTGTTCGCGACTCTGCTACAATTAACACGCTTCCTTTGCTGTTTTTATACGCTGCTGTGCTCATAGCTCCCTTTTCGCTACGATTGCCCATTTGCTGGGAAATCGGCTTCGTGCTTGCTATCCGCTTAATTACTAACGTTTAGACTAAATTAATTGTGGACAAAACGGTTAAAGCTTATTGTAAATAGTGTATATATTTTCTGCGCATACATAAACTCCAACGGTAACTGTAACCTTGACTCTTCTTATCTTAAATAGAATTGTTCTCGTGCTCTCGCGAATAAATGAATTCTAGTGTTCCTGAATCCGAGTAAACACTTCCTAGCTACGTTTCTTTAATCCGCTTTCTAAACATTTTTGGTCCTTCGAGCCGGAGATCAGTGCCTGTGCAACAGTTCGCGAGTGCTCGAACGTTCGTTGGTGCCGTCCAACCGTCGCGCGTGACCTCTACACCTGCAAACAATGAGTCACCTCGTAACAAGCCAGCGCGACCTTAACGGTCGAATCACTCGGGCGTTCGACAATTTAAAAAAGGTAGGAATGAACAATATTACAAAGAGCAACGTGATCTCTAGACTAGAGACTCTCCGAAAGAACTGGGCGAAATATGAGTTGCAACATGACCAGCTTCTCGCGTTAGCGGCGTCGGACTTAGCTTTTGCCGGCAACGCCTACTTCCAAGAGAAGGCTCTGACACCTGCAGAAATGGAGGAGGTCTTCACCACGCAAGAGGCCCTTCTTATGGACAAAATAGAAGACCTGACGAAGGTGGAAAGAGCTGCCACCCTAGCCGATGAGCGTCTGTCCATGGAGAGAAGTGGGCCCGCTGCGGAAGTTGCAACCGTTCGCTCCAAGGCCTCTCTGCCGCGATTACCCCTGCCGACCTTCGACGGTAAACACAAGGATTGGCCGTCGTTTCAAGGGCTATTTCGCTCTCTAGTGATCAAGGACACGACATTAACAGACGCCGAACGCTTACACTACTTACGAGGTACCCTTACCGGTGATGCTGCTCTACTCCTGCGCAATATGCCTGAGCGGGAAGAGAATTTCGAGGCTTCGTGGGAATTGCTACAAGACCGCTACGACAATCAACGACTGATGGTCAAGGCCCAGATGAACACGATCTTCGCCCTACCTTCCATTCCACGCGAGTCGGGACCCGAGCTTAAACGACTCTTCTACAGCGTCTGCGACTCCGTCAAGGCCCTGGCCGCCATGAAGCGGCCATTCGATGCCAGTGGCGATTGGCTCGTCCATCTAATCGTGGATCGTATGGATCCACAGTCCAGATACGAGTGGGAAACGCTCATCGGGAAGACGAAGCTGCCTCCTACCTTCGACGAACTCCAAGTCTTTCTGGAAGGACGCGTCAACACCCTGGAGGCCTTGGAGGAGCAACGGAAAGGAAGCGGGAACCGATACACGAAGCCAACTACAACACAAAAAACGGCAAAGGTTCATCAGGTGAGCCAAACTAAGCGCTCACCTGAGCAGTGCAGCCTCTGCAAGGCCAATCATTTCATTTTGTACTGTCGAATGTATAAGGACAAGACAGCCTCAGAACGTCGAGCGGCGCTGCAGGCCGCGAACTTGTGTTATAATTGCCTAGGAAAACACCAAGTTCTCGACTGTCAATCGGCGAAAAGATGCCAACGATGCGACGGTAGGCACCACACTACGATCCATGAGGCCAGCGCTGGTACTCACGAGGTCTCTGCTAATACCTCCAGCTGTGAGTCGACCAGTTTACCTGCTGTACTGCTGGCCACTGCACGCGTCAAGCTCCTACCGCCCGGCGGCCCGCCACGACTAGTGCGGGCTCTCGTTGACCAAGGCAGTGAAGTATCCATCATCACAGAGGCGGTGGCTCAGCAGCTACGCCTGCCACGACGCTCCGCCAATATTCGTCTCCTTGGCGTCGGGAACCAAGCACCTGAGCGGGTAAAGGGCAGAGTCGCATTAGAATTCACCGCTCACTTCAACTCACCAGAGAGACACGTGATCTCCGCTCTGGTGATGCCTCGGATAACAGCGTATCAGCCACGTATACAACGCCGAGCATCGACCTGGAACCATCTCGCTGACCTCAAGCTGGCCGATCCTAACTTCGACTCCGACGGGCCGATTGAAATGCTGCTGGGAGCCGACGCCTTCGCCTTGGTCCTGCTCCATGGCATAGCCAGAGGTCGCACAGGGGAGCCCATAGCGCAGAACACCACTCTGGGCTTGATCGTTTCCGGACCAGCCACGTCGGAGCGCGAAACAGCTGACAGCCGCGAGCGATCATCCCTCCAGTGCACCGCCGCCGAGGAACTCTTGCCACTGGTGCGTCGCTTCTGGGAACAGGAAGAACTGGTGGTATCAAATGCCTATACCCCGGAAGAGCAAGCCTGCGAAGACCACTACCGGACGACCCACCAGCGATTGCCCTCCGGCCGCTATATGGTTCGCCTGCCATTACGGGACAGGATGGAGCTCGGCGAGTCGCGTCACGGTGCCCGACGCATGCTGCAGAGAATGGAAGCCAAGTTCAACAGGGAACCTGCGTTCGCTCATGCCTATCAAGAATTTATGCGTGAGTATCGTGAACTTGCTCACATGTCCTTAGTTCAAGGTGAGCGTTCCGGACCGTCGTACTACCTACCTCACCACGGAGTCTTGAAGGAGAGCAGCACGACCACCAAGTTGCGGGTGGTATTTAACGGCTCTCACGCAACGTCATCGGGGCAATCGTTGAACGATACGCTGATGGTGGGGCCGAATCTGCTGCCGAGCCTCCACCAACTGCTACTGCGCTGGCGTCGTTTCCGTGTCTGCCTCACAGCCGACGTCGAAAAAATGTATCGCCAGATCTTGCTCCATCCGGATGATCGCCGATACCAACGGATACTATGGAGGGCGAAAGAAGACCACGCCATAAGTGATTATGAACTCAACACGGTCACCTATGGGCTAGCCTGTGCTCCATACCTTGCCATCCGCACATTACGGCAACTGGCTTTGGACGAGCAATCCCGTCATCCTCGAGCAGCTGCGCTTCTACAACGCGACGTCTATATGGACGACGTCGTGACCGGTGCCGACTCTGTGGCGGAAGCCCTGGAACTACAGGTCGAACTACGCCAACTCTGCAAGGCGGGCGGCTTCAATCTGCGCAAATGGGCCTCCAATGAACCGTCTCTGATGGATCAAGTACCCCGCGGTGACACCATTCCGGAGTGCAAATGGCAGAGCGGAGAGACACACACAGCATTGGGGGTCCACTGGAGCCTGGCCGACGATTGTTTCCGGGTTCAAGTGCTGCCTACATCCACGGACGGCTGCTTAACTAGGCGCTTGGTCCTGTCGACGATCGCCAGGATATTCGATCCTCTGGGTTTGGTGTCCCCAGTTACAATTAACGCCAAAATATTCATGCAATCTCTCTGGTTACTCCAATTAGATTGGGACTCACCGCTGCCGCCGGTTGAGGTCGACTATTGGACTCAATTTCTCGATGAGCTGGTAGACTTGAACCGCATCGCTGTTCCCCGCTGGCTCGGCGTACGACAGGCCCCACAACTACAGGAGCTACATGGGTTCGCGGACGCCTCGGAGCGGGCCTATGCTGCCGTCATATATCTTCGGGTCGCCGATCACGATGGCACCTTCCGGAGTCAGCTGGTCACAGCGAAGACCAAAGTGGCACCGCTGAAACGGATTACGCTACCCCGGCTTGAACTGTGTGCTGCCGCCCTGCTGACGAAGCTAACCGCTCTCACCTGCGAGAGTTTGGGTTTGAGTGGAACTGCCGTTCACTTGTGGAGCGACTCCACTGTCACACTGGCCTGGATCCAAGGACATCCCGCTCGCTGGCAGACTTACGTGGCCAACCGGGTGTCCGAGATACAACGCACGTTGCCGGAGGCCAACTGGCACCACGTGGCTAGCCAGGACAACCCCGCGGACTGTGCCTCCCGAGGACTGTCACCAAGCCAACTACCGAGTTTTGCACTCTGGTGGACAGGGCCGGACTGGCTGACGTCACCGAGCGGTTGGGGCCACGCTGATCCGCTGCCAGTACCCCCAACCGACCTGGAGACCCAGACTACCATCAACGTGGCGACTGGTGAACCTGCATTGGGCGAGACACTGTTACAACGCTACTCCAACATTTCTCTGCTCCTTAGAACCACGGCCTGGTGTCTGCGATGGCTGCGGAGGAGTCGCACTAGCTCGAGAGGAAGCTACCTGCTACCAGCGGAGGTAGATGCCGCCTTGACCTGCTGGCTCCGCCTCATCCAGCCTCAGGAGTATGCTTCGGAAATCCAGCAGCTGCAGAAGGGACAACCACTACCGAGCCGCAGCCGACTATTGCGTCTCAACCCTTACATAGACGACCGCGGCCTCCTGCGCGTCGGGGGTCGTCTACGGCACGCTGCATTACCCTTGGACGCCCGACATCAGATCCTGCTGCCCCGAGACAACCGGTTGACTGAGCTGCTGGTGGACGAGGCCCACCGCAGAACCCTACACGGAGGTACCCAACTGACCTTGGCCACTTTGCGTCACCGGTACTGGATCCCTCAGGGTCGCCAGCGGGTGAAGGCCATCCTCCATCGCTGCGTCACTTGCCTTCGCTGGCGCGCTGCAACAGGACAGCAACTAATGGGAGATCTACCTGCAGTGCGGGTAACGGCTGCCCGGCCCTTCCTGCACGTGGGAGTTGACTATGCCGGACCCATTACGCTCCTGATGTCCCGCGGCCGAGGTCAACGCACTCTGAAGGGCTACGTGGCGTTATTCGTATGTATGAGCACGCGCGCTGTCCACTTGGAGCTCGTCTCTGATTGCAGTACGGAGGCTTTCCTCGCCGCGCTGCGGCGTTTCACTTCTCGGCGAGGCTGCTGTGCTGTTATCCAGAGCGACAGAGGCACAAACTTCGTGGGCGCTGCCAGGGAGCTACGGGAGATGCTGGCTCGCCGCGACGCCCGACGAGAGGTGATCCATTCCGCCTTGCTGAGGGACGGTATCGAGTGGCGCTTCAACCCGCCGGCGGCCCCTCACTTCGGGGGACTATGGGAGGCTGCTGTGAAGTCCACCAAATATCACCTTCGGCGGGTAATCGGGGAGCAGCACCTCACCTACGAAGAGCTGTCGACCCTGCTGTCCCAGATCGAGGCGTGCCTGAATTCCCGACCATTGCAGGGGATGAGCGATGACCCTGGTGACTTAACCACACTAACACCAGGACACTTCTTGATCGGGGACGCGCTGCTTAGCGTGCCCGACCCCCTAGTGGACGACGTTCCCGCTTCGCGGCTGTCTCGGTGGCACCTCCTGCAACAGCTGCGGTTGCAATTCTGGAGACGTTGGTCCTCCGAATACTTACAGTCCCTGCAGGCTCGAAACAAGTGGACCCATCAGCACCCGCAGCCGCAGATCGGCGACTTGTGCTTATTAAAATCTGAATTGACGCCACCTACCCGGTGGCCGCTAGCCAGAATCACTCGGCTTCACGCGGGTGCCGATGGATTAACACGCGTGGTCACCGTCAAAACTGCGCGTTCCGAATTTGTAAGACCATTGTGTAAACTAGTCTTTTTGCCGTCTGCACAGGTACCGGAACCCACACCTTCCCGTCCTGCTTCAACGACACACTAGCTCGCTTCATCTCAGTTGCCCGACGCTTCCACATGAGTCCAGCGGCGCCACCGTCTAGGAATCGGATCACGCCATACCAACCACCCAATCGCCTGATCAGCTTCGGACGCGACTAATTCGTCGGTCGACGAAGGCGGGCGGGAAATGTACGGAAAAGCAGCATGACCACGCCATCTGTGTGAGCCCGCCGATAAGTAGACGATTAGCGACACCGGCCCGCTGACTCATGTGGAGCAGCGATCACGGACCCCTCCCATCGACTCGCGATCGATGGAAGGGGGACTTCTTCCTTCCAGGAAAGCGAACGCGATTTCCTGGAAGAGCTTGTCTGTTCGCGACTCTGCTACAATTAACACGCTTCCTTTGCTGTTTTTATACGCTGCTGTGCTCATAGCTCCCTTTTCGCTACGATTGCCCATTTGCTGGGAAATCGGCTTCGTGCTTGCTATCCGCTTAATTACTAACGTTTAGACTAAATTAATTGTGGACAAAACGGTTAAAGCTTATTGTAAATAGTGTATATATTTTCTGCGCATACATAAACTCCAACGGTAACTGTAACCTTGACTCTTCTTATCTTAAATAGAATTGTTCTCGTGCTCTCGCGAATAAATGAATTCTAGTGTTCCTGAATCCGAGTAAACACTTCCTAGCTACGTTTCTTTAATCCGCTTTCTAAACAAGGGTCGTCCCCACGACCCGGGACTAGACTGGCCCGCCACCGTCATTTCCGACGACTATAGGGTCGTCCCCACGACCCCCGGACTAGGTTGGCCAGCCGCCGACTTGTCCGACGACTATAGGGTCGTCCCCACGACCCCCGGACTAGGTGGGCTCGCCCCCGACTTGTCCGACGACTATAGGGTCGTTCCCACGACCCCGGCCCAAAGTTGGCAAGCTGCCGACTTATCCGACGACTATAGGGTCGTCCCCACGACCCCGGGACTAGGTAGGCCCGCCACCGACTTGTCCGACGACTATAGGGTCGTCCCCACGACCCAGGGACTAGATTGGCCCGCCACCGTTATGTCCGACGACTATAGGGTCGTCCCCACGACCACGGGCCAAAGTTGGCCAGCCGGCGGCATGTCCGACGACTATAGGGTCGTCCCCACGACCCCGGGACTAGATTGGCCCGCCACCGTCTTGTCCGACGACTATAGGGTCGTCTTCACGACCACGGGCCAAAGTTGGCCAGCCGCCGACATTTCCGACGACTATAGGGTCGTCCTCACGACCACGGGCCAAATTTGGCCAGCTGCCGACTTGTCCGAACATTATAGGGTCGTCCCCACGACGCCGGGACTAGGTTGGCTCGCCGCCGACATTTCCGACGACTATAGGGTCGTCCCCACGACCACGGGCCATATTTGGCCAGCCGCCGACTTGTCCGACGACTATAGGGTCGTTCCCACGACCACGGGCCAAAGTTGGCCAGCCGCCGACTTGTTCGAGGACTATAGGGTCGTCCCCACGACCCCGGGTCTAGGTTGGCCAGCCGCCGACATGTCCGACGACTATAGAGTCGTCCCCAAGACACCGGGCCAAAGTAGGACAGCCGCCGACATCTCCGACGACTATAGGGTCGTCCCCACGATCCCGGGACTAGATTGGCTAGCCACCGTCACGTCCGACGACTATCGGATCGTCCCCACGACCACGGGCCAAAGTTGACCAGCCGCCGACATGTCCGACGACTGTTGGGTCGTCCCCACGACCACGGGCCAATGTTGGCCAGCCGCCGACATGTCCGAAGACTATAGGGTCGTCCCCACGACCCCGGAACTAGATTGGCCCGCCACCGTCAAGTCCGACGACTATTGGGTCGTCCCCACGACCCCGGGCCAAAGTTGGACAGCCGCCGACTTGTCCGACGACTATAGGGTCGTCCCCACGACCACGGGCCAAAGTTGGCCAGCCGCCGACATGTCCGACGATTATAGCGTCGTCCCCACGACCCCGGGCCAATAATGGCCAATCGCCGACATGTCCGACGACTATAGTGTCGTACCCACGACCCCGGGACTTGATTGGCCCGGCACCGTCATGTCCAACGACTATCGGATCGTCCCTACGACCACGGGCCTAAGTTGACAAGCCGCCGACATGTCCGATGACTATAGGGTCGTCCCTATGACCCCGGGACTAGATTGGCCCGCCACCGTCATGTCCGACGACTATCGGATCGTCCCCACGACCACGGGCCAAAGTTGGCCAGCCGCCGACATGTCCGACGACTATGGGGTCGTCCCCACATCCACGGGCCAAAGTTGTCCAGCCGCCGACATGTCCGAAGACTATAGGGTCGTCCCCACGACCCCGGAACTAGATTGGCCCGCCACCGTCATGTCCGACGACTATAGGGTCGTCCCCACGACCCCGAGACTAGATTGGCCCGCCACCGTCATGTCCGACGACTATAGGGTCGTCCCCACGACCCCGGGACAAGGTTGGTCCGCCGCCGACTTGTCCGACGACTATAGGGTCGTCCCCACGACCCCGGGACTAGGTTGACCAGCCGCCAACATGTTCGACGACTATAGGGTCGTCCCCACGACCCCGGGACTAGGTTGGCTCGCCACCGTCATGTCTGACGACTATAGGGTCGTCCCCACGACACCGGGACTAGATTGGCCCGCCACCGTCATTTCCGACGACTATGGGGTCGTCCCCACGACCACGGGCCAAAGTTGGCCAGCCGCCGACTTGTCCGACGACTATAGGGTCGTCCCCATGACCCGGGACTAGACTGGCTCGCCACCGTCATGTCCGACGACTATAGGGTCGTCCCCACGACCCCCGGACTAGGTTGGTACGCCGCCGACTTGTCCGACGAGTATAGGGTCCTCCCCACGACCACGGGCCAAAGTTGGCCAGCCGCCGACATGTCCGACGACTATAGGGTCGTCCCCACGACCCGGGACTAGACTGGCCCGCCACCGACATGTCCGACGACTATAGAGTCGTCCCCACCACCCCGGGTCAATGTTGGCTCGCCGCCGACATGTCCGATGACTATAGGGTCGTCCCTATGACCCCGGGACTAGATTGGCCCGCCACCGTCATGTCCGACGACTATCGGATCGTCCCCACGACCACGGGCCAAAGTTGGCCAGCCGCCGACATGTCCGACGACTATGGGGTCGTCCCCACATCCACGGGCCAAAGTTGTCCAGCCGCCGACATGTCCGAAGACTATAGGGTCGTCCCCACGACCCCGGAACTAGATTGGCCCGCCACCGTCATGTCCGACGACTATAGGGTCGTCCCCACGACCCCGAGACTAGATTGGCCCGCCACCGTCATGTCCGACGACTATAGGGTCGTCCCCACGACCCCGGGACTAGGTAGGCCCGCCACCGACTTGTCCGACGACTATAGGGTCGTCCCCACGACCCCGGGACTAGATTGGCCCGCCACCGTTATGTCCGACGACTATAAGGTCGTCCCCACGACCACGGGCCAAAGTTGGCCAGCCGGCGACATGTCCGACGACTATAGGGTCGTCCCCACGACCCCGGGACTAGATTGGCCCGCCACCGTCTTGTCCGACGACTATAGGGTCGTCTTCACGACCACGGGCCAAAGTTGGCCAGCCGCCGACATTTCCGACGACTATAGGGTCGTCCTCACGACCACGGGCCAAATTTGGCCAGTTGCCGACTTGTCCGAACATTATAGGGTCGTCCCCACGACGCCGGGACTAGGTTGGCTCGCCGCCGACATTTCCGACGACTATCGGATCGTCCCCACGACCACGGGCCAAAGTTGGCCAGCCGCCGACATGTCCGACGACTGTTGGGTCGTCCCCACGACCACGGGCCAAAGTTGGCCAGCCGCCGACATGTCCGACGACTATAGGGTCGTCCCCACGACCCGGGACTAGACTGGCCCGCCACCGTCATGTCCGACGACTATAGGGTCGTCCCCACGACCCCCGGACTAGGTTGGCCGGCCGCCGACTTGTCCGACGACTATAGGGTCGTCCCCACGACCCCCCGACTAGGTGGGCTCGCCGCCGACTTGTCCGACGACTATAGGGTCGTTCCCACGACCCCGGGCCAAAGTTGGCAAGCTGCCGACTTATCCGACGACTATAGTGTCGTCCCCACGACCCCGGGACTAGGTAGGCCCGCCGCCGACTTGTCCGACGACTAAAGGGTCGTCCCCATGACCCCGGGACTAGATTGGCCCGCCACCGTTATGTCCGACGACTATAGGGTCGTCCCCACGACCACGGGCCAAAGCTGGCCAGCCGCCGACATGTCCGACAACTATATGGTCGTCCCCACGACCCGGGACTAGACTGGCCCGCCACCGTCATGTCCGACGACTATAGGGTCGTCCCCACGACCCCCGGACAAGGTTGGCCGGCCGCCGACTTGTCCGACGACTATAGGGTCGTCCCCACGACCACGGGCCAAAGTTGGCCAGCCGCCGGCTTGCCCGACGATTATAGGGTCGTCCCCACGACCCCGGGACTAGGTTGGCCCGCCGCCGACTTGTCCGACGACTATAGGGTCGTCCCCACGACCACGGGCCAATGTTGGCCAGCCGCTGACTTGTCCGACGACTATAGGGTCGTCCCCACGACCGCGGGCCAAAGCTGGCCAGCCGCCGGCTTGTCCGACGACAATAGGGTAGTCCCCATGACCCGGGACTAGACTGGCCCGCCACCGTCATGTCCGACGACTACAGGGTCGTCCCCACGACCCCCGGACTAGGTTGGTACGCCGCCGACTTGTCCGACGAGTATAGGGTCCTCCCCACGACCACGGGCCAAAGTTGGCCAGCCGCCGACATGCCCGACGACTATAGGGTCGTCCCCACGACCCGGGACTAGACTGGCCCGCCACCGACATGTCCGACGACTGTAGAGTCGTCCCCACGACCCCGGGTCAATGTTGGCTCGCCGCCGACATGTCCGACGACTATAGGGTCGTCCCCACGACCCCTGGGCCAAAGTTGGACAGCCACCGACATTTCCGACGACTATACGGTCGTCCCCACGACCTCGGGCCAAAGTTGGCCAGCCGCCGACATGTCCGACGACTATAGGGTCGCCCCCACGACCACGGGCCAATGTTGGCCAGCCGCTGACTTGTCCGACGACTATAGGGTCGTCCCCACGACCGCGGGACTAGATTGGCTCGCCGCCGACTTGTCCGACGACTGTAGGGTCGTCCCCACGACCCCGGGACTAGATTGGCCCGCCACCGTCATTTGCGACGACTATAGGGTCGTCCCCACGACCACGGGCCAAAGTTGGCCAGCCGCCGACTTGTCCGACGACTATAGGGTCGTCCCCATGACCCGGGACTAGATTGGACCGCCACCGTCATGTCCGACGACTATAGGGTCGTCCCCACGACCCCGGGACAAGGTTGGTCCGCCGCCGACTTGTCCGACGACTATAGGGTCGTCCCCACGACCCCGGGACTAGGTTGACCAGCCGCACAACATGTCCGACGACTATAGGGTCGTCCCCACGACCCCGGGACTAGGTTGGCTCGCCACCGTCATGTCTGACGACTATAGGGTCGTCCCCACGACACCGGGACTAGATTGGCCCGCCACCGTCAAGTCCGACGACTATAGGGTCGTCCCCACGACCCCAGGCCAAAGTTGGACAGCCGCCGACTCGTCCGACGACTATAGGGTCGTCCCCACGACCACGGGCCAAAGTTGGCCAGCCGCCGGCTTGTCCGACGACTATAGGGTCGTCCCCACGACCCCCGGGCCAAAGTTGGACAGCCACCGACATGCCCGACGACTATAGGGTCGTCCCCACGACCCGGGACTAGACTGGCCCGCCGCCGACTTGTCCGACGACTTTAGGGTCGTCCCCACGACCACGGGCCAAAGTTGGCCAGCCGCCGGCTTGTCCGACGAATATAGGGTCGTCCCCACGACCCCGGGACTAGGTTGGCCCGCCGCCGACTTGTCCGACGACTATAGGGTCGTCCCTACGACCCCCGGACTAGGTGGGCTCGCCCCCGACTTGTCCGACGACTATAGGGTCGTTCCCACGACCCCGGGACTAGATTGGCCCGCCACCGTCAAGTCCGACGACTATAGGGTCGTCCCCACGACCCCGGGACTAGGTAGGCCCGCCGCCGACTTGTCCGACGACTATAGGGTCGTCCCCACGACCCCGGGACAAGATTGGCCCGCCACCGTTATGTCCGACGACTATAGGGTCGTCCCCACGACCACGGGCCAAAGTTGGCCAGCCGACGACATGTCCGACGACTATAGGGTCGTCCCCACGACCCGGGACTAGACTGGCCCGCCACCGTCATGTCCGACGACTATAGGGTCGTCCCCACGACCCCCGGACTAGGTTGGCCGGCCGCCGACTTGTCCGACGACTATAGGGTCGTCCCCACGACCCCCGGACTAGGTGGGCTCGCCCCCGACTTGTCCGACGACTATAGGGTCGTTCCCACGACCCGGGACTAGACTGGCCCGCCACCGACATGTCCGACGACTATAGAGTCGTCCCCACCACCCCGGGTCAATGTTGGCTCGCCGCCGACATGTCCGATGACTATAGGGTCGTCCCTATGACCCCGGGACTAGATTGGCCCGCCACCGTCATGTCCGACGACTATCGGATCGTCCCCACGACCACGGGCCAAAGTTGGCCAGCCGCCGACATGTCCGACGACTATGGGGTCGTCCCCACATCCACGGGCCAAAGTTGTCCAGCCGCCGACATGTCCGAAGACTATAGGGTCGTCCCCACGACCCCGGAACTAGATTGGCCCGCCACCGTCATGTCCGACGACTATAGGGTCGTCCCCACGACCCCGAGACTAGATTGGCCCGCCACCGTCATGTCCGACGACTATAGGGTCGTCCCCACGACCCCGGGACTAGGTAGGCCCGCCACCGACTTGTCCGACGACTATAGGGTCGTCCCCACGACCCCGGGACTAGATTGGCCCGCCACCGTTATGTCCGACGACTATAAGGTCGTCCCCACGACCACGGGCCAAAGTTGGCCAGCCGGCGACATGTCCGACGACTATAGGGTCGTCCCCACGACCCCGGGACTAGATTGGCCCGCCACCGTCTTGTCCGACGACTATAGGGTCGTCTTCACGACCACGGGCCAAAGTTGGCCAGCCGCCGACATTTCCGACGACTATAGGGTCGTCCTCACGACCACGGGCCAAATTTGGCCAGTTGCCGACTTGTCCGAACATTATAGGGTCGTCCCCACGACGCCGGGACTAGGTTGGCTCGCCGCCGACATTTCCGACGACTATCGGATCGTCCCCACGACCACGGGCCAAAGTTGGCCAGCCGCCGACATGTCCGACGACTGTTGGGTCGTCCCCACGACCACGGGCCAAAGTTGGCCAGCCGCCGACATGTCCGACGACTATAGGGTCGTCCCCACGACCCGGGACTAGACTGGCCCGCCACCGTCATGTCCGACGACTATAGGGTCGTCCCCACGACCCCCGGACTAGGTTGGCCGGCCGCCGACTTGTCCGACGACTATAGGGTCGTCCCCACGACCCCCCGACTAGGTGGGCTCGCCGCCGACTTGTCCGACGACTATAGGGTCGTTCCCACGACCCCGGGCCAAAGTTGGCAAGCTGCCGACTTATCCGACGACTATAGTGTCGTCCCCACGACCCCGGGACTAGGTAGGCCCGCCGCCGACTTGTCCGACGACTAAAGGGTCGTCCCCATGACCCCGGGACTAGATTGGCCCGCCACCGTTATGTCCGACGACTATAGGGTCGTCCCCACGACCACGGGCCAAAGCTGGCCAGCCGCCGACATGTCCGACAACTATATGGTCGTCCCCACGACCCGGGACTAGACTGGCCCGCCACCGTCATGTCCGACGACTATAGGGTCGTCCCCACGACCCCCGGACAAGGTTGGCCGGCCGCCGACTTGTCCGACGACTATAGGGTCGTCCCCACGACCACGGGCCAAAGTTGGCCAGCCGCCGGCTTGCCCGACGATTATAGGGTCGTCCCCACGACCCCGGGACTAGGTTGGCCCGCCGCCGACTTGTCCGACGACTATAGGGTCGTCCCCACGACCACGGGCCAATGTTGGCCAGCCGCTGACTTGTCCGACGACTATAGGGTCGTCCCCACGACCGCGGGCCAAAGCTGGCCAGCCGCCGGCTTGTCCGACGACAATAGGGTAGTCCCCATGACCCGGGACTAGACTGGCCCGCCACCGTCATGTCCGACGACTACAGGGTCGTCCCCACGACCCCCGGACTAGGTTGGTACGCCGCCGACTTGTCCGACGAGTATAGGGTCCTCCCCACGACCACGGGCCAAAGTTGGCCAGCCGCCGACATGCCCGACGACTATAGGGTCGTCCCCACGACCCGGGACTAGACTGGCCCGCCACCGACATGTCCGACGACTGTAGAGTCGTCCCCACGACCCCGGGTCAATGTTGGCTCGCCGCCGACATGTCCGACGACTATAGGGTCGTCCCCACGACCCCTGGGCCAAAGTTGGACAGCCACCGACATTTCCGACGACTATACGGTCGTCCCCACGACCTCGGGCCAAAGTTGGCCAGCCGCCGACATGTCCGACGACTATAGGGTCGCCCCCACGACCACGGGCCAATGTTGGCCAGCCGCTGACTTGTCCGACGACTATAGGGTCGTCCCCACGACCGCGGGACTAGATTGGCTCGCCGCCGACTTGTCCGACGACTGTAGGGTCGTCCCCACGACCCCGGGACTAGATTGGCCCGCCACCGTCATTTGCGACGACTATAGGGTCGTCCCCACGACCACGGGCCAAAGTTGGCCAGCCGCCGACTTGTCCGACGACTATAGGGTCGTCCCCATGACCCGGGACTAGATTGGACCGCCACCGTCATGTCCGACGACTATAGGGTCGTCCCCACGACCCCGGGACAAGGTTGGTCCGCCGCCGACTTGTCCGACGACTATAGGGTCGTCCCCACGACCCCGGGACTAGGTTGACCAGCCGCACAACATGTCCGACGACTATAGGGTCGTCCCCACGACCCCGGGACTAGGTTGGCTCGCCACCGTCATGTCTGACGACTATAGGGTCGTCCCCACGACACCGGGACTAGATTGGCCCGCCACCGTCAAGTCCGACGACTATAGGGTCGTCCCCACGACCCCAGGCCAAAGTTGGACAGCCGCCGACTCGTCCGACGACTATAGGGTCGTCCCCACGACCACGGGCCAAAGTTGGCCAGCCGCCGGCTTGTCCGACGACTATAGGGTCGTCCCCACGACCCCCGGGCCAAAGTTGGACAGCCACCGACATGCCCGACGACTATAGGGTCGTCCCCACGACCCGGGACTAGACTGGCCCGCCGCCGACTTGTCCGACGACTTTAGGGTCGTCCCCACGACCACGGGCCAAAGTTGGCCAGCCGCCGGCTTGTCCGACGAATATAGGGTCGTCCCCACGACCCCGGGACTAGGTTGGCCCGCCGCCGACTTGTCCGACGACTATAGGGTCGTCCCTACGACCCCCGGACTAGGTGGGCTCGCCCCCGACTTGTCCGACGACTATAGGGTCGTTCCCACGACCCCGGGACTAGATTGGCCCGCCACCGTCAAGTCCGACGACTATAGGGTCGTCCCCACGACCCCGGGACTAGGTAGGCCCGCCGCCGACTTGTCCGACGACTATAGGGTCGTCCCCACGACCCCGGGACAAGATTGGCCCGCCACCGTTATGTCCGACGACTATAGGGTCGTCCCCACGACCACGGGCCAAAGTTGGCCAGCCGACGACATGTCCGACGACTATAGGGTCGTCCCCACGACCCGGGACTAGACTGGCCCGCCACCGTCATGTCCGACGAATATAGGGTCGTCCCCACGACCCCCGGACTAGGTTGGCCGGCCGCCGACTTGTCCGACGACTATAGGGTCGTCCCCACGACCCCCGGACTAGGTGGGCTCGCCCCCGACTTGTCCGACGACTATAGGGTCGTTCCCACGACCCCGGCCCAAAGTTGGCAAGCTGCCGACTTATCCGACGACTATAGGGTCGTCCCCACGACCCCGGGACTAGGTAGGCCCGCCACCGACTTGTCCGACGACTATAGGGTCGTCCCCACGACCCAGGGACTAGATTGGCCCGCCACCGTTATGTCCGACGACTATAGGGTCGTCCCCACGACCACGGGCCAAAGTTGGCCAGCCGGCGGCATGTCCGACGACTATAGGGTCGTCCCCACGACCCCGGGACTAGATTGGCCCGCCACCGTCTTGTCCGAAGACTATAGGGTCGTCTTCACGACCACGGGCCAAAGTTGGCCAGCCGCCGACATTTCCGACGACTATAGGGTCGTCCTCACGACCACGGGCCAAATTTGGCCAGCTGCCGACTTGTCCGAACATTATAGGGTCGTTCCCACGACGCCGGGACTAGGTTGGCTCGCCGCCGACATTTCCGACGACTATAGGGTCGTCCCCACGACCACGGGCCATATTTGGCCAGCCGCCGACTTGTCCGACGACTATAGGGTCGTTCCCACGACCACGGGCCAAAGTTGGCCAGCCGCCGACTTGTTCCAGGACTATAGGGTCGTCCCCACGACCCTGGGTCTAAGTTGGCCAGCCGCCGACATGTCCGACGACTATAGAGTCGTCCCCAAGACACCGGGCCAAAGTAGGTCAGCCGCCGACATCTCCGACGACTATAGGGTCGTCCCCACGATCCCGGGACTAGATTGGCTAGCCACCGTCACGTCCGACGACTATCGGATCGTCCCCACGACCACGGGCCAAAGTTGACCAGCCGCCGACATGTCCGACGACTGTTGGGTCGTCCCCACGACCACGGGCCAATGTTGGCCAGCCGCCGACATGTCCGACGATTATAGGGTCGTCCCCACGACCCCGGGCCAATAATGGCCAATCGCCGACATGTCCGACGACTATAGTGTCGTACCCACGACCCCGGGACTTGATTGGCCCGGCACCGTCATGTCCAACGACTATCGGATCGTCCCTACGACCACGGGCCTAAGTTGACCAGCCGCCGACATGTCCGATGACTATAGTGTCGTACCCACGACCCCGGGACTTGATTGGCCCGGCACCGTCATGTCCAACGACTATCGGATCGTCCCTACGACCACGGGCCTAAGTTGACCAGCCGCCGACATGTCCGACGACTATAGGGTCGTCCCCACGACCCCCGGACTAGGTTGGCCGGCCGCCGACTTGTCCGACGACTATAGGGTCGTCCCCACGACCCCCGGACTAGGTGGGCTCGCCCCCGACTTGTCCGACGACTATAGGGTCGTTCCCACGACCCCGGCCCAAAGTTGGCAAGCTGCCGACTTATCCGACGACTATAGGGTCGTCCCCACGACCCCGGGACTAGGTAGGCCCGCCACCGACTTGTCCGACGACTATAGGGTCGTCCCCACGACCCAGGGACTAGATTGGCCCGCCACCGTTATGTCCGACGACTATAGGGTCGTCCCCACGACCACGGGCCAAAGTTGGCCAGCCGGCGGCATGTCCGACGACTATAGGGTCGTCCCCACGACCCCGGGACTAGATTGGCCCGCCACCGTCTTGTCCGACGACTATAGGGTCGTCTTCACGACCACGGGCCAAAGTTGGCCAGCCGCCGACATTTCCGACGACTATAGGGTCGTCCTCACGACCACGGGCCAAATTTGGCCAGCTGCCGACTTGTCCGAACATTATAGGGTCGTCCCCACGACGCCGGGACTAGGTTGGCTCGCCGCCGACATTTCCGACGACTATAGGGTCGTCCCCACGACCACGGGCCATATTTGGCCAGCCGCCGACTTGTCCGACGACTATAGGGTCGTTCCCACGACCACGGGCCAAAGTTGGCCAGCCGCCGACTTGTTCGAGGACTATAGGGTCGTCCCCACGACCCCGGGTCTAGGTTGGTCAGCCGCCGACATGTCCGACGACTATAGAGTCGTCCCCAAGACACCGGGCCAAAGTAGGACAGCCGCCGACATCTCCGACGACTATAGGGTCGTCCCCACGATCCCGGGACTAGATTGGCTAGCCACCGTCACGTCCGACGACTATCGGATCGTCCCCACGACCACGGGCCAAAGTTGACCAGCCGCCGACATGTCCGACGACTGTTGGGTCGTCCCCACGACCACGGGCCAATGTTGGCCAGCCGCCGACATGTCCGAAGACTATAGGGTCGTCCCCACGACCCCGGAACTAGATTGGCCCGCCACCGTCAAGTCCGACGACTATTGGGTCGTCCCCACGACCCCGGGCCAAAGTTGGACAGCCGCCGACTTGTCCGACGACTATAGGGTCGTCCCCACGACCACGGGCCAAAGTTGGCCAGCCGCCGACATGTCCGACGATTATAGGGTCGTCCCCACGACCCCTGGGCCAAAGTTGGACAGCCACCGACATTTCCGACGACTATACGGTCGTCCCCACGACCTCGGGCCAAAGTTGGCCAGCCGCCGACATGTCCGACGACTATAGGGTCGCCCCCACGACCACGGGCCAATGTTGGCCAGCCGCTGACTTGTCCGACGACTATAGGGTCGTCCCCACGACCCAGGGACTAGATTGGCCCGCCACCGTTATGTCCGACGACTATAGGGTCGTCCCCACGACCACGGGCCAAAGTTGGCCAGCCGGCGGCATGTCCGACGACTATAGGGTCGTCCCCACGACCCCGGGACTAGATTGGCCCGCCACCGTCTTGTCCGAAGACTATAGGGTCGTCTTCACGACCACGGGCCAAAGTTGGCCAGCCGCCGACATTTCCGACGACTATAGGGTCGTCCTCACGACCACGGGCCAAATTTGGCCAGCTGCCGACTTGTCCGAACATTATAGGGTCGTTCCCACGACGCCGGGACTAGGTTGGCTCGCCGCCGACATTTCCGACGACTATAGGGTCGTCCCCACGACCACGGGCCATATTTGGCCAGCCGCCGACTTGTCCGACGACTATAGGGTCGTTCCCACGACCACGGGCCAAAGTTGGCCAGCCGCCGACTTGTTCCAGGACTATAGGGTCGTCCCCACGACCCTGGGTCTAAGTTGGCCAGCCGCCGACATGTCCGACGACTATAGAGTCGTCCCCAAGACACCGGGCCAAAGTAGGTCAGCCGCCGACATCTCCGACGACTATAGGGTCGTCCCCACGATCCCGGGACTAGATTGGCTAGCCACCGTCACGTCCGACGACTATCGGATCGTCCCCACGACCACGGGCCAAAGTTGACCAGCCGCCGACATGTCCGACGACTGTTGGGTCGTCCCCACGACCACGGGCCAAAGCTGGCCAGCCGCCGACATGTCCGACAACTATATGGTCGTCCCCACGACCCGGGACTAGACTGGCCCGCCACCGTCATGTCCGACGACTATAGGGTCGTCCCCACGACCCCCGGACAAGGTTGGCCGGCCGCCGACTTGTCCGACGACTATAGGGTCGTCCCCACGACCACGGGCCAAAGTTGGCCAGCCGCCGGCTTGCCCGACGATTATAGGGTCGTCCCCACGACCCCGGGACTAGGTTGGCCCGCCGCCGACTTGTCCGACGACTATAGGGTCGTCCCCACGACCACGGGCCAATGTTGGCCAGCCGCTGACTTGTCCGACGACTATAGGGTCGTCCCCACGACCGCGGGCCAAAGCTGGCCAGCCGCCGGCTTGTCCGACGACAATAGGGTAGTCCCCATGACCCGGGACTAGACTGGCCCGCCACCGTCATGTCCGACGACTACAGGGTCGTCCCCACGACCCCCGGACTAGGTTGGTACGCCGCCGACTTGTCCGACGAGTATAGGGTCCTCCCCACGACCACGGGCCAAAGTTGGCCAGCCGCCGACATGCCCGACGACTATAGGGTCGTCCCCACGACCCGGGACTAGACTGGCCCGCCACCGACATGTCCGACGACTGTAGAGTCGTCCCCACGACCCCGGGTCAATGTTGGCTCGCCGCCGACATGTCCGACGACTATAGGGTCGTCCCCACGACCCCTGGGCCAAAGTTGGACAGCCACCGACATTTCCGACGACTATACGGTCGTCCCCACGACCTCGGGCCAAAGTTGGCCAGCCGCCGACATGTCCGACGACTATAGGGTCGCCCCCACGACCACGGGCCAATGTTGGCCAGCCGCTGACTTGTCCGACGACTATAGGGTCGTCCCCACGACCGCGGGACTAGATTGGCTCGCCGCCGACTTGTCCGACGACTGTAGGGTCGTCCCCACGACCCCGGGACTAGATTGGCCCGCCACCGTCATTTGCGACGACTATAGGGTCGTCCCCACGACCACGGGCCAAAGTTGGCCAGCCGCCGACTTGTCCGACGACTATAGGGTCGTCCCCATGACCCGGGACTAGATTGGACCGCCACCGTCATGTCCGACGACTATAGGGTCGTCCCCACGACCCCGGGACAAGGTTGGTCCGCCGCCGACTTGTCCGACGACTATAGGGTCGTCCCCACGACCCCGGGACTAGGTTGACCAGCCGCACAACATGTCCGACGACTATAGGGTCGTCCCCACGACCCCGGGACTAGGTTGGCTCGCCACCGTCATGTCTGACGACTATAGGGTCGTCCCCACGACACCGGGACTAGATTGGCCCGCCACCGTCAAGTCCGACGACTATAGGGTCGTCCCCACGACCCCAGGCCAAAGTTGGACAGCCGCCGACTCGTCCGACGACTATAGGGTCGTCCCCACGACCACGGGCCAAAGTTGGCCAGCCGCCGGCTTGTCCGACGACTATAGGGTCGTCCCCACGACCCCCGGGCCAAAGTTGGACAGCCACCGACATGCCCGACGACTATAGGGTCGTCCCCACGACCCGGGACTAGACTGGCCCGCCGCCGACTTGTCCGACGACTTTAGGGTCGTCCCCACGACCACGGGCCAAAGTTGGCCAGCCGCCGGCTTGTCCGACGAATATAGGGTCGTCCCCACGACCCCGGGACTAGGTTGGCCCGCCGCCGACTTGTCCGACGACTATAGGGTCGTCCCTACGACCCCCGGACTAGGTGGGCTCGCCCCCGACTTGTCCGACGACTATAGGGTCGTTCCCACGACCCCGGGACTAGATTGGCCCGCCACCGTCAAGTCCGACGACTATAGGGTCGTCCCCACGACCCCGGGACTAGGTAGGCCCGCCGCCGACTTGTCCGACGACTATAGGGTCGTCCCCACGACCCCGGGACAAGATTGGCCCGCCACCGTTATGTCCGACGACTATAGGGTCGTCCCCACGACCACGGGCCAAAGTTGGCCAGCCGACGACATGTCCGACGACTATAGGGTCGTCCCCACGACCCGGGACTAGACTGGCCCGCCACCGTCATGTCCGACGAATATAGGGTCGTCCCCACGACCCCCGGACTAGGTTGGCCGGCCGCCGACTTGTCCGACGACTATAGGGTCGTCCCCACGACCCCCGGACTAGGTGGGCTCGCCCCCGACTTGTCCGACGACTATAGGGTCGTTCCCACGACCCCGGCCCAAAGTTGGCAAGCTGCCGACTTATCCGACGACTATAGGGTCGTCCCCACGACCCCGGGACTAGGTAGGCCCGCCACCGACTTGTCCGACGACTATAGGGTCGTCCCCACGACCCAGGGACTAGATTGGCCCGCCACCGTTATGTCCGACGACTATAGGGTCGTCCCCACGACCACGGGCCAAAGTTGGCCAGCCGGCGGCATGTCCGACGACTATAGGGTCGTCCCCACGACCCCGGGACTAGATTGGCCCGCCACCGTCTTGTCCGAAGACTATAGGGTCGTCTTCACGACCACGGGCCAAAGTTGGCCAGCCGCCGACATTTCCGACGACTATAGGGTCGTCCTCACGACCACGGGCCAAATTTGGCCAGCTGCCGACTTGTCCGAACATTATAGGGTCGTTCCCACGACGCCGGGACTAGGTTGGCTCGCCGCCGACATTTCCGACGACTATAGGGTCGTCCCCACGACCACGGGCCATATTTGGCCAGCCGCCGACTTGTCCGACGACTATAGGGTCGTTCCCACGACCACGGGCCAAAGTTGGCCAGCCGCCGACTTGTTCCAGGACTATAGGGTCGTCCCCACGACCCTGGGTCTAAGTTGGCCAGCCGCCGACATGTCCGACGACTATAGAGTCGTCCCCAAGACACCGGGCCAAAGTAGGTCAGCCGCCGACATCTCCGACGACTATAGGGTCGTCCCCACGATCCCGGGACTAGATTGGCTAGCCACCGTCACGTCCGACGACTATCGGATCGTCCCCACGACCACGGGCCAAAGTTGACCAGCCGCCGACATGTCCGACGACTGTTGGGTCGTCCCCACGACCACGGGCCAATGTTGGCCAGCCGCCGACATGTCCGACGATTATAGGGTCGTCCCCACGACCCCGGGCCAATAATGGCCAATCGCCGACATGTCCGACGACTATAGTGTCGTACCCACGACCCCGGGACTTGATTGGCCCGGCACCGTCATGTCCAACGACTATCGGATCGTCCCTACGACCACGGGCCTAAGTTGACCAGCCGCCGACATGTCCGATGACTATAGTGTCGTACCCACGACCCCGGGACTTGATTGGCCCGGCACCGTCATGTCCAACGACTATCGGATCGTCCCTACGACCACGGGCCTAAGTTGACCAGCCGCCGACATGTCCGACGACTATAGGGTCGTCCCCACGACCCCCGGACTAGGTTGGCCGGCCGCCGACTTGTCCGACGACTATAGGGTCGTCCCCACGACCCCCGGACTAGGTGGGCTCGCCCCCGACTTGTCCGACGACTATAGGGTCGTTCCCACGACCCCGGCCCAAAGTTGGCAAGCTGCCGACTTATCCGACGACTATAGGGTCGTCCCCACGACCCCGGGACTAGGTAGGCCCGCCACCGACTTGTCCGACGACTATAGGGTCGTCCCCACGACCCAGGGACTAGATTGGCCCGCCACCGTTATGTCCGACGACTATAGGGTCGTCCCCACGACCACGGGCCAAAGTTGGCCAGCCGGCGGCATGTCCGACGACTATAGGGTCGTCCCCACGACCCCGGGACTAGATTGGCCCGCCACCGTCTTGTCCGACGACTATAGGGTCGTCTTCACGACCACGGGCCAAAGTTGGCCAGCCGCCGACATTTCCGACGACTATAGGGTCGTCCTCACGACCACGGGCCAAATTTGGCCAGCTGCCGACTTGTCCGAACATTATAGGGTCGTCCCCACGACGCCGGGACTAGGTTGGCTCGCCGCCGACATTTCCGACGACTATAGGGTCGTCCCCACGACCACGGGCCATATTTGGCCAGCCGCCGACTTGTCCGACGACTATAGGGTCGTTCCCACGACCACGGGCCAAAGTTGGCCAGCCGCCGACTTGTTCGAGGACTATAGGGTCGTCCCCACGACCCCGGGTCTAGGTTGGCCAGCCGCCGACATGTCCGACGACTATAGAGTCGTCCCCAAGACACCGGGCCAAAGTAGGACAGCCGCCGACATCTCCGACGACTATAGGGTCGTCCCCACGATCCCGGGACTAGATTGGCTAGCCACCGTCACGTCCGACGACTATCGGATCGTCCCCACGACCACGGGCCAAAGTTGACCAGCCGCCGACATGTCCGACGACTGTTGGGTCGTCCCCACGACCACGGGCCAATGTTGGCCAGCCGCCGACATGTCCGAAGACTATAGGGTCGTCCCCACGACCCCGGAACTAGATTGGCCCGCCACCGTCAAGTCCGACGACTATTGGGTCGTCCCCACGACCCCGGGCCAAAGTTGGACAGCCGCCGACTTGTCCGACGACTATAGGGTCGTCCCCACGACCACGGGCCAAAGTTGGCCAGCCGCCGACATGTCCGACGATTATAGGGTCGTCCCCACGACCCCGGGCCAATAATGGCCAATCGCCGACATGTCCGACGACTATAGTGTCGTACCCACGACCCCGGGACTTGATTGGCCCGGCACCGTCATGTCCAACGACTATCGGATCGTCCCTACGACCACGGGCCTAAGTTGACCAGCCGCCGACATGTCCGATGACTATAGGGTCGTCCCTATGACCCCGGGACTAGATTGGCCCGCCACCGTCATGTCCGACGACTATCGGATCGTCCCCACGACCACGGGCCAAAGTTGGCCAGCCGCCGGCTTGTCCGACGAATATAGGGTCGTCCCCACGACCCCGGGACTAGGTTGGCCCGCCGCCGACTTGTCCGACGACTATAAGGTCGTCCCCACGACCACGGGCCAAAGTTGGCCTGCCGCCGACATATCCGACGACTATAGGGTCGTCCCCACGACCCCGGGCCAAAGTTGGCCAGCCGCCGACATGTCCGACGACTATAGGGTCGTCCCCACGACCCGGGACTAGATTGGCCCGCCACCGTCATTTCCGACGACTATAGGGTCGTCCCCACGACCACGGGCCAAAGCTGGCCAGCCGCCGGCTTGTCCGACGACTATAGGGTCGTCCCCATGACCCGGGACTAGACTGGCCCGCCACCGTCATGTCCGACGACTACAGGGTCGTCCCCACGACCCCCGGACTAGGTTGGTACGCCGCCGACTTGTCCGACGAGTATAGGGTCCTCCCCACGACCACGGGCCAAAGTTGGCCAGCCGCCGACATGCCCGACGACTATAGGGTCGTCCCCACGACCCGGGACTAGACTGGCCCGCCACCGACATGTCCGACGACTGTAGAGTCGTCCCCACGACCCCGGGTCAATGTTGGCTCGCCGCCGACATGTCCGACGACTATAGGGTCGTCCCCACGACCCCTGGGCCAAAGTTGGACAGCCACCGACATTTCCGACGACTATACGGTCGTCCCCACGACCACGGGCCAAAGTTGGCCAGCCGCCGACATGTCCGACGACTATAGGATCGTCCCCACGACCACGGGCCAAAGTTGGCCAGCCGCCGACATGTCCGACGACTATAAGGTCGTCCCCGCGACCCGGGAGTAGACTGGCCCGCCACCGTCATGTCCGACGACTATAGGGTCGTCCCCACGACCCCCGCACTAGGTTGGCCGGCCGCCGACTTGTCCGACGACTATAGGGTCGTCCCCACGACCCCCCGACTAGGTGGGCTCGCCGCCGACTTGTCCGACGACTATAGGGTCATCCCCACGACCCCGGGACTAGGTTGGCCCGCCGCCGACTTGTCCGACGGCTATAGGGTCGTGCCCACGACCCCGGGACTAGGATGGCTCGCCACCGACATGTCTGACGACTATAGGGTCATCCCCACGACCCCGGGACTAGGTTGGCCCGCCACCGTCAAGTCCGACGACTATAGGGTCGTCCCCACGACCCCGGGCCAAAGTTGGACAGCCGCCGACTTGTCCGACGACTATAGGGTCGTCCCCACGACCACGGACCAAAGTTGGCCAGCCGCCGGCTTGTCCGACGAATATAGGGTCGTCCCCGCGACCCGGGACTAGAGTGGCCCGCCACCGACATGTCCGACGACTGTAGAGTCGTCCCCACGACCCCGGGTCAATGTTGGCTCGCCGCCGACATGTCCGACGACTATAGGGTCGTCCCCACGACCCCTGGGCCAAAGTTGGACAGCCACCGACATTTCCGACGATTATACGGTCGTCCCCACGACCACGGGCCAAAGTTGGCCAGCCGCCGACATGTCCGACGACTATAGGGTCGTCCCCACGACCCGGGACTAGACTGGCCCGCCACCGTCATGTCCGACGACTATAGGGTCGTCCCCACGACCCCCGGACTAGGTTGGCCGGCCGCCGACTTGTCCGACGACTATAGGGTCGTCCCCACGACCCCCGACTAGGTGGGCTCGCCGCCGACTTGTCCGACGACTATAGGGTCGTTCCCACGACCCCGGGCCAAAGTTGGCAAGCTGCCGACTTATCCGACGACTATAGTGTCGTCCCCACGACCCCGGGACTAGGTAGGCCCGCCGCCGCCTTGTCCGACGACTAAAGGGTCGTCCCCATGACCCCGGGACTAGATTGGCCCGCCACCGTTATGTCCGACGACTATAGGGTCGTCCCCACGACCACGGGCCAAAGTTGGCCAGCCGCCGACATGTCCGACAACTATATGGTTGTCCCCACGACCCGGGACTAGACTGGCCCGCCACCGTCAAGTCCGACGACTATAGGGTCGTCCCCACGACCCCGGGCCAAAGTTGGACAGCCGCCGACTTGTCCGACGACTATAGGGTCGTCCCCACGACCACGGACCAAAGTTGGCCAGCCGCCGGCTTGTCCGACGAATATAGGGTCGTCCCCGCGACCCGGGACTAGAGTGGCCCGCCACCGTCATTTCCGACGACTATAGGGTCGTCCCCACGACCATGGGCCAAAGCTGGCCAGCCGCCGGCTTGTCCGACGACAATAGGGTAGTCCCCATGACCCGGGACTAGACTGGCCCGCTACCGTCATGTCCGACGACTACAGGGTCGTCCCCACGACCCCCGGACTAGGTTGGTACGCCGCCGACTTGTCCGACGAGTATAGGGTCCTCCCCACGACCACGGGCCAAAGTTGGCCAGCCGCCGACATGCCCGACGACTATAGGGTCATCCCCACGACCCCGGGACTAGGTTGGCCCGCCGCCGACTTGTCCGACGGCTATAGGGTCGTGCCCACGACCCCGGGACTAGGATGGCTCGCCACCGACATGTCTGACGACTATAGGGTCGTCCCCACGACCCCGGGACTAGGTTGGCCCGCCACCGTCAAGTCCGACGACTATAGGGTCGTCCCCACGACCCCGGGCCAAAGTTGGACAGCCGCCGACTTGTCCGACGACTATAGGGTCGTCCCCACGACCACGGGACTAGGTAGGCCCGCCGCCGCCTTGTCCGACGACTAAAGGGTCGTCCCCATGACCCCGGGACTAGATTGGCCCGCCACCGTTATGTCCGACGACTATAGGGTCGTCCCCACGACCACGGGCCAAAGTTGGCCAGCCGCCGACATGTCCGACAACTATATGGTTGTCCCCACGACCCGGGACTAGACTGGCCCGCCACCGTCATGTCCGACGACTATAGGGTCGTCCCCACGACCCGGGACTAGACTGGCCCGCCACCGTCATGTCCGACGACTATAGGGTCGTCCCCACGACCCCCGGACTAGGTTGGCCGGCCGCCGACTTGTCCGACGACTATAGGGTCGTCCCCACGACCACGGGCCAAAGTTGGCCAGCCGCCGGCTTGCCCAACGATTATAGGGTCGTCCCCACGACCCCGGGACTAGGTTGGCCCGCCGCCGACTTGTCCGACGACTATAGGGTCGTCCCCACGACCACGCGCCAAAGTTGGCCAGCCGCCGACATATCCGACGACTATAGGGTCGTCCCCACGACCCCGGGCCAAAGTTGGCCAGCCGCCGACATGTCCGACGACTATAGGGTCGTCCCCACGACCACGGGCCAATGTTGGCCAGCCGCTGACTTGTCCGACGACTATAGGGTCGTCCCCACGACCGCGGGACTAGATTGGCTCGCCGCCGACTTGTCCGACGACTGTAGGGTCGTCCCCACGACCCCGGGACTAGATTGGCCCGCCACCGTCATTTGCGACGACTATAGGGTCGTCCCCACGACCACGGGCCAAAGTTGGCCAGCCGCCGACATGCCCGACGACTATAGGGTCGTCCCCACGACCCGGGACTAGACTGGCCCGCCACCGACATGTCCGACGACTGTAGAGTCGTCCCCACGACCCCGGGTCAATGTTGGCTCGCCGCCGACATGTCCGACGACTATAGGGTCGTCCCCACGACCCCTGGGCCAAAGTTGGACAGCCACCGACATTTCCGACGACTATACGGTCGTCCCCACGACCACGGGCCAAAGTTGGCCAGCCGCCGACATGTCCGACGACTATAGGGTCGTCCCCACGACCCGGGACTAGACTGGCCCGCCACCGTCATGTCCGACGACTATAGGGTCGTCCCCACGACCCCCGGACTAGGTTGGCCGGCCGCCGACTTGTCCGACGACTATAGGGTCGTCCCCACGACCCCCCGACTAGGTGGGCTCGCCGCCGACTTGTCCGACGACTATAGGGTCGTTCCCACGACCCCGGGCCAAAGTTGGCAAGCTGCCGACTTATCCGACGACTATAGTGTCGTCCCCACGACCCCGGGACTAGGTAGGCCCGCCGCCGACTTGTCCGACGACTAAAGGGTCGTCCCCATGACCCCGGGACTAGATTGGCCCGCCACCGTTATGTCCGACGAATATAGGGTCGTCCCCACGACCACGGGCCAAGGTTGGCCAGCCGCCGACATGTCCGACAACTATATGGTCGTCCCCACGACCCGGGACTAGACTGGCCCGCCACCGTCATGTCCGACGACTATAGGGTCGTCACCACGACCCCCGGACTAGGTTGGCCGGCCGCCGACTTGTCCGACGACTATAGGGTCGTCCCCACGACCACGGGCCAAAGTTGGCCAGCCGCCGACTTGTCCGACGACTATAGGGTCGTCCCCACGACCCCGGGACTAGGTAGGCCCGCCGCCGACTTGTCCGACGACTAAAGGGTCGTTCCCACGACCCCGGGCCAAAGTTGGCAAGCTGCCGACTTATCCGACGACTATAGTGTCGTGCCCACGACCCCGGGACTAGGTAGGCCCGCCGCCGACTTGTCCGACGACTAAAGGGTCGTCCCCATGACCCCGGGACTAGATTGGCCCGCCACCGTTATGTCCGACGACTATAGGGTCGTCCCCACGACCACGGGCCAAGGTTGGCCAGCCGCCGACATGTCCGACAACTATATGGTCGTCCCCACGACCCGGGACTAGACTGGCCCGCCACCGTCATGTCCGACGACTATAGGGTCGTCCCCACGACCCCCGGACTAGGTTGGCCGGCCGCCGACTTGTCCGACGACTATAGGGTCGTCCCCACGACCACGGGCCAAAGTTGGCCAGCCGCCGGCTTGCCCGACGATTATAGGGTCGTCCCCACGACCCCGGGACTAGGTTGGCCCGCCGCCGACTTGTCCGACGACTATAGGGTCGTCCCCACGACCACGGGCCAATGTTGGCCAGCCGCTGACTTGTCCGACGACTATAGGGTCGTCCCCACGACCGCGGGACTAGATTGGCTCGCCGCCGACTTGTCCGACGACTGTAGGGTCGTCCCCACGACCCCGGGACTAGATTGGCCCGCCACTGTCATTTGCGACGACTATAGGGTCGTCCCCACGACCACGGGCCAAAGTTGGCCAGCCGCCGACTTGTCCGACGACTATAGGGTCGTCCCCATGACCCGGGACTAGACTGGCCCGCCACCGTCATGTCCGACGACTATAGGGTCGTCCCCACGACCCCCGGACTAGGTTGGTACGCCGCCGACTTGTCCGACGACTATAGGGTCGTCCCCACGACCACGGGCCAAAGTTGGCCAGCCGCCGACATGTCCGACGACTATAGGGTCGTCCCCACGACCCGGGACTAGACTGGCCCGCCACCGTCATGTCCGACGACTATAGGGTCGTCCCCACGACCCCCGGACTAGGTTGGCCGGCCGCCGACTTGTCCGACGACTATAGGGTCGTCCCCACGACCCCCCGACTAGGTTGGCTCGCCACCGTCATGTCTGACGACTATAGGGTCGTCCCCACGACCACGGGCCAAAGTTGGCCAGCCGCCGACATGTCCGACGACTATAGGGTCGTCCCCACGACCACGGGCCAAAGTTGGCCAGCCGCCGACATGTCCGACGACTATAGGGTCGTCCCCACGACCCCGGGACTAGACTGGCCCGCCACCGTCATGTCCGACGACTATAGGGTCGTCCCCACGACCCCCGGGACTAGGTTGGCTCGCCACCGTCATGTCTGACGACTATAGGGTCGTCCCCACGACCACGGGCCAAAGTTGGCCAGCCGCCGACATGTCCGACGACTATAGGGTCGTCCCCACGACCACGGGCCAAAGTTGGCCAGCCGCCGACATGTCCGACGACTATAGGGTCGTCCCCAAGACCCGGGACTAGACTGGCCCGCCACCGTCATGTCCGACGACTATAGGGTCGTCCCCACGACCCCCGGACTAGGTTGGCCGGCCGCCGACTTGTCCGACGACTATAGAGTCGTCCCAACGACCCCCCGACTAGGTGGGCTCGCCGCCGACTTGTCCGACGACTATAGGGTCGTCCCCACGACCACGGGCCAAAGTTGGCCAGCCGCCGGCTTGTCCGACGAATATAGGGTCGTCCCCACGACCCCGGGACTAGGTTGGCCCGCCGCCGACTTGTCCGACGACTATAAGGTCGTCCCCACGACCACGGGCCAAAGTTGGCCTGCCGCCGACATATCCGACGACTATAGGGTCGTCCCCACGACCCCGGGCCAAAGTTGGCCAGCCGCCGACATGTCCGACGACGATAGGGTCGTCCCCACGACCCGGGACTAGAGTGGCCCCCCACCGTCATGTCCGACGACTATATGGTCGTCCCCACGACCACGGGCCAATGTTGACCAGCCGCTGACTTGTCCGACGACTATAGGGTCGTCCCCACGACCCCGGGACTAGGTTGGCTCGCCACCGTCATGTCTGACGACTATAGGGTCGTCCCCACGACCACGAGACTAGGTGGGCTCGCCGCCGACTTGTCCGACGACTATAGGGTCGTGCCCACGACCCCGGGATTAGGTGGGCTCGCCGCCGACTTGTCCGACGACTATAGGGTCGTCCCCACGACCCCCCGACTACGTGGACTCGCCGCCGACTTGTCCGACGACTATAGGGTCATCCCCACGACCCCGGGACTAGGTTGGCCCGCCGCCGACTTGTCCGACGACTATAGGGTCGTGCCTACGACCCCGGGACTAGGTTGGCTCGCCACCGACATGTCTGACGACTATAGGGTCGTCCCCACGACCCGGGACTAGACTGGCCCGCCACCGTCATGTCCGACGACTATAGGGTCGTCCCCACGACCCCCGGACTAGGTTGGCCGGCCGCCGACTTCTCCGACGACTATAGGGTCGTCCCCACGACCCCCCGACTAGGTGGGCTCGCCGCCGACTTGTCCGACGACTATAGGGTCGTCCCCACGACCCCGGGACTAGGTTGGCTCGCTACCGTCATGTCTGACGACTATAGGGTCGTCCCCACGACCACGGGCCAAAGTTGGCCAGCCTCCGTCATGTCCGACGACTATAGGGTCGTCCCCACGACCCGGGACTAGACTGGCCCGCCACCGTCATGTCCGACGACTATAGGGTCGTCCCCACGACCCCCGGACTAGGTTGGCCGTCCGCCGACTTGTCCGACGACTATAGGGTCGTCCCCACGACCCCCCGACTAGGTGGACTCGCCGCCGACTTGTCCGACGACTATAGGGTCATCCCCACGACCCCGGGACTAGGTTGGCCCGCCGCCGACTTGTCCGCCGACTATAGGGTCGTGCCCACGACCCCGGGACTAGGTTGGCTCGCCACCGACATGTCTGACGACTATAGGGTCGTCCCCACGACCCCGGGACTAGGTTGGCCCGCCACCGTCAAGTCCGACGACTATAGGGTCATCCCCACGACCCCGGGCCAAAGTTGGACAGCCGCCGACTTGTCCGACGACTATAGGGTCGTCCCCACGACCACGGGCCAAAGTTGGCCAGCCGCCGGCTTGTCCGACGAATATAGGGTCGTCCCCACGACCCCGGGACTAGGTTGGCCCGCCGCCGACTTGTCCGACGACTATAGGGTCGTCCCCACGACCCCCCGACTACGTGGACTCGCCGCCGACTTGTCCGACGACTATAGGGTCATCCCCACGACCCCGGGACTAGGTTGGCCCGCCGCCGACTTGTCCGACGACTATAGGGTCGTGCCTACGACCCCGGGACTAGGTTGGCTCGCCACCGACATGTCTGACGACTATAGGGTCGTCCCCACGACCCGGGACTAGACTGGCCCGCCACCGTCATGTCCGACGACTATAGGGTCGTCCCCACGACCCCCGGACTAGGTTGGCCGGCCGCCGACTTGTCCGACGACTATAGGGTCGTCCCCACGACCCCCCGACTAGGTTGGCTCGCCACCGTCATGTCTGACGACTATAGGGTCGTCCCCACGACCACGGGCCAAAGTTGGCCAGCCGCCGACATGTCCGACGACTATAGGGTCGTCCCCACGACCACGGGCCAAAGTTGGCCAGCCGCCGACATGTCCGACGACTATAGGGTCGTCCCCACGACCCCGGGACTAGACTGGCCCGCCACCGTCATGTCCGACGACTATAGGGTCGTCCCCACGACCCCCGGGACTAGGTTGGCTCGCCACCGTCATGTCTGACGACTATAGGGTCGTCCCCACGACCACGGGCCAAAGTTGGCCAGCCGCCGACATGTCCGACGACTATAGGGTCGTCCCCACGACCACGGGCCAAAGTTGGCCAGCCGCCGACATGTCCGACGACTATAGGGTCGTCCCCAAGACCCGGGACTAGACTGGCCCGCCACCGTCATGTCCGACGACTATAGGGTCGTCCCCACGACCCCCGGACTAGGTTGGCCGGCCGCCGACTTGTCCGACGACTATAGAGTCGTCCCAACGACCCCCCGACTAGGTGGGCTCGCCGCCGACTTGTCCGACGACTATAGGGTCGTCCCCACGACCACGGGCCAAAGTTGGCCAGCCGCCGGCTTGTCCGACGAATATAGGGTCGTCCCCACGACCCCGGGACTAGGTTGGCCCGCCGCCGACTTGTCCGACGACTATAAGGTCGTCCCCACGACCACGGGCCAAAGTTGGCCTGCCGCCGACATATCCGACGACTATAGGGTCGTCCCCACGACCCCGGGCCAAAGTTGGCCAGCCGCCGACATGTCCGACGACTATAGGGTCGTCCCCACGACCCGGGACTAGAGTGGCCCCCCACCGTCATGTCCGACGACTATATGGTCGTCCCCACGACCACGGGCCAATGTTGACCAGCCGCTGACTTGTCCGACGACTATAGGGTCGTCCCCACGACCCCGGGACTAGGTTGGCTCGCCACCGTCATGTCTGACGACTATAGGGTCATCCCCACGACCCCGGGACTAGGTTGGCCCGCCGCCGACTTGTCCGACGACTATAGGGTCGTGCCCACGACCCCGGGACTAGGTTGGCTCGCCACCGACATGTCTGACGACTATAGGGTCGTCCCCACGACCCGGGACTAGACTGGCCCGCCACCGTCATGTCCGACGACTATAGGGTCGTCCCCACGACCCCCGGACTAGGTTGGCCGGCCGCCGACTTGTCCGACGACTATAGGGTCGTCCCCACGACCCCCCGACTAGGTGGGCTCGCCGCCGACTTGTCCGACGACTATAGGGTCGTTCCCACGACCCGGGACTAGACTGGCCCGCCACCGTCATGTCCGACGACTATAGGGTCGTCCCCACGACCCCCGGACTAGGTTGGCCGGCCGCCGACTTCTCCGACGACTATAGGGTCGTCCCCACGACCCCCCGACTAGGTGGGCTCGCCGCCGACTTGTCCGACGACTATAGGGTCGTCCCCACGACCCCGGGACTAGGTTGGCTCGCTACCGTCATGTCTGACGACTATAGGGTCGTCCCCACGACCACGGGCCAAAGTTGGCCAGCCTCCGTCATGTCCGACGACTATAGGGTCGTCCCCACGACCCGGGACTAGACTGGCCCGCCACCGTCATGTCCGACGACTATAGGGTCGTCCCCACGACCCCCGGACTAGGTTGGCCGTCCGCCGACTTGTCCGACGACTATAGGGTCGTCCCCACGACCCCCCGACTAGGTGGACTCGCCGCCGACTTGTCCGACGACTATAGGGTCATCCCCACGACCCCGGGACTAGGTTGGCGGGCCGCCGACTTGTCCGACGACTATAGGGTCGTGCCCACGACCCCGGGACTAGGTTGGCTCGCCACCGACATGTCTGACGACTATAGGGTCGTCCCCACGACCCCGGGACTAGGTTGGCCCGCCACCGTCAAGTCCGACGACTATAGGGTCATCCCCACGACCCCGGGCCAAAGTTGGACAGCCGCCGACTTGTCCGACGACTATAGGGTCGTCCCCACGACCACGGGCCAAAGTTGGCCAGCCGCCGGCTTGTCCGACGAATATAGGGTCGTCCCCACGACCCCGGGACTAGGTTGGCCCGCCGCCGACTTGTCCGACGACTATAGGGTCGTCCCCACGACCACGGGCCAAAGTTGGCCTGCCGCCGACATATCCGACGACTATAGGGTCGTCCCCACGACCCCGGGCCAAAGTTGGCCAGCCGCCGACATGTCCGACGACTATAGGGTCGTCCCCACGACCCCGGGACTAGGTTGGCCCGCCACCGTCAAGTCCGACGACTATAGGGTCATCCCCACGACCCCGGGCCAAAGTTGGACAGCCGCCGACTTGTCCGACGACTATAGGGTCGTCCCCACGACCACGGGCCAAAGTTGGCCAGCCGCCGACTTGTCCGACGACTGTAGGGTCGTCCCCACGACCCCGGGACTAGATTGGCCCGCCACCGTCATTTCCGACGACTATAGGGTCGTCCCCACGACCACGGGCCAAAGTTGGCCAGCCGCCGACTTGTCCGACGACTATAGGGTCGTCCCCATGACCCGGGACTAGACTGGCCCGCCACCGTCATGTCCGACGACTATAGGGTCGTCCCCACGACCCCCGGACTAGGTTGGTACGCCGCCGACTTGTCCGACGAGTATAGGGTCCTCCCCACGACCACGGGCCAAAGTTGGCCAGCCGCCGACATGTCCGACGACTATAGGGTCGTCCCCACGACCCGGGACTAGACTGGCCCGCCACCGTCATGTCCGACGACTATAGGGTCGTCCCCACGACCCCCGGACTAGGTTGGCCGGCCGCCGACTTGTCCGACGACTATAGGGTCGTCCCCACGACCCCCCGACTAGGTGGGCTCGCCGCCGACTTGTCCGACGACTATAGGGTCGTTCCCACGACCCCGGGACTAGGTAGGCCCGCCGCCGACTTGTCCGACGACTAAAGGGTCGTCCCCATGACCCCGGGACTAGATTGGCCCGCCACCGTTATGTCCGACGACTATAGGGTCGTCTCCACGACCACGGGCCAAAGTTGGCCAGCCGCCGACTTGTCCGACGACTATAGGGTCGTCCCCACGACCCGGGACTAGACTGGCCCGCCACCGTCATGTCCGACGACTATAGGGTCGTCCCCACGACCGCCGGACTAGGTTGGCCGGCCGCCGACTTGTCCGACGACTATAGGGTCGTCCCCACGACCCCCCGACTAGGTGGTCTCGCCGCCGACTTGTCCGACGACTATAGGGTCATCCCCACGACCCCGGGACTAGGTTGGCCCGCCGCCGACTTGTCCGACGACTATAGGGTCGTGCCCACGACCCCGGGACTAGGTTGGCTCGCCACCGACATGTCTGACGACTATAGGGTCGTCCCCACGACCCCGGGACTAGGTTGGCCCGCCACCGTCAAGTCCGACGACTATAGGGTCGTCCCCACGACCCCGGGCCAAAGTTGGACAGCCGCCGACTTGTCCGACGACTATAGGGTCGTCCCCACGACCACGGGCCAAAGTTGGCCAGCCGCCGGCTTGTCCGACGAATATAGGGTCGTCCCCACGACCACGGGCCAAAGTTGGCCTGCCGCCGACATATCCGACGACTATAGGGTCGTCCCCACGACCCCGGGCCAAAGTTGGCCAGCCGCCGACATGTCCGACGACTATAGGGTCGTCCCCACGACCCCGAGACTAGGTTGGCCCGCCGCCGACTTGTCCGACGACTATATGGTCGTCCCCACGACCACGGGCCAATGTTGACCAGCCGCTGACTTGTCCGACGACTATAGGGTCGTCCCCACGACCACGGGCCAAAGTTGGCCAGCCGCCGACTAGCCGACGACTATAGGGTCGTCCCCACGACCACGGGCCAAATTTGGCCTGCCGCCGACATATCCGACGACTATAGGGTCGTCCCCACGACCCCCGGACTAGGTTGGCCGGCCGCCGACTTGTCCGACGACTATAGGGTCGTCCCCACGACCCCCCGACTAGGTGGGCTCGCCGCCGACTTGTCCGACGACTATAGGGTCGTTCCCACGACCCCGGGCCAAAGTTGGCAAGCTGCCGACTTATCCGACGACTATAGGGTCGTCCCCATGACCCCGGGACTAGATTGGCCCGCCACCGTCATGTCCGACGACTATCGGATCGTCCCCACGACCACGGGCCAAAGTTGGCCAGCCGCCGACATGTCCGACGACTATGGGGTCTTCCCCACGTCCACGGGCCAAAGTTGTCCAGCCGCCGACATGTCCGAAGACTATAGGGTCGTCCCCACGACCCGGGACTAGACTGGCCCGCCACCGTCATGTCCGACGACTATAGGGTCGTCCCCACGACCCCCGGACTAGGTTGGCCGGCCGCCGACTTGTCCGACGACTATAGGGTCGTCCCCACGACCCCCCGACTAGGTTGGCTCGCCACCGTCATGTCTGACGACTATAGGGTCGTCCCCACGACCACGGGCCAAAGTTGGCCAGCCGCCGACATGTCCGACGACTATAGGGTCGTCCCCACGACCACGGGCCAAAGTTGGCCAGCCGCCGACATGTCCGACGACTATAGGGTCGTCCCCACGACCCCGGGACTAGACTGGCCCGCCACCGTCATGTCCGACGACTATAGGGTCGTCCCCACGACCCCCGGGACTAGGTTGGCTCGCCACCGTCATGTCTGACGACTATAGGGTCGTCCCCACGACCACGGGCCAAAGTTGGCCAGCCGCCGACATGTCCGACGACTATAGGGTCGTCCCCACGACCACGGGCCAAAGTTGGCCAGCCGCCGACATGTCCGACGACTATAGGGTCGTCCCCAAGACCCGGGACTAGACTGGCCCGCCACCGTCATGTCCGACGACTATAGGGTCGTCCCCACGACCCCCGGACTAGGTTGGCCGGCCGCCGACTTGTCCGACGACTATAGAGTCGTCCCAACGACCCCCCGACTAGGTGGGCTCGCCGCCGACTTGTCCGACGACTATAGGGTCGTCCCCACGACCACGGGCCAAAGTTGGCCAGCCGCCGGCTTGTCCGACGAATATAGGGTCGTCCCCACGACCCCGGGACTAGGTTGGCCCGCCGCCGACTTGTCCGACGACTATAAGGTCGTCCCCACGACCACGGGCCAAAGTTGGCCTGCCGCCGACATATCCGACGACTATAGGGTCGTCCCCACGACCCCGGGCCAAAGTTGGCCAGCCGCCGACATGTCCGACGACTATAGGGTCGTCCCCACGACCCGGGACTAGAGTGGCCCCCCACCGTCATGTCCGACGACTATATGGTCGTCCCCACGACCACGGGCCAATGTTGACCAGCCGCTGACTTGTCCGACGACTATAGGGTCGTCCCCACGACCCCGGGACTAGGTTGGCTCGCCACCGTCATGTCTGACGACTATAGGGTCGTCCCCACGACCACGAGACTAGGTGGGCTCGCCGCCGACTTGTCCGACGACTATAGGGTCGTGCCCACGACCCCGGGACTAGGTGGGCTCGCCGCCGACTTGTCCGACGACTATAGGGTCGTCCCCACGACCCCCCGACTACGTGGACTCGCCGCCGACTTGTCCGACGACTATAGGGTCATCCCCACGACCCCGGGACTAGGTTGGCCCGCCGCCGACTTGTCCGACGACTATAGGGTCGTGCCCACGACCCCGGGACTAGGTTGGCTCGCCACCGACATGTCTGACGACTATAGGGTCGTCCCCACGACCCGGGACTAGACTGGCCCGCCACCGTCATGTCCGACGACTATAGGGTCGTCCCCACGACCCCCGGACTAGGTTGGTACGCCGCCGACTTGTCCGACGAGTATAGGGTCCTCCCCACGACCACGGGCCAAAGTTGGCCAGCCGCCGACATGTCCGACGACTATAGGGTCGTCCCCACGACCCGGGACTAGACTGGCCCGCCACCGTCATGTCCGACGACTATAGGGTCGTCCCCACGACCCCCGGACTAGGTTGGCCGGCCGCCGACTTGTCCGACGACTATAGGGTCGTCCCCACGACCCCCCGACTAGGTGGGCTCGCCGCCGACTTGTCCGACGACTATAGGGTCGTTCCCACGACCCCGGGACTAGGTAGGCCCGCCGCCGACTTGTCCGACGACTAAAGGGTCGTCCCCATGACCCCGGGACTAGATTGGCCCGCCACCGTTATGTCCGACGACTATAGGGTCGTCTCCACGACCACGGGCCAAAGTTGGCCAGCCGCCGACTTGTCCGACGACTATAGGGTCGTCCCCACGACCCGGGACTAGACTGGCCCGCCACCGTCATGTCCGACGACTATAGGGTCGTCCCCACGACCGCCGGACTAGGTTGGCCGGCCGCCGACTTGTCCGACGACTATAGGGTCGTCCCCACGACCCCCCGACTAGGTGGTCTCGCCGCCGACTTGTCCGACGACTATAGGGTCATCCCCACGACCCCGGGACTAGGTTGGCCCGCCGCCGACTTGTCCGACGACTATAGGGTCGTGCCCACGACCCCGGGACTAGGTTGGCTCGCCACCGACATGTCTGACGACTATAGGGTCGTCCCCACGACCCCGGGACTAGGTTGGCCCGCCACCGTCAAGTCCGACGACTATAGGGTCGTCCCCACGACCCCGGGCCAAAGTTGGACAGCCGCCGACTTGTCCGACGACTATAGGGTCGTCCCCACGACCACGGGCCAAAGTTGGCCAGCCGCCGGCTTGTCCGACGAATATAGGGTCGTCCCCACGACCACGGGCCAAAGTTGGCCTGCCGCCGACATATCCGACGACTATAGGGTCGTCCCCACGACCCCGGGCCAAAGTTGGCCAGCCGCTGACATGTCCGACGACTATAGGGTCGTCCCCACGACCCGGGACTAGAGTGGCCCGCCACCGTCATGTCCGACGACTATATGGTCGTCCCCACGACCACGGGCCAATGTTGACCAGCCGCTGACTTGTCCGACGACTATAGGGTCGTCCCCACGACCCCCCGACTAGGTGGGCTCGCCGCCGACTTGTCCGACGACTATAGGGTCATCCCCACGACCCCGAGACTAGGTTGGCCCGCCGCCGACTTGTCCGACGACTATATGGTCGTCCCCACGACCACGGGCCAATGTTGACCAGCCGCTGACTTGTCCGACGACTATAGGGTCGTCCCCACGACCACGGGCCAAAGTTGGCCAGCCGCCGACTAGCCGACGACTATAGGGTCGTCCCCACGACCCCGGGCCAAAGTTGGCCAGCCGCCGACATGTCCGACGACTATAGGGTCGTCCCCACGACCCCGGGCCAAAGTTGGCCAGCCGCCGACATGTCCGACGACTATAGGGTCGTCCCCACGACCCGGGACTAGAGTGGCCCGCCACCGTCATGTCCGACGACTATATGGTCGTCCCCACGACCACGGGCCAATGTTGGCCAGCCGCCGACATGTCCGACGACTATAGGGTCGTCCCCACGACCCCCGGACTAGGTTGGCCGGCCGCCGACTTGTCCGACGACTATAGGGTCGTCCCCACGACCCCCCGACTAGGTGGGCTCGCCGCCGACTTGTCCGACGACTATAGGGTCGTTCCCACGACCCCGGGCCAAAGTTGGCAAGCTGCCGACTTATCCGACGACTATAGGGTCGTCCCCATGACCCCGGGACTAGATTGGCCCGCCACCGTCATGTCCGACGACTATCGGATCGTCCCCACGACCACGGGCCAAAGTTGGCCAGTCGCCGACATGTCCGACGACTATGGGGTCTTCCCCACGTCCACGGGCCAAAGTTGTCCAGCCGCCGACATGTCCGAAGACTATAGGGTCGTCCCCACGACCCCGGAACTAGATTGGCCCGCCACCGTCATGTCCGACGGCTATAGGGTCGTCCCCACGACCCCGAGACTAGATTGGCCCGCCACCGTCATGTCCGACGACTATATGGTCGTCCCCACGACCACGGGCCAATGTTGGCCAGCCGCTGACTTGTCCGACGACTATAGGGTCGTCCCCACGACCCGGGACTAGACTGGCCCGCCACCGTCATGTCCGACGACTATAGGGTCGTCCCCACGACCGCCGGACTAGGTTGGCCGGCCGCCGACTTGTCCGACGACTATAGGGTCGTCCCCACGACCCCCCGACTAGGTGGGCTCGCCGCCGACTTGTCCGGCGACTATAGGGTCATCCCCACGACCCCGGGACTAGGTTGGCCCGCCGCCGACTTGTCCGACGACTATAGGGTCGTCCCTATGACCCCGGGATTAGATTGGCCCGCCACCGTCATGTCCGACGACTATCGGATCGTCCCCACGACCACGGGCCAAAGTTGGCCAGCCGCCGGCTTGTCCGACGAATATAGGGTCGTCCCCACGACCCCGGGACTAGGTTGGCCCGCCGCCGACTTGTCCGACGACTATAGGGTCGTCCCCACGACCCCGAGACTAGATTGGCCCGCCACCGTCATGTCCGACGACTATAGGGTCGTCCCCACGACCCCGGGACAAGGTTGGTCCGCCGCCGACTTGTCCGACGACTATAGGGTCGTCCCCACGACCCCGGGACTAGGTTGACCAGCCGCCAACATGTCCGACGACTATAGGGTCGTCCCCACGACCCCGGGACTAGGTTGGCTCGCCACCGTCATGTCTGACGACTATAGGGTCGTCCCCACGACACCGGGACTAGATTGGCCCGCCACCGTCAAGTCCGACGACTATAGGGTCGTCCCCACGACACCGGGACTAGATTGGCCCGCCACCGTCAAGTCCGACGACTATAGGGTCGTCCCCACGACCCCGGGCCAAAGTTGGACAGCCGCCGACTTGTCCGACGACTATAGGGTCGTCCCCACGACCCGGGACTAGAGTGGCCCGCCACCGTCATGTCCGACGACTATATGGTCGTCCCCACGACCACGGGCCAATGTTGGCCAGCCGCTGACTTGTCCGACGACTATAGGGTCGTCCCCACGACCCGGGACTAGACTGGCCCGCCACCGTCATGTCCGACGACTATAGGGTCGTCCCCACGACCGCCGGACTAGGTTGGCCGGCCGCCGACTTGTCCGACGACTATAGGGTCGTCCCCACGACCCCCCGACTAGGTGGGCTCGCCGCCGACTTGTCCGACGACTATAGGGTCATCCCCACGACCCCGGGACTAGGTTGGCCCGCCGCCGACTTGTCCGACGACTATAGGGTCGTCCCTATGACCCCGGGACTAGATTGGCCCGCCACCGTCATGTCCGACGACTATCGGATCGTCCCCACGACCACGGGCCAAAGTTGGCCAGCCGCCGACATGTCCGACGACTATGGGGTCGTCCCCACGTCCACGGGCCAAAGTTGTCCAGCCGCCGACTTGTCCGACGACTATAGGGTCGTCCCCACGATCACGGGCCAAAGTTGGCCAGCCGCCGGCTTGTCCGACGAATATAGGGTCGTCCCCACGACCCCGGGACTAGGTTGGCCCGCCGCCGACTTGTCCGACGACTATAGGGTCGTCCCCACGACCACGGGCCAAAGTTGGCCTGCCGCCGACATATCCGACGACTATAGGGTCGTCCCCACGACCCCGGGCCAAAGTTGGCCAGCCGCGGACATGTCCGACGACTATAGGGTCGTCCCCACGACCCGGGACTAGAGTGGCCCGCCGCCGTCATGTCCGACGACTATATGGTCGTCCCCACGACCACGGGCCAATGTTGGCCAGCCGCTGACTTGTCCGACGACTATAGGGTCGTCCCCACGACCGCGGGACTAGATTGGCTCGCCGCCGACTTGTCCGACGACTGTAGGGTCGTCCCCAAGACCCCGGGACTAGATTGGCCCGCCACCGTCATTTCCGACGACTATAGGGTCGTCCCCACGACCACGGGCCAAAGCTGGCCAGCCGCCGGCTTGTCCGACGACTATAGGGTCGTCCCCATGACCCGGGACTAGACTGGCCCGCCACCGTCATGTCCGACGACTACAGGGTCTTCCCCACGACCCCCGGACTAGGTTGGTACGCCGCCGACTTGTCCGACGAGTATAGGGTCCTCCCCACGACCACGGGCCAAAGTTGGCCAGCCGCCGACATGTCCGACGACTATAGGGTCGTCCCCACGACCCGGGACTAGACTGGCCCGCCACCGACATGTCCGACGACTATAGAGTCGTCCCCACGACCCCGGGTCAATGTTGGCTCGCCGCCGACATGTCCGACGACTATAGGGTCGTCCCCACGACCCCTGGGCCAAAGTTGGACAGCCACCGACATTTCCGACGACTATACGGTCGTCCCCACGACCACGGGCCAAAGTTGGCCAGCCGCCGACATGTCCGACGACTATCGGGTCGTCCCCACGACCCGGGACTAGACTGGCCCGCCACCGTCATGTCCGACGACTATAGGGTCGTCCCCACGACCCCCCGACTAGGTGGACTCGCCGCCGACTTGTCCGACGACTATAGGGTCATCCCCACGACCCCGGGACTAGGTTGGCCCGCCGCCGACTTGTCCGACGACTATAGGGTCGTGCCCACGACCCCGGGACTAGGTTGGCTCGCCACCGACATGTCTGACGACTATAGGGTCGTCCCCACGACCCCGGGACTAGGTTGGCCCGCCACCGTCAAGTCCGACGACTATAGGGTCATCCCCACGACCCCGGGCCAAAGTTGGACAGCCGCCGACTTGTCCGACGACTATAGGGTCGTCCCCACGACCACGGGCCAAAGTTGGCCAGCCGCCGGCTTGTCCGACGAATATAGGGTCGTCCCCACGACCCCGGGACTAGGTTGGCCCGCCGCCGACTTGTCCGACGACTATAGGGTCGTTCCCACGACCCCGGCCCAAAGTTGGCAAGCTGCCGACTTATCCGACGACTATAGGGTCGTCCCCACGACCCCGGGACTAGGTAGGCCCGCCACCGACTTGTCCGACGACTATAGGGTCGTCCCCACGACCCCGGGACTAGATTGGCCCGCCACCGTTATGTCCGACGACAATAGGGTCGTCCCCACGACCACGGGCCAAAGTTGGCCAGCCGGCGACATGTCCGACGACTATAGGGTCGTCCCCACGACCCCGGGACTAGATTGGCCCGCCACCGTCTTGTCCGACGACTATAGGGTCGTCTTCACGACCACTGGCCAAAGTTGGCCAGCCGCCGACATTTCCGACGACTATAGGGTCGTCCTCACGACCACGGGCCAAATTTGGCCAGCTGCCGACTTGTCCGAACATTATAGGGTCGTCCCCACGACGCCGGGACTAGGTTGGCTCGCCGCCGACATTTCCGACGACTATCGGATCGTCCCCACGACCACGGGCCAAAGTTGGCCAGCCGCCGACATGTCCGACGACTGTTGGGTCGTCCCCACGACCACGGGCCAATGTTGGCCAGCCGCCGACATGTCCGACGATTATAGGGTCGTCCCCACGACCCCGGGCCAATAATGGCCAATCGCCGACATGTCCGACGACTATAGGGTCGTACCCACGACCCCGGGACTTGATTGGCCCGGCACCGTCATGTCCAACGACTATCGGATCGTCCCTACGACCACGGGCCTAAGTTGACCAGCCGCCGACATGTCCGATGACTATAGGGTCGTCCCTATGACCCCGGGACTAGATTGGCCCGCCACCGTCATGTCCGACGACTATCGGATCGTCCCCACGACCACGGGCCAAAGTTGGCCAGCCGCCGACATGTCCGACGACTATGGGGTCGTCCCCACGTCCACGGGCCAAAGTTGTCCAGCCGCCGACATGTCCGAAGACTATAGGGTCGTCCCCACGACCCCGGAACTAGATTGGCCCGCCACCGTCATGTCCGACGACTATAGGGTCGTCCCCACGACCCCGAGACTAGATTGGCCCGCCACCGTCATGTCCGACGACTATAGGGTCGTCCCCACGACCCCGGGACAAGGTTGGTCCGCCGCCGACTTGTCCGACGACTATAGGGTCGTCCCCACGACCCCGGGACTAGGTTGACCAGCCGCCAACATGTCCGACGACTATAGGGTCGTCCCCACGACCCCGGGACTAGGTTGGCTCGCCACCGTCATGTCTGACGACTATAGGGTCGTCCCCACGACACCGGGACTAGACTGGCCCGCCACCGTCAAGTCCGACGACTATAGGGTCGTCCCCACGACCCCGGGCCAAAGTTGGACAGCCGCCGACTTGTCCGACGAATATAGGGTCGTCCCCACGACCCGGGACTAGACTGGCCCGCCACCGTCATGTCCGACGACTATAGGGTCGTCCCCACGACCGCCGGACTAGGTTGGCCGGCCGCCGACTTGTCCGACGACTATAGGGTCGTCCCCACGACCCCCCGACTAGGTGGGCTCGCCGCCGACTTGTCCGACGACTATAGGGTCATCCCCACGACCCCGGGACTAGGTTGGCCCGCCGCCGACTTGTCCGACGACTATAGGGTCGTGCCCACGACCCCGGGACTAGGTTGGCTCGCCACCGACATGTCTGACGACTATAGGGTCGTCCCCACGACCCCGCGACTAGGTTGGCCCGCCACCGTCAAGTCCGACGACTATAGGGTCGTCCCCACGACCCCGGGCCAAAGTTGGACAGCCGCCGACTTGTCCGACGACTATAGGGTCGTCCCCACGACCACGGGCCAAAGTTGGCCAGCCGCCGGCTTGTCCGACGAATATAGGGTCGTCCCCACGACCACGGGCCAAAGTTGGCCTGCCGCCGACATATCCGACGACTATAGGGTCCTCCCCACGACCCCGGGCCAAAGTTGGCCAGCCGCCGACATGTCCGACGACTATAGGGTCGTCCCCACGACCCGGGACTAGAGTGGCCCGCCACCGTCATGTCCGACGACTATATGGTCGTCCCCACGACCACGGGCCAATGTTGACCAGCCGCTGACTTGTCCGACGACTATGGGGTCGTCCCCCCGACCCCCCCACTAGGTGGGCTCGCCGCCGACTTGTCCGACGACTATAGGGTCATCCCCACGACCCCGGGACTAGGTTGGCCCGCCGCCGACTTGTCCGACGACTATATGGTCGTCCCCACGACCACGGGCCAATGTTGACCAGCCGCTGACTTGTCCGACGACTATAGGGTCGTCCCCACGACCACGGGCCAAAGTTGGCCAGCCGCCGACTTGTCCGACGACTATAGGGTCGTCCCCACGACCACGGGCCAAATTTGGCCTGCCGCCGACATATCCGACGACTATAGGGTCGTCCCCACGACCCCGGGCCAAAGTTGGCCAGCCGCCGACATGTCCGACGACTATAGGGTCGTCCCCACGACCCGGGACTAGAGTGGCCCGCCACCGTCATGTCCGACGACTATATGGTCGTCCCCACGACCACGGGCCAATGTTGACCAGCCGCTGACTTGTCCGACGACTGTAGGGTCGTCCCCACGACCCCCCGACTAGGTGGGCTCGCCGCCGACTTGTCCGACGACTATAGGGTCATCCCCACGACCCCGGGACTAGGTTGGCCCGCCGCCGACTTGTCCGACGACTATATGGTCGTCCCCACGACCACGGGCCAATGTTGACCAGCCGCTGACTTGTCCGACGACTATAGGGTCGTCCCCACGACCACGGGCCAAAGTTGGCCAGCCGCCGACTTGTCCGACGACTATAGGGTCGTCCCCACGACCACGGGCCAAATTTGGCCTGCCGCCGACATATCCGACGACTATAGGGTCGTCCCCACGACCCCGGGCCAAAGTTGGCCAGCCGCCGACATGTCCGACGACTATAGGGTCGTCCCCACGACCCGGGACTAGAGTGGCCCGCCACCGTCATGTCCGACGACTATATGGTCGTCCCCACGACCACGGGCCAATGTTGGCCAGCCGCCGACATGTCCGACGACTATAGGGTCGTCCCCACGACCCCCGGACTAGGTTGGCCGGCCGCCGACTTGTCCGACGACTATAGGGTCGTCCCCACGACCCCCCGACTAGGTGGGCTCGCCGCCGACTTGTCCGACGACTATAGGGTCGGTCCCACGACCCCGGGCCAAAGTTGGCAAGCTGCCGACTTATCCGACGACTATAGGGTCGTCCCCATGACCCCGGGACTAGATTGGCCCGCCACCGTCATGTCCGACGACTATCGGATCGTCCCCACGACCACGGGCCAAAGTTGGCCAGCCGCCGACATGTCCGACGACTATGGGGTCTTCCCCACGTCCACGGGCCAAAGTTGTCCAGCCGCCGACATGTCCGAAGACTATAGGGTCGTCCCCACGACCCCGGAACTAGATTGGCCCGCCACCGTCATGTCCGACGACTATAGGGTCGTCCCCACGACCCCGAGACTAGATTGGCCCGCCACCGTCATGTCCGACGACTATAGGGTCGTCCCCACGACCCCGGGACAAGGTTGGTCCGCCGCCGATTTGTCCGACGACTATAGGGTCGTCCCCACGACCCCGGGACTAGGTTGACCAGCCGCCAACATGTCCGACGACTATAGGGTCGTCCCCACGACCCCGGGACTAGGTTGGCTCGCCACCGTCATGTCTGACGACTATAGGGTCGTCCCCACGACACCGGGACTAGATTGGCCCGCCACCGTCAAGTCCGACGACTATAGGGTCGTCCCCACGACCCCGGGCCAAAGTTGGACAGCCGCCGACTTGTCCGACGACTATAGGGTCGTCCCCACAACCCGGGACTAGAGTGGCCCGCCACCGTCATGTCCGACGACTATATGGTCGTCCCCACGACCACGGGCCAATGTTGGCCAGCCGCTGACTTGTCCGACGACTATAGGGTCGTCCCCACGACCACGGGCCAAAGTTGGCCAGCCGCCGACTTGTCCGACGACTATAGGGTCGTCCCCACGACCACGGGCCAAATTTGGCCTGCCGCCGACATATCCGACGACTATAGGGTCGTCCCCACGACCCCGGGCCAAAGTTGGCCAGCCGCCGACATGTCCGACGACTATAGGGTCGTCCCCACGACCCGGGACTAGAGTGGCCCGCCACCGTCATGTCCGACGACTATATGGTCGTCCCCACGACCACGGGCCAATGTTGGCCAGCCGCCGACATGTCCGACGACTATAGGGTCGTCCCCACGACCCCCGGACTAGGTTGGCCGGCCGCCGACTTGTCCGACGACTATAGGGTCGTCCCCACGACCCCCCGACTAGGTGGGCTCGCCGCCGACTTGTCCGACGACTATAGGGTCGGTCCCACGACCCCGGGCCAAAGTTGGCAAGCTGCCGACTTATCCGACGACTATAGGGTCGTCCCCATGACCCCGGGACTAGATTGGCCCGCCACCGTCATGTCCGACGACTATCGGATCGTCCCCACGACCACGGGCCAAAGTTGGCCAGCCGCCGACATGTCCGACGACTATGGGGTCTTCCCCACGTCCACGGGCCAAAGTTGTCCAGCCGCCGACATGTCCGAAGACTATAGGGTCGTCCCCACGACCCCGGAACTAGATTGGCCCGCCACCGTCATGTCCGACGACTATAGGGTCGTCCCCACGACCCCGAGACTAGATTGGCCCGCCACCGTCATGTCCGACGACTATAGGGTCGTCCCCACGACCCCGGGACAAGGTTGGTCCGCCGCCGATTTGTCCGACGACTATAGGGTCGTCCCCACGACCCCGGGACTAGGTTGACCAGCCGCCAACATGTCCGACGACTATAGGGTCGTCCCCACGACCCCGGGACTAGGTTGGCACGCCACCGTCATGTCTGACGACTATAGGGTCGTCCCCACGACACCGGGACTAGATTGGCCCGCCACCGTCAAGTCCGACGACTATAGGGTCGTCCCCACGACCCCGGGCCAAAGTTGGACAGCCGCCGACTTGTCCGACGACTATAGGGTCGTCCCCACAACCCGGGACTAGAGTGGCCCGCCACCGTCATGTCCGACGACTATATGGTCGTCCCCACGACCACGGGCCAATGTTGGCCAGCCGCTGACTTGTCCGACGACTATAGGGTCGTCCCCACGACCCGGGACTAGACTGGCCCGCCACCGTCATGTCCGACGACTATAGGGTCGTCCCCACGACCGCCGGACTAGGTTGGCCGGCCGCCGACTTGTCCGACGACTATAGGGTCGTCCCCACGACCCCCCGACTAGGTGGGCTCGCCGCCGACTTGTCCGACGACTATAGGGTCATCCCCACGACCCCGGGACTAGGTTGGCCCGCCGCCGACTTGTCCGACGACTATAGGGTCGTCCCTATGACCCCGGGACTAGATTGGCCCGCCACCGTCATGTCCGACGACTATCGGATCGTCCCCACGACCACGGGCCAAAGTTGGCCAGCCGCCGACATGTCCGACGACTATGGGGTCGTCCCCACGTCCACGGGCCAAAGTTGTCCAGCCGCCGACTTGTCCGACGACTATAGGGTCGTCCCCACGACCACGGGCCAAAGTTGGCCAGCCGCCGGCTTGTCCGACGAATATAGGGTCGTCCCCACGACCCCGGGACTAGGTTGGCCCGCCGCCGACTTGTCCGACGACTATAGGGTCGTCCCCACGACCACGGGCCAAAGTTGGCCTGCCGCCGACATATCCGACGACTATAGGGTCGTCCCCACGACCCCGGGCCAAAGTTGGCCAGCCGCGGACATGTCCGACGACTATAGGGTCGTCCCCACGACCCGGGACTAGAGTGGCCCGCCACCGTCATGTCCGACGACTATATGGTCGTCCCCACGACCACGGGCCAATGTTGACCAGCCGCTGACTTGTCCGACGACTATAGGGTCGTCCCCACGACCCCCGGACTAGGTTGGCCGGCCGCCGACTTGTCCGACGACTATAGGGTCGTCCCCACGACCCCCGACTTGTCCGACGACTATAGGGTCGTTCCCACGACCCCGGCCCAAAGTTGGCAAGCTGCCGACTTATTCGACGACTATAGGGTCGTCCCCACGACCCCGGGACTAGGTAGGCCCGCCACCGACTTGTCCGACGACTATAGGGTCGTCCCCACGACCCCGGGACTAGATTGGCCCGCCACCGTTATGTCCGACGACTATAGGGTCGTCCCCACGACCACGGGCCAAAGTTGGCCAGCCGGCGACATGTCCGACGACTATAGGGTCGTCCCCAGGACCCCGGGACTAGATTGGCCCGCCACCGTCTTGTCCGACGACTATAGGGTCGTCTTCACCACCACTGGCCAAAGTTGGCCAGCCGCCGACATTTCCGACGATTATAGGGTCGTCCTCACGACCACGGGCCAAATTTGGCCAGCTGCCGACTTGTCCGAACATTATAGGGTCGTCCCCACGACCACGGGCCAATGTTGGCCAGCCGCCGACATGTCCGACGATTATAGGGTCGTCCCCACGACCCCGGGCCAAAGTTGGCCAGCCGCCGACATGTCCGACGACTATAGGGTCGTCCCCACGACCCGGGACTAGAGTGGCCCGCCACCGTCATGTCCGACGACTATATGGTCGTCCCCACGACCACGGGCCAATGTTGGCAAGCCGCTGACTTGGCCGACGACTATAGGGTCGTTCCCACGACCGCCGGACTAGATTGGCTCGCCGCCGACTTGTCCGACGACTGTAGGGTCGTCCCCAAGACCCCGGGACTAGATTGGCCCGCCACCGTCATTTCCGACGACTATAGGGTCGTCCCCACGACCACGGGCCAAAGCTGGCCAGCCGCCGGCTTGTCCGACGACTATAGGGTCGTCCCCATGACCCGGGACTAGACTGGCCCGCCACCGTCATGTCCGACGACTACAGGGTCTTCCCCACGACCCCCGGACTAGGTTGGTACGCCGCCGACTTGTCCGACGAGTATAGGGTCCTCCCCACGACCACGGGCCAAAGTTGGCCAGCCGCCGACATGTCCGACGACTATAGGGTCGTCCCCACGACCCGGGACTAGACTGGCCCGCCACCGACATGTCCGACGACTATAGAGTCGTCCCCACGACCCCGGGTCAATGTTGGCTCGCCGCCGACATGTCCGACGACTATAGGGTCGTCCCCACGACCCCTGGGCCAAAGTTGGACAGCCACCGACATTTCCGACGACTATACGGTCGTCCCCACGACCACGGGCCAAAGTTGGCCAGCCGCCGACATGTCCGACGACTATCGGGTCGTCCCCACGACCCGGGACTAGACTGGCCCGCCACCGTCATGTCCGACGACTATAGGGTCGTCCCCACGACCGCCGGACTAGGTTGGCCGGCCGCCGACTTGTCCGACGACTATAGGGTCGTCCCCACGACCCCCCGACTAGGTGGGCTCGCCGCCGACTTGTCCGACGACTATAGGGTCATCCCCACGACCCCGGGACTAGGTTGGCCCGCCGCCGACTTGTCCGACGACTATAGGGTCGTCCCTATGACCCCGGGACTAGATTGGCCCGCCACCGTCATGTCCGACGACTATCGGATCGTCCCCACGACCACGGGCCAAAGTTGGCCAGCCGCCGACATGTCCGACGACTATGGGGTCGTCCCCACGTCCACGGGCCAAAGTTGTCCAGCCGCCGACTTGTCCGACGACTATAGGGTCGTCCCCACGACCACGGGCCAAAGTTGGCCAGCCGCCGGCTTGTCCGACGAATATAGGGTCGTCCCCACGACCCCGGGACTAGGTTGGCCCGCCGCCGACTTGTCCGACGACTATAGGGTCGTCCCCACGACCACGGGCCAAAGTTGGCCTGCCGCCGACATATCCGACGACTATAGGGTCGTCCCCACGACCCCGGGCCAAAGTTGGCCAGCCGCGGACATGTCCGACGACTATAGGGTCGTCCCCACGACCCGGGACTAGAGTGGCCCGCCACCGTCATGTCCGACGACTATATGGTCGTCCCCACGACCACGGGCCAATGTTGACCAGCCGCTGACTTGTCCGACGACTATAGGGTCGTCCCCACGACCCCCGGACTAGGTTGGCCGGCCGCCGACTTGTCCGACGACTATAGGGTCGTCCCCACGACCCCCGACTTGTCCGACGACTATAGGGTCGTTCCCACGACCCCGGCCCAAAGTTGGCAAGCTGCCGACTTATTCGACGACTATAGGGTCGTCCCCACGACCCCGGGACTAGGTAGGCCCGCCACCGACTTGTCCGACGACTATAGGGTCGTCCCCACGACCCCGGGACTAGATTGGCCCGCCACCGTTATGTCCGACGACTATAGGGTCGTCCCCACGACCACGGGCCAAAGTTGGCCAGCCGGCGACATGTCCGACGACTATAGGGTCGTCCCCAGGACCCCGGGACTAGATTGGCCCGCCACCGTCTTGTCCGACGACTATAGGGTCGTCTTCACCACCACTGGCCAAAGTTGGCCCGCCGCCGACATTTCCGACGATTATAGGGTCGTCCTCACGACCACGGGCCAAATTTGGCCAGCTGCCGACTTGTCCGAACATTATAGGGTCGTCCCCACGACCACGGGCCAATGTTGGCCAGCCGCCGACATGTCCGACGATTATAGGGTCGTCCCCACGACCCCGGGCCAATAATGGCCAATCGCCGACATGTCCGACGACTATAGGGTCGTACCCACGACCCCGGGACTTGATTGGCCCGGCACCGTCATGTCCAACGACTATCGGATTGTCCCTACGACCACGGGCCTAAGTTGACCAGCCGCCGACATGTCCGATGACTATAGGGTCGTCCCTATGACCCCGGGACTAGATTGGCCCGCCACCGTCATGTCCGACGATTATCGGATCGTCCCCACGACCACGGGCCAAAGTTGGCCAGCCGCCGACATGTCCGACGACTATGGGGTCGTCCCCACGTCCACGGGCCAAAGTTGTCCAGCCGCCGACATGTCCGAAGACTATAGGGTCGTCCCCACGACCCCGGAACTAGATTGGCCCGCCACCGTCATGTCCGACGACTATAGGGTCGTCCCCACGACCCCGAGACTAGATTGGCCCGCCACCGTCATGTCCGACGACTATAGGGTCGTCCCCACGACCCCGGGACAAGGTTGGTCCGCCGCCGACTTGTCCGACGACTATAGGGTCGTCCCCACGACCCCGGGACTAGGTTGACCAGCCGCACAACATGTCCGACGACTATAGGGTCGTCCCCACGACCCCGGGACTAGGTTGGCTCGCCACCGTCATGTCTGACGACTATAGGGTCGTCCCCACGACCCCCCGACTAGGTGGGCTCGCCGCCGACTTGTCCGACGACTATAGGGTCATCCCCACGACCCCGGGACTAGGTTGGCCCGCCGCCGACTTGTCCGACGACTATAGGGTCATCCCCACGACCCCGGGACTAGGTTGGCCCGCCGCCGACTTGTCCGACGACTATAGGGTGGTCCCCACGACCCCGGGACTAGATTGGCCCGCCACCGTCAAGTCCGACGACTATAGGGTCGTCCCCACGACCCCGGTCCAAAGTTGGACAGCCGCCGACTTGTCCGACGACTATAGGGTCGTCCCCACGACCACGGGCCAAAGTTGGCCAGCCGCCGGCTTGTCCGACGATTATAGGTTCGTCCCCACGACCCCGGGACTAGGTTGGCCCGCCGCCGACTTGTCCGACGACTATAGGGTCGTCCCCACGACCACGGGCCAAAGTTGGACAGCCGCCGACTTGTCCGACGAATATAGGGTCGTCCCCACGACCCGGGACTAGACTGGCCCGCCACCGTCATGTCCGACGACTATAGGGTCGTCCCCACGACCGCCGGACTAGGTTGGCCGGCCGCCGACTTGTCCGACGACTATAGGGTCGTCCCCACGACCCCCCGACTAGGTGGGCTCGCCGCCGACTTGTCCGACGACTATAGGGTCATCCCCACGACCCCGGGACTAGGTTGGCCCGCCGCCGACTTGTCCGACGACTATAGGGTCGTGCCCACGACCCCGGGACTAGGTTGGCTCGCCACCGACATGTCTGACGACTATAGGGTCGTCCCCACGACCCCGCGACTAGGTTGGCCCGCCACCGTCAAGTCCGACGACTATAGGGTCGTCCCCACGACCCCGGGCCAAAGTTGGACAGCCGCCGACTTGTCCGACGACTATAGGGTCGTCCCCACGACCACGGGCCAAAGTTGGCCAGCCGCCGGCTTGTCCGACGAATATAGGGTCGTCCCCACGACCACGGGCCAAAGTTGGCCTGCCGCCGACATATCCGACGACTATAGGGTCCTCCCCACGACCCCGGGCCAAAGTTGGCCAGCCGCCGACATGTCCGACGACTATAGGGTCGTCCCCACGACCCGGGACTAGAGTGGCCCGCCACCGTCATGTCCGACGACTATATGGTCGTCCCCACGACCACGGGCCAATGTTGACCAGCCGCTGACTTGTCCGACGACTATGGGGTCGTCCCCCCGACCCCCCCACTAGGTGGGCTCGCCGCCGACTTGTCCGACGACTATAGGGTCATCCCCACGACCCCGGGACTAGGTTGGCCCGCCGCCGACTTGTCCGACGACTATATGGTCGTCCCCACGACCACGGGCCAATGTTGACCAGCCGCTGACTTGTCCGACGACTATAGGGTCGTCCCCACGACCACGGGCCAAAGTTGGCCAGCCGCCGACTTGTCCGACGACTATAGGGTCGTCCCCACGACCACGGGCCAAATTTGGCCTGCCGCCGACATATCCGACGACTATAGGGTCGTCCCCACGACCCCGGGCCAAAGTTGGCCAGCCGCCGACATGTCCGACGACTATAGGGTCGTCCCCACGACCCGGGACTAGAGTGGCCCGCCACCGTCATGTCCGACGACTATATGGTCGTCCCCACGACCACGGGCCAATGTTGACCAGCCGCTGACTTGTCCGACGACTGTAGGGTCGTCCCCACGACCCCCCGACTAGGTGGGCTCGCCGCCGACTTGTCCGACGACTATAGGGTCATCCCCACGACCCCGGGACTAGGTTGGCCCGCCGCCGACTTGTCCGACGACTATATGGTCGTCCCCACGACCACGGGCCAATGTTGACCAGCCGCTGACTTGTCCGACGACTATAGGGTCGTCCCCACGACCACGGGCCAAAGTTGGCCAGCCGCCGACTTGTCCGACGACTATAGGGTCGTCCCCACGACCACGGGCCAAATTTGGCCTGCCGCCGACATATCCGACGACTATAGGGTCGTCCCCACGACCCCGGGCCAAAGTTGGCCAGCCGCCGACATGTCCGACGACTATAGGGTCGTCCCCACGACCCGGGACTAGAGTGGCCCGCCACCGTCATGTCCGACGACTATATGGTCGTCCCCACGACCACGGGCCAATGTTGGCCAGCCGCCGACATGTCCGACGACTATAGGGTCGTCCCCACGACCCCCGGACTAGGTTGGCCGGCCGCCGACTTGTCCGACGACTATAGGGTCGTCCCCACGACCCCCCGACTAGGTGGGCTCGCCGCCGACTTGTCCGACGACTATAGGGTCGTCCCCACGACCACGGGCCAAAGTTGGCCAGCCGCCGACTAGCCGACGACTATAGGGTCGTCCCCACGACCACGGGCCAAATTTGGCCTGCCGCCGACATATCCGACGACTATAGGGTCGTCCCCACGACCCCCGGACTAGGTTGGCCGGCCGCCGACTTGTCCGACGACTATAGGGTCGTCCCCACGACCCCCCGACTAGGTGGGCTCGCCGCCGACTTGTCCGACGACTATAGGGTCGTTCCCACGACCCCGGGCCAAAGTTGGCAAGCTGCCGACTTATCCGACGACTATAGGGTCGTCCCCATGACCCCGGGACTAGATTGGCCCGCCACCGTCATGTCCGACGACTATCGGATCGTCCCCACGACCACGGGCCAAAGTTGGCCAGCCGCCGACATGTCCGACGACTATGGGGTCTTCCCCACGTCCACGGGCCAAAGTTGTCCAGCCGCCGACATGTCCGAAGACTATAGGGTCGTCCCCACGACCCGGGACTAGACTGGCCCGCCACCGTCATGTCCGACGACTATAGGGTCGTCCCCACGACCCCCGGACTAGGTTGGCCGGCCGCCGACTTGTCCGACGACTATAGGGTCGTCCCCACGACCCCCCGACTAGGTTGGCTCGCCACCGTCATGTCTGACGACTATAGGGTCGTCCCCACGACCACGGGCCAAAGTTGGCCAGCCGCCGACATGTCCGACGACTATAGGGTCGTCCCCACGACCACGGGCCAAAGTTGGCCAGCCGCCGACATGTCCGACGACTATAGGGTCGTCCCCACGACCCCGGGACTAGACTGGCCCGCCACCGTCATGTCCGACGACTATAGGGTCGTCCCCACGACCCCCGGGACTAGGTTGGCTCGCCACCGTCATGTCTGACGACTATAGGGTCGTCCCCACGACCACGGGCCAAAGTTGGCCAGCCGCCGACATGTCCGACGACTATAGGGTCGTCCCCACGACCACGGGCCAAAGTTGGCCAGCCGCCGACATGTCCGACGACTATAGGGTCGTCCCCAAGACCCGGGACTAGACTGGCCCGCCACCGTCATGTCCGACGACTATAGGGTCGTCCCCACGACCCCCGGACTAGGTTGGCCGGCCGCCGACTTGTCCGACGACTATAGAGTCGTCCCAACGACCCCCCGACTAGGTGGGCTCGCCGCCGACTTGTCCGACGACTATAGGGTCGTCCCCACGACCACGGGCCAAAGTTGGCCAGCCGCCGGCTTGTCCGACGAATATAGGGTCGTCCCCACGACCCCGGGACTAGGTTGGCCCGCCGCCGACTTGTCCGACGACTATAAGGTCGTCCCCACGACCACGGGCCAAAGTTGGCCTGCCGCCGACATATCCGACGACTATAGGGTCGTCCCCACGACCCCGGGCCAAAGTTGGCCAGCCGCCGACATGTCCGACGACTATAGGGTCGTCCCCACGACCCGGGACTAGAGTGGCCCCCCACCGTCATGTCCGACGACTATATGGTCGTCCCCACGACCACGGGCCAATGTTGACCAGCCGCTGACTTGTCCGACGACTATAGGGTCGTCCCCACGACCCCGGGACTAGGTTGGCTCGCCACCGTCATGTCTGACGACTATAGGGTCGTCCCCACGACCACGAGACTAGGTGGGCTCGCCGCCGACTTGTCCGACGACTATAGGGTCGTGCCCACGACCCCGGGACTAGGTGGGCTCGCCGCCGACTTGTCCGACGACTATAGGGTCGTCCCCACGACCCCCCGACTACGTGGACTCGCCGCCGACTTGTCCGACGACTATAGGGTCATCCCCACGACCCCGGGACTAGGTTGGCCCGCCGCCGACTTGTCCGACGACTATAGGGTCGTGCCCACGACCCCGGGACTAGGTTGGCTCGCCACCGACATGTCTGACGACTATAGGGTCGTCCCCACGACCCGGGACTAGACTGGCCCGCCACCGTCATGTCCGACGACTATAGGGTCGTCCCCACGACCCCCGGACTAGGTTGGTACGCCGCCGACTTGTCCGACGAGTATAGGGTCCTCCCCACGACCACGGGCCAAAGTTGGCCAGCCGCCGACATGTCCGACGACTATAGGGTCGTCCCCACGACCCGGGACTAGACTGGCCCGCCACCGTCATGTCCGACGACTATAGGGTCGTCCCCACGACCCCCGGACTAGGTTGGCCCGTGGTCGTGGGGACGATCCAATAGTCGTCGGACATGTCGGCGGCTGGACATCCTTGGCTCGCGGTCGTGGGGACGACCCTATAGTCGTCGGACAAGACGGCGGCTGGACATCCTTGGCTCGCGGTGGTGGGGACGACCCTATAGTCGTCGGACATTTCGGCGGCATGCCAACTTTGGCCCGGGGTTGTGGGGACGACCCTATAGTCGTCGGACATTTCGGCGGCTTGTCAACCTAGTCCCGGGGTCGTGGGGACGACCCTATAGTCGTTGGACATGACGGCGGCTGGACATCTTTGGCCCGCGGTCGTGGGGACGACCCTATAGTCGTCGGACATTTCGGCGGCATGCCAACTTTGGCCCGGGGTTGTGGGGACGACCCTATAGTCGTCGGACATTTCGGCGGCTTGTCAACCTAGTCCCGGGGTCGTGGGGACGACCCTATAGTCGTCGGACATGACGGTGGCGGACCAATCTAGTCCCGGAGTCGTGGGGACGACCCTATAGTCGTCGGACATGTCGGCGGCTGGCCAACTTTGGCCCGTGGTCGTGGGGACGATCCAATAGTCGTCGGACATGTCGGCGGCTGGCCAACTTTGGCCCCGTGTCGTGGGGACGACTCTATAGTCGTCGGACATGTCGGCGGCTGGCCAACCTAGACCCGGGGTCGTGGGGACGACCCTATTGTCGTCGGACATGACGGTGGCGGGCCAATCTATTCCCGGGGTCGTACGGACGACCCTATAGTCGTCGGACATGTTGGCGATTGGCCAACATTGGCCCGGGGTCGTGGGGACGACTCTATAGTCTTCGGACATGTTGGCGGCTTGTCAGCCTAGATCCGGGGTCGTGGGTACGACCCTATAGTCGTCGGACATGTCGGCGGCGGGCCAACCTTGTCCCGGGGTCGTGGAGACGACCCTATAGTCGTCGGACATGACGGTGGCGGGCCAATCTAGTCCCGGGGTCATGGGGACGACCCTATAGTCGTCGGACAAGACGGCGGCTGGACATCCTTGGCTCGCGGTCGTGGGGACGACCCTATAGTCGTCGGACATTTCGGCGGCTTGTCAACCTAGTCCCGGGGTCGTGGGGACGACCCTATAGTCGTTGGACATGACGGCGGCTGGACATCTTTGGCCCGCGGTCGTGGGGACGACCCTATAGTCGTCGGACATTTCGGCGGCATGCCAACTTTGGCCCGGGGTTGTGGGGACGACCCTATAGTCGTCGGACATTTCGGCGGCTTGTCAACCTAGTCCCGGGGTCGTGGGGACGACCCTATAGTCGTTGGACATGACGGTGGCGGGCCAATCTAGTCCCGGGGTCGTGGGTACGACCCTATAGTCGTCGGACAAGACGGCGGCTGGACATCCTTGGCTCGCGGTCGTGGGGACGACCCTATAGTCGTCGGACAAGACGGCGGCTGGACATCCTTGGCTCGCGGTGGTGGGGACGACCCTATAGTCGTCGGACATTTCGGCGGCATGCCAACTTTGGCCCGGGGTTGTGGGGACGACCCTATAGTCGTCGGACATTTCGGCGGCTTGTCAACCTAGTCCCGGGGTCGTGGGGACGACCCTATAGTCGTTGGACATGACGGCGGCTGGACATCTTTGGCCCGCGGTCGTGGGGACGACCCTATAGTCGTCGGACATTTCGGCGGCATGCCAACTTTGGCCCGGGGTTGTGGGGACGACCCTATAGTCGTCGGACATTTCGGCGGCTTGTCAACCTAGTCCCGGGGTCGTGGGGGCGACCCTATAGTCGTCGGACATGACGGTGGCGGACCAATCTAGTCCCGGAGTCGTGGGGACGACCCTATAGTCGTCGGACATGTCGGCGGCTGGCCAACTTTGGCCCGTGGTCGTGGGGACGATCCAATAGTCGTCGGACATGTCGGCGGCTGGCCAACTTTGGCCCGTGGTCGTGGGGACGACCCTATAGTCGTTGGACATGTCAGCGGCTGGCCAACTTTGGCCCGGTGTCGTGGGGACGAATCTATAGTCGTCGGACATGTCGGCGGCTGGCCAACCTAGACCCGGGGTCGTGGGGACGACCCTATTGTCGTCGGACATGACGGTGGCGGGCCAATCTATTCCCGGGGTCGTACGGACGACCCTATAGTCGTCGGACATGTTGGCGATTGGCCAACATTGGCCCGGGGTCGTGGGGACGCCTCTATAGTCTTCGGACATGTTGGCGGCTTGTCAGCCTAGATCCGGGGTCGTGGGTACGACACTATAGTCGTCGGACAAGTCGGCGGCGGGCCAACCTTGTCCCGGGGTCGTGGAGACGACCCTATAGTCGTCGGACATGACGGTGGCGGGCCAATCTAGTCCCGGGGTCATGGGGACGACCCTATAGTCGTCGGACAAGACGGTGGCGGGCGAATCTAGTCCCGGGGTCGTGGGGACGACCCTATAGTCGTCGGACAAGACGGCGGCTGGACATCTTTGGCCCGCGGTCGTGGGGACGACCCTATAGTCGTCGGACATTTCGGCGGCTTGCCAACTTTGGCCCGGGGTCGTGGGGACGACCCTATAGTCGTCGGACATGACGGTGGCGGGCGAATCTAGTCCCGGGGTCGTGGGGACGACCCTATAGTCGTCGGACAAGACGGCGGCTGGACATCTTTGGCCCGCGGTCGTGGGGACGACCCTATAGTCGTCGGACATTTCGGCGGCTTGCCAACTTTGGCCCGGGGTCGTGGGGACGACCCTATAGTCGTCGGACATGACGGTGGCGGACCAATCTAGTCCCGGGGTCGTGGGGACGACCCTACAGTCGTCGAACATGTCGGCGGCTTGCCAAATTTGCCCGGGGTCGTGGGGACGACCCTATAGTCGTCGGATTTGACGGTGGCGGGCCAATCTAGTCCCGGGGTCGTGGGGACGACCCAATAGTCGTTGGACATTACGGCGGCTGGCCAACTCTGGCCCATGGTCGTGGGGACGAACCTATAGTCGTTGGACATGACGGTGGCGGGCCAACCTAGTCCCGGGGTCGTAGGGACGACCCTATAGTCGTCGGACATGTCGGCGATTGGCCAACATTGGCCCGAGGTCGTGGGGACGACCCTACAGTCGTCGGACATTTCGGCGGCTTGCCAACTTTGGCCCGGGGTCGTGGGGACGACCCTATAGTCGTCGGACATGACGGTGGCGGACCAATCTAGTCCCGGGGTCGTGGGGACGACCCTACAGTCGTCGGACATTTCGGCGCCTTGCCAACTTTGGCCCGGGGTCGTGGGGACGACCCTATAGTCTTCGGACATGACGGTGGCGGACCAATCTAGTCCCGGGGTCGTGGGGACGATCCAATAGTCGTCGGACATGTCGGCGGCTGGCTAACTTTGGCCCGGTGTCGTGGGGACGACCCTATAGTCGTCGGACACGTTGGCGATTGGCCAACATTGGCCCGGGGTCGTGGGGACTACTCTATAGTCGTCGGACATGTTGGCGGCTTGTCAGTCTAGTCCCGGGGTCGTGGGTACGACCCTATAGTCGGCGGACAAGTCGGCGGCGGGCCAACCTTGTCCCGGGGTCGTGGGGACGACCCTGTAGTCGTCGGACATGACGGTGGCGGGCCAATCTAGTCCCGGGGTCGTGGGGACTACCCTATAGTCGTCGGACAAGACGGCGGCTGGACATCTTTGGCTCGCGGTCGTGGGGACGACCCTATAGTCGTCGGACATTTCGGCGGCTTGTCAACCTAGTCCCGGGGTCGTGGGGACGACCCTATAGTCGTTGGACATGACGGTGGCGGGCCAATCTAGTCCCGGGGTCGTGGGTACGACCCTATAGTCGTCGGACAAGACGGCGGCTGGACATCCTTGGCTCGCGGTCGTGGGGACGACCCTATAGTCGTCGGACATTTCGGCGTCTGGTCAACCTAGTCCCGGGGTCGTGGGGACGACCCTATAGTCGTTGGACATGACGGTGGCGGGCCAATCTAGTCCCGGGGTCGTGGGTACGAACCTATAGTCGTCGGACAAGTCGGCGGCGGGCCAACCTTGTCCCGGGGTCGTGGGGACGACCGTATAGTCGTCGGACATGACGGTGGCGGGCCAATCTAGTCCCGGGGTCGTGGGGACGACCCTATAGTCGTCGGACAAGACGGCGGCTGGACATCTTTGGCCCGCGGTCGTGGGGACGACCCTATAGTCGTCGGACATTTCGGCGGCTTGCCAACTTTGGCCCGGGGTCGTGGGGACGACCCTATAGTCGTCGGACATGTCGGCGGCTGGCTAACTTTGGCCCGCGGTCGTGGGGACGACCCAATAGTCTTTGGATATGTCGGCGGCTGGCCAACTTTGGGCCGTGGTCGTGGAGACGATCCTATAGTCGTCGGACTAGACGGTGGCGGGCCAATCTAGTCCCGGGGTTGTGGGGACGACCCTATAGTCGTCGGATATGTCGGCGGCTTGCCAAATTTGCCCGGGGTCGTGGGGACGACCCTATAGTCGTCGGACTTGACGGTGGCGGGCCAATCTAGTCCCGGGGTCGTGGGGACGACCCAATAGTCGTTGGACATTTCGGCGGCATGCCAACTTTGGCTCGGGGTCGTGGGGACGACCCTATAGTCGTCGGACATGACGGTGGCGGACCAATCTAGTCCCGTGGTCGTGGGGACGACCCTATAGTCGTTGGACATGTCAGCGGCTGGCCAACTTTGGCCCGGGGTCGTGGGGACGACCCTATAGTCGTCGGACATGTCGGCGGCTGGCCAAACTAGTCCCGAGGTCGTGGGGACGACCCTATAGTCGTCGGACTTCACGGTGGCGGGCCAATCTAGTCCCGGGGTCGTGGGGACGACCCTACAGTCGTCGGACATTTCGGCGGCTTGCCAACTTTGGCCCGGGGTCGTGGGGACGACCCTATAGTCGTCGGACATGACGGTGGCGGACCAATCTAGTCCCGGGGTCGTGGGGACGACCCTATAGTCGTCGGACATGTCGGCGGCTGGCCAACTTTGGCCCGTGGTCGTGGGGACGATCCAATAGTCGTCGGACATGTCGGCGGCTGGCCAACTTTGGCCCGCGGTCGTGGGGACGACCCTATAGTCGTTGGACATGTCAGCGGCTGGCCAACTTTGGCCCGGTGTCGTGGGGACGACTCTATAGTCGTCGGACATGTCGGCGGCTGGCCAACCTAGACCCGGGGTCGTGGGGACGACCCTATTGTCGTCGGACATGACGGTGGCGGGCCAATCTATTCTCGGGGTCGTACGGACGACCCTATAGTCGTCGGACATGTTGGCGATTGGCCAACTTTGGCCCGGGGTCGTGGGGACGACCCTATAGTCGTCGGACATTTCGGCGGCGTGCCAACTTTGGCCCGGGGTCGTGGGGACGACCCTATAGTCGTCGGACATGACGGTGGCGGGCCAATCTATTCCCGGGGTCGTACGGACGACCCTATAGTCGTCGGACATGTTGGCGATTGGCCAACTTTGGCCCGGGGTCGTGGGGACGACCCTATAGTCGTCGGACATGTTGGCGATTGGCCAACTTTGGCCCGGGGTCGTGGGGACGACCCTATAGTCGTCGGACATTTCGGCGGCGTGCCAACTTTGGCCCGGGGTCGTGGGGACGACCCTATAGTCGTCGGACATTTCGGCGGCATGCCAACTTTGGCTCGGGGTCGTGGGGAGGACCCTATAGTCGTTGGACATGACGGTGGCGGGCCAATCTAGTCCCGGGGTCGTGGGGACGACCCAATAGTCGTTGGACATTACGGCGGCTGGCCAACTTTGGCCCATGGTCGTGGGTACGACCCTATAGTCGTTGGACATGACGGTGGCGGGCCAATCTAGTCCCGGGGTCGTAGGGACGACCCTATAGTCGTCGGACATGTCGGCGATTGGCCAACATTGGCCCGGGGTCGTGGGGACGACCCTACAGTCGTCGGACATTTCGGCGGCTTGCCAACTTTGGCCCGGGGTCGTGGGGACAACCCTATAGTCGTCGGACATGACGGTGGCGGACCAATCTAGTCCCGGGGTCGTAGGGACGACCCTATAGTCGTCGGGCATGTCGCCGGCTGGCCAACATTGGCCCGTGGTCGTGGGGACGATCCAATAGTCGTCGGACATGTCGGCGGCAGGCTAACTTTGGCCCGGTGTCGTGGGGACGACCCTATAGTCGTCGGACATGTTGGCGATTGGCCAACATTGGCCCGGGGTCGTGGGGACGACTCTATAGTCGTCGGACATATTGGCGGCTTGTCAGCCTAGTCCCGGGGTCGTGGGTACGACCCTATAGTCGTCGGACAAGTCGGCGGCGGGCCAACCTTGTCCCGGGGTCGTGGGGACGACCCTATAGTCGTCGGACATGACGGCGGCGGGCCAATCTAGTCCCGGGGTCGTGGGGACGACCCTATAGTCGTCGGACAAGACGGCGGCTGGACATCCTTGGCTCGCGGTCGTGGGGACGACCCTATAGTCGTCGGACATTTCGGCGGCTTGTCAACTTTGGCCCGTGGTCGTGGGGACGATCCAATAGTCGTCGGACATGTCGGCGGCTGGCCAACTTTGGCCCGCGGTCGTGGGGACGACCCTATAGTCGTTGGACATGTCAGCGGCTGGCCAACTTTGGCCCGGTGTCGTGGGGACGACTCTATAGTCGTCGGACATGTCGGCGGCTGGCCAACCTAGACCCGGGGTCGTGGGGACGACCCTATAGTCGTCGGACATGACGGTGGCGGACCAATCTAGTCCCGGGGTCGTGGGGACGACCCTATAGTCGTCGGACATGTCGGCGGCTGGCCAACTTTGGCCCGTGGTCGTGGGGACGATCCAATAGTCGTCGGACATGTCGGCGGCTGGCCAACTTTGGCCCGCGGTCGTGGGGACGACCCTATAGTCGTTGGACATGTCAGCGGCTGGCCAACTTTGGCCCGGTGTCGTGGGGACGACTCTATAGTCGTCGGACATGTCGGCGGCTGGCCAACCTAGACCCGGGGTCGTGGGGACGACCCTATTGTCGTCGGACATGACGGTGGCGGGCCAATCTATTCTCGGGGTCGTACGGACGACCCTATAGTCGTCGGACATTTCGGCGGCTTGTCAACCTAGTCCCGGGGTCGTGGGGACGACCCTATAGTCGTCGGACATTTCGGCGGCGTGCCAACTTTGGCCCGGGGTCGTGGGGACGACCCTATAGTCGTCGGACATTTCGGCGGCATGCCAACTTTGGCTCGGGGTCGTGGGGACGACCCTATAGTCGTTGGACATGACGGTGGCGGGCCAATCTAGTCCCGCGGTCGTAGGGACGACCCTATAGTCGTCGGACATGTCGGCGATTGGCCAACATTGGCCCGGGGTCGTGGGGACGACCCTATAGTCGTCAAACATGTCGGCGGCTGGCCAAACTAGTCCCGAGGTCGTGGGGACGACCCTATAGTCGACGGACTTCACGGTGGCGGGCCAATCTAGTCCCGGGGTCGTGGGGACGACCCTACAGTCGTCGGACATTTCGGCGGCTTGCCAACTTTGGCCCGGGGTCGTGGGGACGACCCTATAGTCGTCGGACATTTCGGCGGCATGCCAACTTTGGCTCGGGGTCGTGGGGACGACCCTATAGTCGTCGGACATGACGGTGGCGGACCAATCTAGTCCCGTGGTCGTGGGGACGACCCTATAGTCGTTGGACATGTCAGCGGCTGGCCAACTTTGGCCCGGGGTCGTGGGGACGACCCTATAGTCGTCGGACATGTCGGCGGCTGGCCAAACTAGTCCCGAGGTCGTGGGGACGACCCTATAGTCGTCGGACTTCACGGTGGCGGGCCAATCTAGTCCCGGGGTCGTGGGGACGACCCTACAGTCGTCGGACATTTCGGCGGCTTGCCAACTTTGGCCCGGGGTCGTGGGGACGACCCTATAGTCGTCGGACATGACGGTGGCGGACCAATCTAGTCCCGGGGTCGTGGGGACGACCCTATAGTCGTCGGACATGTCGGCGGCTGGCCAACTTTGGCCCGTGGTCGTGGGGACGATCCAATAGTCGTCGGACATGTCGGCGGCTGGCCAACTTTGGCCCGCGGTCGTGGGGACGACCCTATAGTCGTTGGACATGTCAGCGGCTGGCCAACTTTGGCCCGGTGTCGTGGGGACGACTCTATAGTCGTCGGACATGTCGGCGGCTGGCCATCCTAGACCCGGGGTCGTGGGGACGACCCTATTGTCGTCGGACATGACGGTGGCGGGCCAATCTATTCTCGGGGTCGTACGGACGACCCTATAGTCGTCGGACATGTTGGCGATTGGCCAACTTTGGCCCGGGGTCGTGGGGACGACCCTATAGTCGTCGGACATTTCGGCGGCGTGCCAACTTTGGCCCGGGGTCGTGGGGACGACCCTATAGTCGTCGGACATTTCGGCGGCATGCCCACTTTGGCTCGGGGTCGTGGGGACGACCCTATAGTCGTTGGAAATGACGGTGGCAGGCCAATCTAGTCCCGGGGTCGTAGGGACGACCCTATAGTCGTCGGACATGTCGGCGATTGGCCAACATTGGCCCGGGGTCGTGGGGACGACCCTATAGTCGTCGGACATGTCGGCGGCTGGCCAGACTATTCCTGAGGTCGTGGGGACGACCCTATAGTCGTCGGACTTCACGGTGGCGGGCCAATCTAGTCCCGGGGTCGTGGGGACGACCCTACAGTCGTCGGACATTTCGGCGGCTTGCCAACTTTGGCCCGGGGTCGTGGGGACGACCCTATAGTCGTCGGACAAGACGGCGGCTGGACATCCTTGGCTCGCGGTCGTGGGGACGACCCTATAGTCGTCGGACATTTCGGCGGCTTGTCAACCTAGTCCCGGGGTCGTGGGGACGACCCTATAGCCGTTGGACATGACGGTGGCGGGCCAATCTAGTCCCGGGGTCGTGGGTACGACCCTATAGTCGTCGGACAAGACGGCGGCTGGACATCCTTGGCTCGCGGTCGTGGGGACGACCCTATAGTCGTCGGACATTTCGGCGGCTGGTCAACCTAGTCCCGGGGTCGTGGGGACGACCCTATAGTCGTTGGACAGGACGGTGGCGGGCCAATCTAGTCCCGGGGTCGTGGGTACGAACCTATAGTCGTCGGACAAGACGGCGGCTGGACATCTTTGGCCCGCGGTCGTGGGGACGACCCTATAGTCGTCGGACATTTCGGCGGCTTGCCAACTTTGGCCCGGGGTCATGGGGACGACCCTATAGTCGTCGGACATGTCGGCGGCTGGCTAACTTTGGCCCGCGGTCGTGGGGACGACCCAATAGTCGTTGGACAAGACGGCGGCTGGACATCTTTGGCCCGCGGTCGTGGGGACGACCCTATAGTCGTCGGACATTTCGGCGGCTTGCCAACTTTGGCCCGGGGTCATGGGGACGACCCTATAGTCGTCGGACATGTCGGCGGCTGGCTAACTTTGGCCCGCGGTCGTGGGGACGACCCAATAGTCGTCGGACTTCACGGTGGCGGCCCAATCTAGTCCCGGGGTCGTGGGGACGACCCTACAGTCGTCGGACATTTAGGCGGCTTGCCAACTTTGGCCCGGGGTCGTGGGGACGACCCTATAGTCGTCGGACATGACGGTGGCGGACCAATCTAGTCCCGGGGTCGTGGGGACGAACCTACAGTCGTCGGACATTTCGGCGCCTTGCCAACTTTGGCCCGGGGTCGTGGGGACGACCCTATAGTCGTCGGACATGACGGTGGCGGACCAATCTAGTCCCGGGGTCGTGGGGACGACCCTATAGTCGTCGGGCATGTCGGCGGCTGGCCAACTTTGGCCCGGGGTCGTGGGGACGACTCTATAGTCGTCGGAATGTCGGCGGCTGGCCAACCTGGACTCGGGGTCGTGGGGACGACCCTATAGTCGTCGGACAAGACGGAGGCTGGACATCTTTGGCCCGGTGTCGTGGGGACGACCTTATAGTCGTCGGACATGTTGGCGGCTTGTCATCCTAGTCCCGGGGTCGTGGGTACGACCCTATAGTCGTCGGACAAGTCGGCGGCTGGCCAACCTAGACCCGGGGTCGTGGGGACGACCCTATTGTCGTCGGACATGACGGTGGCGGGCCAATCTAGTCCCGGGGTCGTGGGGACGACCCTATAGTCGTCGGACATGTCGGCGGCTGTCCAACTTTGGCCTGGTGTCGTGGGGACGATTCTATAGTCGTCGGATATGTCGGCGGCTGGCCAACCTAGACCCGGGGTCGTGGGGACGACCCTATTGTCGTCGGACATGACGGTGGCGGGCCAATCTAGTCCCGGGGTCGTGGGGACAACCCTATAGTCGTCGGACAAGTCGGCGGCGGGCCAAGCTTGTCCCGGGGTCGTGGGGACGACCCTATAATCGTCGGACATGACGGTGGCGGGCCAATCTAGTCCCGGGGTCGTGGGGACGACCCTATAATCGTTGGACATGACGGTGGCGGGCCAATCTAGTCCCGGGGTCGTAGGGACGACCCTATAGTCGTCGGACATGTTGGCGGCTTGTCAGCCTAGTCCCAGGGTCGTGGGTACGACCCTATAGTCGTCGGACAAGTCGGCGGCGGGCCAACCTTGTCCCGGGGTCGTGGGGACGACCCTATAGTCGTCGGACATGTCGGCGGCTGGCCAACTTTGGCCCGGTGTCGTGGGGACGACTCTATAGTCGTCGGAAATGTCGGCGGCTGGCCAACCTGGACCCGGGGTCGTGGGGACGACCCTATTGTCGTCGGACATGACGGTGGCGGGCCAATCTAGTCTCGCGGTCGTGGGGACGACCCTATAATCGTCGGACATGACGGTGGCGGGCCAATCTAGCCCCGGGGTCGTGGGGACGACCCTATAGTCGTCGGACATGTCGGCGGCTGGCCAACTTTGGCCCGGTGTCGTGGGGACGACTCTATAGTCGTCGGAAATGTCGGCGGCTGGCCAACCTGGACCCGGGGTCGTGGGGACGACCCTATTGTCGTCGGACATGACGGTGGCGGGCCAAGCTAGTCCCGGGGTCGTGGGGACGACCCTATAGTCGTCGGACAAGACGGCGGCTGGACATCTTTGGCCCCGGGGTCGTGGGGACGGCCCTATAGTCGTCGGACATGTTGGCGGCTTGTCAGCCTAGTCCCGGGGTCGTGGGTACGACCCTATAGTCGTCGGACAAGTCGGCGGCTGGCCAACCTAGACCCGGGGTCGTGGGTACGACCCTATAATCCTCGGACAAGTCGGCGGCTGGCCAACCTAGACCCGGGGTCGTGGGGACGACCCTATTGTCGTCGGACATGGCGGTGGCGGGCCAATCTAGTCCCGTGGTCGTGGGGACGACCCTATAGTCTCCGGACATGACGGTAGCGGGCCAATCTAGACCCGAGGTCCTCGGGACGACCCTATAGTAGTCGGACATGTCGGCGGCTGTCCAACATTGGCCCGGTGTCGTGGGGACGACTCTATAGTCGTCGGACATGTCGGCGGCTGGCCAACCTAGACCCGGGGTCGTGGGGACGACCCTATTGTCGTCGGACATGACGGTGGCGGGCCAATCTAGTCCCGGTGTCGTGGGGACGACCCTATAGTCGTCGGACAAGTCGGCGGCGGGCCAAGCTTGTCCCGGGGTCGTGGGGACGACCCTATAATCGTCGGACATGACGGTGGCGGGCCAATCTAGTCCCGGGGTCGTGGGGATGACCCTATAATCGTTGGACATGACGGTGGCGGGCCAATCTAGTCCCGGGGTCGTAGGGACGACCCTATAGTCGTCGGACATGTCGGCGATTGGCCAACATTGGCCCGGGGTCGTGGGGACGACCCTATAGTCGTCGGACATGTCGGCGGCTGGCCACCTAGTCCCGGGGTCGTGGGGACGACCCTATAGTCGTCGGACAAGACGGCGGCTGGACATCTTTGGCCCGGGGTCGTGGGGACGAACCTATAGTCGTCGGACATGTTGGCGGCTTGTCAGCCTAGTCCCAGGGTCGTGGGTACGACCCTATAGTCGTCGGACAAGTCGGCGGCGGGCTAACCTTGTCCCGGGGTCGTGGGGACGACCCTATAGTCGTCCGACATGTCGGCGGCTGGCCAACTTTGGCCCGGTGGCGTGGGGACGACTCTATAGTCGTCGGAAATGTCGGCGGCTGGCCAACCTGGACCCGGGGTCGTGGGGACGACCCTATTGTCGTCGGACATGACGGTGGCGGGCTAATCTAGTCTCGCGGTCGTGGGGACGACCCTATAATCGTCGGACATGACGGTGGCGGGCCAATCTAGTCCCGGGGTCGTGGGGACGACCCTCATGTCGTCGGACATGTCGGCGGCTGGCCAACTTTGGCCCGGTGTCGTGGGGACGACTCTATAGTCGTCGGAAATGTCGGCGGCTGGCCAACCTGGACCCGGGGTCGTGGGGACGACCCTATTGTCGTCGGACATGACGGTGGCGGGCCAATCTAGTCTCGGGATCGTGGGGACGACCCTATAGTCGTCGGACATGTCGGCGGCTGGCCAACTTTGGCCCGGGGTCGTGGGGACGACCCTATAGTCGTCGGACATGACGGTGGCGGACCAATCTAGTCCCGGGGTCGTGGGGACGACCCTATAGTCGTCGGACTTGTCGGCGGCTGGCCAACTTTGGCCCGGTGTCGTGGGGACGACTCTGTAGTCGTCGGAAATGTCGGCGGCTGGCCAACCTGGACCCGGGGTCGTGGGGACGACCCTATTGTCGTCGGACATGACGGTGGCGGGCCAATCTAGTCTCGCGGTCGTGGGGACGACCCTATAATCGTCGGACATGACGGTGGCGGGCCAATCTAGTCCCGGGGTCGTGGGGACGACCCTATAGTCGTCGGACATTTCGGCGGCATGCCAACTTTGGCGCGTGGTCGTGGGGACGACCCTATAGATGTTGGACATGACGGTGGCGGGCTAATCTAGTCCCGGGGTCGTAGGGACGACCCTATAGTCGTTGGACATGTCGGCGATTGGCCAACATTGGCCCGGGGTCGTGGGGACGACCCTATAGTCGTCGGACATGTCGGCGGCTGGCCAACTTTGGCGCGTGGTCGTGGGGACGATCCGATTGTCGTCGGACATGTCGGCGGCTGGCCAACTTTGGCCCGTGGTCGTGGGGACGATCCAATAGTCGTCGGACATGTCGGCGGCTGGCCAACTTTGGCGCGTGGTCGTGGGGACGATCCGATTGTCGTCGGACATGTCGGCGGCTGGCCAACCTAGACCCGGGGTCGTGGGGACGACCCTATTGTCGTCGAACATGGCGGTGGCGGGCCAATCTAGTCCCGTGGTCGTGGGGACGACCCTATAGTCTTCGGACACGACGGTAGCGGGCCAATCTAGACCCGAGGTCCTGGGGACGACCCTATAGTAGTCGGACATGTCGGCGGCTGTCCAACTTTGCCCCGGAGTCGTGGGGACGACTCTATAGTCGTCGGACATGTCGGCGGCTGGCCAACTTTGGCCCGTGGTCGTGGGGACAACCCAATAGTCGTCGGACATGTCGGCGGCTGGCCAACTTTGGCCCGTGGTCATGTTGGACGACCCTATAGTCGTTGGACATGACGTTGGCGGGCCAATCTAGTCCCGGGGTCGTGGGGACGACCCTATAGTCGTCGGACAAGACGGCGGCGGGCCAATCCAGTCCCGGGGTCGTAGGGACGACCCTATAGTCGCCGGACAAGTCGGCGGCGGGCCAAGCTTGTCCCGGGGTCGTGGGGACGACCCTATAATCGTCGGACATGACGGTGGCGGGCCAATCTAGTCTCGGGGTCGTGGGGACGACCCTATAGTCGTCGGACATGTCGGCGGCTGGCCAACTTTGGCCCGGGGTCGTGGGGACGACCCTATAGTCGTCGGATATGTTGGCGGCTTGTCAGCCTAGTCCCGGGGTCGTGGGTACGACCCTATAGTCGTCGGACAAGTCGGCGGCGGGCCAACCTTGTCCCGGGGTCGTAGGGACGACCCTGTAGTCGTCGGACATGTCGGCGGCTGGCCAACTTTGGCCCGTGGTCGTGGGGACGATCCAAAATTCGTCGGACATGTCGGCGGCTGGCCAACTTTGGCCCGTGGTCGTGGGGACGATCCGATAGTCGTCGGACATGTCGGCGGCTGGCCAACCTAGACCCGGGGTCGTGGGGACGACCCTATTGTCGTCGGACATGGCGGTGGCGGGCCAATATAGTCCCGTGGTCGTGGGGACGACCCTATAGTCGACGGACATGTCGGCGGCTGGCCAACTTTGGCCCGTGGTCGTGGGGAAGACCGTATAGTCGTCGGACATGTCGGCGGCTGGCCATTCTAGTCCCGGGGTCGTGGGGACTACCCTATAGTCGTCGGACATGTCGCCGGCGGGCCAACTTTGGCCCGGGGTCGTGGAGACGACCCTATAGTCATCGGACATGTCGGCGATTGGCCATTATTGGCCCGGGGTCGTGGGGACGACCGTATATTCGTCGGACATGACGGTGGCGGGCTAATCTAGTCCCGGGGTCGTGGGGACGACCCTATAGTCGTCGGACATGACGGTGGCGGGCCAATCTAGTCCCGGGGTTGTGGGGACATGTCGGCGGCTTGACAAATGTGCCCGGGGACGTGGGGACGAACCTATAGTCGTCGGACATGAAGGTGTCGGGCCAATCTAGTCCCGGGATTGTGGGGACATGTCGGCGACTTGCCAAATGTGCCCGGGGTCGTGGGGACGACCCTATAGTGGTCGGACAAGTCGGCGGCTGGCCAACCTAGTCCCGGGGTCGTGTGGACGACTCTATAGTCGTCGGACAATTCGGCGGCGGGCCAACCTAGTCCCGGGGTTGTGGGGACGTCCCTATAGTCCTCGGACAAGTCGGCGGCAGGCCAACTTTGGCCCGTGGTCGTGGGGACGACCCTATAGTCGTTGGACATGTTGCCGGCTGGTCAACCTGGTCCCGGGGTCGTGGGAACGACCCTATAGTCGTCGGATTTGTCGGCGGCTGGCCAACATTGGCCCGTGGTCGTGGGGTCGACCCTATAGTCGTCGGACATGACGGTGGCGGACCAATCTAGTCCCGGGGTCGTAGGGACGACCCTATAGTCGCCGGACAAGTCGGCGGCGGGCCAAGCTTGTCCCGGGGTCGTGGGGACGACCCTATAATCGTCGGACATGACGGTGGCGGGCCAATCTAGTCTCGGGGTCGTGGGGACGACCCTATAGTCGTCGGACATGTCGGCGGCTGGCCAACTTTGGCCCGGGGTCGTGGGGACGACCCTATAGTCGTCGGATATGTTGGCGGCTTGTCAGCCTAGTCCCGGGGTCGTGGGTACGACCCTATAGTCGTCGGACAAGTCGGCGGCGGGCCAACCTTGTCCCGGGGTCGTAGGGACGACCCTATAGTCGTCGGACATGTCGGCGGCTGGCCAACTTTGGCCCGTGGTCGTGGGGACGATCCAAAATTCGTCGGACATGTCGGCGGCTGGCCAACTTTGGCCCGTGGTCGTGGGGACGATCCGATAGTCGTCGGACATGTCGGCGGCTGGCCAACCTAGACCCGGGGTCGTGGGGACGACCCTATTGTCGTCGGACATGGCGGTGGCGGGCCAATATAGTCCCGTGGTCGTGGGGACGACCCTATAGTCGACGGACATGTCGGCGGCTGGCCAACTTTGGCCCGTGGTCGTGGGGACGACCGTATAGTCGTCGGACATGTCGGCGGCTGGCCATTCTAGTCCCGGGGTCGTGGGGACGACCCTATAGTCGTCGGACATGTCGGCGGCGGGCCAACTTTGGCCCGGGGTCGTGGAGACGACCCTATAGTCATCGGACATGTCGGCGATTGGCCATTATTGGCCCGGGGTCGTGGGGACGACCGTATATTCGTCGGACATGACGGTGGCGGGCCAATCTAGTCCCGGGGTCGTGGGGACGACCCTATAGTCGTTGGACATGACGGTGGCGGGCCAATCTAGTCCCGGGGTCGTGGGGACGACCGTATAGTCGTCGGACATGTCGGCGGCTGGCCATTCTAGTCCCGGGGTCGTGGGGACGACCCTATAGTCGTCGGACATGTCGGCGGCGGGCCAACTTTGGCCCGGGGTCGTGGAGACGACCCTATAGTCATCGGACATGTCGGCGATTGGCCATTATTGGCCCGGGGTCGTGGGGACGACCGTATATTCGTCGGACATGACGGTGGCGGGCTAATCTAGTCCCGGGGTCGTGGGGACGACCCTATAGTCGTCGGACATGACGGTGGCGGGCCAATCTAGTCCCGGGGTTGTGGGGACATGTCGGCGGCTTGACAAATGTGCCCGGGGACGTGGGGACGAACCTATAGTCGTCGGACATGAAGGTGTCGGGCCAATCTAGTCCCGGGATTGTGGGGACATGTCGGCGACTTGCCAAATGTGCCCGGGGTCGTGGGGACGACCCTATAGTGGTCGGACAAGTCGGCGGCTGGCCAACCTAGTCCCGGGGTCGTGGGGACGACTCTATAGTCGTCGGACAATTCGGCGGCGGGCCAACCTAGTCCCGGGGTTGTGGGGACGTCCCTATAGTCCTCGGACAAGTCGGCGGCAGGCCAACTTTGGCCCGTGGTCGTGGGGACGACCCTATAGTCGTCGGACATGTCGGCGGCTGGACAACTTTGGCCCGGTGTCGTGGGGGCGACTCTATAGTCGTCGGACATGTCGGCGGCGGGCCAATCTAGTACCGGGGTCGTGGGGACGACCCTATAGTCTTCGGACATGTCGGCGGCTGGCCAACTTTGGCCCGTGGTCGTGGGGACGACCCAATAGTCGTCGGACATGTCGGCGGCTGGCCAACATTGGCCCGTAGTCGTGGGGACGATCCGATAGTCACCGGACATGACGGTGGCGGGCCAATCTATTCCCGGAGTCGTGGGGACGACCCTATAGTCGTCGGACATGTCGGGGGCTGGTCAACTTTGGCCCGGTGTCGTGGGGACGACTCTATAGTCGTCGGACATGTCGGCGGCGGGCCAATCTAGTACCGGGGTCGTGGGGACGACACTATAGTCGTCGGACATGTCGGCGGCTGGCCAACTTTGGCCCGTGGTCGTGGGGACGACCCAATAGTCGTTGGACATGTCGGCGGCTGGCCAACTTTGGCCCGTGGTCGTGGGGACGATCCGATAGTCGATGGATATGACGGTGGCTGGCCAACTTTGGCCCGTGGTCATGTTGGACGACCCTATAGTCGTTGGACATGACGTTGGCGGGCCAATCTAGTCCCGGGGTCGTGGGGACGACCCTATAGTCGTCGGACAAGACGGCGGCGGGCCAATCCAGTCCCGGGGTCGTAGGGACGACCCTATAGTCGCCGGACAAGTCGGCGGCGGGCCAAGCTTGTCCCGGGGTCGTGGGGACGACCCTATAATCGTCGGACATGACGGTGGCGGGCCAATCTAGTCTCGGGGTCGTGGGGACGACCCTATAGTCGTCGGACATGTCGGCGGCTGGCCAACTTTGGCCCGGGGTCGTGGGGACGACCCTATAGTCGTCGGATATGTTGGCGGCTTGTCAGCCTAGTCCCGGGGTCGTGGGTACGACCCTATAGTCGTCGGACAAGTCGGCGGCGGGCCAACCTTGTCCCGGGGTCGTAGGGACGACCCTATAGTCGTCGGACATGTCGGCGGCTGGCCAACTTTGGCCCGTGGTCGTGGGGACGATCCAAAATTCGTCGGACATGTCGGCGGCTGGCCAACTTTGGCCCGTGGTCGTGGGGACGATCCGATAGTCGTCGGACATGTCGGCGGCTGGCCAACCTAGACCCGGGGTCGTGGGGACGACCCTATTGTCGTCGGACATGGCGGTGGCGGGCCAATATAGTCCCGTGGTCGTGGGGACGACCCTATAGTCGACGGACATGTCGGCGGCTGGCCAACTTTGGCCCGTGGTCGTGGGGAAGACCGTATAGTCGTCGGACATGTCGGCGGCTGGCCATTCTAGTCCCGGGGTCGTGGGGACTACCCTATAGTCGTCGGACATGTCGCCGGCGGGCCAACTTTGGCCCGGGGTCGTGGAGACGACCCTATAGTCATCGGACATGTCGGCGATTGGCCATTATTGGCCCGGGGTCGTGGGGACGACCGTATATTCGTCGGACATGACGGTGGCGGGCTAATCTGGTCCAGGGGTCGTGGGGACGACCCTATAGTCGTCGGACATGACGGTGGCGGGCCAATCTAGTCCCGGGGTTGTGGGGACATGTCGGCGGCTTGACAAATGTGCCCGGGGACGTGGGGACGAACCTATAGTCGTCGGACATGAAGGTGTCGGGCCAATCTAGTCCCGGGATTGTGGGGACATGTCGGCGACTTGCCAAATGTGCCCGGGGTCGTGGGGACGACCCTATAGTGGTCGGACAAGTCGGCGGCTGGCCAACCTAGTCCCGGGGTCGTGTGGACGACTCTATAGTCGTCGGACAATTCGGCGGCGGGCCAACCTAGTCCCGGGGTTGTGGGGACGTCCCTATAGTCCTCGGACAAGTCGGCGGCAGGCCAACTTTGGCCCGTGGTCGTGGGGACGACCCTATAGTCGTTGGACATGTTGCCGGCTGGTCAACCTGGTCCCGGGGTCGTGGGAACGACCCTATAGTCGTCGGATTTGTCGGCGGCTGGCCAACATTGGCCCGTGGTCGTGGGGTCGACCCTATAGTCGTCGGACATGACGGTGGCGGACCAATCTAGTCCCGGGGTCGTGGGGACGACCCAATAGTCGTTGGACATGTCAGCGGCTGGCCATCTTTGCCCCGGTGTCGTAGTGACGACACTATAGTCGTCGGACATGTCGGCGGCTGGCCAATCTAGTCCCGGGGTCGTGGGGACGACCCTATAGTCTTCGGACATGTCGGCGGCGGGCCAAGCTTGTCCCGGGGTCGTGGGGACGACCCTATAATCGTCGGACATGACGGTGGCGGGCCAATCTAGTCTCGGGGTCGTGGGGACGACCCTATAGTCGTCGGACATGTCGGCGGCTGGCCAACTTTGGCCCGGGGTCATGTTGGACGACCCTATAGTCGTTGGACATGACGTTGGCGGGCCAATCTAGTCCCGGGGTCGTAGGGACGACCCTATAGTCGTCGGACATATCGGCGATTGGCCAACATTGGCCCGGGGTCGTGGGGACGACTCTATAGTCGTCGGACATGTCGGCGGCTGGCCAACCTAGACCCGGGGTCGTGGGGACGACCCTATTGTCGTCGGACATGACGGTGGCGGGCCAATCTAGTCCCAGGGTCGTGGGGACGACCCTATAGTACTCGAACAAGTCGGCGGCGGGCCAAGCTTGTCCCGGGGTCGTGGGGACGACCTTATAATCGTCGGAAATGACGGTGGCGGGCCAATCTAGTCCCGGGGTCGTGGGGACGACCCTATAGTCGTCGGACAAGACGGCGGCGGGCCAATCCAGTCCCGGGGTCGTAGGGACGACCCTATAGTCGCCGGACAAGTCGGCGGCGGGCCAAGCTTGTCCCGGGGTCGTGGGGACGACCCTATAATCGTCGGACATGACGGTGGCGGGCCAATCTAGTCTCGGGGTCGTGGGGACGACCCTATAGTCGTCGGACATGTCGGCGGCTGGCCAACTTTGGCCCGGGGTCGTGGGGACGACCCTATAGTCGTCGGATATGTTGGCGGCTTGTCAGCCTAGTCCCGGGGTCGTGGGTACGACCCTATAGTCGTCGGACAAGTCGGCGGCGGGCCAACCTTGTCCCGGGGTCGTAGGGACGACCCTATAGTCGTCGGACATGTCGGCGGCTGGCCAACTTTGGCCCGTGGTCGTGGGGACGATCCAAAATTCGTCGGACATGTCGGCGGCTGGCCAACTTTGGCCCGTGGTCGTGGGGACGATCCGATAGTCGTCGGACATGTCGGCGGCTGGCCAACCTAGACCCGGGGTCGTGGGGACGACCCTATTGTCGTCGGACATGGCGGTGGCGGGCCAATATAGTCCCGTGGTCGTGGGGACGACCCTATAGTCGACGGACATGTCGGCGGCTGGCCAACTTTGGCCCGTGGTCGTGGGGACGACCGTATAGTCGTCGGACATGTCGGCGGCTGGCCATTCTAGTCCCGGGGTCGTGGGGACGACCCTATAGGCCTCGGACATGTCGGCGGCGGGCCAACTTTGGCCCGGGGTCGTGGAGACGACCCTATAGTCATCGGACATGTCGGCGATTGGCCATTATTGGCCCGGGGTCGTGGGGACGACCGTATATTCGTCGGACATGACGGTGGCGGGCTAATCTAGTCCCGGGGTCGTGGGGACGACCCTATAGTCGTCGGACATGACGGTGGCGGGCCAATCTAGTCCCGGGGTTGTGGGGACATGTCGGCGGCTTGACAAATGTGCCCGGGGACGTGGGGACGAACCTATAGTCGTCGGACATGAAGGTGTCGGGCCAATCTAGTCCCGGGATTGTGGGGACATGTCGGCGACTTGCCAAATGTGCCCGGGGTCGTGGGGACGACCCTATAGTGGTCGGACAAGTCGGCGGCTGGCCAACCTAGTCCCGGGGTCGTGTGGACGACTCTATAGTCGTCGGACAATTCGGCGGCGGGCCAACCTAGTCCCGGGGTTGTGGGGACGTCCCTATAGTCCTCGGACAAGTCGGCGGCTGGCCAACATTGGCCCGTGGTCGTGGGGACGACCCAATAGTCGTTGGACATGTCAGCGGCCGGCCAACTTTGGCCCGTGGTCGTGGGGACGACCCTATAGTCGTCGGACATGTTGGCGGCAGGTCAACCTAGTCCCGCGGTCGTGGGGACGACCCTATTGTCGTCGGACATGGCGGTGGCGGGCCAATCTAGTCCCGTGGTCGCGGGGACGACCCTACAGTCGTCGGACATTTCGGCGGCAGGCCAACTTTGGCCCGTGGTCGTGGGGACGACCCTATAGTCGTCGGAAATGACGGTAGCGGGCCAATCTAGTCCCGAGGTCGTGGGGACGACCCTATAGTCGTCGGACATTTCGGCGGCTGGCCAACTTTGGCCCTTGGTCGTGGGGACGACCCTATAGTCGTCGGACATGTCGGCGGCTGGCCAACATTGGCCCGTGGTCGTGGAGACGACCCAATAGTCGTTGGACATGTCAGCGGCTGGCCAACTTTGCCCCGGTGTCGTGGTGACGACTCTATAGTCGTCGGACATGTCGGCGGCGGGCCAATCTAGTACCGGGGTCGTGGGGACGACCCTATAGTCTTCGGACATGTCGGCGGCTGGCCAACTTTGGCCCGTGGTCGTGGGGACGACCCAATAGTCGTCGGACATGTCGGCGGCTGGCCAACTTTGGCCCGTAGTCGTGGGGACGATCCGATAGTCGCCGGACATGACGGTGGCGGGCCAATCTATTCCCGGAGTCGTGGGGACGACCCTATAGTCGTCGGACATGTCGGTGGCTGGCCAACTTTGGCCCGGTGTCGTGGGGACGACTCTATAGTCGTCGGACATGTCGGCGGCGGGCCAATCTAGTACCGGGGTCGTGGGGACGACACTATAGTCGTCGGACATGTCGGCGGCTGGCCAACTTTGGCCCGTGGTCGTGGGGACGACCCAATAGTCGTTGGACATGTCGGCGGCTGGCCAACTTTGGCCCGTGGTCGTGGGGACGATCCGATAGTCGATGGATATGACGGTGCCGGGCCAATCAAGTCCCGGGGTCGTAGGTACGACCCTATAGTCATCGGACATGTCGGCGATTGGCCATTATTGGCCCGGGGTCGTGGGGACGACCGTATATTCGTCGGACATGACGGTGGCGGGCCAATCTAGTCCCGGGGTCGTGGGGACGACCCTATAGTCGTTGGACATGACGGTGGCGGGCCAATCTAGTCCCGGGGTCGTGGGGACGACCGTATAGTCGTCGGACATGTCGGCGGCTGGCCATTCTAGTCCCGGGGTCGTGGGGACGACCCTATAGTCGTCGGACATGTCGGCGGCGGGCCAACTTTGGCCCGGGGTCGTGGAGACGACCCTATAGTCATCGGACATGTCGGCGATTGGCCATTATTGGCCCGGGGTCGTGGGGACGACCGTATATTCGTCGGACATGACGGTGGCGGGCTAATCTAGTCCCGGGGTCGTGGGGACGACCCTATAGTCGTCGGACATGACGGTGGCGGGCCAATCTAGTCCCGGGGTTGTGGGGACATGTCGGCGGCTTGACAAATGTGCCCGGGGACGTGGGGACGAACCTATAGTCGTCGGACATGAAGGTGTCGGGCCAATCTAGTCCCGGGATTGTGGGGACATGTCGGCGACTTGCCAAATGTGCCCGGGGTCGTGGGGACGACCCTATAGTGGTCGGACAAGTCGGCGGCTGGCCAACCTAGTCCCGGGGTCGTGGGGACAACTCTATAGTCGTCGGACAATTCGGCGGCGGGCCAACCTAGTCCCGGGGTTGTGGGGACGTCCCTATAGTCCTCGGACAAGTCGGCGGCAGGCCAACTTTGGCCCGTGGTCGTGGGGACGACCCTATAGTCGTCGGACATGTCGGCGGCTGGACAACTTTGGCCCGGTGTCGTGGGGGCGACTCTATAGTCGTCGGACATGTCGGCGGCGGGCCAATCTAGTACCGGGGTCGTGGGGACGACCCTATAGTCTTCGGACATGTCGGCGGCTGGCCAACTTTGGCCCGTGGTCGTGGGGACGACCCAATAGTCGTCGGACATGTCGGCGGCTGGCCAACTTTGGCCCGTAGTCGTGGGGACGATCCGATAGTCACCGGACATGACGGTGGCGGGCCAATCTATTCCCGGAGTCGTGGGGACGACCCTATAGTCGTCGGACATGTCGGGGGCTGGCCAACTTTGGCCCGGTGTCGTGGGGACGACTCTATAGTCGTCGGACATGTCGGCGGCGGGCCAATCTAGTACCGGGGTCGTGGGGACGACACTATAGTCGTCGGACATGTCGGCGGCTGGCCAACTTTGGCCCGTGGTCGTGGGGACGACCCAATAGTCGTTGGACATGTCGGCGGCTGGCCAACTTTGGCCCGTGGTCGTGGGGACGATCCGATAGTCGATGGATATGACGGTGCCGGGCCAATCAACTCCCGGGGTCGTAGGTACGACCCTATAGTCATCGGACATGTCGGCGATTGGCCATTATTGGCCCGGGGTCGTGGGGACGACCGTATATTCGTCGGACATGACGGTGGCGGGCCAATCTAGTCCCGGGGTCGTGGGGACGACCCTATAGTCGTCGGACAAGACGGCGGCTGGAAATCTTTGGCCCGGGGTCGTGGGGACGACCCTATAGTCGTCGGACATGTCGGCGGCTGGCCAACTTTGGCCCGGGGTGGTGGGGACGACCCTATAGTCGTCGGACATGACGGTGGCGGACCAATCTAGTCCCGGGGTCGCGGGGACGACCCTATAGTCGTCGGACATGTCGGAGGCTGGCCAACTTTGGCCCGTGGTCGTGGGGACGACCCTATCGTCGTCGGACAAGTCGGCGGCTGACCAACTTTGGCCCATGGTCGTGGGGACGGCCCTATAATCGTCGGACATGTCGGCGGCTGGCCAATTTGGGCCCGGTGTCGTGGGGACGACTCTATAGTCGTCGGAAATGTCGGCGGCTGTCCAACTTTGGCCCGGGGTCGTGGGGACGGCCCAATAGTCGTTGAACATGTCGGCGGCTGGCCAACTTTGGCCCGTGGTCGTGGGGACGACCCTATAGTCGTCGGACATGTCGGCGGCTGGCCAACTTTGGCCCGGTGTCGTGGGGACGACTCTATAGTCGTCGGAAATGTCGGCGGCTGTCCAACTTTGGCCCGGGGTCGTGGGGACGACCCTACAGTCGTCGGACATTTCGGCGGCTCGCCAACTTTGGCCCAGGGTCGTGGGGACGACCCTATAGTCGTCGGACTTGACGGTGGCGGGCCAAGCTAGACCCGGGGTCTTGGGGACGACCCTACAGTCGTCGGACATTTCGGAGGCTTGCCAACTTTGGCCCGGGGTGGTGGGGACGACCCTATAGTCGTCGGACATGTCGGCGGCTGGCCAACCTAGTCCCGAGGTCGTGGGGGCGACCCTATAGTCGTCGGACATGTCGGCGGCTGGCCAACCTAGTCCCGAGGTCGTCGGACTTGACGGTGGCGGGCCAATCTAGTCCCGGGGTCGTGGGGACGACCCTATAGTCGTCGGACAAGACGGCGGCTGGACATCTTTGGCCCGAGGTCGTGGGGACGACCCTATAGTCGTCGGACATGTCGGCGGCCGGCCAACTTTGGCCCGGGGTGGTGGGGACGACCCTATAGTCGTCGGACATGACGGTGGCGGACCAATCTAGTCCCGGGGTCGTGGGGACGACCCTATAGTCGTCGGACATGTCGGAGGCTGGCCAACTTTGGCCCGTGGTCGTGGGGACGACCCTATCGTCGTCGGACAAGTCGGCGGCTGACCAACTTTGGCCCATGGTCGTGGGGACGACCCTATAGTCGTCGGACATGTCGGCGGCTGGCCAATTTGGGCCCGGTGTCGTGGGGACGACTCTATAGTCGTCGGAAATGTCGGCGGCTGTCCAACTTTGGCCCGGGGTCGTGGGGACGGCCCAATAGTCGTTGAACATGTCGGCGGCTCGCCAACTTTGGCCCGGGGTCGTGGGGACGACCCTATAGTCGTCGGACTTGACGGTGGCGGGCCAATCTAGTCCCGGGGTCGTGGGGACGACCCTACAGTCGTCGGACATTTCGGCGGCTTGCCAACTTTGGCCCGGAGTCGTGGGGACGACCCTATAGTCGTCGGACTTGACGGTGGCGGGCCAATCTAGTCCCGAGGTCCTGGGGACGACCCTATAGTCGTCGGATTTGACGGTGGCGGGCCAATCTAGTCCTGGGGTCGTGGGGACGACCCTAAAGTCGTCGGACATGTCGGCGGCTGGCCAACTATGGCCCGGGGTCGTGGGGGCGACCCTATAGTCGTCGGACATGTTGGCGGCGGGCCAACCTTGTCCCGGGGTCGTGGGACGACCCTATTGTCGTCGGACTTGACGGTAGCGGGCCAATCTAGTCCCGAGGTCGTGGGGACGACCCTATAGTCGTCGGACTTGACGGTGGCGGGCCAATCTAGTCCCGGGGTCGTGGGGACGACCCTACAGTCGTCGGACATTTCGGCGGCTTGCCAACTTTGGCCCGGTGTCGTGGGGACGACCCTATAGTCGTCGGGCTTGACGGTGGCGGGCCAATCTAGTCCCGAGGTCCTGGGGACGACCCTATAGTCGTCGGACTTGACGGTGGCGGGCCAATCTAGTCCCGGGGTCGTGGGGACGACCCTAAAGTCGTCGGACATGTCGGCGGCTGGCCAACTATGGCACGGGGTCGTGGGGGCGACCCTATAGTCGTCGGACATGTTGGCGGCTTGTCAGCCTAGTCCCGGGGTCGTGGGTACGGCCCTATAGTCGTCGGACTTGTCGGCGGCGGGCCAACCTTGTCCCGGGGTCGTGGGACGACCCTATAGTCGTCGGACTTGACGGTAGCGGGCCAATCTAGTCCCGAGGTCGTGGGGACGACCCTATAGTCGTCGGACTTGACGGTGGCGGGCCAATCTAGTCCCGGGGTCGTGGGGACGACCCTACAGTCGTCGGACATTTCGGCGGCTTTCCAACTTTGGCCCGGTGTCGTGGGGACGACTCTATAGTCGTCGGAAATGTCGGCGGCTGGCCAACCTGGACCCGGGGTCGTGGGGACGACCCTATTATCGTCGGACATGACGGTGGCGGGCCAATCTAGTCTCGGGGTCGTGGGCACGACCCTATAGTCGTCGGACATGTCGGCGGCTGGTCAACTTTGGCCCGGGGTCGTGGGGGCGACCCTATAGTCGTCGGACAAGACGGTGGCGGACCAATCTAGTACCGGGGTCGTGGGGACGACCCTATAGTCGTTGGACATGTCGGCGGCTGGCCAACTTTGGCCCGTGGTCGTGGGGACGATCCAATAGTCGTCGGACATGTCGGCGGCTGGCCAACTTTGGCCCGTGGTTGTGGGGACGACCCTATAGTCGTTGGACATGACGGTGGCGGGCCAATCTAGTCCCGGGGTCGTGGGGACGACCCTATAGTCGTCGGACAAGACGGCGGCTGGACATCTTTGGCCCAGGGTCGTGGGCACGACCCTACAGTCGTCGTACATGTTGGCGGCTTGTCAGCCTAGTCCCGGGGTCGTGAGTACGACCCTATAGTCGTCGGACAAGTCGGCGGCTGGCCAACCTTGCCCCGGGGTCGTGGGAACGACCCTATTGTCGTCGGACATGACGGTGGCGGGCCAATCTAGTCCCGGGGTCGTGGGGACGACCCTATAGTCGTCGGACATGTCGGCGGCGGGCCAACTTTGGCCCGGTGTCGTGGGGACGACTCTATAGTCGTCGGAAATGTCGGCGGCTGGCCAACCTGGACCCGGGGTCGTGGGGACGACCCTATAGTCGTCGGACATGACGGTGGCGGACCAATCTAGTCCCGGGGTCGTGGGGACGACCCTACAGTCGTCGGACATTTCGGCGGCATGCCAACTTTGGCCCGGGGTCGTGGGGACGACCCTATAGTCGTCGGACTTGACGGTGGCGGGCCAATCTAGTCCCAAGGTCCTGGGGACGACCCTATAGTCGTCGGACTTGACGGTGGCGGGCCAATCTAGTCCCGGGGTCGTGGGGACGACCCTATAGTCGTCGGACATGTTGGCGGCTTGTCAGCCTAGTCCCGGGGTGGTGGGTACGACCCTATAGTCGTCGGACAAGTCGGCGGCGGGCCAACCTTGTCCCGGGGTCGTGGGGACGACCCTATAGTCGTCGGACATGTCGGCAGCTGGCGAACTTTGGCCCGGGGTCGTGGGGACGACCCTATAGTCGTCGGACATGTCGGCGGCTGGCCAACTTTGGCCCGTGGTTGTGGGCACGACCCTATAGTCGTTGGACATGACGGTGGCGGGCCAATCTAGTCCCGGGGTCGTGGGGACGACCCTATAGTCGTCGGACATGTTGGCGGCTTGTCAGCCTAGTCCCAGGGTCGTGGGTACGACCCTATAGTCGTCGGACAAGTCGGCGGCGGGCCAACCTTGTCCCGGGGTCGTGGGGACGACCCTATAGTCGTCGGACATGTCGGCGGCTGGCCAACTTTGGCCCGGTGTCGTGGGGACGACTCTATAGTCGTCGGAAATGTCGGCGGCTGGCCAACCTGGACCCGGGGTCGTGGGGGCGACCCTATTGTCGTCGGACATGACGGTGGCGGGCCAATCTAGTCTCGCGGTCGTGGGGACGACCCTATAACCGTCGGACATGACGGTGGCGGGTCAATCTAGTCCCGGGGTCGTGGGGACGACCCTATAGTCGTCGGACATGTCGGCGGCTGGCCAACTTTGGCCCGGTGTCGTGGGGACGACTCTATAGTCGTCGGAAATGTCGGCGGCTGGCCAACCTGGACCCGGGGTCGTGGGGACGACCCTATAGTCGTCGGACTTGACGGTGGCGGGCCAATCTAGTCCCGGGGTCGTGGGGACGACCCTACAGTCGTCGGACATTTCGGCGGCTGGCCAACATTGGCCCGTGGTCGTGGGGACGATCCAATAGTCGTCGGACATGCTGGCGGCTTGTCAGCCTAGTCCCGGGGTCGTGGGTACGACCCTATAGTCGTCGGACAAGTCGGCGGCTGGCCAACCTAGACCCGGGGTCGTGGGGACGACCCTATTGTCGTCGGACATGACGGTGGCGGGCCAATCTAGTCCCGGGGTCGTGGGGACGACCCTATAGTCGTCGAACAATATGGCGGCGGGCCAAGCTAATCCCGGGGTCGTGGGGACGACCCTATAATCGTCGGACATGACGGTGGCGGGCCAATCTAGTCCCGGGGTCGTGGGGACGACCCTGTAGTCGTCGGACATGTCGGCGGCTGGCCAACTTTGGCCCGGTGTCGTGGGGACGACTCTATAGTCGTCCGAAATGTCGGCGGCTGGCCAACCTGGACCCGGGGTCGTGGGGACGACCCTACTGTCGTCGGACATGACGGTGGCGGGCCAATCTAGTCTCGGGGTCGTGGGGACGACCCTATAGTCGTCGAACATGTCAACGGCTGGCCAACTTTGGCCCGGGGTCGTGGGGACGACTCTATAGTCGTCGGAAATGTCGGCGGCTGGCCAACCTGGACTCGGGGTCGTGGGGACGACCCTATAGTCGTCGGACAAGACGGCGGCTGGACATCTTTGGCCCGGGGTCGTGGGGACGACCCTATAGTCGTCGGACATGACGGTGGCGGACCAATCTAGTCCCGGGGTCGTGGGGACGACCCTATAGTCGTCGGACATGTCGGCGGCTGGTCAACTTTGGCCCGTGGTCGTGGGGACGATCCAATAGTCGTCGGACATGTCGGCGGCTGGCCAACTTTGGCCGTGGTCGTGGGGACGATCCAATAGTCGTCGGACATGTCGGCGGCTGGCCAACTTTGGCCCGTGGTTGTGGGAACGGCCCTATAGTCGTTGGACATGACGGTGGCGGGCCAATCTAGTCCCGGGGTCGTGGGGACGACACTATAGTCGTCGGACATGTTGGCGGCTTGTCAGCCTAGTCCCGGGGTGGTGGGTACGACCCTATAGTCGTCGGACATGTCGGCGGCTGGCCAACCTAGTCCCGAGGTCGTGGGGGCGACCCAATAGTCGTCGGAAATGTCGGCGGCTGGCCAACCTGGACCCGGGGTCGTGGGGACGACCCTATTGTCGTCGGACATGACGGTGGTGGACCAATCTAGTCTCGGGGTCGTGGGGACGACCCTATAGTCGTCGGACATGTCGGCGGCAGGTCAACTTTGGCCCGGGGTCGTGGGGACGACCCTATAGTCGTCGGACAAGACGGTGGCGGACCAATCTAGTACCGGGGTCGTGGGGGCGACCCTATAGTCGTTGGACATGTCGGCGGCTGGCCAACTTTGGCCCGTGGTCGTGGGGACGATCCAATAGTCGTCGGACATGTCGGCGGCTGGCCAACCTAGTCCCGAGGTCGTGGGGACGACCCTATAGTCGTCGGACTTGACGGTGGCGGGCCAATCTAGTCCCGGGGTCGTGGGGACGACCCTACAGTCGTCGGACATTTCGGCGGCTTGCCAACTTTGGCCCGGAGTCGTGGGGACGACCCTATAGTCGTCGGACTTGACGGTGGCGGGCCAATCTAGTCCCGAGGTCCTGGGGACGACCCTATAGTCGTCGGACTTGACGGTGGCGGGCCAATCTAGTCCTGGGGTCGTGGGGACGACCCTAAAGTCGTCGGACATGTCGGCGGCTGGCCAACTATGGCCCGGGGTCGTGGGGGCGACCCTATAGTCGTCGGACATGTTGGCGGCGGGCCAACCTTGTCCCGGGGTCGTGGGACGACCCTATGGTCGTCGGACTTGACGGTAGCGGGCCAATCTAGTCCCGAGGTCGTGGGGACGACCCTATAGTCGTCGGACTTGACGGTGGCGGGCCAATCTAGTCCCGGGGTCGTGGGGACGACCCTACAGTCGTCGGACATTTCGGCGGCTTGCCAACTTTGGCCCGGTGTCGTGGGGACGACCCTATAGTCGTCGGGCTTGACGGTGGCGGGCCAATCTAGTCCCGAGGTCCTGGGGACGACCCTATAGTCGTCGGACTTGACGGTGGCGGGCCAATCTAGTCCCGGGGTCGTGGGGACGACCCTAAAGTCGTCGGACATGTCGGCGGCTGGCCAACTATGGCACGGGGTCGTGGGGGCGACCCTATAGTCGTCGGACATGTTGGCGGCTTGTCAGCCTAGTCCCGGGGTCGTGGGTACGGCCCTATAGTCGTCGGACATGTCGGCGGCTGGCCAACCTGGAACCGGGGTCGTGGGGACGACCCTATTATCGTCGGACAAGACGGTGGCGGACCAATCTAGTACCGGGGTCGTGGGGACGACCCTATAGTCGTTGGACATGTCGGCGGCTGGCCAACTTTGGCCCGTGGTCGTGGGGACGATCCAATAGTCGTCGGACATGTCGGCGGCTGGCCAACTTTGGCCCGTGGTTGTGGGGACGACCCTATAGTCGTTGGACATGACGGTGGCGGGCCAATCTAGTCCCGGGGTCGTGGGGACGACCCTATAGTCGTCGGACAAGACGGCGGCTGGACATCTTTGGCCCAGGGTCGTGGGCACGACCCTACAGTCGTCGTACATGTTGGCGGCTTGTCAGCCTAGTCCCGGGGTCGTGAGTACGACCCTATAGTCGTCAGACAAGTCGGCGGCTGGCCAACCTTGCCCCGGGGTCGTGGGAACGACCCTATTGTCGTCGGACATGACGGTGGCAGGCCAATCTAGTCCCGGGGTCGTGGGGACGACCCTATAGTCGTCGGACATGTCGGCGGCGGGCCAACTTTGGCCCGGTGTCGTGGGGACGACTCTATAGTCGTCGGAAATGTCGGCGGCTGGCCAACCTGGACCCGGGGTCGTGGGGACGACCCTATAGTCGTCGGACATGACGGTGGCGGACCAATCTAGTCCCGGGGTCGTGGTGACGACCCTACAGTCGTCGGACATTTCGGCGGCATGCCAACTTTGGCCCGGGGTCGTGGGTACGACCCTATAGTCGTCGGACTTGACGGTGGCGGGCCAATCTAGTCCCAAGGTCCTGGGGACGACCCTATAGTCGTCGGACTTGACGGTGGCGGGCCAATCTAGTCCCGGGGTCGTTGGGACGACCCTACAGTCGTCGGACATTTCGGCGGCTTGCCAACTTTGGCCCGGGGTCGTGGGGACGACCCTATAGTCGTCGGACAAGTCTGCGGCGAGCCAACCTACTCCGGGGGTCGTGGGGACGAACCTATAGTCGTCGGACATGTCGGCGGCGAGCCAACATAGTCCCGGGGTCGTGGGGACGACCCTATAGTGGTCGGACAAATCGGCGGCGAGCCAATCTAGTCCCGGTGTCGTGGGAACGACCCTATAGTCGTCGGACATGTCGGCGGCGAGCCAACCTAGTCCCGGGGTCGTGGGGACGACCCTATAGTCGTCGGACATGTCGGCGGCTGGCCAACATAGTCCCGGTGTCGTGGGAACGACCCTATAGTCGTCGGACATGTCGGCGGCTGGCCAACTTTGGCCCGTGGTCGTGGGGACGATCCAATAGTCGTCGGACATGTCGGCGGCTTGCCAACTTTGGCCCGTGGTTGTGGGGACGACCCTATAGTCGTTGGACAAGACGGTGGCGGGCCAATCTAGTCCCGGGGTCGTGGGGACGACCCTATAGTCGTCGGACAAGACGGCGGCTGGACATCTTTGGCCCAGGGTCGTGGGCACGACCCTATAGTCGTCGTACATGTTGGCGGCTTGTCAGCCTAGTCCCGGGGTCGTGGGTACGACCCTATAGTCGTCGGACAAGTCGGCGGCTGGCCAACCTTGCCCCGGGGTCGTGGGAACGACCCTATTGTCGTCGGACATGACGGTGGCGGCCCAATCTAGTCCCGGGGTCGTGGGGACGACCCTATAGTCGTCGGACATGTCGGCGGCGGGCCAACTTTGGCCCGGTGTCGTGGGGACGACTCTATAGTCGTCGGACATGACGGTGGCGGACCAATCTAGTCTCGGGGTCGTGGGGACGACCCTATAGTCGTCGGACATGTCGGCGGCTGGCCAACTTTGGCCCGGGGTCGTGGGGACGACCCTATAGTCGTCGGACATGACGGTGGCGGACCAATCTAGTCCCGGGGTCGTGGGGACGACCCTACAGTCGTCGGACATTTCGGCGGCATGCCAACTTTGGCCCGGGGTCGTGGGGACGAACCTATAGTCGTCGGACTTGACGGTGGCGGGCCAATCTAGTCCCGAGGTCCTGGGGACGACCCTATAGTCGTCGGACTTGACGGTGGCGGGCCAATCTAGTCCCGGGGTCGTGGGGACGACCCTAAAGTCGTCGGACATGTCGGCGGCTGGCCAACTTTGGCCCGGGGTCGTGGGGACGACCCTATAGTCGTCGGACATGTTGGCGGCTTGTCAGCCTAGTCCCGGGGTCGTGGGTACGGCCCTATAGTCGTCGGACATGTCGGCAGCTGGCGAACTTTGGCCCGGGGTCGTGGGGACGACCCTATAGTCGTCGGACATGTCGGCGGCTGGCCAACTTTGGCCCGTGGTTGTGGGCACGACCCTATAGTCGTTGGACATGACGGTGGCGGGCCAATCTAGTCCCGGGGTCGTGGGGACGACCCTATAGTCGTCGGACATGTTGGCGGCTTGTCAGCCTAGTCCCAGGGTCGTGGGTACGACCCTATTGTCGTCGGACATGACGGTGGCGGGTCAATCTAGTCTCGGGGTCGTGGGGACGACCCTATAGTCGTCGGACAAGTCGGCGGCGGGCCAACCTTGTCCCGGGGTCGTGGGGACGACCCTATAGTCGTCGGACATGTCGGCAGCTGGCCAACTTTGGCCCGGGGTCGTGGGGACGACCCTATAGTCGTCGGACATGTCGGCGGCTGGCCAACTTTGGCCCGTGGTTGTGGGCACGACCCTATAGTCGTTGGACATGACGGTGGCGGGCCAATCTAGTCCCGGGGTCGTGGGGACGACCCTATAGTCGTCGGACATGTTGGCGGCTTGTCAGCCTAGTCCCAGGGTCGTGGGTACGACCCTATTGTCGTCGGACATGACGGTGGCGGGTCAATCTAGTCTCGGGGTCGTGGGGACGACCCTATAGTCGTCGGGCAAGACGGCGGCTGGACATCTTTGGCCCGGGGTCGTGGGGACGACACTATAGTCGTCGGACATGTTGGCGGCTTGTCAGCCTAGTCCCGGGGTGGTGGGTACGACCCTATAGTCGTCGGACAAGTCGGCGGCGGGCCAACCTTGTCCCGGGGTCGTGGGGACGACCCTATAGTCGTCGGACATGTCGGCAGCTGGCGAACTTTGGCCCGGGGTCGTGGGGACGACCCTATAGTCGTCGGACATGTCGGCGGCTGGCCAACTTTGGCCCGTGGTTGTGGGCACGACCCTATAGTCGTTGGACATGACGGTGGCGGGCCAATCTAGTCCCGGGGTCGTGGGGACGACCCTATAGTCGTCGGACATGTTGGCGGCTTGTCAGCCTAGTCCCAGGGTCGTGGGTACGACCCTATAGTCGTCGGACAAGTCGGCGGCGGGCCAACCTTGTCCCGGGGTCGTGGGGACGACCCTATAGTCGTCGGACATGTCGGCGGCTGGCCAACTTTGGCCCGGTGTCGTGGGGACGACTCTATAGTCGTCGGAAATGTCGGCGGCTGGCCAACCTGGACCCGGGGTCGTGGGGACGACCCTATTGTCGTCGGACATGACGGTGGCGGGCCAATCTAGTCTCGCGGTCGTGGGGACGACCCTATAACCGTCGGACATGACGGTGGCGGGTCAATCTAGTCCCGGGGTCGTGGGGACGACCCTATAGTCGTCGGACATGTCGGCGGCTGGCCAACTTTGGCCCGGTGTCGTGGGGACGACTCTATAGTCGTCGGAAATGTCGGCGGCTGGCCAACCTGGACCCGGGGTCGTGGGGACGACCCTATAGTCGTCGGACTTGACGGTGGCGGGCCAATCTAGTCCCGGGGTCGTGGGGACGACCCTACAGTCGTCGGACATTTCGGCGGCTGGCCAACATTGGCCCGTGGTCGTGGGGACGTTCCAATAGTCGTCGGACATGCTGGCGGCTTGTCAGCCTAGTCCCGGGGTCGTGGGTACGACCCTATAGTCGTCGGACAAGTCGGCGGCTGGCCAACCTAGACCCGGGGTCGTGGGGACGACCCTATTGTCGTCGGACATGACGGTGGCGGGCCAATCTAGTCCCGGGGTCGTGGGGACGACCCTATAGTCGTCGAACAATTCGGCGGCGGGCCAAGCTAATCCCGGGGTCGTGGGGACGACCCTATAATCGTCGGACATGACGGTGGCGGGCCAATCTAGTCCCGGGGTCGTGCGGACGACCCTGTAGTCGTCGGACATGTCGGCGGCTGGCCAACTTTGGCCCGGTGTCGTGGGGACGACTCTATAGTCGTCCGAAATGTCGGCGGCTGGCCAACCTGGACCCGGGGTCGTGGGGACGACCCTACTGTCGTCGGACATGACGGTGGCGGGCCAATCCATTCTCGGGGTCGTGGGGACGACCCTATAGTCGTCGAACATGTCGACGGCTGGCCAACTTTGGCCCGGGGTCGTGGGGACGACTCTATAGTCGTCGGAAATGTTGGCGGCTGGCCAACCTGGACTCGGGGTCGTGGGGACGACCCTATAGTCGTCGGACAAGACGGCGGCTGGACATCTTTGGCCCGGGGTCGTGGGGACGACCCTATAGTCGTCGGACATGACGGTGGCGGACCAATCTAGTCCCGGGGTCGTGGGGACGACCCTATAGTCGTCGGACATGTCGGCGGCTGGCCAACTTTGGCCCGTGGTCGTGGGGACGATCCAATAGTCGTCGGACATGTCGGCGGCTGGCCAACTTTGGCCGTGGTCGTGGGGACGATCCAATAGTCGTCGGACATGTCGGCGGCTGGCCAACTTTGGCCCGTGGTTGTGGGAACGGCCCTATAGTCGTTGGACATGACGGTGGCGGGCCAATCTAGTCCCGGGGTCGTGGGGACGACACTATAGTCGTCGGACATGTTGGCGGCTTGTCAGCCTAGTCCCGGGGTGGTGGGTACGACCCTATAGTCGTCGGACAAGTCGGCGGCGGGCCAACCTTGTCCCGGGGTCGTGGGGACGACCCTATAGTCGTCGGACATGTCGGCAGCTGGCGAACTTTGGCCCGGGGTCGTGGGGACGACCCTATAGTCGTCGGACATGTCGGCGGCTGGCCAACTTTGGCCCGTGGTTGTGGGCACGACCCTATAGTCGTTGGACATGTCGGTGGCGGGCCAATCTAGTCCCGGGGTCGTGGGGACGACCCTATAGTCGTCGGACATGTTGGCGGCTTGTCAGCCTAGTCCCAGGGTCGTGGGTACGATCCTATAGTCGTCGGACAAGTCGGCGGCGGGCCAACCTTGTCCCGGGGTCGTGGGGACGACCCTATAGTCGTCGGATATGTCGGCGGCTGGCCAACTTTGGCCCGGTGTCGTGGGGACGACTCTATAGTCGTCGGAAATGTCGGCGGCTGGCCAACCTGGACCCGGGGTCGTGGGGACGACCCTATTGTCGTCGGACATGACGGTGGCGGGCCAATCTAGTCTCGCGGTCGTGGGGACGACCCTATAACCGTCGGACATGACGGTGGCGGGTCAATCTAGTCCCTGGGTCGTGGGGACGACCCTATAGTCGTCGGACATGTCGGCGGCTGGCCAACTTTGGCCCGGTGTCGTGGGGACGACTCTATAGTCGTCGGAAATGTCGGCGGCTGGCCAACCTGGACCCGGGGTCGTGGGGACGACCCTATAGTCGTCGGACTTGACGGTGGCGGGCCAATCTAGTCCCGGGGTCGTGGGGACGACCCTACAGTCGTCGGACATTTCGGCGGCTTGCCAACTTTGGCCCGGGGTCGTGGGACGACCCTATAGTCGTCGGACTTGACGGTAGCGGGCCAATCTAGTCCCGAGGTCGTGGGGACGACCCTATAGTCTTCGGACATGACGGTAGCGGGCCATTCTAGACCCGAGGTCGTGGGGACGACCCTATAGTAGTCGGACATGTCGGCGGCTGTCCAACTTTGGCGCGGTGTCATGGGGACGACTCTATAGTCGTCGGACATGTCGGCAGCTGCACAACCTAGACCCGGGGTCGTGGGGACGACCCTATTGTCGTCGGACATGAAGGTGGCGGGCCAATCTAGTCCCGGGGTCGTGGGGACGACCCTATAGTCGTCGGACATGTCGGCGGCTGGCCAACTTTGGCCCGTGGTTGTGGGCACGACCCTATAGTCGTTGGACATGACGGTGGCGGGCCAATCTAGTCCCGGGGTCGTGGGGACGACCCTATAGTCGTCGGACATGTTGGCGGCTTGTCAGCCTAGTCCCAGGGTCGTGGGTACGACCCTATAGTCGTCGGACAAGTCGGCGGCGGGCCAACCTTGTCCCGGGGTCGTGGGGACGACCCTATAGTCGTCGGACATGTCGGCGGCTGGCCAACTTTGGCCCGGTGTCGTGGGGACGACTCTATAGTCGTCGGAAATGTCGGCGGCTGGCCAACCTGGACCCGGGGTCGTGGGGACGACCCTATTGTCGTCGGACATGACGGTGGCGGGCCAATCTAGTCTCGCGGTCGTGGGGACGACCCTATAACCGTCGGACATGACGGTGGCGGGTCAATCTAGTCCCGGGGTCGTGGGGACGACCCTATAGTCGTCGGACATGTCGGCGGCTGGCCAACTTTGGCCCGGTGTCGTGGGGACGACTCTATAGTCGTCGGAAATGTCGGCGGCTGGCCAACCTGGACCCGGGGTCGTGGGGACGACCCTATAGTCGTCGGACTTGACGGTGGCGGGCCAATCTAGTCCCGGGGTCGTGGGGACGACCCTACAGTCGTCGGACATTTCGGCGGCTGGCCAACATTGGCCCGTGGTCGTGGGGACGTTCCAATAGTCGTCGGACATGCTGGCGGCTTGTCAGCCTAGTCCCGGGGTCGTGGGTACGACCCTATAGTCGTCGGACAAGTCGGCGGCTGGCCAACCTAGACCCGGGGTCGTGGGGACGACCCTATTGTCGTCGGACATGACGGTGGCGGGCCAATCTAGTCCCGGGGTCGTGGGGACGACCCTATAGTCGTCGAACAATTCGGCGGCGGGCCAAGCTAATCCCGGGGTCGTGGGGACGACCCTATAATCGTCGGACATGACGGTGGCGGGCCAATCTAGTCCCGGGGTCGTGCGGACGACCCTGTAGTCGTCGGACATGTCGGCGGCTGGCCAACTTTGGCCCGGTGTCGTGGGGACGACTCTATAGTCGTCCGAAATGTCGGCGGCTGGCCAACCTGGACCCGGGGTCGTGGGGACGACCCTACTGTCGTCGGACATGACGGTGGCGGGCCAATCCATTCTCGGGGTCGTGGGGACGACCCTATAGTCGTCGAACATGTCGACGGCTGGCCAACTTTGGCCCGGGGTCGTGGGGACGACTCTATAGTCGTCGGAAATGTTGGCGGCTGGCCAACCTGGACTCGGGGTCGTGGGGACGACCCTATAGTCGTCGGACAAGACGGCGGCTGGACATCTTTGGCCCGGGGTCGTGGGGACGACCCTATAGTCGTCGGACATGACGGTGGCGGACCAATCTAGTCCCGGGGTCGTGGGGACGACCCTATAGTCGTCGGACATGTCGGCGGCTGGCCAACTTTGGCCCGTGGTCGTGGGGACGATCCAATAGTCGTCGGACATGTCGGCGGCTTTCCAACTTTGGCCGTGGTCGTGGGGACGATCCAATAGTCGTCGGACATGTCGGCGGCTGGCCAACTTTGGCCCGTGGTTGTGGGAACGGCCCTATAGTCGTTGGACATGACGGTGGCGGGCCAATCTAGTCCCGGGGTCGTGGGGACGACACTATAGTCGTCGGACATGTTGGCGGCTTGTCAGCCTAGTCCCGGGGTGGTGGGTACGACCCTATAGTCGTCGGACAAGTCGGCGGCGGGCCAACCTTGTCCCGGGGTCGTGGGGACGACCCTATAGTCGTCGGACATGTCGGCAGCTGGCGAACTTTGGCCCGGGGTCGTGGGGACGACCCTATAGTCGTCGGACATGTCGGCGGCTGGCCAACTTTGGCCCGTGGTTGTGGGCACGACCCTATAGTCGTTGGACATGTCGGTGGCGGGCCAATCTAGTCCCGGGGTCGTGGGGACGACCCTATAGTCGTCGGACATGTTGGCGGCTTGTCAGCCTAGTCCCAGGGTCGTGGGTACGATCCTATAGTCGTCGGACAAGTCGGCGGCGGGCCAACCTTGTCCCGGGGTCGTGGGGACGACCCTATAGTCGTCGGACATGTCGGCGGCTGGCCAACTTTGGCCCGGTGTCGTGGGGACGACTCTATAGTCGTCGGAAATGTCGGCGGCTGGCCAACCTGGACCCGGGGTCGTGGGGACGACCCTATTGTCGTCGGACATGACGGTGGCGGGCCAATCTAGTCTCGCGGTCGTGGGGACGACCCTATAACCGTCGGACATGACGGTGGCGGGTCAATCTAGTCCCTGGGTCGTGGGGACGACCCTATAGTCGTCGGACATGTCGGCGGCTGGCCAACTTTGGCCCGGTGTCGTGGGGACGACTCTATAGTCGTCGGAAATGTCGGCGGCTGGCCAACCTGGACCCGGGGTCGTGGGGACGACCCTATAGTCGTCGGACTTGACGGTGGCGGGCCAATCTAGTCCCGGGGTCGTGGGGACGACCCTACAGTCGTCGGACATTTCGGCGGCTTGCCAACTTTGGCCCGGGGTCGTGGGACGACCCTATAGTCGTCGGACTTGACGGTAGCGGGCCAATCTAGTCCCGAGGTCGTGGGGACGACCCTATAGTCTTCGGACATGACGGTAGCGGGCCATTCTAGACCCGAGGTCGTGGGGACGACCCTATAGTAGTCGGACATGTCGGCGGCTGTCCAACTTTGGCGCGGTGTCATGGGGACGACTCTATAGTCGTCGGACATGTCGGCAGCTGCACAACCTAGACCCGGGGTCGTGGGGACGACCCTATTGTCGTCGGACATGAAGGTGGCGGGCCAATCTAGTCCCGGGGTCGTGGGGACGACCCTATAGTCGTCGGACATGTCGGCGGCTGGCCAACTTTGGCCCGGTGTCGTGGGGACGACTCTATAGTCGTCGGACATGTCGGCGGCTGGCCAACCTTGTCCCGGGGTCGTGGGGACGACCCTATAGTCGTCGGACATGTCGGCGGCTGTCCAACTTTGGCCCGGTGTCGTGGGGACGACTCTATAGTCGTCGGACATGTCGGCGGCTGGCCAACCTAGACCCGGGGTCGTGGGGACGACCCTATTGTCGTCGGACATGACGGTGGCGGGCCAATCTAGTCCCGGGGTCGTGGGGACGACCCTATAGTCGTCGGACAAGTCGGCGGCGGGCCAAGCCTGTCCCGGGGTCGTGGGGACGACCCTATAATCGTCGGAAATGACGGTGGCGGTCCAATCTAGTCCCGGGGTCGTGGGGACGACCCTATAATCGTTGAACATGACGGTAGCGGGCCAATCTAGTCCCGGGGTCGTAGGGACGACCCTATAGTCGTCGGACATGTTGGCGATTGGGCAACATTGGCCCGGGGTCGTCGGGACGACCCTATAGTCGTCGGACATGTCGGCGGCTGGCCAACCTAGTCCCGGGGTCGTGGGGACGACCCTATAGTCGTCGGACATTTCGGCGGCTTGCCAACTTTGGCCCGGGGTCGTGGGGACGACCCTATAGTCGTCGGACATGTCGGCGGCTGGCCAGCTTTGGCCCGTGGTTGTGGGGACGACCCTATAGTCGTTGGACATGACGGTGGCGGGCCAATCTAGTCCCGGGGTCGTGGGGACGACCCTATAGTCGTCGGACATGTCGGCGGCTGGCCAACTTTGGCCCGTGGTTGTGGGGACGACCCTATAGTCGTTGGACATGACGGCGGCTGGCCAACTTTGGCCCGGTGTCGTGGGGACGACTCTATAGTCGTCGGAAATGTCGGCGGCTGGCCAACCTGGACCCGGGGTCGTGGGGACGACCCTATTGTCGTCGGACATGACGGTGGCGGGCCAATCTAGTCTCGCGGTCGTGGGGACGACCCTATAGTCGTCGGACATGTCGGCGGCTGGCCAACTTTGGCCCGTGGTTGTGGGGACGACCCTATAGTCGTTGGACATGACGGTGGCTTGTCAGCCTAGTCCCGGGGTCGTGGGTACGACCCTATAGTCGTCGGACAAGACGGCGGCTGGACATCTTTAGCCCGGGGTCGTGGAGACGATCCCTATAGTCGTCGGACATGTTGGCGGCTTGTCAGCCTAGTCACAGGGTCGTGGGTACGACCCTATAGTCGTCGGACATGTCGGCGGTGGGCCAACTTTGGCCCGGTGTCGTGGGGACGACTCTATAGTCGTCGGAAATGTCGGCGGCTGGCCAACCTGGACCCGGGGTCGTGGGGACGACCCTATTGTCGTCGGACATGACGGTGGCGGACCAATCTAGTCTCGGGGTCGTGGGGACGACCCTATAGTCGTCGGACATGTCGGCGGCTGGCCAACTTTGGCCCGGGGTCGTGGGGACGACCCTATAGTCGTCGGACATGACGGTGGCGGACCAATCTAGTCCCGGGGTCGTGGGGACGACCCTACAGTCGTCGGACATTTCGGCGGCATGCCAACTTTGACCCGGGGTCGTGGGGACGACCCTATAGTCGTCGGACTTGACGGTGGCGGGCCAATCTAGTCCCAAGGTCCTGGGGACGACCCTATAGTCGTCGGACTTGACGGTGGCGGGCCAATCTAGTCCCGGGGTCGTGGGGACGACCCTACAGTCGTCGGACATTTCGGCGGCTTGCCAACTTTGGCCCGGGGTCGTGGGGACGACCCTATAGTCGTCGGACATGACGGTGGCGGGCCAATCTAGTCCCGGGGTCGTGGGGACGACCCTATAGTCGTCGGACATTTCGGCTGCTTGCCAACTTTGGCCCGGGGTCGTGGGGACGACCCTATAGTCGTCGGACATTTCGGCGGCATGCCAACTTTGGCCCGTGGTCGTGGGGACGACCCTATAGTCGTTGGACATGACGGTGGCGGGCTAATCTAGTCCCGGGGTCGTAGGGACGACCCTATAGTCGTTGGACATGTCGGCAATTGGCCAACATTGGCCCGGGGTCGTGGGGACGACCCTATAGTCGTCGGACATGTCGGCGGCTGGCCAACTTTGGCGCGTGGTCGTGGGGACGATCCGATTGTCGTCGGACATGTCGGCGGCTGGCCAAATTTGGCCCGTGGTCGTGGGGACGATCCAATAGTCGTCGGACATGTCGGCGGCTGGCCAACTTTGGCGCGTGGTCGTGGGGACGATCCGATTGTCGTGGGACATGTCGGCGGCTGGCCAACCTAGACCCGGGGTCGTGGGGACGACCCTATAGTCGTCGGACAAGTCGGCGGCGGGCCAAGCCTGTCCCGGGGTCGTGGGGACGACCCTATAATCGTCGGAAATGACGGTGGCGGTCCAATCTAGTCCCGGGGTCGTGGGGACGACCCTATAATCGTTGAACATGACGGCAGCGGGCCAATCTAGTCCCGGGGTCGTAGGGACGACCCTATAGTCGTCGGACATGTTGGCGAATGGGCAACATTGGCCCGGGGTCGTCGGGACGACCCTATAGTCGTCGGACATGTCGGCGGCTGGCCAACCTAGTCCCGGGGTCGTGGGGACGACCCTATAGTCGTCGGACATTTCGGCGGCTTGCCAACTTTGGCCCGGGGTCGTGGGGACGACCCTATAGTCGTCGGACATGTCGGCGGCTGGCCAGCTTTGGCCCGTGGTTGTGGGGACGACCCTATAGTCGTTGGACATGACGGTGGCGGGCCAATCTAGTCCCGGGGTCGTGGGGACGACCCTATAGTCGTGGGACATGTCGGCGGCTGGCCAACTTTGGCCCGGTGTCGTGGGGACGACTCTATAGTCGTCGGAAATGTCGGCGGCTGGCCAACCTGGACCCGGGGTCGTGGGGACAACCCTATAGTCGTCGGACTTGACGGTGGCGGGCCGATCTAGTCCCGGGGTCGTAGGGACGACCCTACAGTCGTCGGACATTTCGGCGGCTGGCCAACTTTGGCCCGTGGTCGTGGGGACGATCCAATAGTCGTCGGACATGTCGGCGGCTGGTCAACTTTGGCCCGTGGTTGTGGGGACGACCCTATAGTCGTTGGACATGAAGGTGGCGGGCCAATCTAGTCTCGGGGTCGTGGGGACGACCCTATAGTCGTCGGTCATGACGGTGGCGGACCAATCTAGTCCCGGGGTCGTGGGTACGACCCTATAGTCGTCGGACAAGTCGGCGGCTGGCCAACCTAGACCCGGGGTCGTGGGGACGAACCTATTGTCGTCGGACATGGCGGTGGCGGGCCAATCTAGTCCCGGGGTCGTGGGGACGACCCTATAGTCGTCGGACATGTCGGCGGCTGGCCAACTTTGGCCCGGTGTCGTGGGGACGACTCTATAGTCGTCGGAAATGTCGGCGGCTGGCCAACCTGGACCCGGGGTCGTGGGGACGACCCTATTGTCGTCGGACATGACGGTGGCGGGCCAATCTAGTCTCGGGGTCGTGGGGACGACCCTATAGTCGTCGGACATGTCGGCGTCTGGCCAACTTTGGCCCGCGGTCGTGGGGACGACTCTATAGTCGTCGGAAATGTCGGCGGCTGGCCAACCTGGACTCGGGGTCGTGGGGACGACCCTATAGTCGTCGGACAAGACGGCGGCTGGACATCTTTGGCCCGGGGTCGTGGGGACGACCCTATAGGCGTCGGACATGTCGGCGGCTGGCCAACTTTGGCCCGGTGTCGTGGGGACGACCCTACAGTCTTCGGACATTTCGGCGGCTTGCCAACTTTGGCCCGGGGTCGTGGGGACGACCCTATAATCGTCGGACATTTCGGCGGCATGCCAACTTTGGCCCGTGGTCGTGGGGACGACCCTATAGTCGTTGGACATGACGGTGGCGGGCCAATCTAGTCCCGAGGTCCTGGGGACGACCCTATAGTCGTCGGACAAGTCGGCGGCTGGCCAACCTAGACCCGGGGTCGTGGGGACGACCGTATTGTCGTCGGACATGACGGTGGCGGGTCAATCTAGTCCCGGGGTCGTGGGGACGACCCTATAGTCGTCGAACAATTCGGCGGCGGGTCAAGCTTGTCCCGGGGTCGTGGGGACGACCCTATAATCGTCGGACATGACGGTGGCGGGCCAATCTAGTCCCGGGGTCGTGGGGACGACCCTATAGTCGTCGGACATGTCGGCGGCATGCCAACTTTGGCCCGTGGTCGTGGGGACGACCCTATAGTCGTTGGACATGACGGTGGCGGGCCAATCTAGTCCCGGGGTCGTGGGGACGACCCTATAGTTGTCGAACAATTCGGCGGCGGGCCAAGCTAATCCCGGGGTCGTGGGGACGACCCTATAATCGTCGGACATGACGGTGGCGGGCCAATCTAGTCCCGGGGTCGTCGGGACGACCCTGTAGTCGTCGGACATGTCGGCGGCTGGCCAACTTTGGCCCGGTGTCGTGGGGACGACTCTATAGTCGTCGGAAATGTCGGCGGCTGGCCAACCTGGACCCGGGGTCGTGGGGACGACCCTATTGTCGTCGGACATGACGGTGGCGGGCCAATCTAGTCTCGGGGTCGTGGGGACGACCCTATAGTCGTCGGACATGTCGGCGTCTGGCCAACTTTGGCCCGCGGTCGTGGGGACGACTCTATAGTCGTCGGAAATGTCGGCGGCTGGCCAACCTGGACTCGGGGTCGTGGGGACGACCCTATAGTCGTCGGACAAGACGGCGGCTGGACATCTTTGGCCCGGGGTCGTGGGGACGACCCTACAGTCTTCGGACATTTCGGCGGCTTGCCAACTTTGGCCCGGGGTCGTGGGGACGACCCTATAATCGTCGGACATTTCGGCGGCATGCCAACTTTGGCCCGTGGTCGTGGGGACGACCCTATAGTCGTTGGACATGACGGTGGCGGGCCAATCTAGTCCCGAGGTCCTGGGGACGACCCTATAGTCGTCGGACAAGTCGGCGGCTGGCCAACTTTGGCCCGTGGTTGTGGGGACGACCCTATAGTCGTTGGACATGACGGTGGCGGGCCAATCTAGTCCCGGGGTCGTGGGGACGACCCTATAGTCGTCGGACATGTCGGCGGCTGGCCAACTTTGGACCGGTGTCGTGGGGACGACTCTATAGTCGTCGGAAATGTCGGCGGCTGGCCAACCTGGACCCGAGGTCGTGGGGACGACCCTATTGTCGTCGGACATGACGGTGGCGGGCCAATCTAGTCTCGGGGTCGTGGGGACGACCCTATAGTCGTCGGACATGTCGGCGGCTGGCCAACTTTGCCCCGGGGTCGTGGGGACGACCCTACAGTCTTCGGACATTTCGGCGGCTTGCCAACTTTGGCCCGGGGTCGTGGGGACGACCCTATAATCGTCGGACATTTCGGCGGCATGCCAACTTTGGCCCGTGGTCGTGGGGACGACCCTATAGTCGTTGGACATGACGGTGGCGGGCCAATCTAGTCCCGAGGTCCTGGGAACGACCCTATAGTCGTCGGACAAGTCGGCGGCTGGCCAACCTAGACCCGGGGTCGTGGGGACGACCGTATTGTCGTCGGACATGACGGTGGCGGGCCAATCTAGTCCCGGGGTCGTGGGGACGACCCTATAGTCGCCGGACATGTTGGCGGCTTGTCAGCCTAGTCCCGGGGTGGTGGGTACGACCCTATAGTCGTCGGACAAGTCGGCGGCGGGCCAACCTTGTCTCGGGGTCGTGGGGACGACCCTATAGTCGTCGGACATGTCGGCGTCTGGCCAACTTTGGCCCGGTGTCGTGGGGACGACTCTATAGTCGTCGGAAATGTCGGCGGCTGGCCAACCTGGACCCGGGGTCGTGGGGACGACCCTATAACCGTCGGACATGACGGTGGCGGGTCAATCTAGTCCCGGGGTCGTGGGGACGACACTATAGTCGTCGGACATGTCGGCGGCTGGCCAACTTTGGCCCGGTGTCGTGGGGACGACTCTATAGTCGTCGGAAATGTCGGCGGCGGGCCAACCTGGACCCGGGGTCGTGGGGACGACCCTATAGACGTCGGACTTGACAGTGGCGGGCCAATCTAGTCCCGGTGTCGTGGGGACGACCCTAAAGTCGTCGGACATTTCGGCGGCTTGTCAACTTTGGCCCGGGGTCGTGGGACGACCCTATAGTCGTCGGACTTGTCGGTAGCGGGCCAATCTAGTCCCGAGGTCGTGGGGACGACCCTATAGTCTTCGGACATGACGGTAGCGGGCCATTCTAGACCCGAGGTCGTGGGGACGACCCTATAGTAGTCGGACATGTCGGCGGCTGTCCAACTTTGGCGCGGTGTCGTGGGGACGACTCTATAGTCGTCGGACATGTCGGCAGCTGGGCAACCTAGACCCGGGGTCGTGGGGACGACCCTATTGTCGTCGGACATGAAGGTGGCGGGCCAATCTAGTCTCGGGGTCGTGGGGACGACCCTATAGTCGTCGGACATGTCGGCGGCTGGCCAACTTTGGCCCGGGGTCGTGGGGACGACCCTATAGTCGTCGGACATGACGGTGGCGGACCAATCTAGTCTCGGGGTCGTGGGTACGACCCTATAGTCGTCGGACAAGTCGGCGGCTGGACAACCTAGACCCGGGGTCGTGGGGACGACCCTATAACCGTCGGACATGACGGTGGCGGGTCAATCTAGTCCCGGGGTCGTGGGGACGACACTATAGTCGTCGGACATGTCGGCGGCTGGCCAACTTTGGCCCGGTGTCGTGGGGACGACTCTATAGTCGTCGGAAATGTCGGCGGCGGGCCAACCTGGACCCGGGGTCGTGGGGACGACCCTATAGACGTCGGACTTGACAGTGGCGGGCCAATCTAGTCCCGGTGTCGTGGGGACGACCCTAAAGTCGTCGGACATTTCGGCGGCTTGTCAACTTTGGCCCGGGGTCGTGGGACGACCCTATAGTCGTCGGACTTGTCGGTAGCGGGCCAATCTAGTCCCGAGGTCGTGGGGACGACCCTATAGTCTTCGGACATGACGGTGGCGGGCCAATCTAGTCCCGGGGTCGTGGGGACGAACCTATTGTCGTCGGACATGACGGTGGCGGGCCAATCTAGTCCCGGGGTCGTGGGGAGGACCCTATAGTCGTCGGACATGTCGGCGGCTGGCCAACTTTGGCCCGGTGTCGTGGGGACGACTCTATAGTCGTCGGAAGTGTCGGCGGCTGGCCAACCTGGACCCGGGGTCGTGGGGACGACCCTATTGTCGTCGGACATGACGGTGGCGGGCCAATCTAGTCTCGGTGTCGTGGGGACGACCCTACAGTCTTCGGACATTTCGGCGGCTTGCCAACTTTGGCCCGGGGTCGTGGGGACGACTCTATAGTCGTCGGAAATGTCGGCGGCTGGCCAACCTGGACTCGGGATCGTGGGGACGACCCTATAGTCGTCGGACAAGACGGCGGCTGCACATCTTTGGCCCGGGGTCGTGGGGACGACCCTATAGTCGTCGGACATGTTGGCGGCTTGTCAGCCTAGTCCCGGGGTGGTGGGCACGACCCTATAGTCGTCGGACAAGTCGGCGGCGGGCCAACCTTGTCCCGGGGTCGTGGGGACGACCCTATAATCGTCGGACATGTCGGCGGCTGGGCAACTTTGGCCCGGTGTCGTGGGGACGACTCTATAGTCGTCGGAAATGTCGGCGGCTGGCCAACCTGGACCCGGGGTCGTGGGGACGACCCTATTGTCGTCGGACATGACGGTGGCGGGCCAATCTAGTCTCGGGGTCGTGGGGACGACCCTATAGTCGTCGGACATGTCGGCGGCTGGCCATCTTTGGCCCGGGGTCGTGGGGACGACCCTATAGTCGTCGGACATGACGGTGGCGGACCAATCTAGTCCCGGGGTCGTGGGGACGACCCTATAGTCGTCGGACATGTCGGCGGCGGGCCAACATTGGCCCGTGGTCGTGGGGACGATCCAATAGTCGTCGGACATGTCGGCGGCTGGCCAACTTTGGCCCGTGGTTGTGGGGACGACCCTATAGTCGTTGGACATGACGGTGGCGGGCCAATCTAGTCGCGGGGTCGTGGGGACGACCCTATAGTCGTCGGACAAGACGGCGGCTGGACATCTTTGGCCCGGGGTCGTGGGGACGACCCTATAGTCGTCGGACATGTTGGCGGCTTGTCAGCCTAGTCCCGGGGTCGTGGGTACGACCCTATAGTCGTCGGACAAGTCGGCGGCTGGCCAACCTAGACCCGGGGTCGTGGGGACGACCCTATTGTCGTTGGACATGACGGTGGCGGGCCAATCTAGTCCCGGGGTCGTGGGGACGACCCTATAGTCGTCGGACATGTCGGCGTCTGGCCAACTTTGGCCCGCGGTCGTGGGGACGCCTCTATAGTCGTCGGAAATGTCGGCGGCTGGCCAACCTGGACTCGGGGTCGTGGGGACGAGCCTATAGTCGTCGGACAAGACGGCGGCTGGACATCTTTGGCCCGGGGTCGTGGGGACGACCCTATAGTCGTCGGACATGTCGGCGGCTGGCCAACTTTGGCCCGGTGTCGTGGGGACGACCCTACAGTCTTCGGACATTTCGGCGGCATGCCAACTTTGGCCCGGGGTCGTGGGGACGACTCTATAGTCGTCGGAAATGTCGGCGGCTGGCCAACCCGGACTCGGGGTCGTGGGGACGACCCTATAGTCGTCGGACAAGACGGCGGCTGCACATCTTTGGCCCGGGGTCGTGGGGACGACCCTATAGTCGTCGGACATGTTGGCGGCTTGTCAGCCTAGTCACAGGGTCGTGGGTACGACCCTATAGTCGTCGGACAAGTCGGCGGCGGGCCAACCTTGTCCCGGGGTCGTGGGGACGACCCTATAATCGTCGGACATGTCGGCGGCTGGCCAACTTTGGCCCGGTGTCGTGGGGACGACTCTATAGTCGTCGGAAATGTCGGCGGCTGGCCAACCTGGACCCGGGGTCGTGGGGACGACCCTATTGTCGTCGGAAATGACGGTGGCGGGCCAATCTAGTCTCGGGGTCGTGGGGACGACCCTATAGTCGTCGGACATTTCGGCGGCTTGCCAACTTTGGCCCGGGGTCGTGGGGACGACCCTATAGTCGTCGGACATGTCGGCGGCTGGCCAACTTTGGCCCGTGGTTGTGGGGACGACCCTATAGTCGTTGGACATGACGGTGGCGGGCCAATCTAGTCTCGCGGTCGTGGGGACGACCCTATAATCGTCGGACATGACGGTGGCGGGCCAATCTAGTCCCGGGGTCGTGGGGACGACCCTATAGTCGTCGGACATGTCGGCGATTGGCCAACATTGGCCCGGGGTCGTGGGGACGACCCTATAGTCGTCGGAATGTCGGCGGCTGGCCAACCTGGATTCGGGGTCGTGGGGACGACCCTATAGTCGTCGGACAAGACGGCGGCTGGACATCTTTGGCCCGGGGTCGTGGGGACGACCCTATAGTCGTCGGACATGTTGGCGGCTTGTCAGCCTAGTCCCGGGGTCATGGGTACGACCCTATAGTCGTCGGACAAGTCGGCGGCTGGCCAACCTAGACCCGGGGTCGTGGGGACGACCCTATTGTCGTCGGACATGGCGGTGGCGGGCCAATCTAGTCCCGTGGTCGTGGGGACGACCCTATAGTCTTCGGACATGACGGTAGCGGGCCAATCTAGACCCGAGGTCCTGGGGACGACCCTATAGTAGTCGGACATGTCGGCGGCTGGCCAACCTAGACCCGGGGTCGTGGGGACGACCCTATTGTCGTCGGACATGACGGTGGCGGGCCAATCTAGTCCCGGGGTCGTGGGGACGACACTATAGTCGTCGGACATGTCGGCGGCTGGCCAACTTTGGCCCGGTGTCGTGGGGACGACTCTATAGTCGTCGGAAATGTCGGCGGCTGGCCAACCTGGACCCGGGGTCGTGGGGACGACCCTATAGACGTCGGACTTGACAGTGGCGGGCCAATCTAGTCCCGGTGTCGTGGGGACGACCCTAAAGTCGTCGGACATTTCGGCGGCTTGCCAACTTTGGCCCGGGGTCGTGGGACGACCCTATAGTCGTCGGACTTGTCGGTAGCGGGCCAATCTAGTCCCGAGGTCGTGGGGACGACCCTATAGTCTTCGGACATGACGGTAGCGGGCCATTCTAGACCCGAGGTCGTGGGGACGACCCTATAATCGTTGGACATGACGGTGGCGGGCCAATCTAGTCCCGGGGTCGTAGGGACGACCCTATAGTCGTCGGACATGTTGGCGATTGGCCAACATTGGCCCGGGGTCGTCGGGGCGACCCTATAGTCGTCAGACATGTCGGCGGCTGGCCAACCTAGTCCCGGGGTCGTGGGGACGACCCTATAGTCGTCGGACATGACGGTGGCGGACCAATCTAGTCTCGGGGTCGTGGGTACGACCCTATAGTCGTCGGACAAGTCGGCGGCTGGACCACCTAGACCCGGGGTCGTGGGGACGAACCTATTGTCGTCGGACATGACGGTGGCGGGCCAATCTAGTCCCGGGGTCGTGGGGACGACCCTATAGTCGTCGGACATGTCGGCGGCTGGCCAACTTTGGCCCGGTGTCGTGGGGACGACTCTATAGTCGTCGGAAGTGTCGGCGGCTGGCCAACCTGGACCCGGGGTCGTGGGGACGACCCTATTGTCGTCGGACATGACGGTGGCGGGCCAATCTAGTCTCGGGGTCGTGGGGACGACCCTATAGTCGTCGGACATGTCGGCGTCTGGCCAACTTTGGCCCGCGGTCGTGGGGACGCCTCTATAGTCGTCGGAAATGTCGGCGGCTGGCCAACCTGGACTCGGGGTCGTGGGGACGAGCCTATAGTCGTCGGACAAGACGGCGGCTGGACATCTTTGGCCCGGGGTCGTGGGGACGACCCTATAGTCGTCGGACATGTCGGCGGCTGGCCAACTTTGGCCCGGTGTCGTGGGGACGACCCTACAGTCTTCGGACATTTCGGCGGCATGCCAACTTTGGCCCGGGGTCGTGGGGACGACTCTATAGTCGTCGGAAATGTCGGCGGCTGGCCAACCCGGACTCGGGGTCGTGGGGACGACCCTATAGTCGTCGGACAAGACGGCGGCTGCACATCTTTGGCCCGGGGTCGTGGGGACGACCCTATAGTCGTCGGACATGTTGGCGGCTTGTCAGCCTAGTCACAGGGTCGTGGGTACGACCCTATAGTCGTCGGACAAGTCGGCGGCGGGCCAACCTTGTCCCGGGGTCGTGGGGACGACCCTATAATCGTCGGACATGTCGGCGGCTGGCCAACTTTGGCCCGGTGTCGTGGGGACGACTCTATAGTCGTCGGAAATGTCGGCGGCTGGCCAACCTGGACCCGGGGTCGTGGGGACGACCCTATTGTCGTCGGAAATGACGGTGGCGGGCCAATCTAGTCTCGGGGTCGTGGGGACGACCCTATAGTCGTCGGACATGTCGGCGGCTGGCCATCTTTGGCCCGGGGTCGTGGGGACGACCCTATAGTCGTCGGACATGACGGTGGCGGACCAATCTAGTCCCGGGGTCGTGGGGACGACCCTATAGTCGTCGGACATGTCGGCGGCTGGCCAACATTGGCCCGTGGTCGTGGGGACGATCCAATAGTCGTCGGACATGTCGGCGGCTGGCCAACTTTGGCCCGTGGTTGTGGGGACGACCCTATAGTCGTTGGACATGACGGTGGCGGGCCAATCTAGTCGCGGGGTCGTGGGGACGACCCTATAATCGTCGGACATGACGGTGGCGGGCCAATCTAGTCCCGGGGTCGTGGGGACGACCCTATAGTCGTCGGACATGTCGGCGATTGGCCAACATTGGCCCGGGGTCGTGGGGACGACCCTATAGTCGTTGGACATGACGGTGGCGGGCCAATCTAGTCTCGCGGTCGTGGGGACGACTCTATAATCGTCGGACATGACGGTGGCGGGCCAATCTAGTCCCGGGGTCGTGGGGACGACCCTATAGTCGTCGGACATGTCGGCGATTGGCCAACATTGGCCCGGGGTCGTGGGGACGACCCTATAGTCGTCGGAATGTCGGCGGCTGGCCAACCTGGATTCGGGGTCGTGGGGACGACCCTATAGTCGTCGGACAAGACGGCGGCTGGACATCTTTGGCCCGGGGTCGTGGGGACGACCCTATAGTCGTCGGACATGTTGGCGGCTTGTCAGCCTAGTCCCGGGGTCGTGGGTACGACCCTATAGTCGTCGGACAAGTCGGCGGCTGGCCAACCTAGACCCGGGGTCGTGGGGACGACCCTATTGTCGTCGGACATGGCGGTGGCGGGCCAATCTAGTCCCGTGGTCGTGGGGACGACCCTATAGTCTTCGGACATGACGGTAGCGGGCCAATCTAGACCCGAGGTCCTGGGGACGACCCTATAGTAGTCGGACATGTCGGCGGCTGGCCAACCTAGACCCGGGGTCGTGGGGACGACCCTATTGTCGTCGGACATGACGGTGGCGGGCCAATCTAGTCCCGGGGTCGTGGGGACGACACTATAGTCGTCGGACATGTCGGCGGCTGGCCAACTTTGGCCCGTGGTCGTGGGGACGATCCAATAGTCGTCGGACATGTCGGCGGCTGGCCAACTTTGGCCCGTGGTTGTGGGGACGACCCTATAGTCGTTGGACATGACGGTGGCGGGCCAATCTAGTCGCGGGGTCGTGGGGACGACCCTATAGTCGTCGGACAAGACGGCGGCTGGACATCTTTGGCCCGGGGTCGTGGGGACGACCCTATAGTCGTCGGACATGTTGGCGGCTTGTCAGCCTAGTCCCGGGGTCGTGGGTACGACCCTATAGTCGTCGGACAAGTCGGCGGCTGGCCAACCTAGACCCGGGGTCGTGGGGACGACCCTATTGTCGTTGGACATGACGGTGGCGGGCCAATCTAGTCCCGGGGTCGTGGGGACGACCCTATAGTCGTCGGACATGTCGGCGGCTGGCCAACATTGGCCCGTGGTCGTGGGGACGATCCAATAGTCGTCGGACATGTCGGCGGCATGCCAACTTTGGCCCGTGGTCGTGGGGGCGACCCTATAGTCGTTGGACATGACGGTGGCGGGCCAATCTAGTCCTGGGGTCGTAGGGACGACCCTATAGTCGTCGGACATGTCGGCGATTGGCCAACATTGGCCCGGGGTCGTGGGGACGACCCTATAGTCGTCGGACATGTTGGCGATTGGCCAACATTGGCCCGGGGTCGTCGGGGCGACCCTATAGTCGTCAGACATGTCGGCGGCTGGCCAACCTAGTCCCGGGGTAGTGGGGACGACCCTATAGTCGTCGGACATTTCGGCGGCTTGCCAACTTTGGCCCGGGGTCGTGGGGACGACCCTATAGTCGTCGGACATGTCGGCGGCTGGCCAACTTTGGCCCGTGGTTGTGGGGACGACCCTATAGTCGTTGGACATGACGGTGGCGGGCCAATCTAGTCTCGCGGTCGTGGGGACGACCCTATAATCGTCGGACATGACGGTGGCGGGCCAATCTAGTCCCGGGGTCGTGGGGACGACCCTATAGTCGTCGGACATGTCGGCGATTGGCCAACATTGGCCCGGGGTCGTGGGGACGACCCTATAGTCGTCGGAATGTCGGCGGCTGGCCAACCTGGATTCGGGGTCGTGGGGACGACCCTATAGTCGTCGGACAAGACGGCGGCTGGACATCTTTGGCCCGGGGTCGTGGGGACGACCCTATAGTCGTCGGACATGTTGGCGGCTTGTCAGCCTAGTCCCGGGGTCATGGGTACGACCCTATAGTCGTCGGACAAGTCGGCGGCTGGCCAACCTAGACCCGGGGTCGTGGGGACGACCCTATAGTAGTCGGACATGTCGGCGGCTGGCCAACCTAGACCCGGGGTCGTGGGGACGACCCTATTGTCGTCGGACATGACGGTGGCGGGCCAATCTAGTCCCGGGGTCGTGGGGACGACACTATAGTCGTCGGACATGTCGGCGGCTGGCCAACTTTGGCCCGGTGTCGTGGGGACGACTCTATAGTCGTCGGAAATGTCGGCGGCTGGCCAACCTGGACCCGGGGTCGTGGGGACGACCCTATAGACGTCGGACTTGACAGTGGCGGGCCAATCTAGTCCCGGTGTCGTGGGGACGACCCTAAAGTCGTCGGACATTTCGGCGGCTTGCCAACTTTGGCCCGGGGTCGTGGGACGACCCTATAGTCGTCGGACTTGTCGGTAGCGGGCCAATCTAGTCCCGAGGTCGTGGGGACGACCCTATAGTCTTCGGACATGACGGTAGCGGGCCATTCTAGACCCGAGGTCGTGGGGACGACCCTATAATCGTTGGACATGACGGTGGCGGGCCAATCTAGTCCCGGGGTCGTAGGGACGACCCTATAGTCGTCGGACATGTTGGCGATTGGCCAACATTGGCCCGGGGTCGTCGGGGCGACCCTATAGTCGTCAGACATGTCGGCGGCTGGCCAACCTAGTCCCGGGGTCGTGGGGACGACCCTATAGTCGTCGGACATGACGGTGGCGGACCAATCTAGTCTCGGGGTCGTGGGTACGACCCTATAGTCGTCGGACAAGTCGGCGGCTGGACCACCTAGACCCGGGGTCGTGGGGACGAACCTATTGTCGTCGGACATGACGGTGGCGGGCCAATCTAGTCCCGGGGTCGTGGGGACGACCCTATAGTCGTCGGACATGTCGGCGGCTGGCCAACTTTGGCCCGGTGTCGTGGGGACGACTCTATAGTCGTCGGAAGTGTCGGCGGCTGGCCAACCTGGACCCGGGGTCGTGGGGACGACCCTATTGTCGTCGGACATGACGGTGGCGGGCCAATCTAGTCTCGGGGTCGTGGGGACGACCCTATAGTCGTCGGACATGTCGGCGTCTGGCCAACTTTGGCCCGCGGTCGTGGGGACGCCTCTATAGTCGTCGGAAATGTCGGCGGCTGGCCAACCTGGACTCGGGGTCGTGGGGACGAGCCTATAGTCGTCGGACAAGACGGCGGCTGGACATCTTTGGCCCGGGGTCGTGGGGACGACCCTATAGTCGTCGGACATGTCGGCGGCTGGCCAACTTTGGCCCGGTGTCGTGGGGACGACCCTACAGTCTTCGGACATTTCGGCGGCATGCCAACTTTGGCCCGGGGTCGTGGGGACGACTCTATAGTCGTCGGAAATGTCGGCGGCTGGCCAACCCGGACTCGGGGTCGTGGGGACGACCCTATAGTCGTCGGACAAGACGGCGGCTGCACATCTTTGGCCCGGGGTCGTGGGGACGACCCTATAGTCGTCGGACATGTTGGCGGCTTGTCAGCCTAGTCACAGGGTCGTGGGTACGACCCTATAGTCGTCGGACAAGTCGGCGGCGGGCCAACCTTGTCCCGGGGTCGTGGGGACGACCCTATAATCGTCGGACATGTCGGCGGCTGGCCAACTTTGGCCCGGTGTCGTGGGGACGACTCTATAGTCGTCGGAAATGTCGGCGGCTGGCCAACCTGGACCCGGGGTCGTGGGGACGACCCTATTGTCGTCGGAAATGACGGTGGCGGGCCAATCTAGTCTCGGGGTCGTGGGGACGACCCTATAGTCGTCGGACATGTCGGCGGCTGGCCATCTTTGGCCCGGGGTCGTGGGGACGACCCTATAGTCGTCGGACATGACGGTGGCGGACCAATCTAGTCCCGGGGTCGTGGGGACGACCCTATAGTCGTCGGACATGTCGGCGGCTGGCCAACATTGGCCCGTGGTCGTGGGGACGATCCAATAGTCGTCGGACATGTCGGCGGCTGGCCAACTTTGGCCCGTGGTTGTGGGGACGACCCTATAGTCGTTGGACATGACGGTGGCGGGCCAATCTAGTCGCGGGGTCGTGGGGACGACCCTATAATCGTCGGACATGACGGTGGCGGGCCAATCTAGTCCCGGGGTCGTGGGGACGACCCTATAGTCGTCGGACATGTCGGCGATTGGCCAACATTGGCCCGGGGTCGTGGGGACGACCCTATAGTCGTTGGACATGACGGTGGCGGGCCAATCTAGTCTCGCGGTCGTGGGGACGACTCTATAATCGTCGGACATGACGGTGGCGGGCCAATCTAGTCCCGGGGTCGTGGGGACGACCCTATAGTCGTCGGACATGTCGGCGATTGGCCAACATTGGCCCGGGGTCGTGGGGACGACCCTATAGTCGTCGGAATGTCGGCGGCTGGCCAACCTGGATTCGGGGTCGTGGGGACGACCCTATAGTCGTCGGACAAGACGGCGGCTGGACATCTTTGGCCCGGGGTCGTGGGGACGACCCTATAGTCGTCGGACATGTTGGCGGCTTGTCAGCCTAGTCCCGGGGTCGTGGGTACGACCCTATAGTCGTCGGACAAGTCGGCGGCTGGCCAACCTAGACCCGGGGTCGTGGGGACGACCCTATTGTCGTCGGACATGGCGGTGGCGGGCCAATCTAGTCCCGTGGTCGTGGGGACGACCCTATAGTCTTCGGACATGACGGTAGCGGGCCAATCTAGACCCGAGGTCCTGGGGACGACCCTATAGTAGTCGGACATGTCGGCGGCTGGCCAACCTAGACCCGGGGTCGTGGGGACGACCCTATTGTCGTCGGACATGACGGTGGCGGGCCAATCTAGTCCCGGGGTCGTGGGGACGACACTATAGTCGTTGGACATGACGGTGGCGGGCCAATCTAGTCCTGGGGTCGTAGGGACGACCCTATAGTCGTCGGACATGTCGGCGATTGGCCAACATTGGCCCGGGGTCGTGGGGACGACCCTATAGTCGTCGGACATGTTGGCGATTGGCCAACATTGGCCCGGGGTCGTCGGGGCGACCCTATAGTCGTCAGACATGTCGGCGGCTGGCCAACCTAGTCCCGGGGTAGTGGGGACGACCCTATAGTCGTCGGACATTTCGGCGGCTTGCCAACTTTGGCCCGGGGTCGTGGGGACGACCCTATAGTCGTCGGACATGTCGGCGGCTGGCCAACTTTGGCCCGTGGTTGTGGGGACGACCCTATAGTCGTTGGACATGACGGTGGCGGGCCAATCTAGTCTCGCGGTCGTGGGGACGACCCTATAATCGTCGGACATGACGGTGGCGGGCCAATCTAGTCCCGGGGTCGTGGGGACGACCCTATAGTCGTCGGACATGTCGGCGATTGGCCAACATTGGCCCGGGGTCGTGGGGACGACCCTATAGTCGTCGGAATGTCGGCGGCTGGCCAACCTGGATTCGGGGTCGTGGGGACGACCCTATAGTCGTCGGACAAGACGGCGGCAGGACATCTTTGGCCCGGGGTCGTGGGGACGACCCTATAGTCGTCGGACATGTTGGCGGCTTGTCAGCCTAGTCCCGGGGTCGTGGGTACGACCCTATAGTCGTCGGACAAGTCGGCGGCTGGCCAACCTAGACCCGGGGTCGTGGGGACGACCCTATTGTCGTCGGACATGGCGGTGGCGGGCCAATCTAGTCCCGTGGTCGTGGGGACGACCCTATAGTCTTCGGACATGACGGTAGCGGGCCAATCTAGACCCGAGGTCCTGGGGACGACCCTATAGTAGTCGGACATGTCGGCGGCTGGCCAACCTAGACCCGGGGTCGTGGGGACGACCCTATTGTCGTCGGACATGACGGTGGCGGGCCAATCTAGTCCCGGGGTCGTGGGGACGACACTATAGTCGTCGGACATGTCGGCGGCTGGCCAACTTTGGCCCGGTGTCGTGGGGACGACTCTATAGTCGTCGGAAGTGTCGGCGGCTGGCCAACCTGGACCCGGGGTCGTGGGGACGACCCTATTGTCGTCGGACATGACGGTGGCGGGCCAATCTAGTCTCGGGGTCGTGGGGACGACCCTATAGTCGTCGGACATGTCGGCGTCTGGCCAACTTTGGCCCGCGGTCGTGGGGACGTCTCTATAGTCGTCGGAAATGTCGGCGGCTGGCCAATCTGGACTCGGGGTCGTGGGGACGAGCCTATAGTCGTCGGACAAGACGGCGGCTGGACATCTTTGGCCCGGGGTCGTGGGGACGACCCTATAGTCGTCGGACATGTCGGCGGCTGGCCAACTTTGGCCCGGTGTCGTGGGGACGACCCTACAGTCTTCGGACATTTCGGCGGCTTGCCAACTTTGGCCCGGGGTCGTGGGGACGACTCTATAGTCGTCGGAAATGTCGGCGGCTGGCCAACCCGGACTCGGGGTCGTGGGGACGACCCTATAGTCGTCGGACAAGACGGCGGCTGCACATCTTTGGCCCGGGGTCGTGGGGACGACCCTATAGTCGTCGGACATGTTGGCGGCTTGTCAGCCTAGTCCCGGGGTGGTGGGTACGACCCTATAGTCGTCGGACAAGTCGGCGGCGGGCCAACCTTGTCCCGGGGTCGTGGGACGACCCTATAGTCGTCGGACATGTCGGCAGCTGGCCAACTTTGGCCCGGGGTCGTGGGGACGACCCTATAGTCGTCGGACATGTCGGCGGATGGCCAACTTTGGCCCGTGGTTGTGGGGACGACCCTATAGTCGATGGACATGACGGTGGCGGGCCAATCTAGTCCCGGGTCGTGGGGACGACCCTATAGTCGTCGGACAAGACGGCGGCTGGACATCTTTGGCCCGGGGTCGTGGGGACGACCCTATAGTCGTCGGACATGTTGGCGGCTTGTCAGCCTAGTCACAGGGTCGTGGGTACGACCCTATAGTCGTCGGACAAGTCGGCGGCGGGCCAACCTTGTCCCGGGGTCGTGGGGACGACCGTATAATCGTCGGACATGTCGGCGGCTGGCCAACTTTGGCCCGGTGTCGTGGGGACGACTCTATAGTCGTCGGAAATGTCGGCGGCTGGCCAACCTGGACCCGGGGTCGTGGGGACGACCCTATTGTCGTCGGACATGACGGTGGCGGGCCAATCTAGTCTCGGGGTCGTGGGGACGACCCTATAGTCGTCGGACATGTCGGCGGCTGGCCATCTTTGGCCCGGGGTCGTGGGGACGACCCTATAGTCGTCGGACATGACGGTGGCGGACCAATCTAGTCCCGGGGTCGTGGGGACGACCCTATAGTCGTCGGACATGTCGGCGGCTGGCCAACATTGGCCCGTGGTCGTGGGGACGATCCAATAGTCGTCGGACATGTCGGCGGCTGGCCAACTTTGGCCCGTGGTTGTGGGGACGACCCTATAGTCGTTGGACATGACGGTGGCGGGCCAATCTAGTCCTGGGGTCGTAGGGACGACCCTATAGTCGTCGGACATGTTGGCGATTGGCCAACATTGGCCCGGGGTCGTCGGGGCGACCCTATAGTCGTCAGACATGTCGGCGGCTGGCCAACCTAGTCCCGGGGTAGTGGGGACGACCCTATAGTCGTCGGACATTTCGGCGGCTTGCCAACTTTGGCCCGGGGTCGTGGGGACGACCCTATAGTCGTCGGACATGTCGGCGGCTGGCCAACTTTGGCCCGTGGTTGTGGGGACGACCCTATAGTCGTTGGACATGACGGTGGCGGTCCAATCTAGTCTCGCGGTCGTGGGGACGACCCTATAATCGTCGGACATGACGGTGGCGGGCCAATCTAGTCCCGGGGTCGTGGGGACGACCCTATAGTCGTCGGACATGTCGGCGATTGGCCAACATTGGCCCGGGGTCGTGGGGACGACCCTATAGTCGTCGGAATGTCGGCGGCTGGCCAACCTGGATTCGGGGTCGTGGGGACGACCCTATAGTCGTCGGACAAGACGGCGGCTGGACATCTTTGGCCCGGGGTCGTGGGGACGACCCTATAGTCGTCGGACATGTTGGCGGCTTGTCAGCCTAGTCCCGGGGTCGTGGGTACGACCCTATAGTCGTCGGACAAGTCGGCGGCTGGCCAACCTAGACCCGGGGTCGTGGGGACGACCCTATTGTCGTCGGACATGGCGGTGGCGGGCCAATCTAGTCCCGTGGTCGTGGGGACGACCCTATAGTCTTCGGACATGACGGTAGCGGGCCAATCTAGACCCGAGGTCCTGGGGACGACCCTATAGTAGTCGGACATGTCGGCGGCTGGCCAACCTAGACCCGGGGTCGTGGGGACGACCCTATTGTCGTCGGACATGACGGTGGCGGGCCAATCTAGTCCCGGGGTCGTGGGGACGACACTATAGTCGTCGGACATGTCGGCGGCTGGCCAACTTTGGCCCGGTGTCGTGGGGACGACTCTATAGTCGTCGGAAGTGTCGGCGGCTGGCCAACCTGGACCCGGGGTCGTGGGGACGACCCTATTGTCGTAGGACATGACGGTGGCGGGCCAATCTAGTCTCGGGGTCGTGGGGACGACCCTATAGTCGTCGGACATGTCGGCGTCTGGCCAACTTTGGCCCGCGGTCGTGGGGACGCCTCTATAGTCGTCGGAAATGTCGGCGGCTGGCCAATCTGGACTCGGGGTCGTGGGGACGAGCCTATAGTCGTCGGACAAGACGGCGGCTGGACATCTTTGGCCCGGGGTCGTGGGGACGACCCTATAGTCGTCGGACATGTCGGCGGCTGGCCAACTTTGGCCCGGTGTCGTGGGGACGACCCTACAGTCTTCGGACATTTCGGCGGCTTGCCAACTTTGGCCCGGGGTCGTGGGGACGACCCTATTGTCGTAGGACATGACGGTGGCGGGCCAATCTAGTCTCGGGGTCGTGGGGACGACCCTATAGTCGTCGGACATGTCGGCGGCTGGCCAACCTAGACCCGGGGTCGTGGGGACGACCCTATTGTCGTCGGACATGACGGTGGCGGGCCAATCTAGTCCCGGGGTCGTGGGGACGACACTATAGTCGTCGGACATGTCGGCGGCTGGCCAACTTTGGCCCGGTGTCGTGGGGACGACTCTATAGTCGTCGGAAGTGTCGGCGGCTGGCCAACCTGGACCCGGGGTCGTGGGTACGACCCTATAGTCGTCGGACAAGTCGGCGGCGGGCCAACCTTGTCCCGGGGTCGTGGGGACGACCCTATAGTCGTCGGACATGTCGGCAGCTGGCCAACTTTGGCCCGGGGTCGTGGGGACGACCCTATAGTCGTCGGACATGTCGGCGGATGGCCAACTTTGGCCCGTGGTTGTGGGGACGACCCTATAGTCGATGGACATGACGGTGGCGGGCCAATCTAGTCCCGGGTCGTGGGGACGACCCTATAGTCGTCGGACAAGACGGCGGCTGGACATCTTTGGCCCGGGGTCGTGGGGACGACCCTATAGTCGTCGGACATGTTGGCGGCTTGTCAGCCTAGTCACAGGGTCGTGGGTACGACCCTATAGTCGTCGGACAAGTCGGCGGCGGGCCAACCTTGTCCCGGGGTCGTGGGGACGACCGTATAATCGTCGGACATGTCGGCGGCTGGCCAACTTTGGCCCGGTGTCGTGGGGACGACTCTATAGTCGTCGGAAATGTCGGCGGCTGGCCAACCTGGACCCGGGGTCGTGGGGACGACCCTATTGTCGTCGGACATGACGGTGGCGGGCCAATCTAGTCTCGGGGTCGTGGGGACGACCCTATAGTCGTCGGACATGTCGGCGGCTGGCCATCTTTGGCCCGGGGTCGTGGGGACGACCCTATAGTCGTCGGACATGACGGTGGCGGACCAATCTAGTCCCGGGGTCGTGGGGACGACCCTATAGTCGTCGGACATGTCGGCGGCTGGCCAACATTGGCCCGTGGTCGTGGGGACGATCCAATAGTCGTCGGACATGTCGGCGGCTGGCCAACTTTGGCCCGTGGTTGTGGGGACGACCCTATAGTCGTTGGACATGACGGTGGCGGGCCAATCTAGTCGCGGGGTCGTGGGGACGACCCTATAATCGTCGGACATGACGGTGGCGGGCCAATCTAGTCCCGGGGTCGTGGGGACGACCCTATAGTCGTCGGACATGTCGGCGATTGGCCAACATTGGCCCGGGGTCGTGGGGACGACCCTATAGTCGTCGGAATGTCGGCGGCTGGCCAACCTGGATTCGGGGTCGTGGGGACGACCCTATAGTCGTCGGACAAGACGGCGGCTGGACATCTTTGGCCCGGGGTCGTGGGGACGACCCTATAGTCGTCGGACATGTTGGCGGCTTGTCAGCCTAGTCCCGGGGTCGTGGGTACGACCCTATAGTCGTCGGACAAGTCGGCGGCTGGCCAACCTAGACCCGGGGTCGTGGGGACGACCCTATTGTCGTCGGACATGGCGGTGGCGGGCCAATCTAGTCCCGTGGTCGTGGGGACGACCCTATAGTCTTCGGACATGACGGTAGCGGGCCAATCTAGACCCGAGGTCCTGGGGACGACCCTATAGTAGTCGGACATGTCGGCGGCTGGCCAACCTAGACCCGGGGTCGTGGGGACGACCCTATTGTCGTCGGACATGACGGTGGCGGGCCAATCTAGTCCCGGGGTCGTGGGGACGACACTATAGTCGTCGGACATGTCGGCGGCTGGCCAACTTTGGCCCGGTGTCGTGGGGACGACTCTATAGTCGTCGGAAATGTCGGCGGCTGGCCAACCTGGACCCGGGGTCGTGGGGACGACCCTATAGACGTCGGACTTGACAGTGGCGGGCCAATCTAGTCCCGGTGTCGTGGGGACGACCCTAAAGTCGTCGGACATTTCGGCGGCTTGCCAACTTTGGCCCGGGGTCGTGGGACGACCCTATAGTCGTCGGACTTGTCGGTAGCGGGCCAATCTAGTCCCGAGGTCGTGGGGACGACCCTATAGTCTTCGGACATGACGGTAGCGGGCCATTCTAGACCCGAGGTCGTGGGGACGACCCTATAGTAGTCGGACATGTCGGCGGCTGTCCAACTTTGGCGCGGTGTCGTGGGGACGACTCAATAGTCGTCGGACATGTCGGCAGCTGGGCAACCTAGACCCGGGGTCGTGGGGACGACCCTATTGTCGTCGGACATGAAGGTGGCGGGCCAATCTAGTCTCGGGGTCGTGGGGACGACCCTATAGTCGTCGGACATGTCGGCGGCTGGCCAACTTTGGCCCGGGGTCGTGGGGACGACCCTATAGTCGTCGGACATGACGGTGGCGGACCAATCTAGTCTCGGGGTCGTGGGTACGACCCTATAGTCGTCGGACAAGTCGGCGGCTGGACAACCTAGACCCGGGGTCGTGGGGACGAACCTATTGTCGTCGGACATGACGGTGGCGGGCCAATCTAGTCCCGGGGTCGTGGGGACGACCCTATAGTCGTCGGACATGTCGGCGGCTGGCCAACTTTGGCCCGGTGTCGTGGGGACGACTCTATAGTCGTCGGAAGTGTCGGCGGCTGGCCAACCTGGACCCGGGGTCGTGGGGACGACCCTATTGTCGTCGGACATGACGGTGGCGGGCCAATCTAGTCTCGGGGTCGTGGGGACGACCCTATAGTCGTCGGACATGTCGGCGTCTGGCCAACTTTGGCCCGCGGTCGTGGGGACGCCTCTATAGTCGTCGGAAATGTCGGCGGCTGGCCAACCTGGACTCGGGGTCGTGGGGACGAGCCTATAGTCGTCGAACAAGACGGCGGCTGGCCAACCTAGACCCGGGGTCGTGGGGACGACCCTATTGTCGTTGGACATGACGGTGGCGGGCCAATCTAGTCCCGGGGTCGTGGGGACGACCCTATAGTCGTCGGACATGTCGGCGGCTGGCCAACATTGGCCCGTGGTCGTGGGGACGATCCAATAGTCGTCGGACATGTCGGCGGCATGCCAACTTTGGCCCGTGGTCGTGGGGGCGACCCTATAGTCGTTGGACATGACGGTGGCGGGCCAATCTAGTCCCGGGGTCGTAGGGACGACCCTATAGTCGTCGGACATGTCGGCGATTGGCCAACATTGGCCCGGGGTCGTGGGGACGACCCTATAGTCGTCGGACATGTCGGCGGCTGGCTAACCTAGTCCCGAGGTCGTGGGGACGACCCTATAGTCGTCGGACTTGACGGTGGCGGGCCAATCTAGTCCCGGGGTCGTGGGGACGACCCTACAGTCGTCGGAAATGTCGGCGGCTGGCCAACCTGGACCCGGGGTCGTGGGGACGACCCTATAATCGTCGGACATGACGGTGGCGGGCCAATCTAGTCCCGGGGTCGTGGGGACGACCCTATAATCGTTGGACATGACGGTGGCGGGCCAATCTAGTCCCGGGGTCGTAGGGACGACCCTATAGTCGTCGGACATGTTGGCGATTGGCCAACATTGGCCCGGGGTCGTCGGGGCGACCCTATAGTCGTCAGACATGTCGGCGGCTGGCCAACCTAGTCCCGGGGTAGTGGGGACGACCCTATAGTCGTCGGACATTTCGGCGGCTTGCCAACTTTGGCCCGGGGTCGTGGGGACGACCCTATAGTCGTCGGACATGTCGGCGGCTGGCCAACTTTGGCCCGTGGTTGTGGGGACGACCCTATAGTCGTTGGACATGACGGTGGCGGGCCAATCTAGTCTCGCGGTCGTGGGGACGACCCTATAATCGTCGGACATGACGGTGGCGGGCCAATCTAGTCCCGGGGTCGTGGGGACGACCCTATAGTCGTCGGACATGTCGGCGGCTGGCCAACATTGGCCCGTGGTCGTGGGGACGATCCAATAGTCGTCGGACATGTCGGCGGCATGCCAACTTTGGCCCGTGGTCGTGGGGGCGACCCTATAGTCGTTGGACATGACGGTGGCGGGCCAATCTAGACCCGGGGTCGTGGGGACGACCCTATTGTCGTCGGACATGGCGGTGGCGGGCCAATCTAGTCCCGTGGTCGTGGGGACGACCCTATAGTCTTCGGACATGACGGTAGCGGGCCAATCTAGACCCGAGGTCCTGGGGACGACCCTATAGTAGTCGGACATGTCGGCGGCTGGCCAACCTAGACCCGGGGTCGTGGGGACGTCCCTATTGTCGTCGGACATGACGGTGGCGGGCCAATCTAGTCTCGCGGTCGTGGGGACGACCCTATAATCGTCGGACATGACGGTGGCGGGCCAACCTGGACCCGGGGTCGTGGGGACGACCCTATAGTCGTCGGAATGTCGGCAGCTGGCCAACCTGGACTCGGGGTCGTGGGGACGACCCTATAGTCGTCGGACAAGACGGCGGCTGGACATCTTTGGCCCGGGGTCGTGGGGACGACCCTATAGTCGTCGGAATGTCGGCAGCTGGCCAACCTGGACTCGGGGTCGTGGGGACGACCCTATAGTCGTCGGAATGTCGGCAGCTGGCCAACCTGGACTCGGGGTCGTGGGGACGACCCTATAGTCGTCGGACAAGACGGCGGCTGGACATCTTTGGCCCGGGGTCGTGGGGACGACCCTATAGTCGTCGGAATGTCGGCAGCTGGCCAACCTGGACTCGGGGTCGTGGGGACGACCCTATAGTCGTCGGACATGTCGGCGGCTGGCCAACTTTGGCCCGGTGTCGTGGGGACGACCCTATAGTCGTCGGACATTTCCGCGGCATGCCAACTTTGGCCCGTGGTCGTGGGGACGACCCTATAGTTGTTGGACATGACGGTGGCGGGCTAATCTAGTCCCGGGGTCGTAGGGACGACCCTATAGTCGTTGGACATGTCGGCGATTGGCCAACATTGGCCCGGGGTCGTGGAGACGACCCTATAGTCGTCGGACATGTCGGCGGCTGGCCAACTTTGGCGCGTGGTCGTGGGGACGATCCGATTATCGTCGGACATGTCGGCGGCTGGCCAACTTTGGCCCGTGGTCGTGGGGACGATCCAATAGTCGTCGGACATGTCGGCGGCTGGCCAACTTTGGCGCGTGGTCGTGGGGACGATCCGATTGTCGTCGGACATGTCGGCGGCTGGCCAACCTAGACCCGGGGTCGTGGGGACGACCCTATTGTCGTCGGACATGGCGGTGGCGGGCCAATCTAGTCCCGTGGTCGTGGGGACGACCCTATAGTCTTCGGACATGACGGTAGCGGGCCAATCTAGACCCGAGGTCCTGGGGACGACCCTATAGTAGTCGGACATGTCGGCGGCTGTCCAACTTTGGCCCGGTGTCGCGGGGACGACTCTATAGTCGTCGGACATGTCGGCGGCTGGCCAACCTAGACCCGGGGTCGTGGGGACGACCCTATTGTCGTCGGACATGACGGTGGCGGGCCAATCTAGTCCCGGGGTCGTGGGGACGACCCTATAGTCGTCGGACAAGTCGACGGCGGGCCAAGCTTGTCCCGGGGTCGTGGGGACGACCCTATAATCGTCGGACATGACGGTGGCGGGCCAATCTAGTCCCGGGGTCGTGGGGACGACCCTATAATCGTTGGACATGACGGTGGCGGGCCAATCTAGTCCCGGGGTCGTGGGGACGATCCAATAGTCGTCGGACATGTCGGCGGCTGGTCAACTTTGGCCCGTGGTCGTGGGGACGACCCTATAGTCGTTGGACATGTCAGCGGCTGGCCAACTTTGGCCCGTGGTCGTGGGGACGATCCAATAGTCGTCGGACATGTCGGCGGCTGGCCAGCTTTGGCCCGGGGTCGTAGGGACGACCCTATAGTCGTCGGACATGTCGGCGATTTGCCAACATTGGCCCGGGGTCGTGGGGACGACATTATAGTCGTCGGACATGTCGGCGGCTGGCCAACCTAGTCCCGAGGTCGTGGGGACGACCCTATAGTCGTCGGACTTGACGGTGGCGGGCCAATCTAGTCCGGGGGTCGTGGGGACGACCCTACAGTCGTCGGACATTTCGGCGGCTTGCCAACTTTGGCCCGGGGTCGTGGGGACGATCCAATAGTCGTCGGACATGTCGGCGGCTGGTCAACTTTGGCCCGTGGGCGTGGGGACGACCCTATAGTCGTTGGACATGTCAGCGGCTGGCCAACTTTGGCCCGGTGTCGTGGGGACGACCCAATAGTCGTCGGACATGTCGGCGGCTGGCCAACTTTGGCCCGTGGTCGTGGGGACGATCCGATAGTCGTTGGACATGACGGTGGCGGGCCAATCTAGTCCGGGGGTCGTGGGGACGACCCTACAGTCGTCGGACATTTCGGCGGCTTGCCAACTTTGGCCCGGGGTCGTGGGGACGACCCTATAGTCGTCGGACTTGACGGTGGCGGGCCAATCTAGTCCCGGGGTTGTGGGGATGACCCTACAGTCGCCGGACATTTCGGCGGCTTGCCAACTTTGGCCCGGGGTCGTGGGGACGACCCTATAGTCGTCGGACTTGACGGTGGCGGGCCAATCTAGTCCCGAGGTCGTGGGGACGACCCTATAGTCGTCGGACTTGACGGTGGCCGGCCAATCTATTCCCGGGGTCGTGGGGACGACCCTACAGTCGTCGGACATTTCGGCGGCTTGCCAACTTTGGCCCGGGGTCGTGGGGACGACCCTATAGTCGTCGGACATGTCGGCGGCTGGCCAAAATTGGCCCGAGGTCGTGGGGGCGACCCTATAGTCGTCGGACATGTCGGCGGCTGGCCAACCTAGTCCCGAGGTCGTCGGACTTGACGGTGGCGGGCCAATCTAGTCCCGGGGTCGTGGGGACGACCCTACAGTCGTCGGACATTTCGGCGGCTTGCCAACTTTGGCCCGGGGTCGTGGGGACGACCCTATAGTCGTCGGACATGACGGTGGCGGACCAATCTAGTCCTGGGGTCGTGGGGACGACCCTATAGTCGTCGGACATGTCGGCGGCTGGCCAACTTTGGCCCGTGGTCGTGGGGACGATCCAATAGTCGTCGGACATGTCGGCGGCTGGCCAACTTTGGCCCGTGGTCGTGGGGACGACCCTATAGTCGTCGGACATGTCGGCGGCTAGCCAACATTGGCCCGTGGTCGTGGGGACGACCCAATAGTCGTTGGAAATGTCAGCGGCTGGCCAACTTTGACCCGGTGTCGTGGGGACGACTCTATAGTCGTCGGACATGTCGGTGGCTGGCCAATCTAGTCCCGGGGTCGTGGGGACGACCCTATAGTCTTCGGACATGTCGGCGGCTGGCCAACTTTGGCCCGTGGTCGTGGGGACGATCCAATAGTCGTCGGACATGTCGGCGGCTGGCCAGCTTTGGCCCGGGGTCGTAGGGACGACCCTATAGTCGTCGGACATGTCGGCGATTGGCCAACATTGGCCCGGGGTCGTGGGGACGACATTATAGTCGTCGGACATGTCGGCGGCTGGCCAACCTAGTCCCGAGGTCGTGGGGACGACCCTATAGTCGTCGGACATGTCGGCGGCTGGCCAGCTTTGGCCCGGGGTCGTAGGGACGACCCTATAGTCGTCGGACATGTCGGCGATTGGCCAACATTGGCCCGGGGTCGTGGGGACGACATTATAGTCGTCGGACATGTCGGCGGCTGGCCAACCTAGTCCCGAGGTCGTGGGGACGACCCTATAGTCGTCGGACATGTCGGCGATTGGCCAACATTTGCCCGGGGTCGTGGGGACGACCCTATAGTCGGCGGACATGTCGGCGGCTGGCCAACTTTGGCCCGTGGTTGTGGGGACGACCCTATAGTCGTTGGACATGACGGTGGCGGGCCAACCTAGACCCGGGGTCGTGGGGACGACCCTATTGTCGTTGGACATGACGGTGGCGGGCCAATCTAGTCCCGGGGTCGTGGGGACGACCCTATAGTCGTCGGAAATGTCGGCGGCTGGCCAACATTGGCCCGTGGTCGTGGGGACGATCCAATAGTCGTCGGACAAGTCGGCGGCTGGCCAACCTAGACCCGGGGTCGTGGGGACGACCCTATAATCGTCGGACATGACGGTGGCGGGCCAATCTAGTCCCGGGGTCGTGGGGACGACCCTATAATCGTTGGACATGACGGTGGCGGGCCAATCTAGTCCCGGGGTCGTAGGGACGACCCTATAGTCGTCGGACATGTTGGCGATTGGCCAACATTGGCCCGGGGTCGTCGGGGCGACCCTATAGTCGTCAGACATGTCGGCGGCTGGCCAACCTAGTCCCGGGGTAGTGGGGACGACCCTATAGTCGTCGGACATTTCGGCGGCTTGCCAACTTTGGCCCGGGGTCGTGGGGACGACCCTATAGTCGTCGGACATGTCGGCGGCTGGCCAACTTTGGCCCGTGGTTGTGGGGACGACCCTATAGTCGTTGGACATGACGGTGGCGGGCCAATCTAGTCTCGCGGTCGTGGGGTCGACCCTATAATCGTCGGACATGACGGTGGCGGGCCAATCTAGTCCCGGGGTCGTGGGGACGACCCTATAGTCGTCGGACATGTCGGCGATTGGCCAACATTGGCCCGGGGTCGTGGGGACGACCCTATAGTCGTCGGAATGTCGGCGGCTGGCCAACCTGGATTCGGGGTCGTGGGGACGACCCTATAGTCGTCGGACAAGACGGCGGCTGGACATCTTTGGCCCGGGGTCGTGGGGACGACCCTATAGTCGTCGGACATGTTGGCGGCTTGTCAGCCTAGTCCCGGGGTCGTGGGTACGACCCTATAGTCGTCGGACAAGTCGGCGGCTGGCCAACCTAGACCCGGGGTCGTGGGGACGACCCTATTGTCGTCGGACATGGCGGTGGCGGGCCAATCTAGTCCCGTGGTCGTGGGGACGACCCTATAGTCTTCGGACATGACGGTAGCGGGCCAATCTAGACCCGAGGTCCTGGGGACGACCCTATAGTAGTCGGACATGTCGGCGGCTGGCCAACCTAGACCCGGGGTCGTGGGGACGACCCTATTGTCGTCGGACATGACGGTGGCGGGCCAATCTAGTCTCGCGGTCGTGGGGACGACCCTATAATCGTCGGACATGACGGTGGCGGGCCAATCTAGTCCCGGGGTCGTGGGGACGACCCTATAGTCGTCGGACATGTCGGCGGCTGGCCAACTTTGGCCCGGTGTCGTGGGGACGACCCTATAGTCGTCGGACATTTCCGCGGCATGCCAACTTTGGCCCGTGGTCGTGGGGACGACCCTATAGTCGTCAGACATGTCGGCGGCTGGCCAATCTAGTCCCGGGGTCGTGGGGACGACCCTATAGTCGTCGGACATGTCGGCGGCTGGCCAACTTTGGACCGGTGTCGTGGGGACGACTCTATAGTCGTCGGAAATGTCGGCGGCTGGCCAACCTGAACCCGAGGTCGTGGGGACGACCCTATAGTCGTCGGACTTGACGGTGGCGGGCCAATCTAGTCCCGGGGTCGTGGGGACGACCCTATAGTCGTCGGACATTTCCGCGGCATGCCAACTTTGGCCCGTGGTCGTGGGGACGACCCTATAGTTGTTGGACATGACGGTGGCGGGCTAATCTAGTCCCGGGGTCGTAGGGACGACCCTATAGTCGTTGGACATGTCGGCGATTGGCCAACATTGGCCCGGGGTCGTGGAGACGACCCTATAGTCGTCGGACATGTCGGCGGCTGGCCAACTTTGGCGCGTGGTCGTGGGGACGATCCGATTATCGTCGGACATGTCGGCGGCTGGCCAACTTTGGCCCGTGGTCGTGGGGACGATCCAATAGTCGTCGGACATGTCGGCGGCTGGCCAACTTTGGCGCGTGGTCGTGGGGACGATCCGATTGTCGTCGGACATGTCGGCGGCTGGCCAACCTAGACCCGGGGTCGTGGGGACGACCCTATTGTCGTCGGACATGGCGGTGGCGGGCCAATCTAGTCCCGTGGTCGTGGGGACGACCCTATAGTCTTCGGACATGACGGTAGCGGGCCAATCTAGACCCGAGGTCCTGGGGACGACCCTATAGTAGTCGGACATGTCGGCGGCTGTCCAACTTTGGCCCGGTGTCGTGGGGACGACTCTATAGTCGTCGGACATGTCGGCGGCTGGCCAACCTAGACCCGGCGTCGTGGGGACGACCCTATTGTCGTCGGACATGACGGTGGCGGGCCAATCTAGTCCCGGGGTCGTGGGGACGACCCTACAGTCGCCGGACATTTCGGCGGCTTGCCAACTTTGGCCCGGGGTCGTGGGGACGACCCTATAGTCGTCGGACTTGACGGTGGCGGGCCAATCTAGTCCCGAGGTCGTGGGGACGACCCTATAGTCGTCGGACTTGACGGTGGCCGGCCAATCTATTCCCGGGGTCGTGGGGACGACCCTACAGTCGTCGGACATTTCGGCGGCTTGCCAACTTTGGCCCGGGGTCGTGGGGACGACCCTATAGTCGTCGGACATGTCGGCGGCTGGCCAAAATTGGCCCGAGGTCGTGGGGGCGACCCTATAGTCGTCGGACATGTCGGCGGCTGGCCAACCTAGTCCCGAGGTCGTCGGACTTGACGGTGGCGGGCCAATCTAGTCCCGGGGTCGTGGGGACGACCCTACAGTCGTCGGACATTTCGGCGGCTTGCCAACTTTGGCCCGGGGTCGTGGGGACGACCCTATAGTCGTCGGACATGACGGTGGCGGACCAATCTAGTCCTGGGGTCGTGGGGACGACCCTATAGTCGTCGGACATGTCGGCGGCTGGCCAACTTTGGCCCGTGGTCGTGGGGACGATCCAATAGTCGTCGGACATGTCGGCGGCTGGCCAACTTTGGCCCGTGGTCGTGGGGACGACCCTATAGTCGTCGGACATGTCGGCGGCTGGCCAATCTAGTCCCGGGGTCGTGGGGACGACCCTATAGTCGTCGGACATGTCGGCGGCTGGCCAACTTTGGACCGGTGTCGTGGGGACGACTCTATAGTCGTCGGAAATGTCGGCGGCTGGCCAACCTGAACCCGAGGTCGTGGGGACGACCCTATAGTCGTCGGACTTGACGGTGGCGGGCCAATCTAGTCCCGGGGTCGTGGGGACGACCCTATAGTCGTCGGACATTTCCGCGGCATGCCAACTTTGGCCCGTGGTCGTGGGGACGACCCTATAGTTGTTGGACATGACGGTGGCGGGCTAATCTAGTCCCGGGGTCGTAGGGACGACCCTATAGTCGTTGGACATGTCGGCGATTGGCCAACATTGGCCCGGGGTCGTGGAGACGACCCTATAGTCGTCGGACATGTCGGCGGCTGGCCAACTTTGGCGCGTGGTCGTGGGGACGATCCGATTATCGTCGGACATGTCGGCGGCTGGCCAACTTTGGCCCGTGGTCGTGGGGACGATCCAATAGTCGTCGGACATGTCGGCGGCTGGCCAACTTTGGCGCGTGGTCGTGGGGACGATCCGATTGTCGTCGGACATGTCGGCGGCTGGCCAACCTAGACCCGGGGTCGTGGGGACGACCCTATTGTCGTCGGACATGGCGGTGGCGGGCCAATCTAGTCCCGTGGTCGTGGGGACGACCCTATAGTCTTCGGACATGACGGTAGCGGGCCAATCTAGACCCGAGGTCCTGGGGACGACCCTATAGTAGTCGGACATGTCGGCGGCTGTCCAACTTTGGCCCGGTGTCGTGGGGACGACTCTATAGTCGTCGGACATGTCGGCGGCTGGCCAACCTAGACCCGGCGTCGTGGGGACGACCCTATTGTCGTCGGACATGACGGTGGCGGGCCAATCTAGTCCCGGGGTCGTGGGGACGACCCTACAGTCGCCGGACATTTCGGCGGCTTGCCAACTTTGGCCCGGGGTCGTGGGGACGACCCTATAGTCGTCGGACTTGACGGTGGCGGGCCAATCTAGTCCCGAGGTCGTGGGGACGACCCTATAGTCGTCGGACTTGACGGTGGCCGGCCAATCTATTCCCGGGGTCGTGGGGACGACCCTACAGTCGTCGGACATTTCGGCGGCTTGCCAACTTTGGCCCGGGGTCGTGGGGACGACCCTATAGTCGTCGGACATGTCGGCGGCTGGCCAAAATTGGCCCGAGGTCGTGGGGGCGACCCTATAGTCGTCGGACATGTCGGCGGCTGGCCAACCTAGTCCCGAGGTCGTCGGACTTGACGGTGGCGGGCCAATCTAGTCCCGGGGTCGTGGGGACGACCCTACAGTCGTCGGACATTTCGGCGGCTTGCCAACTTTGGCCCGGGGTCGTGGGGACGACCCTATAGTCGTCGGACATGACGGTGGCGGACCAATCTAGTCCTGGGGTCGTGGGGACGACCCTATAGTCGTCGGACATGTCGGCGGCTGGCCAACTTTGGCCCGTGGTCGTGGGGACGATCCAATAGTCGTCGGACATGTCGGCGGCTGGCCAACTTTGGCCCGTGGTCGTGGGGACGACCCTATAGTCGTCGGACATGTCGGCGGCTAGCCAACATTGGCCCGTGGTCGTGGGGACGACCCAATAGTCGTTGGAAATGTCAGCGGCTGGCCAACTTTGACCCGGTGTCGTGGGGACGACTCTATAGTCGTCGGAAATGTCGGCGGCTGGCCAACCTGGACCCGGGGTCGTGGGGACGACCCTATTGTCGTCGGACATGACGGTGGCGGGCCAATCTAGTCTCGGGGTCGTGGGGACGACCCTATAGTCGTCGGACATGTCGGCGGCTGGCCAACTTTGGCCCGGGGTCGTGGGGACGACCCAATTGTCGTCGGACATGCTGGCGGCTTGTCAGCCTAGTCCCGGGGTCGTGGGTACGACCCTATAGGCGTCGGACAAGTCGGCGGCTGGCCAACCTAGACCCGGGGTCGTGGGGACGACCCTATTGTCGTCGGACATGACGGTGGCGGGCCAATCTAGTCCCGGGGTCGTGGGGACGACCCTATAGTCGTCGAACAATTCGGCGGCGGGCCAAGCTAATCCCGGGGTCGTGGGGACGACCCTATAATCGTCGGACATGACGGTGGCGGGCCAATCTAGTCCCGGGGTCGTGGGGACGACCCTGTAGTCGTCGGACATGTCGGCGGCTGGCCAACTTTGGCCCGGTGTCGTGGGGACGACTCTATAGTCGTCCGAAATGTCGGCGGCTGGCCAACCTGGACCCGGGGTCGTGGGGACGACCCTACTGTCGTCGGACATGACGGTGGCGGGCCAATCTAGTCTCGGGGTCGTGGGGACGACCCTATAGTCGTCGGACATGTCGACGGCTGGCCAACTTTGGCCCGGGGTCGTGGGGACGACTCTATAGTCGTCGGAAATGTCGGCGGCTGGCCAACCTGGACTCGGGGTCGTGGGGACGACCCTATAGTCGTCGGACAAGACGGCGGCTGGACATCTTTGGCCCGGGGTCGTGGGGACGACCCTATAGTCGTCGGACATGTTGGCGGCTTGTCAGCCTAGTCCCGGGGTGGTGGGTACGACCCTATAGTCGTCGGACAAGTCGGCGGCGGGCCAACCTTGTCCCGGGGTCGTGGGGACGACCCTATAGTCGTCGGACATGTCGGCAACTGGCCAACTTTGGCCCGGGGTCGTGGGGACGACCCTATAGTCGTCGGACATGTCGGCGGCTGGCCAACTTTGGCCCGTGGTTGTGGGGACGACTCTATAGTCGTCGGAAATGTCGGCGGCTGGCCAACCTGGACCCGGGGTCGTGGGGACGACCCTATTGTCGTCGGACATGACGGTGGCGGGCTAATCTAGTCTCGCGGTCGTGGGGACGACCCTATAACCGTCGGACATGACGGTGGCGGGTCAATCTAGTCCCGGGGTCGTGGGGACGACCCTATAGTCGTCGGACATGTCGGCGGCTGGCCAACTTTGGCCCGGTGTCGTGGGGACGACTCTATAGTCGTCGGAAATGTCGGCGGCTGGCCAACCTGGACCCGGGGTCGTGGGGACGACCCTATAGTCGTCGGACTTGACGGTGGCGGGCCAATCTAGTCCCGGGGTCGTGGGGACGACCCTACAGTCGTCGGACATTTCGGCGGCTTGCCAACTTTGGCCCGGGGTCGTGGGACGACCCTATAGTCGTCGGACTTGACGGTAGCGGGCCAATCTAGTCCCGAGGTCGTGGGGACGACCCTATAGTCTTCGGACATGACGGTAGCGGGCCATTCTAGACCCGAGGTCGTGGGGACGACCCTATAGTAGTCGGACATGTCGGCGGCTGTCCAACTTTGGCGCGGTGTCATGGGGACGACTCTATAGTCGTCGGACATGTCGGCAGCTGCACAACCTAGACCCGGGGTCGTGGGGACGACCCTATTGTCGTCGGACATGAAGGTGGCGGGCCAATCTAGTCTCGGGGTCGTGGGGACGACCCTATAGTCGTCGGACATGTCGGCGGCTGGCCAACTTTGGCCCGGTGTCGTGGGGACGACTCTATAGTCGTCGGAAATGTCGGCGGCTGGCCATCCTGGACCCGGGGTCGTGGGGACGACCCTATTGTCGTCGGACATGACGGTGGCGGGCCAAACTAGTCTCGGGGTCGTGGGGACGACCCTATAGTCGTCGGACATGTCGGCGTCTGGCCAACTTTGGCCCGCGGTCGTGGGGACGACTCTATAGTCGTCGGAAATGTCGGCGGCTGGCCAACCTGGACTCGGGGTCGTGGGGACGACCCTATAGTCGTCGGACAAGACGGCGGCTGGACATCTTTGGCCCGGGGTCGTGGGGACGACCCTATAGTCGTCGGACATGTCGGCGGCTGGCCAACTTTGGCCCGGTGTCGTGGGGACGACCCTACAGTCTTCGGACATTTCGGCGGCTTGCCATCTTTGGCCCGGGGTCGTGGGGACGACCCTATAGTCGTCGGACATTTCGGCGGCATGCCAACTTTGGCCCGTGGTCGTGGGGACGACCCTATAGTCGTCGGACATGTCGGCAGCTGGCCAACTTTGGCCCGGGGTCGTGGGGACGACCCTATAGTCGTCGGACATGTCGGCGGCTGGCCAACTTTGGCCCGTGGTTGTGGGCACGACCCTATAGTCGTTGGACATGACGGTGGCGGGCCAATCTAGTCCCGGGGTCGTGGGGACGACCCTATAGTCGTCGGACATGTTGGCGGCTTGTCAGCCTAGTCCCAGGGTCGTGGGTACGACCCTATAGTCGTCGGACAAGTCGGCGGCGGGCCAACCTTGTCCCGGGGTCGTGGGGACGACCCTATAGTCGTCGGACATGTCGGCGGCTGGCCAACTTTGGCCCGGTGTCGTGGGGACGACTCTATAGTCGTCGGAAATGTCGGCGGCTGGCCAACCTGGACCCGGGGTCGTGGGGACGACCCTATAACCGTCGGACATGACGGTGGCGGGTCAATCTAGTCCCGGGGTCGTGGGGACGACCCTATAGTCGTCGGACATGTCGGCGGCTGGCCAACTTTGGCCCGGTGTCGTGGGGACGACTCTATAGTCGTCGGAAATGTCGGCGGCTGGCCAACCTGGACCCGGGGTCGTGGGGACGACCCTATAGTCGTCGGACTTGACGGTGGCGGGCCAATCTAGTCCCGGGGTCGTGGGGACGACCCTACAGTCGTCGGACATTTCGGCGGCTTGCCAACTTTGGCCCGGGGTCGTGGGACGACCCTATAGTCGTCGGACTTGTCGGTAGCGGGCCAATCTAGTCCCGAGGTCGTGGGGACGACCCTATAGTCTTCGGACATGACGGTAGCGGGCCATTCTAGACCCGAGGTCGTGGGGACGACCCTATAGTAGTCGGACATGTCGGCGGCTGTCCAACTTTGGCGCGGTGTCGTGGGGACGACTCTATAGTCGGACATGTCGGCAGCTGGGCAACCTAGACCCGGGGTCGTGGGGACGACCCTATTGTCGTCGGACATGAAGGTGGCGGGCCAATCTAGTCTCGGGGTCGTGGGGACGACCCTATAGTCGTCGGACATGTCGGCGTCTGGCCAACTTTGGCCCGCGGTCGTGGGGACGACTCTATAGTCGTCGGAAATGTCGGCGGCTGGCCAACCTGGACTCGGGGTCGTGGGGACGACCCTATAGTCGTCGGACAAGACGGCGGCTGGACATCTTTGGCCCGGGGTCGTGGGGACGACCCTATAGTCGTCGGACATGTCGGCGGCTGGCCAACTTTGGCCCGGTGTCGTGGGGACGACCCTACAGTCTTCGGACATTTCGGCGGCTTGCCATCTTTGGCCCGGGGTCGTGGGGACGACCCTATAGTCGTCGGACATTTCGGCGGCATGCCAACTTTGGCCCGTGGTCGTGGGGACGACCCTATAGTCGTCGGACATGTCGGCAGCTGGCCAACTTTGGCCCGGGGTCGTGGGGACGACCCTATAGTCGTCGGACATGTCGGCGGCTGGCCAACTTTGGCCCGTGGTTGTGGGCACGACCCTATAGTCGTTGGACATGACGGTGGCGGGCCAATCTAGTCCCGGGGTCGTGGGGACGACCCTATAGTCGTCGGACATGTTGGCGGCTTGTCAGCCTAGTCCCAGGGTCGTGGGTACGACCCTATAGTCGTCGGACAAGTCGGCGGCGGGCCAACCTTGTCCCGGGGTCGTGGGGACGACCCTATAGTCGTCGGACATGTCGGCGGCTGGCCAACTTTGGCCCGGTGTCGTGGGGACGACTCTATAGTCGTCGGAAATGTCGGCGGCTGGCCAACCTGGACCCGGGGTCGTGGGGACGACCCTATAACCGTCGGACATGACGGTGGCGGGTCAATCTAGTCCCGGGGTCGTGGGGACGACCCTATAGTCGTCGGACATGTCGGCGGCTGGCCAACTTTGGCCCGGTGTCGTGGGGACGACTCTATAGTCGTCGGAAATGTCGGCGGCTGGCCAACCTGGACCCGGGGTCGTGGGGACGACCCTATAGTCGTCGGACTTGACGGTGGCGGGCCAATCTAGTCCCGGGGTCGTGGGGACGACCCTACAGTCGTCGGACATTTCGGCGGCTTGCCAACTTTGGCCCGGGGTCGTGGGACGACCCTATAGTCGTCGGACTTGTCGGTAGCGGGCCAATCTAGTCCCGAGGTCGTGGGGACGACCCTATAGTCTTCGGACATGACGGTAGCGGGCCATTCTAGACCCGAGGTCGTGGGGACGACCCTATAGTAGTCGGACATGTCGGCGGCTGTCCAACTTTGGCGCGGTGTCGTGGGGACGACTCTATAGTCGGACATGTCGGCAGCTGGGCAACCTAGACCCGGGGTCGTGGGGACGACCCTATTGTCGTCGGACATGAAGGTGGCGGGCCAATCTAGTCTCGGGGTCGTGGGGACGACCCTATAGTCGTCGGACATGTCGGCGGCTGGCCAACTTTGGCCCGGGGTCGTGGGGACGACCCTATAGTCGTCGGACATGACGGTGGCGGACCAATCTAGTCTCGGGGTCGTGGGTACGACCCTATAGTCGTCGGACAAGTCGGCGGCTGGACAACCTAGACCCGGGGTCGTGGGGACGACCCTATAGTCGTCGGACATGTCGGCGGCTGGCCAACTTTGGCCCGTGGTTGTGGGGACGACCCTATAGTCGTTGGACATGACGGTGGCGGGCCAATCTAGTCCCGGGGTCGTGGGGACGACCCTATAGTCGTCGGACAAGTCGGCGGCTGGCCAACCTAGACCCGGGGTCGTGGGGACGACCCTATTGTCGTCGGACATGGCGGTGGCGGGCCAATCTAGTCCCGTGGTCGTGGGGACGACCCTATAGTCTTCGGACATGACGGTAGCGGGCCAATCTAGTCCCGGGGTCGTGGGGACGACCCTATTGTCGTCGGACATGACGGTGGCGGGCCAATCTAGTCCCGGGGTTGTGGGGACGACCCTATAATCGTCGGACATGACGGTGGCGGGCCAATCTAGTCCCGGGGTCGTGGGGACGACCCTATAGTCGTCGGACATGTCGGCGGCTGGCCAACTTTGGCCCGGTGTCGTGGGGACGACTCTATAGTCGTCGGAAATGTCGGCGGCTGGCCATACTGGACCCGGGGTCGTGGGGACGACCCTATTGTCGTCGGACATGACGGTGGCGGGCCAATCTAGTCTCGGGGTCGTGGGGACGACCCTATAGTCGTCGGACATGTCGGCGGCTGGCCAACTTTGGCCCGGGGTCGTGGGGACGACCCTATAGTCGTCGGACATGACGGTGGCGGACCAATCTAGTCCCGGGATCGTGGGGACGACCCTATAGTCGTCGGACATGTCAGCGGCTGGCCAACATTGGTCCGCGGTCGTGGGGACGATCCAATAGTCGTCGGACATGTCGGCGGCTGGCCAACTTTGGCCCGTGGTTGTGGGGACGACCCTATAGTCGTTGGACATGACGGTGGCGGGCCAATCTAGTCTCGGGGTCGTGGGGACGACCCTATTGTCGTCGGACATGACGGTGGCGGGCCAACATTGGCCCGGGGTCGTGGGGACGACTCTATAGTCGTCGGACATTTCGGCGGCATGCCAACTTTGGCCCGTGGTCGTGGGGACGACCCTATAGTTGTTGGACATGACGGTGGCGGGCTAATCTAGTCCCGGGGTCGTAGGGACGACCCTATAGTCGTTGGACATGTCGGCGATTGGCCAACATTGGCCCGGGGTCGTGGGGACGACCCTATAGTCGTCGGACATGTCGGCGGCTGGCCAACTTTGGCCCGTGGTTGTGGGGACGACCCTATAGTCGTTGGACATGACGGTGGCTTGTCAGCCTAGTCCCGGGGTCGTGGGTACGACCCTATATTCGTCGGACAAGACGGCGGCTGGACATCTTTAGCCCGGGGTCGTGGAGACGACCCTATAGTCGTCGGACATGTTGGCGGCTTGTCAGCCTAGTCACAGGGTCGTGGGTACGACCCTATAGTCGTCGGACATGTCGGCGGCGGGCCAACTTTGGCCCGGTGTCGTGGGGACGACTCTATAGTCGTCGGAAATGTCGGCGGCTGGCCAACCTGGACCCGGGGTCGTGGGGACGACCCTATTGTCGTCGGACATGACGGTGGCGGACAAATCTAGTCTCGGGGTCGTAGGGACGACCCTATAGTCGTCGGACATGTCGGCGGCTGGCCAACTTTGGCCCGGGGTCGTGGGGACGACCCTATAGCCGTCGGACTTGACGGTGGCGGGCCAGTTTAGTCCCGGGGTCGTGGGGACGACCCTATAGTCGTCGGACATTTCGGCTGCTTGCCAACTTTGGCCCGGGGTCGTGGGGACGACCCTATAGTCGTCGGACATTTCGGCGGCATGCCAACTTTGGCCCGTGGTCGTGGGGACGACCCTATAGTCGTTGGACATGACGGTGGCGGGCTAATCTAGTCCCGGGGTCGTAGGGACGACCCTATAGTCGTTGGACATGTCGGCGATTGGCCAACATTGGCCCGGGGTCGTGGGGACGACCCTATAGTCGTCGGACATGTCGGCGGCTGGCCAACTTTGGCGCGTGGTCGTGGGGACGATCCGATTGTCGTCGGACATGTCGGCGGCTGGCCAAATTTGGCCCGTGGTCGTGGGGACGATCCAATAGTCGTCGGACATGTCGGCGGCTGGCCAACTTTGGCGCGTGGTCGTGGGGACGACCCTATAGTCTTCGGACATGACGGTAGCGGGCCAATCTAGACCCGAGGTCCTGGGGACGACCCTATAGTAGTCGGACATGTCGGCGGCTGTCCAACTTTGGCCCGGTGTCGTGGGGACGACTCTATAGTCGTCGGACATGTCGGCGGCTGGCCAACCTAGACCCGGGGTCGTGGGGACGACCCTATTGTCGTCGGACATGACGGTGGCGGGCCAATCTAGTCCCGGGGTCGTGGGGACGACCCTATAGTCGTCGGACAAGTCGGCGGCGGGCCAAGCCTGTCCCGGGGTCGTGGGGACGACCCTATAATCGTCGGAAATGACGGTGGCGGTCCAATCTAGTCCCGGGGTCGTGGGGACGACCCTATAATCGTTGAACATGACGGAGGCGGGCCAATCTAGTCCCGGGGTCGTAGGGACGACCCTATAGTCGTCGGACATGTTGGCGATTGGGCAACATTGGCCCGGGGTCGTCGGGACGACCCTATAGTCGTCGGACATGTCGGCGGCTGGCCAACCTAGTCCCGGGGTCGTGGGGACGACCCTATAGTCGTCGGACATTTCGGCGGCTTGCCAACTTTGGCCCGGGGTCGTGGGGACGACCCTATAGTCGTCGGACATGTCGGCGGCTGGCCAGCTTTGGCCCGTGGTTGTGGGGACGACCCTATAGTCGTTGGACATGACGGTGGCGGGCCAATCTAGTCCCGGGGTCGTGGGGACGACCCTATAGTCGTGGGACATGTCGGCGGCTGGCCAACTTTGGCCCGGTGTCGTGGGGACGACTCTATAGTCGTCGGAAATGTCGGCGGCTGGCCAACCTGGACCCGGGGTCGTGGGGACGACCCTATAGTCGTTGGACATGACGGTGGCGGGCCAATCTAGTCCCGGGGTCGTGGGGACGACCCGATAGTCGTCGGACAAGACGGCGGCTGGACATCTTTGGCCCGGGGTCGTGGGGACGACCCTATAATCGTCGGACATGTCGGCGGCTGGCCAACTTTGGCCCGGTGTCGTGGGGACGACTCTATAGTCGTCGGAAATGTCGGCGGCTGGCCAACCTGGACCCGGGGTCGTGGGGACGACCCTATTGTCGTCGGACATGACGGTGGCGGGCCAATCTAGTCTCGCGGTCGTGGGGACGACCCTATAATCGTCGGAAATGACGGTGGCGGGCCAATCTAGTCCCGGGGTCGTGGGGACGACCCTATAGTCGTCGGACATGTCGGCGGCTGGCCACCTTTGGCCCGGTGTCGTGGGGACGACTCTATAGTCGTCGGAAATGTCGGCGGCTGGACAACCTGGACCCGGGGTCGTGGGGACGACCCTATTGTCGTCGGACATGACGGTGGCGGGCCAATCTAGTCTCGGGGTCGTGGGGACGACCCTATAGTCGTCGGACATGTCGGCGGCTGGCCAACTTTGGCGCGTGGTCGTGGGGACGATCCGATTGTCGTCGGACATGTCGGCGGCTGGCCAACTTTGGCCCGTGGTCGTGGGGACGATCCGATTGTCGTGGGACATGTCGGCGGCTGGCCAACCTAGACCCGGGGTCGTGGGGACGACCCTATTGTCGTCGGACATGACGGTGGCGGGCCAATCTAGTCCCGGGTTCGTGGGGACGACCCTATAGTCGTCGGACCTGTCGGCGGCTGGCCAACTTTGGACCGGTGTCGTGGGGACGACTCTATAGTCGTCGGAAATGTCGGCGGCTGGCCAACCTGGACTCGGGGTCGTGGGGACGACCCTATAGTCGTCGGACAAGACGGCGGCTGGACATCTTTGGCCCGGGGTCGTGGGGACGACCCTATAGTCGTCGGACATGACGGTGGCGGACCAATCTAGTCCCGGGGTCGTGGGGACGACCCTATAGTCGTCGGACATGTCGGCGGCTGGCCATCCTGGACCCGGGGTCGTGGGGACGATCCAATAGTCGTCGGACATGTCGGCGGCTGGCCAACTTTGGCCCGTGGTTGTGGGCACGACCCTATAGTCGTTGGACATGACGGTGGCGGGCCAATCTAGTCCCGGGGTCGTGGGGACGACCCTATAGTCGTCGGACATGTTGGCGGCTTGTCAGCCTAGTCCCAGGGTCGTGGGTACGACCCTATAGTCGTCGGACAAGTCGGCGGCGGGCCAACCTTGTCCCGGGGTCGTGGGGACGACCCTATAGTCGTCGGACATGTCGGCGGCTGGCCAACTTTGGCCCGGTGTCGTGGGGACGACTCTATAGTCGTCGGAAATGTCGGCGGCTGGCCAACCTGGACCCGGGGTCGTGGGGACGACCCTATTGTCGTCGGACATGACGGTGGCGGGCCAATCTAGTCTCGCGGTCGTGGGGACGACCCTATAACCGTCGGACATGACGGTGGCGGGTCAATCTAGTCCCGGGGTCGTGGGGACGACCCTATAGTCGTCGGACATGTCGGCGGCTGGCCAACTTTGGCCCGGTGTCGTGGGGACGACTCTATAGTCGTCGGAAATGTCGGCGGCTGGCCAACCTGGACCCGGGGTCGTGGGGACGACCCTATAGTCGTCGGACTTGACGGTGGCGGGCCAATCTAGTCCCGGGGTCGTGGGGACGACCCTACAGTCGTCGGACATTTCGGCGGCTTGCCAACTTTGGCCTGGGGTCGTGGGACGACCCTATAGTCGTCGGACTTGACGGTAGCGGGCCAATCTAGTCCCGAGGTCGTGGGGACGACCCTATAGTCTTCGGACATGACGGTAGCGGGCCATTCTAGACCCGAGGTCGTGGGGACGACCCTATAGTAGTCGGACATGTCGGCGGCTGTCCAACTTTGGCGCGGTGTCATGGGGACGACTCTATAGTCGTCGGACATGTCGGCAGCTGCACAACCTAGACCCGGGGTCGTGGGGACGACCCTATTGTCGTCGGACATGAAGGTGGCGGGCCAATCTAGTCTCGGGGTCGTGGGGACGACCCTATAGTCGTCGGACATGTCGGCGGCTGGCCAACTTTGGCCCGGGGTCGTGGGGACGACCCTATAGTCGTCGGACATGACGGTGGCGGACCAATCTAGTCCCGGGGTCGTGGGTACGACCCTATAGTCGTCGGACAAGTCGGCGGCTGGCCAACCTGGACCCGGGGTCGTGGGGACGACCCTATTGTCGTCGGACATGACGGTGGCGGGCCAATCTAGTCTCGGGGTCGTGGGGACGACCCTATAGTCGTCGGACATGTCGGCGTCTGGCCAACTTTGGCCCGCGGTCGTGGGGACGACTCTATAGTCGTCGGAAATGTCGGCGGCTGGCCAACCTGGACCCGGGGTCGTGGGGACGACCCTATTGTCGTCGGACATGACGGTGGCGGGCCAATCTAGTCTCGGGGTCGTGGGGACGACCCTATAGTCGTCGGACATGTCGGCGTCTGGCCAACTTTGGCCCGCGGTCGTGGGGACGACTCTATAGTCGTCGGAAATGTCGGCGGCTGGCCAACCTGGACTCGGGGTCGTGGGGACGACCCTATAGTCGTCGGACAAGACGGCGGCTGGACATCTTTGGCCCGGGGTCGTGGGGACGACCCTATAGTCGTCGGACATGTTGGCGGCTTGTCAGCCTAGTCCCGGGGTGGTGGGTACGACCCTATAGTCGTCGGACAAGTCGGCGGCGGGCCAACCTTGTCCCGGGGTCGTGGGGACGACCCTATAGTCGTCGGACATGTCGGCAGCTGGCCAACTTTGGCCCGGGGTCGTGGGGACGACCCTATAGTCGTCGGACATGTCGGCGGCTGGCCAACTTTGGCCCGTGGTTGTGGGCACGACCCTATAGTCGTTGGACATGACGGTGGCGGGCCAATCTAGTCCCGGGGTCGTGGGGACGACCCTATAGTCGTCGGACATGTCGGCGGCTGGCCAACTTTGGCCCGGTGTCGTGGGGACGACCCTATAGTCGTCGGACATTTCGGCGGCATGCCAACTTTGGCCCGTGGTCGTGGGGACGACCCTATAGTTGTTGGACATGACGGTGGCGGGCCAATCTAGTCCCGGGGTCGTAGGGACGACCCTATAGTCGTCGGACATGTCGGCGATTGGCCAACATTGGCCCGGGGTCGTGGGGACGACCCTATAGTCGTCGGACATGTCGGCGGCTGGCCAACTTTGGCCCGTGGTTGTGGGGACGACCCTATAGTCGTTGGACATGACGGTGGCGGGTCAATCTAGTCCCGCGGTCGTGGGGACGACCCTATAGTCGTCGGACAAGTCGGCGGCTGGCCAACCTAGACCCGGGGTCGTGGGGACGACCCTATTGTCGTCGGACATGGCGGTGGCGGGCCAATCTAGTCCCGTGGTCGTGGGGACGACCCTATAGTCTTCGGACATGACGGTAGCGGGCCAATCTAGTCCCGGGGTCGTGGGGACGACCCTATTGTCGTCGGACATGACGGTGGCGGGCCAATCTAGTCCCGGGGTCGTGGGGACGACCCTATAATCGTCGGACATGACGGTGGCGGGCCAATCTAGTCCCGGGGTCGTGGGGACGACCCTATAGTCGTCGGACATGTCGGCGGCTGGCCAACTTTGGCCCGGTGTCGTGGGGACGACTCTATAGTCGTCGGAAATGTCGGCGGCTGGCCAACTTTGGCCCGGTGTCGTGGGGACGACTCTATAGTCGTCGGAAATGTCGGCGGCTGGCCAACCTGGACCCGGGGTCGTGGGGACGACCCTATTGTCGTCGGACATGACGGTGGCGGGCCAATCTAGTCTCGCGGTCGTGGGGACGACCCTATAACCGTCGGACATGACGGTGGCGGGTCAATCTAGTCCCGGGGTCGTGGGGACGACCCTATAGTCGTCGGACATGTCGGCGGCTGGCCAACTTTGGCCCGGTGTCGTGGGGACGACTCTATAGTCGTCGGAAATGTCGGCGGCTGGCCAACCTGGACCCGGGGTCGTGGGGACGACCCTATAGTCGTCGGACTTGACGGTGGCGGGCCAATCTAGTCCCGGGGTCGTGGGGACGACCCTACAGTCGTCGGACATTTCGGCGGCTTGCCAACTTTGGCCTGGGGTCGTGGGACGACCCTATAGTCGTCGGACTTGACGGTAGCGGGCCAATCTAGTCCCGAGGTCGTGGGGACGACCCTATAGTCTTCGGACATGACGGTAGCGGGCCATTCTAGACCCGAGGTCGTGGGGACGACCCTATAGTAGTCGGACATGTCGGCGGCTGTCCAACTTTGGCGCGGTGTCATGGGGACGACTCTATAGTCGTCGGACATGTCGGCAGCTGCACAACCTAGACCCGGGGTCGTGGGGACGACCCTATTGTCGTCGGACATGAAGGTGGCGGGCCAATCTAGTCTCGGGGTCGTGGGGACGACCCTATAGTCGTCGGACATGTCGGCGGCTGGCCAACTTTGGCCCGGGGTCGTGGGGACGACCCTATAGTCGTCGGACATGACGGTGGCGGACCAATCTAGTCCCGGGGTCGTGGGTACGACCCTATAGTCGTCGGACAAGTCGGCGGCTGGCCAACCTGGACCCGGGGTCGTGGGGACGACCCTATTGTCGTCGGACATGACGGTGGCGGGCCAATCTAGTCTCGGGGTCGTGGGGACGACCCTATAGTCGTCGGACATGTCGGCGTCTGGCCAACTTTGGCCCGCGGTCGTGGGGACGACTCTATAGTCGTCGGAAATGTCGGCGGCTGGCCAACCTGGACTCGGGGTCGTGGGGACGACCCTATAGTCGTCGGACAAGACGGCGGCTGGACATCTTTGGCCCGGGGTCGTGGGGACGACCCTATAGTCGTCGGACATGTTGGCGGCTTGTCAGCCTAGTCCCGGGGTGGTGGGTACGACCCTATAGTCGTCGGACAAGTCGGCGGCGGGCCAACCTTGTCCCGGGGTCGTGGGGACGACCCTATAGTCGTCGGACATGTCGGCAGCTGGCCAACTTTGGCCCGGGGTCGTGGGGACGACCCTATAGTCGTCGGACATGTCGGCGGCTGGCCAACTTTGGCCCGTGGTTGTGGGCACGACCCTATAGTCGTTGGACATGACGGTGGCGGGCCAATCTAGTCCCGGGGTCGTGGGGACGACCCTATAGTCGTCGGACATGTTGGCGGCTTGTCAGCCTAGTCCCAGGGTCGTGGGTACGACCCTATAGTCGTCGGACAAGTCGGCGGCGGGCCAACCTTGTCCCGGGGTCGTGGGGACGACCCTATAGTCGTCGGACATGTCGGCGGCTGGCCAACTTTGGCCCGGTGTCGTGGGGACGACTCTATAGTCGTCGGAAATGTCGGCGGCTGGCCAACCTGGACCCGGGGTCGTGGGGACGACCCTATAGTCGTCGGACATGTTGGCGGCTTGTCAGCCTAGTCCCAGGGTCGTGGGTACGACCCTATAGTCGTCGGACAAGTCGGCGGCGGGCCAACCTTGTCCCGGGGTCGTGGGGACGACCCTATAGTCGTCGGACATGTCGGCGGCTGGCCAACTTTGGCCCGGGGTCGTGGGGACGACTCTATAGTCGTCGGGAATGTCGGCGGCTGGCCAACCTGGACTCGGGGTCGTGGGGACGACCCTATAGTAGTCGGACATGTCGGCGGCTGTCCAACTTTGGCGCGGTGTCATGGGGACGACTCTATAGTCGTCGGACATGTCGGCAGCTGCACAACCTAGACCCGGGGTCGTGGGGACGACCCTATTGTCGTCGGACATGAAGGTGGCGGGCCAATCTAGTCTCGGGGTCGTGGGGACGACCCTATAGTCGTCGGACATGTCGGCGGCTGGCCAACTTTGGCCCGGGGTCGTGGGGACGACCCTATAGTCGTCGGACATGACGGTGGCGGACCAATCTAGTCCCGGGGTCGTGGGTACGACCCTATAGTCGTCGGACAAGTCGGCGGCTGGCCAACCTGGACCCGGGGTCGTGGGGACGACCCTATTGTCGTCGGACATGACGGTGGCGGGCCAATCTAGTCTCGGGGTCGTGGGGACGACCCTATAGTCGTCGGACATGTCGGCGTCTGGCCAACTTTGGCCCGCGGTCGTGGGGACGACTCTATAGTCGTCGGAAATGTCGGCGGCTGGCCAACCTGGACCCGGGGTCGTGGGGACGACCCTATTGTCGTCGGACATGACGGTGGCGGGCCAATCTAGTCTCGGGGTCGTGGGGACGACCCTATAGTCGTCGGACATGTCGGCGTCTGGCCAACTTTGGCCCGCGGTCGTGGGGACGACTCTATAGTCGTCGGAAATGTCGGCGGCTGGCCAACCTGGACTCGGGGTCGTGGGGACGACCCTATAGTCGTCGGACAAGACGGCGGCTGGACATCTTTGGCCCGGGGTCGTGGGGACGACCCTATAGTCGTCGGACATGTTGGCGGCTTGTCAGCCTAGTCCCGGGGTGGTGGGTACGACCCTATAGTCGTCGGACAAGTCGGCGGCGGGCCAACCTTGTCCCGGGGTCGTGGGGACGACCCTATAGTCGTCGGACATGTCGGCAGCTGGCCAACTTTGGCCCGGGGTCGTGGGGACGACCCTATAGTCGTCGGACATGTCGGCGGCTGGCCAACTTTGGCCCGTGGTTGTGGGCACGACCCTATAGTCGTTGGACATGACGGTGGCGGGCCAATCTAGTCCCGGGGTCGTGGGGACGACCCTATAGTCGTCGGACATGTTGGCGGCTTGTCAGCCTAGTCCCAGGGTCGTGGGTACGACCCTATAGTCGTCGGACAAGTCGGCGGCGGGCCAACCTTGTCCCGGGGTCGTGGGGACGACCCTATAGTCGTCGGACATGTCGGCGGCTGGCCAACTTTGGCCCGGTGTCGTGGGGACGACTCTATAGTCGTCGGAAATGTCGGCGGCTGGCCAACCTGGACCCGGGGTCGTGGGGACGACCCTATAGTCGTCGGACATGTTGGCGGCTTGTCAGCCTAGTCCCAGGGTCGTGGGTACGACCCTATAGTCGTCGGACAAGTCGGCGGCGGGCCAACCTTGTCCCGGGGTCGTGGGGACGACCCTATAGTCGTCGGACATGTCGGCGGCTGGCCAACTTTGGCCCGGGGTCGTGGGGACGACTCTATAGTCGTCGGGAATGTCGGCGGCTGGCCAACCTGGACTCGGGGTCGTGGGGACGACCCTATAGTCGTCGGACAAGACGGCGGCTGCACATCTTTGGCCCGGGGTCGTGGGGACGACCCTATAGTCGTCGGACATGTTGGCGGCTTGTCAGCCTAGTCCCGGGGTGGTGGGTACGACCCTATAGTCGTCGGACAAGTCGGCGGCGGGCCAACCTTGTCCCGGGGTCGTGGGGACGACCCTATAGTCGTCGGACATGTCGGCGGATGGCCAACTTTGGCCCGTGGTTGTGGGGACGACCCTATAGTCGATGGACATGACGGTGGCGGGCCAATCTAGTCCCGGGTCGTGGGGACGACCCTATAGTCGTCGGACAAGACGGCGGCTGGACATCTTTGGCCCGGGGTCGTGGGGACGACCCTATAGTCGTCGGACATGTTGGCGGCTTGTCAGCCTAGTCCCAGGGTCGTGGGTACGACCCTATAGTCGTCGGACAAGTCGGCGGCGGGCCAACCTTGTCCCGGGGTCGTGGGGACGACCCTATAATCGTCGGACATGTCGGCGGCTGGCCAACTTTGGCCCGGTGTCGTGGGGACGACTCTATAGTCGTCGGAAATGTCGGCGGCTGGCCAACCTGGACCCGGGGTCGTGGGGACGACCCTATTGTCGTCGGACATGACGGTGGCGGGCCAATCTAGTCTCGCGGTCGTGGGGACGACCCTATAATCGTCGGACATGACGGTGGCGGGCCAATCTAGTCCCGGGGTCGTGGGGACGACCCTATAGTCGTCGGACATGTCGGCGGCTGGCCAACTTTGGCCCGGTGTCGTGGGGACGACCCTATAGTCGTCGGACATTTCGGCGGCATGCCAACTTTGGCCCGTGGTCGTGGGGACGACCCTATAGTTGTTGGACATGACGGTGGCGGGCCAATCTAGTCCCGGGGTCGTAGGGACGACCCTATAGTCGTCGGACATGTCGGCGATTGGCCAACATTGGCCCGGGGTCGTGGGGACGACCCTATAGTCGTCGGACATGTCGGCGGCTGGCCAACTTTGGCCCGTGGTTGTGGGGACGACCCTATAGTCGTTGGACATGACGGTGGCGGGTCAATCTAGTCCCGGGGTCGTGGGGACGACCCTATAGTCGTCGGACAAGTCGGCGGCTGGCCAACCTAGACCCGGGGTCGTGGGGACGACCCTATTGTCGTCGGACATGGCGGTGGCGGGCCAATCTAGTCCCGTGGTCGTGGGGACGACCCTATAGTCTTCGGACATGACGGTAGCGGGCCAATCTAGTCCCGGGGTCGTGGGGACGACCCTATTGTCGTCGGACATGACGGTGGCGGGCCAATCTAGTCCCGGGGTCGTGGGGACGACCCTATAATCGTCGGACATGACGGTGGCGGGCCAATCTAGTCCCGGGGTCGTGGGGACGACCCTATAGTCGTCGGACATGTCGGCGGCTGGCCAACTTTGGCCCGGTGTCGTGGGGACGACTCTATAGTCGTCGGAAATGTCGGCGGCTGGCCATACTGGACCCGGGGTCGTGGGGACGACCCTATTGTCGTCGGACATGACGGTGGCGGGCCAATCTAGTCTCGGGGTCGTGGGGACGACCCTATAGTCGTCGGACATGTCGGCGGCTGGCCAACTTTGGCCCGGGGTCGTGGGGACGACCCTATAGTCGTCGGACATGACGGTGGCGGACCAATCTAGTCCCGGGGTCGTGGGGACGACCCTATAGTCGTCGGACATGTCGGCGGCTGGCCAACATTGGCCCGCGGTCGTGGGGACGATCCAATAGTCGTCGGACATGTCGGCGGCTGGCCAACTTTGGCCCGTGGTTGTGGGGACGACCCTATAGTCGTTGGACATGACGGTGGCGGGCCAATCTAGTCTCGGGGTCGTGGGGACGACCCTATTGTCGTCGGACATGACGGTGGCGGGTCAATCTATTCTCGGGGTCGTGGGGACGACCCTATAGTCGTCGGACATGTCGGCGGCTGGCCAACTTTGGCCCGTGGTTGTGGGCACGACCCTATAGTCGTTGGACATGACGGTGGCGGGCCAATCTAGTCCCGGGGTCGTGGGGACGACCCTATAGTCGTCGGACATGTTGGCGGCTTGTCAGCCTAGCCCCAGGGTCGTGGGTACGACCCTATAGTCGTCGGACAAGTCGGCGGCGGGCCAACCTTGTCCCGGGGTCGTGGGGACGACCCTATAGTCGTCGGACATGTCGGCGGCTGGCCAACTTTGGCCCGGTGTCGTGGGGACGACTCTATAGTCGTCGGAAATGTCGGCGGCTGGCCAACCTGGACCCGGGGTCGTGGGGACGACCCTATAACCGTCGGACATGACGGTGGCGGGTCAATCTAGTCCCGGGGTCGTGGGGACGACACTATAGTCGTCGGACATGTCGGCGGCTGGCCAACTTTGGCCCGGTGTCGTGGGGACGACTCTATAGTCGTCGGAAATGTCGGCGGCTGGCCAACCTGGACCCGGGGTCGTGGGGACGACCCTATAGTCGTCGGACTTGACAGTGGCGGGCCAATCTAGTCCCGGGGTCGTGGGGACGACCCTACAGTCGTCGGACATTTCGGCGGCTTGCCAACTTTGGCCCGGGGTCGTGGGACGACCCTATAGTCGTCGGACTTGTCGGTAGCGGGCCAATCTAGTCCCGAGGTCGTGGGGACGACCCTATAGTCTTCGGACATGACGGTAGCGGGCCATTCTAGACCCGAGGTCGTGGGGACGACCCTATAGTAGTCGGACATGTCGGCGGCTGTCCAACTTTGGCGCGGTGTCGTGGGGACGACTCTATAGTCGTCGGAAATGTCGGCAGCTGGGCAACCTAGACTCGGGGTCGTGGGGACGACCCTATTGTCGTCGGACATGAAGGTGGCGGGCCAATCTAGTCTCGGGGTCGTGGGGACGACCCTATAGTCGTCGGACATGTCGGCGGCTGGCCAACTTTGGCCCGGGGTCGTGGGGACGACCCTATAGTCGTCGGACATGACGGTGGCGGACCAATCTAGTCTCGGGGTCGTGGGTACGACCCTATAGTCGTCGGACAAGTCGGCGGCTGGACAACCTAGACCCGGGGTCGTGGGGACGAACCTATTGTCGTCGGACATGACGGTGGCGGGCCAATCTAGTCCCGGGGTCGTGGGGACGACCCTATAGTCGTCGGACATGTCGGCGGCTGGCCAACTTTGGCCCGGTGTCGTGGGGACGACTCTATAGTCGTCGGAAGTGTCGGCGGCTGGCCAACCTGGACCCGGGGTCGTGGGGACGACCCTATTGTCGTCGGACATGACGGTGGCGGGCCAATCTAGTCTCGGGGTCGTGGGGACGACCCTATAGTCGTCGGACATGTCGGCGTCTGGCCAACTTTGGCCCGCGGTCGTGGGGACGCCTCTATAGTCGTCGGAAAGGTCGGCGGCTGGCCAACCTGGACTCGGGGTCGTGGGGACGAGCCTATAGTCGTCGGACAAGACGGCGGCGGGCCAACCTTGTCCCGGGGTCGTGGGGACGACCCTATAGTCGTCGGACATGTCGGCAGCTGGCCAACTTTGGCCCGGGGTCGTGGGGACGACCCTATAGTCGTCGGACATGTCGGCGGATGGCCAACTTTGGCCCGTGGTTGTGGGGACGACCCTATAGTCGATGGACATGACGGTGGCGGGCCAATCTAGTCCCGGGTCGTGGGGACGACCCTATAGTCGTCGGACAAGACGGCGGCTGGACATCTTTGGCCCGGGGTCGTGGGGACGACCCTATAGTCGTCGGACATGTTGGCGGCTTGTCAGCCTAGTCCCAGGGTCGTGGGTACGACCCTATAGTCGTCGGACAAGTCGGCGGCGGGCCAACCTTGTCCCGGGGTCGTGGGGACGACCCTATAATCGTCGGACATGTCGGCGGCTGGCCAACTTTGGCCCGGTGTCGTGGGGACGACTCTATAGTCGTCGGAAATGTCGGCGGCTGGCCAACCTGGACCCGGGGTCGTGGGGACGACCCTATTGTCGTCGGACATGACGGTGGCGGGCCAATCTAGTCTCGCGGTCGTGGGGACGACCCTATAATCGTCGGACATGACGGTGGCGGGCCAATCTAGTCCCGGGGTCGTGGGGACGACCCTATAGTCGTCGGACATGTCGGCGGCTGGCCAACTTTGGCCCGGTGTCGTGGGGACGACCCTATAGTCGTCGGACATTTCGGCGGCATGCCAACTTTGGCCCGTGGTCGTGGGGACGACCCTATAGTTGTTGGACATGACGGTGGCGGGCCAATCTAGTCCCGGGATCGTAGGGACGACCCTATAGTCGTCGGACATGTCGGCGATTGGCCAACATTGGCCCGGGGTCGTGGGGACGACCCTATAGTCGTCGGACATGTCGGCGGCTGGCCAACTTTGGCCCGTGGTTGTGGGGACGACCCTATAGTCGTTGGACATGACGGTGGCGGGTCAATCTAGTCCCGGGGTCGTGGGGACGACCCTATAGTCGTCGGACAAGTCGGCGGCTGGCCAACCTAGACCCGGGGTCGTGGGGACGACCCTATTGTCGTCGGACATGGCGGTGGCGGGCCAATCTAGTCCCGTGGTCGTGGGGACGACCCTATAGTCTTCGGACATGACGGTAGCGGGCCAATCTAGTCCCGGGGTCGTGGGGACGACCCTATTGTCGTCGGACATGACGGTGGCGGGCCAATCTAGTCCCGGGGTCGTGGGGACGACCCTATAATCGTCGGACATGACGGTGGCGGGCCAATCTAGTCCCGGGGTCGTGGGGACGACCCTATAGTCGTCGGACATGACGGTGGCGGGCCAATCTAGTCTCGGGGTCGTGGGGACGACCCTATAGTCGTCGGACATGTCGGCGGCTGGCCAACTTTGGCCCGGGGTCGTGGGGACGACCCTATAGTCGTCGGACATGACGGTGGCGGACCAATCTAGTCCCGGGGTCGTGGGGACGACCCTATAGTCGTCGGACATGTCGGCGGCTGGCCAACATTGGCCCGCGGTCGTGGGGACGATCCAATAGTCGTCGGACATGTCGGCGGCTGGCCAACTTTGGCCCGTGGTTGTGGGGACGACCCTATAGTCGTTGGACATGACGGTGGCGGGCCAATCTAGTCTCGGGGTCGTGGGGACGACCCTATTGTCGTCGGACATGACGGTGGCGGGTCAATCTATTCTCGGGGTCGTGGGGACGACCCTATAGTCGTCGGACAAGACGGCGGCTGGACATCTTTGGCCCGGGGTCGTGGGGACGACCCTATAGTCGTCGGACATGTTGGCGGCTTGTCAGCCTAGTCCCGGGGTGGTGGGTACGACCCTATAGTCGTCGGACAAGTCGGCGGCGGGCCAACCTTGTCCCGGGGTCGTGGGGACGACCCTATAGTCGTCGGACATGTCGGCAGCTGGCCAACTTTGGCCCGGGGTCGCGGGGACGACCCTATAGTCGTCGGACATGTCGGCGGCTGGCCAACTTTGGCCCGTGGTTGTGGGCACGACCCTATAGTCGTTGGACATGACGGTGGCGGGCCAATCTAGTCCCAGGGTCGTGGGGACGACCCTATAGTCGTCGGACATGTTGGCGGCTTGTCAGCCTAGTCCCAGGGTCGTGGGTACGACCCTATTGTCGTCGGACATGAAGGTGGCGGGCCAATCTAGTCTCGGGGTCGTGGGGACGACCCTATAGTCGTCGGACATGTCGGCGGCTGGCCAACTTTGGCCCGGGGTCGTGGGGACGACCCTATAGTCGTCGGACATGACGGTGGCGGACCAATCTAGTCTCGGGGTCGTGGGTACGACCCTATAGTCGTCGGACAAGTCGGCGGCTGGACAACCTAGACCCGGGGTCGTGGGGACGAACCTATTGTCGTCGGACATGACGGTGGCGGGCCAATCTAGTCCCGGGGTCGTGGGGACGACCCTATAGTCGTCGGACATGTCGGCGGCTGGCCAACTTTGGCCCGGTGTCGTGGGGACGACTCTATAGTCGTCGGAAGTGTCGGCGGCTGGCCAACCTGGACCCGGGGTCGTGGGGACGACCCTATTGTCGTCGGACATGACGGTGGCGGGCCAATCTAGTCTCGGGGTCGTGGGGACGACCCTATAGTCGTCGGACATGTCGGCGTCTGGCCAACTTTGGCCCGCGGTCGTGGGGACGCCTCTATAGTCGTCGGAAATGTCGGCGGCTGGCCAACCTGGACTCGGGGTCGTGGGGACGAGCCTATAGTCGTCGGACAAGACGGCGGCTGGACATCTTTGGCCCGGGGTCGTGGGGACGACCCTATAGTCGTCGGACATGTCGGCGGCTGGCCAACTTTGGCCCGGTGTCGTGGGGACGACCCTACAGTCTTCGGACATTTCGGCGGCTTGCCAACTTTGGCCCGGGGTCGTGGGGACGACTCTATAGTCGTCGGAAATGTCGGCGGTTGGCCAACCGGGACTCGGGGTCGTGGGGACGACCCTATAGTCGTCGGACAAGACGGCGGCTGCACATCTTTGGCCCGGGGTCGTGGGGACGACCCTATAGTCGTCGGACATGTTGGCGGCTTGTCAGCCTAGTCCCGGGGTGGTGGGTACGACCCTATAGTCGTCGGACAAGTCGGCGGCGGGCCAACCTTGTCCCGGGGTCGTGGGGACGACCCTATAGTCGTCGGACATGTCGGCAGCTGGCCAACTTTGGCCCGGGGTCGTGGGGACGACCCTATAGTCGTCGGACATGTCGGCGGATGGCCAACTTTGGCCCGTGGTTGTGGGGACGACCCTATAGTCGATGGACATGACGGTGGCGGGCCAATCTAGTCCCGGGTCGTGGGGACGACCCTATAGTCGTCGGACAAGACGGCGGCTGGACATCTTTGGCCCGGGGTCGTGGGGACGACCCTATAGTCGTCGGACATGTTGGCGGCTTGTCAGCCTAGTCCCAGGGTCGTGGGTACGACCCTATAGTCGTCGGACAAGTCGGCGGCGGGCCAACCTTGTCCCGGGGTCGTGGGGACGACCCTATAATCGTCGGACATGTCGGCGGCTGGCCAACTTTGGCCCGGTGTCGTGGGGACGACTCTATAGTCGTCGGAAATGTCGGCGGCTGGCCAACCTGGACCCGGGGTCGTGGGGACGACCCTATTGTCGTCGGACATGACGGTGGCGGGCCAATCTAGTCTCGCGGTCGTGGGGACGACCCTATAATCGTCGGACATGACGGTGGCGGGCCAATCTAGTCCCGGGGTCGTGGGGACGACCCTATAGTCGTCGGACATGTCGGCGGCTGGCCAACTTTGGCCCGGTGTCGTGGGGACGACCCTATAGTCGTCGGACATTTCGGCGGCATGCCAACTTTGGCCCGTGGTCGTGGGGACGACCCTATAGTTGTTGGACATGACGGTGGCGGGCCAATCTAGTCCCGGGGTCGTAGGGACGACCCTATAGTCGTCGGACATGACGGTGGCGGGCCAATCTAGTCTCGGGGTCGTGGGGACGACCCTATTGTCGTCGGACATGACGGTGGCGGGTCAATCTATTCTCGGGGTCGTGGGGACGACCCTATAGTCGTCGGACAAGACGGCGGCTGGACATCTTTGGCCCGGGGTCGTGGGGACGACCCTATAGTCGTCGGACATGTTGGCGGCTTGTCAGCCTAGTCCCGGGGTGGTGGGTACGACCCTATAGTCGTCGGACAAGTCGGCGGCGGGCCAACCTTGTCCCGGGGTCGTGGGGACGACCCTATAGTCGTCGGACATGTCGGCAGCTGGCCAACTTTGGCCCGGGGTCGTGGGGACGACCCTATAGTCGTCGGACATGTCGGCGGCTGGCCAACTTTGGCCCGTGGTTGTGGGCACGACCCTATAGTCGTTGGACATGACGGTGGCGGGCCAATCTAGTCCCGGGGTCGTGGGGACGACCCTATAGTCGTCGGACATGTTGGCGGCTTGTCAGCCTAGCCCCAGGGTCGTGGGTACGACCCTATAGTCGTCGGACAAGTCGGCGGCGGGCCAACCTTGTCCCGGGGTCGTGGGGACGACCCTATAGTCGTCGGACATGTCGGCGGCTGGCCAACTTTGGCCCGGTGTCGTGGGGACGACTCTATAGTCGTCGGAAATGTCGGCGGCTGGCCAACCTGGACCCGGGGTCGTGGGGACGACCCTATAACCGTCGGACATGACGGTGGCGGGTCAATCTAGTCCCGGGGTCGTGGGGACGACACTATAGTCGTCGGACATGTCGGCGGCTGGCCAACTTTGGCCCGGTGTCGTGGGGACGACTCTATAGTCGTCGGAAATGTCGGCGGCTGGCCAACCTGGACCCGGGGTCGTGGGGACGACCCTATAGTCGTCGGACTTGACAGTGGCGGGCCAATCTAGTCCCGGGGTCGTGGGGACGACCCTACAGTCGTCGGACATTTCGGCGGCTTGCCAACTTTGGCCCGGGGTCGTGGGACGACCCTATAGTCGTCGGACTTGTCGGTAGCGGGCCAATCTAGTCCCGAGGTCGTGGGGACGACCCTATAGTCTTCGGACATGACGGTAGCGGGCCATTCTAGACCCGAGGTCGTGGGGACGACCCTATAGTAGTCGGACATGTCGGCGGCTGTCCAACTTTGGCGCGGTGTCGTGGGGACGACTCTATAGTCGTCGGACATGTCGGCAGCTGGGCAACCTAGACCCGGGGTCGTGGGGACGACCCTATTGTCGTCGGACATGAAGGTGGCGGGCCAATCTAGTCTCGGGGTCGTGGGGACGACCCTATAGTCGTCGGACATGTCGGCGGCTGGCCAACTTTGGCCCGGGGTCGTGGGGACGACCCTATAGTCGTCGGACATGACGGTGGCGGACCAATCTAGTCTCGGGGTCGTGGGTACGACCCTATAGTCGTCGGACAAGTCGGCGGCTGGACAACCTAGACCCGGGGTCGTGGGGACGACCCTATTGTCGTCGGACATGACGGTGGCGGGCCAATCTAGTCTCGGGGTCGTGGGGACGACCCTATAGTCGTCGGACATGTCGGCGTCTGGCCAACTTTGGCCCGCGGTCGTGGGGACGCCTCTATAGTCGTCGGAAAGGTCGGCGGCTGGCCAACCTGGACTCGGGGTCGTGGGGACGAGCCTATAGTCGTCGGACAAGACGGCGGCTGGACATCTTTGGCCCGGGGTCGTGGGGACGACCCTATAGTCGTCGGACATGTCGGCGCCTGGCCAACTTTGGCCCGGTGTCGTGGGGACGACCCTACAGTCTTCGGACATTTCGGCGGCTTGCCAACTTTGGCCCGGGGTCGTGGGGACGACTCTATAGTCGTCGGAAATGTCGGCGGCTGGCCAACCTGGACTCGGGGTCGTGGGGACGACCCTATAGTCGTCGGACAAGACGGCGGCTGCACATCTTTGGCCCGGGGTCGTGGGGACGACCCTATAGTCGTCGGACATGTTGGCGGCTTGTCAGCCTAGTCCCGGGGTGGTGGGTACGACCCTATAGTCGTCGGACAAGTCGGCGGCGGGCCAACCTTGTCCCGGGGTCGTGGGGACGACCCTATAGTCGTCGGACATGTCGGCAGCTGGCCAACTTTGGCCCGGGGTCGTGGGGACGACCCTATAGTCGTCGGACATGTCGGCGGATGGCCAACTTTGGCCCGTGGTTGTGGGGACGACCCTATAGTCGATGGACATGACGGTGGCGGGCCAATCTAGTCCCGGGTCGTGGGGACGACCCTATAGTCGTCGGACAAGACGGCGGCTGGACATCTTTGGCCCGGGGTCGTGGGGACGACCCTATAGTCGTCGGACATGTTGGCGGCTTGTCAGCCTAGTCCCAGGGTCGTGGGTACGACCCTATAGTCGTCGGACAAGTCGGCGGCGGGCCAACCTTGTCCCGGGGTCGTGGGGACGACCCTATAATCGTCGGACATGTCGGCGGCTGGCCAACTTTGGCCCGGTGTCGTGGGGACGACTCTATAGTCGTCGGAAATGTCGGCGGCTGGCCAACCTGGACCCGGGGTCGTGGGGACGACCCTATTGTCGTCGGACATGACGGTGGCGGGCCAATCTAGTCTCGCGGTCGTGGGGACGACCCTATAATCGTCGGACATGACGGTGGCGGGCCAATCTAGTCCCGGGGTCGTGGGGACGACCCTATAGTCGTCGGACATGTCGGCGGCTGGCCAACTTTGGCCCGGTGTCGTGGGGACGACCCTATAGTCGTCGGACATTTCGGCGGCATGCCAACTTTGGCCCGTGGTCGTGGGGACGACCCTATAGTTGTTGGACATGACGGTGGCGGGCCAATCTAGTCCCGGGGTCGTAGGGACGACCCTATAGTCGTCGGACATGTCGGCGATTGGCCAACATTGGCCCGGGGTCGTGGGGACGACCCTATAGTCGTCGGACATGTCGGCGGCTGGCCAACTTTGGCCCGTGGTTGTGGGGACGACCCTATAGTCGTTGGACATGACGGTGGCGGGTCAATCTAGTCCCGGGGTCGTGGGGACGACCCTATAGTCGTCGGACAAGTCGGCGGCTGGCCAACCTAGACCCGGGGTCGTGGGGACGACCCTATTGTCGTCGGACATGGCGGTGGCGGGCCAATCTAGTCCCGTGGTCGTGGGGACGACCCTATAGTCTTCGGACATGACGGTAGCGGGCCAATCTAGTCCCGAGGTCGTGGGGACGACCCTATAGTCTTCGGACATGACGGTAGCGGGCCATTCTAGACCCGAGGTCGTGGGGACGACCCTATAGTAGTCGGACATGTCGGCGGCTGTCCAACTTTGGCGCGGTGTCGTGGGGACGACTCTATAGTCGTCGGACATGTCGGCAGCTGGGCAACCTAGACCCGGGGTCGTGGGGACGACCCTATTGTCGTCGGACATGAAGGTGGCGGGCCAATCTAGTCTCGGGGTCGTGGGGACGACCCTATAGTCGTCGGACATGTCGGCGGCTGGCCAACTTTGGCCCGGGGTCGTGGGGACGACCCTATAGTCGTCGGACATGACGGTGGCGGACCAATCTAGTCTCGGGGTCGTGGGTACGACCCTATAGTCGTCGGACAAGTCGGCGGCTGGACAACCTAGACCCGGGGTCGTGGGGACGAACCTATTGTCGTCGGACATGACGGTGGCGGGCCAATCTAGTCCCGGGGTCGTGGGGACGACCCTATAGTCGTCGGACATGTCGGCGGCTGGCCAACTTTGGCCCGGTGTCGTGGGGACGACTCTATAGTCGTCGGAAGTGTCGGCGGCTGGCCAACCTGGACCCGGGGTCGTGGGGACGACCCTATTGTCGTCGGACATGACGGTGGCGGGCCAATCTAGTCTCGGGGTCGTGGGGACGACCCTATAGTCGTCGGACATGTCGGCGTCTGGCCAACTTTGGCCCGCGGTCGTGGGGACGCCTCTATAGTCGTCGGAAAGGTCGGCGGCTGGCCAACCTGGACTCGGGGTCGTGGGGACGAGCCTATAGTCGTCGGACAAGACGGCGGCTGGACATCTTTGGCCCGGGGTCGTGGGGACGACCCTATAGTCGTCGGACATGTCGGCGGCTGGCCAACTTTGGCCCGGTGTCGTGGGGACGACCCTACAGTCTTCGGACATTTCGGCGGCTTGCCAACTTTGGCCCGGGGTCGTGGGGACGACTCTATAGTCGTCGGAAATGTCGGCGGCTGGCCAACCTGGACTCGGGGTCGTGGGGACGACCCTATAGTCGTCGGACAAGACGGCGGCTGCACATCTTTGGCCCGGGGTCGTGGGGACGACCCTATAGTCGTCGGACATGTTGGCGGCTTGTCAGCCTAGTCCCAGGGTCGTGGGTACGACCCTATTGTCGTCGGACATGAAGGTGGCGGGCCAATCTAGTCTCGGGGTCGTGGGGACGACCCTATAGTCGTCGGACATGTCGGCGGCTGGCCAACTTTGGCCCGGGGTCGTGGGGACGACCCTATAGTCGTCGGACATGACGGTGGCGGACCAATCTAGTCTCGGGGTCGTGGGTACGACCCTATAGTCGTCGGACAAGTCGGCGGCTGGACAACCTAGACCCGGGGTCGTGGGGACGAACCTATTGTCGTCGGACATGACGGTGGCGGGCCAATCTAGTCCCGGGGTCGTGGGGACGACCCTATAGTCGTCGGACATGTCGGCGGCTGGCCAACTTTGGCCCGGTGTCGTGGGGACGACTCTATAGTCGTCGGAAGTGTCGGCGGCTGGCCAACCTGGACCCGGGGTCGTGGGGACGACCCTATTGTCGTCGGACATGACGGTGGCGGGCCAATCTAGTCTCGGGGTCGTGGGGACGACCCTATAGTCGTCGGACATGTCGGCGTCTGGCCAACTTTGGCCCGCGGTCGTGGGGACGCCTCTATAGTCGTCGGAAATGTCGGCGGCTGGCCAACCTGGACTCGGGGTCGTGGGGACGAGCCTATAGTCGTCGGACAAGACGGCGGCTGGACATCTTTGGCCCGGGGTCGTGGGGACGACCCTATAGTCGTCGGACATGTCGGCGGCTGGCCAACTTTGGCCCGGTGTCGTGGGGACGACCCTACAGTCTTCGGACATTTCGGCGGCTTGCCAACTTTGGCCCGGGGTCGTGGGGACGACTCTATAGTCGTCGGAAATGTCGGCGGTTGGCCAACCGGGACTCGGGGTCGTGGGGACGACCCTATAGTCGTCGGACAAGACGGCGGCTGCACATCTTTGGCCCGGGGTCGTGGGGACGACCCTATAGTCGTCGGACATGTTGGCGGCTTGTCAGCCTAGTCCCGGGGTGGTGGGTACGACCCTATAGTCGTCGGACAAGTCGGCGGCGGGCCAACCTTGTCCCGGGGTCGTGGGGACGACCCTATAGTCGTCGGACATGTCGGCAGCTGGCCAACTTTGGCCCGGGGTCGTGGGGACGACCCTATAGTCGTCGGACATGTCGGCGGATGGCCAACTTTGGCCCGTGGTTGTGGGGACGACCCTATAGTCGATGGACATGACGGTGGCGGGCCAATCTAGTCCCGGGTCGTGGGGACGACCCTATAGTCGTCGGACAAGACGGCGGCTGGACATCTTTGGCCCGGGGTCGTGGGGACGACCCTATAGTCGTCGGACATGTTGGCGGCTTGTCAGCCTAGTCCCAGGGTCGTGGGTACGACCCTATAGTCGTCGGACAAGTCGGCGGCGGGCCAACCTTGTCCCGGGGTCGTGGGGACGACCCTATAATCGTCGGACATGTCGGCGGCTGGCCAACTTTGGCCCGGTGTCGTGGGGACGACTCTATAGTCGTCGGAAATGTCGGCGGCTGGCCAACCTGGACCCGGGGTCGTGGGGACGACCCTATTGTCGTCGGACATGACGGTGGCGGGCCAATCTAGTCTCGCGGTCGTGGGGACGACCCTATAATCGTCGGACATGACGGTGGCGGGCCAATCTAGTCCCGGGGTCGTGGGGACGACCCTATAGTCGTCGGACATGTCGGCGGCTGGCCAACTTTGGCCCGGTGTCGTGGGGACGACCCTATAGTCGTCGGACATTTCGGCGGCATGCCAACTTTGGCCCGTGGTCGTGGGGACGACCCTATAGTTGTTGGACATGACGGTGGCGGGCCAATCTAGTCCCGGGGTCGTAGGGACGACCCTATAGTCGTCGGACATGTCGGCGATTGGCCAACATTGGCCCGGGGTCGTGGGGACGACCCTATAGTCGTCGGACATGTCGGCGGCTGGCCAACTTTGGCCCGTGGTTGTGGGGACGACCCTATAGTCGTTGGACATGACGGTGGCGGGTCAATCTAGTCCCGGGGTCGTGGGGACGACCCTATAGTCGTCGGACAAGTCGGCGGCTGGCCAACCTAGACCCGGGGTCGTGGGGACGACCCTATTGTCGTCGGACATGGCGGTGGCGGGCCAATCTAGTCCCGTGGTCGTGGGGACGACCCTATAGTCTTCGGACATGACGGTAGCGGGCCAATCTAGTCCCGGGGTCGTGGGGACGACCCTATTGTCGTCGGACATGACGGTGGCGGGCCAATCTAGTCCCGGGGTCGTGGGGACGACCCTATAATCGTCGGACATGACGGTGGCGGGCCAATCTAGTCCCGGGGTCGTGGGGACGACCCTATAGTCGTCGGACATGACGGTGGCGGGCCAATCTAGTCTCGGGGTCGTGGGGACGACCCTATAGTCGTCGGACATGTCGGCGGCTGGCCAACTTTGGCCCGGGGTCGTGGGGACGACCCTATAGTCGTCGGACATGACGGTGGCGGACCAATCTAGTCCCGGGGTCGTGGGGACGACCCTATAGTCGTCGGACATGTCGGCGGCTGGCCAACATTGGCCCGCGGTCGTGGGGACGATCCAATAGTCGTCGGACATGTCGGCGGCTGGCCAACTTTGGCCCGTGGTTGTGGGGACGACCCTATAGTCGTTGGACATGACGGTGGCGGGCCAATCTAGTCTCGGGGTCGTGGGGACGACCCTATTGTCGTCGGACATGACGGTGGCGGGTCAATCTATTCTCGGGGTCGTGGGGACGACCCTATAGTCGTCGGACAAGACGGCGGCTGGACATCTTTGGCCCGGGGTCGTGGGGACGACCCTATAGTCGTCGGACATGTTGGCGGCTTGTCAGCCTAGTCCCGGGGTGGTGGGTACGACCCTATAGTCGTCGGACAAGTCGGCGGCGGGCCAACCTTGTCCCGGGGTCGTGGGGACGACCCTATAGTCGTCGGACATGTCGGCAGCTGGCCAACTTTGGCCCGGGGTCGCGGGGACGACCCTATAGTCGTCGGACATGTCGGCGGCTGGCCAACTTTGGCCCGTGGTTGTGGGCACGACCCTATAGTCGTTGGACATGACGGTGGCGGGCCAATCTAGTCCCAGGGTCGTGGGGACGACCCTATAGTCGTCGGACATGTTGGCGGCTTGTCAGCCTAGTCCCAGGGTCGTGGGTACGACCCTATTGTCGTCGGACATGAAGGTGGCGGGCCAATCTAGTCTCGGGGTCGTGGGGACGACCCTATAGTCGTCGGACATGTCGGCGGCTGGCCAACTTTGGCCCGGGGTCGTGGGGACGACCCTATAGTCGTCGGACATGACGGTGGCGGACCAATCTAGTCTCGGGGTCGTGGGTACGACCCTATAGTCGTCGGACAAGTCGGCGGCTGGACCACCTAGACCCGGGGTCGTGGGGACGAACCTATTGTCGTCGGACATGACGGTGGCGGGCCAATCTAGTCCCGGGGTCGTGGGGACGACCCTATAGTCGTCGGACATGTCGGCGGCTGGCCAACTTTGGCCCGGTGTCGTGGGGACGACTCTATAGTCGTCGGAAGTGTCGGCGGCTGGCCAACCTGGACCCGGGGTCGTGGGGACGACCCTATTGTCGTCGGACATGACGGTGGCGGGCCAATCTAGTCTCGGGGTCGTGGGGACGACCCTATAGTCGTCGGACATGTCGGCGTCTGGCCAACTTTGGCCCGCGGTCGTGGGGACGCCTCTATAGTCGTCGGAAATGTCGGCGGCTGGCCAACCTGGACTCGGGGTCGTGGGGACGAGCCTATAGTCGTCGGACAAGACGGCGGCTGGACATCTTTGGCCCGGGGTCGTGGGGACGACCCTATAGTCGTCGGACATGTCGGCGGCTGGCCAACTTTGGCCCGGTGTCGTGGGGACGACCCTACAGTCTTCGGACATTTCGGCGGCTTGCCAACTTTGGCCCGGGGTCGTGGGGACGACTCTATAGTCGTCGGAAATGTCGGCGGTTGGCCAACCGGGACTCGGGGTCGTGGGGACGACCCTATAGTCGTCGGACAAGACGGCGGCTGCACATCTTTGGCCCGGGGTCGTGGGGACGACCCTATAGTCGTCGGACATGTTGGCGGCTTGTCAGCCTAGTCCCGGGGTGGTGGGTACGACCCTATAGTCGTCGGACAAGTCGGCGGCGGGCCAACCTTGTCCCGGGGTCGTGGGGACGACCCTATAGTCGTCGGACATGTCGGCAGCTGGCCAACTTTGGCCCGGGGTCGTGGGGACGACCCTATAGTCGTCGGACATGTCGGCGGATGGCCAACTTTGGCCCGTGGTTGTGGGGACGACCCTATAGTCGATGGACATGACGGTGGCGGGCCAATCTAGTCCCGGGTCGTGGGGACGACCCTATAGTCGTCGGACAAGACGGCGGCTGGACATCTTTGGCCCGGGGTCGTGGGGACGACCCTATAGTCGTCGGACATGTTGGCGGCTTGTCAGCCTAGTCCCAGGGTCGTGGGTACGACCCTATAGTCGTCGGACAAGTCGGCGGCGGGCCAACCTTGTCCCGGGGTCGTGGGGACGACCCTATAATCGTCGGACATGTCGGCGGCTGGCCAACTTTGGCCCGGTGTCGTGGGGACGACTCTATAGTCGTCGGAAATGTCGGCGGCTGGCCAACCTGGACCCGGGGTCGTGGGGACGACCCTATTGTCGTCGGACATGACGGTGGCGGGCCAATCTAGTCTCGCGGTCGTGGGGACGACCCTATAATCGTCGGACATGACGGTGGCGGGCCAATCTAGTCCCGGGGTCGTGGGGACGACCCTATAGTCGTCGGACATGTCGGCGGCTGGCCAACTTTGGCCCGGTGTCGTGGGGACGACCCTATAGTCGTCGGAAATTTCGGCGGCATGCCAACTTTGGCCCGTGGTCGTGGGGACGACCCTATAGTTGTTGGACATGACGGTGGCGGGCCAATCTAGTCCCGGGGTCGTAGGGACGACCCTATAGTCGTCGGACATGTCGGCGATTGGCCTACATTGGCCCGGGGTCGTGGGGACGACCCTATAGTCGTCGGACATGTCGGCGGCTGGCCAACTTTGGCCCGTGGTTGTGGGGACGACCCTATAGTCGTTGGACATGACGGTGGCGGGCCAATCTAGTCCCGGGGTCGTGGGGACGACCCTATAGTCGTCGGACAAGTCGGCGGCTGGCCAACCTAGACCCGGGGTCGTGGGGACGACCCTATTGTCGTCGGACATGGCGGTGGCGGGCCAATCTAGTCCCGTGGTCGTGGGGACCACCCTATAGTCTTCGGACATGACGGTAGCGGGCCAATCTAGTCCCGGGGTCGTGGGGACGACCCTATTGTCGTCGGACATGACGGTGGCGGGCCAATCTAGTCCCGGGGTCGTGGGGACGACCCTATAATCGTCGGACATGACGGTGGCGGGCCAATCTAGTCCCGGGGTCGTGGGGACGACCCTATAGTCGTCGGACATGTCGGCGGCTGGCCAACTTTGGCCCGGTGTCGTGGGGACGACTCTATAGTCGTCGGAAATGTCGGCGGCTGGCCATACTGGACCCGGGGTCGTGGGGACGACCCTATTGTCGTCGGACATGACGGTGGCGGGCCAATCTAGTCTCGGGGTCGTGGGGACGACCCTATAGTCGTCGGACATGTCGGCGGCTGGCCAACTTTGGCCCGGGGTCGTGGGGACGACCCTATAGTCGTCGGACATGACGGTGGCGGACCAATCTAGTCCCGGGGTCGTGGGGACGACCCTATAGTCGTCGGACATGTCGGCGGCTAGCCAACATTGGCCCGTGGTCGTGGGGACGACCCAATAGTCGTTGGAAATGTCAGCGGCTGGCCAACTTTGACCCGGTGTCGTGGGGACGACTCTATAGTCGTCGGACATGTCGGTGGCTGGCCAATCTAGTCCCGGGGTCGTGGAGACGACCCTATAGTCTTCGGACATGTCGGCGGCTGGCCAACTTTGGCCCGTGGTCGTGGGGACGATCCAATAGTCGTCGGACATGTCGGCGGCTGGCCAGCTTTGGCCCGGGGTCGTAGGGACGACCCTATAGTCGTCGGACATGTCGGCGATTGGCCAACATTGGCCCGGGGTCGTGGGGACGACATTATAGTCGTCGGACATGTCGGCGGCTGGCCAACCTAGTCCCGAGGTCGTGGGGACGACCCTATAGTCGTCGGACATGTCGGCGGCTGGCCAGCTTTGGCCCGGGGTCGTAGGGACGACCCTATAGTCGTCGGACATGTCGGCGATTGGCCAACATTGGCCCGGGGTCGTGGGGACGACATTATAGTCGTCGGACATGTCGGCGGCTGGCCAACCTAGTCCCGAGGTCGTGGGGACGACCCTATAGTCGTCGGACATGTCGGCGATTGGCCAACATTGGCCCGGGGTCGTGGGGACGACCCTATAGTCGTCGGACATGTCGGCGGCTGGCCAACTTTGGCCCGTGGTTGTGGGGACGACCCTATAGTCGTTGGACATGACGGTGGCGGGCCAATCTAGTCGCGGGGTCGTGGGGACGACCCTATAGTCGTCGGACAAGACGGCGGCTGGCCAGCTTTGGCCCGGGGTCGTAGGGACGACCCTATAGTCTTCGGACATGTCGGCGGCTGGCCAACTTTGGCCCGGTGTCGTGGGGACGACCCTATAGTCGTCGGACATTTCCGCGGCATGCCAACTTTGGCCCGTGGTCGTGGGGACGACCCTATAGTTGTTGGACATGACGGTGGCGGGCTAATCTAGTCCCGGGGTCGTAGGGACGACCCTATAGTCGTTGGACATGTCGGCGATTGGCCAACATTGGCCCGGGGTCGTGGAGACGACCCTATAGTCGTCGGACATGTCGGCGGCTGGCCAACTTTGGCGCGTGGTCGTGGGGACGATCCGATTATCGTCGGACATGTCGGCGGCTGGCCAACTTTGGCCCGTGGTCGTGGGGACGATCCAATAGTCGTCGGACATGTCGGCGGCTGGCCAACTTTGGCGCGTGGTCGTGGGGACGATCCGATTGTCGTCGGACATGTCGGCGGCTGGCCAACCTAGACCCGGGGTCGTGGGGACGACCCTATTGTCGTCGGACATGGCGGTGGCGGGCCAATCTAGTCCCGTGGTCGTGGGGACGACCCTATAGTCTTCGGACATGACGGTAGCGGGCCAATCTAGACCCGAGGTCCTGGGGACGACCCTATAGTAGTCGGACATGTCGGCGGCTGTCCAACTTTGGCCCGGTGTCGTGGGGACGACTCTATAGTCGTCGGACATGTCGGCGGCTGGCCAACCTAGACCCGGGGTCGTGGGGACGACCCTATTGTCGTCGGACATGACGGTGGCGGGCCAATCTAGTCCCGGGGTCGTGGGGACGACCCTATAGTCGTCGGACAAGTCGACGGCGGGCCAAGCTTGTCCCGGGGTCGTGGGGACGACCCTATAATCGTCGGACATGACGGTGGCGGGCCAATCTAGTCCCGGGGTCGTGGGGACGACCCTATAATCGTTGGACATGACGGTGGCGGGCCAATCTAGTCCCGGGGTCGTGGGGACGATCCAATAGTCGTCGGACATGTCGGCGGCTGGTCAACTTTGGCCCGTGGTCGTGGGGACGACCCTATAGTCGTTGGACATGTCAGCGGCTGGCCAACTTTGGCCCGTGGTCGTGGGGACGATCCAATAGTCGTCGGACATGTCGGCGGCTGGCCAGCTTTGGCCCGGGGTCGTAGGGACGACCCTATAGTCGTCTGACATGTCGGCGATTTGCCAACATTGGCCCGGGGTCGTGGGGACGACATTATAGTCGTCGGACATGTCGGCGGCTGGCCAACCTAGTCCCGAGGTCGTGGGGACGACCCTATAGTCGTCGGACTTGACGGTGGCCGGCCAATCTATTCCCGGGGTCGTGGGGACGACCCTACAGTCGTCGGACATTTCGGCGGCTTGCCAACTTTGGCCCGGGGTCGTGGGGACGACCCTATAGTCGTCGGACATGTCGGCGGCTGGCCAAAATTGGCCCGAGGTCGTGGGGGCGACCCTATAGTCGTCGGAAATGTCGGCGGCTGGCCAACCTAGTCCCGAGGTCGTCGGACTTGACGGTGGCGGGCCAATCTAGTCCCGGGGTCGTGGGGACGACCCTACAGTCGTCGGACATTTCGGCGGCTTGCCAACTTTGGCCCGGGGTCGTGGGGACGACCCTATAGTCGTCGGACATGACGGTGGCGGACCAATCTAGTCCTGGGGTCGTGGGGACGACCCTATAGTCGTCGGACATGTCGGCGGCTGGCCAACTTTGGCCCGTGGTCGTGGGGACGATCCAATAGTCGTCGGACATGTCGGCGGCTGGCCAACTTTGGCCCGTGGTCGTGGGGACGACCCTATAGTCGTCGGACATGTCGGCGGCTAGCCAACATTGGCCCGTGGTCGTGGGAACGACCCAATAGTCGTTGGAAATGTCAGCGGCTGGCCAACTTTGACCCGGTGTCGTGGGGACGACTCTATAGTCGTCGGACATGTCGGTGGCTGGCCAATCTAGTCCCGGGGTCGTGGGGACGACCCTATAGTCTTCGGACATGTCGGCGGCTGGCCAACTTTGGCCCGTGGTCGTGGGGACGATCCAATAGTCGTCGGACATGTCGGCGGCTGGCCAGCTTTGGCCCGGGGTCGTAGGGACGACCCTATAGTCGTCGGACATGTCGGCGATTGGCCAACATTGGCCCGGGGTCGTGGGGACGACATTATAGTCGTCGGACATGTCGGCGGCTGGCCAACCTAGTCCCGAGGTCGTGGGGACGACCCTATAGTCGTCGGACATGTCGGCGATTGGCCAACATTGGCCCGGAGTCGTGGGGACGACCCTATAGTCGTCGGACATGCGGCGGCTGTCCAACTTTGGCGCGGGGTCGTGGGAACGACTCTATAGTCGTCGGACATGTCGGCAGCTGGGCAACCTAGACCCGGGGTCGTGGGGACGACCCTATAATCGTTGGACATGGCGGTGGCGGGCCAATCTAGTCCCGGGGTCGTCGGGACGACCCTATAGTCGTCCGACATGTCGGCGGCTGGCCAACCTAGTCCCGGGGTCGTGGGGACGACCCTATAGTCGTCGGACATGCCGGCGGCAGGCCAACTTTGGCCCGGTGTCGTGGGGACGACTCTATAGTCGTCAGAAATGTCGGCGGCTGGCCAACCTGGACCCGGGGTCGTGGGGACGACCCTATTGTCGTCGGACATGACGGTGGCGGGCCAATCTAGTCTCGGGGTCGTGGGGACGACCCTATAGTCGTCGGACATGTCGGCGGTTGGCCAACTTTGGCCCGGGGTCGTGGGGACGACCCTATAGTCGTCGGACATGACGGTGGCGGACCAATCTAGTCCCGGGGTCGTGGGGACGACCCTATAGTCGTCGGACATGTCGGCGGCTGGCCAACATTGGCCCGTGGTCGTGGGGACGATCCAATAGTCGTCGGACATGCTGGCGGCTTGTCAGCCTAGTCCCGGGTTCGTGGGTACGACCCTATAGTCGTCGGACAAGTCGGCGGCTGGCCAACCTAGACCCGGGGTCGTGGGGACGACCCTATTGTCGTCGGACATGACGGTGGCGGGCCAATCTAGTCCCGGGGTCGTGGGGACGACCCTATAGTCGTCGAACAATTCGGCGGCGGGCCAAGCTAATCCCGGGGTCGTGGGGACGACCCTATAATCGTCGGACATGACGGTGGCGGGCCAATCTAGTCCCGGGGTCGTGGGGACGACCCTGTAGTTGTCGGACATGTCGGCGGCTGGCCAACTTTGGCCCGGTGTCGTGGGGACGACTCTATAGTCGTCCGAAATGTCGGCGGCTGGCCAACCTGGACCCGGGGTCGTGGGGACGACCCTACTGTCGTCGGACATGACGGTGGCGGGCCAATCTAGTCTCGGGGTCGTGGGGACGACCCTATAGTCGTCGGACATGTCGACGGCTGGCCAACTTTGGCCCGGGGTCGTGGGGACGACTCTATAGTCGTCGGAAATGTCGGCGGCTGGCCAACCTGGACTCGGGGTCGTGGGGACGACCCTATAGTCGTCGGACAAGACGGCGGCTGGACATCTTTGGCCCGGGGTCGTGGGGACGACCCTATAGTCGTCGGACATGTTGGCGGCTTGTCAGCCTAGTCCCGGGGTGGTGGGTACGACCCTATAGTCGTCCGACAAGTCGGCGGCGGGCCAACCTTGTCCCGGGGTCGTGGGGACGACCCTATAGTCGTCGGACATGTCGGCAGCTGGCCAACTTTGGCCCGGGGTCGTGGGGACGACCCTATAGTCGTCGGACATGTCGGCGGCTGGCCAACCTGGACCCGGGGTCGTGGGGACGACCCTATTGTCGTCGGACATGACGGTGGCGGGCCAATCTAGTCTCGCGGTCGTGGGGACGACCCTATAACCGTCGGACATGACGGTGGCGGGTCAATCTAGTCCCGGGGTCGTGGGGACGACCCTATAGTCGTCGGACATGTCGGCGGCTGGCCAGCTTTGGCCCGGGGTCGTAGGGACGACCCTATTGTCGTCGGACATGTCGGCGATTGGCCAACATTGGCCCGGGGTCGTGGGGACGACATTATAGTCGTCGGACATGTCGGCGGCTGGCCAACCTAGTCCCGAGGTCGTGGGGACGACCCTATAGTCGTCGGACATGTCGGCGATTGGCCAACATTGGCCCGGAGTCGTGGGGACGACCCTATAGTCGTCGGACATGCGGCGGCTGTCCAACTTTGGCACGGGGTCGTGGGAACGACTCTATAGTCGTCGGACATGTCGGCAGCTGGGCAACCTAGACCCGGGGTCGTGGGGACGACCCTATAATCGTTGGACATGGCGGTGGCGGGCCAATCTAGTCCCGGGGTCGTCGGGACGACCCTATAGTCGTCCGACATGTCGGCGGCTGGCCAACCTAGTCCCGGGGTCGTGGGGACGACCCTATAGTCGTCGGACATGCCGGCGGCTGGCCAACTTTGGCCCGGTGTCGTGGGGACGACTCTATAGTCGTCAGAAATGTCGGCGGCTGGCCAACCTGGACCCGGGGTCGTGGGGACGACCCTATTGTCGTCGGACATGACGGTGGCGGGCCAATCTAGTCTCGGGGTCGTGGGGACGACCCTATAGTCGTCGGACATGTCGGCGGTTGGCCAACTTTGGCCCGGGGTCGTGGGGACGACCCTATAGTCGTCGGACATGACGGTGGCGGACCAATCTAGTCCCGGGGTCGTGGGGACGACCCTATAGTCGTCGGACATGTCGGCGGCTGGCCAACATTGGCCCGTGGTCGTGGGGACGATCCAATAGTCGTCGGACATGCTGGCGGCTTGTCAGCCTAGTCCCGGGTTCGTGGGTACGACCCTATAGTCGTCGGACAAGTCGGCGGCTGGCCAACCTAGACCCGGGGTCGTGGGGACGACCCTATTGTCGTCGGACATGACGGTGGCGGGCCAATCTAGTCCCGGGGTCGTGGGGACGACCCTATAGTCGTCGAACAATTCGGCGGCGGGCCAAGCTAATCCCGGGGTCGTGGGGACGACCCTATAATCGTCGGACATGACGGTGGCGGGCCAATCTAGTCCCGGGGTCGTGGGGACGACCCTGTAGTTGTCGGACATGTCGGCGGCTGGCCAACTTTGGCCCGGTGTCGTGGGGACGACTCTATAGTCGTCCGAAATGTCGGCGGCTGGCCAACCTGGACCCGGGGTCGTGGGGACGACCCTACTGTCGTCGGACATGACGGTGGCGGGCCAATCTAGTCTCGGGGTCGTGGGGACGACCCTATAGTCGTCGGACATGTCGACGGCTGGCCAACTTTGGCCCGGGGTCGTGGGGACGACTCTATAGTCGTCGGAAATGTCGGCGGCTGGCCAACCTGGACTCGGGGTCGTGGGGACGACCCTATAGTCGTCGGACAAGACGGCGGCTGGACATCTTTGGCCCGGGGTCGTGGGGACGACCCTATAGTCGTCGGACATGTTGGCGGCTTGTCAGCCTAGTCCCGGGGTGGTGGGTACGACCCTATAGTCGTCGGACAAGTCGGCGGCGGGCCAACCTTGTCCCGGGGTCGTGGGGACGACCCTATAGTCGTCGGACATGTCGGCAGCTGGCCAACTTTGGCCCGGGGTCGTGGGGACGACCCTATAGTCGTCGGACTTGACGGTGGCGGGCCAATCTAGTCCCGGGGTTGTGGGGACGACCCTACAGTCGCCGGACATTTCGGCGGCTTGCCAACTTTGGCCCGGGGTCGTGGGGACGACCCTATAGTCGTCGGACTTGACGGTGGCGGGCCAATCTAGTCCCAAGGTCGTGGGGACGACCCTATAGTCGTCGGACTTGACGGTGGCCGGCCAATCTATTCCCGGGGTCGTGGGGACGACCCTACAGTCGTCGGACATTTCGGCGGCTTGCCAACTTTGGCCCGGGGTCGTGGGGACGACCCTATAGTCGTCGGACATGTCGGCGGCTGGCCAAAATTGGCCCGAGGTCGTGGGGGCGACCCTATAGTCGTCGGACATGTCGGCGGCTGGCCAACCTAGTCCCGAGGTCGTCGGACTTGACGGTGGCGGGCCAATCTAGTCCCGGGGTCGTGGGGACGACCCTACAGTCGTCGGACATTTCGGCGGCTTGCCAACTTTGGCCCGGGGTCGTGGGGACGACCCTATAGTCGTCGGACATGACGGTGGCGGACCAATCTAGTCCTGGGGTCGTGGGGACGACCCTATAGTCGTCGGACATGTCGGCGGCTGGCCAACTTTGGCCCGTGGTCGTGGGGACGATCCAATAGTCGTCGGACATGTCGGCGGCTGGCCAACTTTGGCCCGTGGTCGTGGGGACGACCCTATAGTCGTCGGACATGTCGGCGGCTAGCCAACATTGGCCCGTGGTCGTGGGGACGACCCAATAGTCGTTGGAAATGTCAGCGGCTGGCCAACTTTGACCCGGGGTCGTGGGGACGACCCTATAGTCGTCGGACAAGTCGACGGCGGGCCAAGCTTGTCCCGGGGTCGTGGGGACGACCCTATAATCGTCGGACATGACGGTGGCGGGCCAATCTAGTCCCGGGGTCGTGGGGACGACCCTATAATCGTTGGACATGACGGTGGCGGGCCAATCTAGTCCCGGGGTCGTGGGGACGATCCAATAGTCGTCGGACATGTCGGCGGCTGGCCAGCTTTGGCCCGGGGTCGTAGGGACGACCCTATAGTCGTCGGACATGTCGGCGATTTGCCAACATTGGCCCGAGGTCGTGGGGGCGACCCTATAGTCGTCGGACATGTCGGCGGCTGGCCAACCTAGTCCCGAGGTCGTCGGACTTGACGGTGGCGGGCCAATCTAGTCCCGGGGTCGTGGGGACGACCCTACAGTCGTCGGACATTTCGGCGGCTTGCCAACTTTGGCCCGGGGTCGTGGGGACGACCCTATAGTCGTCGGACATGACGGTGGCGGACCAATCTAGTCCTGGGGTCGTGGGGACGACCCTATAGTCGTCGGACATGACGGTGGCGGGCCAGTCTAGTCCCGGGTCGTGGGGACGACCCTATAGTCGTCGGACATGTCGGCGGGTGGCCAACTTTGGCCCGTGGTCGTGGGGACGACCCTATAGTCGTCGGAAATGTCGGTGGCTGTCCAACTTTGGCCCGGGGGTCGTGGTGACGACCCTATAGTCGTCGGACATGTCGGCGGCGAGCCAACATTGTCCCGGGGTCGTGGGGACGACTCTATAGTCGTCGGACATGTCGGTGGCGGGCCAGTCTAGTCCCGGGTCGTGGGGACGACCCTATAGTCGTCGGACATGTCGGCGGCTGGCCAACTTTGGCCCGTGGTCGTGGGGAGGACCCTATACTCGTCGGACAAGTCGGCATCGTACCAACCTAGTCCGGGGGTCGTGGGGACGACCCTATAGTGGGTCGGACATGACGGTGGCGGGCCAGTCTAGTCCCGAGTCATGGGGACGACGCTATAGTCGTCGGGCAAGTCGGCGGCTGGCCAACTTTGGCCCGTGGTCGTGGGGACGACCCTATAGTCGTCGGAAATGACGGTGGCGGGCCAATCTAGTCCCGGGGTCGTGGGGACGACCCTACAGTCGTCGGACATGTCGGCGGCTGGCCAACTTTGGCCCGTGGTCGTGGGGACGACCCTATAGTCGTCGGACATTTCGGCGGCTTGCCAACTTTGGCCCGGGGTCGTGGGGACGACCCTATAGTCGTCGGACATGTCGGCGGCTGGCCAACTTTGGCCCGTGGTCGTGGGGACGACCCTATAGTCGTCGGACAAGTCGGCGGCGGGCCAACCTAGTCCCGGGGTCGTGGGGACGACCCTATAATCGTCGGGCAAGCCGGCGGCTGGCCAACTTTGGCCCGTGGTCGTGGGGACGACCCTATAGTCGTCGGACATAACGGTGGCGGGCCAATCTAGTCCCGGGGTCGTGGGGACGACCCTATAGTCGTCGGACAAGTCGGCGGCTGGCCAACTTTGGCCCGTGGTCGTGGGGACGACCCTATAGTCGTCGGAAATGACGGTGGCGGGCCAATCTAGTCCCGGGGTCGTGGGGACGACCCAACAGTCGTCGGACAAGTCGGCGGCGAGCCAATCTAGTCCCGCGGTCGTGGGAACGACCCTATAGTCGTCGGACAAGTCAGCGGCTGGCCAACATTGGCCCGTGGTCGTGGGGACGACCATATAGTCGTCGGACATGACGGTGGCGGGCCACTCTAGTCCCGTGTCGTGGGGTCGACCCTATAGTCGTCGGACATGTCGGCGGCTGGCCAACTTTGGCCCGGTGTCGTGGGGACGACCCTATAGTCGTCGGACAAGTCGGCGGCGGGCCAACCTTGTCCCGGGGTCGTGGGGACGACCCTATAGTCGTCGGACATGTCGGCAGCTGGCCAACTTTGGCCCGGGGTCGTGGGGACGACCCTATAGTCGTCGGACTTGACGGTGGCGGGCCAATCTAGTCCCGGGGTTGTGGGGACGACCCTACAGTCGCCGGACATTTCGGCGGCTTGCCAACTTTGGCCCGGGGTCGTGGGGACGACCCTATAGTCGTCGGACTTGACGGTGGCGGGCCAATCTAGTCCCAAGGTCGTGGGGACGACCCTATAGTCGTCGGACTTGACGGTGGCCGGCCAATCTATTCCCGGGGTCGTGGGGACGACCCTACAGTCGTCGGACATTTCGGCGGCTTGCCAACTTTGGCCCGGGGTCGTGGGGACGACCCTATAGTCGTCGGACATGTCGGCGGCTGGCCAAAATTGGCCCGAGGTCGTGGGGGCGACCCTATAGTCGTCGGACATGTCGGCGGCTGGCCAACCTAGTCCCGAGGTCGTCGGACTTGACGGTGGCGGGCCAATCTAGTCCCGGGGTCGTGGGGACGACCCTACAGTCGTCGGACATTTCGGCGGCTTGCCAACTTTGGCCCGGGGTCGTGGGGACGACCCTATAGTCGTCGGACATGACGGTGGCGGACCAATCTAGTCCTGGGGTCGTGGGGACGACCCTATAGTCGTCGGACATGTCGGCGGCTGGCCAACTTTGGCCCGTGGTCGTGGGGACGATCCAATAGTCGTCGGACATGTCGGCGGCTGGCCAACTTTGGCCCGTGGTCGTGGGGACGACCCTATAGTCGTCGGACATGTCGGCGGCTAGCCAACATTGGCCCGTGGTCGTGGGGACGACCCAATAGTCGTTGGAAATGTCAGCGGCTGGCCAACTTTGACCCGGGGTCGTGGGGACGACCCTATAGTCGTCGGACAAGTCGACGGCGGGCCAAGCTTGTCCCGGGGTCGTGGGGACGACCCTATAATCGTCGGACATGACGGTGGCGGGCCAATCTAGTCCCGGGGTCGTGGGGACGACCCTATAATCGTTGGACATGACGGTGGCGGGCCAATCTAGTCCCGGGGTCGTGGGGACGATCCAATAGTCGTCGGACATGTCGGCGGCTGGCCAGCTTTGGCCCGGGGTCGTAGGGACGACCCTATAGTCGTCGGACATGTCGGCGATTTGCCAACATTGGCCCGGGGTCGTGGGGACGACATTATAGTCGTCGGACATGTCGGCGGCTGGCCAACCTAGTCCCGAGGTCGTGGGGACGACCCTATAGTCGTCGGACTTGACGGTGTCGGGCCAATCTAGTCCGGGGGTCGTGGGGACGACCCTACAGTCGTCGGACATTTCGGCGGCTTGCCAACTTTGGCCCGGGGTCGTGGGGACGATCCAATAGTCGTCGGACATGTCGGCGGCTGGTCAACTTTGGCCCGTGGGCGTGGGGACGACCCTATAGTCGGTGGACATGTCAGCGGCTGGCCAACTTTGGCCCGGTGTCGTGGGGACGACCCAATAGTCGTCGGACATGTCGGCGGCTGGCCAACTTTGGCCCGTGGTCGTGGGGACGATCCGATAGTCGTTGGACATGGCGGTGGCGGGCCAATCTAGTCCGGGGGTCGTGGGGACGACCCTACAGTCGTCGGACATTTCGGCGGCTTGCCAACTTTGGCCCGGGGTCGTGGGGACGACCCTATAGTCGTCGGACTTGACGGTGGCGGGCCAATCTAGTCCCGGGGTTGTGGGGACGACCCTACAGTCGCCGGACATTTCGGCGGCTTGCCAACTTTGGCCCGGGGTCGTGGGGACGACCCTATAGTCGACGGACTTGACGGTGGCGGGCCAATCTAGTCCCAAGGTCGTGGGGACGACCCTATAGTCGTCGGACATGTTGGCGGCTTGTCAACCTAGTCCCGGGGTTGTGGGGACGACCCTATAGTCATTGGACATGACGGTGGCGGGCCAATCTAGTCCCGGGGTCGTAGGAACGACCCTATAGTCGTCGGACATGTCGGCGGCTTGCCAACTTTGGCCCGGGGTCTTGGGGACGACCCTATAGTCGTCGGACATGTCGGCGGCTGGCCAACCTAGTCCCGAGGTCGTGGGGACGACCCTATAGTCGTCGGACAAGTCGGCGAGGGGCCAACCTAGTCCCGGGGTCGTGGGGACGACCCTATATTCGTCGGACAAGCCGGCGGCTGGCCAACTTTGGCCCGTGGTCGTGGGGACGACCCTATAGTCGTCGGACAAGTCGGCGGCTGGCCAACTTTGGCCCGTGGTCGTGGGGACGATCCGATAGTCGTCGGACATGACGGTGGCGGGCCAATCTAGTCCCGGGGTCATAGGGACGACCCTATAGTCATCGGACATGTCGGCGGCTGGTCAACTTAGGCCCGTGGTCGTAGGGACGATCCGATAGTCGTTGGACATGACGGTGCCGGGCCAATCAAGTCCCGGGATCGTGGGGACGACCCTATAGTCGTCGGAGATGTCGGCGGCTGTCCTACTTTGGCCCGGTGTCTTGGGGACGATCCGATAGTCGTCGGACGTGACGGTGGCTAGCCAATCTAGTCCCGGGATCGTGGGGACGACCCTATAGTCGTCGGAGATGTCGGCGGCTGTCCTACTTTGGCCCGGTGTCTTGGGGACGACTCTATAGTCGTCGGACATGTCGGTGGCGGGCCAGTCTAGTCCCGGGTCGTGGGGACGACCCTATAGTCGTCGCACATGTCGGCGGCTGGCCAACTTTGGCCCGTGGTCGTGGGGACGACCCTATAGTCGTCAGACATGACGGTGGCGAGCCAACCTAGTCCCGGGGTCGTGGGGACGACCCTATAGTCGTCGGACAAGTCGGCGGCGAGCCCACCTAGTCGGGGGGTCGTGGGGACGACCCTATAGTCGTCGGACAAGTCGGCGGCCGGCCAACCTAGTCCGGGGGTCGTGGGGACGACCCTATAGTCGTCGGACATGACGGTGGCGGGCCAGTCTAGTCCCGGGTCGTGGGGACGACCCTATAGTCGTCGGACATGTCGGCGGGTGGCCAACTTTGGCCCGTGGTCGTGGGGACGACCCTATAGTCGTCGGAAATGTCGGTGGCTGTCCAACTTTGGCCCGGGGGTCGTGGTGACGACCCTATAGTCGTCGGACATGTCGGCGGCGAGCCAACATTGACCCGGGGTCGTGGGGACGACTCTATAGTCGTCGGACATGTCGGTGGCGGGCCAGTCTAGTCCCGGGTCGTGGGGACGACCCTATAGTCGTCGGACATGTCGGCGGCTGGCCAACTTTGGCCCGTGGTCGTGGGGAGGACCCTATACTCGTCGGACAAGTCGGCATCGTACCAACCTAGTCCGGGGGTCGTGGGGACGACCCTATAGTGGGTCGGACATGACGGTGGCGGGCCAGTCTAGTCCCGAGTCATGGGGACGACGCTATAGTCGTCGGGCAAGTCGGCGGCTGGCCAACTTTGGCCCGTGGTCGTGGGGACGACCCTATAGTCGTCGGAAATGACGGTGGCGGGCCAATCTAGTCCCGGGGTCGTGGGGACGACCCTACAGTCGTCGGACATGTCGGCGGCTGGCCAACTTTGGCCCGTGGTCGTGGGGACGACCCTATAGTCGTCGGACATTTCGGCGGCTTGCCAACTTTGGCCCGGGGTCGTGGGGACGACCCTATAGTCGTCGGACATGTCGGCGGCTGGCCAACTTTGGCCCGTGGTCGTGGGGACGACCCTATAGTCGTCGGACAAGTCGGCGGCGGGCCAACCTAGTCCCGGGGTCGTGGGGACGACCCTATAATCGTCGGGCAAGCCGGCGGCTGGCCAACTTTGGCCCGTGGTCGTGGGGACGACCCTATAGTCGTCGGACATAACGGTGGCGGGCCAATCTAGTCCCGGGGTCGTGGGGACGACCCTATAGTCGTCGGACAAGTCGGCGGCTGGCCAACTTTGGCCCGTGGTCGTGGGGACGACCCTATAGTCGTCGGAAATGACGGTGGCGGGCCAATCTAGTCCCGGGGTCGTGGGGACGACCCAACAGTCGTCGGACAAGTCGGCGGCGAGCCAATCTAGTCCCGCGGTCGTGGGAACGACCCTATAGTCGTCGGACAAGTCAGCGGCTGGCCAACATTGGCCCGTGGTCGTGGGGACGACCATATAGTCGTCGGACATGACGGTGGCGGGCCACTCTAGTCCCGTGTCGTGGGGTCGACCCTATAGTCGTCGGACATGTCGGCGGCTGGCCAACTTTGGCCCGGTGTCGTGGGGACGACTCTATAGTCGTCGGACATGTCGGCGGCTGGTCAACATTGGCCCGTGGTCGTGGGGACGACCCGATAGTCGCCGGACATGACGGTGGCTGGCCAATCTAGTCCCAGGGTCGTGGGGACGACCCTATAGTCGTCGGACATGTCGGCGGCTGGCCAACTTTGGCCCGTGGTCGTGGGGACGATCCGATAGTCGTCGGACATGACGGTGGCGGGCCAATCTAGTCCCGGGGCCGTGGGGACGACCCAATAATCGTCGGACAAGTCGGCAGCTTGCCAACTTTGGCCCGGGGTCGTGGGGACGACCCTATAGTCGTCGGACATGTCGGCGGCTGGCCAACTTTGGCCCGTGGTCGTGGGGACGATCCGATAGTCGTTGGACATGTCAGCGGCTGGCCAACCTAGTCCCGGGGTCATGGGGACGACCCTATAGTCGTCGGACAAGTCGGCGGCGGGGCAACCTAGTCCCGGGGTCGTGGGGACGACCCTATAGTCGTCGGACATGACGGTGGCGGGCCAGTCTAGTCCCGGGTCGTGGGGACGACCCTATAGTCGTCGGACATGTCGGCCGCTGGCCAACTTTGGCCCGTGGTCGTGGGGAGGAGCCTATACTCGTCGGACAAGTCGGCGGCGAGCCAACCTAGTCCGGGGGTCGTGGGGACGACCCTATAGTCGTCGGAGAAGTCGGCGGCGGGCCAACCTAGTCCCGCGGTCGTGGGAACGACCCTATAGTCGTCGGACAAGTCAGCGGCTGGCCAACATTGGCCCGTGGTCGTGGGGACGACCATATAGTCGTCGGACATGACGGTGGCGGGCCACTCTAGTCCCGGGTCGTGGGGTCGACCCTATAGTCGTCGGACATGTCGGCGATTGGCCAACATTGGCCCGGGGTCGTGGGGACGACATTATAGTCGTCGGACATGTCGGCGGCTGGCCAACCTAGTCCCGAGGTCGTGGGGACGACCCTATAGTCGTCGGACATGTCGGCGGCTGGCCAGCTTTGGCCCGGGGTCGTAGGGACGACCCTATAGTCGTCGGACATGTCGGCGATTGGCCAACATTGGCCCGGGGTCGTGGGGACGACATTATAGTCGTCGGACATGTCGGCGGCTGGCCAACCTAGTCCCGAGGTCGTGGGGACGACCCTATAGTCGTCGGACATGTCGGCGATTGGCCAACATTGGCCCGGGGTCGTGGGGACGACCCTATAGTCGTCGGACATGTCGGCGGCTGGCCAACTTTGGCCCGTGGTTGTGGGGACGACCCTATAGTCGTTGGACATGACGGTGGCGGGCCAATCTAGTCGCGGGGTCGTGGGGACGACCCTATAGTCGTCGGACAAGACGGCGGCTGGCCAGCTTTGGCCCGGGGTCGTAGGGACGACCCTATAGTCTTCGGACATGTCGGCGGCTGGCCAACTTTGGCCCGGTGTCGTGGGGACGACCCTATAGTCGTCGGACATTTCCGCGGCATGCCAACTTTGGCCCGTGGTCGTGGGGACGACCCTATAGTTGTTGGACATGACGGTGGCGGGCTAATCTAGTCCCGGGGTCGTAGGGACGACCCTATAGTCGTTGGACATGTCGGCGATTGGCCAACATTGGCCCGGGGTCGTGGAGACGACCCTATAGTCGTCGGACATGTCGGCGGCTGGCCAACTTTGGCGCGTGGTCGTGGGGACGATCCGATTATCGTCGGACATGTCGGCGGCTGGCCAACTTTGGCCCGTGGTCGTGGGGACGATCCAATAGTCGTCGGACATGTCGGCGGCTGGCCAACTTTGGCGCGTGGTCGTGGGGACGATCCGATTGTCGTCGGACATGTCGGCGGCTGGCCAACCTAGACCCGGGGTCGTGGGGACGACCCTATTGTCGTCGGACATGGCGGTGGCGGGCCAATCTAGTCCCGTGGTCGTGGGGACGACCCTATAGTCTTCGGACATGACGGTAGCGGGCCAATCTAGACCCGAGGTCCTGGGGACGACCCTATAGTAGTCGGACATGTCGGCGGCTGTCCAACTTTGGCCCGGTGTCGTGGGGACGACTCTATAGTCGTCGGACATGTCGGCGGCTGGCCAACCTAGACCCGGGGTCGTGGGGACGACCCTATTGTCGTCGGACATGACGGTGGCGGGCCAATCTAGTCCCGGGGTCGTGGGGACGACCCTATAGTCGTCGGACAAGTCGACGGCGGGCCAAGCTTGTCCCGGGGTCGTGGGGACGACCCTATAATCGTCGGACATGACGGTGGCGGGCCAATCTAGTCCCGGGGTCGTGGGGACGACCCTATAATCGTTGGACATGACGGTGGCGGGCCAATCTAGTCCCGGGGTCGTGGGGACGATCCAATAGTCGTCGGACATGTCGGCGGCTGGTCAACTTTGGCCCGTGGTCGTGGGGACGACCCTATAGTCGTTGGACATGTCAGCGGCTGGCCAACTTTGGCCCGTGGTCGTGGGGACGATCCAATAGTCGTCGGACATGTCGGCGGCTGGCCAGCTTTGGCCCGGGGTCGTAGGGACGACCCTATAGTCGTCTGACATGTCGGCGATTTGCCAACATTGGCCCGGGGTCGTGGGGACGACATTATAGTCGTCGGACATGTCGGCGGCTGGCCAACCTAGTCCCGAGGTCGTGGGGACGACCCTATAGTCGTCGGACTTGACGGTGGCCGGCCAATCTATTCCCGGGGTCGTGGGGACGACCCTACAGTCGTCGGACATTTCGGCGGCTTGCCAACTTTGGCCCGGGGTCGTGGGGACGACCCTATAGTCGTCGGACATGTCGGCGGCTGGCCAAAATTGGCCCGAGGTCGTGGGGGCGACCCTATAGTCGTCGGAAATGTCGGCGGCTGGCCAACCTAGTCCCGAGGTCGTCGGACTTGACGGTGGCGGGCCAATCTAGTCCCGGGGTCGTGGGGACGACCCTACAGTCGTCGGACATTTCGGCGGCTTGCCAACTTTGGCCCGGGGTCGTGGGGACGACCCTATAGTCGTCGGACATGACGGTGGCGGACCAATCTAGTCCTGGGGTCGTGGGGACGACCCTATAGTCGTCGGACATGTCGGCGGCTGGCCAACTTTGGCCCGTGGTCGTGGGGACGATCCAATAGTCGTCGGACATGTCGGCGGCTGGCCAACTTTGGCCCGTGGTCGTGGGGACGACCCTATAGTCGTCGGACATGTCGGCGGCTAGCCAACATTGGCCCGTGGTCGTGGGAACGACCCAATAGTCGTTGGAAATGTCAGCGGCTGGCCAACTTTGACCCGGTGTCGTGGGGACGACTCTATAGTCGTCGGACATGTCGGTGGCTGGCCAATCTAGTCCCGGGGTCGTGGGGACGACCCTATAGTCTTCGGACATGTCGGCGGCTGGCCAACTTTGGCCCGTGGTCGTGGGGACGATCCAATAGTCGTCGGACATGTCGGCGGCTGGCCAGCTTTGGCCCGGGGTCGTAGGGACGACCCTATAGTCGTCGGACATGTCGGCGATTGGCCAACATTGGCCCGGGGTCGTGGGGACGACATTATAGTCGTCGGACATGTCGGCGGCTGGCCAACCTAGTCCCGAGGTCGTGGGGACGACCCTATAGTCGTCGGACATGTCGGCGATTGGCCAACATTGGCCCGGAGTCGTGGGGACGACCCTATAGTCGTCGGACATGCGGCGGCTGTCCAACTTTGGCGCGGGGTCGTGGGAACGACTCTATAGTCGTCGGACATGTCGGCAGCTGGGCAACCTAGACCCGGGGTCGTGGGGACGACCCTATAATCGTTGGACATGGCGGTGGCGGGCCAATCTAGTCCCGGGGTCGTCGGGACGACCCTATAGTCGTCCGACATGTCGGCGGCTGGCCAACCTAGTCCCGGGGTCGTGGGGACGACCCTATAGTCGTCGGACATGCCGGCGGCAGGCCAACTTTGGCCCGGTGTCGTGGGGACGACTCTATAGTCGTCAGAAATGTCGGCGGCTGGCCAACCTGGACCCGGGGTCGTGGGGACGACCCTATTGTCGTCGGACATGACGGTGGCGGGCCAATCTAGTCTCGGGGTCGTGGGGACGACCCTATAGTCGTCGGACATGTCGGCGGTTGGCCAACTTTGGCCCGGGGTCGTGGGGACGACCCTATAGTCGTCGGACATGACGGTGGCGGACCAATCTAGTCCCGGGGTCGTGGGGACGACCCTATAGTCGTCGGACATGTCGGCGGCTGGCCAACATTGGCCCGTGGTCGTGGGGACGATCCAATAGTCGTCGGACATGCTGGCGGCTTGTCAGCCTAGTCCCGGGTTCGTGGGTACGACCCTATAGTCGTCGGACAAGTCGGCGGCTGGCCAACCTAGACCCGGGGTCGTGGGGACGACCCTATTGTCGTCGGACATGACGGTGGCGGGCCAATCTAGTCCCGGGGTCGTGGGGACGACCCTATAGTCGTCGAACAATTCGGCGGCGGGCCAAGCTAATCCCGGGGTCGTGGGGACGACCCTATAATCGTCGGACATGACGGTGGCGGGCCAATCTAGTCCCGGGGTCGTGGGGACGACCCTGTAGTTGTCGGACATGTCGGCGGCTGGCCAACTTTGGCCCGGTGTCGTGGGGACGACTCTATAGTCGTCCGAAATGTCGGCGGCTGGCCAACCTGGACCCGGGGTCGTGGGGACGACCCTACTGTCGTCGGACATGACGGTGGCGGGCCAATCTAGTCTCGGGGTCGTGGGGACGACCCTATAGTCGTCGGACATGTCGACGGCTGGCCAACTTTGGCCCGGGGTCGTGGGGACGACTCTATAGTCGTCGGAAATGTCGGCGGCTGGCCAACCTGGACTCGGGGTCGTGGGGACGACCCTATAGTCGTCGGACAAGACGGCGGCTGGACATCTTTGGCCCGGGGTCGTGGGGACGACCCTATAGTCGTCGGACATGTTGGCGGCTTGTCAGCCTAGTCCCGGGGTGGTGGGTACGACCCTATAGTCGTCCGACAAGTCGGCGGCGGGCCAACCTTGTCCCGGGGTCGTGGGGACGACCCTATAGTCGTCGGACATGTCGGCAGCTGGCCAACTTTGGCCCGGGGTCGTGGGGACGACCCTATAGTCGTCGGACATGTCGGCGGCTGGCCAACCTGGACCCGGGGTCGTGGGGACGACCCTATTGTCGTCGGACATGACGGTGGCGGGCCAATCTAGTCTCGCGGTCGTGGGGACGACCCTATAACCGTCGGACATGACGGTGGCGGGTCAATCTAGTCCCGGGGTCGTGGGGACGACCCTATAGTCGTCGGACATGTCGGCGGCTGGCCAGCTTTGGCCCGGGGTCGTAGGGACGACCCTATTGTCGTCGGACATGTCGGCGATTGGCCAACATTGGCCCGGGGTCGTGGGGACGACATTATAGTCGTCGGACATGTCGGCGGCTGGCCAACCTAGTCCCGAGGTCGTGGGGACGACCCTATAGTCGTCGGACATGTCGGCGATTGGCCAACATTGGCCCGGAGTCGTGGGGACGACCCTATAGTCGTCGGACATGCGGCGGCTGTCCAACTTTGGCACGGGGTCGTGGGAACGACTCTATAGTCGTCGGACATGTCGGCAGCTGGGCAACCTAGACCCGGGGTCGTGGGGACGACCCTATAATCGTTGGACATGGCGGTGGCGGGCCAATCTAGTCCCGGGGTCGTCGGGACGACCCTATAGTCGTCCGACATGTCGGCGGCTGGCCAACCTAGTCCCGGGGTCGTGGGGACGACCCTATAGTCGTCGGACATGCCGGCGGCTGGCCAACTTTGGCCCGGTGTCGTGGGGACGACTCTATAGTCGTCAGAAATGTCGGCGGCTGGCCAACCTGGACCCGGGGTCGTGGGGACGACCCTATTGTCGTCGGACATGACGGTGGCGGGCCAATCTAGTCTCGGGGTCGTGGGGACGACCCTATAGTCGTCGGACATGTTGGCGGTTGGCCAACTTTGGCCCGGGGTCGTGGGGACGACCCTATAGTCGTCGGACATGACGGTGGCGGACCAATCTAGTCCCGGGGTCGTGGGGACGACCCTATAGTCGTCGGACATGTCGGCGGCTGGCCAACATTGGCCCGTGGTCGTGGGGACGATCCAATAGTCGTCGGACATGCTGGCGGCTTGTCAGCCTAGTCCCGGGTTCGTGGGTACGACCCTATAGTCGTCGGACAAGTCGGCGGCTGGCCAACCTAGACCCGGGGTCGTGGGGACGACCCTATTGTCGTCGGACATGACGGTGGCGGGCCAATCTAGTCCCGGGGTCGTGGGGACGACCCTATAGTCGTCGAACCATTCGGCGGCGGGCCAAGCTAATCCCGGGGTCGTGGGGACGACCCTATAATCGTCGGACATGACGGTGGCGGGCCAATCTAGTCCCGGGGTCGTGGGGACGACCCTGTAGTTGTCGGACATGTCGGCGGCTGGCCAACTTTGGCCCGGTGTCGTGGGGACGACTCTATAGTCGTCCGAAATGTCGGCGGCTGGCCAACCTGGACCCGGGGTCGTGGGGACGACCCTACTGTCGTCGGACATGACGGTGGCGGGCCAATCTAGTCTCGGGGTCGTGGGGACGACCCTATAGTCGTCGGACATGTCGACGGCTGGCCAACTTTGGCCCGGGGTCGTGGGGACGACTCTATAGTCGTCGGAAATGTCGGCGGCTGGCCAACCTGGACTCGGGGTCGTGGGGACGACCCTATAGTCGTCGGACAAGACGGCGGCTGGACATCTTTGGCCCGGGGTCGTGGGGACGACCCTATAGTCGTCGGACATGTTGGCGGCTTGTCAGCCTAGTCCCGGGGTGGTGGGTACGACCCTATAGTCGTCGGACAAGTCGGCGGCGGGCCAACCTTGTCCCGGGGTCGTGGGGACGACCCTATAGTCGTCGGACATGTCGGCAGCTGGCCAACTTTGGCCCGGGGTCGTGGGGACGACCCTATAGTCGTCGGACTTGACGGTGGCGGGCCAATCTAGTCCCGGGGTTGTGGGGACGACCCTACAGTCGCCGGACATTTCGGCGGCTTGCCAACTTTGGCCCGGGGTCGTGGGGACGACCCTATAGTCGTCGGACTTGACGGTGGCGGGCCAATCTAGTCCCAAGGTCGTGGGGACGACCCTATAGTCGTCGGACTTGACGGTGGCCGGCCAATCTATTCCCGGGGTCGTGGGGACGACCCTACAGTCGTCGGACATTTCGGCGGCTTGCCAACTTTGGCCCGGGGTCGTGGGGACGACCCTATAGTCGTCGGACATGTCGGCGGCTGGCCAAAATTGGCCCGAGGTCGTGGGGGCGACCCTATAGTCGTCGGACATGTCGGCGGCTGGCCAACCTAGTCCCGAGGTCGTCGGACTTGACGGTGGCGGGCCAATCTAGTCCCGGGGTCGTGGGGACGACCCTACAGTCGTCGGACATTTCGGCGGCTTGCCAACTTTGGCCCGGGGTCGTGGGGACGACCCTATAGTCGTCGGACATGACGGTGGCGGACCAATCTAGTCCTGGGGTCGTGGGGACGACCCTATAGTCGTCGGACATGTCGGCGGCTGGCCAACTTTGGCCCGTGGTCGTGGGGACGATCCAATAGTCGTCGGACATGTCGGCGGCTGGCCAACTTTGGCCCGTGGTCGTGGGGACGACCCTATAGTCGTCGGACATGTCGGCGGCTAGCCAACATTGGCCCGTGGTCGTGGGGACGACCCAATAGTCGTTGGAAATGTCAGCGGCTGGCCAACTTTGACCCGGGGTCGTGGGGACGACCCTATAGTCGTCGGACAAGTCGACGGCGGGCCAAGCTTGTCCCGGGGTCGTGGGGACGACCCTATAATCGTCGGACATGACGGTGGCGGGCCAATCTAGTCCCGGGGTCGTGGGGACGACCCTATAATCGTTGGACATGACGGTGGCGGGCCAATCTAGTCCCGGGGTCGTGGGGACGATCCAATAGTCGTCGGACATGTCGGCGGCTGGCCAGCTTTGGCCCGGGGTCGTAGGGACGACCCTATAGTCGTCGGACATGTCGGCGATTTGCCAACATTGGCCCGAGGTCGTGGGGGCGACCCTATAGTCGTCGGACATGTCGGCGGCTGGCCAACCTAGTCCCGAGGTCGTCGGACTTGACGGTGGCGGGCCAATCTAGTCCCGGGGTCGTGGGGACGACCCTACAGTCGTCGGACATTTCGGCGGCTTGCCAACTTTGGCCCGGGGTCGTGGGGACGACCCTATAGTCGTCGGACATGACGGTGGCGGACCAATCTAGTCCTGGGGTCGTGGGGACGACCCTATAGTCGTCGGACATGACGGTGGCGGGCCAGTCTAGTCCCGGGTCGTGGGGACGACCCTATAGTCGTCGGACATGTCGGCGGGTGGCCAACTTTGGCCCGTGGTCGTGGGGACGACCCTATAGTCGTCGGAAATGTCGGTGGCTGTCCAACTTTGGCCCGGGGGTCGTGGTGACGACCCTATAGTCGTCGGACATGTCGGCGGCGAGCCAACATTGACCCGGGGTCGTGGGGACGACTCTATAGTCGTCGGACATGTCGGTGGCGGGCCAGTCTAGTCCCGGGTCGTGGGGACGACCCTATAGTCGTCGGACATGTCGGCGGCTGGCCAACTTTGGCCCGTGGTCGTGGGGAGGACCCTATACTCGTCGGACAAGTCGGCATCGTACCAACCTAGTCCGGGGGTCGTGGGGACGACCCTATAGTGGGTCGGACATGACGGTGGCGGGCCAGTCTAGTCCCGAGTCATGGGGACGACGCTATAGTCGTCGGGCAAGTCGGCGGCTGGCCAACTTTGGCCCGTGGTCGTGGGGACGACCCTATAGTCGTCGGAAATGACGGTGGCGGGCCAATCTAGTCCCGGGGTCGTGGGGACGACCCTACAGTCGTCGGACATGTCGGCGGCTGGCCAACTTTGGCCCGTGGTCGTGGGGACGACCCTATAGTCGTCGGACATTTCGGCGGCTTGCCAACTTTGGCCCGGGGTCGTGGGGACGACCCTATAGTCGTCGGACATGTCGGCGGCTGGCCAACTTTGGCCCGTGGTCGTGGGGACGACCCTATAGTCGTCGGACAAGTCGGCGGCGGGCCAACCTAGTCCCGGGGTCGTGGGGACGACCCTATAATCGTCGGGCAAGCCGGCGGCTGGCCAACTTTGGCCCGTGGTCGTGGGGACGACCCTATAGTCGTCGGACATAACGGTGGCGGGCCAATCTAGTCCCGGGGTCGTGGGGACGACCCTATAGTCGTCGGACAAGTCGGCGGCTGGCCAACTTTGGCCCGTGGTCGTGGGGACGACCCTATAGTCGTCGGAAATGACGGTGGCGGGCCAATCTAGTCCCGGGGTCGTGGGGACGACCCAACAGTCGTCGGACAAGTCGGCGGCGAGCCAATCTAGTCCCGCGGTCGTGGGAACGACCCTATAGTCGTCGGACAAGTCAGCGGCTGGCCAACATTGGCCCGTGGTCGTGGGGACGACCATATAGTCGTCGGACATGACGGTGGCGGGCCACTCTAGTCCCGTGTCGTGGGGTCGACCCTATAGTCGTCGGACATGTCGGCGGCTGGCCAACTTTGGCCCGGTGTCGTGGGGACGACCCTATAGTCGTCGGACAAGTCGGCGGCGGGCCAACCTTGTCCCGGGGTCGTGGGGACGACCCTATAGTCGTCGGACATGTCGGCAGCTGGCCAACTTTGGCCCGGGGTCGTGGGGACGACCCTATAGTCGTCGGACTTGACGGTGGCGGGCCAATCTAGTCCCGGGGTTGTGGGGACGACCCTACAGTCGCCGGACATTTCGGCGGCTTGCCAACTTTGGCCCGGGGTCGTGGGGACGACCCTATAGTCGTCGGACTTGACGGTGGCGGGCCAATCTAGTCCCAAGGTCGTGGGGACGACCCTATAGTCGTCGGACTTGACGGTGGCCGGCCAATCTATTCCCGGGGTCGTGGGGACGACCCTACAGTCGTCGGACATTTCGGCGGCTTGCCAACTTTGGCCCGGGGTCGTGGGGACGACCCTATAGTCGTCGGACATGTCGGCGGCTGGCCAAAATTGGCCCGAGGTCGTGGGGGCGACCCTATAGTCGTCGGACATGTCGGCGGCTGGCCAACCTAGTCCCGAGGTCGTCGGACTTGACGGTGGCGGGCCAATCTAGTCCCGGGGTCGTGGGGACGACCCTACAGTCGTCGGACATTTCGGCGGCTTGCCAACTTTGGCCCGGGGTCGTGGGGACGACCCTATAGTCGTCGGACATGACGGTGGCGGACCAATCTAGTCCTGGGGTCGTGGGGACGACCCTATAGTCGTCGGACATGTCGGCGGCTGGCCAACTTTGGCCCGTGGTCGTGGGGACGATCCAATAGTCGTCGGACATGTCGGCGGCTGGCCAACTTTGGCCCGTGGTCGTGGGGACGACCCTATAGTCGTCGGACATGTCGGCGGCTAGCCAACATTGGCCCGTGGTCGTGGGGACGACCCAATAGTCGTTGGAAATGTCAGCGGCTGGCCAACTTTGACCCGGGGTCGTGGGGACGACCCTATAGTCGTCGGACAAGTCGACGGCGGGCCAAGCTTGTCCCGGGGTCGTGGGGACGACCCTATAATCGTCGGACATGACGGTGGCGGGCCAATCTAGTCCCGGGGTCGTGGGGACGACCCTATAATCGTTGGACATGACGGTGGCGGGCCAATCTAGTCCCGGGGTCGTGGGGACGATCCAATAGTCGTCGGACATGTCGGCGGCTGGCCAGCTTTGGCCCGGGGTCGTAGGGACGACCCTATAGTCGTCGGACATGTCGGCGATTTGCCAACATTGGCCCGGGGTCGTGGGGACGACATTATAGTCGTCGGACATGTCGGCGGCTGGCCAACCTAGTCCCGCGGTCGTGGGAACGACCCTATAGTCGTCGGACAAGTCAGCGGCTGGCCAACATTGGCCCGTGGTCGTGGGGACGACCATATAGTCGTCGGACATGACGGTGGCGGGCCACTCTAGTCCCGTGTCGTGGGGTCGACCCTATAGTCGTCGGACATGTCGGCGGCTGGCCAACTTTGGCCCGGTGTCGTGGGGACGACTCTATAGTCGTCGGACATGTCGGCGGCTGGTCAACATTGGCCCGTGGTCGTGGGGACGACCCGATAGTCGCCGGACATGACGGTGGCTGGCCAATCTAGTCCCAGGGTCGTGGGGACGACCCTATAGTCGTCGGACATGTCGGCGGCTGGCCAACTTTGGCCCGTGGTCGTGGGGACGATCCGATAGTCGTCGGACATGACGGTGGCGGGCCAATCTAGTCCCGGGGCCGTGGGGACGACCCAATAATCGTCGGACAAGTCGGCAGCTTGCCAACTTTGGCCCGGGGTCGTGGGGACGACCCTATAGTCGTCGGACATGTCGGCGGCTGGCCAACTTTGGCCCGTGGTCGTGGGGACGATCCGATAGTCGTTGGACATGTCAGCGGCTGGCCAACCTAGTCCCGGGGTCATGGGGACGACCCTATAGTCGTCGGACAAGTCGGCGGCGGGGCAACCTAGTCCCGGGGTCGTGGGGACGACCCTATAGTCGTCGGACATGACGGTGGCGGGCCAGTCTAGTCCCGGGTCGTGGGGACGACCCTATAGTCGTCGGACATGTCGGCCGCTGGCCAACTTTGGCCCGTGGTCGTGGGGAGGAGCCTATACTCGTCGGACAAGTCGGCGGCGAGCCAACCTAGTCCGGGGGTCGTGGGGACGACCCTATAGTCGTCGGAGAAGTCGGCGGCGGGCCAACCTAGTCCCGCGGTCGTGGGAACGACCCTATAGTCGTCGGACAAGTCAGCGGCTGGCCAACATTGGCCCGTGGTCGTGGGGACGACCATATAGTCGTCGGACATGACGGTGGCGGGCCACTCTAGTCCCGGGTCGTGGGGTCGACCCTATAGTCGTCGGACATGTCGGCGGCTGGCCAACTTTGGCCCGGTGTCGTGGGGACGACTCTATAGTCGTCGGACATGTCGGCGGCTGGTCAACATTGGCCCGTGGTCGTGGGGACGACCCGATAGTCGCCGGACATGACGGTGGCTGGCCAATCTAGTCCCAGGGTCGTGGGGACGACCCTATAGTCGTCGGACATGTCGGCGGCTGGCCAACTTTGGCCCGTGGTCGTGGGGACGATCCGATAGTCGTCGGACATGACGGTGGCGGGCCAATCTAGTCCCGGGGCCGTGGGGACGACCCTATAGTCGTCGGACAAGCCGGCGGCGGGGCAACCTAGTCCCGGGGTCGTGGGGACGACCCTATAGTCGTCGGACATGACGGTGGCGGGCCAGTCTAGACCCGGGTCGTGGGGACGACCCTATAGTCGTCGGACATGTCGGCCGCTGGCCAACTTTGGCCCGTGGTCGTGGGGAGGACCCTATACTCGTCGGTCAAGTCGGCGGCGAGCCAACCTAGTCCGGGGGTCGCGAGGACGACCCTATAGTCGTCGGAGAAGTCGGCGGCGGGCCAACCTAGTCCCGGGGTGGTAGGGACGACCCTATAGCCGTCGGACATGTCGGCAATTGGCCAACATTGGCCCGTGGTCGTGGGGACGACCCGATAGTCGTCGGACATGACGGTGGCTGGCCAATCTAGTCCCAGGGTCGTGGGGACGACCCTATAGTCGTCGGACATGTCGGCGGCTGGCCAACTTTGGCCCGTGGACGTGGGGACGATCCGATAGTCGTCGGACATGACGGTGGCGGGCCAATCTAGTCCCGGGGCCGTGGGGACGACCCAATAATCGTCGGACAAGTCGGCAGCTTGCCAACTTTGGCCCGGGGTCGTGGGGACGACTCTATAGTCGTCGGACATGTCGTCGGCTGGCCAACTTTGGCCCGTGGTCGTGGGGACGACCCTATAGTCGTCGGACATGTCGGCGGCGAGCCAACATTGACCCGGGGTCGTAGGGACGACTCTATAGTCGTCGGACATGTCGGTGGCGGGCCAGTCTAGTCCCGGGTCGTGGGGACGACCCTATAGTCGTCGCACATGTCGGCGGCTGGCCAACTTTGGCCCGTGGTCGTGGGGACGACCCTATAGTCGTCAGACATGACGGTGGCGAGCCAACCTAGTCCCGGGGTCGTGGGGACGACCCTATAGTCGTCGGACAAGTCGGCGGCGAGCCCACCTAGTCGGGGGGTCGTGGGGACGACCCTATAGTCGTCGGACAAGTCGGCGGCCGGCCAACCTAGTCCGGGGGTCGTGGGGACGACCCTATAGTCGTCGGACATGACGGTGGCGGGCCAGTCTAGTCCCGGGTCGTGGGGACGACCCTATAGTCGTCGGACATGTCGGCGGGTGGCCAACTTTGGCCCGTGGTCGTGGGGACGACCCTATAGTCGTCGGAAATGTCGGTGGCTGTCCAACTTTGGCCCGGGGGTCGTGGTGACGACCCTATAGTCGTCGGACATGTCGGCGGCTGGCCAACTTTGGCCCGTGGTCGTGGGGAGGACCCTATACTCGTCGGACAAGTCGGCATCGTACCAACCTAGTCCGGGGGTCGTGGGGACGACCCTATAGTGGGTCGGACATGACGGTGGCGGGCCAGTCTAGTCCCGAGTCATGGGGACGACCCTATAGTCGTCGGGCAAGTCGGCGGCGAGCCAACATTGACCCGGGGTCGTGGGGACGACTCTATAGTCGTCGGACATGTCGGTGGCGGGCCAGTCTAGTCCCGGGTCGTGGGGACGACCCTATAGTCGTCGGACATGTCGGCGGCTGGCCAACTTTGGCCCGTGGTCGTGGGGAGGACCCTATACTCGTCGGACAAGTCGGCATCGTACCAACCTAGTCCGGGGGTCGTGGGGACGACCCTATAGTGGGTCGGACATGACGGTGGCGGGCCAGTCTAGTCCCGAGTCATGGGGACGACCCTATAGTCGTCGGGCAAGTCGGCGGCTGGCCAACTTTGGCCCGTGGTCGTGGGGACGACCCTATAGTCGTCGGAAATGACGGTGGCGGGCCAATCTAGTCCCGGGGTCGTGGGGACGACCCTACAGTCGTCGGACATGTCGGCGGCTGGCCAACTTTGGCCCGTGGTCGTGGGGACGACCCTATAGTCGTCGGACATTTCGGCGGCTTGCCAACTTTGGCCCGGGGTCGTGGGGACGACCCTATAGTCGTCGGACATGTCGGCGGCTGGCCAACTTTGGCCCGTGGTCGTGGGGACGACCCTATAGTCGTCGGACAAGTCGGCGGCGGGCCAACCTAGTCCCGGGGTCGTGGGGACGACCCTATAATCGTCGGGCAAGCCGGCGGCTGGCCAACTTTGGCCCGTGGTCGTGGGGACGACCCTATAGTCGTCGGACATGTCGGCGGCTGTCCAACTTTGGCCCGTGGTCGTGGGGACGACCCTATAGTCGTCGGACATAACGGTGGCGGGCCAATCTAGTCCCGGGGTCGTGGGGACGACCCTATAGTCGTCGGACATGACGGTGGCGGGCCACTCTAGTCCCGGGTCGTGGGGTCGACCCTATAGTCGTCGGACAAGTCGGTGGCGGGCCAGTCTAGTCCCGGGTCATGGGGACGACCCTATAGTCGTCGGACAAGTCAGCGGCTGGCCAACATTGGCCCGTGGTCGTGGGGACGACCTTATAGTCGTCGGACATGACGGTGGCGGGCCACTCTAGTCCCGGGTCGTGGGGTCGACCCTATAGTCGTCGGACATGTCGGCGGCTGGCCAACATTGGCCCGGGGTCGTGGGGACGAGCCTATAGTCGACGGACATGACGGTGGCGGGCCAATCTAGTCCCGGGGTCGTGGGGACGACCCTATAGTCGTCGGACATGTCGGCGGCTGGCCAACTTTGGCCCGTGGTCGTGGGTACGACCCTGTAGTCGTCGGACATGACGGTGTCGGGCCAATCTAGTCCCGGGGTCGTGGGGACGACCCTATAGTCGTCGGACATGTCGGCGGCGGGCCAACCTTGGACCGGGGTCGTGGGTACGACCCTGTAGTCATCGGACATGACGGTGTCGGGCCAATCTAGTCCCGGGGTCGTGGGGACGACCCTATAGTCGTCAGACATGACGGTGGCGAGCCAACCTAGTCCCGGGGTCGTGGGGACGACCCTATAGTCGTCGGACATGTCGGCGGCTGGCCAACTTTGGCCCGTGGTCGTGGGGAGGACCCTATACTCGTCGGACAAGTCGGCGGCGAGCCAACCTAGTCCGGGGGTCGTGGGGACGACCCTATAGTCGTCGGAGAAGTCGGCGGCGGGCCAACCTAGTCCCGGGGTCGTAGGGACGTCCCTATAGTCGTCGGACATGTCGCCGGGTGGCCAAATTTGGCCCGTGGTCGTGGGGACGACCCTATACTCGTCGGACAAGTCGGCGGCGAGCCAACCTAGTCCGGGGGTCGTGGGGACGACCCTATAGTCGTCGGAGAAGTCGGCGGCGGGCCAACGTAGTCCCGGGGTCGTAGGGACGACCCTATAGTCGTCGGACATGTCGCCGGCTGGCCAACTTTGGCCCGTGGTCGTGGGGACGACCCTATAGTCGTCGGAAATGACGGTGGCGGGCCAATCTAGTCCCGGGGTAGTGGGGACGACCCAACAGTCGTCGGACATGACAGTGGCGGGCCAGTCTAGTCCCGGGTCATGGGGACGACCCTATAGTCGTCGGACATGTCGGCGGCTGGCTAACTTCGCCCGTGGTCGTGGGGACGACCCAATAGTCGTTGGACATATCGGCGGCTGGCCAACTTTGGCCCATGGTCGTGGGGACGACCCTATAGTCGTTGGACATGACGGTGGCGGGCCAATCTAGTCCCGGGGTCGTAGGGACGACCCTATAGTCGTCGGACATTTCGGCAATTGGCCAACATTGGCCCGGGGTCGTGGGGACGACCCTATAGTCGTCGGAGAAGACGACGGCTTGACATCTTTGGCCCGCGGTCCTGGGGACGACCCTATAGTCGTCGGCCATTTCGGCGGCATGCCATCTTTGGCCCGGGGTCGTGGGGACGACCCTATAGTCGTCGGACATGTTGGCGACTTGTCAACCTAGTCCCGGGGTCGTGGGGACGACCCTATTGTCGTTGGACATGACGATGGCGGGCCAATCTAGTCCCGGGGTCGTGGGGACGACCCTATAGTCGTCGGAGATGTCGGCGATTGGCCAACATTGGCCCGGGGTCGTGGAGACGACCCTATAGTCGTCGGACATTTCGGCGGCTTGCCAACTTTGGCCCGTGGTCGTGGGGACGATCCAATAGTCGTCGGACATGTCGGCGGCTGGCCAACTTTGGCCCGTGGTCGTGGGGAGGACCCTATACTCGTCGGACAAGTCGGCGGCGTACCAACCTAGTCCGGGGGTCGTGGGGACGACCCTATAGTGGGTCGGACATGACGGTGGGAGGCCAGTCTAGTCCCGGGTCATGGGGACGACCCTATAGTCGTCGGGCAAGTCGGCGGCTGGCCAACTTTGGCCCGTGGTCGTGGGGACGACCCTATAGTCGTCGGAAATGACGGTGGCGGGCCAATCTAGTCCCGGGGTCGTGGGGACGACCCTACAGTCGTCGGACAAGTCGGCGGCGAGCCAATCTAGTCCCGCGGTCGTGGGGACGACCCTATAGTCGTCGGACAAGTCAGCGGCTGGCCAACATTGGCCCGTGGTCGTGGGGACGACCTTATAGTCGTCGGACATGACGGTGGCGGGCCACTCTAGTCCCGGGTCGTGGGGTCGACCCTATAGTCGTCGGACATGTCGGCGGCTGGCCAACATTGGCCCGGGGTCGTGGGGACGAGCCTATAGTCGACGGACATGACGGTGGCGGGCCAATCTAGTCCCGGGGTCGTGGGGACGACCCTATAGTCGTCGGACATGTCGGCGGCTGGCCAACTTTGGCCCGTGGTCGTGGGTACGACCCTGTAGTCGTCGGACATGACGGTGTCGGGCCAATCTAGTCCCGGGGTCGTGGGGACGACCCTATAGTCGTCGGACATGTCGGCGGCGGGCCAACCGTGGACCGGGGTCGTGGGTACGACCCTGTAGTCATCGGACATGACGGTGTCGGGCCAATCTAGTCCCGGGGTCTTGGGGACGACCCTATAGTCGTCAGACATGACGGTGGCGAGCCAACCTAGTCCCGGGGTCGTGGGGACGACCCTATAGTCGTCGGACAAGTCGGTGGCGGGCCAGTCTAGTCCCGGGTCATGGGGACGACCCTATAGTCGTCGGACAAGTCAGCGGCTGGCCAACATTGGCCCGTGGTCGTGGGGACGACCTTATAGTCGTCGGACATGACGGTGGCGGGCCACTCTAGTCCCGGGTCGTGGGGTCGACCCTATAGTCGTCGGACATGTCGGCGGCTGGCCAACATTGGCCCGGGGTCGTGGGGACGAGCCTATAGTCGACGGACATGACGGTGGCGGGCCAATCTAGTCCCGGGGTCGTGGGGACGACCCTATAGTTGTCGGACATGTCGGCGGCTGGCCAACTTTGGCCCGTGGTCGTGGGTACGACCCTGTAGTCGTCGGACATGACGGTGTCGGGCCAATCTAGTCCCGGGGTCGTGGGGACGACCCTATAGTCGTCGGACATGTCGGCGGCGGGCCAACCTTGGACCGGGGTCGTGGGTACGACCCTGTAGTCATCGGACATGACGGTGTCGGGCCAATCTAGTCCCGGGGTCGTGGGGACGACCCTATAGTCGTCAGACATGACGGTGGCGAGCCAACCTAGTCCCGGGGTCGTGGGGACGACCCTATAGTCGTCGGACATGTCGGCGGCTGGCCAACTTTGGCCCGTGGTCGTGGGGAGGACCCTATACTCGTCGGACAAGTCGGCGGCGAGCCAACCTAGTCCGGGGGTCGTGGGGACCCTATAGTCGCCGGAGAAGTCGGCGGCGGGCCAACCTAGTCCCGGGGTCGTAGGGACGTCCCTATAGTCGTCGGACATGTCGCCGGGTGGCCAAATTTGGCCCGTGGTCGTGGGGACGACCCTATACTCGTCGGACAAGTCGGCGGCGAGCCAACCTAGTCCGGGGGTCGTGGGGACGACCCTATAGTCGTCGGAGAAGTCGGCGGCGGGCCAACGTAGTCCCGGGGTCGTAGGGACGACCCTATAGTCGTCGGACATGTCGCCGGCTGGCCAACTTTGGCCCGTGGTCGTGGGGACGACCCTATAGTCGTCGGACATAACGGTGGCGGGCCAATCTAGTCCCGGGGTCGTGGGGACGACCCTATAGTCGTCGGACAAGTCAGCGGCTGGCCAACCTAGACCCGGGGTCGTGGGGACGACCCTATTGTCGTCGGACATGTCGGCGGCTGACCATCTTTGGCCCGTGGTCGTGGGGACGATCCGATAATCGTCGGACATGTCGGCGGCTGGCCAACTTTGGCCCGTGGTCGTGGGGACGATCCAATAGTCGTCGGACATGTCGGCGGCTGGCCAACCTAGACCCGGTGTCGTGGGGACGACCCTATTGTCGTCGGATATGGCGGTGGCGGGCCAATCTAGTCCCGTGGTCGTGGGGACGACCCTATAGTCGTCGGAAATGTCGGCGGTTTGGCCAACTTGGGCCCGTGGTCGTGGGGACGACCCTATAGTCGTCGGAAATGTCGGTGGCTGTCCAACTTTGGCCCGGGGGTCGTGGGGACGACCCTATTGTCGTCGGACATGTCGGCGGCTGGCCATCTTTGGCCCGTGGTCGTGGGGACGATCCGATAGTCGTCGGACATGTCGGCGGCTGGCCAACTTTGGCCCGTGGTCGTGGGGACGATCCAATAGTCGTCGGACATGTCGGCGGCTGGCCAACCTAGACCCGGTGTCGTGGGGACGACCCTATTGTCGTCGGACATGGCGGTGGCGGGCCAATCTAGTCCCGTGGTCGTGGGGACGACCCTATAGTCGTCGGACATGTCGGCGGCTGACCAACTTTGGCCCGTGGTCGTGGGGACGACCCTATTGTCGTCGGACATGTCGGCGGCTGGCCATCTTTGGCCCGTGGTCGTGGGGACGATCCGATAGTCGTCGGACATGTCGGCGGCTGGCCAACTTTGGCCCGTGGTCGTGGGGACGATCCAATAGTCGTCGGACATGTCGGCGGCTGGCCAACCTAGACCCGGTGTCGTGGGGACGACCCCATTGTCGTCGGACATGGCGGTGGCGGGCCAATCTAGTCCCGTGGTCGTGGGGACGACCCTATAGTCGTCGGACATGTCGGCGGCTGGCCAACTTTGGCCCGTGGTCGTGGGGACGACCCTATAGTCGTCGGACATGTCGGCGGCTGGCCAACTTTGGCCCGTGGTTGTGGGGACGACCCTATAGTCGTTGGACATGACGGTGGCGGGCCAATCTAGTCCCGGGGTCGTGGGTAAGACCCTATAGTCGTCGGACAAGACGGCGGCTGGACATCTTTGGCCCGGGGTCGTGGGGACGACCCTACAGTCGTCGGTCATTTCGGCGGCTTGCCAACTTTGGCCCGGGGTCGTGGGGACGACCCTATAGTCGTCGGACATGTCGGCGGCTGGCCAACATTGGCCCGTGGTTGTGGGGACGACCCTATAGTCGTTGGACATGACGGTGGCGGGCCAATCTAGTCCCGGGGTCGTGGGGACGACCCTATAGTCGTCGGACAAGTCGGCGGCGGGCCTACCTAGTCCCGGGGTCGTGGGGACGACCCTATAGTCGTCGGATAAGTCGGCAGCTTGCCAACTTTGGGCCGGGGTCGTGGGAACGACCCTATAGTCGTCGGACAAGTCGGGGGCGAGCCCACCTAGTCCGGGGGTCTCTGGGACGACCCTATAGTCGTCGGACAAGTCGGCGGCCGGCCAACCTAGTCCGGGGGTCGTGGGGACGACCCTATAGTCGTCGGACATGACGGTGGCGGGCTAATCTAGTCCCGGGGTCGAGGGGACGACCCTATAGGCGTCGGACAAGACGGCGGCTGGACATCTTTGGCCCGGGGTCGTGGGGACGACCCTATAGTCGTCGGACATGTCGGCGGCTGGCCAACTTTGGTCCGTGGTCGTGGGGAGGACCCTATACTCGTCGGACAAGTCGGCGGCGAGCCAACCTAGTCCGGGGGTCGTGGGGACGACCCTATAGTCGTCGGAGAAGTCGGCGGCGGGCCAACCTAGTCCCGGGGTCGTAGGGACGTCCCTATAGTCGTCGGACATGTCGCCGGGTGGCCAAATTTGGCCCGTGGTCGTGGGGACGACCCTATACTCGTCGGACAAGTCGGCGGCGAGCCAACCTAGTCCGGGGGTCGTGGGGACGACCCTATAGTCGTCGGAGCAGTCGGCGGCGGGCCAACGTAGTCCCGGGGTCGTAGGGACGACCCTATAGTCGTCGGACATGTCGCCGGCTGGCCAACTTTGGCCCGTGGTCGTGGGGACGACCCTATAGTCGTCGGACATAACGGTGGCGGGCCAATCTAGTCCCGGGGTCGTGGGGACGACCCTATAGTCGTCGGACAAGTCGGCGGCTGGCCAACCTAGACCCGGGGTCGTGGGGACGACCCTATTGTCGTCGGACATGTCGGCGGCTGGCCATCTTTGGCCCGTGGTCGTGGGGACGATCCGATAGTCGTCGGACATGTCGGCGGCTGGCCAACTTTGGCCCGTGGTCGTGGGGACGATCCAATAGTCGTCGGACATGTCGGCGGCTGGCCAACCTAGACCCGGTGTCGTGGGGACGACCCTATTGTCGTCGGACATGGCGGTGGCGGGCCAATCTAGTCCCGTGGTCGTGGGGACGACCCTATAGTCGTCGGACATGTCGGCGGCTGACCAACTTTGGCCCGTGGTCGTGGGGACGACCCTATTGTCGTCGGACATGTCGGCGGCTGGCCATCTTTGGCCCGTGGTCGTGGGGACGATCCGATAGTCGTCGGACATGTCGGCGGCTGGCCAACTTTGGCCCGTGGTCGTGGGGACGATCCAATAGTCGTCGGACATGTCGGCGGCTGGCCAACCTAGACCCGGTGTCGTGGGGACGACCCCATTGTCGTCGGACATGGCGGTGGCGGGCCAATCTAGTCCCGTGGTCGTGGGGACGACCCTATAGTCGTCGGACATGTCGGCGGCTGGCCAACTTTGGCCCGTGGTCGTGGGGACGACCCTATAGTCGTCGGACATGTCGGCGGCTGGCCAACTTTGGCCCGTGGTTGTGGGGACGACCCTATAGTCGTTGGACATGACGGTGGCGGGCCAATCTAGTCCCGGGGTCGTGGGTAAGACCCTATAGTCGTCGGACAAGACGGCGGCTGGACATCTTTGGCCCGGGGTCGTGGGGACGACCCTACAGTCGTCGGTCATTTCGGCGGCTTGCCAACTTTGGCCCGGGGTCGTGGGGACGACCCTATAGTCGTCGGACATGTCGGCGGCTGGCCAACATTGGCCCGTGGTTGTGGGGACGACCCTATAGTCGTTGGACATGACGGTGGCGGGCCAATCTAGTCCCGGGGTCGTGGGGACGACCCTATAGTCGTCGGACAAGTCGGGGGCGAGCCCACCTAGTCCGGGGGTCGTGGGGACGACCCTATAGTCGTCGGACATTTCGGCGGCTGGCCAAATTTGGCCCGTGGTCGTGGGGACGACCCTACAGTCGTCGGTCATTTCGGCGGCTTGCCAACTTTGGCCCGGGGTCGTGGGGACGACCCTATAGTCGTCGGACATGTCGGCGGCTGGCCAACATTGGCCCGTGGTTGTGGGGACGACCCTATAGTCGTTGGACATGACGGTGGCGGGCCAATCTAGTCCCGGGGTCGTGGGGACGACCCTATAGTCGTCGGACAAGTCGGCGGCGGGCCTACCTAGTCCCGGGGTCGTGGGGACGACCCTATAGTCGTCGGATAAGTCGGCAGCTTGCCAACTTTGGGCCGGGGTCGTGGGAACGACCCTATAGTCGTCGGACATGGCGGTGGCGGGCCAATCTAGTCCCGTGGTCGTGGGGACGACCCTATAGTCGTCGGACATGTCGGCGGCTGACCAACTTTGGCCCGTGGTCGTGGGGACGACCCTATTGTCGTCGGACATGTCGGCGGCTGGCCATCTTTGGCCCGTGGTCGTGGGGACGATCCGATAGTCGTCGGACATGTCGGCGGCTGGCCAACTTTGGCCCGTGGTCGTGGGGACGATCCAATAGTCGTCGGACATGTCGGCGGCTGGCCAACCTAGACCCGGTGTCGTGGGGACGACCCCATTGTCGTCGGACATGGCGGTGGCGGGCCAATCTAGTCCCGTGGTCGTGGGGACGACCCTATAGTCGTCGGACATGTCGGCGGCTGGCCAACTTTGGCCCGTGGTCGTGGGGACGACCCTATAGTCGTCGGACATGTCGGCGGCTGGCCAACTTTGGCCCGTGGTTGTGGGGACGACCCTATAGTCGTTGGACATGACGGTGGCGGGCCAATCTAGTCCCGGGGTCGTGGGTAAGACCCTATAGTCGTCGGACAAGACGGCGGCTGGACATCTTTGGCCCGGGGTCGTGGGGACGACCCTACAGTCGTCGGTCATTTCGGCGGCTTGCCAACTTTGGCCCGGGGTCGTGGGGACGACCCTATAGTCGTCGGACATGTCGGCGGCTGGCCAACATTGGCCCGTGGTTGTGGGGACGACCCTATAGTCGTTGGACATGACGGTGGCGGGCCAATCTAGTCCCGGGGTCGTGGGGACGACCCTATAGTCGTCGGACAAGTCGGGGGCGAGCCCACCTAGTCCGGGGGTCGTGGGGACGACCCTATAGTCGTCGGACATTTCGGCGGCTGGCCAAATTTGGCCCGTGGTCGTGGGGACGACCCTACAGTCGTCGGTCATTTCGGCGGCTTGCCAACTTTGGCCCGGGGTCGTGGGGACGACCCTATAGTCGTCGGACATGTCGGCGGCTGGCCAACATTGGCCCGTGGTTGTGGGGACGACCCTATAGTCGTTGGACATGACGGTGGCGGGCCAATCTAGTCCCGGGGTCGTGGGGACGACCCTATAGTCGTCGGACAAGTCGGCGGCGGGCCTACCTAGTCCCGGGGTCGTGGGGACGACCCTATAGTCGTCGGATAAGTCGGCAGCTTGCCAACTTTGGGCCGGGGTCGTGGGAACGACCCTATAGTCGTCGGACAAGTCGGGGGCGAGCCCACCTAGTCCGGGGGTCGTGGGGACGACCCTATAGTCGTCGGACATTTCGGCGGCTTGCCAACTTTGGCCCGGTGTCGTGGGGACGACTCTATAGTCGTCGGAAATGTCGGCGGCTGGCCAACCTGGACCCGGGGTCGTGGGGACGACCCTATTGTCGTCGGACATGACGGTGGCGGGCCAATCTAGTCTCGGGGTCATGGGGACGACCCTATAGTCGTCGGACATGTCGGCGGCTGGTCAACTTTGGCCCGGGGTCGTGGGGACGACTCTATAGTCGTCGGAAATGTCGGCGGCTGGCCAACCTGGACCCGGGGTCGTGGAGACGACCCTATTGTCGTCGGACATGACGGTGGCGGGCCAGTCTAGTCCCGGGTCATGGGGACGACCCTATAGTCGTCGGACATGTCGGCGGCTGGTCAACTTTGGCCCGGGGTCGTGGGGACGACTCTATAGTCGTCGGAAATGTCGGCGGCTGGCCAACCTGGACCCGGGGTCGTGGAGACGACCCTATTGTCGTCGGACATGACGGTGGCGGGCCAATCTAGTCTCGGGGTCGTGGGGACGACCCTATAGTCGTCGGACATGTCGGCGGCTGGCCAAATTTGGCCCGTGGTCGTGGGGACGACCCTATACTCGTCGGACAAGTCGGCGGCGAGCCAACCTAGTCCGGGGGTCGTGGGGACGACCCTATAGTCGTCGGAGAAGTCGGCGGCGGGCCAACCTAGTCCCGGGGTCGTAGGGACGACCCTATAGTCGTCGGACATGTCGCCGGCTGGCCAAATTTGGCCCGTGGTCGTGGGGACGACCCTATACTCGTCGGACAAGTCGGCGGCGAGCCAACCTAGTCCGGGGGTCGTGGGGACGACCCTATAGTCGTCGGAGAAGACGGCGGCGGGCCAACCTAGTCCCGGGGTCGTAGGGACGACCCTATAGTCGTCGGACATGTCGCCGGCTGGCCAACTTTGGCCCGTGGTCGTGGGGACGACCCTATAGTCGTCGGACATAACGGTGGCGGGCCAATCTAGTCCCGGGGTCGTGGGGACGACCCTATAGTCGTCGGACAAGTCGGCGGCTGGCCAACCTAGACCCGGGGTCGTGGGGACGACCCTACAGTCGTCGGTCATTTCGGCGGCTTGCCAACTTTGGCCCGGGGTCGTGGGGACGACCCTATAGTCGTCGGACATGTCGGCGGCTGGCCAACTTTGGCCCGTGGTTGTGGGGACGACCCTATAGTCGTTGGACATGACGGTGGCGGGCCAATCTAGTCCCGGGGTCGTGGGTAAGACCCTATAGTCGTCGGACAAGATGGCGGCTGGACATATTTGGCCCGGGGTCGTGGGGACGACCCTATAGTCGTCGGACATTTTGGCGGGTTGTCAGCCTAGTCCCGGGGTCGTGGGTACGACCCTATTGTCGTCGGACATGACGGTGGCGGGCCAATCTAGTCTCGCGGTCGTGGGGACGACCCTATAATCGTCGGACATGACGGTGGCGGGCCAATCTAGTCCCGGGGTCGTGCGGACGACCCTATAGTCGTCGGACATGTCGGCGGCTGGCCAACTTTGGCCCGGTGTCGTTGGGACGACTCTATAGTCGTCGGAAATGTCGGCGGCTGACCAACCTGGACCCGGGGTCGTGTGGACGACCCTATTGTCGTCGGACATGACGGTGGCGGGCCAATCTAGTCTCGGGGTCGTGGGGACGACCCTATAGTCGTCGGACATGTCGGCGGCTGGCCAGCTTTGGCCCGGGGTCGTGGGGACGACCCTATAGTCGTCGGACAAGACGGTGGCGGACCAATCTAGTCCCGGGGTCGTGGGGACGACCCTATAGTCGTGTGACATGACGGTGGCGGGCTAATCTAGTCCCGGGGTCGTGGGTACGACCCTACAGTCGTCGGACATTTCGGCGGCTTGCCAACTTTGGCCCGGTGTCGCGGGGACGACCCTATGGTCGTCGGACTTGACGGTGGAGGGCCAATCTAGTCCCGAGGTCCTGGGGACGACCCTATAGTCGTCGGACTTGACGGTGGCGGGCCAATCTAGTCCCGGGGTCGTGGGGACGACCCTACAGTCGTCGGACATTTCGGCGGCTTGCCAACTTTGGCCCGGGGTCGTGGGGACGACCCTATAGTCGTCGGACATGTTGGCGGCTTGTCAGCCTAGTCCCGGGGTCGTGGGTACGACCCTACAGTCGTCGGACATTTCGGCGGTTTGCCAACTTTGGCCCGGGGTCGTGGGGACGACCCTATAGTCGTCGGACATGACGGTGGCGGGCCAATCTAGTCCCGGGGTCGTGGGGACGACTCTATAGTCGTCGGAAATGTCGGCGGCTGGCCAACTTTGGCCCGTGGTTGTGGGGACGACCCTATAGTCGTTGGACATGACGGTGGCGGGCCAATCTAGTCCCGGGGTCGTGGGTAAGACCCTATAGTCGTCGGACAAGACGGCGGCTGGACATCTTTGGCCCGGGGTCGTGGGGACGACCCTATAGTCGTCGGACATGACGGTGGCGGGCCAATCTAGTCCCGGGGTCTTGCGGACGACCCTATAGTCGTCGGACATGTCGGCGGCTGGCCAACTTTGGCCCGGTGTCGTGGGGACGACTCTATAGTCGTCGGAAATGTCGGCGGCTGGCCAACCTGGACCCGGGGTCGTGGGGACGACCCTATTGTCGTCGGACATGACGGTGGCGGGCCAATCTAGTCTCGGGGTCGTGGGGACGACCCTATAGTCGTCGGACATGTCGGCGGCTGGCCAACTTTGGCCCGGTGTCATGGGGACGACTCTATAGTCGTCGGAAATGTCGGCGGCTGGCCAACCTGGACCCGGGGTCGTGGGGACGACCCTATTGTCGTCGGACATGACGGTGGCGGGCCAATCTAGTCCCGGGGTCGTGGGTAAGACCCTATAGTCGTCGGACAAGACGGCGGCTGGACATCTTTGGCCCGGGGTCGTGGGGACGACCCTATAGTCGTCGGACATGACGGTGGCGGGCCAATCTAGTCCCGGGGTCGTGCGGACGACCCTATAGTCGTCGGACATGTCGGCGGCTGGCCAACTTTGGCCCGGTGTCGTGGGGACGACTCTATAGTCGTCGGAAATGTCGGCGGCTGGCCAACCTGGACCCGGGGTCGTGGGGACGACCCTATTGTCGTCGGACATGACGGTGGCGGGCCAATCTAGTCTCGGGGTCGTGGGGACGACCCTATAGTCGTCGGACAAGACGGTGGCGGACCAATCTAGTCCCGGGGTCGTGGGGACGACCCTATAGTCGTCGGACATGACGGTGGCGGGCTAATCTAGTCCCGGGGTCGAGGGGACGACCCTATAGGCGGCGGACAAGACGGCGGCTGGACATCTTTGGCCCGGGGTCGTGGGGACGACCCTATAGTCGTCGGACATGTCGGCGGCTGGCCAACTTTGGCCCGTGGTCGTGGGGACGACCCAATAGTGGTCGGACATGTCGGCGGCTGGCCAACCTAGTCCCGAGGTCGTGGGGACGACCCTATAGTCGTCGGACTTGACGGTGGCGGGCCAATCTAGTCCCGGGGTCGTGGGGACGACCCTACAGTCGTCGGACATTTCGGCGGCTTGCCAACTTTGGCCCGGGGTCGTGGGACGACCCTATAGTCCTCGGACATGACGGTGGCGGGCTAATCTAGTCCCGGGGTCGAGGGGACGACCCTATAGGCGTCGGACAAGACGGCGGCTGGACATCTTTGGCCCGGGGTCGTGGGGACGACCCTATAGTCGTCGGACATGTCGGCGGCTGGCCAACTTTGGCCCGTGGTCGTGGGGACGACCCAATAGGAGTCGGACATGGCGGTGGCGGGCCAATCTAGTCCGGTGGTCGTGGGGACGACCCTATAGTCGTCGGACATGTCGGCGGCTGGCCAACTTTGGCCCGTGGTCGTGGGGACGACCCTATAGTCGTCGGAAATGTCGGTGGCTGTCCAACTTTGGCCCGGGGGTCGTGGGGACGACCCTATAGTCGTCGGACATGTCGGCGGCTGGCCAACTTTGGCCCGTACTCGTGGGTACGACCCTATAGTCGTCGGACATGACGGTGTCGGGCCAATCTAGTCCCGGGGTCGTGGGGAAGACCCTATAGTCGTCGGACATGTCGGCGGCTGGCCAACTTTGGCCCGTGGTCGTGGGGACGACCCAATAGTCGTCGGAAATGTCGGTGGCTGTCCAACTTTGGCCCGGGGGTCGTGGGGACGACCCTATAGTCGTCGGACATGTCGGCGGCGAGCCAACATTGACCCGGGGTCGTGGGGACGACTCTATAGTCGTCGGACATGTCGGCGGCTGGCCAAATATGACCCGGGGACGTGGGGACGAGCCTATAGTCTTCGGACAAGTCGGCGGCGGGCCAATCTAGTCCCGGGGTCGTGGGGACGACCCTATAGTCGTCGGACAAGACGGCGGCTGGACATCTTTGGCCCGGGGTCGTGGGGACGACCCTACAGTCGTCGGTCATTTCGGCGGCTTGCCAACTTTGGCCCGGGGTCGTGGGGACGACCCTATAGTCGTCGGACATGTCGGCGGCTGGCCAACTTTGGCCCGTGGTTGTGGGGACGACCCTATAGTCGTTGGACATGACGGTGGCGGGCCAATCTAGTCCCGGGGTCGTGGGTAAGACCCTATAGTCGTCGGACAAGATGGCGGCTGGACATCTTTGGCCCGGGGTCGTGGGGACGACCCTATAGTCGTCGGACATTTTGGCGGGTTGTCAGCCTAGTCCCGGGGTCGTGGGTACGACCCTATTGTCGTCGGACATGACGGTGGCGGGCCAATCTAGTCTCGCGGTCGTGGGGACGACCCTATAATCGTCGGACATGACGGTGGCGGGCCAATCTAGTCCCGGGGTCGTGCGGACGACCCTATAGTCGTCGGACATGTCGGCGGCTGGCCAACTTTGGCCCGGTGTCGTTGGGACGACTCTATAGTCGTCGGAAATGTCGGCGGCTGGCCAACCTGGACCCGGGGTCGTGGGGACGACCCTATTGTCGTCGGACATGACGGTGGCGGGCCAATCTAGTCTCGGGGTCGTGGGGACGACCCTATAGTCGTCGGACATGTCGGCGGCTGGACATCTTTGGCCCGGGGTCGTGGGGACGACCCTATAGTCGTCGGACATGTCGGCGGCTGGCCAACTTTGGCCCGTGGTCGTGGGGACGACCCAATAGTCGTCGGACATGGCGGTGGCGGGCCAATCTAGTCCGGTGGTCGTGGGGACGACCCTATAGTCGTCGGACATGTCGGCGGCTGGCCAACTTTGGCCCGTGGTCGTGGGGACGACCCTATAGTCGTCGGAAATGTCGGTGGCTGTCCAACTTTGGCCCGGGGGTCGTGGGGACGACCCTATAGTCGTCGGACATGTCGGCGGCTGGCCAACTTTGGCCCGTACTCGTGGGTACGACCCTATAGTCGTCGGACATGACGGTGTCGGGCCAATCTAGTCCCGGGGTCGTGGGGAAGACCCTATAGTCGTCGGACATGTCGGCGGCTGGCCAACTTTGGCCCGTGGTCGTGGGGACGACCCAATAGTCGTCGGAAATGTCGGTGGCTGTCCAACTTTGGCCCGGGGGTCGTGGGGACGACCCTATAGTCGTCGGACATGTCGGCGGCGAGCCAACATTGACCCGGGGTCGTGGGGACGACTCTATAGTCGTCGGACATGTCGGCGGCTGGCCAAATATGACCCGGGGACGTGGGGACGAGCCTATAGTCTTCGGACAAGTCGGCGGCGGGCCAATCTAGTCCCGGGGTCGTGGGGACGACCCTATAGTCGTCGGACAAGACGGCGGCTGGACATCTTTGGCCCGGGGTCGTGGGGACGACCCTACAGTCGTCGGTCATTTCGGCGGCTTGCCAACTTTGGCCCGGGGTCGTGGGGACGACCCTATAGTCGTCGGACATGTCGGCGGCTGGCCAACTTTGGCCCGGTGTCGTGGGGACGACTCTATAGTCGTCGGAAATGTCGGCGGCTGGCCAACCTGGACCCGGGGTCGTGGGGACGACCCTATTGTCGTCGGACATGACGGTGGCGGGCCAATCTAGTCTCGGGGTCGTGGGGACGACCCTATAGTCGTCGGACATGTCGGCGGCTGGCCAACTTTGGCCCGGTGTCGTGGGGACGACTCTATAGTCGTCGGAAATGTCGGCGGCTGGCCAACCTGGACCCGGGGTCGTGGGGACGACCCTATTGTCGTCGGACATGACGGTGGCGGGCCAATCTAGTCCCGGGGTCGTGGGTAAGACCCTATAGTCGTCGGACAAGACGGCGGCTGGACATCTTTGGCCCGGGGTCGTGGGGACGACCCTATAGTCGTCGGACATGACGGTGGCGGGCCAATCTAGTCCCGGGGTCGTGCGGACGACCCTATAGTCGTCGGACATGTCGGCGGCTGGCCAACTTTGGCCCGGTGTCGTGGGGACGACTCTATAGTCGTCGGAAATGTCGGCGGCTGGCCAACCTGGACCCGGGGTCGTGGGGACGACCCTATTGTCGTCGGACATGACGGTGGCGGGCCAATCTAGTCTCGGGGTCGTGGGGACGACCCTATAGTCGTCGGACAAGGCGGTGGCGGACCAATCTAGTCCCGGGGTCGTGGGGACGACCCTATAGTCGTCGGACATGACGGTGGCGGGCTAATCTAGTCCCGGGGTCGAGGGGACGACCCTATAGGCGGCGGACAAGACGGCGGCTGGACATCTTTGGCCCGGGGTCGTGGGGACGACCCTATAGTCGTCGGACATGTCGGCGGCTGGACATCTTTGGCCCGTGGTCGTGGGGACGACCCTATAGTCGTCGGACATGACGGTGGCGGGCCAATCTAGTCCCGGGTCATGGGGACGACCCTATAGTCGTCGGACATGTCGGCGGCTGGTCAACTTTGGCCCGGGGTCGTGGGGACGACTCTATAGTCGTCGGAAATGTCGGCGGCTGGCCAACCTGGACCCGGGGTCGTGGAGACGACCCTATTGTCGTCGGACATGACGGTGGCGGGCCAATCTAGTCTCGGGGTCGTGGGGACGACCCTATAGTCGTCGGACATGTCGGCGGCTGGCCAGCTTTGGCCCGGGGTCGTGGGGACGACCCTATAGTCGTCGGACAAGACGGTGGCGGACCAATCTAGTCCCGGGGTCGTGGGGACGACCCTATAGTCGTGTGACATGACGGTGGCGGGCTAATCTAGTCCCGGGGTCGTGGGTACGACCCTACAGTCGTCGGACATTTCGGCGGCTTGCCAACTTTGGCCCGGTGTCGTGGGGACGACCCTATGGTCGTCGGACTTGACGGTGGCGGGCCAATCTAGTCCCGAGGTCCTGGGGACGACCCTATAGTCGTCGGACTTGACGGTGGCGGGCCAATCTAGTCCCGGGGTCGTGGGGACGACCCTACAGTCGTCGGACATTTCGGCGGCTTGCCAACTTTGGCCCGGGGTCGTGGGGACGACCCTATAGTCGTCGGACATGTTGGCGGCTTGTCAGCCTAGTCCCGGGGTCGTGGGTACGACCCTACAGTCGTCGGACATTTCGGCGGTTTGCCAACTTTGGCCCGGGGTCGTGGGGACGACCCTATAGTCGTCGGACATGACGGTGGCGGGCCAGTCTAGTCCCGGGGTCGTGGGGACGACTCTATAGTCGTCGGAAATGTCGGCGGCTGGCCAACTTTGGCCCGTGGTTGTGGGGACGACCCTATAGTCGTTGGACATGACGGTGGCGGGCCAATCTAGTCCCGGGGTCGTGGGTAAGACCCTATAGTCGTCGGACAAGACGGCGGCTGGACATCTTTGGCCCGGGGTCGTGGGGACGACCCTATAGTCGTCGGACATGACGGTGGCGGGCCAATCTAGTCCCGGGGTCTTGCGGACGACCCTATAGTCGTCGGACATGTCGGCGGCTGGCCAACTTTGGCCCGGTGTCGTGGGGACGACTCTATAGTCGTCGGAAATGTCGGCGGCTGGCCAACCTGGACCCGGGGTCGTGGGGACGACCCTATTGTCGTCGGACATGACGGTGGCGGGCCAATCTAGTCTCGGGGTCGTGGGGACGACCCTATAGTCGTCGGACATGTCGGCGGCTGGCCAACTTTGGCCCGGTGTCGTGGGGACGACTCTATAGTCGTCGGAAATGTCGGCGGCTGGCCAACCTGGACCCGGGGTCGTGGGGACGACCCTATTGTCGTCGGACATGACGGTGGCGGGCCAATCTAGTCCCGGGGTCGTGGGTAAGACCCTATAGTCGTCGGACAAGACGGCGGCTGGACATCTTTGGCCCGGGGTCGTGGGGACGACCCTATAGTCGTCGGACATGACGGTGGCGGGCCAATCTAGTCCCGGGGTCGTGCGGACGACCCTATAGTCGTCGGACATGTCGGCGGCTGGCCAACTTTGGCCCGGTGTCGTGGGGACGACTCTATAGTCGTCGGAAATGTCGGCGGCTGGCCAACCTGGACCCGGGGTCGTGGGGACGACCCTATTGTCGTCGGACATGACGGTGGCGGGCCAATCTAGTCTCGGGGTCGTGGGGACGACTCTATAGTCGTCGGACAAGACGGTGGCGGACCAATCTAGTCCCGGGGTCGTGGGGACGACCCTATAGTCGTCGGAGATGACGGTGGCGGGCTAATCTAGTCCCGGGGTCGAGGGGACGACCCTATAGGCGGCGGACAAGACGGCGGCTGGACATCTTTGGCCCGGGGTCGTGGGGACGACCCTATAGTCGTCGGACATGTCGGCGGCTGGCCAACTTTGGCCCGTGGTCGTGGGGACGACCCAATAGTGGTCGGACATGTCGGCGGCTGGCCAACCTAGTCCCGAGGTCGTGGGGACGACCCTATAGTCGTCGGACTTGACGGTGGCGGGCCAATCTAGTCCCGGGGTCGTGGGGACGACCCTACAGTCGTCGGACATTTCGGCGGCTTGCCAACTTTGGCCCGGGGTCGTGGGACGACCCTATAGTCCTCGGACATGACGGTGGCGGGCTAATCTAGTCCCGGGGTCGAGGGGACGACCCTATAGGCGTCGGACAAGACGGCGGCTGGACATCTTTGGCCCGGGGTCGTGGGGACGACCCTATAGTCGTCGGACATGTCGGCGGCTGGCCAACTTTGGCCCGTGGTCGTGGGGACGACCCAATAGTGGTCGGACATGTCGGCGGCTGGCCAACCTAGTCCCGAGGTCGTGGGGACGACCCTATAGTCGTCGGACTTGACGGTAGCGGGCCAATCTAGTCCCGAGGTCGTGGGGACGACCCTATTGTCGTCGGACATGACGGTGGCGGGCCAATCTAGTCTCGGGGTCGTGGGGACGACCCTATAGTCGTCGGACATGTCGGCGGCTGGCCAACTTTGGCCCGGGGTCGTGGGGACGACCCTATAGTCGTCGGACAAGACGGTAGCGGACCAATCTAGTCCCGGGGTCGTGGGGACGACCCTATAGTCGTCGGACATGACGGTGGCGGGCTAATCTAGTCCCGGGGTCGAGGGGACGACCCTATAGGCGTCGGACAAGACGGCGGCTGGACATCTTTGGCCCGGGGTCGTGGGGACGACCCTATAGTCGTCGGACATGTCGGCGGCTGGCCAACTTTGGCCCGTGGTCGTGGGGACGACCCAATAGTGGTCGGACATGTCGGCGGCTGGCCAACCTAGTCCCGAGGTCGTGGGGACGACCCTATAGTCGTCGGACTTGACGGTGGCGGGCCAATCTAGTCCCGGGGTCGTGGGGACGACCCTACAGTCGTCGGACATTTCGGCGGCTTGCCAACTTTGGCCCGGGGTCGTGGGACGACCCTATAGTCCTCGGACATGACGGTGGCGGGCTAATCTAGTCCCGGGGTCGAGGGGACGACCCTATAGGCGTCGGACAAGACGGCGGCTGGACATCTTTGGCCCGGGGTCGTGGGGACGACCCTATAGTCGTCGGACATGACGGTGGCGGGCCAATCTAGTCCCGGGGTCGTGCGGACGACCCTATAGTCGTCCGACATGTCGGCGGCTGGCCAACTTTGGCCCGGTGTCGTGGGGACGACTCTATAGTCGTCGGAAATGTCGGCGGCTGGCCAACCTGGACCCGGGGTCGTGGGGACGACCCTATTGTCGTCGGACATGACGGTGGCGGGCCAATCTAGTCTCGGGGTCGTGGGGACGACCCTATAGTCGTCGGACATGTCGGCGGCTGGCCAACTTTGGCCCGGTGTCGTGGGGACGACTCTATAGTCGTCGGAAATGTCGGCGGCTGGCCAACCTGGACCCGGGGTCGTGGGGACGACCCTATTGTCGTCGGACATGACGGTGGCGGGCCAATCTAGTCCCGGGGTCGTGGGTAAGACCCTATAGTCGTCGGACAAGACGGCGGCTGGACATCTTTGGCCCGGGGTCGTGGGGACGACCCTATAGTCGTCGGACATGACGGTGGCGGGCCAATCTAGTCCCGGGGTCGTGCGGACGACCCTATAGTCGTCGGACATGTCGGCGGCTGGCCAACTTTGGCCCGGTGTCGTGGGGACGACTCTATAGTCGTCGGAAATGTCGGCGGCTGGCCAACCTGGACCCGGGGTCGTGGGGACGACCCTATTGTCGTCGGACATGACGGTGGCGGGCCAATCTAGTCTCGGGGTCGTGGGGACGACCCTATAGTCGTCGGACATGTCGGCGGCTGGCCAACTTTGGCCCGGGGTCGTGGGGACGACCCTATAGTCGTCGGACAAGACGGTGGCGGACCAATCTAGTCCCGGGGTCGTGGGGACGACCCTATAGTCGTCGGACATGACGGTGGCGGGCTAATCTAGTCCCGGGGTCGAGGGGACGACCCTATAGGCGTCGGACAAGACGGCGGCTGGACATCTTTGGCCCGGGGTCGTGGGGACGACCCTATAGTCGTCGGACATGTCGGCGGCTGGCCAACTTTGGCCCGTGGTCGTGGGGACGACCCAATAGTGGTCGGACATGTCGGCGGCTGGCCAACCTAGTCCCGAGGTCGTGGGGACGACCCTATAGTCGTCGGACTTGACGGTGGCGGGCCAATCTAGTCCCGGGGTCGTGGGGACGACCCTACAGTCGTCGGACATTTCGGCGGCTTGCCAACTTTGGCCCGGGGTCGTGGGACGACCCTATAGTCCTCGGACTTGACGGTAGCGGGCCAATCTAGTCCCGAGGTCGTGGGGACGACCCTATAGTCGTCGGACTTGACTGTGGCGGGCCAATCTAGTCCCGGGGTCGTGGGGACGACCCTACAGTCGTCGGACATGTCGGCGGCTGGTCAACTTTGGCCCGGGGTCGTGGGGACGACCCTATAGTCGTCGGACAAGACGGTGGCGGACCAATCTAGTCCCGGGGTCGTGGGGACGACCCTATAGTCGGACATGTCAGCGGCTGGCCAACTTTGGCCCGTGGTCGTGGGGACGATCCAATAGTCGTCGGACATGACGGTGGCGGGCCAATCTAGTCCCGGGGTCGTGGGGACGACCCTATAGTCGTCGAACAAGTCGGCGGCGGGCCAATCTAGTCCCGGGGTCGTGGGTACGACCCTATAGTCGTCGGACATGTCGGCGGCTGGCCAACTTTGGCCCGGTGTCGTGGGGACGACTCTATAGTCGTCGGAAATGTCGGCGGCTGGCCAACCTGGACCCGGGGTCGTGGGGACGACCCTATTGTCGTCGGACATGACGGTGGCGGGCCAATCTAGTCTCGGGGTCGTGGGGACGACCCTATAGTCGTCGGACATGTCGGCGGCTGGCCAACTTTGGCCCGGGGTCGTGGGGACGACCCTATAGTCGTCGGACAAGACGGTGGCGGACCAATCTAGTCCCGGGGTCGTGGGGACGACCCTATAGTCGTCGGACATGACGGTGGCGGGCTAATCTAGTCCCGGGGTCGAGGGGACGACCCTATAGGCGTCGGACAAGACGGCGGCTGGACATCTTTGGCCCGGGGTCGTGGGGACGACCCTATAGTCGTCGGACATGTCGGCGGCTGGCCAACTTTGGCCCGTGGTCGTGGGGACGACCCAATAGTGGTCGGACATGTCGGCGGCTGGCCAACCTAGTCCCGAGGTCGTGGGGACGACCCTATAGTCGTCGGACTTGACGGTGGCGGGCCAATCTAGTCCCGGGGTCGTGGGGACGACCCTACAGTCGTCGGACATTTCGGCGGCTTGCCAACTTTGGCCCGGGGTCGTGGGACGACCCTATAGTCCTCGGACTTGACGGTAGCGGGCCAATCTAGTCCCGAGGTCGTGGGGACGACCCTATAGTCGTCGGACTTGACTGTGGCGGGCCAATCTAGTCCCGGGGTCGTGGGGACGACCCTACAGTCGTCGGACATGTCGGCGGCTGGTCAACTTTGGCCCGGGGTCGTGGGGACGACCCTATAGTCGTCGGACAAGACGGTGGCGGACCAATCTAGTCCCGGGGTCGTGGGGACGACCCTATAGTCGGACATGTCAGCGGCTGGCCAACTTTGGCCCGTGGTCGTGGGGACGATCCAATAGTCGTCGGACATGACGGTGGCGGGCCAATCTAGTCCCGGGGTCGTGGGGACGACCCTATAGTCGTCGAACAAGTCGGCGGCGGGCCAATCTAGTCCCGGGGTCGTGGGTACGACCCTATAGTCGTCGGACATTTCGGCGGCTTGCCAACTTTGGCCCGGGGTCGTGGGGACGACCCTATAGTCGTTGGACGTGTCGGCGATTGGCCAACATTGGCCCGGGGTCGTGGGGACGACCCTATACTCGTCGGACATGTCGGCGGCTGGCCAACTTTGGCGCGTGGTCGTGGGGACGATCCGATTGTCGTCGGACATGTTGGCGGCTGGCCAACTTTGGCCCGTGGTCGTGGGGACGATCCAATAGTCGTCGGACATGTCGGCGGCTGGCCAACTTTGGCGCGTGGTCGTGGGGACGATCCGATTGTCGTCGGACATGTCGGCGGCTGGCCAACCTAGACCCGGGGTCGTGGGGACGACCCTATTGTCGTCGGACATGGCGGTGGCGGGCCAATCTAGTCCCGTGGTCGTGGGGACGACCCTATAGTCTTCGGACATGACGGTAGCGGGCCAATCTAGACCCGAGGTCGTGGGGACGACCCTATAGTAGTCGGACATGTCAGCGGCTGTCCAACTTTGGCCCGGTGTCGTGGGGACGACTCTATAGTCGTCGGACATGTCGGCGGCTGGCCAACCTAGACCCGGGGTCGTGGGGACGACCCTATAATCGTTGGACATGACGGTGGCGGGCCAATCTAGTCCCGGGGTCGTAGGGACGACCCTATAGTCGTCGTACATGTTGGCGATTGGCCAACATTGGCCCGGGGTCGTCGGGACGACCCTATAGTCGTCGGACATGTCGGCGGCTGGCTAACCTAGTCCCGGGGTCGTGGGGACGACCCTACAGTCGTCGGACATTTCGGCGGCTTGCCAACTTTGGCCCGGGTTCGTGGGGACGACCCTATAGTCGTCGGACATTTCGGCGGCTTGCCAACTTTGGCCCGGGGTCGTGGGGACGACCCTATAGTCGTCGGACATGTTGGCGGCTTGTCAGCCTAGTCCCGGGGTCGTGCGTACGACCCTACAGTCGTCGGACATTTCGGCGGCTTGCCAACTTTGGCCCGGGGTCGTGGGGACGACCCTATAGTCGTCGGACATGTTGGCGGCTTGTCAGCCTAGTCCCGGGGTCGTGGGTACGACCCTACAGACGTCGGACATTTCGGCGGCTTGCCAACTTTGGCCCGGGGTCGTGGGGACGACCCTATAGTCGTCGGACATGACGGTGGCGGGCCAATCTAGTCCCGGGGTCGTGGGGACGACTCTATAGTCGTCGGAAATGTCGGCGGCTGGCCAACTTTGGCCCGTGGTTGTGGGGACGACCCTATAGTCGTTGGACATGACGGTGGCGGGCCAATCTAGTCCCGGGGTCGTGGATAAGACCCTATAGTCGTCGGACAAGACGGCGGCTGGACATCTTTGGCCCGGGGTCGTGGGGACGACCCTATAGTCGTCGGACATGACGGTGGCGGGCCAATCTAGTCCCGGGGTCGTGCGGACGACCCTATAGTCGTCGGACATGTCGGCGGCTGGCCAACTTTGGCCCGGTGTCGTGGGGACGACTCTATAGTCGTCGGAAATGTCGGCGGCTGGCCAACCTGGACCCGGGGTCGTGGGGACGACCCTATTGTCGTCGGACATGACGGTGGCGGGCCAATCTAGTCTCGGGGTCGTGGGGACGACCCTATAGTCGTCGGACATGTCGGCGGCTGGCCAACTTTGGCCCGGTGTCGTGGGGACGACTCTATAGTCGTCGGAAATGTCGGCGGCTGGCCAACCTGGACCCGGGGTCGTGGGGACGACCCTATTGTCGTCGGACATGACGGTGGCGGGCCAATCTAGTCCCGGGGTCGTGGGTAAGACCCTATAGTCGTCGGACAAGACGGCGGCTGGACATCTTTGGCCCGGGGTCGTGGGGACGACCCTATAGTCGTCGGACATGACGGTGGCGGGCCAATCTAGTCCCGGGGTCGTGCGGACGACCCTATAGTCGTCGGACATGTCGGCGGCTGGCCAACTTTGGCCCGGTGTCGTGGGGACGACTCTATAGTCGTCGGAAATGTCGGCGGCTGGCCAACCTGGACCCGGGGTCGTGGGGACGACCCTATTGTCGTCGGACATGACGGTGGCGGGCCAATCTAGTCTCGGGGTCGTGGGGACGACCCTATAGTCGTCGGACATGTCGGCGGCTGGCCAACTTTGGCCCGGGGTCGTGGGGACGACCCTATAGTCGTCGGACAAGACGGTGGCGGACCAATCTAGTCCCGGGGTCGTGGGGACGACCCTATAGTCGTCGGACATGACGGTGGCGGGCTAATCTAGTCCCGGGGTCGAGGGGACGACCCTATAGGCGTCGGACAAGACGGCGGCTGGACATCTTTGGCCCGGGGTCGTGGGGACGACCCTATAGTCGTCGGACATGTCGGCGGCTGGCCAACTATGGCCCGTGGTCGTGGGGACGAACCAATAGTGGTCGGACATGTCGGCGGCTGGCCAACCTAGTCCCGAGGTCGTGGGGACGACCCTATAGTCGTCGGACTTGACGGTGGCGGGCCAATCTAGTCCCGGGGTCGTGGGGACGACCCTACAGTCGTCGGACATTTCGGCGGCTTGCCAACTTTGGCCCGGGGTCGTGGGACGACCCTATAGTCCTCGGACTTGACGGTAGCGGGCCAATCTAGTCCCGAGGTCGTGGGGACGACCCTATAGTCGTCGGACATGTCAGCGGCAGGCCAACTTTGGCCCGTGGTCGTGGGGACGATCCAATAGTCGTCGGACATGACGGTGGCGGGCCAATCTAGTCCCGGGGTCGTGGGGACGACCCTAAAGCCGTCGAACAAGTCGGCGGCGGGCCAAGCTTGTCCCGGGGTCGTGGGGACGACCCTATAATCGTCGGACATGACGGTGGCGGGCCAATCTAGTCCCGGGGTCGTGGGTATAGTCGGACATGTCAGCGGCAGGCCAACTTTGGCCCGTGGTCGTGGGGACGATCCAATAGTCGTCGGACATGACGGTGGCGGGCCAATCTAGTCCCGGGGTCGTGGGGACGACCCTATAGCCGTCGAACAAGTCGGCGGCGGGCCAAGCTTGTCCCGGGGTCGTGGGGACGACCCTATAATCGTCGGACATGACGGTGGCGGGCCAATCTAGTCCCGGGGTCGTGGGTACGACCCTATAGTCGTCGGACATTTCGGCGGCTTGCCAACTTTGGCCCGGGGTCGTGGGGACGACCCTATAGTCGTTGGACGTGTCGGCGATTGGCCAACATTGGCCCGGGGTCGTGGGGACGACCCTATACTCGTCGGACATGTCGGCGGCTGGCCAACTTTGGCGCTGGGTCGTGGGGACGATCCGATTGTCGTCGGACATGTTGGCGGCTGGCCAACTTTGGCCCGTGGTCGTGGGGACGATCCAATAGTCGTCGGACATGTCGGCGGCTGGCCAACTTTGGCGCGTGGTCGTGGGGACGATATGATTGTCGTCGGACATGTCGGCGGCTGGCCAACCTAGACCCGGGGTCGTGGGGACGACCCTATTGTCGTCGGACATGGCGGTGGCGGGCCAATCTAGTCCCGTGGTCGTGGGGACGACCCTATAGTCTTCGGACATGACGGTAGCGGGCCAATCTAGACCCGAGGTCGTGGGGACGACCCTATAGTAGTCGGACATGTCAGCGGCTGTCCAACTTTGGCCCGGTGTCGTGGGGACGACTCTATAGTCGTCGGACATGTCGGCGGCTGGCCAACCTAGACCCGGGGTCGTGGGGACGACCCTATAATCGTTGGACATGACGGTGGCGGGCCAATCTAGTCCCGGGGTCGTAGGGACGACCCTATAGTCGTCGTACATGTTGGCGATTGGCCAACATTGGCCCGGGGTCGTCGGGACGACCCTATAGTCGTCGGACATGTCGGCGGCTGGCCAACCTAGTCCCGGGGTCGTGGGGACGACCCTACAGTCGTCGGACATTTCGGCGGCTTGCCAACTTTGGCCCGGGTTCGTGGGGACGACCCTATAGTCGTCGGACATTTCGGCGGCTTGCCAACTTTGGCCCCGGGTCGTGGGGACGACCCTATAGTCGTCGGACATGTTGGCGGCTTGTCAGCCTAGTCCCGGGGTCGTGCGTACGACCCTACAGTCGTCGGACATTTCGGCGGCTTGCCAACTTTGGCCCGGGGTCGTGGGGACGACCCTATAGTCGTCGGACATGACGGTGGCGGGCCAATCTAGTCCCGGGGTCGTGGGGACGACCCTATAGTCGTCGGACATTTCGGCGGCTGGCCAACTTTGGCCCGGGGTCGTGGGGACGACCCTATAATCGTCGGACATGTTGGCGGCTTGTCAGCCTAGTCCCGGGGTCGTGGGTACGGCCCTACAGTCGTCGGACATTTCGGCGGCTTGCCAACTTTGGCCCGGGGTCGTGGGGACGACCCTATAGTCGTCGGACATGACGGTGGCGGGCCAATCTAGTCCCGGGGTCGTGGGGACGACCCTATAGTCGTCGGACATGACGGTGGCGGGCCAATCTAGTCCCGGGGTCGTGGGGACGACCCTATAGTCGTCGGACATGTCGGCGGCTGGCCAACTTTGGCCCGGTGTCGTGGGGACGACTCTATAGTCGTCGGAAATGTCGGCGGCTGCCCAACTTTGGCCCGTGGTTGTGGGGACGACCCTATAGTCGTTGGACATGACGGTGGCGGGCCAATCTAGTCCCGGGGTCGTGGGTAAGACCCTATAGTCGTCGGACAAGACGGCGGCTGGACATCTTTGGCCCGGGGTCGTGGGGACGACCCTATACTCGTCGGACATGTTGGCGGGTTGTCAGCCTAGTCCCGGGGTCGTGGGTACGACCCTATAGTCGTCGGACATGTCGGCGGCTGGCCAACTTTGGCCCGTGGTCGTGGGGACGACCCAATAGTGGTCGGACATGTCGGCGGCTGGCCAACCTAGTCCCGAGGTCGTGGGGACGACCCTATAGTCGTCGGACTTGACGGTGGCGGGCCAATCTAGTCCCGGGGTCGTGGGGACGACCCTACAGTCGTCGGACATTTCGGCGGCTTGTCAACTTTGGCCCGGGGTCGTGGAACGACCCTATAGTCGTCGGACTTGACGGTAGCGGGCCAATCTAGTCCCGAGGTCGTGGGGACGACCCTATAGTCGTCGGACTTGACTGTGGCGGGCCAATCTAGTCCCGGGGTCGTGGGGACGACCCTACAGTCGTCGGACATTTCGGCGGCTTGCCAACTTTGGCCCGGTGTCGTGGGGACGACTCTATAGTCGTCGGAAATGTCGGCGGCTGGCCAACCTGGACCCGGGGTCGTGGGGACGACCCTATTGTCGTCGGACATGACGGTGGCGGGCCAATCTAGTCTCGGGGTCGTGGGGACGACCCTATAGTCGTCGGACATGTCGGCGGCTGGTCAACTTTGGCCCGGGGTCGTGGGGACGACTCTATAGTCGTCGGAAATGTCGGCGGCTGGCCAACCTGGACCCGGGGTCGTGGAGACGACCCTATTGTCGTCGGACATGACGGTGGCGGGCCAGTCTAGTCCCGGGTCATGGGGACGACCCTATAGTCGTCGGACATGTCGGCGGCTGGTCAACTTTGGCCCGGGGTCGTGGGGACGACTCTATAGTCGTCGGAAATGTCGGCGGCTGGCCAACCTGGACCCGGGGTCGTGGAGACGACCCTATTGTCGTCGGACATGACGGTGGCGGGCCAATCTAGTCTCGGGGTCGTGGGGACGACCCTATAGTCGTCGGACATGTCGGCGGCTGGCCAAATTTGGCCCGTGGTCGTGGGGACGACCCTATACTCGTCGGACAAGTCGGCGGCGAGCCAACCTAGTCCGGGGGTCGTGGGGACGACCCTATAGTCGTCGGAGAAGTCGGCGGCGGGCCAACCTAGTCCCGGGGTCGTAGGGACGACCCTATAGTCGTCGGTCATGTCGCCGGCTGGCCAAATTTGGCCCGTGGTCGTGGGGACGACCCTATACTCGTCGGACCAGTCGGCGGCGAGCCAACCTAGTCCGGGGGTCGTGGGGCCGACCCTATAGTCGTCGGAGAAGTCGGCGGCGGGCCAACCTAGTCCCGGGGTCGTAGGGACGACCCTATAGTCGTCGGACATGTCGCCGGCTGGCCAACTTTGGCCCGTGGTCGTGGGGACGACCCTATAGTCGTCGGACATAACGGTGGCGGGCCAATCCAGTCCCGGGGTCGTGGGGACGACCCTATAGTCGTCGGACAAGTCGGCGGCTGGCCAACCTAGACCCGGGGTCGTGGGGACGACCCTATTGTCGTCGGACATGTCGGCGGCTGGCTATCTTTGGCCCGTGGTCGTGGGGACGATCCGATAGTCGTCGGACATGTCGGCGGCTGGCCAACTTTGGCCCGTGGTCGTGGGGACGATCCAATAGTCGTCGGACATGGCGGTGGCGGGCCAATCTAGTCCCGTGGTCGTGGGGACGACCCTATAGTCGTCGGACATGTCGGCGGCTGGCCAACTTTGGCCCGTGGTCGTGGGGACGACCCTATAGTCGTCGGAAATGTCGGTGGCTGTCCAACTTTGGCCCGGGGGTCGTGGGGACGACCCTATAGTCGTCGGACATGTCGGCGGCTGGCCAACTTTGGCCCGTACTCGTGGGTACGACCCTATAGTCGTCGGACATGACGGTGTCGGGCCAATCTAGTCCCGGGGTCGTGGGGAAGACCGTATAGTCGTCGGACATGTCGGCGGCTGGCCAACTTTGGCCCGTGGTCGTGGGGACGACCCAATAGTCGTCGGAAATGTCGGTGGCTGTCCAACTTTGGCCCGGGGGTCGTGGTGACGACCCTATAGTCGTCGGACATGTCGGCGGCGAGCCAACATTGACCCGGGGTCGTGGGGACGACTCTATAGTCGTCGGACATGTCGGCGGCTGGCCAAATATGACCCGGGGACGTGGGGACGAGCCTATAGTCTTCGGACAAGTCGGCGGCGGGCCAATCTAGTCCCGGGGTCGTGGGGACGACCCTATAGTCGTCGGACAAGACGGCGGCTGGACATCTTTGGCCCGGGGTCGTGGGGACGACCCTACAGTCGTCGGTCATTTCGGCGGCTTGCCAACTTTGGCCCGGGGTCGTGGGGACGACCCTATAGTCGTCGGACATGTCGGCGGCTGGCCAACTTTGGCCCGTGGTTGTGGGGACGACCCTATAGTCGTTGGACATGACGGTGGCGGGCCAATCTGGTCCCGGGGTCGTGGGTAAGACCCTATAGTCGTCGGACAAGATGGCGGCTGGACGTCTTTGGCCCGGGGTCGTGGGGACGACCCTATAGTCGTCGGACATTTTGGCGGGTTGTCAGCCTAGTCCCGGGGTCGTGGGTACGACCCTATTGTCGTCGGACATGACGGTGGCGGGCCAATCTAGTCTCGCGGTCGTGGGGACGACCCTATAATCGTCGGACATGACGGTGGCGGGCCAATCTAGTCCCGGGGTCGTGCGGACGACCCTATAGTCGTCGGACATGTCGGCGGCTGGCCAACTTTGGCCCGGTGTCGTTGGGACGACTCTATAGTCGTCGGAAATGTCGGCGGCTGGCCAACCTGGACCCGGGGTCGTGTGGACGACCCTATTGTCGTCGGACATGACGGTGGCGGGCCAATCTAGTCTCGGGGTCGTGGGGACGACCCTATAGTCGTCGGACATGTCGGCGGCTGGCCAACTTTGGCCCGGGGTCGTGGGGACGACCCTATAGTCGTCGGACAAGACGGTGGCGGACCAATCTAGTCCCGGGGTCGTGGGGACGACCCTATAGTCGTGTGACATGACGGTGGCGGGCTAATCTAGTCCCGGGGTCGTGGGGACGATCCTATAGGCGTCGGACAAGACGGCGGCTGGACATCTTTGGCCCGTGGTCGTGGGGACGACCCTATAGTGGTCGGACATGTCGGCGGCTGGCCAACCTAGTCCCGAGGTCGTGGGGACGACCCTATAGTCGTCGGACTTGACGGTGGCGGACCAATCTAGTCCCGGGGTTGTGGGGCCGACCCTATAGTCGTCGGACATGTCGGCGGCTGGCCATCTTTGGCCCGGGGTTGTGGGGACGAATCTATAGTCGCCGGACATGTCGGCGGCTGGCCAACTTTGGCCCGTGGCCGTGGGGACGACCCTATAGTCGTCGGAAATGTCGCCGGCTGGCCAACTTTGGCCCGTGGTCGTGGGGACGACCCTATAGTCGTCGAACAAGTCGGCGGCGGGCCAAGCTTGTCCCGGGGTCGTGGGGACGACCCTATAATCGTCGGACATGACGGTGGCGGGCCAGTCTAGTCCCGGGTCGTGGGGACGACCCTATAGTCGTCGGACATGTCGGCGGCTGGCCAACTTTGGCCCGGGGTCGTGGGGACGAATCTATAGTCGTCGGACAAGTCGGCGGCCGGCCAACCTAGTCCCGGGGTCGTCGGGACGACCCTATAGTCGTCAGACATATCGGTGGCGAGCCAACCTAGTCCCGGGGTCGTGGGGACGACCCTATAGTCGTCGGACAAGTCGGCGGCTGGCCAACTTTGGCCCGTGGTCGTGGGGACGACCCTATAGTCGTCGGACTTGACGGTGGCGGGCCAATCTAGTCCCGGTGTCGTGGGGACGACCCTATAGTCGTCAGACATGACGGTGGCGAGCCAACCTAGTACCGGGGTCGTGGGGACGACCCTATAGTCGTCGGACATGTTGGCGGCTGGTCAACCTAGTCCCGGGGTCGTGGGGACGACCCTATAATGTTCGGACAAGTCGGCAGCTGGCCAAATTTGGCCCGTGGTCGTGAGGACGACCCTATAGTCGTCGGAAATGTCGGCGGCTGGCCAACTTTGGCCCGTGGTCGTGAAGACGACCCTATAGTCGTCGGACAAGACGGTGGCGGGCCAATCTAGTCCCTGGGTCGTGGGGGCGACCCTATAGTCGTCGGACATGTCGCCGGCTGGCCAACTTTGGCCCGTGGTCGTGGGGACGACCCTATAGTCGTCGGACAAAAAAGGTGGCGGGCCAATCTAGTCCCGGGGTCGTGGGGACGACCCTATAGTCGTCGGACAAGTCGGCGGCAGGCCTACCGAGTCCCGGGGTCGTGGGGACGACCCTATAGTCGTCGGATAAGTCGGCAGCTTGCCAACTTTGGGCCGGGGTCGTGGGGACGACCCTATAGTCGTTGGACAAGACGGCGGCCGGCCAACCTAGTCCGGGGGTCGTGGGGACGACCCTATAGTCGTCGGACATGACGGTGGCGGGCCAGTCTAGTCCCGGGTCGTGGGGACGACCCTATAGTCGTCGGACATGTCGGCGGCTGGCCAACTTTGGCCCGTGGTCGTGGGGAGGACCCTATACTCGTCGGACAAGTCGGCGGCGTACCAACCTAGTCCGGGGGTCGTGGGGACGACCCTGTAGTCGTCGGACATGACGGTGGCGGGCCAGTCTAGTCCCGGGTCATGGGGACGACCCTATAGTCGTCGGACAAGTCGGCGGCGAGCCAATCTAGTCCCGCGGTCGTGGGGACGACCCTATAGTCGTCGAACAAGTCGGCGGCGAGCCCACCTAGTCGGGGGGTCGTGGGGACGACCCTATAGTCGTCGGACAAGTCGGCGGCCGGCCAACCTAGTCCGGGGGTCGTGGGGACGACCCTATAGTCGTCGGACATGACGATGGCGGGCCAGTCTAGTCCCGGGTCGTGGGGACGACCCTATAGTCGTCGGACATGTCGGCGGCTGGCAAACTTTGGCCCGTGGTCGTGGGGACGACCCTATAGTCGTCGGACTTGACGGTGGCGGGCCAATCTAGTCTCGGGGTCGTGGGGACGACCCTACAGTCGTCGGACATTTCGGCGGCTTGCCAACTTTGGCCCGGGGTAGTGGGGACGACCCTATAGTCGTCGGACATGACGGTGGCGGGCCAATCTAGTCTCGGGGTCGTGGGGACGACCCTACAGTCGTCGGACATTTCGGCGGCGGGCCAATCTAGTCCCGGGGTAGTGGGTACGACCCTATAGTCGTCGGACATTTCGGCGGCTTGCCAACTTTGGCCGGGGGTCGTGGGGACGACCCTATAGTCGTCGGACATTTCGGCGGCATGCCAACTTTGGCCCGTGGTCGTGGGGACGACCCTATAGTCGTTGGACATGACGGTGGCGGGCTAATCTAGTCCCGGGGTCGTAGGGACGACCCTATAGTCGTTGGACATGTCGGCGATTGGCCAACAATGGCTCGGGGTCGTGGGGACGACCCTATAGTCGTCGGACATGTCGGCGGCTGGCCAACTTTGGCGCGTGGTCGTGGGGACGATCCGATTGTCGTCGGACATGTCGGCGGCTGGCCAACTTTGGCCCGTGGTCGTGGGGACGATCCAATAGTCGTCGGACATGTCGGCGGCTGGCCAACTTTGGCGCGTGGTCGTGGAGACGGTCCGATTGTCGTCGGACATGTCGGCGGCTGGCCAACCTAGACCCGGGGTCGTGGGGACGACCCTATTGTCGTCGGACATGGCGGTGGCGGGCCAATCTAGTCCCGTGGTCGTGGGGACGACGCTATAGTCTTCGGACATGACGGTAGCGGGCCAATCTAGACCCGAGGTCGTGGGGACGACCCTATAGTAGTCGGACATGTCGGCGGCTGTCCAACTTTGGCCCGGTGTCGTGGGGACGACTCTATAGTCGTCGGACATGTCGGCGGCTGGCCAACCTAGACCCGGGGTCGTGGGGTCGACCCTATAATCGTTGGACATGACGGTGGTGGGCCAATCTAGTCCCGGGGTCGTAGGGACGACCCTATAGTCGTCGGACATGTTGGCGATTGGCCAACATTGGCACGGGGTCGTCGGGACGACCCTATAGTCGTCGGACATGTCGGCGGCTGGCCAACCTAGTCCCGGGGTCGTGGGGACGACCCTATAGTCGTCGGACATTTCGGCGGCTTGCCAACTTTGGCCCGGGTTCATGGGGACGACCCTATAGTCGTCGGAAATGTCGGCGGCTGGCCAACTTTGGACCGGTGTCGTGGGGACGACCCTATAGTCTTCGGACATGACGGTAGCGGGCCAATCTAGACCCGAGGTCGTGGGGACGACCCTATAGTCGTCGGACATGTCGGCGGCTGGCCAACTTTGGCCCGGGGTCGTGGGGGCGACCCTATACTCGTCGGACATGTTGGCGGCTTGTCAGCCTAGTCCCGGGTCGTGGGTACGACCCTACAGTCGTCGGACATTTCGGCGGCTTGCCAACTTTGGCCCGGTGTCGTGGGGACGACCCTATGGTCGTCGGACTTGACGGTGGCGGGCCAATCTAGTCCCGAGGTCCTGGGGACGACCCTATAGTCGTCGGACTTGACGGTGGCGGGCCAATCTAGTCCCGGGGTCGTGGGGACGACCCTACAGTCGTCGGACATTTCGGCGGCTTGCCAACTTTGGCCCGGGGTCGTGGGGACGACCCTATAGTCGTCGGACATGTTGGCGGCTTGTCAGCCTAGTCCCGGGGTCGTGGGTACGCCCCTACAGACGTCGGACATTTCGGCGGCTTGCCAACTTTGGCCCGGGGTCGTGGGGACGACCCTATAGTCGTCGGACATGACGGTGGCGGGCCAATCTAGTCCCGGGGTCGTGGGGACGACTCTATAGTCGTCGGAAATGTCGGCGGCTGGCCAACTTTGGCCCGTGGTTGTGGGGACGACCCTATAGTCGTTGGACATGACGGTGGCGGGCCAATCTAGTCCCAGGGTCGTGGATAAGACCCTATAGTCGTCGGACAAGACGGCGGCTGGACATCTTTGGCCCGGGGTCGTGGGGACGACCCTATAGTCGTCGGACATGACGGTGGCGGGCCAATCTAGTCCCGGGGTCGTGCGGACGACCCTATAGTCGTCGGACATGTCGGCGGCTGGCCAACTTTGGCCCGGTGTCGTGGGGACGACTCTATAGTCGTCGGAAATGTCGGCGGCTGGCCAACCTGGACCCGGGGTCGTGGGGACGACCCTATTGTCGTCGGACATGACGGTGGCGGGCCAATCTAGTCTCGGGGTCGTGGGGACGACCCTATAGTCGTCGGACATGTCGGCGGCTGGCCAACTTTGGCCCGGTGTCGTGGGGACGACTCTATAGTCGTCGGAAATGTCGGCGGCTGGCCAACCTGGACCCGGGGTCGTGGGGACGACCCTATTGTCGTCGGACATGACGGTGGCGGGCCAATCTAGTCCCGGGGTCGTGGGTAAGACCCTATAGTCGTCGGACAAGACGGCGGCTGGACATCTTTGGCCCGGGGTCGTGGGGACGACCCTATAGTCGTCGGACATGACGGTGGCGGGCCAATCTAGTCCCGGGGTCGTGCGGACGACCCTATAGTCGTCGGACATGTCGGCGGCTGGCCAACTTTGGCCCGGTGTCGTGGGGACGACTCTATAGTCGTCGGAAATGTCGGCGGCTGGCCAACCTGGACCCGGGGTCGTGGGGACGACCCTATTGTCGTCGGACATGACGGTGGCGGGCCAATCTAGTCTCGGGGTCGTGGGGACGACCCTATAGTCGTCGGACATGTCAGCGGCTGGCCAACTTTGGCCCGGGGTCGTGGGGACGACCCTATAGTCGTCGGACAAGACGGTGGCGGACCAATCTAGTCCCGGGGTCGTGGGGACGACCCTATAGTCGTCGGACATGACGGTGGCGGGCTAATCTAGTCCCGGGGTCGAGGGGACGACCCTATAGGCGTCGGACAAGACGGCGGCTGGACATCTTTGGCCCGGGGTCGTGGGGACGACCCTATAGTCGTCGGACATGTCGGCGGCTGGCCAACTTTGGCCCGTGGTCGTGGGGACGACCCAATAGTGGTCGGACATGTCGGCGGCTGGCCAACCTAGTCCCGAGGTCGTGGGGACGACCCTATAGTCGTCGGACTTGACGGTGGCGGGCCAATCTAGTCCCGGGGTCGTGGGGACGACCCTACAGTCGTCGGACATTTCGGCGGCTTGCCAACTTTGGCCCGGGGTCGTGGGACGACCCTATAGTCCTCGGACTTGACGGTAGCGGGCCAATCTAGTCCCGAGGTCGTGGGGACGACCCTATAGTCGTCGGACTTGACTGTGGCGGGCCAATCTAGTCCCGGGGTCGTGGGGACGACCCTACAGTCGTCGGACATGTCGGCGGCTGGTCAACTTTGGCCCGGGGTCGTGGGGACGACCCTATAGTCGTCGGACAAGACGGTGGCGGACCAATCTAGTCCCGGGGTCGTGGGGACGACCCTATAGTCGGACATGTCAGCGGCTGGCCAACTTTGGCCCGTGGTCGTGGGGACGATCCAATAGTCGTCGGACATGACGGTGGCGGGCCAATCTAGTCCCGGGGTCGTGGGGACGACCCTATAGTCGTCGAACAAGTCGGCGGCGGGCCAATCTAGTCCCGGGGTCGTGGGTACGACCCTATAGTCGTCGGACATTTCGGCGGCTTGCCAACTTTGGCCCGGGGTCGTGGGGACGACCCTATAGTCGTTGGACGTGTCGGCGATTGGCCAACATTGGCCCGGGGTCGTGGGGACGACCCTATACTCGTCGGACATGTCGGCGGCTGGCCAACTTTGGCGCGTGGTCGTGGGGACGATCCGATTGTCGTCGGACATGTTGGCGGCTGGCCAACTTTGGCCCGTGGTCGTGGGGACGATCCAATAGTCGTCGGACATGTCGGCGGCTGGCCAACTTTGGCGCGTGGTCGTGGGGACGATCCGATTGTCGTCGGACATGTCGGCGGCTGGCCAACCTAGACCCGGGGTCGTGGGGACGACCCTATTGTCGTCGGACATGGCGGTGGCGGGCCAATCTAGTCCCGTGGTCGTGGGGACGACCCTATAGTCTTCGGACATGACGGTAGCGGGCCAATCTAGACCCGAGGTCGTGGGGACGACCCTATAGTAGTCGGACATGTCAGCGGCTGTCCAACTTTGGCCCGGTGTCGTGGGGACGACTCTATAGTCGTCGGACATGTCGGCGGCTGGCCAACCTAGACCCGGGGTCGTGGGGACGACCCTATAATCGTTGGACATGACGGTGGCGGGCCAATCTAGTCCCGGGGTCGTAGGGACGACCCTATAGTCGTCGTACATGTTGGCGATTGGCCAACATTGGCCCGGGGTCGTCGGGACGACCCTATAGTCGTCGGACATGTCGGCGGCTGGCCAACCTAGTCCCGGGGTCGTGGGGACGACCCTACAGTCGTCGGACATTTCGGCGGCTTGCCAACTTTGGCCCGGGTTCGTGGGGACGACCCTATAGTCGTCGGACATTTCGGCGGCTTGCCAACTTTGGCCCGGGGTCGTGGGGACGACCCTATAGTCGTCGGACATGTTGGCGGCTTGTCAGCCTAGTCCCGGGGTCGTGCGTACGACCCTACAGTCGTCGGACATTTCGGCGGCTTGCCAACTTTGGCCCGGGGTCGTGGGGACGACCCTATAGTCGTCGGACATGACGGTGGCGGGCCAATCTAGTCCCGGGGTCGTGGGGACGACCCTATAGTCGTCGAACAAGTCGGCGGCGGGCCAAGCTTGTCCCGGGGTCGTGGGGACGACCCAATAATCGTCGGACATGACGGTGGCGGGCCAATCTAGTCTCGGGGTCGTGGGGACGACCCTATAGTCGTCGGACATGTCGGCGGCTGGTCAACTTTGGCCCGGGGTCGTGGGGACGACCCTATAGTCGTCGGACAAGACGGTGGCGGACCAATCTAGTCCCGGGGTCGTGGGGACGACCCTATAGTCGGACATGTCAGCGGCTGGCCAATCTAGTCCCGGGGTCGTGGGGACGACCCTATAGTCGTCGAACAAGTCGGCGGCGGGCCAAGCTTGTCCCGGGGTCGTGGGGACGACCCTATAATCGTCGGACATGACGGTGGCGGGCCAATCTAGTCCCGGGGTCGTGGGGACGACCCTATAGTCGTCGGACATGGCGGCGGCTGGCCAACTTTGGCCCGGTGTCGTGGGGACGACTCTATAGTCGTCGGAAATGTCGGCGGCTGGCCAACCTGGACCCGGGGTCGTGGGGTCGACCCTATTGTCGTCGGACATGACGGTGGCGGGCCAATCTAGTCTCGGGGTCGTGGGGACGACCCTATAGTCGTCGGACATGTCAGCGGCAGGCCAACTTTGGCCCGTGGTCGTGGGGACGATCCAATAGTCGTCGGACATGACGGTGGCGGGCCAATCTAGTCCCGGGGTCGTGGGGACGACCCTATAGCCGTCGAACAAGTCGGCGGCGGGCCAAGCTTGTCCCGGGGTCGTGGGGACGACCCTATAATCGTCGGACATGACGGTGGCGGGCCAATCTAGTCCCGGGGTCGTGGGTATAGTCGGACATGTCAGCGGCAGGCCAACTTTGGCCCGTGGTCGTGGGGACGATCCAGTAGTCGTCGGACATGACGGTGGCGGGCCAATCTAGTCCCGGGGTCGTGGGGACGACCCTATAGCCGTCGAACAAGTCGGCGGCGGGCCAAGCTTGTCCCGGGGTCGTGGGGACGACCCTATAATCGTCGGACATGACGGTGGCGGGCCAATCTAGTCCCGGGGTCGTGGGTACGACCCTATAGTCGTCGGACATTTCGGCGGCTTGCCAACTTTGGCCCGGGGTCGTGGGGACGACCCTATAGTCGTTGGACGTGTCGGCGATTGGCCAACATTGGCCCGGGGTCGTGGGGACGACCCTATACTCGTCGGACATGTCGGCGGCTGGCCAACTTTGGCGCGTGGTCGTGGGGACGATCCGATTGTCGTCGGACATGTTGGCGGCTGGCCAACTTTGGCCCGTGGTCGTGGGGACGATCCAATAGTCGTCGGACATGTCGGCGGCTGGCCAACTTTGGCGCGTGGTCGTGGCGACGATCCGATTGTCGTCGGACATGTCGGCGGCTGGCCAACCTAGACCCGGGGTCGTGGGGACGACCCTATTGTCGTCGGACATGGCGGTGGCGGGCCAATCTAGTCCCGTGGTCGTGGGGACGACCCTATAGTCTTCGGACATGACGGTAGCGGGCCAATCTAGACCCGAGGTCGTGGGGACGACCCTATAGTAGTCGGACATGTCAGCGGCTGTCCAACCTTGGCCCGGTGTCGTGGGGACGACTCTATAGTCGTCGGACATGTCGGCGGCTGGCCAACCTAGACCCGGGGTCGTGGGGACGACCCTATAATCGTTGGACATGACGGTGGCGGGCCAATCTAGTCCCGGGGTCGTAGGGACGACCCTATAGTCGTCGTACATGTTGGCGATTGGCCAACATTGGCCCGGGGTCGTCGGGACGACCCTATAGTCGTCGGACATGTTGGCGGGTTGTCAGCCTAGTCCCGGGGTCGTGGGTACGACCCTATAGTCGTCGGACAAGTCGGCGGCGGGCCAACCTTGTCCCGGGGTCGTGGGGACGACCCTATAGTCGTCGGACATGTCGGCGGCTGGTCAACTTTGGCCCGGTGTCGTGGGGACGACTCTATAGTCGTCGGAAATGTCGGCGGTAGGCCAACTTTGGCCCGTGGTTGTGGGGACGACCCTATAGTCGGTGGACATGACGGTGGCGGGCCAATCTAGTCCCGGGGTCGTGGGTAAGACCCTATAGTCGTCGGACAAGACGGCGGCTGGACATCTTTGGCCCGGGGTCGTGGGGACGACCCTATCGTCGTCGGACATGTTGGCGGGTTGTCAGCCTAGTCCCGGGGTCGTGGGGACGACCCTATAGTCGTCGGACATGACGGTGGCGGACCAATCTAGTCCCGGGGTCGTGGGGACGACCGTATAGTCGTCGCACATGTCGGCGGCTGGCCAACTTTGGCCCGTGGTCGTGGGGACGATCCAATAGTCGTCGGACATGACGGTGGCGGGCCAATCTAGTCCCGGGGTCGTGGGGACGACCCTATAGTCGTCGAACAAGTCGGCGGCGGGCCAAGCTTCTCCCGGGGTCGTGGGGACGACCCTATAATCGTCGGACATGACGGTGGCGGGCCAATCTAGTCCCGGGGTCGTGGGGACGACCCTATAGTCGTCGGACATGTCGGCGGCTGGCCACCTTTGGCCCGGTGTCGTGGGGACGACTCTATAGTCGTCGGAAGTGTCGGCGGCTGGCCAACCTGGACCCGGGGTCGTGGAGACGACCCTATTGTCGTCGGACATGACGGTGGCGGGCCAATCTAGTCTCGGGGTCGTGGGGACGACCCTATAGTCGTCGGACATGTCGGCGGCTGGCCAACTTTGGCCCGGGGTCGTGGGGACGACCCTATAGTCGTCGGACATGTTGGCGGCTTGTCAGCCTAGTCCCGGGGTCGTGGGTACGACCCTACAGTCGTCGGACATTTCGGCGGCTTGCCAACTTTGGCCCGGGGTCATGGGGACGACCCTATAGTCGTCGGACATGACGGTGGCGGGCCAATCTAGTCCCGGGGTCGTGGGGACGACCCTATAGTCGTCGGACATGACGGTGGCGGGCCAATCTAGTCCCGGTGTCGTGGGGACGACCCTATAGTCGTCGGACATTTCGGCGGCTGGCCAACTTTGGCCCGGGGTCGTGGGGACGACCCTATAGTCGTCGGACATGTTGGCGGCTTGTCAGCCTAGTCCCGGGGTCGTGGGTACGACCCTACAGTCGTCGGACATTTCGGCGGCTTGCCAACTTTGGCCCGGGGTCCTGGGGACGACCCTATAGTCGTCGGACATGTTGGCGGCTTGTCAGCCTAGTCCCGGGGTCGTGGGTACGGCCCTATAGTCGCCGGACAAGTCGGCGGCGGGCCAACCTTGTCCCGGGGTCGTGGGGACGACCCTATAGTCGTCGGACATGTCGGCGGCTGGCCAACATTGACCCGGTGTCGTGGGGACGACTCTATAGTCGTCGGAAATGTCGGCGGCTGGCCAACCTGAACCCGGGGTTGTGGGGACGACCCTATTTTCGTCGAACATGACGGTGGCGGGCCAATCTAGTCTCGGGGTCGTGGGGACGACCCTATAGTCGTCGGACATGTCGGCGGCTGGCCAACTTTGGCCCGGGGTCGTGGGGACGACCCTATTGTCGTCGGACAAGGCGGTGGCGGGCCAATCTAGTCCCGGGGTCGTGGGGACGACCCTATAGTCGTCGGACTTGTCGGTGGCGGGCCAATCTAGTCCGGGGGTCGTGGGGACGACCCTACAGTCGTCGGCCATTTCGGCGGCTTGCCAACTTTGGCCCGGGGTCGTGGGGACGATCCAATAGTCGTCGGACATGTTGGCGGCTGGTCAACTTTGGCCCGTGGTCGTGGGGACGACCCTATAGTCGTTGGACATGTCAGCGGCTGGCCAACTTTGGCCCGGTGTCGTGGGGACGACCCAATAGTCGTCGGACATGTCGGCGGCTGGCCAATTTTGGCCCGTGGTCGTGGGGACGATCCGATAGTCGTTGGACATGACGGTGGCGGGCCAATCTAGTCCCGGGGTCGTGGGGACGACCCTATAGTCGTCGGACTTGTCGGTGGCGGGCCAATCTAGTCCGGGGGTCGTGGGGACGACCCTACAGTCGTCGGACATTTCGGCGGCTTGCCAACTTTGGCCCGGGGTCGTGGGGACGACCCTATAGTCGTCGGACATGTTGGCGGCTTGTCAGCCTAGTCCCGGGGTCGTGGGTACGGCCCTATAGTCGTCGGACAAGTCGGCGGCGGGCCATCCTTGTCCCGGGGTCGTGGGGACGACCCTATAGTCGTCGGACATGTCGGCGGCTGGCCAACTTTGGCCCGGTGTCGTGGGGACGTCTCTATAGTCGTCGGAAATGTCGGCGGCTGGCCAACTTTGGCCCGTGGTTGTGGGGACGACCCTATAGTCGTTGGACATGATGGTGGCGGGCCAATCTAGTCCAGGGGTCGTGGGGGCGACCCTATAGTCGTCGGACATGTTAGCGGCTTGTCAGCCTAGTCCCGGGGTCGTGGGTACCACCCTACAGTCGTCGGACATTTCGGCGGCTTGCCAACTTTGGCCCGGGGTCGTGGGGACGACCCTATAGTCGTCGGACTTGACGGTGGCGGGCCAATCTAGTCCCGAGGTCCTGGGGACGACCCTATAGTCGTCGGACTTGACGGTGGCGGGCCAATCTAGTCCCGGGGTCGTGGGGACGACCCTACAGTCGTCGGACATTTCGGCGGCTTGCCAACTTTGGGCCGGGGTCGTGGGGACGACCCTATAATCGTCGGACATGACGGTGGCGGGCCAATCTAGTCCCGGGGTCGTGGGTATAGTCGGACATGTCAGCGGCAGGCCAACTTTGGCCCGTGGTCGTGGGGACGATCCAATAGTCGTCGGACATGACGGTGGCGGGCCAATCTAGTCCCGGGGTCGTGGGGACGACCCTATAGCCGTCGAACAAGTCGGCGGCGGGCCAAGCTTGTCCCGGGGTCGTGGGGACGACCCTATAATCGTCGGACATGACGGTGGCGGGCCAATCTAGTCCCGGGGTCGTGGGTACGACCCTATAGTCGTCGGACATTTCGGCGGCTTGCCAACTTTGGCCCGGGGTCGTGGGGACGACCCTATAGTCGTTGGACGTGTCGGCGATTGGCCAACATTGGCCCGGGGTCGTGGGGACGACCCTATACTCGTCGGACATGTCGGCGGCTGGCCAACTTTGGCGCGTGGTCGTGGGGACGATCCGATTGTCGTCGGACATGTTGGCGGCTGGCCAACTTTGGCCCGTGGTCGTGGGGACGATCCAATAGTCGTCGGACATGTCGGCGGCGGGCCAAGCTTCTCCCGGGGTCGTGGGGACGACCCTATAATCGTCGGACATGACGGTGGCGGGCCAATCTAGTCCCGGGGTCGTGGGGACGACCCTATAGTCGTCGGACATGTCGGCGGCTGGCCACCTTTGGCCCGGTGTCGTGGGGACGACTCTATAGTCGTCGGAAGTGTCGGCGGCTGGCCAACCTGGACCCGGGGTCGTGGAGACGACCCTATTGTCGTCGGACATGACGGTGGCGGGCCAATCTAGTCTCGGGGTCGTGGGGACGACCCTATAGTCGTCGGACATGTCGGCGGCTGGCCAACTTTGGCCCGGGGTCGTGGGGACGACCCTATAGTCGTCGGACATGTTGGCGGCTTGTCAGCCTAGTCCCGGGGTCGTGGGTACGACCCTACAGTCGTCGGACATTTCGGCGGCTTGCCAACTTTGGCCCGGGGTCATGGGGACGACCCTATAGTCGTCGGACATGACGGTGGCGGGCCAATCTAGTCCCGGGGTCGTGGGGACGACCCTATAGTCGTCGGACATGTCGGCGGCTGGCCACCTTTGGCCCGGTGTCGTGGGGACGACTCTATAGTCGTCGGAAGTGTCGGCGGCTGGCCAACCTGGACCCGGGGTCGTGGAGACGACCCTATTGTCGTCGGACATGACGGTGGCGGGCCAATCTAGTCTCGGGGTCGTGGGGACGACCCTATAGTCGTCGGACATGTCGGCGGCTGGCCAACTTTGGCCCGGGGTCGTGGGGACGACCCTATAGTCGTCGGACATGTTAGCGGCTTGTCAGCCTAGTCCCGGGGTCGTGGGTACCACCCTACAGTCGTCGGACATTTCGGCGGCTTGCCAACTTTGGCCCGGGGTCGTGGGGACGACCCTATAGTCGTCGGACATGACGGTGGCGGGCCAATCTAGTCCCGGGGTCGTGGGGACGACCCTATAGTCGTCGGACATTTCGGCGGCTTGCCAACTTTGGCCCGGGGTCGTGGGGACGATCCAATAGTCGTCGGACATGTTGGCGGCTGGTCAACTTTGGCCCGTGGTCGTGGGGACGACCCTATAGTCGTTGGACATGTCAGCGGCTGGCCAACTTTGGCCCGGTGTCGTGGGGACGACCCAATAGTCGTCGGACATGTCGGCGGCTGGCCAATTTTGGCCCGTGGTCGTGGGGACGATCCGATAGTCGTTGGACATGACGGTGGCGGGCCAATCTAGTCCCGGGGTCGTGGGGACGACCCTATAGTCGTCGGACTTGTCGGTGGCGGGCCAATCTAGTCCGGGGGTCGTGGGGACGACCCTACAGTCGTCGGACATTTCGGCGGCTTGCCAACTTTGGCCCGGGGTCGTGGGGACGACCCTATAGTCGTCGGACATGTTGGCGGCTTGTCAGCCTAGTCCCGGGGTCGTGGGTACGGCCCTATAGTCGTCGGACAAGTCGGCGGCGGGCCATCCTTGTCCCGGGGTCGTGGGGACGACCCTATAGTCGTCGGACATGTCGGCGGCTGGCCAACTTTGGCCCGGTGTCGTGGGGACGTCTCTATAGTCGTCGGAAATGTCGGCGGCTGGCCAACTTTGGCCCGTGGTTGTGGGGACGACCCTATAGTCGTTGGACATGATGGTGGCGGGCCAATCTAGTCCAGGGGTCGTGGGGGCGACCCTATAGTCGTCGGACATGTTAGCGGCTTGTCAGCCTAGTCCCGGGGTCGTGGGTACCACCCTACAGTCGTCGGACATTTCGGCGGCTTGCCAACTTTGGCCCGGGGTCGTGGGGACGACCCTATAGTCGTCGGACTTGACGGTGGCGGGCCAATCTAGTCCCGAGGTCCTGGGGACGACCCTATAGTCGTCGGACTTGACGGTGGCGGGCCAATCTAGTCCCGGGGTCGTGGGGACGACCCTACAGTCGTCGGACATTTCGGCGGCTTGCCAACTTTGGGCCGGGGTCGTGGGGACGACCCTATAATCGTCGGACATGACGGTGGCGGGCCAATCTAGTCCCGGGGTCGTGGGTATAGTCGGACATGTCAGCGGCAGGCCAACTTTGGCCCGTGGTCGTGGGGACGATCCAATAGTCGTCGGACATGACGGTGGCGGGCCAATCTAGTCCCGGGGTCGTGGGGACGACCCTATAGCCGTCGAACAAGTCGGCGGCGGGCCAAGCTTGTCCCGGGGTCGTGGGGACGACCCTATAATCGTCGGACATGACGGTGGCGGGCCAATCTAGTCCCGGGGTCGTGGGTACGACCCTATAGTCGTCGGACATTTCGGCGGCTTGCCAACTTTGGCCCGGGTCGTGGGGACGACCCTATAGTCGTTGGACGTGTCGGCGATTGGCCAACATTGGCCCGGGGTCGTGGGGACGACCCTATACTCGTCGGACATATCGGCGGCTGGCCAACTTTGGCGCGTGGTCGTGGGGACGATCCGATTGTCGTCGGACATGTTGGCGGCTGGCCAACTTTGGCCCGTGGTCGTGGGGACGATCCAATAGTCGTCGGACATGTCGGCGGCTGGCCAACTTTGGCGCGTGGTCGTGGGGACGATCCGATTGTCGTCGGACATGTCGGCGGCTGGCCAACCTAGACCCGGGGTCGTGGGGACGACCCTATTGTCGTCGGACATGGCGGTGGCGGGCCAATCTAGTCCCGTGGTCGTGGGGACGACCCTATAGTCTTCGGACATGACGGTAGCGGGCCAATCTAGACCCGAGGTCGTGGGGACGACCCTATAGTAGTCGGACATGTCAGCGGCTGTCCAACCTTGGCCCGGTGTCGTGGGGACGACTCTATAGTCGTCGGACATGTCGGCGGCTGGCCAACCTAGACCCGGGGTCGTGGGGACGACCCTATAATCGTTGGACATGACGGTGGCGGGCCAATCTAGTCCCGGGGTCGTAGGGACGACCCTATAGTCGTCGTACATGTTGGCGATTGGCCAACATTGGCCCGGGGTCGTCGGGACGACCCTATAGTCGTCGGACATGTCGGCGGCTGGCCAACCTAGTCCCGGGGTCGTGGGGACGACCCTACAGTCGTCGGACATTTCGGCGGCTTGCCAACTTTGGCCCGGGTTCGTGGGGACGACCCTATAGTCGTCGGACATTTCGGCGGCTTGCCAACTTTGGCCCCGGGTCGTGGGGACGACCCTATAGTCGTCGGACATGTTGGCGGCTTGTCAGCCTAGTCCCGGGGTCGTGCGTACGACCCTACAGTCGTCGGACATTTCGGCGGCTTGCCAACTTTGGCCCGGGGTCGTGGGGACGACCCTATAGTCGTCGGACATGTTGGCGGCTTGTCAGCCTAGTCCCGGGGTCGTGGGTACGGCCCTACAGTCGTCGGACATTTCGGCGGCTTGCCAACTTTGGCCCGGGGTCGTGGGGACGACCCTATAGTCGTCGGACATGACGGTGGCGGGCCAATCTAGTCCCGGGGTCGTGGGGACGACCCTATAGTCGTCGGACATTTCGGCGGCTGGCCAACTTTGGCCCGGGGTCGTGGGGACGACCCTATAGTCGTCGGACATGTTGGCGGCTTGTCAGCCTAGTCCCGGGGTCGTGGGTACGGCCCTACAGTCGTCGGACATTTCGGCGGCTTGCCAACTTTGGCCCGGGGTCGTGGGGACGACCCTATAGTCGTCGGACATGACGGTGGCGGGCCAATCTAGTCCCGGGGTCGTGGGGACGACCCTATAGTCGTCGGACATGACGGTGGCGGGCCAATCTAGTCCCGGGGTCGTGGGGACGACCCTATAGTCGTCGGACATGTCGGCGGCTGGCCAACTTTGGCCCGGTGTCGTGGGGACGACTCTATAGTCGTCGGAAATGTCGGCGGCTGGCCAACTTTGGCCCGTGGTTGTGGGGACGACCCTATAGTCGTTGGACATGACGGTGGCGGGCCAATCTAGTCCCGGGGTCGTGGGTAAGACCCTATAGTCGTCGGACAAGACGGCGGCTGGACATCTTTGGCCCGGGGTCGTGGGGACGACCCTATAGTCGTCGGACATGTCGGCGGCTGGTCAACTTTGGCCCGGTGTCGTGGGGACGACTCTATAGTCGTCGGAAATGTCGGCGGTAGGCCAACTTTGGCCCGTGGTTGTGGGGACGACCCTATAGTCGGTGGACATGACGGTGGCGGGCCAATCTAGTCCCGGGGTCGTGGGTAAGACCCTATAGTCGTCGGACAAGACGGCGGCTGGACATCTTTGGCCCGGGGTCGTGGGGACGACCCTATAGTCGTCGGACATGTTGGCGGGTTGTCAGCCTAGTCCCGGGATCGTGGGGACGACCCTATAGTCGTCGGACATGACGGTGGCGGACCAATCTAGTCCCGGGGTCGTGGGGACGACCGTATAGTCGTCGCACATGTCGGCGGCTGGCCAACTTTGGCCCGTGGTCGTGGGGACGATCCAATAGTCGTCGGACATGACGGTGGCGGGCCAATCTAGTCCCGGGGTCGTGGGGACGACCCTATAGTCGTCGAACAAGTCGGCGGCGGGCCAAGCTTCTCCCGGGGTCGTGGGGACGACCCTATAATCGTCGGACATGACGGTGGCGGGCCAATCTAGTCCCGGGGTCGTGGGGACGACCCTATAGTCGTCGGACATGTCGGCGGCTGGCCACCTTTGGCCCGGTGTCGTGGGGACGACTCTATAGTCGTCGGAAGTGTCGGCGGCTGGCCAACCTGGACCCGGGGTCGTGGAGACGACCCTATTGTCGTCGGACATGACGGTGGCGGGCCAATCTAGTCTCGGGGTCGTGGGGACGACCCTATAGTCGTCGGACATGTCGGCGGCTGGCCAACTTTGGCCCGGGGTCGTGGGGACGACCCTATAGTCGTCGGACATGTTGGCGGCTTGTCAGCCTAGTCCCGGGGTCGTGGGTACGACCCTACAGTCGTCGGACATTTCGGCGGCTTGCCAACTTTGGCCCGGGGTCATGGGGACGACCCTATAGTCGTCGGACATGACGGTGGCGGGCCAATCTAGTCCCGGGGTCGTGGGGACGACCCTATAGTCGTCGGACATGACGGTGGCGGGCCAATCTAGTCCCGGTGTCGTGGGGACGACCCTATAGTCGTCGGACATTTCGGCGGCTGGCCAACTTTGGCCCGGGGTCGTGGGGACGACCCTATAGTCGTCGGGCATGTTGGCGGCTTGTCAGCCTAGTCCCGGGGTCGTGGGTACGGCCCTATAGTCGTCGGACAAGTCGGCGGCGGGCCATCCTTGTCCCGGGGTCGTGGGGACGACCCTATAGTCGTCGGACATGACGGTGGCGGGCCAATCTAGTCCAGGGGTCGTGGGGGCGACCCTATAGTCGTCGGACATGTTGGCGGCTTGTCAGCCTAGTCCCGGGGTCGTGGGTACCACCCTACAGTCGTCGGACATTTCGGCGGCTTGCCAACTTTGGGCCGGGGTCGTGGGGACGACCCTATAGTCGTCGGACATGTTGGCGGCTTGTCAGCCTAGTCCCGGGGTCGTGGGTACGACCCTACAGTCGTCGGACATTTCGGCGGCTTGCCAACTTTGGCCCGGGGTCCTGGGGACGACCCTATAGTCGTCGGACATGTTGGCGGCTTGTCAGCCTAGTCCCGGGGTCGTGGGTACGGCCCTATAGTCGCCGGACAAGTCGGCGGCGGGCCAACCTTGTCCCGGGGTCGTGGGGACGACCCTATAGTCGTCGGACATGTCGGCGGCTGGCCAACATTGACCCGGTGTCGTGGGGACGACTCTATAGTCGTCGGAAATGTCGGCGGCTGGCCAACCTGAACCCGGGGTTGTGGGGACGACCCTATTTTCGTCGAACATGACGGCGGCTTGTCAGCCTAGTCCCGGGGTCGTGGGTACGACCCTACAGTCGTCGGACATTTCGGCGGCTTGCCAACTTTGGCCCGGGGTCCTGGGGACGACCCTATAGTCGTCGGACATGTTGGCGGCTTGTCAGCCTAGTCCCGGGGTCGTGGGTACGGCCCTATAGTCGCCGGACAAGTCGGCGGCGGGCCAACCTTGTCCCGGGGTCGTGGGTACGGCCCTATAGTCGTCGGACAAGTCGGCGGCGGGCCATCCTTGTCCCGGGGTCGTGGGGACGACCCTATAGTCGTCGGACATGACGGTGGCGGGCCAATCTAGTCCAGGGGTCGTGGGGGCGACCCTATAGTCGTCGGACATGTTGGCGGCTTGTCAGCCTAGTCCCGGGGTCGTGGGTACCACCCTACAGTCGTCGGACATTTCGGCGGCTTGCCAACTTTGGGCCGGGGTCGTGGGGACGACCCTATAGTCGTCGGACATGTTGGCGGCTTGTCAGCCTAGTCCCGGGGTCGTGGGTACGACCCTACAGTCGTCGGACATTTCGGCGGCTTGCCAACTTTGGCCCGGGGTCCTGGGGACGACCCTATAGTCGTCGGACATGTTGGCGGCTTGTCAGCCTAGTCCCGGGTTCGTGGGTACGGCCCTATAGTCGTCGGACAAGTCGGCGGCGGGCCATCCTTGTCCCGGGGTCGTGGGGACGACCCTATAGTCGTCGGACATGACGGTGGCGGGCCAATCTAGTCCAGGGGTCGTGGGGGCGACCCTATAGTCGTCGGACATGTTGGCGGCTTGTCAGCCTAGTCCCGGGGTCGTGGGTACCACCCTACAGTCGTCGGACATTTCGGCGGCTTGCCAACTTTGGGCCGGGGTCGTGGGGACGACCCTATAGTCGTCGGACATGTTGGCGGCTTGTCAGCCTAGTCCCGGGGTCGTGGGTACGACCCTACAGTCGTCGGACATTTCGGCGGCTTGCCAACTTTGGCCCGGGGTCCTGGGGACGACCCTATAGTCGTCGGACATGTCGGCGGCTGGCCAACTTTGGCCCGGGGTCGTGGGGACGACCCTATTGTCGTCGGACAAGGCGGTGGCGGGCCAATCTAGTCCCGGGGTCGTGGGGACGACCCTATAGTCGTCGGACTTGTCGGTGGCGGGCCAATCTAGTCCGGGGGTCGTGGGGACGACCCTACAGTCGTCGGCCATTTCGGCGGCTTGCCAACTTTGGCCCGGGGTCGTGGGGACGATCCAATAGTCGTCGGACATGTTGGCGGCTGGTCAACTTTGGCCCGTGGTCGTGGGGACGACCCTATAGTCGTTGGACATGTCAGCGGCTGGCCAACTTTGGCCCGGTGTCGTGGGGACGACCCAATAGTCGTCGGACATGTCGGCGGCTGGCCAATTTTGGCCCGTGGTCGTGGGGACGATCCGATAGTCGTTGGACATGACGGTGGCGGGCCAATCTAGTCCCGGGGTCGTGGGGACGACCCTATAGTCGTCGGACTTGTCGGTGGCGGGCCAATCTAGTCCGGGGGTCGTGGGGACGACCCTACAGTCGTCGGACATTTCGGCGGCTTGCCAACTTTGGCCCGGGGTCGTGGGGACGACCCTATAGTCGTCGGACATGTTGGCGGCTTGTCAGCCTAGTCCCGGGGTCGTGGGTACGGCCCTATAGTCGTCGGACAAGTCGGCGGCGGGCCATCCTTGTCCCGGGGTCGTGGGGACGACCCTATAGTCGTCGGACATGTCGGCGGCTGGCCAACTTTGGCCCGGTGTCGTGGGGACGACTCTATAGTCGTCGGAAATGTCGGCGGCAGGCCAACTTTGGCCCGTGGTTGTGGGGACGACCCTATAGTCGTTGGACATGATGGTGGCGGGCCAATCTAGTCCAGGGGTCGTGGGGGCGACCCTATAGTCGTCGGACATGTTAGCGGCTTGTCAGCCTAGTCCCGGGGTCGTGGGTACCACCCTACAGTCGTCGGACATTTCGGCGGCTTGCCAACTTTGGCCCGGGGTCGTGGGGACGACCCTATAGTCGTCGGACTTGACGGTGGCGGGCCAATCTAGTCCCGAGGTCCTGGGGACGACCCTATAGTCGTCGGACTTGACGGTGGCGGGCCAATCTAGTCCCGGGGTCGTGGGGACGACCCTACAGTCGTCGGACATTTCGGCGGCTTGCCAACTTTGGGCCGGGGTCGTGGGGACGACCCTATAGTCGTCGGACATGTTGGCGGCTGGCCAACCTGGACCCGGGGTCGTGGAGACGACCCTATTGTCGTCGGACATGACGGTGGCGGGCCAATCTAGTCTCGGGGTCGTGGGGACGACCCTATAGTCGTCGGACATGTCGGCGGCTGGCCAACTTTGGCCCGGGGTCGTGGGGACGACCCTATAGTCGTCGGACATGTTAGCGGCTTGTCAGCCTAGTCCCGGGGTCGTGGGTACCACCCTACAGTCGTCGGACATTTCGGCGGCTTGCCAACTTTGGCCCGGGGTCGTGGGGACGACCCTATAGTCGTCGGACTTGACGGTGGCGGGCCAATCTAGTCCCGAGGTCCTGGGGACGACCCTATAGTCGTCGGACTTGACGGTGGCGGGCCAATCTAGTCCCGGGGTCGTGGGGACGACCCTACAGTCGTCGGACATTTCGGCGGCTTGCCAACTTTGGGCCGGGGTCGTGGGGACGACCCTATAGTCGTCGGACATGACGGTGGCGGGCCAATCTAGTCCCGGGGTCGTGGGGACGACCCTATAGTCGTCGAACAAGTCGGCGGCGGGCCAAGCTTCTCCCGGGGTCGTGGGGACGACCCTATAATCGTCGGACATGACGGTGGCGGGCCAATCTAGTCCCGGGGTCGTGGGGACGACCCTATAGTCGTCGGACATGTCGGCGGCTGGCCACCTTTGGCCCGGTGTCGTGGGGACGACTCTATAGTCGTCGGAAGTGTCGGCGGCTGGCCAACCTGGACCCGGGGTCGTGGAGACGACCCTATTGTCGTCGGACATGACGGTGGCGGGCCAATCTAGTCTCGGGGTCGTGGGGACGACCCTATAGTCGTCGGACATGACGGTGGCGGGCCAATCTAGTCCCGGGGTCGTGGGGACGACCCTATAGTCGTCGGACTTGTCGGTGGCGGGCCAATCTAGTCCGGGGGTCGTGGGGACGACCCTACAGTCGTCGGACATTTCGGCGGCTTGCCAACTTTGGCCCGGGGTCGTGGGGACGACCCTATAGTCGTCGGACTTGACGTTGGCGGGCCAATCTAGTCCCGAGGTCGTGGGGACGACCCTACAGTCGTCGGACATTTCGGCGGCTTGCCAACTTTGGCCCGGGGTCGTGGGGACGACCCTATAGTCGTCGGACATGTCGGCGGCTGGCCAAAATTGGCCCGAGGTCGTGGGGACGACCCTATAGTCGTGGGACATGTCGGCGGCTGGCCAACCTAGTCCCGAGGTCGTCGGACTTGACGGTGGCGGGCTAATCTAGTCCCGGGGTCGTGGGGACGACCCCACAGTCGTCGGACATTTCGGCGGCTTGCCAACTTTGGCCCGGGGTCGTGTGGACGACCCTATAGTCGTCGGACATGACGGTGGCGGCCCAATCTAGTCCCGGGGTCGTGGGGACGACCCTATAGTCGTCGGACATGTCGGCGGCTGGCCAACTTTGGCCCGTGGTCGTGGGGACGATCCAATAGTCGTCGGACATGTCGGCGGCTGGCCAGCTTTGGCCCGTGGTCGTGGGGACGACCCTATAGTCGTCGGACATGTCGGCGGCTAGCCAACATTGGCCCGTGGTCGTGGGGACGACCCAATAGTCGTTGGAAATGTCAGCGGCTGGCCAACTTTGACCCGGTGTCGTGGGGACGACTCTATATTCGTCGGACATGTCGGCGGCTGGCCAATCTAGTCCCGGGGTCGTGGGGACGACCTTATAGTCTTCGGACATGTCGGCGGCTGGCCAACTTTGGCCCGTGGTCGTGGGGACGATCCGATAGTCGTTGGACATGACGGTGGCGGGCCAATCTAGTCCCGGGGTCGTGGGGACGACCCTATAGTCGTCGGACTTGTCGGTGGCGGGCCAATCTAGTCCGGGGGTCGTGGGGACGACCCTATTGTCGTCGGACATGGCGGTGGCGGGCCAATCTAGTCCCGTGGTCGTGGGGACGACCCTATAGTCTTCGGACATGACGGTAGCGGGCCAATCTAGACCCGAGGTCGTGGGGACGACCCTATAGTAGTCGGACATGTCAGCGGCTGTCCAACTTTGGCCCGGTGTCGTGGGGACGACTCTATAGTCGTCGGACATGTCGGCGGCTGGCCAACCTAGACCCGGGGTCGTGGGGACGACCCTATAATCGTTGGACATGACGGTGGCGGGCCAATCTAGTCCCGGGGTCGTAGGGACGACCCTATAGTCGTCGTACATGTTGGCGATTGGCCAACATTGGCCCGGGGTCGTCGGGACGACCCTATAGTCGTCGGACATGTCGGCGGCTGGCCAACCTAGTCCCGGGGTCGTGGGGACGACCCTACAGTCGTCGGACATTTCGGCGGCTTGCCAACTTTGGCCCGGGTTCGTGGGGACGACCCTATAGTCGTCGGACATTTCGGCGGCTTGCCAACTTTGGCCCGGGGTCGTGGGGACGACCCTATAGTCGTCGGACATGTTGGCGGCTTGTCAGCCTAGTCCCGGGGTCGTGCGTACGACCCTACAGTCGTCGGACAAGTCGGCGGCGAGCCAACCTAGTCCGGGGGTCGTGGGGACGACCCTATAATCGTCGGGCAAGCCGGCGGCTGGCCAACTTTGGCCCGTGGTCGTGGGGACGACCCTATAGTCGTCGGACAAGTCGGCGGCTGGCCAACTTTGGCCCGTGGTCGTGGGGACGACCCTATAGTCGTCGGACATAACGGTGGCGGGCCAATCTAGTCCCGGGGTCGTGGGGACGACCCTATAGTCGTCGGACAAGTCGGCGGCTGGCCAACTTTGGCCCGTGGTCGTGGGGACGACCCTATAGTCGTCCGAAATGACGGTGGCGGGCCAATCTAGTCCCGGGGTCGTGGGGACGACCCAACAGTCGTCGGACAAGTCGGCGGCGAGCCAATCTAGTCCCGCGGTCGTGGGAACGACCCTATAGTCGTCGGACAAGTCAGCGGCTGACAAACATTGGCCCGTGGTCGTGGGGACGACCATATAGTCGTCGGACATGACGGTGGCGGGCCACTCTAGTCCCGGGTCGTGGGGTCGACCCTATAGTCGTCGGACATGTCGGCGGCTGGCCAACTTTGGCCCGTGGTCGTGGGGACGATCCGATAGTCGTTGGACATGTCAGCGGCTGGCCAACTTTGGCCCGGTGTCGTGGGGACGACTCTATAGTCGTCGGACATGTCGGCGGCTGGCCAACTTTGGCCCGTGGTCGTAAAGACGACCCTATAGTCGTCGGGCAGGACGGTGGCGGGCCAATCTAGTCCCGGGGTCGTGGGGACGACACTATAGTCGTCGGACATGTCGGCGGCTGGTCAACATTGGCCCGTGGTCGTGGGGACGACCCGATAGTCGTCGGACATGACGGTGGCGGGCCAATCTAGTCCCAGGGTCGTGGGGACGACCCTATAGTCGTCGGACATGTCGGCGGCTGGCCAACTGTGGCCCGTACTCGTGGGTACGACCCTATACTCGTCGGACATGACGGTGTCGGGCCAATCTAGTCCCGGGGTCGTGGGGACGACCCTATAATCGTCGGACAAGTCGGCAGCTTGCCAACTTTGGCCCGGGGTCGTGGGGACGACCCTATAGTCGTCGGACATGTCGGCGGCTGGCCAACTTTGGCCCGTGGTCGTGGGGACGATCCGATAGTCGTTGGACATGTCAGCGGCTGGCCAACCTAGTCCCGGGGTCGTGGGGACGACCCTATAGTCGTCGGACAAGTCGGCGGCGGGGCAACCTAGCCCCGGGGTCGTGGGGACGAGCCTATAGTCTTCGGACAAGTCGGCGGCTGGCCAACTTTGGCCCGTGGTTGTGTGGACGACCCTATAGTCGTCGGATATGTCGGCGGCTTGCCAACTTTGGCCCGGGGTCGTGGGGACGACCCTATAGTCGTCGGACATTTCGGCGGCATGCCAACTTTGGCCCGTGGTCGTGGGGACGACCCTATAGTCGTCGGAGAAGTCGGCGGCGGGCCAACCTAGTCCCGGGGTCGTAGGGACGACCCTATAGTCGTCGGACATGTCGCCGGCTGGCCAACTTTGGCCCGTGGTCGTGGGGACGACCCTATAGTCGTCGGACATAACGGTGGCGGGCCAATCTAGTCCCGGGGTCGTGGGGACGATCCTATAGTCGGCGGACAAGTCGGCGGCTGGCCAACTTTGGCCCGTGGTCGTGTGGACGACCCTATAGTCGTCGGAAATGACGGTGGCGGGCCAATCTAGTCCCGGGGTCGTGGGGACGACCCAACAGTCGTCGGACAAGTCGGCGGCGAGCCAATCTAGTCCCGGGGTCGTGGGGACGACCCTATAGTCGTCCGTCAAGTCGGCGGCGGGCCAAGCTTGTCCCGGGGTCGTGGGGACGACCCTATAATCATCGGACATGACGGTGGCGGGCCAATCTAGTCCCGGGGTCGTGGGGACGACCCTATAATCGTCGGGCAAGCCGGCGGCTGGCCAACTTTGGCCCGGGGTCGTGGGGACGAGCCTATAGTCGACGGACATGACGGTGGCGGGCCAGTCTAGTCCCGGGTCATGGGGACGACCCTATAGTCGTCGGACAAGTCGGCGGCTGGCCACCTTTGGCCCGTGGTCGTCGGGACGACCCTATAGTCGTCGGACATGACGGTGGCGGGCCACTCTAGTCCCGGGGTCGTGGGGACGACCCTATAATCATCGGACATGACGGTGGCGGGCCAATCTAGTCCCGGGGTCGTGGGGACGACCCTATAATCGTTGGACATGACGGTGGCGGGCCAATCTATTCCCGGGGTCGTCGGGACGACCCTATAGTCGTCGGACATGACGGTGGCGGGCCAGTCTAGTCCCGGGTCGTGGGGACGACCCTATAGTCGTCGGACATGTCGGCGGCTGGCCAACTTTGGCCCGTGGTCGTGGGGACGACCCTATAGTCGTCGGAAATGTCGGTGGCTGTCCAACTTTGGCCCGGGGGTCGTGGGGACGACCCTATAGTCGTCGGACATGTCGGCGGCGAGCCAACATTGACCCGGGGTCGTGGGGACGACCCTATAGTCGTCGGACATGTCGGCGATTGGCCAACATTGGCCCGGGGTCGTGGGGACGACCCTATAGCCGTCGGACATGTCGGCGGCTGTCCAACTTTGGCCCGGTGTCGTGGGGACGACTCTATAGTCGTCGGACATGTCGGCGGCTGGCCAACCTAGACCCGGGGTCGTAGGGACGACCCTATTGTCGTCGGACATGACGGTGGCGGGCCAATCTAGTCCCGGGGTCGTGGGGACGACCCTATAGTCGTCGGTCAAGTCGGCGGCGGGCCAAGCTTGTCCCGGGGTCGTGGGGACGACCCTATAATCATCAGACATGACGGTGGCGGGCCAATCTAGTCCCGGGGTCGTGGGGACGACCCTATAATCGTTGGACATGACGGTGGCGGGCCAATCTAGTCCCGGGGTCGTAGGGACGACCCTATAGTCGTCGGACATGGCGATTGGCCAACATTGGCCCGGGGTCGTCGGGACGACCCGATAGTCGTCGGACATGTCGGCGGCTGGCCAACCTATTCCCGGGGTCGTGGGGACGACCCTATAGTCGTCACACATGACGGTGGCGGGCCAGTCTAGTCCCGGGTCTTGGGGACGACCCTATAGTCGCCGGACAAGTCGGCGGCTGGCCAACTTTGGCCCGTGGTCGTCGGGACGACCCTATAGTGGTCGGACATGACGGTGGCGGGCCACTCTAGTCCCGGGGTCGTGGGGACGACCCTATAATCATCGGACATGACGGTGGCGGGCCAATCTAGTCCCGGGGTCGTGGGGACGACCCTATAATCGTTGGACATGACGGTGGCGGGCCAATCTATTCCCGGGGTCGTGGGGACGACCCTATAGTCGTCAGACATGACGGTGGCGAGCCAACCTAGTCCCGGGGTCGTGGGGACGACCCTATAGTCGTCGGACAAGTCGGCGGCGAGCCCACCTAGTCGGGGGGTCGTGGGGACGACCCTATAGTCGTCGGACAAGTCGGCGGCCGGCCAACCTAGTCCGGGGGTCGTGGGGACGACCCTATAGTCGTCGGACATGACGGTGGCGGGCCAGTCTAGTCCCGGGTCATGGGGACGACCCTATAGTCGTCGGACAAGTCGGCGGCTGGCCAACTTTGGCCCGTGGACGTGGGGACGACCCTATAGTCGTCAGACATGACGGTGGCGACCCAACCTAGTCCCGGGGTCGTGGGGACGACCCTATAGTCGTCGGACAAGTCGGCGGCGGGGCAACCTAGTCCCGGGGTCGTGGGGACGACCCTATAGTCGTCGGACATGTCGGCGGCTGGCCAACTTTGGCCCGTGGTCGTGGGGAGGACTCTATACTCGTCGGACAAGTCGGCGGCGAGCCAACCTAGTCCGGGGGTCGTGGGGACGACCCTATAGTCGTCGGAGAAGTCGGCGGCGGGCCAACCTAGTCCCGGGGTCGTAGGGACGTCCCTATAGTCGTCGGACATGTCGCCGGCTGGCCAAATTTGGCCCGTGGTCGTGGGGACGACCCTATACTCGTCGGACAAGTCGGCGGCGAGCCAACCTAGTTCGGGGGTCGTGGGGACGACCCTATAATCGTCGGGCAAGCCGGCGGCTGGCCAACTTTGGCCCGTGGTCGTGGGGACGACCCTATAGTCGTCGGACAAGTCGGCGGCTGGCCAACTTTGGCCCGTGGTCGTGGGGACGACCCTATAGTCGTCGGACAAGTCGGCGGCGGGGCAACCTAGTCCCGGGGTCGTGGGGACGACCCTATAGTCGTCGGACATGTCGGCGGCTGGCCAACTTTGGCCCGTGGTCGTGGGGACGACCCTATAGTCGTCGGAGAAGTCGGCGGCGGGCCAACCTAGTCCCGGGGTCGTAGGGACGTCCCTATAGTCGTCGGACATGTCGCCGGCTGGCCAAATTTGGCCCGTGGTCGTGGGGACGACCCTATACTCGTCGGACAAGTCGGCGGCGAGCCATCCTAGTTCGGGGGTCGTGGGGACGACCCTATAATCGTCGGGCAAGCCGGCGGCTGGCCAACTTTGGCCCGTGGTCGTGGGGACGACCCTATAGTCGTCGGACAAGTCGGCGGCTGGCCAACTTTGGCCCGTGGTCGTGGGGACGACCCTATAGTCGTCCGAAATGACGGTGGCGGGCCAATCTAGTCCCGGGGTCGTGGGGACGACCCAACAGTCGTCGGACAAGTCGGCGGCGAGCCAATCTAGTCCCGCGGTCGTGGGAACGACCCTATAGTCGTCGGACAAGTCAGCGGCTGGCCAACATTGGCCCGTGGTCGTGGGGACGACCATATAGTCGTCGGACATGACGGTGGCGGGCCACTCTAGTCCCGGGTCGTGGGGTCGACCCTATAGTCGTCGGACATGTCGGCGGCTGGCCAACTTTGGCCCGTGGTCGTGGGGACGATCCGATAGTCGTTGGACATGTCAGCGGCTGGCCAACTTTGGCCCGGTGTCGTGGGCACGACTCTATAGTCGTCGGACATGTCGGCGGCTGGCCAACTTTGGCCCGTGGTCGTAAAGACGACCCTATAGTCGTCGGGCAGGACGGTAGGGCGGGCCAATCTAGTCCCGGGGTCGTGGGGACGACACTATAGTCGTCGGACATGTCGGCGGCTGGTCAACATTGGCCCGTGGTCGTGGGGACGACCCGATAGTCGTCGGACATGACGGTGGCGGGCCAATCTAGTCCCAGGGTCGTGGGGACGACCCTATAGTCGTCGGACAAGTCAGCGGCTGGCCAACATTGGCCCGTGGTCGTGGGGACGACCATATAGTCGTCGGACAAGTCGGCGGCGAGCCCACCTAGTCGGGGGGTCGTGGGGACGACCCTATAGTCGTCGGACAAGTCGGCGGCCGGCCAACCTAGTCCGGGGGTCGTGGGGACGACCCTATAGTCGTCGGACATGACGGTGGCGGGCCAGTCTAGTCCCGGGTCATGGGGACGACCCTATAGTCGTCGGACAAGTCGGCGGCTGGCCAACTTTGGCCCGTGGACGTGGGGACGACCCTATAGTCGTCAGACATGACGGTGGCGAGCCAACCTAGTCCCGGGGTCGTGGGGACGACCCTATAGTCGTCGGACAAGTCGGCGGCGGGGCAACCTAGTCCCGGGGTCGTGGGGACGACCCTATAGTCGTCGGACATGTCGGCGGCTGGCCAACTTTGGCCCGTGGTCGTGGGGAGGACTCTATACTCGTCGGACAAGTCGGCGGCGAGCCAACCTAGTCCGGGGGTCGTGGGGACGACCCTATAGTCGTCGGAGAAGTCGGCGGCGGGCCAACCTAGTCCCGGGGTCGTAGGGACGTCCCTATAGTCGTCGGACATGTCGCCGGCTGGCCAAATTTGGCCCGTGGTCGTGGGGACGACCCTATACTCGTCGGACAAGTCGGCGGCGAGCCAACCTAGTTCGGGGGTCGTGGGGACGACCCTATAATCGTCGGGCAAGCCGGCGGCTGGCCAACTTTGGCCCGTGGTCGTGGGGACGACCCTATAGTCGTCGGACAAGTCGGCGGCTGGCCAACTTTGGCCCGTGGTCGTGGGGACGACCCTATAGTCGTCGGACAAGTCGGCGGCGGGGCAACCTAGTCCCGGGGTCGTGGGGACGACCCTATAGTCGTCGGACATGTCGGCGGCTGGCCAACTTTGGCCCGTGGTCGTGGGGACGACCCTATAGTCGTCGGAGAAGTCGGCGGCGGGCCAACCTAGTCCCGGGGTCGTAGGGACGTCCCTATAGTCGTCGGACATGTCGCCGGCTGGCCAACTTTGGCCCGTGGTCGTGGGGACGATCCGATAGTCGTTGGACATGTCAGCGGCTGGCCAACTTTGGCCCGGTGTCGTGGGGACGACTCTATAGTCGTCGGACATGTCGGCGGCTGGCCAACTTTGGCCCGTGATCGTAAAGACGACCCTATAGTCGTCGGGCAGGACGGTAGGGCGGGCCAATCTAGTCCCGGGGTCGTGGGGACGACACTATAGTCGTCGGACATGTCGGCGGCTGGCCAACTTTGGCCCGTACTCGTGGGTACGACCCTATAGTCGTCGGACATGACGGTGTCGGGCCAATCTAGTCCCGGGGTCGTGGGGACGACCCTATAGTCGTCGGACATGTCGGCGGCGGGCCAACCTTGGCCCGGGGTCGTGGGTACGACCCTGTAGTCGTCGGACATGACGGTGTCGGGCCAATCTAGTCCCGGGGTCGTGGGGACGACCCTATAGTCGTCGGACATGTCGGCGGCTGGCCAACTTTGGCCCGGGGTCGTGGGGACGAGCCTATAGTCGACGGACATGACGGTGGCGGGCCAGTCTAGTCCCGGGTCATGGGGACGACCCTATAGTCGTCGGACAAGTCGGCGGCTGGCCAACTTTGGCCCGTGGTCGTGGGGACGACCCTATAGTCGTCAGACATGACGGTGGCGAGCCAACCTAGTCCCGGGGTCGTGGGGACGACCCTATAGTCGTCGGACATGTCGGCGGCTGGCCAACTTTGGCCCGTGGTCGTGGGGAGGACCCTATACTCGTCGGACAAGTCGGCGGCGAGCCAACCTAGTCCGGGGGTCGTGGGGACGACCCTATAGTCGTCGGACATGTCGGCGGCTGGCCAACTTTGGCCCGTGGTCGTGGGGACGATCCGATAGTCGTTGGACATGTCAGCGGCTGGCCAACCTAGTCCCGGGGTCGTGGGGACGACCCTATAGTCGTCGGACAAGTCGGCGGCGGGGCAACCTAGTCCCGGGGTCGTGGGGACGACCCTATAGTCGTCGGACATGTCGGCGGCTGGTCAACATTGGCCCGTGGTCGTGGGGACGACCCGATAGTCGTCGGACATGACGGTGGCGGGCCAATCTAGTCCCAGGGTCGTGGGGACGACCCTATAGTCGTCGGACATGTCGGCGGCTGGCCAACTTTGGCCCGTACTCGTGGGTACGACCCTATAGTCGTCGGACATGACGGTGTCGGGCCAATCTAGTCCCGGGGTCGTGGGGACGACCCTATAATCGTCGGACAAGTCGGCAGCTTGCCAACTTTGGCCCGGGGTCGTGGGGACGACCCTATAGTCGTCGGACATGTCGGCGGCTGGCCAACTTTGGCCCGTGGTCGTGGGGACGATCCGATAGTCGTTGGACAAGTCAGCGGCTGGCCAACCTAGTCCCGGGGTCGTGGGGACGACCCTATAGTCGTCGGACAAGTCGGCGGCGGGGCAACCTAGCCCCGGGGTCGTGGGGACGAGCCTATAGTCTTCGGACAAGTCGGCGGCTGGCCAACTTTGGCCCGTGGTTGTTTGGACGACCCTATAGTCGTCGGATATGTCGGCGGCTTGCCAACTTTGGCCCGGGGTCGTGGGGACGACCCTATAGTCGTCGGACATTTCGGCGGCATGCCAACTTTGGCCCGTGGTCGTGGGGACGACCCTATAGTCGTCGGAGAAGTCGGCGGCGGGCCAACCTAGTCCCGGGGTCGTAGGGACGACCCTATAGTCGTCGGACATGTCGCCGGCTGGCCATCTTTGGCCCGTGGTCGTGGGGACGACCCTATAGTCGTCGGACATAACGGTGGCGGGCCAATCTAGTCCCGGGGTCGTGGGGACGATCCTATAGTCGGCGGACAAGTCGGCGGCTGGCCAACTTTGGCCCGTGGTCGTGTGGACGACCCTATAGTCGTCGGAAATGACGGTGGCGGGCCAATCTAGTCCCGGGGTCGTGGGGACGACCCAACAGTCGTCGGACAAGTAGGCGGCGAGCCAATCTAGTCCCGCGGTCGTGGGAACGACCCTATAGTCGTCGGACAAGTCAGCGGCTGGCCAACATTGGCCCGTGGTCGTGGGGACGACCATATAGTCGTCGGACATGACGGTGGCGGGCCACTCTAGTCCCGGGTCGTGGGGTCGACCCTATAGTCGTCGGACAAGTCGGCGGCTGGCCAACTTTGGCCCGTGGTCGTGGGGACGACCCTATAGTCGTCAGACATGACGGTGGCGAGCCAACCTAGTCCCGGGGTCGTGGGGACGACCCTATAGTCGTCGGACAAGTCGGCGGCGGGGCAACCTAGTCCCGGGGTCGTGGGGACGACCCTATAGTCGTCGGACATGTCGGCGGCTGGCCAACTTTGGCCCGTGGTCGTGGGTACGACCCTGTAGTCGTCGGACATGACGGTGTCGGGCCAATCTAGTCCCGGGGTCGTGGGGACGACCCTATAGTCGTCGGACATGTCGGCGGCGGGCCAACCTTGGCCCGGGGTCGTGGGTACGACCCTGTAGTCGTCGGACATGACGGTGTCGGGCCAATCTAGTCCCGGGGTCGTGGGGACGACCCTATAGTCGTCGGACATGTCGGCGGCTGGCCAACTTTGGCCCGGGGTCGTGGGGACGAGCCTATAGTCGACGGACATGACGGTGGCGGGCCAGTCTAGTCCCGGGTCATGGGGACGACCCTATAGTCGTCGGACAAGTCGGCGGCTGGCCAACTTTGGCCCGTGGTCGTGGGGACGACCCTATAGTCGTCAGACATGACGGTGGCGAGCCAACCTAGTCCCGGGGTCGTGGGGACGACCCTATAGTCGTCGGACATGTCGGCGGCTGGCCAACTTTGGCCCGTGGTCGTGGGGAGGACCCTATACTCGTCGGACAAGTCGGCGGCGAGCCAACCTAGTCCGGGGGTCGTGGGGACGACCCTATAGTCGTCGGACATGTCGGCGGCTGGCCAACTTTGGCCCGTACTTGTGGGCACGACTCTATAGTCGTCGGACATGACGGTGTCGGGCCAATCTAGTCCCGGGGTCGTGGGGAAGACCCTATAGTCGTCGGACATGTCGGCGGCTGGCCAACTTTGGCCCGTGGTCGTGGGGACGACCCAATAGTCGTCGGAAATGTCGGTGGCTGTCCAACTTTGGCCCGGGGGTCGTGGGGACGACCCTATAGTCGTCGGACAAGTCGGCGGCCGGCCAACCTAGTCCGGGGGTCGTGGGGACGACCCTATAGTCGTCGGACATGACGGTGGCGGGCCAGTCTAGTCCCGGGTCGTGGGGACGACCCTATAGTCGTCGGACATGTCGGCGGCTGGCCAACTTTGGCCCGTGGTCGTGGGGACGACCCTATAGTCGTCGGAAATGTCGGTGGCCGTCCAACTTTGGCCCGGGGGTCGTGGGGACGACCCTATAGTCGTCGGACATGTCGGCGGCGAGCCAACATTGACCCGGGGTCGTGGGGACGACCCTATAATCGTTGGACATGACGGTGGCGGGCCAATCTATTCCCGGGGTCGTCGGGACGACCCTATAGTCGTCGGACATGACGGTGGCGGGCCAGTCAGGTCCCGGGTCGTGGGGACGACCATATAGTCGTCGGACATGTCGGCGGCTGGCCAACTTTGGCCCGTGGTCGTGGGGACAACCCTATAGTCGTCGGAAATGTCGGTGGCTGTCCAACTTTGGCCCGGGGGTCGTGGGGACGACCCTATAGTCGTTGGACATGACGGTGGCGGGCCAATCTAGTCCCGGGGTCGTAGGGACGACCCTATAGTCGTCGGACATGTCGGCGATTGGCCAACATTGGCCCGGGGTCGTGGGGACGACCCTATAGCCGTCGGACATGTCGGCGGCTGTCCAACTTTGGCCCGGTGTCGTGGGGACGACTCTACAGTCGTCGGACATGTCGGCGGCTGGCCAACCTAGACCCGGGGTCGTGGGGACGACCCTATTGTCGTCGGACATGACGGTGGCGGGCCAATCTAGTCCCGGGGTCGTGGGGACGACCCTATAGTCGTCGGTCAAGTCGGCGGCGGGCCAAGCTTGTCCCGGGGTCGTGGGGACGACCCTATAATCATCGGACATGACGGTGGCGGGCCAATCTAGTCCCGGGGTCGTGGGGACGACCCTATAATCGTTGGACATGACGGTGGCGGGCCAATCTAGTCCCGGGGTCGTAGGGACGACCCTATAGTCGTCGGACATGGCGATTGGCCAACATTGGCCCGGGGTCGTCGGGACGACCCGATAGTCGTCGGACATGTCGGCGGCTGGCCAACCTATTCCCGGGGTCGTGGGGACGACCCTATAGTCGTCACACATGACGGTGGCGGGCCAGTCTAGTCCCGGGTCTTGGGGACGACCCTATAGCCGCCGGACAAGTCGGCGGCTGGCCAACTTTGGCCCGTGGTCGTCGGGACGACCCTATAGTCGTCGGACATGACGGTGGCGCGCCACTCTAGTCCCGGGGTCGTGGGGACGACCCTATAATCATCGGACATGACGGTGGCGGGCCAATCTAGTCCCGGGGTCGTGGGGACGACCCTATAATCGTTGGACATGACGGTGGCGGGCCAATCTATTCCCGGGGTCGTGGGGACGACCCTATAGTCGTCAGACATGACGGTGGCGAGCCAACCTAGTCCCGGGGTCGTGGGGACGACCCTATAGTCGTCGGACAAGTCGGCGGCGAGCCCACCTAGTCGGGGGGTCGTGGGGACGACCCTATAGTCGTCGGACAAGTCGGCGGCCGGCCAACCTAGTCCGGGGGTCGTGGGGACGACCCTATAGTCGTCGGACATGACGGTGGCGGGCCAGTCTAGTCCCGGGTCATGGGGACGACCCTATAGTCGTCGGACAAGTCGGCGGCTGGCCAACTTTGGCCCGTGGTCGTGGGGACGACCCTATAGTCGTCGGAAATGACGGTGGCGGGCCAACCTAGTCCCGGGGTCGTGGGGACGACCCTATAATCGTCGGGCAAGCCGGCGGCTGGCCAACTTTGGCCCGGGGTCGTGGGGACGAGCCTATAGTCGACGGACATGACGGTGGCGGGCCAGTCTAGTCCCGGGTCATGGGGACGACCCTATAGTCGTCGGACAAGTCGGCGGCTGGCCAACTTTGGCCCGTGGACGTGGGGACGACCCTATAGTCGTCAGACATGACGGTGGCGAGCCAACCTAGTCCCGGGGTCGTGGGGACGACCCTATAGTCGTCGGACAAGTCGGCGGCGGGGCAACCTAGTCCCGGGGTCGTGGGGACGACCCTATAGTCGTCGGACATGTCGGCGGCTGGCCAACTTTGGCCCGTGGTCGTGGGGAGGACTCTATACTCGTCGGACAAGTCGGCGGCGAGCCAACCTAGTCCGGGGGTCGTGGGGACGACCCTATAGTCGTCGGAGAAGTCGGCGGCGGGCCAACCTAGTCCCGGGGTCGTAGGGACGTCCCTATAGTCGTCGGACATGTCGCCGGCTGGCCAAATTTGGCCCGTGGTCGTGGGGACGACCCTATACTCGTCGGACAAGTCGGCGGCGAGCCAACCTAGTCCGGGGGTCGTGGGGACGACCCTATAATCGTCGGGCAAGCCGGCGGCTGGCCAACTTTGGCCCGTGGTCGTGGGGACGACCCTATAGTCGTCGGACAAGTCGGCGGCTGGCCAACTTTGGCCCGTGGTCGTGGGGACGACCCTATAGTCGTCGGACATAACGGTGGCGGGCCAATCTAGTCCCGGGGTCGTGGGGACGACCCTATAGTCGTCGGACAAGTCGGCGGCTGGCCAACTTTGGCCCGTGGTCGTGGGGACGACCCTATAGTCGTCCGAAATGACGGTGGCGGGCCAATCTAGTCCCGGGGTCGTGGGGACGACCCAACAGTCGTCGGACAAGTCGGCGGCGAGCCAATCTAGTCCCGCGGTCGTGGGAACGACCCTATAGTCGTCGGACATGTCGGCGGCTGGCCAACTTTGGCCCGTGGTCGTGGGTACGACCCTGTAGTCGTTGGACATGACGGTGTCGGGCCAATCTAGTCCCGGGGTCGTGGGGACGACCCTATAGTCGTCGGACATGTCGGCGGCGGGCCAACCTTGGCCCGGGGTCGTGGGTACGACCCTGTAGTCGTCGGACATGACGGTGTCGGGCCAATCTAGTCCCGCGGTCGTGGGGACGACCCTATAGTCGTCGGACATGTCGGCGGCTGGCCAACTTTGGACCGGGGTCGTGGGGACGAGCCTATAGTCGACGGACATGACGGTGGCGGGCCAGTCTAGTCCCGGGTCATGGGGACGACCCTATAGTCGTCGGACAAGTCGGCGGCTGGCCAACTTTGGCCCGTGGTCGTGGGGACGACCCTATAGTCGTCAGACATGACGGTGGCGAGCCAACCTAGTCCCGGGGTCGTGGGGACGACCCTATAGTCGTCGGACATGTCGGCGGCTGGCCAACTTTGGCCCGTGGTCGTGGGGAGGACCCTATACTCGTCGGACAAGTCGACGGCGAGCCAACCTAGTCCGGGGGTCGTGGGGACGACCCTATAGTCGTCGGAGAAGTCGGCGGCGGGCCAACCTAGTCCCGGGGTCGTAGGGACGTCCCTATAGTCGTCGGACATGTCGCCGGCTGGCCAAATTTGGCCCGTGGTCGTGGGGACGACCCTATACTCGTCGGACAAGTCGGCGGCGAGCCAACCTAGTCCGGGGGTCGTGGGGACGACCCTATAGTCGTCGGAGAAGTCGGCGGCGGGCCAACGTAGTCCCGGGGTCGTAGGGACGACCCTATAGTCGTCGGACATAACGGTGGCGGGCCAATCTAGTCCCGGGGTCGTGGGGACGACCCTATAGTCGTCGGACAAGTCGGCGGCTGGCCAACCTAGACCCGGGGTCGTGGGGACGACCCTATTGTCGTCGGACATGTCGGCGGCTGGCCATCTTTGGCCCGTGGTCGTGGGGACGATCCGATAGTCGTCGGACATGTCGGCGGCTGGCCAACTTTGGCCCGTGGTCGTGGGGACGATCCAATAGTCGTCGGACATGTCGGCGGCTGGCCAACCTAGACCCGGTGTCGTGGGGACGACCCTATTGTCGTCGGACATGGCGGTGGCGGGCCAATCTAGTCCCGTGGTCGTGGGGACGACCCTATAGTCGTCGGACATGTCGGCGGCTGGCCAACTTGGGCCCGTGGTCGTGGGGACGACCCTATAGTCGTCGGAAATGTCGGTGGCTGTCCAACTTTGGCCCGGGGGTCGTGGGGACGACCCTATAGTCGTCGGACATGTCGGCGGCTGGCCAACTTTGGCCCGTACTTGTGGGTACGACTCTATAGTCGTCGGACATGACGGTGTCGGGCCAATCTAGTCCCGGGGTCGTGGGGAAGAACCTATAGTCGTCGGACATGTCGGCGGCTGGCCAACTTTGGCCCGTGGTCGTGGGGACGACCCAATAGTCGTCGGAAATGTCGGTGGCTGTCCAACTTTGGCCCGGGGGTCGTGGGGACGACCCTACAGTCGTCGGACATGTCGGCGGCGAGCCAACATTGACCCGGGGTCGTGGGGACGACTCTATAGTCGTCGGACATGTCGGCGGCTGGCCAAATATGACCCGGGGACGTGGGGACGAGCCTATAGTCTTCGGACAAGTCGGCGGCGGGCCAATCTAGTCCCGGGGTCGTGGGGACGACCCTATAGTCGTCGGACAAGACGGCGGCTGGACATCTTTGGCCCGGGGTCGTGGGGACGACCCTACAGTCGTCGGTCATTTCGGCGGCTTGCCAACTTTGGCCCGGGGTCGTGGGGACGACCCTATAGTCGTCGGACATGTCGGCGGCTGGCCAACTTTGGCCCGTGGTTGTGGGGACGACCCTATAGTCGTTGGACATGACGGTGGCGGGCCAATCTAGTCCCGGGGTCGTGGGTAAGACCCTATAGTCGTCGGACAAGACGGCGGCTGGACATCTTTGGCCCGGGGTCGTGGGAACGACCCTACAGTCGTCGGTCATTTCGGCGGCTTGCCAACTTTGGCCCGGGGTCGTGGGGACGACCCTATAGTCGTCGGACATGTCGGCGGCTGGCCAACTTTGGCCCGTGGTTGTGGGGACGACCCTATAGTCGTTGGACATGACGGTGGCGGGCCAATCTAGTCCCGGGGTCGTGGGGACGACCCTATAGTCGTCGGACAAGTCGGCGGCGGGCCTACCTAGTCCCGGGGTCGTGGGGACGACCCTATAGTCGTCGGATAAGTCGGCAGCTTGCCAACTTTGGGCCGGGGTCGTGGGAACGACCCTATAGTCGTCGGACAAGTCGGGGGCGAGCCCACCTAGTCCGGGGGTCGTGGGGACGACCCTATAGTCGTCGGACAAGTCGGCGGCCGGCCAAGCTAGTCCGGGGGTCGTGGGGACGACCCTATAGTCGTCGGACATGACGGTGGCGGGCTAATCTAGTCCCGGGGTCGAGGGGACGACCCTATAGGCGTCGGACAAGACGGCGGCTGGACATCTTTGGCCCGGGGTCGTGGGGACGACCCTATAGTCGTCGGACATGTCGGCGGCTGGCCAACTTTGGCCCGTGGTCGTGGGGACGACCCAATAGTGGTCGGACATGTCGGCGGCTGGCCAACCTAGTCCCGAGGTCGTGGGGACGACCCTATAGTCGTCGGACTTGACGGTGGCGGGCCAATCTAGTCCCGGGGTCGTGGGGACGACCCTACAGTCGTCGGACATTTCGGCGGCTTGCCAACTTTGGCCCGGGGTCGTGGGACGACCCTATAGTCGTCGGACTTGACGGTAGCGGGCCAATCTAGTCCCGAGGTCGTGGGGACGACCCTATAGTCGTCGGACTTGACTGTGGCGGGCCAATCTAGTCTCGGGGTCGTGGGGACGACCCTATAGTCGTCGGACATGTCGGCGGCTGGGCAACTTTGGCCCGGGGTCGTGGGGACGACTCTATAGTCGTCGGAAATGTCGGCGGCTGGCCAACCTGGACCCGGGGTCGTGGAGACGACCCTATTGTCGTCGGACATGACGGTGGCGGGCCAATCTAGTCCCGAGGTCGTGGGGACGACCCTATAGTCGTCGGACTTGACTGTGGCGGGCCAAGCTAGTCCGGGGGTCGTGGGGACGACCCTATAGTCGTCGGACATGACGGTGGCGGGCTAATCTAGTCCCGGGGTCGAGGGGACGACCCTATAGGCGTCGGACAAGACGGCGGCTGGACATCTTTGGCCCGGGGTCGTGGGGACGACCCTATAGTCGTCGGACATGTCGGCGGCTGGCCAACTTTGGCCCGTGGTCGTGGGGACGACCCAATAGTGGTCGGACATGTCGGCGGCTGGCCAACCTAGTCCCGGGGTCGTGGGGACGACCCTATAGTCGTCGGATAAGTCGGCAGCTTGCCAACTTTGGGCCGGGGTCGTGGGAACGACCCTATAGTCGTCGGACAAGTCGGGGGCGAGCCCACCTAGTCCGGGGGTCGTGGGGACGACCCTATAGTCGTCGGACAAGTCGGCGGCCGGCCAAGCTAGTCCGGGGGTCGTGGGGACGACCCTATAGTCGTCGGACTTGACGGTGGCGGGCCAATCTAGTCCCGGGGTCGTGGGGACGACCCTACAGTCGTCGGACATTTCGGCGGCTTGCCAACTTTGGCCCGGGGTCGTGGGACGACCCTATTGTCGTCGGACATGACGGTGGCGGGCCAATCTAGTCTCGGGGTCGTGGGGACGACCCTATAGTCGTCGGACATGTCGGCGGCTGGTCAACTTTGGCCCGGGGTCGTGGGGACGACTCTATAGTCGTCGGAAATGTCGGCGGCTGGCCAACCTGGACCCGGGGTCGTGGAGACGACCCTATTGTCGTCGGACATGACGGTGGCGGGCCAATCTAGTCTCGGGGTCGTGGGGACGACCCTATAGTCGTCGGACATGTCGGCGGCTGGCTAAATTTGGCCCGTGGTCGTGGGGACGACCCTATACTCGTCGGACAAGTCGGCGGCGAGCCAACCTAGTCCGGGGGTCGTGGGGACGACCCTATAGTCGTCGGAGAAGTCGGCGGCGGGCCAACCTAGTCCCGGGGTCGTAGGGACGACCCTATAGTCGTTGGACATGACGGTGGCGGGCCAATCTAGTCCCGGGGTCGTGGGGACGACCCAATAGTCGTCGGAAATGTCGGTGGCTGTCCAACTTTGGCCCGGGGGTCGTGGGGACGACCCTATAGTCGTCGGACATGTCGGCGGCGAGCCAACATTGACCCGGGGTCGTGGGGACGACTCTATAGTCGTCGGACATGTCGGCGGCTGGCCAAATATGACCCGGGGACGTGGGGACGAGCCTATAGTCTTCGGACAAGTCGGCGGCGGGCCAATCTAGTCCCGGAGTCGTGGGGACGACCCTATAGTCGTCGGACAAGACGGCGGCTGGACATCTTTGGCCCGGGGTCGTGGGGACGACCCTACAGTCGTCGGTCATTTCGGCGGCTTGCCAACTTTGGCCCGGGGTCGTGGGGACGACCCTATAGTCGTCGGACATGTCGGCGGCTGGCCAACTTTGGCCCGTGGTCGTGGGGACGACCCTATAGTCGTTGGACATGACGGTGGCGGGCCAATCTGGTCCCGGGGTCGTGGGTAAGACCCTATAGTCGTCGGACATGACGGTGGCGGGCCAATCTAGTCCCGGGGTCGTGCGGACGACCCTATAGTCTTCGGACATGTCGGCGGCTGGCCAACTTTGGCCCGGTGTCGTTGGGACGACTCTATAGTCGTCGGAAATGTCGGCGGCTGGCCAACCTGGACCCGGGGTCGTGTGGACGACCCTATTGTCGTCGGACATGACGGTGGCGGGCCAATCTAGTCTCGGGGTCGTGGGGACGACCCTATAGTCGTCGGACATGTCGGCGGCTGGCCAAATTTGGCCCGGGGTCGTGGGGACGACCCTATAGTCGTCGGACAAGACGGTGGCGGACCAATCTAGTCCCGGGGTCGTGGGGACGACCCTATAGTCGTGTGACATGACGGTGGCGGGCTAATCTAGTCCCGGGGTCGTGGGGACGATCCTATAGGCGTCGGACAAGACGGCGGCTGGACATCTTTGGCCCGTGGTCGTGGGGACGACCCTATAGTGGTCGGACATGTCGGCGGCTGGCCAACCTAGTCCCGAGGTCGTGGGGACGACCCTATAGTCGTCGGACTTGACGGTGGCGGACCAATCTAGTCCCGGGGTTGTGGGGCCGACCCTATAGTCGAACATGTCGGCGGCTGTCCAACTTTGGCCCGTGGTCGTGGGGACGATCCAATAGTCGTCGGACATGACGGTGGCGGGCCAATCTAGTCCCGGGGTCGTGGGGACGACCCTATAGTCGTCGAACAAGTCGGCGGCGGGCCAAGCTTGTCCCGGGGTCGTGGGGACGACCCTATAATCGTCGGACATGACGGTGGCGGGCCAGTCTAGTCCCGGGTCGTGGGGACGACCCTATAGTCGTCGGACATGTCGGCGGCTGGCCAACTTTGGCCCGTGGTCGTGGGGAGGACCCTATACTCGTCGGACAAGTCGGCGGCGTACCAACCTAGTCCGGGGGTCGTGGGGACGACCCTGTAGTCGTCGGACATGACGGTGGCGGGCCAGTCTAGTCCCGGGTCATGGGGACGACCCTATAGTCGTCGGACAAGTCGGCGGCGAGCCAATCTAGTCCCGCGGTCGTGGGGACGACCCTATAGTCGTCGAACAAGTCGGCGGCGGGCCAAGCTTGTCCCGGGGTCGTGGGGACGACCCTATAATCGTCGGACATGACGGTGGCGGGCCAATCTAGTCCCGGGGTCGTGGGGACGACTCTATAGTCGTCGGAAATGTCGGCGGCTGGCCAACTTTGGCCCGTGGTTGTGGGGACGACCCTATAGTCGTTGGACATGACGGTGGCGGGCCAATCTAGTCCCGGGGTCGTGGATAAGACCCTATAGTCGTCGGACAAGACGGCGGCTGGACATCTTTGGCCCGGGGTCGTGGGGACGACCCTATAGTCGTCGGACATGACGGTGGCGGGCCAATCTAGTCCCGGGGTCGTGGGGACGACCCTATAGTCGTCGGACATGACGGTGGCGGGCCAATCTAGTCCCGGGGTCGTGGGGACGACCCTATAGTCGTCGGACATTTCGGCGGCTGGCCAACTTTGGCCCGGGGTCGTGGGGACGACCCTATAGTCGTCGGACAAGTCGGCGGCTGGCCAACCTAGACCCGGGGTCGTGGGGACGACCCTATTGTCGTCGGACATGACGGTGGCGGGCCAATCTAGTCCCGGGGTCGTGGGGACGACCCTATAGTCGTCGGACATGACGGTGGCGGGCCAGTCTAGTCCCGGGTCGTCGGGACGACCCTATAGTCGTCGGACATGTCGGCGGCTGGCCAACTTTGGCCCGTGGTCGTGGGGACGACCCTATAGTCGTCGGACATGTCGGCGGCTGGCCAACATTGGCCCGTGGTCGTGGGGACGACCCTATAGTCGTCAGACATGACGGTGGCGAGCCAACCTAGTCCCGGGGTCGTGGGGACGACCCTATAGTCATCGGACAAGTCGGCGGCGAGCCCCCCTAGTCGGGGGGTCGTGGGGACGACCCTACAGTCGTCGGACAAGTCGGCGGCGAGCCAATCTAGTCCCGCGGTCGTGGGGACGACCCTATAGTCGTCGGACAAGTCAGTGGCTGGCCAACATTGGCCCGTGGTCGTGGGGACGACCATATAGTCGTCGGACATGACGGTGGCGGGCCACTCTAGTCCCGGGTCGTGGGGACGACCCTATAGTCGTCGGACATGTCGGCGGCTGGCCAACTTTGGCCCGGGGTCGTGGGGACGACCCTATAGTCGTCGGACTTGTCGGTGGCGGGCCAATCTAGTACGGGGGTCGTGGGGACGACCCTACAGTCGTCGGCCATTTCGGCGGCTTGCCAACTTTGGCCCGGGGTCGTGGGGACGATCCAATAGTCGTCGGACATGTTGGCGGCTGGTCAACTTTGGCCCGTGGTCGTGGGGACGACCCTATAGTCGTTGGACATGTCAGCGGCTGGCCAACTTTGGCCCGGTGTCGTGGGGACGACCCAATAGTCGTCGGACATGTCGGCGGCTGGCCAATTTTGGCCCGTGGTCGTGGGGACGATCCGATAGTCGTTGGACATGACGGTGGCGGGCCAATCTAGTCCCGGGGTCGTAGGGATGACCCTATAATCGTCGGACATGACGTTGGCGGGCCAATCTAGTCCCGGGGTCGTGGGGACCACCCTATAGTCGTCGGACATGTCGGCGGCTAGCCAACTTTGGCCCGTGGTCGTGGGGACGATCCAATAGTCGTCGGACATGTCGGCGGCTGGCCAACTTTGGCCCGTGGTTGTGGGGACGACCCTATAGTCGTTGGACATGACGGTGGCGGGCCAATCTAGTCCCGGGGTCGTGGGGACGACCCTATAGTCGTCGGACAAGACGACGGCTGGACATCTTTGGCCCGGGGTCGTGGGGACGACCCTATAGTCGTCGTATTTGACGGTGGCGGGCCAAACTAGTCCCGGGGTCGTGGGGACGACCCTACAGTCTTCGGACATTTCGGCGGCTTGCCAACTTTGGCCCGGGGTCGTGGGGACGACCCTATAGTCGTCGGACATGACGGTGGCGGGCCAATCTAGTCCCGGGGTCGTGGGGACGACCCTATAGTCGTCGGACAAGTCGGCGGCGGGCCAAGCTTGGCCCGGGGTCATGGGGACGACCCTATAGTCGTCGGACATTTCGGCGGCTTGCCAACTTTGGCCCGGGGTCGTGGGGACGACCCTATAGTCGTCGGACATTTCGGCGGCATGCCAACTTTGGCCCGTGGTCGTGGGGACGACCCTATAGTCGTTGGACATGACGGTGGCGGGCCAATCTAGTCCCGGGGTCGTGGGGACGACCCTACTGTCGTCGGACATGTCGGCGGCTGGCCAACTTTGGCCCGTGGTCGTGGGGACGATCCGATAGTCGTTGGACAAGACGGCGGCTGGCCAACTTTGGCCCGTGGTCGTGGGGACGACCCTATAGTCGTCGGACTTGACGGTGGTGAGCCAATCTAGCCCCGGGGTCGTGGGGACAACCCTATAGTGTTCGGGCAAGTCGGCGGCTGGCCAACTTATCCCCGGGTTCGTGGGGACGACCCTATAGTCGTCGGACAAGTCGGCGGCGGGCCAATCTAGTCCCGGGGTCGTGGGGACGACCCTATTGTCGTCGGACATGACGGTGGGGGGCCAATCTCGTCCCGGGGTCGTAGGGATGACCCTATAATCGTCGGACATGACGTTGGCGGACCAATCTAGTCCCGGGGTCGTGGGGGCCACCCTATAGTCGTCGGACATGTCGGCGGCTGGCCAACATTGGCCCGTGGTCGTGGGGACGACCCTATAGTCGTCAGACATGACGGTGGCGAGCCAACCTAGTCCCGGGGTCGTGGGGACGACCCTATTGTCGTCGGACATGACGGTGGGGGGCCAATCTCGTCCCGGGGTCGTAGGGATGACCCTATAATCGTCGGACATGACGTTGGCGGGCCAATCTAGTCCCGGGGTCGTGGGGACCACCCTATAGTCGTCGGACATGTCGGCGGCTGGCCAACATTGGCCCGTGGTCGTGGGGACGACCCTACAGTCGTCGGACATTTCGGCGGCTTGCCAACTTTGGCCCGGGGTCGTGGGGACGACCCTATAGTCGTCGGACATGACGGTGGTGGGCCAATCTAGTCCCGGGGTCGTGGGGACGACCCTATAGTCGTCGGACATGACGGCGGCGGGCCAATCTAGTCCCGGGGTCGTGGGGACGACCCTATTGTCGTCGGACATGACGGTGGGGGGCCAATCTCGTCCCGGGGTCGTAGGGATGACCCTATAATCGTCGGACATGACGTTGGCGGGCCAATCTAGTCCCGGGGTCGTGGGGACCACCCTATAGTCGTCGGACATGTCGGCGGCTGGCCAACTTTGGCCCGTGGTCGTGGGGACGATCCAATAGTCGTCGGACATGTCGGCGGCTGGCCAACTTTGGCCCGGGGTCGTGGGGACGACCCTACTGTCGTCGGACATGGCGGTGGCGGGCCAATCTAGTCCCGGGGTCGTGGGGACGACCCTATAGTCGTCGGACATGACGGTGGCGGGCCAATCTAGTCCGGGGGTCGTGGGGACGACCCTACAGTCGTCGGACATTTCGGCGGCTTGCCAACTTTGGCCCGGGGTCGTGGGGACGACCCTATAGTCGTCGGACTTGACGGTGGCGGGCCAATCTAGTCCCGGGGTTGTGGGGACGACCCTATTGTCGTCGGACATGACGGTGGGGGGCCAATCTCGTCCCGGGGTCGTAGGGATGACCCTATAATCGTCGGACATGACGTTGGCGGGCCAATCTAGTCCCGGGGTCGTGGGGACCACCCTATAGTCGTCGGACATTTCGGCGGCTTGCCAACTTTGGCCCGGGGTCGTGGGGACGACCCTATAGTCGTCGGACTTGACGTTGGCGGGCCAATCTAGTCCCGAGGTCGTGGGGACGACCCTACAGTCGTCGGACATTTCGGCGGCTTGCCAACTTTGGCCCGGGGTCGTGGGGACGACCCTATAGTCGTCGGACAAGTCGGCGGCGAGCCAACCTCGTCCGGGTGTTGTGGGGACGACCCTATAGTCGTCGGACATGTCGGCGGCGAGCCAACCTAGTCCCAGGGTCGTGGGGACGTCCCTATAGTCGTCGGACATGTCGGCGGATGGCCAAATTTGGCCCGGGGACGTGGGGACGACCCTATAGTCGTCGGACAAGCCGGCGGCAGGCCAACTTTGGCCCGTGGTCGTGGGGACGACCCTATAGTCGTCGGACATGACGGTGGTGGGCCAATCTAGTCCCGGGTCGTGGGGACGACCCTATAGTCGTCGGACATATCGGCGGCTGGCCAACTTCGGCCCGTGGTCGTTGGGGCGACGCTATAATCGTCGGACAAGTCGGCGGCGAGTCAACCTAGTCCCGCGGTCGTGGGGACGACCCTATTGTCGTCGGACATGTCGGCGGCTGGCCAACCTAGACCCGGGGTCGTGGGGACGACCCTATAGTCGTCGGACATGTCGGCGATTGGCCATTATTGGCCCGGGGTCGTGGGGACGACCCTATAGTCGTCGGACATGTTGTCGGCTGGCCAACCTATTCCCAACGTCGTGGGAACGACCCTATAGTGGTCGGACAATTCGGTGGCTGGCCAACTTTAGCCCGTAGTCGTGGGGACGACCCTATAGCCGTCGGATTTGACGGTGGCGGGCCAATCTAGTCCCGGGGTCGTGGGGTCGACCCTATAGTCGTCGGACATTTCGGCGGCTTGCCAACTTTGGCCCGGGGTCGTGGGGACGACCCTATAGTCGTCGGACAATTCAGCGGATGGCCAACTTTTACCCGGGGTCGTGGGGACGACCCTATAGTCGTCGGACAACCCGGCGGCATGCCAACTTTGGCCCGTGGTCGTGGGGACGACTCTATAGTCGTCGGACACGACGGTAGCGGGCCAACGTTGACCCGGTGTCGTGGTGACGACTCTATAGTCGTCGGACATGTCGGCGGCATGAGAAATTTGACCCGGGGTCGTGTGGACGTCCCTATAGTCGTCGGACAAGTCGGCGGCGAGCCAACCTCGTCCGGGTGTTGTGGGGACGACCCTATAGTCGTCGGACATGTCGGCGGCGAGCCAACCTAGTCCCAGGGTCGTGGGGACGTCCCTATAATCGTCGGAAATGTCGGCGGATGGCCAAATTTGGCCCGGGGTCGTGGGGACGACCCTATAGTCGTCGGACTTGACGGTGGCGGGCCAATCTAGTCCCGGGGTCGTGGGGACGACCCTACAGTCGTCGGACATTTCGGCGGCTTGCCAACTTTGGCCCGGGGTCGTGGGGACGACCCTATAGTCGTCGGACAATTCGGCGGATGGCCAACTTTTGCCCGGGATCGTGGGGACGACCCTATAGTCGTCGGAAAACCCGGCGGCATGCCAACTTTGGCCCGTGGTCGTGGGGACGACTCTATAGTCGTCGGACACGACGGTAGCGGGCCAACGTTGACCCGGGGTCGTGGGGACGACTCTATAGTCGTCGGATATGTCGGCGGCATGAGAAATTTGACCCAGGGTCGTGTGGACGACCCTATAGTCGTCGGACAGGTCGGCGGCGAGCCAACCTCGTCCGGGTGTTGTGGGGACGACCCTATAGTCGTCGGACATGTCGGCGGCGAGCCAACCTAGTCCCAGGGTCGTGGGGACGTCCCTATAGTCGTCGGACATGTCGGCGGCATGAGAAATTTGACCCAGGGTCGTGTGGACGACCCTATAGTCGTCGGACAAGTCGGCGGCGAGCCAACCTCGCCCGGGTGTTGTGGGGACGACCCTATAGTCGTCGGACATGTCGGCGGCGAGCCAACCTAGTCCCAGGGTCGTGGGGACGTCCCTATAGTCGTCGGACATGTCGGCGGATGGCCAAATTTGGCCCGGGGACGTGGGGACGACCCTATAGTCGTCGGACAAGCCGGCGGCAGGCCAACTTTGGCCCGTGGTCGTTGGGGCGACGCTATAATCGTCGGACAAGTCGGCGGCGAGTCAACCTAGTCCCGCGGTCGTGGGGACGACCCTATTGTCGTCGGACATGTCGGCGGCTGGCCAACCTAGACCCGGGGTCGTGGGGACGACCCTATAGTCGTCGGACATGTCGGCGATTGGCCATTATTGGCCCGGGGTCGTGGGGACGACCCTATAGTCGTCGGACATGTCGGCGGCATGAGAAATTTGACCCAGGGTCGTGTGGACGACCCTATAGTCGTCGGACAGGTCGGCGGCGAGCCAACCTCGTCCGGGTGTTGTGGGGACGACCCTATAGTCGTCGGACATGTCGGCGGCGAGCCAACCTAGTCCCAGGGTCGTGGGGACGTCCCTATAGTCTTCGGACATGTCGGCGGCATGAGAAATTTGACCCAGGGTCGTGTGGACGACCCTATAGTCGTCGGACAAGTCGGCGGCGAGCCAACCTCGCCCGGGTGTTGTGGGGACGACCCTATAGTCGTCGGACATGTCGGCGGCGAGCCAACCTAGTCCCAGGGTCGTGGGGACGTCCCTATAGTCGTCGGACATGTCGGCGGATGGCCAAATTTGGCCCGGGGACGTGGGGACGACCCTATAGTCGTCGGACAAGCCGGCGGCAGGCCAACTTTGGCCCGTGGTCGTTGGGGCGACGCTATAATCGTCGGACAAGTCGGCGGCGAGTCAACCTAGTCCCGCGGTCGTGGGGACGACCCTATTGTCGTCGGACATGTCGGCGGCTGGCCAACCTAGACCCGGGGTCGTGGGGACGACCCTATAGTCGTCGGACATGTCGGCGATTGGCCATTATTGGCCCGGGGTCGTGGGGACGACCCTATAGTCGTCGGACATGTTGTCGGCTGGCCAACCTATTCCCAACGTCGTGGGAACGACCCTATAGTGGTCGGACAATTCGGTGGCTGGCCAACTTTAGCCCGTAGTCGTGGGGACGACCCTATAGCCGTCGGATTTGACGGTGGCGGGCCAATCTAGTCCCGGGGTCGTGGGGTCGACCCTATAGTCGTCGGACATTTCGGCGGCTTGCCAACTTTGGCCCGGGGTCGTGGGGACGACCCTATAGTCGTCGGACAATTCAGCGGATGGCCAACTTTTACCCGGGGTCGTGGGGACGACCCTATAGTCGTCGGACAACCCGGCGGCATGCCAACTTTGGCCCGTGGTCGTGGGGACGACCTAATAGTCGTCGGACAAGACGGCGGCTGGCCAACCTTGGCCCGTAGTCGTGGGGGCGATCCGATAGTCGCCGGACATGACGGTGGCGGCCCAATCTAGTCCCGGGGTCGTGGGGACGACCCTATAGTCGTCGGACAAGCCGGCCGCTGGCCAGCTTTGGCCCGTGGTCGTGGGGACGACCCAACAGTCGTCGGACACGACGGTGGCGGGCCAATCTAGTCCCGTGGTCGTGGGAACGACCTAATAGTCGTCGGACAAGACGGCGGCTGGCCAACCTTGGCCCGTGGTCGTGGGGACGACCCTATAGTCGTCGGACATGTCGGCGGATGGCCAAATTTGGCCCGGGGACGTGGGGACGACCCTATAGTCGTCGGACAAGCCGGCGGCAGGCCAACATTGCCCGTGGTCGTGGGGACGACCCTATAGCCGTCGGATTTGACGGTGGCGGGCCAATCTAGTCCCGGGGTCGTGGGGTCGACCCTATAGTCGTCGGACATTTCGGCGGCTTGCCAACTTTGGCCCGGGGTCGTGGGGACGTCCCTATAATCGTCGGAAATGTCGGCGGATGGCCAAATTTGGCCCGGGGACGTGGGGACGACCCTATAGTCGTCGGACAAGCCGGCGGCAGGCCAACTTTGGCCCGTAGTCGTGGGGACGACCCTATAGCCGTCGGATTTGACGGTGGCGGGCCAATCTAGTCCCGGGGTCGTGGGGACGACCCTATAGTCGTCGGACATGACGGTGGCGGGCCAATCTAGTCCCGAGGTCGTGGGGACGACCCTACAGTCGTCGGACATGTCGGCGGCTGGCCAACATTGGCCCGTAGTCGTGGGGGCGATCCGATAGTCGCCGGACATGACGGTGGCGGCCCAATCTAGTCCCGGGGTCGTGGGGACGACCCTATAGTCGTCGGACAAGCCGGCCGCTGGCCAGCTTTGGCCCGTGGTCGTGGGGACGACCCAACAGTCGTCGGACACGACGGTGGCGGGCCAATCTAGTCCCGTGGTCGTGGGAACGACCTAATAGTCGTCGGACAAGACGGCGGCTGGCCAACCTTGGCCCGTGGTCGTGGGGACGACCCTATAGTCGTCGGACAAGTCGGCCGCTGTCCAACTTTGGCCCGGGGTCGTGGGGACGACCCTATAGTCGTCGGACAAGTCAGCGGCTGGCCAACATTGGCCCGTGGTCGTGGGGACGACCCTATAGTCGTCGGACAAGTCGGCGGCGAGCCCACCTAGTGGGGGGGTCGTGGGGACGACCCTATAGTCGTCGGACATGTCGGCGGCTGGCCAACTTTGACCCGTGGTCGTGGGGAGGACCCTATACTCGACGGACAAGTCGGCGGCGTACCAACCTAGTCCGGGGGTCGTGGGGACGACCCTATAGTCGTCGGACATGACGGTGGCGGGCCAGTCTAGTCCCGGGTCATGGGGACGACCCTATAGTCGTCGGACAAGTCGGCGGCGAGCCCACCTAGTCGGGGGGTCGTGGGGACGACCCTATAGTCGTCGGACAAGTCGGCGGCCGGCCAACCTAGTCCGGGGGTCGTGGGGACGACCCTATAGTCGTCGGACATGACGGTGGCGGGCCAGTCTAGTCCCGGGTCGTCGGGACGACCCTATAGTCGTCGGACATGTCGGCGGCTGGCCAACTTTGGCCCGTGGTCGTGGGGACGACCCTATAGTCGTCGGACATGTCGGCGGCTGGCCAACATTGGCCCGTGGTCGTGGGGACGACCCTATAGTCGTCAGACATGACAGTGGCGAGCCAACCTAGTCCCGGGGTCGTGGGGACGACCCTATAGTCGTCGGACAAGTCGGCGGCGAGCCCCCCTAGTCGGGGGGTCGTGGGGACGACCCTACAGTCGTCGGACAAGTCGGCGGCGAGCCAATCTAGTCCCGCGGTCTTGGGGACGACCCTATAGTCGTCGGACAAGTCAGTGGCTGGCCAACATTGGCCCGTGGTCGTGGGGACGACCATATAGTCGTCGGACATGACGGTGGCGGGCCACTCTAGTCCCGGGTCGTGGGGACGACCCTATAGTCGTCGGACATGTCGGCGGCTGGCCAACTTTGGCCCGGTGTCGTGGGGACGACTCTATAGTCGTCGGAAATGTCGGCGGCTGGCCAACCTGGACCCGGGGTCGTGGGGACGACCCTATTGTCGTCGGACATGACGGTGGCGGGCCAATCTAGTCTCGGGGTCGTGGGTACGACCCTATAGTCGTCGGACAAGTCGGCGGCTGGCCAACCTAGACCCGGGGTCGTGGGGACGACCCTATTGTCGTCGGACATGACGGTGGCGGGCCAATCTAGACCCGGGGTCGTGGGGACGACCCTATAGTCGTCGGACAAGTCGGCGGCTGGCCAACCTAGACCCGGGGTCGTGGGGACGACCCTATTGTCGTCGGACATGACGGTGGCGGGCCAGTCTAGTCCCGGGTCATGGGGACGACCCTATAGTCGTCGGACAAGTCGGCGGCGAGCCCACCTAGTCGGGGGGTCGTGGGGACGACCCTATAGTCGTCGGACAAGTCGGCGGCCGGCCAACCTAGTCCGGGGGTCGTGGGGACGACCCTATAGTCGTCGGACATGACGGTGGCGGGCCAGTCTAGTCCCGGGTCGTCGGGACGACCCTATAGTCGTCGGACATGTCGGCGGCTGGCCAACTTTGGCCCGTGGTCGTGGGGACGACCCTATAGTCGTCGGACAAGTCGGCGGCGAGCCCCCCTAGTCGGGGGGTCGTGGGGACGACCCTACAGTCGTCGGACAAGTCGGCGGCGAGCCAATCTAGTCCCGCGGTCGTGGGGACGACCCTATAGTCGTCGGACAAGTCAGTGGCTGGCCAACATTGGCCCGTGGTCGTGGGGACGACCATATAGTCGTCGGACATGACGGTGGCGGGCCACTCTAGTCCCGGGTCGTGGGGACGGACCTATAGTCGTCGGACATGTTGTCGGCTGGCCAACCTATTCCCAACGTCGTGGGAACGACCCTATAGTGGTCGGACAATTCGGTGGCTGGCCAACTTTAGCCCGTAGTCGTGGGGACGACCCTATAGCCGTCGGATTTGACGGTGGCGGGCCAATCTAGTCCCGGGGTCGTGGGGTCGACCCTATAGTCGTCGGACATTTCGGCGGCTTGCCAACTTTGGCCCGGGGTCGTGGGGACGACCCTATAGTCGTCGGACAACCCGGCGGCATGCCAACTTTGGCCCGTGGTCGTGGGGACGACTCTATAGTCGTCGGACACGACGGTAGCGGGCCAACGTTGACCCGGTGTCGTGGTGACGACTCTATAGTCGTCGGACATGTCGGCGGCATGAGAAATTTGACCCGGGGTCGTGTGGACGTCCCTATAGTCGTCGGACAAGTCGGCGGCGAGCCAACCTCGTCCGGGTGTTGTGGGGACGACCCTATAGTCGTCGGACATGTCGGCGGCGAGCCAACCTAGTCCCAGGGTCGTGGGGACGTCCCTATAATCGTCGGAAATGTCGGCGGATGGCCAAATTTGGCCCGGGGTCGTGGGGACGACCCTATAGTCGTCGGACTTGACGGTGGCGGGCCAATCTAGTCCCGGGGTCGTGGGGACGACCCTACAGTCGTCGGACATTTCGGCGGCTTGCCAACTTTGGCCCGGGGTCGTGGGGACGACCCTATAGTCGTCGGACAATTCGGCGGATGGCCAACTTTTGCCCGGGATCGTGGGGACGACCCTATAGTCGTCGGAAAACCCGGCGGCATGCCAACTTTGGCCCGTGGTCGTGGGGACGACTCTATAGTCGTCGGACACGACGGTAGCGGGCCAACGTTGACCCGGGGTCGTGGGGACGACTCTATAGTCGTCGGATATGTCGGCGGCATGAGAAATTTGACCCAGGGTCGTGTGGACGACCCTATAGTCGTCGGACAAGTCGGCGGCGAGCCAACCTCGTCCGGGTGTTGTGGGGACGACCCTATAGTCGTCGGACATGTCGGCGGCGAGCCAACCTAGTCCCAGGGTCGTGGGGACGTCCCTATAGTCGTCGGACATGTCGGCGGCATGAGAAATTTGACCCAGGGTCGTGTGGACGACCCTATAGTCGTCGGACAAGTCGGCGGCGAGCCAACCTCGCCCGGGTGTTGTGGGGACGACCCTATAGTCGTCGGACATGTCGGCGGCGAGCCAACCTAGTCCCAGGGTCGTGGGGACGTCCCTATAGTCGTCGGACATGTCGGCGGATGGCCAAATTTGGCCCGGGGACGTGGGGACGACCCTATAGTCGTCGGACAAGCCGGCGGCAGGCCAACTTTGGCCCGTGGTCGTTGGGGCGACGCTATAATCGTCGGACAAGTCGGCGGCGAGTCAACCTAGTCCCGCGGTCGTGGGGACGACCCTATTGTCGTCGGACATGTCGGCGGCTGGCCAACCTAGACCCGGGGTCGTGGGGACGACCCTATAGTCGTCGGACATGTCGGCGATTGGCCATTATTGGCCCGGGGTCGTGGGGACGACCCTATAGTCGTCGGACATGTTGTCGGCTGGCCAACCTATTCCCAACGTCGTGGGAACGACCCTATAGTGGTCGGACAATTCGGTGGCTGGCCAACTTTAGCCCGTAGTCGTGGGGACGACCCTATAGCCGTCGGATTTGACGGTGGCGGGCCAATCTAGTCCCGGGGTCGTGGGGTCGACCCTATAGTCGTCGGACATTTCGGCGGCTTGCCAACTTTGGCCCGGGGTCGTGGGGACGACCCTATAGTCGTCGGACAATTCAGCGGATGGCCAACTTTTACCCGGGGTCGTGGGGACGACCCTATAGTCGTCGGACAACCCGGCGGCATGCCAACTTTGGCCCGTGGTCGTGGGGACGACCTAATAGTCGTCGGACAAGACGGCGGCTGGCCAACCTTGGCCCGTAGTCGTGGGGGCGATCCGATAGTCGCCGGACATGACGGTGGCGGCCCAATCTAGTCCCGGGGTCGTGGGGACGACCCTATAGTCGTCGGACAAGCCGGCCGCTGGCCAGCTTTGGCCCGTGGTCGTGGGGACGACCCAACAGTCGTCGGACACGACGGTGGCGGGCCAATCTAGTCCCGTGGTCGTGGGAACGACCTAATAGTCGTCGGACAAGACGGCGGCTGGCCAACCTTGGCCCGTGGTCGTGGGGACGACCCTATAGTCGTCGGACATGTCGGCGGATGGCCAAATTTGGCCCGGGGACGTGGGGACGACCCTATAGTCGTCGGACAAGCCGGCGGCAGGCCAACTTTGGCCCGTGGTCGTGGGGACGACCCTATAGCCGTCGGATTTGACGGTGGCGGGCCAATCTAGTCCCGGGGTCGTGGGGTCGACCCTATAGTCGTCGGACATTTCGGCGGCTTGCCAACTTTGGCCCGGGGTCGTGGGGACGTCCCTATAATCGTCGGAAATGTCGGCGGATGGCCAAATTTGGCCCGGGGACGTGGGGACGACCCTATAGTCGTCGGACAAGCCGGCGGCAGGCCAACTTTGGCCCGTAGTCGTGGGGACGACCCTATAGCCGTCGGATTTGACGGTGGCGGGCCAATCTAGTCCCGGGGTCGTGGGGACGACCCTATAGTCGTCGGACATGACGGTGGCGGGCCAATCTAGTCCCGAGGTCGTGGGGACGACCCTACAGTCGTCGGACATGTCGGCGGCTGGCCAACATTGGCCCGTAGTCGTGGGGGCGATCCGATAGTCGCCGGACATGACGGTGGCGGCCCAATCTAGTCCCGGGGTCGTGGGGACGACCCTATAGTCGTCGGACAAGCCGGCCGCTGGCCAGCTTTGGCCCGTGGTCGTGGGGACGACCCTACAGTCGTCGGACACGACGGTGGCGGGCCAATCTAGTCCCGTGGTCGTGGGAACGACCTAATAGTCGTCGGACAAGACGGCGGCTGGCCAACCTTGGCCCGTGGTCGTGGGGACGACCCTATAGTCGTCGGACAAGTCGGCCGCTGTCCAACTTTGGCCCGGGGTCGTGGGGACGACCCTATAGTCGTCGGACAAGTCAGCGGCTGGCCAACATTGGCCCGTGGTCGTGGGGACGACCCTATAGTCGTCGGACAAGTCGGCGGCGAGCCCACCTAGTGGGGGGGTCGTGGGGACGACCCTATAGTCGTCGGACATGTCGGCGGCTGGCCAACTTTGGCCCGTGGTCGTGGGGAGGACCCTATACTCGACGGACAAGTCGGCGGCGTACCAACCTAGTCCGGGGGTCGTGGGGACGACCCTATAGTCGTCGGACATGACGGTGGCGGGCCAGTCTAGTCCCGGGTCATGGGGACGACCCTATAGTCGTCGGACAAGTCGGCGGCGAGCCCACCTAGTCGGGGGGTCGTGGGGACGACCCTATAGTCGTCGGACAAGTCGGCGGCCGGCCAACCTAGTCCGGGGGTCGTGGGGACGACCCTATAGTCGTCGGACATGACGGTGGCGGGCCAGTCTAGTCCCGGGTCGTCGGGACGACCCTATAGTCGTCGGACATGTCGGCGGCTGGCCAACTTTGGCCCGTGGTCGTGGGGACGACCCTATAGTCGTCGGACATGTCGGCGGCTGGCCAACATTGGCCCGTGGTCGTGGGGACGACCCTATAGTCGTCAGACATGACAGTGGCGAGCCAACCTAGTCCCGGGGTCGTGGGGACGACCCTATAGTCGTCGGACAAGTCGGCGGCGAGCCCCCCTAGTCGGGGGGTCGTGGGGACGACCCTACAGTCGTCGGACAAGTCGGCGGCGAGCCAATCTAGTCCCGCGGTCTTGGGGACGACCCTATAGTCGTCGGACAAGTCAGTGGCTGGCCAACATTGGCCCGTGGTCGTGGGGACGACCATATAGTCGTCGGACATGACGGTGGCGGGCCACTCTAGTCCCGGGTCGTGGGGACGACCCTATAGTCGTCGGACATGTCGGCGGCTGGCCAACTTTGGCCCGGTGTCGTGGGGACGACTCTATAGTCGTCGGAAATGTCGGCGGCTGGCCAACCTGGACCCGGGGTCGTGGGGACGACCCTATTGTCGTCGGACATGACGGTGGCGGGCCAATCTAGTCTCGGGGTCGTGGGTACGACCCTATAGTCGTCGGACAAGTCGGCGGCTGGCCAACCTAGACCCGGGGTCGTGGGGACGACCCTATTGTCGTCGGACATGACGGTGGCGGGCCAATCTAGACCCGGGGTCGTGGGGACGACCCTATAGTCGTCGGACAAGTCGGCGGCTGGCCAACCTAGACCCGGGGTCGTGGGGACGACCCTATTGTCGTCGGACATGACGGTGGCGGGCCAGTCTAGTCCCGGGTCATGGGGACGACCCTATAGTCGTCGGACAAGTCGGCGGCGAGCCCACCTAGTCGGGGGGTCGTGGGGACGACCCTATAGTCGTCGGACAAGTCGGCGGCCGGCCAACCTAGTCCGGGGGTCGTGGGGACGACCCTATAGTCGTCGGACATGACGGTGGCGGGCCAGTCTAGTCCCGGGTCGTCGGGACGACCCTATAGTCGTCGGACATGTCGGCGGCTGGCCAACTTTGGCCCGTGGTCGTGGGGACGACCCTATAGTCGTCGGACAAGTCGGCGGCGAGCCCCCCTAGTCGGGGGGTCGTGGGGACGACCCTACAGTCGTCGGACAAGTCGGCGGCGAGCCAATCTAGTCCCGCGGTCGTGGGGACGACCCTATAGTCGTCGGACAAGTCAGTGGCTGGCCAACATTGGCCCGTGGTCGTGGGGACGACCATATAGTCGTCGGACATGACGGTGGCGGGCCACTCTAGTCCCGGGTCGTGGGGACGGACCTATAGTCGTCGGACATGTCGGCGGCTGGCCAACTTTGGCCCGGGGTCGTGGGGACGACCCTATAGTCGTCGGATATGTCGGCGGCAGGCCAACTTTGGCCCGTGGTCGTGGGGACGACCCTATAGTCGTCGGACAAGTCGGCAGCGGGCCAACCTAGTCCCGGGGTCGTGGGGACGACCCTATATTCGTCGCACAAGCCGGCGGCTGGCCAACGGTGGCCCGTGGTCGTGGGGACGACCCTATAGTCGTCGGACAAGTCGGCGGCTGGCCAACTTTGGCCCGTGGTCGTGGGGACGACCCTATAGTCGTCGGACATGTCGGCGGCTGGCCAACATTGGCCCGTGGTCGTGGGGACGACCCTATAGTCGTCAGACATGACGGTGGCGAGCCAACCTAGTCCCGGGGTCGTGGGGACGACCCTATAGTCGTCGGACATGTCGGCGGCTGGCCAACTTTGGCCCGGGGTCGTGGGGACGACCCTATAGTCGTCGGATATGTCGGCGGCAGGCCAACTTTGGCCCGTGGTCGTGGGGACGACCCTATAGTCGTCGGACAAGTCGGCGGCGGGCCAACCTAGTCCCGGGGTCGTGGGGACGACCCTATATTCGTCGCACAAGCCGGCGGCTGGCCAACGGTGGCCCGTGGTCGTGGGGACGACCCTATAGTCGTCGGACAAGTCGGCGGCTGTCCAACTTTGGCCCGGGGTCGTGGGGACGACCCTATAGTCGTCGGACATGTCGGCGGCTGGCCAACTTTGGCCCGTGGTCGTGGGGACGACCCTATAGTCGTCGGACATGTCGGCGGCTGGCCAACATTGGCCCGTGGTCGTGGGGACGACCCTATAGTCGTCAGACATGACGGTGGCGAGCCAACCTAGTCCCGGGGTCGTGGGGACGACCCTATAGTCGTCGGACAAGTCGGCGGCGAGCCCACCTAGTCGGGGGGTCGTGGGGACGACCCTATAGACGTCGGACAATTCGGCGGCCGGCCAACCTAGTCCGGGGGTCGTGGGGACGACCCTATAGTCGTCGGACATGACGGTGGCGGGCCAGTCTAGTCCCGGGTCGTGGGGACGACCCTATAGTCGTCGGACATGTCGGCGGCTGGCCAAATTTGGCCCGTGGTCGTGGGGACGACCCTATAGTCGTCGGAAATGTCGGTGGCTGTCCAAATTTGGCCCGGGGGTCGTGGGGACGATCCTATAGTCGTCGGACATGTCGGCGGCGAGCCAACATTGACCCGGGGTCGTGGGGACGACTCTATAGTCGTCGGACATGTCGGTGGCGGGCCAGTCTAGTCCCGGGTCGTGGGGACGACCCTATAGTCGTTGGACATGTCGGCGGCTGGCCAACTTTGGCCCGTGGTCGTGGGGAGGACCCTATACTCGTCGGACAAGTCGGCGGCGTACCAACCTGGTCCGGGGGTCATGGGGACGACCCTATAGTGGGTCGGACATGACGGTGGCGGGCCAGTCTAGTCCCGGGTCATGGGGACGACCCTATACTCGTCGGACAAGTCGGCGGCGTACCAACCTGGTCCGGGGGTCATGGGGACGACCCTATAGTGGGTCGGACATGACGGTGGCGGGCCAGTCTAGTCCCGGGTCATGGGGACGACCCTATAGTCGTCGGGCAAGTCGGCGGCTGGCCGACCTAGTCCCGAGGTCGTGGGGACGACCATATAGTCGTCGGACATGACGGTGGCGGGCCAATATAGCCCCGGGTCGTGGGGACGACCCTATAGTCGTCGGACATATCGGCGGCTGGCCAACTTCGGCCCGTGGTCGTTGGGGCGACGCTATAATCGTCGAACAAGTCGGCGGCGAGTCAACCTAGTCCCGGGGTCGTGGGGACGACCCTATTGTCGTCGGACATGTCGGCGGCTGGCCAACCTAAACCCGGTGTCGTGGGGACGACCCTATAGTCGTCGGACATGTCGGCGATTGGCCATTATTGGCCCGGGGTCGTGGGGACGACCCTATAGTCGTCGGACATGTTGGCGGCTGGCCAACCTATTCCCAACGTCGTGGGAACGACCCTATAGTGGTCGGACAATTCGGTGGCTGGCCAACTTTAGCCCGTAGTCGTGGGGACGACCCTATAGCCGTCGGATTTGACGGTGGCGGGCCAATCTAGTCCCGGGGTCGTGGGGACGACCCTATAGTCGTCGGACATGACGGTGGCGGGCCAATCTAGTCCCGAGGTCGTGGGGACGACCCTATAGTCTTCGGACAAGTCGGCGGCGGGCCAATCTAGTCCCGGGGTCGTGGGGACGACCCTATTGTCGTCGGACATGACGGTGGCGGGCCAATCTAGTCCCGGGGTCGTAGGGATGACCCTATAGTCTTCGGACAAGTCGGCGGCGGGCCAATCTAGTCCCGGGGTCGTGGGGACGATCCTATTGTCGTCGGACATGACGGTGGCGGGCCAATCTAGTCCCGGGGTCGTAGGGATGACCCTATAGTCGTCGGACAAATCGGCGGCGGGCCAATCTAGTCCCGGGGTCGTGGGGACGACCCTATAGTCGTCGGACATATCGGCGGCTGGCCAACTTTGGCCCGTGGTCGTGGGGACGACCCCATAGTCGTCGGACTTGACAGTGGCGAGCCAATCTAGTCCTGGGGTCGTGGGGACGACCCTACAGTCGTTGGACATGACGGTGGCGGGCCAATCTAGTCCCGGGGTCGTGGGGACGACCCTATAGTCGTCGGACAAGACGGCGGCTGGACATCTTTGGCCCGGGGTCGTGGGGACGACCCTATAGTCGTCGTATTTGACGGTGGCGGGCCAAACTAGTCCCGGGGTCGTGGGGACGACCCTACAGTCTTCGGACATTTCGGCGGCTTGCCAACTTTGGCCCGGGGTCGTGGGGACGACGCTATAGTCGTCGGACATGACGGTGGCGGGCCAATCTAGTCCCGGGGTCGTGGGGACGACCCTATAGTCGTCGGACAAGTCGGCGGCGGGCCAAGCTTGGCCCGGGGTCATGGGGACGACCCTATAGTCGTCGGACATTTCGGCGGCTTGCCAACTTTGGCCCGGGGTCGTGGGGACGACCCTATAGTCGTCGGACATTTCGGCGGCATGCCAACTTTGGCCCGTGGTCGTGGGGACGACCCTATAGTCGTTGGACATGACGGTGGCGGGCCAATATAGTCCCGGGGTCGTAGGGACGACCCTATAGTCGTCGGACATGTCGGCGATTGGCCAACATTGGCCCGGGGTAGTGGGGACGACCTTATAGTCGTCGGACTTGACGGTGGAGGGCCAATCTAGTCCCGGGGTCGTGGGGACGACACTACAGTCGTCGGAAATGTCGGCGGCTGGCCAACCTGGACCCGGGGTCGTGGGGACGACCCTATTGTCGTCGGACATGACGGTGGCGGGCCAATCTAGTCTCGGGGTCGTGGGGACGACCCTATAGTGCTCGGACAAGTCGGCGGCGAGCCAACCTAGTCCCGGTGTCGTGAGAACGACCCTTTAGTCGTCGGACATGTCGGCGGCTGGCCAACGTAGGCCCGCTGTCGTGGGGACGATCCAATAGTCGTCAGACATGTCGGCGGCGGGCCAATCTAGTCCCGGGGTCGTGGGGACGACCCTATAGTCGTCGGACAAGACGGTGGCGGGCCAATCTAGTCCCGGGGTCGTGGGGACGACCCTATAGTCGTCGGAAAAGTCGGCGGCGGGCCAACCTACTCCGGGGGTCGTGGGGACGAACCTATAGTCGTCGGACATGTCGGTGGCGGGCCAATCTAGTCCCGGGGTCGTGGGGACGACCCTATAGTCGTCGGACATGTCGGCGGCTGGTCAACTTTTGCCCGTGGTCGTTGGGACGACTGTTTAGTCGTCGGACATGTCGGCGGCTGGCCAACCTAGACCCAGGGTCGTGGGGACGACCATATTGTCGTCGGACATGACGGTGGCGGGCCAATCTAGTCCCGGGGTCGTAGGTACGATCCTATGGTCGTCGGACAAGTCGGCGGCGGGCCAACCTTGTACCGGGGTCGTGGGGGCGACCCTATAGTCGTCGGACATGTCGGCGATTGGCCAACTTTGGCCCGTGGTCGTGGGGACTACCCTATAGTCGCCGGGCAAGTCGGCGGCGGGCGAACCTTGTACCGGGGTCGTGGGGGCGACCCTATAGTCGTCGGACATGTCGGCGATTGGCCAACTTTGGCCCGTGGTCGTGGGGACGATCCGATAGTCGTCGGACATGACGGTGGCGGGCCAATCTAGTCCCGGGGTCGTGGGGACGATCCGATAGTCGTTGGACATGACGGTGGCGGGCCATTCTAGTCCCGGGGTCGTGGGGACGACCCTATAGTCGTCGGACAAGTCGGCGGCGAGCCAACCTACACCGGGGGTCGTGGGGACAAACCTATAGTCGTCGGACAGGTCGGCGGCTGGCCAACCTGGACCCGGGGTCGTGGGGACGACCCTATTGTCGTCGGACATGTCGGCGGCTGGCCAACTTTGGCCCGTGGTCGTGGGGACGACTCTATAGTCGTCGGACATGTCGGCGGCTGGCCAACTTTGGCCCGTGGTCGTGGGGACGATCCGATAGTCGTTGGACATGACGGTGGCGGGCCATTCTAGTCCCGGGGTCGTGGGGACGACCCTATAGTCGTCGGACATGTCGGCGGCTGGCCAACTTTTGCCCGTGGTCGTTGGGACGACTGTTTAGTCGTCGGACATGTCGGCGGCTGGCCAACCTAGACCCGGGGTCGTGGGCGCAACCCTATTGCCGTCGGACATGACGGTGGCGGGCCAATCTAGTCCCGGGGTCGTGGGGACGACCCTATAGTCGTCGGACATGTCGGCGGCTGGCCAACTTTGGCCCGTGGTCGTGGGGACGATCCGATAGTCGTTGGACATGACGGTGGCGGGCCATTCTAGTCCCGGGGTCGTGGGGACGACCCTATAGTCGTTGGACATGTCGGCGGCTGGCCAACTTTGGCCCGTGGTCGTGGGGACGATCCGATAGTCGTTGGACATGACGGTGGCGGGCCATTCTAGTCCCGGGGTCGCGGGGACGACCGTATAGTCGTCGGACATTTCGGCGGCATGCCATCTTTAGCCCGGGGTCGTGGGGACGACCCTATAGTCGTCGGACATGTTGGCGGCTTGTCAACCTAGTCCCGGGGTCGTGGGGACGACCCTATAGTCGTCGGACATTTCGGCGGCTGGTCAACTTTTGCCCGTGGTCGTTGGGACGACTGTTTAGTCGTCGGACATGTCGGCGGCTGGCCAACCTAGACCCAGGGTCGTGGGGACGACCATATTGTCGTCGGACATGACGGTGGCGGGCCAATCTAGTCCCGGGGTCGTAGGTACGACCCTATGGTCGTCGGACATGTCGGCGATTGGCCAACATTGGCCCGTGGTTGTGGGGACGATTCGATAGTCGTTGGACATGACGGTGGCGGGCCAATCTAGTCCCGGGGTCGTGGGGACTACCCTATAGTCGCCGGGCAAGTCGGCGGCGGGCGAACCTTGTACCGGGGTCGTGGGGGCGACCCTATAGTCGTCGGACATGTCGGCGATTGGCCAACTTTGGCCCGTGGTCGTGGGGACGATCCGATAGTCGTCGGACATGACGGTGGCGGGCCAATCTAGTCCCGGGGTCGTGGGGACGACCCTATTGTCGTCGGACATGACGGCGATTGGCCAACTTTTGCCCGTGGTCGTTGGGACGACTGTTTAGTCGTCGGACATGTCGGCGGCTGGCCAACCTAGACCCAGGGTTGTGGGGACGACCCTATTGTCGTCGGACATGACGGTGGCGGTCCAATCTAGTCCCGGGGTCGTAGGTACGATCCTATGGTCGTCGGACAAGTCGGCGGCGGGCCAACCTTGTCCCGGGGTCGTGGGTACGACGCTATAGTCGTCGAACATGTCGGCGGCTGGCCAACCTAGACCCGGGGTCGTGGGTACGACCCTATTGTCGTCGGACAAGTCGGCGGCGGGCCAAGCTTGTCCCGGGGTCGTGGGGACGACCCTATAATCGTCGGACATGACGGTGGCGGGCCAATCTAGTCCCGGGGTCGTGGGGACGACCCTATAATCGTTGGACATGACGGTGGCGGACCAATCTAGTCCCGGGGTTGTGGGGACGACCCTATAGTCGTCGGACATGTCGGCGGCTGGCCAACTTTGGCCCGTGGTCGTGGGGACGATCCGATAGTCGTTGGACATGACGGTGGCGGGCCATTCTAGTCCCGGGGTCGTGGGGACGACCCTATAGTCGTCGGACAAGTCGGCGGCGAGCCAACCTACACCGGGGGTCGTGGGGACAAACCTATAGTCGTCGGACATGTCGGCGACTGGCCAACCTGGACCCGGGGTCGTGGGGACGACCCTATTGTCGTCGGAACATGTCGGCGGCTGGCCAACTTTGGCCCGTGGTCGTGGGGACGACTCTATAGTCGTCGGACATGTCGGCGGCTGGCCAGCCTAGACCCGGGGTCGTGGGGACGACCCTATAGTCGTCGGACATGACGGTGGCGGACCAATCTAGTCCCGGGGTCGTGGGGACGACCCTACAGTCGTCGGAAATTTCGGCGGCTTGGCAACTTTGGCCCGGGGTCGTGGGGACGACCCCATAGTCGTCGGACATGACAGTGGCGGACCAATCTAGTCCCGGGGTCGTGGGGAAGACCCTATACTCGTCGGACATGTCGGCGGCTGGCCAACTTTGGCCCGTGGTTGTGGGGACGACCCTATAGTCGTTGGACATGACGGTGGCGGGCCAATCTAGTCCCGGGGTCGTGGGGACGACCCTATAGTCGTCGGACAAGACGGCGGCTGGACATCTTTGGCCCGGGGTCGTGGGGACGACCCTATAGTCGTCGGGCATGTCGGCGGCTGGCCAACTTTGGCCCGGTGTCGTGGGGACGACTCTATAGTCGTCGGAAATTTCGGCGGCTGGCCAACCTGGACCCGGGGTCGTGGGGACGACCCTATAGTCTTCGGACATGTCGGCGATTGGCCAACTTTGGCCCGTGGTCGTGGGGACGATCCAATAGTCGTCGGAAATGTCGGCGGCTGGCCAACTTTGGCCCGTGGTCGTGGGGACGATCCGATAGTCGTCGGACATGTCGGCGGCTAGCCAACTTTGGCCCGGTGTCGTGGGGACGACTCTATAGTCGTCGGACATGTCGGCGGCTGGCCAAACTAGTCCTGAGGTCGTGGGGGCGACCCTATAGTCGTCGGACATGTCGGCGGCTGGCCAACCTTGTCCCGAGGTCGTCGGACTTGACGGTGGCGGGCGAATCTAGTCCCGGGGTCGTCGGACTTGACGGTGGCGGGCCAATCTAGTCCCGGGGTCGTGGGGACGACCCTACAGTCGTCGGACATGTCGGCGGCTGGCCAACTTTGGCCCGTGGTCGTGGGGCGACCCAATAGTCGTTGGACATGTCGGCGGCTGGCCAAATTTGGCCCGTGGTCGTGGGGACGACCCAATAGTCGTTGGACATGTCGGCGGCTGGCCAACTTTGGCCCGTGGTCGTGGGGACGTCCCTATTGTCGTCGGACATAGCGGTGGCGGGCCAATCTAGTCCCGTGGTCGTGGGCACGACCCTATAGTCGTCGGACATGTCGGCGGCTGGCCAACTTTGGCCCGCGGTCGTGGGGACGATCCAATAGTCGTCGGACATGTCGGCGGCTGGCCAACTTTGGCCCGTGGTCGTGGGGACGATCCGATAGTCGTCGGACATGTCGGCGGCTGGCCAACTTTGGCCCGGTGTCGTGGGGACGACTCTATAGTCGTCGGACATGACGGTGGCGGGCGAATCTAGTCCCGGGGTCGTGGGGACGACCCTATAGTCGTCGGACATGTCGGCGGCTCGCCAACTTTGGCCGGTGGTCGTGGGGCGACCCAATAGTCGTTGGACAAGTCGGCGGCTGGCCAAAAATGGCCCGTGGTCGTAAAGACGACCCTATAGTCGCCGGACATGTCGGCGGCTGGCCAACTTTGGCCGGTGGTCGTGGGGCGACCCAATAGTCGTTGGACAAGTCGGCGGCTGGCCAAAAATGGCCCGTGGTCGTAAAGACGACCCTATAGTCGTCGGACATGTCGGCGGCTGGCCAAACTAGTCCTGAGGTCGTGGGGGCGACCCTATAGTCGTCGGACATGTCGGCGGCTGGCCAACCTTGTCCCGAGGTCGTCGGACTTGACGGTGGCGGGCCAATCTAGTCCCGGGGTCGTGGGGACGATCCTACAGTCGTCGGACATTTCGGCGGCTTGCCAACTTTGGCCCGTGGTCGTGGGGACGACCCTATAGTCGTCGGACAGGTCGGCGGCTGGCCAACCTGGACCCGGGGTCGTGGGGACGACCCTATTGTCGTCGGACATGACGGTGGCGGGCCAATCTAGTCCCGGGGTCGTAGGGACGACCCTATAGTCGTCGGACATGTCGGCGATTGGCCAACATTGGCCCGGGGTCGTGGGGACGACCCTATTGTCGTCGGACATGACGGTGGCGGGCCAATCTAGTCCCGGGGTCGTGGGGACGACCCTATAGTCGTCGGACATGTCGGCGATTGGCCAACATTGGCCCGGGGTCGTGGGGACAACCCTATAGTCGTCGGACATGTTGGTGGCTGGCCAACTTTGGCCCGTAGTCGTGGGGACGATCCGACAGTCGCCGGATATGACGGCGGCAGGTCAGCCTAGTCCCGGGGTCGTGGGGACGAACCTGTAGTCGTCGGACAACACGGCGGCTGGACATCTTTGGCCCGCGGTCGTGGGGACGACCCTATAGTCGTCGGACATGACGGTGGCGGGCCAATCTGGTCCCAGGGTCGTGGGGACGACCCTATAGTCGTCGGACATGTCGGCGGCTTTCCAACTTTGGCCCGTGGTCGTGGGGACGACTCTATAGTCGTCGGACATGTCGGCGGCTGGCCAACCTAGACCCGCGGTCGTGGGGACGACCCTATAGTCGTCGGACATGACGGTGGCGGGCCAATCTAGTCCCGAGGTCGTGGGGACGACCCTACAGTCGTCGGACATGTTGGCGGCAGGTCAGCCTAGTCCCGGGGTCGTGGGGACGAACCTATAGTCGTCGGACAACACGGCGGCTGGACATCTTTGGCCCGCGGTCGTGGGGACGACCCTATAGTCGTCGGACATGACGGTGGCGGGCCAATCTGGTCCCAGGGTCGTGGGGACGACCCTATAGTCGTCGGACATGTCGGCGGCTGGCCAACCTGGACCCGGGGTCGTGGGGACGACCCTATTGTCGTCGGACATGACGGTGGCGGGCCAATGTAGTCCCGGGGTCGTAGGGACGACCCTATAGTCGTCGGACATGTCGGCGATTGGCCAACATTGGCCCGGGGTCGTGGGGACAACCCTATAGTCGTCGGACATGTCGGCGGCTGGCCAACTTTGGCCCGTAGACGTGGGGACGATCCGACAGTCGCCGGACATGACGGTGGCGGGCCAATCTAGTCCCGGGGTCGTGGGGACGACCCTATTGTCGTCGGACATGTCGGCGGCTGGACAAATTTGGCCCGATGTCGTGGGGACGACTCTATAGTCGTCGGAAATGTCGGCGGCTGGCCAACTTTGGCCCGGGGTCGTGGGGACGACGCTATTGTCGACGGACAAGTCGGCGGTGAGCCAACCTAGTCCAGGGGTCGTGGGGACGACCCTATAGTCGTCGGACATGTCGGCGGCTTGCCAAATTGGGCCCGGGGTCGTGGGCACGACCCTATAGTCGTCGGACATGTCGGCGGCAGGCCAACCTACTCCCGAGGTCGTGGGTCCGACCCTATAGTCGTCGGACTTGACGGTGGTGGGCCAATCTAGTCCCGGGGTCGTGGGGACGACCCTACAGTCGTCGAACATTTCGGCGTCTTGCCAACTTTGGCCCGGGGTCGTCGGGACGACCCTATAGTCGTCGGACATGTCGGCGGCTGACCAACCTAGTCCCAAGGTCGTGGGGGCGGCCCTGTAGTCGTCGGACATGTCGGCGGCTGGCCAAACTAGCCCCGAGGTCGTCGGACTTGACGGTGGCGGACCAATCTAGTCCCGGGGTCGTGGGGACGATCCTACAGTCGTCGGACATTTCGGCGGCTTGCCAACTTTGGCCCGTGGTCGTGGGGACGACCCTATAGTCGTCGGACATGTCGGCGGCTGGCCAACTTTGGCCCGTGGTCGTGGGGACGATCCAATAGTCGTCGGACATATCGGCGGCTGGCCAACTTTGGCCCGTGGTCGTGGGGACGATCCGATAGTCGTCGGACATGTCGGCGGCTGGCCAACCTAGACCCGGGGTCGTGGGGACGACCCCATTGTCGTCGGACATGGCGGTGGCGGGCCAATCTAGTCCCGTGGTCGTGGGGACGACCCTATAGTCTTCGGACATGACGGTAGCGGGCCAATCTAGACCCGAGGTCGTGGGGACGACCCTATAGTCGTCGGACATGTCGGCGGTTGTCCAACTTTGGCCCGGTGTCGTGGGGACGACTCTATAGTCGTCGGACATGTCGGCGGCTGGCCAACCTAGACCCGGGGTCGTGGGGACGACCGTGTTGTCGTCGGACATGTCGGTGGCGGGCCAATCTATTCTCGCGGTCGTGGGGACGACCCTATAATCGTCGGACATGACGGTGGCGGGCCAATCTAGTCCCGGGGTCGTGCGGACGACCCTATAGTCGTCGGACATGTCGGCGGATGGCCAACTTTGGCCCGGTGTCGTGGGGACGACTCTATAGTCGTCGGAAATGTCGGCGGCTGGCCAACCTGGACCCGGGGTCGTGGGGACGACCCTATTGTCGTCGGACATGACGGTGGCGGGCCAATCTAGTCTCGGGGTCGTGGGGACGACCCTATAGTCGTCGGACATGTCGGCGGCTGGCCAACTTTGGCCCGGGGTCGTGGGGACGACCCTATAGTCGTCGGACAAGACGGTGGCGGACCAATCTAGTCCCGGGGTCGTGGGGACGACCCTATAGTCGTGTGACATGACGGTGGCGGGCTAATCTAGTCCCGGGGTCGTGGGGACGACCCTATAGGCGTCGGACAAGACGGCGGCTGGACATCTTTGGCCCGTGGTCGTGAGGACGATCCTATACTCGTCGGACAAGTCGGCGGCTGGCCAACCTAGACCCGGGGTCGTGGGGACGACCCTATTGTCGTCGGCATGGCGGTGGCGGGCCAATCTAGTCCCGTGGTCGTGAGGACGACCCTATAGTCTTCGGACATGACGGTAGCGGGCCAATCAAGACCCGAGGTCGTGGGGACGATCCTATAGTCGTCGGACATGTCGGCGGCTGGCCAACCTTGTCCCGAGGTCGTCGGACTTGACGGTGGCGGGCCAATCTAGTCCCGGGGTCGTGGGGACGATCCTACAGTCGTCGGACATTTCGGCGGCTTGCCAACTTTGGTCCGTGGTCGTGGGGACGACCCTATAGTCGTCGGACAGGTCGGCGGCTGGCCAACCTGGACCCGGGGTCGTGGGGACGACCCTATTGTCGTCGGACATGACGGTGGCGGGCCAATCTAGTCCCGGGGTCGTAGGGACGACCCTATAGTCGTCGGACATGTCGGCGATTGGCCAACATTGGCCCGGGGTCGTGGGGACGACCCTATTGTCGTCGGACATGACGGTGGCGGGCCAATCTAGTCCCGTGGTCGTGAGGACGACTCTATAGTCTTCGGACCTGACGGTAGCGGGCCAATCTAGACACGAGGTCGTGGGGACGACCCTATAGTCGTCGGACAAGTCGGCGGCTGGCCAACTTTGGCCCGTGGTCGTGGGGACGACCCTATAGTCGTCGGAAATGTCGGTGGCTGTCCAACTTTGGCCCGGGGGTCGAGGGGACGACCCTATAGTCGTCGGACATGTCGGCGGCGAGCCAACATTGACCCGGGGTCGTGGGTACGACTCTATAGTCGTCGGACATGTCTGTGGCGGGCCAGTCTAGTCCCGGGGTCGTGGGGACGACCCTATAATCGTTGGACATGACGGTGGCGGGCCAATCTAGTCCCGGGGTCGTAGGGACGACCCTATAGTCGTCGGACATGGCGATTGGCCAACATTGGCCCGGGGTCGTCGGGACGACCCGATAGTCGTCGGACATGTCGGCGGCTGGCCAACCTAGTCCCGGGGTCGTGGGGACGACCCTATAGTCGTCGGACAAGTCGGCGGCGGGCCAACCTAGTCCCGGGGTCGTGGGGACGACCCTATAGTCGTCGGACAAGTCGGCGGCGGGCCAACCTAGTCCCGGGGTCGTGGGGACGACCCTATAATCGTCGGGCAAGCCGGCGGCGGGCCAACCTAGTCCCGGGGTCGTGGGGACGACCCTATAATCGTCGGGCAAGCCGGCGGCTGGCCAACTTTGGCCCGTGGTCGTGGGGACGACCCTATAGTCGTCGGACAAGTCGGCGGCTGTCCAACTTTGGCCCGGGGTCGTGGGGACGACCCTATAGTCGTCGGACTTGAAGGAGGCGGGCCAGTCTAGTCCCGGGTCGTGGGGACGACCCTATAGTCGTCGGACATGTCGGTGGCGAGCCAACCTAGTCCCGGGGTCGTAGGGACGACTCTATAGTCGTCGGACATGTCGGCGGCTGGCCAACTTTGGCCCGTGGTCGTGGGGAGGACCCTATACTCGTCGGAAATGACGGTGGCGGGCCAATCTAGTCCCGGGGTCGTGGGGACGACCCTATAGTCGTCGGACATGTCGGCGGCTGTCCAACTTTGGCCCGGTGTCGTGGGGACGACTCTATAGTCGTCAGACATGTCGGCGGCTGGCCAACCTAGACCCGGGGTCGTGGGGACGACCCTATTGTCGTCGGACATGACGGTGGCGGGCCAATCTAGTCCCGGGGTCGTGGGGACGACCCTATAGTCGTCGGACATGTCGGCGGCAGGCCAACTTTGGCCCGTGGTCGTGGGGACGACCCTATAGTCGTCGGACATAACGGTGGCGGGCCACTCTAGTCCCGGGGTCGTGGGGACGACCCTATAGTCGTCGGACAAGTCGGCGGCGCGCCAATCTAGTCCCGCGGTCGTGGGGACGACCCTATAGTCGTCGGACAAGTCAGCGGCAGGCCAACATTGGCCCGTGGTCGTGGGGACGACCATATAGTCGTCGGACATGACGGTGGCGGGCCACTCTAGTCCCGGGTCGTGGGGACGACCCTATAGTCGTCGGACATGTCGGCGGCTGTCCAACTTTGGCCCGGTGTCGTGGGGACGACTCTATAGTCGTCAGACATGTCGGCGGCTGGCCAACCTAGACCCGGGGTCGTGGGTACGACCCTATTGTCGTCGGACATGACGGTGGCGGGCCAATCTAGTCCCGGGGTCGTGGGGACGACCCTACAGTCGTCGGACAAGTCGGCGGCGAGCCAATCTAGTCCCGCGGTCATGGGGACGACCCTATTGTCGTCGGACAAGTCAGCGGCTGGCCAACATTGGCCCGTGGTCGTGTGGACGACCATATAGTCGTCGGACATGACGGTGGCGGGCCACTCTAGTCCCGGGTCGTGGGGACGACCCTATAGTCGTCGGACATGTCGGCGGCTGGCCAACTTTGGCCTGTGGTCGTGGGGACGATCCGATAGTCGTTGGACATGTCAGGGGCTGGCCAACTCTGGCCCGGTGTCGTGGGGACGACTCTATAGTCGTCGGACATGTCGGCGGCTGGCCAACTTTGGCCCGTGGTCGTAAAGACGACCCTATAGTCGTCGGGCAGGACGGTGGCGGGCCAATCTAGTCCCGGGGTCGTGGGGACGACACTATAGTCGTCGGACATGTCGGCGGCTGGTCAACATTGGCCCGTGGTCGTGGGGACGACCCGATAGTCGTCGGACATGACGGTGGCGGGCCAATCTAGTCCCAGGGTCGTGGGGACGACCCTATAGTCGTCGGACATGTCGGCGGCTGGCCAACTTTGGCCCGTGGTCGTGGGGACGATCCGATAGTCGTCGGACATGACGGTGGCGGGCCAATCTAGTCCCGGGGTCGTGGGGACGACCCTATAATCGTCGGACAAGTCGGCAGCTTGCCAACTTTGGCCCGGGGTCGTGGGTACCACCCTACAGTCGTCGGACATTTCGGCGGCTTGCCAACTTTGGCCCGGGGTCGTGGGGACGACCCTATAGTCGTCGGACATGTTGGCGGCTTGTCAGCCTAGTCCCGGGGTCGTGGGTACGACCCTATAGTCGTCGGACAAGTCGGCGGCGGGCCAACCTTGTCCCGCGGTCGTGGGGACGACCCTATAGTCGTCGGACATGTCGGCGGCTGGCCAACTTTGGCCCGGTGTCGTGGGGACGACTCTATAGTCGTCGGAAATGTCGGCGGCTGGCCAACTTTGGCCCGTGGTTGTGGGGACGACCCTATAGTCGTTGGACATGACGGTGGCGGGCCAATCTAGTCCCGGGGTCGTGGGTAAGACCCTATAGTCGTCGGACAAGACGGCGGCTGGACATCTTTGGCCCGGGGTCGTGGGGACGACCCTATAGTCGTCGGACATGTTGGCGGGTTGTCAGCCTAGTCCCGGGGTCGTGGGGACGACCCTATAGTCGTCGGACATGACGGTGGCGGACCAATCTAGTCCCGGGGTCGTGGGGACGACCGTATAGTCGTCGCACATGTCGGCGGCTGGCCAACTTTGGCCCGTGGTCGTGGGGACGATCCAATAATCGTCGGACATGTCGGCGGCTGGCCAACTTTGGCCCGTGGTTGTGGGGACGACCCTATAGTCGTTGGACATGACGGTGGCGGGCCAATCTAGTCCCGGGGTGGTGGGGACGACCCTATAGTCGTCGGACAAGACGGCGGCTGGACATCTTTGGCCCGTGGTCGTGAGGACGATCCTATACTCGTCGGACAAGTCGGCGGCTGGCCAACCTAGACCCGGGGTCGTGGGGACGACCCTATTGTCGTCGGCATGGCGGTGGCGGGCCAATCTAGTCCCGTGGTCGTGAGGACGACCCTATAGTCTTCGGACATGACGGTAGCGGGCCAATCAAGACCCGAGGTCGTGGGGACGATCCTATAGTCGTCGGACATGTCGGCGGCTGGCCAACCTTGTCCCGAGGTCGTCGGACTTGACGGTGGCGGGCCAATCTAGTCCCGGGGTCGTGGGGACGATCCTACAGTCGTCGGACATTTCGGCGGCTTGCCAACTTTGGTCCGTGGTCGTGGGGACGACCCTATAGTCGTCGGACAGGTCGGCGGCTGGCCAACCTGGACCCGGGGTCGTGGGGACGACCCTATTGTCGTCGGACATGACGGTGGCGGGCCAATCTAGTCCCGGGGTCGTAGGGACGACCCTATAGTCGTCGGACATGTCGGCGATTGGCCAACATTGGCCCGGGGTCGTGGGGACGACCCTATTGTCGTCGGACATGACGGTGGCGGGCCAATCTAGTCCCGTGGTCGTGAGGACGACTCTATAGTCTTCGGACCTGACGGTAGCGGGCCAATCTAGACACGAGGTCGTGGGGACGACCCTATAGTCGTCGGACAAGTCGGCGGCTGGCCAACTTTGGCCCGTGGTCGTGGGGACGACCCTATAGTCGTCGGAAATGTCGGTGGCTGTCCAACTTTGGCCCGGGGGTCGAGGGGACGACCCTATAGTCGTCGGACATGTCGGCGGCGAGCCAACATTGACCCGGGGTCGTGGGTACGACTCTATAGTCGTCGGACATGTCTGTGGCGGGCCAGTCTAGTCCCGGGGTCGTGGGGACGACCCTATAATCGTTGGACATGACGGTGGCGGGCCAATCTAGTCCCGGGGTCGTAGGGACGACCCTATAGTCGTCGGACATGGCGATTGGCCAACATTGGCCCGGGGTCGTCGGGACGACCCGATAGTCGTCGGACATGTCGGCGGCTGGCCAACCTAGTCCCGGGGTCGTGGGGACGACCCTATAGTCGTCGGACAAGTCGGCGGCGGGCCAACCTAGTCCCGGGGTCGTGGGGACGACCCTATAGTCGTCGGACAAGTCGGCGGCGGGCCAACCTAGTCCCGGGGTCGTGGGGACGACCCTATAATCGTCGGGCAAGCCGGCGGCGGGCCAACCTAGTCCCGGGGTCGTGGGGACGACCCTATAATCGTCGGGCAAGCCGGCGGCTGGCCAACTTTGGCCCGTGGTCGTGGGGACGACCCTATAGTCGTCGGACAAGTCGGCGGCTGTCCAACTTTGGCCCGGGGTCGTGGGGACGACCCTATAGTCGTCGGACTTGAAGGAGGCGGGCCAGTCTAGTCCCGGGTCGTGGGGACGACCCTATAGTCGTCGGACATGTCGGTGGCGAGCCAACCTAGTCCCGGGGTCGTAGGGACGACTCTATAGTCGTCGGACATGTCGGCGGCTGGCCAACTTTGGCCCGTGGTCGTGGGGAGGACCCTATACTCGTCGGAAATGACGGTGGCGGGCCAATCTAGTCCCGGGGTCGTGGGGACGACCCTATAGTCGTCGGACATGTCGGCGGCTGTCCAACTTTGGCCCGGTGTCGTGGGGACGACTCTATAGTCGTCAGACATGTCGGCGGCTGGCCAACCTAGACCCGGGGTCGTGGGGACGACCCTATTGTCGTCGGACATGACGGTGGCGGGCCAATCTAGTCCCGGGGTCGTGGGGACGACCCTATAGTCGTCGGACATGTCGGCGGCAGGCCAACTTTGGCCCGTGGTCGTGGGGACGACCCTATAGTCGTCGGACATAACGGTGGCGGGCCACTCTAGTCCCGGGGTCGTGGGGACGACCCTATAGTCGTCGGACAAGTCGGCGGCGCGCCAATCTAGTCCCGCGGTCGTGGGGACGACCCTATAGTCGTCGGACAAGTCAGCGGCAGGCCAACATTGGCCCGTGGTCGTGGGGACGACCATATAGTCGTCGGACATGACGGTGGCGGGCCACTCTAGTCCCGGGTCGTGGGGACGACCCTATAGTCGTCGGACATGTCGGCGGCTGTCCAACTTTGGCCCGGTGTCGTGGGGACGACTCTATAGTCGTCAGACATGTCGGCGGCTGGCCAACCTAGACCCGGGGTCGTGGGTACGACCCTATTGTCGTCGGACATGACGGTGGCGGGCCAATCTAGTCCCGGGGTCGTGGGGACGACCCTACAGTCGTCGGACAAGTCGGCGGCGAGCCAATCTAGTCCCGCGGTCATGGGGACGACCCTTATGTCGTCGGACAAGTCAGCGGCTGGCCAACATTGGCCCGTGGTCGTGGGGACGACCATATAGTCGTCGGACATGACGGTGGCGGGCCACTCTAGTCCCGGGTCGTGGGGACGACCCTATAGTCGTCGGACATGTCGGCGGCTGGCCAACTTTGGCCTGTGGTCGTGGGGACGATCCGATAGTCGTTGGACATGTCAGGGGCTGGCCAACTCTGGCCCGGTGTCGTGGGGACGACTCTATAGTCGTCGGACATGTCGGCGGCTGGCCAACTTTGGCCCGTGGTCGTAAAGACGACCCTATAGTCGTCGGGCAGGACGGTGGCGGGCCAATCTAGTCCCGGGGTCGTGGGGACGACACTATAGTCGTCGGACATGTCGGCGGCTGGTCAACATTGGCCCGTGGTCGTGGGGACGACCCGATAGTCGTCGGACATGACGGTGGCGGGCCAATCTAGTCCCAGGGTCGTGGGGACGACCCTATAGTCGTCGGACATGTCGGCGGCTGGCCAACTTTGGCCCGTGGTCGTGGGGACGATCCGATAGTCGTCGGACATGACGGTGGCGGGCCAATCTAGTCCCGGGGTCGTGGGGACGACCCTATAATCGTCGGACAAGTCGGCAGCTTGCCAACTTTGGCCCGGGGTCGTGGGTACCACCCTACAGTCGTCGGACATTTCGGCGGCTTGCCAACTTTGGCCCGGGGTCGTGGGGACGACCCTATAGTCGTCGGACATGTTGGCGGCTTGTCAGCCTAGTCCCGGGGTCGTGGGTACGACCCTATAGTCGTCGGACAAGTCGGCGGCGGGCCAACCTTGTCCCGCGGTCGTGGGGACGACCCTATAGTCGTCGGACATGTCGGCGGCTGGCCAACTTTGGCCCGGTGTCGTGGGGACGACTCTATAGTCGTCGGAAATGTCGGCGGCTGGCCAACTTTGGCCCGTGGTTGTGGGGACGACCCTATAGTCGTTGGACATGACGGTGGCGGGCCAATCTAGTCCCGGGGTCGTGGGTAAGACCCTATAGTCGTCGGACAAGACGGCGGCTGGACATCTTTGGCCCGGGGTCGTGGGGACGACCCTATAGTCGTCGGACATGTTGGCGGGTTGTCAGCCTAGTCCCGGGGTCGTGGGGACGACCCTATAGTCGTCGGACATGACGGTGGCGGACCAATCTAGTCCCGGGGTCGTGGGGACGACCGTATAGTCGTCGCACATGTCGGCGGCTGGCCAACTTTGGCCCGTGGTCGTGGGGACGATCCAATAATCGTCGGACATGTCGGCGGCTGGCCAACTTTGGCCCGTGGTTGTGGGGACGACCCTATAGTCGTTGGACATGACGGTGGCGGGCCAATCTAGTCCCGGGGTGGTGGGGACGACCCTATAGTCGTCGGACAAGACGGCGGCTGGACATCTTTGGCCCGGGGTCGTGGGGACGACCCTACAGTCGTCGGACATTTCGGCGGCGTGCCAACTTTGGCCCGGGGTCGTGGGGACGACCCTATAGTCGTCGGATATGTCGGCGACTGGCCAACTTTGGCCCGTGGTTGTGGGGACGACCCTATAGTCGTTGGACATGACGGTGGCGGGCCAATCTAGTCCCGGGGTCGTGGGTAAGACCCTATAGTCGTCGGACAAGACGGCGGCTGGACATCTTTGGCCCGCGGTCGCGGGGACGACCCTATAGTCGTTGGACATGACGGTGGCGGGCCAATCTAGTCCCGGGGTCGTAGGGACGACCCTGTAGTCGTCGGACATGTCGGCGATTGGCCAACATTGGCCCGGGGTCGTGAGGACGACCCTATAGTCGTCGGACATGTCGGCGGCTGGTCAACTTTGGCCCGTGGTCGTGGGGACGGCCCAATAGTCGTTGAACATGTCGGCGGCTGGCCAACATTGGCCCGGGGTCGTGGGGACGACCCTATAGTCGTCGGAAATGTCGGCGGCTGACCAACTTTGGCCCGGGGTCGTAGGGACGACCCTATAGTCGTCGGACATGTCGGCGGCTGGCCATCTTTGGCCCGGTGTCGTGGGGACGCGTCTATAGTCGTCGGAAATGTCGGCGCTTGGCCAACCTGGACCCGGGGTCGTGGGGACGACCCTATTGTCGTCGGACATGACGGTGGCGGGCCAATCTAGTCTCGGGGTCGTGGGGACGACCCTATAGTCGTCGGACATGTCGGCGGCTGGCCAACTTTGGCCCGTGGTCGTGGGGACGACCCTATAGTCGTCGGAAATGACGGTGGCGGGCCAATCTAGTCCCGGGGTCGTGGGGACGACCCTATAATCGTCGGGCAAGCCGGCGGCTGGCCAATCTAGTCCCGCGGTCGTGGGGACGACCCTATAGTCGTCGGACAAGTCAGCGGCTGGCCAACATTGGCCCGTGGTCGTGGGGACGACCATATAGCCGTCGGACATGACGGTGGCGGGCCACTCTAGTCCCGGGTCGTGGGGACGACCATATAGTCGTCGGACAAGTCGGCGGCGAGCCCACCTAGTCCGGGGGTCGTGGGGACGACCCTATAGTCGTAGGACAAGTCGGCGGCCGGCCAACCTAGTCCGGGGGTCGTGGGGACGACCCTATAGTCGTCGGACATGACGGTGGCGGGCCAGTCTAGTCCCGGGTCGTGGGGACGACCCTATAGTCGTCGGACATGTCGGCGGCTGGCCAACTTTGGCCCGTGGTCGTGGGGACGACCCTATAGTCGTCGGACATAACGGTGGCGGGCCAATCTAGTCCCGGGGTCGTGGGGACGACCCTATAGTCGTCAGACAAGTCGGCGGCGGGCCTACCTAGTCCCGGGGTCGTGGGGACGACCCTATAGTCGTCGGACAAGTCAGCGGCTGGCCTACATTGGCCCGTGGTCGTGGGGACGACCATATAGTCGTCGGACATGACGGTGGCGGGCCAGTCTAGTCCCGGGTCATGGGGACGACCCTATAGTCGTCGGACAAGTCGGCGGCTGACCAACTTTGGCCCGTGGTCGTGGGGACGACCCTATAGTCGTCGGACATGTCGGCGGCTGTCCAACCTAGTCCCGGCGTCGTGGGGACGATCCTATAGTCGTCGGACATGTCGGCGGCGAGCCATCCTAGTCCGGGGCCGTGGGGCGACCCAATAGTCGTCGGACAAGTCGGCGGCTGACCAACTTTTGCCCATGGTCGTGGGGACGACCCTATAGTCGTCGGACATGACGGTGGCGGGCCTATCTAGTCTCGGGGTCGTAGGGACGACCCTGTAGTCGTCGGACATGTCGGCGATTGGCCAACATTGGCCCGGGGTCGTGGGGACGACCCTATAGTCGTCGGACATGTCGGCGGCTGGTCAACTTTGGCCCGTGGTTGTGGGGACGGCCCAATAGTCGTTGAACATGTCGGCGGCTGGCCAACATTGGCCCGGGGTCGTGGGGACGACCCTATAGTCGTCGGAAATGTCGGCGGCTGACCAACTTTGGCCCGGGGTCGTGGGGACGACCCTATAGTCGTCGGACATGTCGGCGGCTGGCCAACTTTGGCCCGGTGTCGTGGGGACGCGTCTATAGTCGTCGGAAATGTCGGCGCTTGGTCAACCTGGACCCGGGGTCGTGGGGACGACCCTATTGTCGTCGGACATGACGGTGGCGGGCCAATCTAGTCTCGGGGTCGTGGGGACGACCCTATAGTCGTCGGACATGACGGTGGCGGGCCAATCTAGTCCCGGGGTCGTGGGGACGACCCTATAGTCGTCGGACAAGACGGCGGCTGGACATCTTTGGCCCGCGGTCGCGGGGACGACCCTATAGTCGTTGGACATGACGGTGGCGGGCCAATCTAGTCCCGGGGTCGTAGGGACGACCCTGTAGTCGTCGGACATGTCGGCGATTGGCCAACATTGGCCCGGGGTCGTGGGGACGACCCTATAGTCGTCGGACATGTCGGCGGCTGGCCAACTTTGGCCCGGTGTCGTGGGGACGACTCTATAGTCGTCGGAAATGTCGGAGGCTGGCCAACTTTGGCCCGTGGTTGTGGGGACGACCCTATAGTCGTTGGACATGACGGTGGCGGGCCAATCTAGTCCCGGGGTCGTGGGTAAGACCCTATAGTCGTCGGACAAGACGGCGGCTGGACATCATTGGCCCGGGGTCGTGGGGACGACCCTATAGTCGTCGGACATGTTGGCGGGTTGTCAGCCTAGTCCCGGGGTCGTGGGGACGACCCTATAGTCGTCGGACATGACGGTGGCGGACCAATCTAGTCCCGGGGTCGTGGGGACGACCGTATAGTCGTCGCACATGTCGGCGGCTGGCCAACTTTGGCCCGTGGTCGTGGGGACGATCCAATAATCGTCGGACATGTCGGCGGCTGGCCAACTTTGGCCCGTGGTTGTGGGGACGACCCTATAGTCGTTGGACATGACGGTGGCGGGCCAATCTAGTCCCGGGGTGGTGGGGACGACCCTATAGTCGTCGGACAAGACGGCGGCTGGACATCTTTGGCCCGGGGTCGTGGGGACGACCCTACAGTCGTCGGACATTTCGGCGGCGTGCCAAATTTGGCCCGGGGTCGTGGGGACGACCCTATAGTCGTCGGATATGTCGGCGACTGGCCAACTTTGGCCCGTGGTTGTGGGGACGACCCTATAGTCGTTGGACATGACGGTAGCGGGCCAATCTAGTCCCGGGGTCGTGGGTAAGACCCTATAGTCGTCGGACAAGACGGCGGCTGGTCATCTTTGGCCCGGGGTCGTGGGGACGACCCTATAGTCGTCGGACATGTTGGCGGGTTGTCAGCCTAGTCCCGGGGTCGTGGGTACGACCCTATAGTCGTCGGACAAGTCGGCGGCGGGACAACCTTGTCCCGGGGTCGTGGGGACGACCCTATAGTCGTCGGACATGTCGGCGGCTGGCCAACTTTGGCACGGTGTCGTGGGGACGACTCTATAGTCGTCGGAAATTTCGGCGGCTGACCAACCTGGACCCGGGGTCGTGGGGACGACCCTATAGTCGTCGGACAAGTCGGCGGCGGGCCAACCTTGTCCCGGGGTCGTGGGGACGACCCTATAGTCGTCGGACATGTCGGCGGCTGGCCAACTTTGGCACGGTGTCGTGGGGACGACTCTATAGTCGTCGGAAATGTCGGCGGCTGACCAACCTAGGACCCGGGGTCGTGGGGACGACCGTATTGTCGTCGGACATGTCGGTGGCGGGCCAATCTATTCTCGCGGTCGTGGGGACGACCCTATAATCGTCGGACATGACGGTGGCGGGCCAATCTAGTCCCGGGGTCGTGCGGACGACCCTATAGTCGTCGGACATGTCGGCGGATGGCCAACTTTGGCCCGGTGTCGTGGGGACGACTCTATAGTCGTCGGAAATGTCGGCGGCTGGCCAACCTGGACCCGGGGTCGTGGGGACGACCCTATTGTCGTCGGACATGACGGTGGCGGGCCAATCTAGTCTCGGGGTCGTGGGGACGACCCTATAGTCGTCGGACATGTCGGCGGCTGGCCAACTTTGGCCCGGGGTCGTGGGAACGACCCTATAGTCGTCGGACAAGACGGTGGCGGACCAATCTAGTCCCGGGGTCGTGGGGACGACCCTATAGTCGTGTGACATGACGGTGGCGGGCTAATCTAGTCCCGGGGTCGTGGGGACGACCCTATAGGCGTCGGACAAGACGGCGGCTGGACATCTTTGGCCCGTGGTCGTGGGGACGACCCAATAGTGGTCGGACATGTCGGCGGCTGGCCAACCTAGTCCCGAGGTCGTGGGGACGACCCTATAGTCGTCGGACTTGACGGTGGCGGACCAATCTAGTCCCGGGGTCGTGGGGACGACCCTATAGTCGAACATGTCGGCGGCTGGCCAACTTTGGCCCGTGGTCGTGGGGACGATCCAATAGTCGTCGGACATGACGGTGGCGGGCCAATCTAGTCCCGGGGTCGTGGGGACGACCCTATAGTCGTTGGACATGACGGTGGCGGGCCAATCTAGTCCCGGGGTCGTGGGGACGACCCTATAGTCGTCGGACAAGACGGCGGCTGGACATCTTTGGCCCGGGGTCGTGGGGACGACCCTATAGTCGTCGGACAAGACGGTGGCGGACCAATCTATTCCCGGGGTCGTGGGGACGACCCTATAATCGTGTGACATGACGGTGGCGGGCTAATCTAGTCCCGGGGTCGTGGGGACGACCCAATAGGCGTCGGACAAGACGGCGGCTGGACATCTTTGGCCCGTGGTCGTGGGGACGACCCAATAGTGGTCGGACATGTCGGCGGCTGGCCAACCTAGTCCCGAGGACGTGGGTTAGACCCTATAGTCGTCGGACTTGACGGTGGCGGACCAATCTAGTCCCGGGGTCGTGGGGACGACCCTATAGTCGAACATGTCGGCGGCTGGCCAACTTTGGCCCGTGGTCGTGGGGACGATCCAATAGTCGTCGGACAAGACGGTGGCGGGCCAATCTAGTCCCGGGGTCGTGGGGACGACCCTATAGTCGTCGAACAAGTCGGCGGCGGGCCAAGCTTGTCCCGGGGTCGTGGGGACGACCCTATAATCGTCGGACATGACGGTGGCGGGCCAATCTAGTCCCGGGGTCGTGGGGACGACCCTATAGTCGTCGGACATGTCGGCGGCTGGCCAACTTTGGCCCGGTGTCGTGGGGACGACTCTATAGTCGTCGGAAATGTCGGCGGCTGGCCAACCTGGACCCGGGGTCGTGGAGACGACCCTATTGTCGTCGGACATGACGGTGGCGGGCCAATCTAGTCTCGGGGTCGTGGGGACGACCCTATAGTCGTCGGACATGTCGGCGGATGGCCAACTTTGGCCCGGTGTCGTGGGGACGACTCTATAGTCGTCGGAAATGTCGGCGGCTGGCCAACCTGGACCCGGGGTCGTGGGGACGACCCTATTGTCGTCGGACATGACGGTGGCGGGCCAATCTAGTCTCGGGGTCGTGGGGACGACCCTATAGTCGTCGGACATGTCGGCGGCTGGCCAACTTTGGCCCGGGGTCGTGGGGACGACCCTATAGTCGTCGGACAAGACGGTGGCGGACCAATCTAGTCCCGGGGTCGTGGGGACGACCCTATAGTCGTGTGACATGACGGTGGCGGGCTAATCTAGTCCCGGGGTCGTGGGGACGACCCTATAGGCGTCGGACAAGACGGCGGCTGGACATCTTTGGCCCGTGGTCGTGGGGACGACCCAATAGTGGTCGGACATGTCGGCGGCTGGCCAACCTAGTCCCGAGGTCGTGGGGACGACCCTATAGTCGTCGGACTTGACGGTGGCGGACCAATCTAGTCCCGGGGTCGTGGGGACGACCCTATAGTCGAACATGTCGGCGGCTGGCCAACTTTGGCCCGTGGTCGTGGGGACGATCCAATAGTCGTCGGACATGACGGTGGCGGGCCAATCTAGTCCCGGGGTCGTGGGGACGACCCTATAGTCGTTGGACATGACGGTGGCGGGCCAATCTAGTCCCGGGGTCGTGGGGACGACCCTATAGTCGTCGGACAAGACGGCGGCTGGACATCTTTGGCCCGGGGTCGTGGGGACGACCCTATAGTCGTCGGACAAGACGGTGGCGGACCAATCTATTCCCGGGGTCGTGGGGACGACCCTATAATCGTGTGACATGACGGTGGCGGGCTAATCTAGTCCCGGGGTCGTGGGGACGACCCAATAGGCGTCGGACAAGACGGCGGCTGGACATCTTTGGCCCGTGGTCGTGGGGACGACCCAATAGTGGTCGGACATGTCGGCGGCTGGCCAACCTAGTCCCGAGGACGTGGGTTAGACCCTATAGTCGTCGGACTTGACGGTGGCGGACCAATCTAGTCCCGGGGTCGTGGGGACGACCCTATAGTCGAACATGTCGGCGGCTGGCCAACTTTGGCCCGTGGTCGTGGGGACGATCCAATAGTCGTCGGACAAGACGGTGGCGGGCCAATCTAGTCCCGGGGTCGTGGGGACGACCCTATAGTCGTCGAACAAGTCGGCGGCGGGCCAAGCTTGTCCCGGGGTCGTGGGGACGACCCTATAATCGTCGGACATGACGGTGGCGGGCCAATCTAGTCCCGGGGTCGTGGGGACGACCCTATAGTCGTCGGACATGTCGGCGGCTGGCCAACTTTGGCCCGGTGTCGTGGGGACGACTCTATAGTCGTCGGAAATGTCGGCGGCTGGCCAACCTGGACCCGGGGTCGTGGAGACGACCCTATTGTCGTCGGACATGACGGTGGCGGGCCAATCTAGTCTCGGGGTCGTGGGGACGACCCTATAGTCGTCGGACATGTCGGCGGCTGGCCAACTTTGGCCCGGGGTCGTGGGGACGACCCTATAGTCGTCGGACATGACTGTGGCGGACCAATCTAGTCCTGGAGTCGTGGGGACGACCCTACAGTCGTCGGACATTTCGGCGGCTTGCCAACTTTGGCCCGGGGTCGTGGGGACGACCCTATAGTCGTCGGACTTGACGGTGGCGGGCCAATCTAGTCCTGGAGTCGTGGGGACGACCCTACAGTCGTCGGACATTTCGGCGGCTTGCCAACTTTGGCCCGGGGTCGTGGGGACGACCCTATAGTCGTCGGACATGACGGTGGCGGACCAATCTAGTCCTGGAGTCGTGGGGACGACCCTACAGTCGTCGGACATTTCGGCGGCTTGCCAACTTTGGCCCGGGGTCGTGGGGACGACCCTATAGTCGTCGGACTTGACGTTGGCGGGCCAATCTAGTCCCGAGGTCGTGGGGACGACCCTACAGTCGTCGGACATTTCGGCGGCTTGCCAACTTTGGCCCGGGGTCGTAGGGACGACCCTATAGTCGTCGGACATGTCGGCGATTGGCCAACATTGGCCCGGGGTCGTGGGGACGACATTATAGTCGTCGGACATGTCGGCGGCTGGCCAACCTAGTCCCGAGGTCGTGGGGACGACCCTATAGTCGTCGGACTTGACGGTGGCGGGCCAATCTAGTCCCGGGGTCGTGGGGACGACCCTACAGTCGTCGGACATTTCGGCGGCTTGCCAACTTTGGCCCGAAGTCGTGGGGAAGACCCTATAGTCGTCGGACATGTTGGCGGCTTGTCAGCCTAGTCCCGGGGTCGTGGGTACGACCCTACAGTCGTCGGACATTTCGGCGGCTTGCCAACTTTGGCCCGGGGTCGTGGGGACGAACCTATAGTCGTTGGACATGACGGTGGCGGGCCAATCTAGTCCCGCGGTCGTGGGGACGACCCTATAGTCGTCGGACATTTCGGCGGCTGGCCAACTTTGGCCCGGGGTCGTGGGGACGACCCTACAGTCGTCGGACATGTCGGCGACTGGCCAACTTTGGCCCGTGGTTGTGGGGACGACCCTATAGTCGTTGGACATGACGGTGGCGGGCCAATCTAGTCCCGGGGTCGTGGGTAAGACCCTATAGTCGTCGGACAAGAGGGCGGCTGGCCAACTTTGGCACGGTGTCGTGGGGACGACTCTACAGTCGTCGGAAATGTCGGCGGCTGACCAACCTGGACCCGGGGTCGTGGGGACGTCCCTATTGTCGTCGGACATGACGGTGGCGGGCCAATCTAGTCTCGCGGTCGTGGGGACGACCCTATAATCGTCGGACATGACGGTGGCGGGCCAATCTAGTCCCGGGGTCGTGCGGACGACCTTATAGTCGTCGGACATGTCGGCGGCTGGCCAACTTTGGCCCGGTGTCGTGGGGACGACTCTATAGTCGTCGGAAATGTCGGCGGCTGGCCAACCTGGACCCGGGGTCGTGGGGACGACCCTATTGTCGTCGGACATGACGGTGGCGGGCCAATCTAGTCTCGGGGTCGTGGGGACGACCCTATAGTCGTCGGACATGTCGGCGGCTGGCCAACTTTGGCCCGGGGTCGTGGGGACGACCCTATAGTCGTCGGACAAGACGGTGGCGGACCAATCTAGTCCCGGGGTCGTGGGGACGACCCTATAGTCGTGTGACATGACGGTGGCGGGCTAATCTAGTCCCGGGGTCGTGGGGACGACCCTATAGGCGTCGGACAAGACGGCGGCTGGACATCTTTGGCCCGTGGTCGTGGGGAAGACCCAATAGTGGTCGGACATGTCGGCGGCTGGCCAACCTAGTCCCGAGGTCGTGGGGACGACCCTATAGTCGTCGGACTTGACGGTGGCGGACCAATCTAGTCCCGGGGTCGTGGGGACGACCCTATAGTCGAACATGTCGGCGGCTGGCCAACTTTGGCCCGTGGTCGTGGGGACGATCCAATAGTCGTCGGACATGACGGTGGCGGGCCAATCTAGTCCCGGGGTCGTGGGGACGACCCTATAGTCGTCGGACATTTCGGCGGCTGGCCAACTTTGGCCCGTGGTCAGGGGGGCGACCCTATAGTCGTCAGACATGACGGTGGCGAGCCAACCTAGTCCCGGGGTCGTGGGGACGACCCTATAGTCGTCGGACAAGTCGGCGGCGAGCCCACCTAGTCGGGGGGTCGTGGGGACGACCCTATAGTCGTCGGACAATTCGGCGGCCGGCCAACCTAGTCCGGGGGTCGTGGGGACGACCCTATAGTCGTCGGAAATGACGGTGGCGGGCCAATCTAGTCCCGGGGTCGTGGGGACGACCCTATAGTCGTCGGACAAGTCGGCGGCGAGCCAATCTAGTCCCGCGGTCGTGGGGACGACCCTATAGTTGTCGGACAAGTCAGCGGCTGGCCAACATTGGCCCGTGGTCGTGGGGACGACCATATAGTCGTCGGACAAGTCGGCGGCGGGCCAACCTAGTCCCGGGGTCGTGGGGATGACCCTATAGTCGTCGGACAAGTTGGCGGCGAGCCCACCTAGTCGGGGGGTCGTGGGGACGACCCTATAGTCGTCGGACAAGTCGGCGGCCGGCCAACCTAGTCCGGGGTTCGTGGGGACGACCCTATAGTCGTCGGACATGACGGTGGCGGGCCAGTCTAGTCCCGGGTCGTGGGGACGACCCTATAGTCGTCGGACAAGTCAGCGGCTGGCCAACATTGGCCCGTGGTCGTGGGGACGACCCTATAGTCGTCGGAAATGACGGTGGCGGGCCAATCTAGTCCCGGGGTCGTGGGGACGACCCTATAATCGTCGGGCAAGCCGGCGGCTGGCCAATCTAGTCCCGCGGTCGTGGGGACGACCCTATAGTCGTCGGACAAGTCAGCGGCTGGCCAACATTGGCCCGTGGTCGTGGGGACGACCATATAGCCGTCGGACATGACGGTGGCGGGCCACTCTAGTCCCGGGTCGTGGGGACGACCCTATAGTCGTCGGACAAGTCGGCGGCGAGCCCACCTAGTCCGGGGGTCGTGGGGACGACCCTATAGTCGTAGGACAAGTCGGCGGCCGGCCAACCTAGTCCGGGGGTCGTGGGGACGACCCTATAGTCGTCGGACATGTCGGCGGCTGGCCAACTTTGGCCCGTGGTCGTGGGGACGACCCTATAGTCGTCGGACATAACGGTGGCGGGCCAATCTAGTCCCGGGGTCGTGGGGACGATCCTATAGTCGTCAGACAAGTCGGCGGTGGGCCTACCTAGTCCCGGGGTCGTGGGGACGACCCTATAGTCGTCGGACAAGTCAGCGGCTGGCCTACATTGGCCCGTGGTCGTGGGGACGACCATATAGTCGTCGGACATGACGGTGGCGGGCCAGTCTAGTCCCGGGTCATGGGGACGACCCTATAGTCGTCGGACAAGTCGGCGGCTGACCAACTTTGGCCCGTGGTCGTGGGGACGGCCCTATAGTCGTCGGACATGTCGGCGGCTGTCCAACCTAGTCCCGGCGTCGTGGGGACGATCCTATGGTCGTCGGACATGTCGGCGGCGAGCCATCCTAGTCCGGGGCCGTGGGGCGACCCAATAGTCGTCGGACAAGTCGGCGGCTGACCAACTTTTGCCCATGGTCGTGGGGACGACCCTATAGTCGTCGGAAATGTCGGTGGCTGGTCAACTTTGGCCCGAGGCCGTGGGGACGATTCTATAGTCGCCGGACATGTCGGCGGCTGGCCAATCTAGTCCCGGGGTCGTGGGGACGACCCTATAGTCGTCGGACTTGACGGTGGCGGGCCAATCTAGTCCCGGGGTCGTGGGGACGACCCTACAGTCGTCGGACATTTCGGCGGCTCGCCAACTTTGGCCCGGGGTCGTGGGGACGACCCTATAGTCGTCGGACTTGACGGTGGCGGGCCAATCTAGTCCCGGGGTCGTGGGGACGACCCTGTAGTCGTCGGACAAGACGGCGGCGGGCCAATCCTGTCCCGGGGTCGTAGGGACGACCCTATAGTCGTCGGACAAGTCGGCGGCGGGCCAAGCTTGTCCCGGCGTCGTGGGGACGACCCTATAATCGTCGGACATGACGGTGGCGGGCCAATCTCGTCTCGGGGTCGTGCGGACGACCCTATAGTCGTCGGACATGTCGGCGGCTGGCCAACTTTGGCCCGGTATCGAGGGGACGACTCTATAGTCGTCGGAATGTCGGCGCTTGGCCAACCTGGACCCGGGGTCGTGTGGACGACCCTATTGTCGTCGGACATGACGGTGGCGGGCCAATCTAGTCTCGGGGTCGTGGGGACGACCCTATAGTCGTCGGACAAGACGGTGGCGGGCCAATCTAGTCCTGGGGTCGTGGGGACGACCCCATAGTCGTCGGACAAGTCGGCGGCTGCCCAACTTTGGCCCGGGGTCGTGGGGACGACCCTATAGTCATCGGACATGTCGGCGGCTGGTCAACTTTGGCCCGTGGTCGTGGGGACGGCCCAATAGTCGTTGAACATGTCGGCGGCTGGCCAACATTGGCCCGGGGTCGTGGGGACGACCCTATAGTCGTCGGAAATGTCGGCGGCTGACCAACTTTGGCCCGGGGTCGTGGGGACGACCCTATAGTCGTCGGACATGTCGGCGGCTGGCCAACTTTGGCCCGGTGTCGTGGGGACGCGTCTATAGTCGTCGGAAATGTCGGCGCTTGGCCAACCTGGACCCGGGGTCGTGGGGACGACCCTATTGTCGTCGGACATGACGGTGGCGGGCCAATCTAGTCTCGGGGTCGTGGGGACGACCCTATAGTCGTCGGACATGACGGTGGCGGGCCAATCTAGTCCCGGGGTCGTGGGGACGACCCTATAGTCGTCGGACAAGACGGCGGCTGGACATCTTTGGCCCGCGGTCGCGGGGACGACCCTATAGTCGTTGGACATGACGGTGGCGGGCCAATCTAGTCCCGGGGTCGTAGGGACGACCCTGTAGTCGTCGGACATGTCGGCGATTGGCCAACATTGGCCCGGGGTCGTGAGGACGACCCTATAGTCGTCGGACATGTCGGCGGCTGGTCAACTTTGGCCCGTGGTCGTGGGGACCGCCCAATAGTCGTTGAACATGTCGGCGGCTGGCCAACATTGGCCCGGGGTCGTGGGGACGACCCTATAGTCGTCGGAAATGTCGGCGGCTGACCAACTTTGGCCCGGGGTCGTAGGGACGACCCTATAGTCGTCGGACATGTCGGCGGCTGGCCATCTTTGGCCCGGTGTCGTGGGGACGCGTCTATAGTCGTCGGAAATGTCGGCGCTTGGCCAACCTGGACCCGGGGTCGTGGGGACGACCCTATTGTCGTCGGACATGACGGTGGCGGGCCAATCTAGTCTCGGGGTCGTGGGGACGACCCTATAGTCGTCGGACATGTCGGCGGCTGGCCAACTTTGGCCCGTGGTCGTGGGGACGACCCTATAGTCGTCGGAAATGACGGTGGCGGGCCAATCTAGTCCCGGGGTCGTGGGGACGACCCTATAATCGTCGGGCAAGCCGGCGGCTGGCCAATCTAGTCCCGCGGTCGTGGGGACGACCCTATAGTCGTCGGACAAGTCAGCGGCTGGCCAACATTGGCCCGTGGTCGTGGGGACGACCATATAGCCGTCGGACATGACGGTGGCGGGCCACTCTAGTCCCGGGTCGTGGGGACGACCATATAGTCGTCGGACAAGTCGGCGGCGAGCCCACCTAGTCCGGGGGTCGTGGGGACGACCCTATAGTCGTAGGACAAGTCGGCGGCCGGCCAACCTAGTCCGGGGGTCGTGGGGACGACCCTATAGTCGTCGGACATGACGGTGGCGGGCCAGTCTAGTCCCGGGTCGTGGGGACGACCCTATAGTCGTCGGACATGTCGGCGGCTGGCCAACTTTGGCCCGTGGTCGTGGGGACGACCCTATAGTCGTCGGACATAACGGTGGCGGGCCAATCTAGTCCCGGGGTCGTGGGGACGACCCTATAGTCGTCAGACAAGTCGGCGGCGGGCCTACCTAGTCCCGGGGTCGTGGGGACGACCCTATAGTCGTCGGACAAGTCAGCGGCTGGCCTACATTGGCCCGTGGTCGTGGGGACGACCATATAGTCGTCGGACATGACGGTGGCGGGCCAGTCTAGTCCCGGGTCATGGGGACGACCCTATAGTCGTCGGACAAGTCGGCGGCTGACCAACTTTGGCCCGTGGTCGTGGGGACGACCCTATAGTCGTCGGACATGTCGGCGGCTGTCCAACCTAGTCCCGGCGTCGTGGGGACGATCCTATAGTCGTCGGACATGTCGGCGGCGAGCCATCCTAGTCCGGGGCCGTGGGGCGACCCAATAGTCGTCGGACAAGTCGGCGGCTGACCAACTTTTGCCCATGGTCGTGGGGACGACCCTATAGTCGTCGGACATGACGGTGGCGGGCCTATCTAGTCTCGGGGTCGTAGGGACGACCCTGTAGTCGTCGGACATGTCGGCGATTGGCCAACATTGGCCCGGGGTCGTGGGGACGACCCTATAGTCGTCGGACATGTCGGCGGCTGGTCAACTTTGGCCCGTGGTCGTGGGGACGGCCCAATAGTCGTTGAACATGTCGGCGGCTGGCCAACATTGGCCCGGGGTCGTGGGGACGACCCTATAGTCGTCGGAAATGTCGGCGGCTGACCAACTTTGTCCCGGGGTCGTGGGGACGACCCTATAGTCGTCGGACATGTCGGCGGCTGGCCAACTTTGGCCCGGTGTCGTGGGGACGCGTCTATAGTCGTCGGAAATGTCGGCGCTTCGTCAACCTGGACCCGGGGTCGTGGGGACGACCCTATTGTCGTCGGACATGACGGTGGCGGGCCAATCTAGTCTCGGGGTCGTGGGGACGACCCTATAGTCGTCGGACATGACGGTGGCGGGCCAATCTAGTCCCGGGGTCGTGGGGACGACCCTATAGTCGTCGGACAAGACGGCGGCTGGACATCTTTGGCCCGCGGTCGCGGGGACGACCCTATAGTCGTTGGACATGACGGTGGCGGGCCAATCTAGTCCCGGGGTCGTAGGGACGACCCTGTAGTCGTCGGACATGTCGGCGATTGGCCAACATTGGCCCGGGGTCGTGGGGACGACCCTATAGTCGTCGGACATGTCGGCGGCTGGCCAACTTTGGCCCGGTGTCGTGGGGACGACTCTATAGTCGTCGGAAATGTCGGAGGCTGGCCAACTTTGGCCCGTGGTTGTGGGGACGACCCTATAGTCGTTGGACATGACGGTGGCGGGCCAATCTAGTCCCGGGGTCGTGGGTAAGACCCTATAGTCGTCGGACAAGACGGCGGCTGGACATCTTTGGCCCGGGGTCGTGGGGACGACCCTATAGTCGTCGGACATGTTGGCGGGTTGTCAGCCTAGTCCCGGGGTCGTGGGGACGACCCTATAGTCGTCGGACATGACGGTGGCGGACCAATCTAGTCCCGGGGTCGTGGGGACGACCGTATAGTCGTCGCACATGTCGGCGGCTGGCCAACTTTGGCCCGTGGTCGTGGGGACGATCCAATAATCGTCGGACATGTCGGCGGCTGGCCAACTTTGGCCCGTGGTTGTGGGGACGACCCTATAGTCGTTGGACATGACGGTGGCGGGCCAATCTAGTCCCGGGGTGGTGGGGACGACCCTATAGTCGTCGGACAAGACGGCGGCTGGACATCTTTGGCCCGGGGTCGTGGGGACGACCCTACAGTCGTCGGACATTTCGGCGGCGTGCCAACTTTGGCCCGGGGTCGTGGGGACGACCCTATAGTCGTCGGATATGGCGGCGACTGGCCAACTTTGGCCCGTGGTTGTGGGGACGACCCTATAGTCGTTGGACATGACGGTAGCGGGCCAATCTAGTCCCGGGGTCGTGGGTAAGACCCTATAGTCGTCGGACAAGACGGCGGCTGGTCATCTTTGGCCCGGGGTCGTGGGGACGACCCTATAGTCGTCGGACATGTTGGCGGGTTGTCAGCCTAGTCCCGGGGTCGTGGGTACGACCCTATAGTCGTCGGACAAGTCGGCGGCGGGACAACCTTGTCCCGGGGTCGTGGGGACGACCCTATAGTCGTCGGACATGTCGGCGGCTGGCCAACTTTGGCACGGTGTCGTGGGGACGACTCTATAGTCGTCGGAAATTTCGGCGGCTGACCAACCTGGACCCGGGGTCGTGGGGACGACCCTATAGTCGTCGGACAAGTCGGCGGCGGGCCAACCTTGTCCCGGGGTCGTGGGGACGACCCTATAGTCGTCGGACATGTCGGCGGCTGGCCAACTTTGGCACGGTGTCGTGGGGACGACTCTATAGTCGTCGGAAATGTCGGCGGCTGACCAACCTAGGACCCGGGGTCGTGGGGACGACCGTATTGTCGTCGGACATGTCGGTGGCGGGCCAATCTATTCTCGCGGTCGTGGGGACGACCCTATAATCGTCGGACATGACGGTGGCGGGCCAATCTAGTCCCGGGGTCGTGCGGACGACCCTATAGTCGTCGGACATGTCGGCGGATGGCCAACTTTGGCCCGGTGTCGTGGGGACGACTCTATAGTCGTCGGAAATGTCGGCGGCTGGCCAACCTGGACCTGGGGTCGTGGGGACGACCCTATTGTCGTCGGACATGACGGTGGCGGGCCAATCTAGTCTCGGGGTCGTGGGGACGACCCTATAGTCGTCGGACATGTCGGCGGCTGGCCAACTTTGGCCCGTGGTCGTGGGGACGACCCTATAGTCGTCGGACAAGACGGTGGCGGACCAATCTAGTCCCGGGGTCGTGGGGACGACCCTATAGTCGTGTGGCATGACGGTGGCGGGCTAATCTAGTCCCGGGGTCGTGGGGACGACCCTATAGGCGTCGGACAAGACGGCGGCTGGACATCTTTGGCCCGTGGTCGTGGGGACGACCCAATAGTGGTCGGACATGTCGGCGGCTGGCCAACCTAGTCCCGAGGTCGTGGGGACGACCCTATAGTCGTCGGACTTGACGGTGGCGGACCAATCTAGTCCCGGGGTCGTGGGGACGACCCTATAGTCGAACATGTCGGCGGCTGGCCAACTTTGGCCCGTGGTCGTGGGGACGATCCAATAGTCGTCGGACATGACGGTGGCGGGCCAATCTAGTCCCGGGGTCGTGGGGACGACCCTATAGTCGTTGGACATGACGGTGGCGGGCCAATCTAGTCCCGGGGTCGTGGGGACGACCCTATAGTCGTCGGACAAGACGGCGGCTGGACATCTTTGGCCCGGGGTCGTGGGGACGACCCTATAGTCGTCGGACAAGACGGTGGCGGACCAATCTATTCCCGGGGTCGTGGGGACGACCCTATAATCGTGTGACATGACGGTGGCGGGCTAATCTAGTCCCGGGGTCGTGGGGACGACCCAATAGGCGTCGGACAAGACGGCGGCTGGACATCTTTGGCCCGTGGTCGTGGGGACGACCCAATAGTGGTCGGACATGTCGGCGGCTGGCCAACCTAGTCCCGAGGACGTGGGTTAGACCCTATAGTCGTCGGACTTGACGGTGGCGGACCAATCTAGTCCCGGGGTCGTGGGGACGACCCTATAGTCGAACATGTCGGCGGCTGGCCAACTTTGGCCCGTGGTCGTGGGGACGATCCAATAGTCGTCGGACAAGACGGTGGCGGGCCAATCTAGTCCCGGGGTCGTGGGGACGACCCTATAGTCGTCGAACAAGTCGGCGGCGGGCCAAGCTTGTCCCGGGGTCGTGGGGACGACCCTATAATCGTCGGACATGACGGTGGCGGGCCAATCTAGTCCCGGGGTCGTGGGGACGACCCTATAGTCGTCGGACATGTCGGCGGCTGGCCAACTTTGGCCCGGTGTCGTGGGGACGACTCTATAGTCGTCGGAAATGTCGGCGGCTGGCCAACCTGGACCCGGGGTCGTGGAGACGACCCTATTGTCGTCGGACATGACGGTGGCGGGCCAATCTAGTCTCGGGGTCGTGGGGACGACCCTATAGTCGTCGGACATGTCGGCGGCTGGCCAACTTTGGCCCGGGGTCGTGGGGACGACCCTATAGTCGTCGGACATGACTGTGGCGGACCAATCTAGTCCTGGAGTCGTGGGGACGACCCTACAGTCGTCGGACAAGACGGCGGCTGGACATCTTTGGCCCGGGGTCGTGGGGACGATCCAATAGTCGTCGGACATGACGGTGGCGGGCCAATCTAGTCCCGGGGTCGTGGGGACGACCCTATAGTCGTCGGACATTTCGGCGGCTGGCCAACTTTGGCCCGTGGTCAGGGGGGCGACCCTATAGTCGTCAGACATGACGGTGGCGAGCCAACCTAGTCCCGGGGTCGTGGGGACGACCCTATAGTCGTCGGACAAGTCGGCGGCGAGCCCACCTAGTCGGGGGGTCGTGGGGACGACCCTATAGTCGTCGGACAATTCGGCGGCCGGCCAACCTAGTCCGGGGGTCGTGGGGACGACCCTATAGTCGTCGGAAATGACGGTGGCGGGCCAATCTAGTCCCGGGGTCGTGGGGACGACCCTATAGTCGTCGGACAAGTCGGCGGCGAGCCAATCTAGTCCCGCGGTCGTGGGGACGACCCTATAGTTGTCGGACAAGTCAGCGGCTGGCCAACATTGGCCCGTGGTCGTGGGGACGACCATATAGTCGTCGGACAAGTCGGCGGCGGGCCAACCTAGTCCCGGGGTCGTGGGGATGACCCTATAGTCGTCGGACAAGTTGGCGGCGAGCCCACCTAGTCGGGGGGTCGTGGGGACGACCCTATAGTCGTCGGACAAGTCGGCGGCCGGCCAACCTAGTCCGGGGTTCGTGGGGACGACCCTATAGTCGTCGGACATGACGGTGGCGGGCCAGTCTAGTCCCGGGTCGTGGGGACGACCCTATAGTCGTCGGACAAGTCAGCGGCTGGCCAACATTGGCCCGTGGTCGTGGGGACGACCATATAGCCGTCGGACATGACGGTGGCGGGCCACTCTAGTCCCGGGTCGTGGGGACGACCCTATAGTCGTCGGACAAGTCGGCGGCGAGCCCACCTAGTCCGGGGGTCGTGGGGACGACCCTATAGTCGTAGGACAAGTCGGCGGCCGGCCAACCTAGTCCGGGGGTCGTGGGGACGACCCTATAGTCGTCGGACAAGTCGGCGGCGAGCCCACCTAGTCGGGGGGTCATGGGGACGACCCTATAGTCGTCGGACAAGTCGGCGGCTGGCCAACTTTGGCCCGTGGTCGTGGGGACGACCCTATAGTCGTCGGAAATGACGGTGTCGGGCCAATCTAGTCCCGGGGTCGTGGGGACGACCCTATAATCGTCGGGCAAGCCGGCGGCTGGCCAATCTAGTCCCGCGGTCGTGGGGACGACCCTATAGTCGTCGGACAAGTCAGCGGCTGGCCAACATTGGCCCGTGGTCGTGGGGACGACCATATAGCCGTCGGACATGACGGTGGCGGGCCACTCTAGTCCCGGGTCGTGGGGACGACCCTATAGTCGTCGGACAAGTCGGCGGCGAGCCCACCTAGTCCGGGGGTCGTGGGGACGACCCTATAGTCGTAGGACAAGTCGGCGGCCGGCCAACCTAGTCCGGGGGTCGTGGGGACGACCCTATAGTCGTCGGACATGACGGTGGCGGGCCAGTCTAGTCCCGGGTCGTGGGGACGACCCTATAGTCGTCGGACATGTCGGCGGCTGGCCAACTTTGGCCCGTGGTCGTGGGGACGACCCTATAGTCGTCGGACATAACGGTGGCGGGCCAATCTAGTCCCGGGGTCGTGGGGACGATCCTATAGTCGTCAGACAAGTCGGCGGTGGGCCTACCTAGTCCCGGGGTCGTGGGGACGACCCTATAGTCGTCGGACAAGTCAGCGGCTGGCCTACATTGGCCCGTGGTCGTGGGGACGACCATATAGTCGTCGGACATGACGGTGGCGGGCCAGTCTAGTCCCGGGTCATGGGGACGACCCTATAGTCGTCGGACAAGTCGGCGGCTGACCAACTTTGGCCCGTGGTCGTGGGGACGACCCTATAGTCGTCGGACATGTCGGCGGCTGTCCAACCTAGTCCCGGCGTCGTGGGGACGATCCTATAGTCGTCGGACATGTCGGCGGCGAGCCATCCTAGTCCGGGGCCGTGGGGCGACCCAATAGTCGTCGGACAAGTCGGCGGCTGACCAACTTTTGCCCATGGTCGTGGGGACGACCCTATAGTCGTCGGAAATGTCGGTGGCTGGTCAACTTTGGCCCGAGGCCGTGGGGACGATTCTATAGTCGCCGGACATGTCGGCGGCTGGCCAATCTAGTCCCGGGGTCGTGGGGACGACCCTATAGTCGTCGGACTTGACGGTGGCGGGCCAATCTAGTCCCGGGGTCGTGGGGACGACCCTATAGTCGTCGGACAAGACGGCGGCGGGCCAATCCTGTCCCGGGGTCGTAGGGACGACCCTATAGTCGTCGGACAAGTCGGCGGCGGGCCAAGCTTGTCCCGGCGTCGTGGGGACGACCCTATAATCGTCGGACATGACGGTGGCGGGCCAATCTCGTCTCGGGGTCGTGCGGACGACCCTATAGTCGTCGGACATGTCGGCGGCTGGCCAACTTTGGCCCGGTGTCGAGGGGACGACTCTATAGTCGTCGGAAATGTCGGCGCTTGGCCAACCTGGACCCGGGGTCGTGTGGACGACCCTATTGTCGTCGGACATGACGGTGGCGGGCCAATCTAGTCTCGGGGTCGTGGGGACGACCCTATAGTCGTCGGACAAGACGGTGGCGGGCCAATCTAGTCCTGGGGTCGTGGGGACGACCCCATAGTCGTCGGACAAGTCGGCGGCTGGCCAACTTTGGCCCGGGGTCGTGGGGACGACCCTATAGTCATCGGACATGTCGGCGGCTGGTCAACTTTGGCCCGTGGTCGTGGGGACGGCCCAATAGTCGTTGAACATGTCGGCGGCTGGCCAACATTGGCCCGGGGTCGTGGGGACGACCCTATAGTCGTCGGAAATGTCGGCGGCTGACCAACTTTGGCCCGGGGTCGTGGGGACGACCCTATAGTCGTCGGACATGTCGGCGGCTGGCCAACTTTGGCCCGGTGTCGTGGGGACGCGTCTATAGTCGTCGGAAATGTCGGCGCTTGGCCAACCTGGACCCGGGGTCGTGGGGACGACCCTATTGTCGTCGGACATGACGGTGGCGGGCCAATCTAGTCTCGGGGTCGTGGGGACGACCCTATAGTCGTTGGACATGACGGTGGCGGGCCAATCTAGTCCCGGGGTCGTGGGGACGACCCTATAGTCGTCGGACAAGACGGCGGCTGGACATCTTTGGCCCGAGGTCGTGGGGACGACCCTATAGTCGTCGGACTTGACGGTGGCGGACCAATCTAGTCCCGGGGTCGTGGGGACGACCCTATAGTCGAACATGTCGGCGGCTGGCCAACTTTGGCCCGTGGTCGTGGGGACGATCCAATAGTCGTCGGACATGACGGTGGCGGGCCAATCTAGTCCCGGGGTCGTGGGGACGACCCTATAGTCGTTGGACATGACGGTGGCGGGCCAATCTAGTCCCGGGGTCGTGGGGACGACCCTATAGTCGTCGGACAAGACGGCGGCTGGACATCTTTGGCCCGGGGTCGTGGGGACGACCCTATAGTCGTCGGACAAGACGGTGGCGGACCAATCTATTCCCGGGGTCGTGGGGACGACCCTATAATCGTGTGACATGACGGTGGCGGGCTAATCTAGTCCCGGGGTCGTGGGGACGACCCAATAGGCGTCGGACAAGACGGCGGCTGGACATCTTTGGCCCGTGGTCGTGGGGACGACCCAATAGTGGTCGGACATGTCGGCGGCTGGCCAACCTAGTCCCGAGGACGTGGGTTAGACCCTATAGTCGTCGGACTTGACGGTGGCGGACCAATCTAGTCCCGGGGTCGTGGGGACGACCCTATAGTCGAACATGTCGGCGGCTGGCCAACTTTGGCCCGTGGTCGTGGGGACGATCCAATAGTCGTCGGACAAGACGGTGGCGGGCCAATCTAGTCCCGGGGTCGTGGGGACGACCCTATAGTCGTCGAACAAGTCGGCGGCGGGCCAAGCTTGTCCCGGGGTCGTGGGGACGACCCTATAATCGTCGGACATGACGGTGGCGGGCCAATCTAGTCCCGGGGTCGTGGGGACGACCCTATAGTCGTCGGACATGTCGGCGGCTGGCCAACTTTGGCCCGGTGTCGTGGGGACGACTCTATAGTCGTCGGAAATGTCGGCGGCTGGCCAACCTGGACCCGGGGTCGTGGAGACGACCCTATTGTCGTCGGACATGACGGTGGCGGGCCAATCTAGTCTCGGGGTCGTGGGGACGACCCTATAGTCGTCGGACATGTCGGCGGCTGGCCAACTTTGGCCCGGGGTCGTGGGGACGACCCTATAGTCGTCGGACATGACTGTGGCGGACCAATCTAGTCCTGGAGTCGTGGGGACGACCCTACAGTCGTCGGACAAGACGGCGGCTGGACATCTTTGGCCCGGGGTCGTGGGGACGATCCAATAGTCGTCGGACATGACGGTGGCGGGCCAATCTAGTCCCGGGGTCGTGGGGACGACCCTATAGTCGTCGGACATTTCGGCGGCTGGCCAACTTTGGCCCGTGGTCAGGGGGGCGACCCTATAGTCGTCAGACATGACGGTGGCGAGCCAACCTAGTCCCGGGGTCGTGGGGACGACCCTATAGTCGTCGGACAAGTCGGCGGCGAGCCCACCTAGTCGGGGGGTCGTGGGGACGACCCTATAGTCGTCGGACAATTCGGCGGCCGGCCAACCTAGTCCGGGGGTCGTGGGGACGACCCTATAGTCGTCGGAAATGACGGTGGCGGGCCAATCTAGTCCCGGGGTCGTGGGGACGACCCTATAGTCGTCGGACAAGTCGGCGGCGAGCCAATCTAGTCCCGCGGTCGTGGGGACGACCCTATAGTTGTCGGACAAGTCAGCGGCTGGCCAACATTGGCCCGTGGTCGTGGGGACGACCATATAGTCGTCGGACAAGTCGGCGGCGGGCCAACCTAGTCCCGGGGTCGTGGGGATGACCCTATAGTCGTCGGACAAGTTGGCGGCGAGCCCACCTAGTCGGGGGGTCGTGGGGACGACCCTATAGTCGTCGGACAAGTCGGCGGCCGGCCAACCTAGTCCGGGGTTCGTGGGGACGACCCTATAGTCGTCGGACATGACGGTGGCGGGCCAGTCTAGTCCCGGGTCGTGGGGACGACCCTATAGTCGTCGGACAAGTCAGCGGCTGGCCAACATTGGCCCGTGGTCGTGGGGACGACCATATAGCCGTCGGACATGACGGTGGCGGGCCACTCTAGTCCCGGGTCGTGGGGACGACCCTATAGTCGTCGGACAAGTCGGCGGCGAGCCCACCTAGTCCGGGGGTCGTGGGGACGACCCTATAGTCGTAGGACAAGTCGGCGGCCGGCCAACCTAGTCCGGGGGTCGTGGGGACGACCCTATAGTCGTCGGACAAGTCGGCGGCGAGCCCACCTAGTCGGGGGGTCATGGGGACGACCCTATAGTCGTCGGACAAGTCGGCGGCTGGCCAACTTTGGCCCGTGGTCGTGGGGACGACCCTATAGTCGTCGGAAATGACGGTGGCGGGCCAATCTAGTCCCGGGGTCGTGGGGACGACCCTATAATCGTCGGGCAAGCCGGCGGCTGGCCAATCTAGTCCCGCGGTCGTGGGGACGACCCTATAGTCGTCGGACAAGTCAGCGGCTGGCCAACATTGGCCCGTGGTCGTGGGGACGACCATATAGCCGTCGGACATGACGGTGGCGGGCCACTCTAGTCCCGGGTCGTGGGGACGACCCTATAGTCGTCGGACAAGTCGGCGGCGAGCCCACCTAGTCCGGGGGTCGTGGGGACGACCCTATAGTCGTAGGACAAGTCGGCGGCCGGCCAACCTAGTCCGGGGGTCGTGGGGACGACCCTATAGTCGTCGGACATGACGGTGGCGGGCCAGTCTAGTCCCGGGTCGTGGGGACGACCCTATAGTCGTCGGACATGTCGGCGGCTGGCCAACTTTGGCCCGTGGTCGTGGGGACGACCCTATAGTCGTCGGACATAACGGTGGCGGGCCAATCTAGTCCCGGGGTCGTGGGGACGATCCTATAGTCGTCAGACAAGTCGGCGGTGGGCCTACCTAGTCCCGGGGTCGTGGGGACGACCCTATAGTCGTCGGACAAGTCAGCGGCTGGCCTACATTGGCCCGTGGTCGTGGGGACGACCATATAGTCGTCGGACATGACGGTGGCGGGCCAGTCTAGTCCCGGGTCATGGGGACGACCCTATAGTCGTCGGACAAGTCGGCGGCTGACCAACTTTGGCCCGTGGTCGTGGGGACGACCCTATAGTCGTCGGACATGTCGGCGGCTGTCCAACCTAGTCCCGGCGTCGTGGGGACGATCCTATAGTCGTCGGACATGTCGGCGGCGAGCCATCCTAGTCCGGGGCCGTGGGGCGACCCAATAGTCGTCGGACAAGTCGGCGGCTGACCAACTTTTGCCCATGGTCGTGGGGACGACCCTATAGTCGTCGGAAATGTCGGTGGCTGGTCAACTTTGGCCCGAGGCCGTGGGGACGATTCTATAGTCGCCGGACATGTCGGCGGCTGGCCAATCTAGTCCCGGGGTCGTGGGGACGACCCTATAGTCGTCGGACTTGACGGTGGCGGGCCAATCTAGTCCCGGGGTCGTGGGGACGACCCTATAGTCGTCGGACAAGACGGCGGCGGGCCAATCCTGTCCCGGGGTCGTAGGGACGACCCTATAGTCGTCGGACAAGTCGGCGGCGGGCCAAGCTTGTCCCGGCGTCGTGGGGACGACCCTATAATCGTCGGACATGACGGTGGCGGGCCAATCTCGTCTCGGGGTCGTGCGGACGACCCTATAGTCGTCGGACATGTCGGCGGCTGGCCAACTTTGGCCCGGTGTCGAGGGGACGACTCTATAGTCGTCGGAAATGTCGGCGCTTGGCCAACCTGGACCCGGGGTCGTGTGGACGACCCTATTGTCGTCGGACATGACGGTGGCGGGCCAATCTAGTCTCGGGGTCGTGGGGACGACCCTATAGTCGTCGGACAAGACGGTGGCGGGCCAATCTAGTCCTGGGGTCGTGGGGACGACCCCATAGTCGTCGGACAAGTCGGCGGCTGGCCAACTTTGGCCCGGGGTCGTGGGGACGACCCTATAGTCATCGGACATGTCGGCGGCTGGTCAACTTTGGCCCGTGGTCGTGGGGACGGCCCAATAGTCGTTGAACATGTCGGCGGCTGGCCAACATTGGCCCGGGGTCGTGGGGACGACCCTATAGTCGTCGGAAATGTCGGCGGCTGACCAACTTTGGCCCGGGGTCGTGGGGACGACCCTATAGTCGTCGGACATGTCGGCGGCTGGCCAACTTTGGCCCGGTGTCGTGGGGACGCATCTATAGTCGTCGGAAATGTCGGCGCTTGGCCAACCTGGACCCGGGGTCGTGGGGACGACCCTATTGTCGTCGGACATGACGGTGGCGGGCCAATCTAGTCTCGGGGTCGTGGGGACGACCCTATAGTCGTCGGACATGACGGTGGCGGGCCAATCTAGTCCCGGGGTCGTGGGGACGACCCAATAGTCGTCGGACAAGACGGCGGCTGGACATCTTTGGCCCGCGGTCGCGGGGACGACCCTATAGTCGTTGGACATGACGGTGGCGGGCCAATCTAGTCCCGGGGTCGTAGGGACGACCCTGTAGTCGTCGGACATGTCGGCGATTGGCCAACATTGGCCCGGGGTCGTGGGGACGACCCTATAGTCGTCGGACATGTCGGCGATTGGTCAACTTTGGCCCGTGGTCGTGGGGACGGCCCAATAGTCGTTGAACATGTCGGCGGCTGGCCAACATTGGCCCGGGGTCGTGGGGACGACCCTATAGTCGTCGGAAATGTCGGCGGCTGACCAACTTTGGCCCGGGGTCGTAGGGACGACCCTATAGTCGTCGGACATGTCGGCGGCTGGCCATCTTTGGCCCGGTGTCGTGGGGACGCGTCTATAGTCGTCGGAAATGTCGGCGCTTGGCCAACCTGGACCCGGGGTCGTGGGGACGACCCTATTGTCGTCGGACATGACGGTGGCGGGCCAATCTAGTCTCGGGGTCGTGGGGACGACCCTATAGTCGTCGAACATGTCGGCGGCTGGCCAACTTTGGCCCGTGGTCGTGGGGACGACCCTATAGTCGTCGGAAATGACGGTGGCGGGCCAATCTAGTCCCGGGGTCGTGGGGACGACCCTATAATCGTCGGGCAAGCCGGCGGCTGGCCAATCTAGTCCCGCGGTCGTGGGGACGACCCTATAGTCGTCGGACAAGTCAGCGGCTGGCCAACATTGGCCCGTGGTCGTGGGGACGACCATATAGCCGTCGGACATGACGGTGGCGGGCCACTCTAGTCCCGGGTCGTGGGGACGACCCTATAGTCGTCGGACAAGTCGGCGGCGAGCCCACCTAGTCCGGGGGTCGTGGGGACGACCCTATAGTCGTAGGACAAGTCGGCGGCCGGCCAACCTAGTCCGGGGGTCGTGGGGACGACCCTATAGTCGTCGGACATGACGGTGGCGGGCCAGTCTAGTCCCGGGTCGTGGGGACGACCCTATAGTCGTCGGACATGTCGGCGGCTGGCCAACTTTGGCCCGTGGTCGTGGGGACGACCCTATAGTCGTCGGACATAACGGTGGCGGGCCAATCTAGTCCCGGGGTCGTGGGGACGACCCTATAGTCGTCAGACAAGTCGGCGGCGGGCCTACCTAGTCCCGGGGTCGTGGGGACGACCCTATAGTCGTCGGACAAGTCAGCGGCTGGCCTACATTGGCCCGTGGTCGTGGGGACGACCATATTGTCGTCGGACATGACGGTGGCGGGCCAGTCTAGTCCCGGGTCATGGGGACGACCCTATAGTCGTCGGACAAGTCGGCGGCTGACCAACTTTGGCCCGGGGTCGTGGGGACGACCCTATAGTCGTCGGAAATGTCGGCGGCTGACCAACTTTGGCCCGGGGTCGTGGGGACGACCCTATAGTCGTCGGACATGTCGGCGGCTGGCCAACTTTGGCCCGGTGTCGTGGGGACGCGTCTATAGTCGTCGGAAATGTCGGCGCTTGGTCAACCTGGACCCGGGGTCGTGGGGACGACCCTATTGTCGTCGGACATGACGGTGGCGGGCCAATCTAGTCTCGGGGTCGTGGGGACGACCCTATAGTCGTCGGACATGACGGTGGCGGGCCAATCTAGTCCCGGGGTCGTGGGGACGACCCTATAGTCGTCGGACAAGACGGCGGCTGGACATCTTTGGCCCGCGGTCGCGGGGACGACCCTATAGTCGTTGGACATGACGGTGGCGGGCCAATCTAGTCCCGGGGTCGTAGGGACGACCCTGTAGTCGTCGGACATGTCGGCGATTGGCCAACATTGGCCCGGGGTCGTGGGGACGACCCTATAGTCGTCGGACATGTCGGCGGCTGGTCAACTTTGGCCCGTGGTCGTGGGGACGGCCCAATAGTCGTTGAACATGTCGGCGGCTGGCCAACATTGGCCCGGGGTCGTGGGGACGACCCTATAGTCGTCGGACATGTCGGCGGCTGGCCAACTTTGGCCCGGTGTCGTGGGGACGACTCTATAGTCGTCGGAAATGTCGGAGGCTGGCCAACTTTGGCCCGTGGTTGTGGGGACGACCCTATAGTCGTTGGACATGACGGTGGCGGGCCAATCTAGTCCCGGGGTCGTGGGTAAGACCCTATAGTCGTCGGACAAGACGGCGGCTGGACATCTTTGGCCCGGGGTCGTGGGGACGACCCTATAGTCGTCGGACATGTTGGCGGGTTGTCAGCCTAGTCCCGGGGTCGTGGGGACGACCCTATAGTCGTCGGACATGACGGTGGCGGACCAATCTAGTCCCGGGGTCGTGGGGACGACCGTATAGTCGTCGCACATGTCGGCGGCTGGCCAACTTTGGCCCGTGGTCGTGGGGACGATCCAATAATCGTCGGACATGTCGGCGGCTGGCCAACTTTGGCCCGTGGTTGTGGGGACGACCCTATAGTCGTTGGACATGACGGCGGCGGGCCAATCTAGTCCCGGGGTGGTGGGGACGACCCTATAGTCGTCGGACAAGACGGCGGCTGGACATCTTTGGCCCGGGGTCGTGGGGACGACCCTACAGTCGTCGGACATTTCGGCGGCGTGCCAACTTTGGCCCGGGGTCGTGGGGACGACCCTATAGTCGTCGGATATGTCGGCGACTGGCCAACTTTGGCCCGTGGTTGTGGGGACGACCCTATAGTCGTTGGACATGACGGTGGCGGGCCAATCTAGTCCCGGGGTCGTGGGTAAGACCCTATAGTCGTCGGACAAGACGGCGGCTGGTCATCTTTGGCCCGGGGTCGTGGGGACGACCCTATAGTCGTCGGACATGTTGGCGGGTTGTCAGCCTAGTCCCGGGGTCGTGGGTACGACCCTATAGTCGTCGGACAAGTCGGCGGCGGGACAACCTTGTCCCGGGGTCGTGGGGACGACCCTATAGTCGTCGGACATGTCGGCGGCTGGCCAACTTTGGCACGGTGTCGTGGGGACGACTCTATAGTCGTCGGAAATTTCGGCGGCTGACCAACCTGGACCCGGGGTCGTGGGGACGACCCTATAGTCGTCGGACAAGTCGGCGGCGGGCCAACCTTGTCCCGGGGTCGTGGGGACGACCCTATAGTCGTCGGACATGTCGGCGGCTGGCCAACTTTGGCACGGTGTCGTGGGGACGACTCTATAGTCGTCGGAAATGTCGGCGGCTGACCAACCTAGGACCCGGGGTCGTGGGGACGACCGTATTGTCGTCGGACATGTCGGTGGCGGGCCAATCTATTCTCGCGGTCGTGGGGACGACCCTATAATCGTCGGACATGACGGTGGCGGGCCAATCTAGTTTCGGGGTCGTGCGGACGACCCTATAGTCGTCGGACATGTCGGCGGATGGCCAACTTTGGCCCGGTGTCGTGGGGACGACTCTATAGTCGTCGGAAATGTCGGCGGCCGGCCAACCTGGACCCGGGGTCGTGGGGACGACCCTATTGTCGTCGGACATGACGGTGGCGGGCCAATCTAGTCTCGGGGTCGTGGGGACGACCCTATAGTCGTCGGACATGTCGGCGGATGGCCAACTTTGGCCCGGGGTCGTGGGGACGACCCTATAGTCGTCGGACAAGACGGTGGCGGACCAATCTAGTCCCGGGGTCGTGGGGACGACCCTATAGTCGTGTGACATGACGGTGGCGGGCTAATCTAGTCCCGGGGTCGTGGGGACGACCCTATAGGCGTCGGACAAGACGGCGGCTGGACATCTTTGGCCCGTGGTCGTGGGGACGACCCAATAGTGGTCGGACATGTCGGCGGCTGGCCAACCTAGTCCCGAGGTCGTGGGGACGACCCTATAGTCGTCGGACTTGACGGTGGCGGACCAATCTAGTCCCGGGGTCGTGGGGACGACCCTATAGTCGAACATGTCGGCGGCTGGCCAACTTTGGCCCGTGGTCGTGGGGACGATCCAATAGTCGTCGGACATGACGGTGGCGGGCCAATCTAGTCCCGGGGTCGTGGGGACGACCCTATAGTCGTTGGACATGACGGTGGCGGTCCAATCTAGTCCCGGGGTCGTGGGGACGACCCTATAGTCGTCGGACAAGACGGCGGCTGGACATCTTTGGCCCGGGGTCGTGGGGACGACCCTATAGTCGTCGGACAAGACGGTGGCGGACCAATCTATTCCCGGGGTCGTGGGGACGACCCTATAATCGTGTGACATGACGGTGGCGGGCTAATCTAGTCCCGGGGTCGTGGGGACGACCCAATAGGCGTCGGACAAGACGGCGGCTGGACATCTTTGGCCCGTGGTCGTGGGGACGACCCAATAGTGGTCGGACATGTCGGCGGCTGGCCAACCTAGTCCCGAGGACGTGGGTTAGACCCTATAGTCGTCGGACTTGACGGTGGCGGACCAATCTAGTCCCGGGGTCGTGGGGACGACCCTATAGTCGAACATGTCGGCGGCTGGCCAACTTTGGCCCGTGGTCGTGGGGACGATCCAATAGTCGTCGGACAAGACGGTGGCGGGCCAATCTAGTCCCGGGGTCGTGGGGACGACCCTATAGTCGTCGAACAAGTCGGCGGCGGGCCAAGCTTGTCCCGGGGTCGTGGGGACGACCCTATAATCGTCGGACATGACGGTGGCGGGCCAATCTAGTCCCGGGGTCGTGGGGACGACCCTATAGTCGTCGGACATGTCGGCGGCTGGCCAACTTTGGCCCGGTGTCGTGGGGACGACTCTATAGTCGTCGGAAATGTCGGCGGCTGGCCAACCTGGACCCGGGGTCGTGGAGACGACCCTATTGTCGTCGGACATGACGGTGGCGGGCCAATCTAGTCTCGGGGTCGTGGGGACGACCCTATAGTCGTCGGACATGTCGGCGGCTGGCCAACTTTGGCCCGGGGTCGTGGGGACGACCCTATAGTCGTTGGACATGACGGTGGCGGACCAATCTAGTCCTGGAGTCGTGGGGACGACCCTACAGTCGTCGGACATTTCGGCGGCTTGCCAACTTTGGCCCGGGGTCGTGGGGACGACCCTATAGTCGTCGGACTTGACGGTGGCGGGCCAATCTAGTCCTGGAGTCGTGGGGACGACCCTACAGTCGTCGGACATTTCGGCGGCTTGCCAACTTTGGCCCGGGGTCGTGGGGACGACCCTATAGTCGTCGGACATGACGGTGGCGGACCAATCTAGTCCTGGAGTCGTGGGGACGACCCTACAGTCGTCGGACATTTCGGCGGCTTGCCAACTTTGGCCCGGGGTCGTGGGGACGACCCTATAGTCGTCGGACTTGACGTTGGCGGGCCAATCTAGTCCCGAGGTCGTGGGGACGACCCTACAGTCGTCGGACATTTCGGCGGCTTGCCAACTTTGGCCCGGGGTCGTAGGGACGACCCTATAGTCGTCGGACATGTTGGCGATTGGCCAACATTGGCCCGGGGTTGTGGGGACGACCCTATAGTCGTGTGACATGACGGTGGCGGGCTAATCTAGTCCCGGGGTCGTGGGGACGACCCTATAGGCGTCGGACAAGACGGCGGCTGGACATCTTTGGCCCGTGGTCGTGGGGAAGACCCAATAGTGGTCGGACATGTCGGCGGCTGGCCAACCTAGTCCCGAGGTCGTGGGGACGACCCTATAGTCGTCGGACTTGACGGTGGCGGACCAATCTAGTCCCGGGGTCGTGGGGACGACCCTATAGTCGAACATGTCGGCGGCTGGCCAACTTTGGCCCGTGGTCGTGGGGACGATCCAATAGTCGTCGGACATGACGGTGGCGGGCCAATCTAGTCCCGGGGTCGTGGGGACGACCCTATAGTCGTCGGACATTTCGGCGGCTGGCCAACTTTGGCCCGTGGTCAGGGGGGCGACCCTATAGTCGTCAGACATGACGGTGGCGAGCCAACCTAGTCCCGGGGTCGTGGGGACGACCCTATAGTCGTCGGACAAGTCGGCGGCGAGCCCACCTAGTCGGGGGGTCGTGGGGACGACCCTATAGTCGTCGGACAATTCGGCGGCCGGCCAACCTAGTCCGGGGGTCGTGGGGACGACCCTATAGTCGTCGGAAATGACGGTGGCGGGCCAATCTAGTCCCGGGGTCGTGGGGACGACCCTATAGTCGTCGGACAAGTCGGCGGCGAGCCAATCTAGTCCCGCGGTCGTGGGGACGACCCTATAGTTGTCGGACAAGTCAGCGGCTGGCCAACATTGGCCCGTGGTCGTGGGGACGACCATATAGTCGTCGGACAAGTCGGCGGCGGGCCAACCTAGTCCCGGGGTCGTGGGGATGACCCTATAGTCGTCGGACAAGTTGGCGGCGAGCCCACCTAGTCGGGGGGTCGTGGGGACGACCCTATAGTCGTCGGACAAGTCGGCGGCCGGCCAACCTAGTCCGGGGTTCGTGGGGACGACCCTATAGTCGTCGGACATGACGGTGGCGGGCCAGTCTAGTCCCGGGTCGTGGGGACGACCCTATAGTCGTCGGACAAGTCAGCGGCTGGCCAACATTGGCCCGTGGTCGTGGGGACGACCATATAGCCGTCGGACATGACGGTGGCGGGCCACTCTAGTCCCGGGTCGTGGGGACGACCCTATAGTCGTCGGACAAGTCGGCGGCGAGCCCACCTAGTCCGGGGGTCGTGGGGACGACCCTATAGTCGTAGGACAAGTCGGCGGCCGGCCAACCTAGTCCGGGGGTCGTGGGGACGACCCTATAGTCGTCGGACAAGTCGGCGGCGAGCCCACCTAGTCGGGGGGTCATGGGGACGACCCTATAGTCGTCGGACAAGTCGGCGGCTGGCCAACTTTGGCCCGTGGTCGTGGGGACGACCCTATAGTCGTCGGAAATGACGGTGGCGGGCCAATCTAGTCCCGGGGTCGTGGGGACGACCCTATAATCGTCGGGCAAGCCGGCGGCTGGCCAATCTAGTCCCGCGGTCGTGGGGACGACCCTATAGTCGTCGGACAAGTCAGCGGCTGGCCAACATTGGCCCGTGGTCGTGGGGACGACCCTATAGTCGTCGGACAAGTCAGCGGCTGGCCAACATTGGCCCGTGGTCGTGGGGACGACCATATAGCCGTCGGACATGACGGTGGCGGGCCAATCTAGTCCCGGGGTCGTGGGGACGACCCTATAGTCGTCGGACAAGACGGCGGCGGGCCAATCCTGTCCCGGGGTCGTAGGGACGACCCTATAGTCGTCGGACAAGTCGGCGGCGGGCCAAGCTTGTCCCGGCGTCGTGGGGACGACCCTATAATCGTCGGACATGACGGTGGCGGGCCAATCTCGTCTCGGGGTCGTGCGGACGACCCTATAGTCGTCGGACATGTCGGCGGCTGGCCAACTTTGGCCCGGTGTCGAGGGGACGACTCTATAGTCGTCGGAAATGTCGGCGCTTGGCCAACCTGGACCCGGGGTCGTGTGGACGACCCTATTGTCGTCGGACATGACGGTGGCGGGCCAATCTAGTCTCGGGGTCGTGGGGACGACCCTATAGTCGTCGGACAAGACGGTGGCGGGCCAATCTAGTCCTGGGGTCGTGGGGACGACCCCATAGTCGTCGGACAAGTCGGCGGCTGGCCAACTTTGGCCCGGGGTCGTGGGGACGACCCTATAGTCATCGGACATGTCGGCGGCTGGTCAACTTTGGCCCGTGGTCGTGGGGACGGCCCAATAGTCGTTGAACATGTCGGCGGCTGGCCAACATTGGCCCGGGGTCGTGGGGACGACCCTATAGTCGTCGGAAATGTCGGCGGCTGACCAACTTTGGCCCGGGGTCGTGGGGACGACCCTATAGTCGTCGGACATGTCGGCGGCTGGCCAACTTTGGCCCGGTGTCGTGGGGACGCGTCTATAGTCGTCGGAAATGTCGGCGCTTGGCCAACCTGGACCCGGGGTCGTGGGGACGACCCTATTGTCGTCGGACATGACGGTGGCGGGCCAATCTAGTCTCGGGGTCGTGGGGACGACCCTATAGTCGTCGGACATGACGGTGGCGGGCCAATCTAGTCCCGGGGTCGTGGGGACGACCCAATAGTCGTCGGACAAGACGGCGGCTGGACATCTTTGGCCCGCGGTCGCGGGGACGACCCTATAGTCGTTGGACATGACGGTGGCGGGCCAATCTAGTCCCGGGGTCGTAGGGACGACCCTGTAGTCGTCGGACATGTCGGCGATTGGCCAACATTGGCCCGGGGTCGTGGGGACGACCCTATAGTCGTCGGACATGTCGGCGATTGGTCAACTTTGGCCCGTGGTCGTGGGGACGGCCCAATAGTCGTTGAACATGTCGGCGGCTGGCCAACATTGGCCCGGGGTCGTGGGGACGACCCTATAGTCGTCGGAAATGTCGGCGGCTGACCAACTTTGGCCCGGGGTCGTAGGGACGACCCTATAGTCGTCGGACATGTCGGCGGCTGGCCATCTTTGGCCCGGTGTCGTGGGGACGCGTCTATAGTCGTCGGAAATGTCGGCGCTTGGCCAACCTGGACCCGGGGTCGTGGGGACGACCCTATTGTCGTCGGACATGACGGTGGCGGGCCAATCTAGTCTCGGGGTCGTGGGGACGACCCTATAGTCGTCGAACATGTCGGCGGCTGGCCAACTTTGGCCCGTGGTCGTGGGGACGACCCTATAGTCGTCGGAAATGACGGTGGCGGGCCAATCTAGTCCCGGGGTCGTGGGGACGACCCTATAATCGTCGGGCAAGCCGGCGGCTGGCCAATCTAGTCCCGCGGTCGTGGGGACGACCCTATAGTCGTCGGACATAACGGTGGCGGGCCAATCTAGTCCCGGGGTCGTGGGGACGACCCTATAGTCGTCAGACAAGTCGGCGGCGGGCCTACCTAGTCCCGGGGTCGTGGGGACGACCCTATAGTCGTCGGACAAGTCAGCGGCTGGCCTACATTGGCCCGTGGTCGTGGGGACGACCATATAGTCGTCGGACATGACGGTGGCGGGCCAGTCTAGTCCCGGGTCATGGGGACGACCCTATAGTCGTCGGACAAGTCGGCGGCTGACCAACTTTGGCCCGTGGTCGTGGGGACGACCCTATAGTCGTCGGACATGTCGGCGGCTGTCCAACCTAGTCCCGGCGTCGTGGGGACGATCCTATAGTCGTCGGACATGTCGGCGGCGAGCCATCCTAGTCCGGGGCCGTGGGGCGACCCAATAGTCGTCGGACAAGTCGGCGGCTGACCAACTTTTGCCCATGGTCGTGGGGACGACCCTATAGTCGTCGGACATGACGGTGGCGGGCCTATCTAGTCTCGGGGTCGTAGGGACGACCCTGTAGTCGTCGGACATGTCGGCGATTGGCCAACATTGGCCCGGGGTCGTGGGGACGACCCTATAGTCGTCGGACATGTCGGCGGCTGGTCAACTTTGGCCCGTGGTCGTGGGGACGGCCCAATAGTCGTTGAACATGTCGGCGGCTGGCCAACATTGGCCCGGGGTCGTGGGGACGACCCTAAAGTCGTCGGAAATGTCGGCGGCTGACCAACTTTGGCCCGGGGTCGTGGGGACGACCCTATAGTCGTCGGACATGTCGGCGGCTGGCCAACTTTGGCCCGCGGTCGCGGGGACGACCCTATAGTCGTTGGACATGACGGTGGCGGGCCAATCTAGTCCCGGGGTCGTAGGGACGACCCTGTAGTCGTCGGACATGTCGGCGATTGGCCAACATTGGCCCGGGGTCGTGGGGACGACCCTATAGTCGTCGGACATGTCGGCGGCTGGTCAACTTTGGCCCGTGGTCGTGGGGACGGCCCAATAGTCGTTGAACATGTCGGCGGCTGGCCAACATTGGCCCGGGGTCGTGGGGACGACCCTATAGTCGTCGGAAATGTCGGCGGCTGACCAACTTTGGCCCGGGGTCGTGGGGACGACCCTATAGTCGTCGGACATGTCGGCGGCTGGCCAACTTTGGCCCGGTGTCGTGGGGACGCGTCTATAGTCGTCGGAAATGTCGGCGCTTGGCCAACCTGGACCCGGGGTCGTGGGGACGACCCTATTGTCGTCGGACATGACGGTGGCGGGCCAATCTAGTCTCAGGGTCGTGGGGACGACCCTATAGTCGTCGGACATGACGGTGGCGGGCCAATCTAGTCCCGGGGTCTTGGGGACGACCCTAGAGTCGTCGGACATTTCGGCGGCTTGCCAACTTTGGCCCGGGGTCGTGGGGACGACCCAATAGTCGTCGGACATGTTGGCGGCTTGTCAGCCTAGTCCCGCGGTCGTGGGGACGACCCTATAGTCGTCGGACATTTCGGCAGCTGACCAACTTTGGCCCGGGGTCGTGGGGACGACCCTATAGTCGTCGGACATGTCGGCGGCTGGCCAACTTTGGCCCGGTGTCGTGGGGACGCGTCTATAGTCGTCGGAAATGTCGGCGCTTGGCCAACCTGGACCCGGGGTCGTGGGGACGACCCTATTGTCGTCGGACATGACGGTGGCGGGCCAATCTAGTCTCGGGGTCGTGGGGACGACCCTATAGTCGTCGGACATGACGGTGGCGGGCCAATCTAGTCCCGGGGTCTTGGGGACGACACTAGAGTCGTCGGACATTTCGGCGGCTTGCCAACTTTGGCCCGGGGTGGTGGGGACGACTCTATAGTCGTCGGAAATGTCGGAGCCTGGCCAACCTGGACCCGGGGTCGTGGGGACGACCCTATTGTCGTCGGACATGACGGTGGCGGGCCAATCTAGTCTCGGGGTCGTGGGGACGACCCTATAATCGTCGGACATTTCGGCGGATTGCCAACTTTGTCCCGGGGTAGTGGGGACGACCCTATAGTCGTCGGACATGTTGGCGGCTTTTCAGCCTAGTCCCGCGGTCGTGGGGACGACCCTATAGTCGTCGGACATTTCGGCGGGATGCCATCTTTAGCCCGGGGTCGTGGGGACGACCCTATATTCGTCGAACATTTTGGCGTCTTGTCAACTTAGACCCGGGGTCGTGGGGACGACCCTATAGTCGTCGGACTTGACGGTGGCGGGCCAATCTAGTCCCGGGGTCGTGGGGACGACCCTATAGTCGTTGGACATGACGGTGGCGGGCCAATCTAGTCCCGGGGTCGTGGGGACGACCCTACAGTCGTTGGACATTTCGGCGATTGGCCAACATTGGCCCGGGGTCGTGGGGACGACCCTATTGTCGTCGGACATGACGGTGGCGGGCCAATCTAGTCCTGGGGTCGTGGGGACGCCCCCATAGTCGTCGGACAAGTCGGCGGCTGGCCAACTTTGGCCCGGGGTCGTGGGGACGACCCAATAGTCGTCGGACATGTCGGCGGCTGGCCAACTTTGGCCCGTGGTCGTGGGGACGATCCGATTGTCGTCGGACATTTCGGCGGCATGCCATCTTTGGCCCGGGGTCGTGGGGACGACCCTATATTCGTCGAACATTTTGGCGTCTTGTCAACCTAGACCCTATAGTCGTTGGACATGACGGTGGCGGGCCAATTTAGTCCCGGGGTCGTATGGACGACCCTATAGTCGTCGGACATGTCGGCGGCTGGCCAACATTGGCCCGGGGTCGTGGGGACGGCCCAATAGTCGTTGAACATGTCGGCGGCGGGCCATCCTAGCCCCGGGGTCGTGGGGACGACCCTATTGTCGTCGGACATGACGGTGGCGGGCCAATCTAGTCCTGGGGTCTTGGGGACGACCCTACAGTCGTCGGACATTTCGGCGGCTTGCCAACTTTGGCCCGGGGTCGTGGGGACGACCCTATAGTCGTCGGACATTTCGGCGGGTTGCCAACTTTGGCCCGGGGTCGTGGGGACGACCCAATAGTCGTCGGACATGTCGGCGGCTGGCCAACTTTGGCCCGTGGTCGTGGGGACGACCCTACAGTCGTCGGACATTTCGGCGGCTTGCCAACTTTGGCCCGGTGTCGTGGGGACGACTCTATAGTCGTCGGAAATGTCGGCGGCTGGCCAACCTGGACCCGGTGTCGTGGGGACGACCCTATAGTCGTCGGACATGTCGGCGGCTGGCCAACTTTGGCCCGGTGTCGTGGGGACGACTCTATAGTCATCGGAAATGTCGGCGGCTGGCCAACCTGGACCCGGGGTCGTGGGGACGACTCTATAGTCGTCGGAAATGTCGGAGGCTGGCCAACCTGGACCCGGGGTCGTGGGGACGACCCTATTGTCGTCGGACATGACGGTGGCGGGCCAATCTAGTCCCGGGGTCGTAGGGACGACCCTGTAGTCGTCGGACATGTCGGCGATTGGCCAACATTGGCCCGGGGTCGTGGGGACGACCCTATAGTCGTCGGACATGTCGGCGGCTGGCCAACATTGGCCCGGGGTCGTGGGGACGACCCTATAGTCGTCGGAAATGTCGGCGGCTGACCAACTTTGGCCCGGGGTCGTGGGGACGACCCTATAGTCGTCGGACATGTCGGCGGCTGGCCAACTTTGGCCCGGTGTCGTGGGGACGCGTCTATAGTCGTCGGAAATGTCGGCGCTTGGCCAACCTGGACCCGGGGTCGTGGGGACGACCCTATTGTCGTCGGACATGACGGTGGCGGGCCAATCTAGTCTCGGGGTCGTGGGGACGACCCTATAGTCGTCGGACATGACGGTGGCGGCCCATCTAGTCCCGGGGTCTTGGGGACGACCCTAGAGTCGTCGGACATTTCGGCGGCTTGCCAACTTTGGCCCGGGGTGGTGGGGACGACTCAATAGTCGTCGGAAATGTCGGAGCCTGGCCAACCTGGACCCGGGGTCGTGGGGACGACCCTATTGTCGTCGGACATGACGGTGGCGGGCCAATCTAGTCTCGGGGTCGTGGGGACGACCCTATAGTCGTCGGACATGTCGGCGGCTGGCCAACTTTGGCCCGTGGTCGTGGGGACGGCCCTATAGTCGTCGGAAATGACAGTGGCGGGCCAATCTAGTCCCGGGGTCGTGGGGACGACCCTATAATCGTCGGGCAAGCCGGCGGCTGGCCAATCTAGTCCCGCGGTCGTGGGGACGACCCTATAGTCGTCGGACAAGTCAGCGGCTGGCCAACATTGGCCCGTGGTCGTGGGGACGACCATATAGCCGTCGGACATGACGGTGGCGGGCCACTCTAGTCCCGGGTCGTGGGGACGACCCTATAGTCGTCGGACAAGTCGGCGGCGAGCCCACCTAGTCCCGGGATCGTGGGGACGACCCTATAGTCGTCGGACAAGTCAGCGGCTGGCCTACATTGGCCCGTGGTCGTGGGGACGACCATATAGTCGTCGGACATGACGATGGCGGGCCAGTCTAGTCCCGGGTCATGGGGACGACCCTATAGTCGTCGGACAAGTCGGCGGCTGACCAACTTTGGCCCGTGGTCGTGGGGACGACCCTATAGTCGTCGGACATGTCGGCGGCTGGTCAACTTTGGCCCGTGGTCGTGGGGACGGCCCAATAGTCGTTGAACATGTCGGCGGCTGGCCAACATTGGCCCGGGGTCGTGGGGACGACCCTATAGTCGTCGGAAATGTCGGCGGCTGACCAACTTTGGCCCGGGGTCGTGGGGACGACCCTATAGTCGTCGGACATGTCGGCGGCTGGCCAACTTTGGCCCGGTGTCGTGGGGACGCGTCTATAGTCGTCGGAAATGTCGGCGCTTGGCCAACCTGGACCCGGGGTCGTGGGGACGACCCTATTGTCGTCGGACATGACGGTGGCGGGCCAATCTAGTCTCGGGGTCGTGGGGACGACCCTATAGTCGTCGGACATGACGGTGGCGGGCCAATCTAGTCCCGGGGTCGTGGGGACGACCCTATAGTCGTCGGACAAGACGGCGGCTGGACATCTTTGGCCCGCGGTCGCGGGGACGACCCTATAGTCGTTGGACATGACGGTGGCGGGCCAATCTAGTCCCGGGGTCGTAGGGACGACCCTGTAGTCGTCGGACATGTCGGCGATTGGCCAACATTGGCCCGGGGTCGTGGGGACGACCCTATAGTCGTCGGACATGTCGGCGGCTGGCCAACTTTGGCCCGGTGTCGTGGGGACGACCCTATAGTCGTCGGAAATGTCGGCGGCTGACCAACTTTGGCCCGGGGTCGTGGGGACGACCCTATAGTCGTCGGACATGTCGGCGGCTGGCTAACTTTGGCCCGGTGTCGTGGGGACGCGTCTATAGTCGTCGGAAATGTCGGCGCTTGGCCAACCTGGACCCGGGGTCGTGGGGACGACCCTATTGTCGTCGGACATGACGGTGGCGGGCCAATCTAGTCTCGGGGTCGTGGGGACGACCCTATAGTCGTCGGACATGACGGTGGCGGGCCAATCTAGTCCCGGGGTCTTGGGGACGACCCTAGAGTCGTCGGACATTTCGGCGGCTTGCCAACTTTGGCCCGGGGTGGTGGGGACGACTCTATAGTCGTCGGAAATGTCGGAGCCTGGCCAACCTGGACCCGTGGTCGTGGGGACGACCCTATAGTCGTCGGACATGTCGGCGGCTGTCCAACCTAGTCCCGGCGTCGTGGGGACCATCCTATAGTCGTCGGACATGTCGGCGGCGAGCCATCCTAGTCCGGGGCCGTGGGGCGACCCAATAGTCGTCGGACAAGTCGGCGGCTGACCAACTTTTGCCCATGGTCGTGGGGACGACCCTATAGTCGTCGGACATGACGGTGGCGGGCCTATCTAGTCTCGGGGTCGTAGGGACGACCCTGTAGTCGTCGGACATGTCGGCGATTGGCCAACATTGGCCCGGGGTCGTGGGGACGACCCTATAGTCGTTGGACATGTCGGCGGCTGGTCAACTTTGGCCCGTGGTCGTGGGGACGGCCCAATAGTCGTTGAACATGTCGGCGGCTGGCCAACATTGGCCCGGGGTCGTGGGGACGACCCTATAGTCGTCGGAAATGTCGGCGGCTGACCAACTTTGGCCCGGGGTCGTGGGGACGACCCTATAGTCGTCGGACATGTCGGCGGCTGGCCAACTTTGGCCCGGTGTCGTGGGGACGCGTCTATAGTCGTCGGAAATGTCGGCGCTTGGCCAACCTGGACCCGGGGTCGTGGGGACGACCCTATTGTCGTCGGACATGACGGTGGCGGGCCAATCTAGTCTCGGGGTCGTGGGGACGACCCTATAGTCGTCGGACATGACGGTGGCGGGCCAATCTAGTCCCGGGGTCGTGGGGACGACCCTATAGTCGTCGGACAAGACGGCGGCTGGACATCTTTGGCCCGCGGTCGCGGGGACGACCCTATAGTCGTTGGACATGACGGTGGCGGGCCAATCTAGTCCCGGGGTCGTAGGGACGACCCTGTAGTCGTCGGACATGTCGGCGATTGGCCAACATTGGCCCGGGGTCGTGGGGACGACCCTATAGTCGTCGGACATGTCGGCGGCTGGTCAACTTTGGCCCGTGGTCGTGGGGACGGCCCAATAGTCGTTGAACATGTCGGCGGCTGGCCAACATTGGCCCGGGGTCGTGGGGACGACCCTATAGTCGTCGGAAATGTCGGCGGCTGACCAACTTTGGCCCGGGGTCGTGGGGACGACCCTATAGTCGTCGGACATGTCGGCGGCTGGCCAACTTTGGCCCGGTGTCGTGGGGACGCGTCTATAGTCGTCGGAAATGTCGGCGCTTGGCCAACCTGGACCCGGGGTCGTGGGGACGACCCTATTGTCGTCGGACATGACGGTGGCGGGCCAATCTAGTCTCGGGGTCGTGGGGGCGACCCTATAGTCGTCGGACATGACGGTGGCGGGCCAATCTAGTCCCGGGGTCTTGGGGACGACCCTAGAGTCGTCGGACATTTCGGCGGCTTGCCAACTTTGGCCCCGGGTGGTAGGGACGACTCTATAGTCGTCGGAAATGCCGGAGCCTGGCCAACCTGGACCCGGGGTCGTGGGGACGACCCTATTGTCGTCGGACATGACGGTGGCGGGCCAATCTAGTCTCGGGGTCGTGGGGACGACCCTATAGTCGTCGGACATGTCGGCGGCTGGCCAACTTTGGCCCGTGGTCGTGCGGACGGCCCTATAGTCGTCGGAAATGACGGTGGCGGGCCAATCTAGTCCCGGGGTCGTGGGGACGACCCTATAATCGTCGGGCAAGCCGGCGGCTGGCCAATCTAGTCCCGCGGTCGTGGGGACGACCCTATAGTCGTCGGACAAGTCAGCGGCTGGCCAACATTGGCCCGTGGTCGTGGGGACGACCATGTAGCCGTCGGACATGACGGTGGCGGGCCACTCTAGTCCCGGGTCGTGGGGACGACCCTATAGTCGTCGGACAAGTCGGCGGCGAGCCCACCTAGTCCCGGGATCGTGGGGACGACCCTATAGTCGTCGGACAAGTCAGCGGCTGGCCTACATTGGCCCGTGGTCGTGGGGACGACCATATAGTCGTCGGACATGACGGTGGCGGGCCAGTCTAGTCCCGGGTCATGGGGACGACCCTATAGTCGTCGGACAAGTCGGCGGCTGACCAACTTTGGCCCGTGGTCGTGGGGACGACCCTATAGTCGTCGGAAATGACGGTGGCGGGCCAATCTAGTCCCGGGGTCGTGGGGACGACCCTATAATCGTCGGGCAAGCCGGCGGCTGGCCAATCTAGTCCCGCGGTCGTGGGGACGACCCTATAGTCGTCGGACAAGTCAGCGGCTGGCCAACATTGGCCCGTGGTCGTGGGGACGACCATATAGCCGTCGGACATGACGGTGGCGGGCCACTCTAGTCCCGGGTCGTGGGGACGACCCTATAGTCGTCGGACAAGTCGGCGGCGAGCCCACCTAGTCCGGGGGTCGTGGGGACGACCCTATAGTCGTAGGACAAGTCGGCGGCCGGCCAACCTAGTCCGGGGGTCGTGGGGACGACCCTATAGTCGTCGGACATGACGGTGGCGGGCCAGTCTAGTCCCGGGTCGTGGGGACGACCGTATAGTCGTCGGACATGTCGGCGGCTGGCCAACTTTGGCCCGTGGTCGTGGGGACGACCCTATAGTCGTCGGACATAACGGTGGCGGGCCAATCTAGTCCCGGGGTCGTGGGGACGACCCTATAGTCGTCAGACAAGTCGGCGGCGGGCCTACCTAGTCCCGGGGTCGTGGGGACGACCCTATAGTCGTCGGACAAGTCAGCGGCTGGCCTACATTGGCCCGTGGTCGTGGGGACGACCATATAGTCGTCGGACATGACGGTGGCGGGCCAGTCTAGTCCCGGGTCATGGGGACGACCCTATAGTCGTCGGACAAGTCGGCGGCTGACCAACTTTGGCCCGTGGTCGTGGGGACGACCCTATAGTCGTCGGACATGTCGGCGGCTGTCCAACCTAGTCCCGGCGTCGTGGGGACGATCCTATAGTCGTCGGACATGTCGGCGGCGAGCCATCCTAGTCCGGGGCCGTGGGGCGACCCAATAGTCGTCGGACAAGTCGGCGGCTGACCAACTTTTGCCCATGGTCGTGGGGACGACCCTATAGTCGTCGGACATGACGGTGGCGGGCCTATCTAGTCTCGGGGTCGTAGGGACGACCCTGTAGTCGTCGGACATGTCGGCGATTGGCCAACATTGGCCCGGGGTCGTGGGGACGACCCTATAGTCGTCGGACATGTCGGCGGCTGGTCAACTTTGGCCCGTGGTCGTGGGGACGGCCCAATAGTCGTTGAACATGTCGGCGGCTGGCCAACATTGGCCCGGGGTCGTGGGGACGACCCTATAGTCGTCGGAAATGTCGGCGGCTGACCAACTTTGGCCCGGGGTCGTGGGGACGACCCTATAGTCGTCGGACATGTCGGCGGCTGGCCAACTTTGGCCCGCGGTCGCGGGGACGACCCTATAGTCGTTGGACATGACGGTGGCGGGCCAATCTAGTCCCGGGGTCGTAGGGACGACCCTGTAGTCGTCGGACATGTCGGCGATTGGCCAACATTGGCCCGGGGTCGTGGGGACGACCCTATAGTCGTCGGACATGTCGGCGGCTGGTCAACTTTGGCCCGTGGTCGTGGGGACGGCCCAATAGTCGTTGAACATGTCGGCGGCTGGCCAACATTGGCCCGGGGTCGTGGGGACGACCCTATAGTCGTCGGAAATGTCGGCGGCTGACCAACTTTGGCCCGGGGTCGTGGGGACGACCCTATAGTCGTCGGACATGTCGGCGGCTGGCCAACTTTGGCCCGGTGTCGTGGGGACGCGTCTATAGTCGTCGGAAATGTCGGCGCTTGGCCAACCTGGACCCGGGGTCGTGGGGACGACCCTATTGTCGTCGGACATGACGGTGGCGGGCCAATCTAGTCTCAGGGTCGTGGGGACGACCCTATAGTCGTCGGACATGACGGTGGCGGGCCAATCTAGTCCCGGGGTCTTGGGGACGACCCTAGAGTCGTCGGACATTTCGGCGGCTTGCCAACTTTGGCCCGGGGTGGTGGGGACGACTCTATAGTCGTCGGAAATGTCGGAGCCTGGCCAACCTGGACCCGGGGTCGTGGGGACGACCCTATTGTCGTCGGACATGACGGTGGCGGGCCAATCTAGTCTCGGGGTCGTGGGGACGACCCTATAGTCGTCGGACATGACGGTGGCGGGCCAATCTAGTCCCGGGGTCTTGGGGACGACCCTAGAGTCGTAGTACATTTCGGCGGCTTGCCAACTTTGGCCCGGGGTGGTGGGGACGACTCTATAGTCGTCGGAAATGTCGGAGCCTGGCCAACCTGGACCCGGGGTCGTGGGGACGACCCTATTGTCGTCGGACATGACGGCGATTGGCCAACATTGGCCCGGGGTCGTGGGGACGACCCTATAGTCGTCGGACATGTCGGCGGCTGGCCAACTTTGGCCCGGGGTCGTGGGGACGACCCAATAGTCGTCGGACATGTTGGCGGCTTGTCAGCCTAGTCCCGCGGTCGTGGGGACGACCCTATAGTCGTCGGACATTTCGGCAGCTGACCAACTTTGGCCCGGGGTCGTGGGGACGACCCTATAGTCGTCGGACATGTCGGCGGCTGGCCAACTTTGGCCCGGTGTCGTGGGGACGCGTCTATAGTCGTCGGAAATGTCGGCGCTTGGCCAACCTGGACCCGGGGTCGTGGGGACGACCCTATTGTCGTCGGACATGACGGTGGCGGGCCAATCTAGTCTCGGGGTCGTGGGGACGACCCTATAGTCGTCGGACATGACGGTGGCGGGCCAATCTAGTCCCGGGGTCTTGGGGACGACACTAGAGTCGTCGGACATTTCGGCGGCTTGCCAACTTTGGCCCGGGGTGGTGGGGACGACTCTATAGTCGTCGGAAATGTCGGAGCCTGGCCAACCTGGACCCGGGGTCGTGGGGACGACCCTATTGTCGTCGGACATGACGGTGGCGGGCCAATCTAGTCTCGGGGTCGTGGGGACGACCCTATAATCGTCGGACATTTCGGCGGATTGCCAACTTTGGCCCGGGGTAGTGGGGACGACCCTATAGTCGTCGGACATGTTGGCGGCTTTTCAGCCTAGTCCCGCGGTCGTGGGGACGACCCTATAGTCGTCGGACATTTCGGCGGGATGCCATCTTTAGCCCGGGGTCGTGGGGACGACCCTATATTCGTCGAACATTTTGGCGTCTTGTCAACTTAGACCCGGGGTCGTGGGGACGACCCTATAGTCGTCGGACTTGACGGTGGCGGGCCAATCTAGTCCCGGGGTCGTGGGGACGACCCTATAGTCGTTGGACATGACGGTGGCGGGCCAATCTAGTCCCGGGGTCGTGGGGACGACCCTACAGTCGTTGGACATTTCGGCGATTGGCCAACATTGGCCCGGGGTCGTGGGGACGACCCTATTGTCGTCGGACATGACGGTGGCGGGCCAATCTAGTCCTGGGGTCGTGGGGACGCCCCCATAGTCGTCGGACAAGTCGGCGGCTGGCCAACTTTGGCCCGGGGTCGTGGGGACGACCCAATAGTCGTCGGACATGTCGGCGGCTGGCCAACTTTGGCCCGTGGTCGTGGGGACGATCCGATTGTCGTCGGACATTTCGGCGGCATGCCATCTTTGGCCCGGGGTCGTGGGGACGACCCTATATTCGTCGAACATTTTGGCGTCTTGTCAACCTAGACCCTATAGTCGTTGGACATGACGGTGGCGGGCCAATTTAGTCCCGGGGTCGTATGGACGACCCTATAGTCGTGGGACATGTCGGCGGCTGGCCAACATTGGCCCGGGGTCGTGGGGACGGCCCAATAGTCGTTGAACATGTCGACGGCGGGCCATCCTAGCCCCGGGGTCGTGGGGACGACCCTATTGTCGTCGGACATGACGGTGGCGGGCCAATCTAGTCCTGGGGTCTTGGGGACGACCCTACAGTCGTCGGACATTTCGGCGGCTTGCCAACTTTGGCCCGGGGTCGTGGGGACGACCCTATAGTCGTCGGACATTTCGGCGGGTTGCCAACTTTGGCCCGGGGTCGTGGGGACGACCCAATAGTCGTCGGACATGTCGGCGGCTGGCCAACTTTGGCCCGTGGTCGTGGGGACGACCCTACAGTCGTCGGACATTTCGGCGGCTTGCCAACTTTGGCCCGGTGTCGTGGGGACGACTCTATAGTCGTCGGAAATGTCGGCGGCTGGCCAACCTGGACCCGGTGTCGTGGGGACGACCCTATAGTCGTCGGACATGTCGGCGGCTGGCCAACTTTGGCCCGGTGTCGTGGGGACGACTCTATAGTCATCGGAAATGTCGGCGGCTGGCCAACCTGGACCCGGTGTCGTGGGGACGACCCTATAGTCGTCGGACATGTCGGCGGCTGGCCAACTTTGGCCCGGTGTCGTGGGGACGACTCTATAGTCATCGGAAATGTCGGCGGCTGGCCAACCTGGACCCGGGGTCGTGGGGACGACTCTATAGTCGTCGGAAATGTCGGAGGCTGGCCAACCTGGACCCGGGGTCGTGGGGACGACCCTATTGTCGTCGGACATGACGGTGGCGGGCCAATCTAGTCCCGGGGTCGTAGGGACGACCCTGTAGTCGTCGGACATGTCGGCGATTGGCCAACATTGGCCCGGGGTCGTGGGGACGACCCTATAGTCGTCGGACATGTCGGCGGCTGGCCAACATTGGCCCGGGGTCGTGGGGACGACCCTATAGTCGTCGGAAATGTCGGCGGCTGACCAACTTTGGCCCGGGGTCGTGGGGACGACCCTATAGTCGTCGGACATGTCGGCGGCTGGCCAACTTTGGCCCGTGGTCGTGGGGACGGCCCTATAGTCGTCGGAAATGACGGTGGCGGGCCAATCTAGTCCCGGGGTCGTGGGGACGACCCTATAATCGTCGGGCAAGCCGGCGGCTGGCCAATCTAGTCCCGCGGTCGTGGGGACGACCCTATAGTCGTCGGACAAGTCAGCGGCTGGCCAACATTGGCCCGTGGTCGTGGGGACGACCATATAGCCGTCGGACATGACGGTGGCGGGCCAATCTAGTCCCGGGGTCTTGGGGACGACCCTAAGAGTCGTCGGACATTTCGGCGGCTTGCCAACTTTGGCCCGGGGTGGTGGGGACGACTCTATAGTCGTCGGAAATGTCGGAGCCTGGCCAACCTGGACCCGGGGTCGTGGGGACGACCCTATTGTCGTCGGACATGACGGTGGCGGGCCAATCTAGTCTCGGGGTCGTGGGGACGACCCTATAGTCGTCGGACATGTCGGCGGCTGGCCAACTTTGGCCCGTGGTCGTGGGGACGGCCCTATAGTCGTCGGAAATGACGGTGGCGGGCCAATCTAGTCCCGGGGTCGTGGGGACGACCCTATAATCGTCGGGCAAGCCGGCGGCTGGCCAATCTAGTCCCGCGGTCGTGGGGACGACCCTATAGTCGTCGGACAAGTCAGCGGCTGGCCAACATTGGCCCGTGGTCGTGGGGACGACCATATAGCCGTCGGACATGACGGTGGCGGGCCACTCTAGTCCCGGGTCGTGGGGACGACCCTATAGTCGTCGGACAAGTCGGCGGCGAGCCCACCTAGTCCCGGGATCGTGGGGACGACCCTATAGTCGTCGGACAAGTCAGCGGCTGGCCTACATTGGCCCGTGGTCGTGGGGACGACCATATAGTCGTCGGACATGACGATGGCGGGCCAGTCTAGTCCCGGGTCATGGGGACGACCCTATAGTCGTCGGACAAGTCGGCGGCTGACCAACTTTGGCCCGTGGTCGTGGGGACGACCCTATAGTCGTCGGACATGTCGGCGGCTGGTCAACTTTGGCCCGTGGTCGTGGGGACGGCCCAATAGTCGTTGAACATGTCGGCGGCTGGCCAACATTGGCCCGGGGTCGTGGGGACGACCCTATAGTCGTCGGAAATGTCGGCGGCTGACCAACTTTGGCCCGGGGTCGTGGGGACGACCCTATAGTCGTCGGACATGTCGGCGGCTGGCCAACTTTGGCCCGGTGTCGTGGGGACGCGTCTATAGTCGTCGGAAATGTCGGCGCTTGGCCAACCTGGACCCGGGGTCGTGGGGACGACCCTATTGTCGTCGGACATGACGGTGGCGGGCCAATCTAGTCTCGGGGTCGTGGGGACGACCCTATAGTCGTCGGACATGACGGTGGCGGGCCAATCTAGTCCCGGGGTCGTGGGGACGACCCTATAGTCGTCGGACAAGACGGCGGCTGGACATCTTTGGCCCGCGGTCGCGGGGACGACCCTATAGTCGTTGGACATGACGGTGGCGGGCCAATCTAGTCCCGGGGTCGTAGGGACGACCCTGTAGTCGTCGGACATGTCGGCGATTGGCCAACATTGGCCCGGGGTCGTGGGGACGACCCTATAGTCGTCGGACATGTCGGCGGCTGGTCAACTTTGGCCCGTGGTCGTGGGGACGGCCCAATAGTCGTTGAACATGTCGGCGGCTGGCCAACATTGGCCCGGGGTCGTGGGGACGACCCTATAGTCGTCGGAAATGTCGGCGGCTGACCAACTTTGGCCCGGGGTCGTGGGGACGACCCTATATTCGTCGGACATGTCGGCGGCTGGCCAACTTTGGCCCGGTGTCGTGGGGACGCGTCTATAGTCGTCGGAAATGTCGGCGCTTGGCCAACCTGGACCCGGGGTCGTGGGGACGACCCTATTGTCGTCGGACATGACGGTGGCGGGCCAATCTAGTCTCGGGGTCGTGGGGGCGACCCTATAGTCGTCGGACATGACGGTGGCGGGCCAATCTAGTCCCGGGGTCTTGGGGACGACCCTAGAGTCGTCGGACATTTCGGCGGCTTGCCAACTTTGGCCCGGGGTGGTGGGGACGACTCTATAGTCGTCGGAAATGTCGGAGCCTGGCCAACCTGGACCCGGGGTCGTGGGGACGACCCTATTGTCGTCGGACATGACGGTGGCGGGCCAATCTAGTCTCGGGGTCGTGGGGACGACCCTATAGTCGTCGGACATGTCGGCGGCTGGCCAACTTTGGCCCGTGGTCGTGGGGACGGCCCTATAGTCGTCGGAAATGACGGTGGCGGGCCAATCTAGTCCCGGGGTCGTGGGGACGACCCTATAATCGTCGGGCAAGCCGGCGGCTGGCCTATCTAGTCCCGCGGTCGTGGGGTCGACCCTATAGTCGTCGGACAAGTCAGCGGCTGGCCAACATTGGCCCGTGGTCGTGGGGACGACCATGTAGCCGTCGGACATGACGGTGGCGGGCCACTCTAGTCCCGGGTCGTGGGGACGACCCTATAGTCGTCGGACAAGTCGGCGGCGAGCCCACCTAGTCCCGGGATCGTGGGGACGACCCTATAGTCGTCGGACAAGTCAGCGGCTGGCCTACATTGGCCCGTGGTCGTGGGGACGACCATATAGTCGTCGGACATGACGGTGGCGCGCCAGTCTAGTCCCGGGTCATGGGGACGACCCTATAGTCGTCGGACAAGTCGGCGGCTGACCAACTTTGGCCCGTGGTCGTGGGGACGACCCTATAGTCGTCGGACATGTCGGCGGCTGTCCAACCTAGTCCCGGCGTCGTGGGGACGATCCTATAGTCGTCGGACATGTCGGCGGCGAGCCATCCTAGTCCGGGGCCGTGGGGCGACCCAATAGTCGTCGGACAAGTCGGCGGCTGACCAACTTTTGCCCATGGTCGTGGGGACGACCCTATAGTCGTCGGACATGTCGGCGGCTGGCCAACTTTGGCCCGGTGTCGTGGGGACGCGTCTATAGTCGTCGGAAATGTCGGCGCTTGGCCAACCTGGACCCGGGGTCGTGGGGACGACCCTATTGTCGTCGGACATGACGGTGGCGGGCCAATCTAGTCTCGGGGTCGTGGGGACGACCCTATAGTCGTCGGACATGACGGTGGCGGGCCAATCTAGTCCCGGGGTCGTGGGGACGACCCTATAGTCGTTGGACATGTCGGCGGCTGGTCAACTTTGGCCCGTGGTCGTGGGGACGGCCCAATAGTCGTTGAACATGTCGGCGGCTGGCCAACATTGGCCCGGGGTCGTGGGGACGACCCTATAGTCGTCGGAAATGTCGGCGGCTGACCAACTTTGGCCCGGGGTCGTGGGGACGACCCTATAGTCGTCGGACATGTCGGCGGCTGGCCAACTTTGGCCCGGTGTCGTGGGGACGCGTCTATAGTCGTCGGAAATGTCGGCGCTTGGCCAACCTGGACCCGGGGTCGTGGGGACGACCCTATTGTCGTCGGACATGACGGTGGCGGGCCAATCTAGTCTCGGGGTCGTGGGGACGACCCTATAGTCGTCGGACATGACGGTGGCGGGCCAATCTAGTCCCGGGGTCGTGGGGACGACCCTATAGTCGTCGGACAAGACGGCGGCTGGACATCTTTGGCCCGCGGTCGCGGGGACGACCCTATAGTCGTTGGACATGACGGTGGCGGGCCAATCTAGTCCCGGGGTCGTAGGGACGACCCTGTAGTCGTCGGACATGTCGGCGATTGGCCAACATTGGCCCGGGGTCGTGGGGACGACCCTATAGTCGTCGGACATGTCGGCGGCTGGTCAACTTTGGCCCGTGGTCGTGGGGACGGCCCAATAGTCGTTGAACATGTCGGCGGCTGGCCAACATTGGCCCGGGGTCGTGGGGACGACCCTATAGTCGTCGGAAATGTCGGCGGCTGACCAACTTTGGCCCGGGGTCGTGGGGACGACCCTATAGTCGTCGGACATGTCGGCGGCTGGCCAACTTTGGCCCGGTGTCGTGGGGACGCGTCTATAGTCGTCGGAAATGTCGGCGCTTGGCCAACCTGGACCCGGGGTCGTGGGGACGACCCTATTGTCGTCGGACATGACGGTGGCGGGCCAATCTAGTCTCGGGGTCGTGGGGACGACCCTATAGTCGTCGGACATGACGGTGGCGGGCCAATCTAGTCCCGGGGTCTTGGGGACGACCCTAGAGTCGTCGGACATTTCGGCGGCTTGCCAACTTTGGCCCGGGGTGGTGGGGACGACTCTATAGTCGTCGGAAATGTCGGAGCCTGGCCAACCTGGACCCGTGGTCGTGGGGACGACCCTATAGTCGTCGGACATGTCGGCGGCTGTCCAACCTAGTCCCGGCGTCGTGGGGACGATCCTATAGTCGTCGGACATGTCGGCGGCGAGCCATCCTAGTCCGGGGCCGTGGGGCGACCCAATAGTCGTCGGACAAGTCGGCGGCTGACCAACTTTTGCCCATGGTCGTGGGGACGACCCTATAGTCGTCGGACATGACGGTGGCGGGCCTATCTAGTCTCGGGGTCGTAGGGACGACCCTGTAGTCGTCGGACATGTCGGCGATTGGCCAACATTGGCCCGGGGTCGTGGGGACGACCCTATAGTCGTTGGACATGTCGGCGGCTGGTCAACTTTGGCCCGTGGTCGTGGGGACGGCCCAATAGTCGTTGAACATGTCGGCGGCTGGCCAACATTGGCCCGGGGTCGTGGGGACGACCCTATAGTCGTCGGAAATGTCGGCGGCTGACCAACTTTGGCCCGGGGTCGTGGGGACGACCCTATAGTCGTCGGACATGTCGGCGGCTGGCCAACTTTGGCCCGGTGTCGTGGGGACGCGTCTATAGTCGTCGGAAATGTCGGCGCTTGGCCAACCTGGACCCGGGGTCGTGGGGACGACCCTATTGTCGTCGGACATGACGGTGGCGGGCCAATCTAGTCTCGGGGTCGTGGGGACGACCCTATAGTCGTCGGACATGACGGTGGCGGGCCAATCTAGTCCCGGGGTCGTGGGGACGACCCTATAGTCGTCGGACAAGACGGCGGCTGGACATCTTTGGCCCGCGGTCGCGGGGACGACCCTATAGTCGTTGGACATGACGGTGGCGGGCCAATCTAGTCCCGGGGGCGTAGGGACGACCCTGTAGTCGTCGGACATGTCGGCGATTGGCCAACATTGGCCCGGGGTCGTGGGGACGACCCTATAGTCGTCGGACATGTCGGCGGCTGGTCAACTTTGGCCCGTGGTCGTGGGGACGGCCCAATAGTCGTTGAACATGTCGGCGGCTGGCCAACATTGGCCCGGGGTCGTGGGGACGACCCTATACTCGTCGGACATGTCGGCGGCTGGCCAACTTTGGCCCGTGGTCGTGGGGACGATCCAATAGTCGTCGGACATGTCGGCGGCTGGCCAACTTTGGCCCGTGGTTGTGGGGACGACCCTATAGTCGTTGGACATGACGGTGGCGGGCCAATCTAGTCCCGGGGTCGTGGGGACGACCCTATAGTCGTCGGACAAGACGGCGGCTGGACATCTTTGGCCCGGGGTCGTGGGGACGACCCTATAGTCGTCGGACATGTCGGCGGCTGGCCAACCTAGTCCCGAGGTCGTTGGGACGACCCTATAGTCGTCGGACTTGACGGTGGCGGGCCAATCTAGTCCCGGGGTCGTGGGGACGACCCTATAGTCGTCGGACAAGACGGCGGCTGGACATCTTTGGCCCGGGGTCGTGGGGACGACCCTATAGTCGTCGGACATGTCGGCGGCTGGCCAACCTAGTGCCGAGGTCGTCGGACTTGACGGTGGCGGGCCAATCTAGTCTCGGGGTCGTGGAGACGACCCTATAGTCGTCGGACATGTCGGCGGCTGGCCAACTTTAGCCCGGGGTCGTGGGGACGACCCAATAGTCGTCGGACATGTCGGCGGCGGGCCAACCTTGTCCCGGGGTAGTGGGGACGACCCTATAGTCGTCGGACATGTCGGCGGCTGGCCAACTTTGGCCCGGTGTCGTGGGGACGACTCTATAGTCGTCGGAAATGTCGGCGGCTGGCCAACCTGGACCCGGTGTCGTGGGGACGACCCTATAGTCGTCGGACATGTCGGCGGCTGGCCAACTTTGGCCCGGTGTCGTGGGGACGACTCTATAATCGTCGGATATAACGGTGGCGGTCCAATCTAGTCTCGGGGTCGTGGGGACGACCCTATAGTCGTCGGACAAGTCGGCGGCGGGCCTACCTATTCCCGGGGTCGTGGGGTCGACCCTATAGTCGTCGGACAAGTCGGCAGCTTGCCAACTTTGGCCCGGGGACGTGGGGACGACTCTATAGTCGTCGGAAATGTCGGCGGCTGGCCAACCTGGACCCGGGGTCGTGGGGTCGACCCTATTGTCGTCGGACATGACGGTGGCGGGCCAATCTAGTCTCGGGGTCGTGGGGACGACCCTATAGTCGTCGGACATGTCGGCGGCTGGCCAACTTTGGCCCGGGGTCGTGGGGACGACCCTATAGTCGTCGGACATGTTGGCGGCTTTTCAGCCTAGTCCCGCGGTCGTGGGGACGACCCTATAGTCGTCGGACATTTCGGCGGGATGCCATCTTTAGCCCGGGGTCGTGGGGACGACCCTATATTCGTCGAACATTTTGGCGTCTTGTCAACCTAGACCCGGGGTCGTGGGGACGACCCTATAGTCGTCGGACTTGACGGTGGCGGGCCAATCTAGTCCCGGGGTCGTGGGGACGACCCTATATTCGTCGAACATTTTGGCGTCTTGTCAACCTAGACCCTATAGTCGTCGGACATGTCGGCGGCTGGCCAACTTTGGCCCGTGGTTGTGGGGACGACCCTATAGTCGTTGGACATGACGGTGGCGGGCCAATCTAGTCCCGGGGTCGTGGGGACGACCCTATAGTCGTCGGACAAGACGGCGGCTGGACATCTTTGGCCCGGGGTCGTGGGGACGACCCTATAGTCGTCGGACATGTCGGCGGCTGGCCAACCTAGTCCCGAGGTCGTTGGGACGACCCTATAGTCGTCGGACTTGACGGTGGCGGGCCAATCTAGTCCCGGGGTCGTGGGGACGACCCTAAAGTCGTCGGACAAGACGGCGGCTGGACATCTTTGGCCCGGGGTCGTGGGGACGACCCTATAGTCGTCGGACATGTCGGCGACTGGCCAACCTAGTCCCGAGGTCGTCGGACTAGACGGTGGCGGGCCAATCTAGTCTCGGGGTCGTGGGGACGACCCTATAGTCGTCGGACATGTCGGCGGCTGGCCAACTTTGGCCCGGGGTCGTGGGGACGACCCAATAGTCGTCGGACATGTCGGCGGCTGGCCAACCTGGACCCGGTGTCGTGGGGACGACCCTATAGTCGTCGGACATGTCGGCGGCTGGCCAACTTTGGCCCGGTGTCGTGGGGACGACTCTATAATCGTCGGATATAACGGTGGCGGTCCAATCTAGTCTCGGGGTCGTGGGGACGACCCTATAGTCGTCGGACAAGTCGGCGGCGGGCCTACCTATTCCCGGGGTCGTGGGGTCGACCCTATAGTCGTCGGACAAGTCGGCAGCTTGCCAACTTTGGCCCGGGGACGTGGGGACGACCCTATAGTCTTCGAACAAAACGGCGGCGAGCCAACCTAGTCCCGGCGTCGTGGGGACGACCCTATAGTCGTCGGACATGTCGGCGGCGAGCCATCCTAGTCCGGGGCCGTGGGGCGACCCAATAGTCGTCGGACAAGTCGGCGGCTGACCAACTTTGGCCCATGGTCGTGGGAACGACCCTATAGTCGTCGGAAATGTCGGTGGCTGGTCAACTTTGGCCCGAGGCCGTGGGGACGATTCTATAGTCGTCGGACATAACGGTGGCTGGCCACGTTTGGCCCAGGATTGTAGGAACGACCCTATATTCGTCGGAAAAGTCGGCGGCTTGCCAACTTTGGCCCGTGGTCGTGGGGACGACCCTATAGTTGTCGGACACGTCGGCGGCGGGTCTACCTAGTCCCGGGGTCGTGGGGACGACCCTATAGTCGTCGGACAATTCGGCAGCTTGCCAACTTTGGCCCGGGGTCGTGGGGACGACCCTATAGTTGTCGGACACGTCGGCGGCGGGTCTACCTAGTCCCGGGGTCGTGGGGACGACTCTATAGTCGTCGGACAAGTCGGCAGCTTGCCAACTTTGGCCCGGGGTCGTGGGGACGACTCTATAGTCGTCGGACAAGTCGGCGGCTGGCCAACTTTGGCCCGTGGTCGTGGGGACGCCCAATAGTCGTCGGACATGTCGGCGGCTGGCCAACCTAGTCCCGAGGTCGTCGGACTTGACGATGGCGGGCCAATCTAGTCCCGGGGTCGTGGGGACGACCCTATAGTCGTCGGACAAGACGGTGGCTGGACATCTTTGGCCCGGGGTCGTGGGGACGACCCTATAGTCGCCGGACATGTCGGCGGCTGGCCAATCTACTCCTGGGGTCGTGGGGACGACCCTATAGTCGTCGGACTTGACGGTGGCGGGCCAATCTAGTCCCGGGGTCGTGGGGACGACCCTACAGTCGTCGGACATTTCGGCGGCTGGCCAACTTTGGCCCGGGGTCGTTGGGACGACCCTATAGTCGTCGGACTTGACGGTGGCGGGCCAATCTAGTCCCGGGGTCGTGGGGACGACCCTATAGTCGTTGGACATGACGGTGGCGGGCCAATTTAGTGCCGGGGTCGTATGGACGACCCTATAGTCGTCGGACATGTCGGCGATTGGCCAACATTGGCCCGGGGTCGTGGGGACGACCCTATAGTCATCGGACATGTCGGCGGCTGGCCAACCTAGTCCCGAGGTCGTGGGGACGACCCTATAGTCGTCGGACTTGACGGTGGCGGGCCAATCTAGTCCCGGGGTCTTGGGGACGACCCTAGAGTCGTCGGACATTTCGGCGGCTTGCCAACTTTGGCCCGGGGTGGTGGGGACGACCCTATAGTCGTCGGACATGTCGGCGGCTGGCCATTTGTCCCGGTGTCGTGGGGACGACTCTATAGTCGTCGGAAATGTCGGAGCCTGGCCAACCTGGACCCGGGGTCGTGAGGACGACCCTATTGTCGTCGGACATGACGGTGGCGGGCCAATCTAGTCTCGGGGTCGTGGGGACGACACTATAATCGTCGGACATGACGGTGGCGGGCCAATCTAGTCCCGGGGTCGTGGGGACGACCCTATAGTCGTCGGACAAGACGGCGGCGGGCCAATCCTGTCCCGGGGTCGTAGGGACGACACTATAATCGTCGGACATGACGGTGGCGGGCCAATCTAGTCCCGGGGTCGTGGGGACGACCCTATAGTCGTCGGACAAGACGGCGGCTGGACATCTTTGGCCCGCGGTCGCGGGGACGACCCTATAGTCGTTGGACATGACGGTGGCGGGCCAATCTAGTCCCGGGGTCGTAGGGACGACCCTGTAGTCGTCGGACATGTCGGCGATTGGCCAACATTGGCCCGGGGTCGTGGGGACGACCCTATAGTCGTCGGACTTGACGGTGGCGGGCCAATCTAGTCCCGGGGTCTTGGGGACGACCCTAGAGTCGTCGGACATTTCGGCGGCTTGCCAACTTTGGCCCGGGGTGGTGGGGACGACCCTATAGTCGTCGGACATGTCGGCGGCTGGCCATTTGTCCCGGTGTCGTGGGGACGACTCTATAGTCGTCGGAAATGTCGGAGCCTGGCCAACCTGGACCCGGGGTCGTGAGGACGACCCTATAGTCGTCGGACTTGACGGTGGCGGGCCAATCTAGTCCCGGGGTCGTGGGGACGACCCTACAGTCGTCGGACATTTCGGCGGCTGGCCAACTTTGGCCCGGGGTCGTTGGGACGACCCTATAGTCGTCGGACTTGACGGTGGCGGGCCAATCTAGTCCCGGGGTCGTGGGGACGACCCTATAGTCGTTGGACATGACGGTGGCGGGCCAATTTAGTCCCGGGGTCGTATGGACGACCCTATAGTCGTCGGACTTGACGGTGGCGGGCCAATCTAGTCCCGGGGTCGTGGGGACGACCCTACAGTCGTCGGACATTTCGGCGGCTGGCCAACTTTGGCCCGGGGTCGTTGGGACGACCCTATAGTCGTCGGACTTGACGGTGGCGGGCCAATCTAGTCCCGGGGCCTTGGGGACGACCCTATAGTCGTCGGACATGTCGGCGGCTGGCCAACTTTGGCCCGGGGTCGTGGGGACGACACAATAGTCGTCGGACATGTCGGCGGCTGGCCAACTTTGGCCCGTGGTCGTGGGGACGACCCTATAGTCGTCGGACAAGACGGCGGCTGGACATCTTTGGCCCGGGGTCGTGGGGACGACCCTATAGTCGTCGGACATGTCGGCGGCTGGCCAACCTAGTCCCGAGGTCGTTGGGACGACCCTATAGTCGTCGGACTTGACGGTGGCGGGCCAATCTAGCCCCGGGGTCGTGGGGACGACCCTACAGTCGTCGGACATTTCGGCGGCTTGCCAACTTTGGCCCGGGGTCGTGGGGACGACCCTATAGTCGTCGGACATTTCGGCGGCTTGCCAACTTTGGCCCGGGGTGGTGGGGACGACCCTATAGTCGTCGGACATGTCGGCGGCTGGCCTACCTAGTCCCGAGGTCGTGGGGGCGACCCTATAGTCGTCGGACATGTCGGCGGCTGGCCAACCTAGTCCCGAGGTCGTCGGACTTGACGGTGGCGGGCCAATCTAGTCCCGGGGTCGTGGGGACGACCCTATAGTCGTCGGACAAGACGGCGGCTGGACATCTTTGGCCCGGGGTCGTGGGGACGACCCTATAGTCGTCGGACATGTCGGCGGCTGGCCAACCTAGTCCCGAGGTCGTTGGGACGACCCTATAGTCGTCGGACGTGACGGTGGCGGGCCAATCTAGTCCCGGTGTCGTGGGGACGACTCTATAGTCGTCGGAAATGTCGGCGGCTGGCCAACCTGGACCCGGGGTCGTGGGGACAACCCTATTGTCGTCGGACATGACGGTGGCGGGCCAATCTAGTCTCGGGGTCGTGGGGACGACCCTATAGTCGTCGGACATGTCGGCGGCTGGCCAACTTTGGCCCGGGGTCGTGGGGACGACCCTATAGTCGTCGGACATGTTGGCGGCTTTTCAGCCTAGTCCCGCGGTCGTGGGGACGACCCTATAGTCGTCGGACATTTCGGCGATTGGCCAACATTGGCCCGGGGTCGTGGGGACAACCCTATTGTCGTCGGACATGACGGTGGCGGGCCAATCTAGTCCTGGGGTCGTGGGGACGACCCCATAGTCGTCGGATAAGTCGGCGGCTGGCCAACTTTGGCCCGGGGTCGTGGGGACGACCCAATAGTCGTCGGACATGTCGGCGGCTGGCCAACTTTGGCCCGTGGTCGTGGGGACGATCCGATTGTCGTCGGACATTTCGGCGGCATGCCATCTTTGGCCCGGGGTCGTGGGGACGACCCTATATTCGTCGAACATTTTGGCGTCTTGTCAACCTAGACCCTATAGTCGTTAAACATGACGGTGGCGGGCCAATTTAGTCCCGGGGTCGTATGGACGACCCTATAGTCGTCGGACATGTCGGCGGCTGGCCAACATTGGCCCGGGGTCGTGGGGACGGCCCAATAGTCGTTGAACATGTCGGCGGCGGGCCATCCTAGCCCCGGGGTCGTGGGGACGACCCTATTGTCGTCGGACATGACGGTGGCGGGCCAATCTAGTCCTGGGGTCTTGGGGACGACCCTACAGTCGTCGGACATTTCGGCGGCTTGCCAACTTTGGCCCGGGGTCGTGGGGACGACCCTATAGTCGTCGGACTTGACGGTGGCGGGCCAATCTAGTCCCGGGGTCGTGGGGACGACCCTACAGTCGTCGGACATTTCGGCGGCTTGCCAACTTTGGCCCGGGGTCGTGGGGACGACCCAATAGTCGTCGGACATGTCGGCGGCTGGCCAACATTGGCCCGTGGTCGTGGGGACGACCCTATAGTCGTCGGACAAGACGGCGGCTGGACATCTTTGGCCCGGGGTCGTGGGGACGACCCTATAGTCGTCGGACATGTCGGCGGCTGGCCAACCTAGTCCCGAGGTCGTTGGGACGACCCTATAGTCGTCGGACTTGACGGTGGCGGGCCAATCTAGTCCCGGGGTCGTGGGGACGACCCTATAGTCGTCGGACAAGACGGTGGCGGGCCAATCTAGTCCCGGGGTCGTGGGGACGACCCTATAGTCGTCGGACAAGTCGGCGGCGAGCCAACCTACTCCGGGGGTCGTGGGGACGAACCTATAGTCGTCGGACATGTCGGCGGCGAGCCAACCTAGTCCCGGGGTCGTGGGGACGACCCTATAGTGGTCGGAAAAATCGGCGGCGAGCCAACCTAGTCCCGGTGTCGTGGAAACGACCCTATAGTCGTCGGACATGTCGGCGGCGAGCCAACCTAGTCCCGGGGTCGTGGGGACGACCCTATAGTCGTTGGACATGACGGTGGCGGGCCAATCTAGTCCCGGGGTCGTGGGTACGACCCTATAGTCGTCGGACAAGACGGCGGCTGGACATCTTTGGCCCGCGGTCGTGGGGACGACCCTATAGTCGTCGGACAAGTCGGCGGCTGGCCAACTTTTGCCCGTGGTCGTTGGGACGACTGTTTAGTCGTCGGACATGTCGGCGGCTGGCCAACCTAGACCCAGGGTCGTGGGGACGACCCTATTGTCGTCGGATATGACGGTGGCGGGCCAATCTAGTCCCGGGGTCGTGGGGACTACCCTATAGTCGTTGGACATGACGGTGGCGGGCCAATCTAGTCCCGGGGTCGTGGGTACGACCCTATAGTCGTCGGACAAGACGGCGGCTGGACATCTTTGGCCCGCGGTCGTGGGGACGACCCTATAGTCGTCGGACATTTCGGCGGCTTGCCAACTTTGGCCCGGGGTCGTGGGGACGACCCTATAGTCGACGGACATGTCGGCGGCTGGCCAACTTTGGCCCGTGGTCGTGGAGACGACCCTATACTCGTCGGACTTGACGGTGGCGGGCCAATCTAGTCCCGGGGTTGTGGGGACGACCCTATAGTCGTCGGACATTTCGGCGGCTTGCCAACTTTGGCCCGGGGTCGTGGGGACGACCCTATAGTCGTCGGACATTTCGGCGGCATGCCAACCTAGTCCCTGGGTCGTGGGGACGACCCTATAGTGCTCGGACAAGTCGGCGGCGAGCCAACCTACTCCGGGGGTCGTGGGGACGAACATATAGTCGTCGGACATGTCGGCGGCGAGCCAACCTAGTCCCTGGGTCGTGGGGACGACCCTATAGTGCTCGGACAAGTCGGCGGCGATCCAACCTAGTCCCGGTGTCGTGGGAACGACCCTATAGTCGTCGGACATGTCGGCGGCGAGCCAACCTAGTCCCGGGGTCGTGGGGACGACCCTTTAGTCGTCGGACATGTCGGCGGCTGGCCAACGTAGGCCCGCTGTCGTGGGGACGACCCTATAGTCGTCGGACATGTCGGCGGCTGGCCAACTTTTGCCCGTGGTCGTTGGGACGACTGTTTAGTCGTCGGACATGTCGGCGGCTGGCCAACCTAGACCCAGGGTCGTGGGGACGACCCTATTGTCGTCGGACATGACGGTGGCGGGCCAATCTAGTCCCGGGGTCGTGGGGACTACCCTATAGTCGTTGGACATGACGGTGGCGGGCCAATCTAGTCCCGCGGTCGTGGGGACGACCCTATAGTCGTCGGACATTTCGGCGGCTTGCCAACTTTGGCCCGGGGTCGTGGGGACGACCCTATAGTCGACGGACATGTCGGCGGCTGGCCAACTTTGGCCCGTGGTCGTGGAGACGACCCTATACTCGTCGGACTTGACGGTGGCGGGCCAATCTAGTCCCGGGGTTGTGGGGACGACCCTATAGTCGTCGGACATTTCGGCGGCTTGCCAACTTTGGCCCGGGGTCGTGGGGACGACCCTATAGTCGTCGGACATTTCGGCGGCATGCCAACTTTGGCCCGGGGTCATGGGGACGACCCTATAGTCGTTGGACATGACGGTGGCGGGCCAATCTAGTCCCGGGGTCGTAGGGACGACCCTATAGTCGTCGGACATTTCGGCGCCTTGCCAACTTTGGCCCGGGGTCGTGGGGACGACCATATAGTCGTCGAACATGACGGTGGCGGACCAATCTAGTCCCGGGGTCGTGGGGACGACCCTATAGTCGTCGGGCATGTCGGCGGCTGGCCAACTTTGGCCCGTGGTCGTGGGGACGACCCAATAGTCGTTGGACATTACGGCGGCTGGCCAACTTTGGCCCATGGTCGTGGGGACGACCCTATAGTCGTTGGACATGACGGTGACGGGCCAATCTAGTCCCGGGGTCGTGGGGACGACCCTACAGTCGTCGGACATGTCGGCGGCTTGCCAAATTTGCCCGGGGTCGTGGGGACGACCCTATAGTCGTCGGACTTGACGGTGGCGGGCCAATCTAGTCCCGGGGTCGTGGGGACGACCCAATAGTCGTTGGACATTACGGCGGCTGGCCAACTTTGGCCCATGGTCGTGGGGACGACCCTATAGTCGTTGGACATGACGGTGGCGGGCCAATCTAGTCCCGGGGTCGTAGGGACGACCCTATAGTCGTCGAACATGTCGGCGATTGGCCAACATTGGCCCGGGGTCGTGGGGACGACCCTACAGTCGTCGGACATTTCGGCGGCTTGCCAACTTTGGCCCGGGGTCGTGGGGACGACCCTATAGTCGTCGGACATGACGGTGGCGGACCAATCTAGTCCCGGGGTCGTGGGGACGACCCTACAGTCGTCGGACATGTCGGCGGCTGGCCAACTTTTGCCCGGGGTCGTGGGGACGACCCTATAGTCGTCGGACATGTCGGCGGCTGGCCAACCTAGTCCCGAGGTCGTGGGGACGACCCTATTGTCGTCGGACTTCACGGTGGCGGGCCAATCTAGTCCCGGGGTCGTGGGGACGACCCTACAGTCGTCGGACATTTCGGCGGCTTGCCAACTTTGGCCCGTGGTCGTGGGGACGACCCTATAGTCGTCGGACATTTCGGCGGCATGCCACCTTTGGCCCGGGGTCGTGGGGACGACCCTATAGTCGTCGGACATGTTCGCGGCTTGTCAACCTAGTCCCGGGGTTGTGGGGACGACCCTATAGTCGTTGGACATGACGGTGGCGGGCCAATCTAGTCCCGGGGTCGTAGGAACGACCCTATAGTCGTCAGACATGTCGGTGGCGAGCCAACCTAGTCCCGGGGTCGTGGGGACGACCCTATAGTCGTCGGACAAGACGGCGGCTGGATATTCTTGGCTCGCGGTCGTGGGGACGACCCTATAGTCGTCGGACATTTCGGCGGCTTGCCAACTTTGGCCCGGGGTCGTGGGGACGACCCTATAGTCGTCGGACATTTCGGCGGCATGCCAACTTTGGCCCGGGGTCATGGGGACGACCCTATAGTCGTTGGACATGACGGTGGCGGGCCAATCTAGTCCCGGGGTCGTAGGGACGACCCTATAGTCGTCGGACATTTCGGCGCCTTGCCAACTTTGGCCCGGGGTCGTGGGGACGACCATATAGTCGTCGGACAAGTCGGCGGCGGGCCAACCTAGTCCCGGGGTCGTGGGGATGACCCTATACTCGTCGGACAAGTCGGCGGCGAACCCACCTAGTCGGGGGGTCGTGGGGACGACCCTATAGTCGTCGGACAAGTCAGCGGCTGGCCAACATTGGCCCGTGGTCGTGGGGACGACCATATAATCGTCGGACATGACGGTGGCGGGCCACTCTAGTCCCGGGTCGTGGGGACGACCCTATAGTCGTCGGACATGTCGGCGGCTGGCCAACTTTGGCCCGGGGTCCTGGGGACGACCCTATAGTCGTCGGATATGTCGGCGGCAGGCCAACTTTGGCCCGTGGTCGTGGGGACGACCCTATAGTCGTCGGACAAGTCGGCGGCGGGCCAACCTAGTCCCGGGGTCGTGGGGACGACCCTATATTCGTCGGACAAGCCGGCGGCTGGCCAACTTTGGCCCGTGGTCGTGGGGACGACCCTATAGTCGTCGGACAAGTCGGCGGCTGTCCAACTTTGGCCCGGGGTCGTGGGGACGACCCTATAGTTGTCGGACTTGACGGTGGCGGGCCAATCTAGTCCCGGGGTCGTGGGGACGACCCTATAGTCGTCGGACAAGTCAGCGGCGAGCCAACCTACTCCGGGGGTCGTGGGGACGAACATATAGTCGTCGGACATGTGGGCGGCGAGCCAACCTAGTCCCAGGGTCGTGGGGACGACCCTATAGTGCTCGGACAAGTCGGCGGCGATCCAACCTAGTCCCGGTGTCGTGGGAACGACCCTATAGTCGTCGGACATGTCGGCGGCGAGCCAACCTAGTCCCGGGGTCGTGGGGACGACCCTTTAGTCGTCGGACATGTCGGCGGCTGGCCAATCTAGTCCCGGGGTCGTGGGGACGACCCTATAGTCGTCGGACAAGACGGTGGCGGGCCAATCTAGTCCCGGGGTTGTGGGGACGACCCTACAGTCGTCGGACATTTCGGCGGCTGGCCAACTTTGGCCCGGGGTCGTGGGGACGACCCTATAGTCGTCGGACATGATGGTGGCGGACCAATCTAGTCCCGGGGTCGTGGGGACGACCCTACAGTTGTCGGACATTTCGGCGGCTTGCCAACTTTGGCCCGTGGTCGTGGGGACGACCCTATAGTCGTCGGACATTTCGGCGGCATGCCACTTTTGGCCCGGGGTCGTGGGGACGACCCTATAGTCGTCGGACATGTTGGCGGCTTGTCAACCTAGTCCCGGGGTTGTGGGGACGACCCTATAGTCGTTGGACATGACGGTGGCGGGCCAATCTAGTCCCGGGGTCGTAGGAACGACCCTATAGTCGTCGGACATGTCGGCGGCTTGCCAACTTTGGCCCGGGGTCGTGGGGACGACCCTATAGTCGTCGGACATTTCGGCGGCATGCCACTTTTGGCCCGGGGTCGTGGGGACGACCCTATAGTCGTCGGACATGTTGGCGGCTTGTCAACCTAGTCCCGGGGTTGTGGGGACGACCCTATAGTCGTCGGACAAGACGGTGGCGGGCCAATCTAGTCCCGGGGTCGTGGGGACGACCCTATAGTCGTCGGACAAGTCGGCGGCGGGCCAATCTAGTCCCGGGGTCGTGGGGACGACCCTATAGTCGTCGGACATGTCGGCGGCTGGCCAACTTTGGCCCGTGGTCGTTGGGACGACTGTTTAGTCGTCGGACATGTCGGCGGCTGGCCAACTTTGGCCCGGGGTCGTGGGGACGACCCTATAGTTGTCGGACTTGACGGTGGCGGGCCAATCTAGTCCCGGGGTCGTGGGGACGACCCTATAGTCGTCAGACATGTCGGTGGCGAGCCAACCTAGTCCCGGGGTCGTGAGGACGACCCTATAGTCGTCGGACAAGTCGGCGGCGGGCCAACCTAGTCCCGGGGTCGTGGGGATGACCCTATAGTCGTCGGACAAGTCGGCGGCGAGCCCACCTAGTCGGGGGGTCGTGGGGACGACCCTATAGTCGTCGGACAAGTCGGCGGCCGGCCAACCTAGTCCGGGGGTCGTGGGGACGACCCTATAGTCGTCGGACATGACGGTGGCGGGCCAGTCTAGTCCCGGGTCGTGGGGACGACCCTATAGTCGTCGGACATGTCGGCGGCTGGCCAACTTTGGCCCGTGGTCGTGGGGACGACCCTATAGTCGTCGGACATGTCGGCGGCTGGCCAACTTTGGCCCGTGGTCGTGGGGACGACCCTATAGTCGTCAGACATGACGGTGGCGAGCCAACCTAGTCCCGGGGTCGTGGGGACGACCCTATAGTCGTCGGACAAGTCGGCGGCGAGCCCACCTAGTCGGGGGGTCGTGGGGACGACCCTATAGTCGTCGGACAAGTCGGCGGCCGGCCAACCTAGTGCGGGGGTCGTGGGGACGACCCTATAGTCGTCGGACATGACGGTGGCGGGCCAGTCTAGTCCCGGGTCGTGGGGACGACCCTATAGTCGTCGGACATGTCGGCGGCTGGCCAACTTTGGCCCGTGGTGGTGGGGACGACCCTATAGTCGTCGGAAATGTCGGTGGCTGTCCAACTTTGGCCCGGGGGTCGTGGTGACGACCCTATAGTCGTCGGACATGTCGGCGGCGAGCCAACATTGACCCGGGGTCGTGGGGACGACTCTATAGTCGTCGGACATGTCGGTGGCGGGCCAGTCTAGTCCCGGGTCGTGGGGACGACCCTATAGTAGTCGGACATGTCGGCGGCCAGCCAACTTTGGCCCGTGGTCGTGGGGAGGACCCTATACTCGTCGGACAAGTCGGCGGCATACCAACCTAGTCCGGGGGTCGTGGGGACGACCCTATAGTCGTCGGACAAGTCGGCGGCGAGCCAACCTACTCCGGGGGTCGTGGGGACGAACCTATAGTCGTCGGACATGTCGGCGGCGAGCCAACCTAGTCCCGGGGTCGTGGGGACGACCCTATAGTGGTCGGACAAATCGGCGGCGAGCCAACCTAGTCCCGGTGTCGTGGGAACGACCCTACAGTCGTCGGACATGTCGGCGGCGAGCCAACCTAGTCCCGGGGTCGTGGGGACGACCCTATAGTCGTCGGACATGTCGGCGGCTGGCCAACATAGTCCCGGTGTCGTGGGAACGACCCTATAGTCGTCGGACATGTCGGCGGCGAGCCAACCTAGTCCCGGGGTCGTGGGGACGACCCTATAGTGGTCGGACATGTCGGCGGCTGGCCAACGTAGGCCCGCTGTCGTGGGGACGACCCTATAGTCGTCGGACAAGACGGTGGCGGGCCAATCTAGTCCCGGGGTCGTGGGGACGACCCTATAGTCGTCGGACAAGTCAGCGGCGAGCCAACCTACTCCGGGGGTCGTGGGGACGAACATATAGTCGTCGGACATGTGGGCGGCGAGCCAACCTAGTCCCAGGGTCGTGGGGACGACCCTATAGTGCTCGGACAAGTCGGCGGCGATCCAACCTAGTCCCGGTGTCGTGGGAACGACCCTATAGTCGTCGGACATGTCGGCGGCGAGCCAACCTAGTCCCGGGGTCGTGGGGACGACCCTTTAGTCGTCGGACATGTCGGCGGCTGGCCAATCTAGTCCCGGGGTCGTGGGGACGACCCTATAGTCGTCGGACAAGACGGTGGCGGGCCAATCTAGTCCCGGGGTTGTGGGGACGACCCTACAGTCGTCGGACATTTCGGCGGCTGGCCAACTTTGGCCCGGGGTCGTGGGGACGACCCTATAGTCGTCGGACATGATGGTGGCGGACCAATCTAGTCCCGGGGTCGTGGGGACGACCCTACAGTTGTCGGACATTTCGGCGGCTTGCCAACTTTGGCCCGTGGTCGTGGGGACGACCCTATAGTCGTCGGACATTTCGGCGGCATGCCACTTTTGGCCCGGGGTCGTGGGGACGACCCTATAGTCGTCGGACATGTTGGCGGCTTGTCAACCTAGTCCCGGGGTTGTGGGGACGACCCTATAGTCGTTGGACATGACGGTGGCGGGCCAATCTAGTCCCGGGGTCGTAGGAACGACCCTATAGTCGTCGGACATGTCGGCGGCTTGCCAACTTTGGCCCGGGGTCGTGGGGACGACCCTATAGTCGTCGGACATTTCGGCGGCATGCCACTTTTGGCCCGGGGTCGTGGGGACGACCCTATAGTCGTCGGACATGTTGGCGGCTTGTCAACCTAGTCCCGGGGTTGTGGGGACGACCCTATAGTCGTCGGACAAGACGGTGGCGGGCCAATCTAGTCCCGGGGTCGTGGGGACGACCCTATAGTCGTCGGACAAGTCGGCGGCGGGCCAATCTAGTCCCGGGGTCGTGGGGACGACCCTATAGTCGTCGGACATGTCGGCGGCTGGCCAACTTTTGCCCGTGGTCGTTGGGACGACTGTTTAGTCGTCGGACATGTCGGCGGCTGGCCAACCTAGACCCAGGGTCGTGGGGACGCCCCTATTGTCGTCGGACATGACGGTGGCGGGCCAATCTAGTCCCGGGGTCGTAGGTACGACCCTATGGTCGTCGGACATGTCGGCGATTGGCCAACATTGGCCCGGGGTTGTGGGGACGGTTCGATAGTCGTTGGACATGACGGTGGCGGGCCAATCTAGTCCCGGGGTCGTGGGGACTACCCTATAGTCGTTGGACATGACGGTGGCGGGCCAATCTAGTCCCGGGGTCGTGGGTACGACCCTATAGTCGTCGGACAAGACGGCGGCTGGACATCTTTGGCCCGCGGTCGTGGGGACGACCCTACAGTCGTCGGACATGTCGGCGGCTGGCCGACCTAGTCCCGAGGTCGTGGGGACGACCGTATAGTCGTCGGATATGTTGGCGGCTTGTCAACCTAGTCCCGGGGTCGTGGGGACGACCCTATAGTCGTCGGACATGTCGGCGGCTTGCCAACTTTGGCCCGGGGTCGTGGGGACGACCCTATAGTCGTCGGACATGTTGGTGATTGGCCAACATTGGCCCGGGGTCGTCGGGACGACCCTATAGTCGTCGGACATGTTGGCGGCTTGTCTGCCTAGTCCCGGGGTCGTGGGTACGACCCTATAGTCGTCGGACAAGTCGGCGGCGGGCCAACCTTGTCCCGGGGTCGTGGGGACGACCCTATAGTCGTCGGACATGACGGTGGCGGGCCAATCTAGTCCCGGGGTCGTGGGGACGACCCTATAGTCGTCGGACAAGACGGCGGCTGGATATTCTTGGCTCGCGGTCGTGGGGACGACCCTATAGTCGTCGGACATTTCGGCGGCTTGCCAACTTTGGCCCGGGGTCGTGGGGACGACCCTATAGTCGTCGGACATTTCGGCGGCATGCCAACTTTGGCCCGGTGTCATGGGGACGACCCTATAGTCGTTGGACATGACGGTGGCGGGCCAATCTAGTCCCGGGGTCGTAGGGACGACCCTATAGTCGTCGGACATTTCGGCGCCTTGCCAACTTTGGCCCGGGGTCGTGGGGACGACCATATAGTCGTCGAACATGACGGTGGCGGACCAATCTAGTCCCGGGGTCGTGGGGACGACCCTATAGTCGTCGGGCATGTCGGCGGCTGGCCAACTTTGGCCCGTGGTCGTGGGGACGACCCAATAGTCGTTGGACATTACGGCGGCTGGCCAACTTTGGCCCATGGTCGTGGGGACGACCCTATAGTCGTTGGACATGACGGTGGCGGGCCAATCTAGTCCCGGGGTCGTAGGGACGACCCTATAGTCGTCGGACATTTCGGCGCCTTGCCAACTTTGGCCCGGGGTCGTGGGGACGACCATATAGTCGTCGAACATGACGGTGGCGGACCAATCTAGTCCCGGGGTCGTGGGGACGACCCTATAGTCGTCGGGCATGTCGGCGGCTGGCCAACTTTGGCCCGTGGTCGTGGGGACGACCCAATAGTCGTTGGACATTACGGCGGCTGGCCAACTTTGGCCCATGGTCGTGGGGACGACCCTATAGTCGTTGGACATGACGGTGGCGGGTGTTACGTGCGGGCGTTTATTTTTATGACGACCGAGCGGATTCGTCTAATTATTTTCACGTAACGCTTAACGAAATTTAGATAGATTTTAATATTTCGACATAATCAGGTTATTATGCGAAAATTCAGGATTGTTTTGGGATTCGTATTTGCTGCAACCAATACAGGTTGACCCGTTGGGGATGTGGTATTTTCGTAGACAGGTTCGAATAAAATGAGCTGATATTTAAGTAAATATTACCATGTATTACAAAAACAAATGAAAATAGGAAGTGTTTAAAAGGTGGTACAAAACGGGAATTTACATGGTTTTGAAATATGGAATTTTAGCGCAAGTGTCTTACGGAACGACCATTGATCGAGGGGGATCCCCGCAACTCACTAGGTGAGTTGGATCAATAATTACGTAGTTCTAGTCTTTCCATATGAACGATTTAGGAAAATATCGCAATATAATTTTACAAGAAAACAAAGTTTAGCAAAAACGCAGTGCACGCCCTCAAACGGGGAATATAACAATGATAGAGGGAAAACCCACAACACTCTAAAGAGGTTGGATCATTGGTTTATCCCGTACAGTAATATAATTTGAGGACTTACCGATTCGGCGCAAAGCTTATTAGAATTTTAAAAGCTGTATTTACGGTCTCTCTCTCTCTCTGTCTCTCTCTCTCTCTCTCTCTCTCTCTGTCACTCTGTCTCTGTGCGACCTGGGGCGCCGCTGCAAGATGTCGACGCGCAGCACAGGCGTGGAGCACAAATCACACCGAGCAGTTCACTGACATTATAATGTTCACAGTGTTTGAATATTTAAATTTTTAAACGTTGGGAATATAAGTGATTTAATAAAAATGTAAACGATTAAAATAATTAAAGTTTGAACAGACAGTCTCTACGGGGGACTGAGTCTTTTCACGATCACTAAGATGCACTGAAACTCCGGCTCAAAGACTATTTTAATAAAACAGCAAAATGTCCCTCGGACAGAACGACCACGCTCTACGCGACTTAACAGGCGACTGCACCGAGCGTTTGCAGGGTAGGCCCGAGCACTCGGGCCTTTGCACAAAGAGCGCCAAAATTGCTGACTCTGCACCTCATGCACACGGGCCCAACCGTCGTCGCTCGGAACGTTCCCAGCATCTAAGTTGTTATCGCGCCCGGCGTTCTAAGAACGTTGACGGTGTTGGAAGATTTTCGCATGGAAGAACGCAGTGGCGTAACGGCTCGTATAAAATTATTATTATAATACGGTTTATAAATCATTGACAATCGATCGAGGGAAACTCCCGCAACACTCAATGGTAGGATCCGATGTCAATGATGGTATGACAAAATTTAACAGGGAAGAAAAATATAAAATGGTCTACTACAATGCTTCGAAAGGCTTATCACCACGCATTCCAAGAACGTCGACAGCGTTGGAAGATTGCTGACAATAATCTTCCATGGGAATATGCCGTGGCGTGAGAGGCTTTGAATCGGATTAAGTTATTACTATAAAAAAGCTATGGTTAATAAAACATTGACAATTGCTCGAGGGATATCCCGTAACACACCTAGGTGGTTGGATCAATTGTCAATGTTTTAGATTGAGTTTCAAAATTTTTAAATTTTTGGTCGGCACGTAACACCCCTCCCCCCTTGGAATCATCGTCCCCGATGATGATTAGGCGTAAGGACATTTGGAGTGCCGTGTATAATTTAAGAAAACGTGGAGTAGCTGCCTGTCACGCCTGCGGGATATCGCGCTCGTTCCGCCGACACGAATTTCGATTCGGTGGTTGTGAGGATCGCCACGCAGGGCGGAGTATACGCATTCTATAAAAGGGCGTCCTATATGTACGCAGCCCTCCAAATCCATTATTTCTATGGTGGTGCTGTTTCTGACGAGACCGCAAACGTCCTCGTCTATTATTCCCTGATTGTCCCTACAGGTCAACTCCCTGAGCGAAGGCATGTCTTTAAGGAATTGGGCACCGACGTCCGGGTACAGTAGGCTCATCTGTAGTTCAGTGCAGTGGTTCAGATTGCCGAGCGCTTCGAGGCTGAATTGTCCCCTGATGTTAGTGCAACCAGTGACATCGAGTTTAATTAGGTGTTTCATATGTCGACCCACTTCGCCGATGAAGGCACCATCCACCCAGCCGCAGAACGCAACCCCGAGCTCGGTGACCAGAGGGTAACGGGATGGAAGGCTGACCGCCATTTCAACAGGACCAAGGTCGAATTCGAAGAAATCCGCCTCCTCCTGCTGTTCTGCTTCTGCATCCTCCTCCCGCGGTCCTCTATCCCCGGGCCGGGGGTTGCATTCCACGAATTCCATCGACTCCATGGATCGGGGCAATGTACTGCTTTCGATTAATTTCTGTAAAATGTCAGGTTGAAAGTTTTTGATTTTAAATAGACAAAGGTGAGATAACGATTTGAAATGTGAAATGGCTGCAGCGATATATTCGCCTCTGACCGTGCAGTCTTTTAGATTTAGTCTTACTAGACCCCTTGTTATTTGCAACAGGGATCTTCCAGAGAAATCGGTACCCCTGGCGCTGAATTTCTGTAGGGCTTTGTTAGCCTCAAGAACCCTTCCCAATTCGAAGTCGGCGCAGTTTGTGCATCGTCCAATCGATAATTCTCTCAGGGAACCGACCTGTGCCGCCAGCTCTCGAAAAGCCGATGGTCGGGCGTTAACGGCCGTTACATCCAGCTCTTCCAGTGCAGGACAGTTCTTGGCGATCAGGGCCAACAGTTGAGGTCGCAGATTTTCGGCGGCCAACTCGTCATCTAGAATCACGGATTTTAAGAAAGGGGCGCTCCGCGCTGTTACCCAATAGAAGACGTCAGTTCTTATTCGCCTCCATCCCTGCATTCCGGGCCATCGCCAATCGTCGAGGTTGAGTTTTAGTATTTTCCGGAAGGAATCATGTACTCCGGCCCTCCAAGTCCTTGACACCTGTTCCATGCGGGCGCGATCGGCAAAAGGCAGGAACGCCGCTATCCGCGCAATCACCTCCACAGGCAGGGGCGCTGAGCGAACCGGCTCGTACCCTGGAAATGGGTTGTCCCACTCAGGAACGGAATTAGATGGCCGACTCGAAGACGGCAGGTTGAAGCCATGCGTCGGCGACCATGATCCGGAGCTTTCTCTTGTGCAGGATGATCGGTTGAGTTGTTGCGTCGTTCGCTACCCTAGCTGCTTGCTGCGGAGTGGTGAACGTCACGAAGGCCACGTTCCCGCTGCGCTGAACTCTCAGGACAGCGTGTTCGGCTCCGTGAGGGCGAAAAATTTTTAATAAATCTTTTTGCCTTGTGAATTGCGCCAGGCGGCACACAAAAATACGTCGAGAATTCCCGTGGTTGCTGCTAGCTGGTTCCAACATCTCTAATTGTTGACAAGCAAATAATAACAAAGTAATGACAAGCAGAAAATATATATATATATATATATACCGGAAAAAAAACAAAAGGACTACGTGATTATTGATCGAGGGGTTTCCCCGTAACACACATAGTGGTTGGATCAATTACCAATGTCTTAGATTGAATTACAAAAAAATTTTAAATTAATCAATTATCATCCTTAAGCGATTAATTTAGTGCGGATTAATCCACGATTGCTCTTTGACATGGCAATGACGAAGCGGCGGGTAGATCCGGTGGGCGATTACGCGCTATCTTCTTTGGCGCTTCCGCGTCCTCCAGTGAAGTCTCAGGCTTCCTCTTCCTACAAGGCATTGGGAACCGCACTCTCTTGACGCTACCCCGTAAGCAGTATAGCAGAATTCCCAGGACCAGAATAAATGACATCGTTAGTCCTCCATGCAATAAATGGGCACTAAACCTTCTGTTTCGGTGATGCCGTCCGATCTCGTCAAGTTTATCTTCTACTTCAGACATTGTATCCTCCACATTGGTAAACGTATTTTTATAATCAGTATCCAATGGTCGAATATCGTGGTATTTATAAATTTGAGGTAATAATTCCGAAATGTTTAGTAATAAATTTGGCTGATAAAGATACTGCTCTCGACTCTCCAAATGTTGAATTCCGATTAGAGTTACATGAGTATTTTTAGCAATACATCCCTGTCTAAGCTGCAGAATTCCTGTGCCTTCCATGGTTATTAAATCGTCTTTCATTCCACTGCATATGATTTGCATCGGTTCTGGCGACTCTAAGGAATATAACCATCCCTGTGTTGATCTAAGCCAGGCCCAGAATGGAGTGTGCTGAGGTCTTATACGCACATCGCAGTGTTTGAATGCTTGAACGGTGGGTCGCAACAATAGCGAAACCTCGCAAGCATTAGTGGACGAGACTTCAAACAATGGTCGATCTAATGAGCAGAGGTGCACATAGGATGTTTTGTGGCAGTTACTTATATATAACTCGTCTGCGTTAAAGTAGAACCGGTGATCATTGCTTATTGCCAAATATGGGACCGTTGGGTGGACATGGCTTGATCCTGTTGAATTTTGTGTGAATTTTTGTGGAATAGGCCAAGAATACGTGCGATAGAGGTGATATGCTACTCCATCTACCAACGGTAGGTGTAATGTCAATAAAAATCTGCCCTTGTGATGACCAATTTTTATGCTGGATAACCTAATCAATTCCTCTATGCCCTGATATCCTTCAGGTATCGGAAGATATAACTTTTGTGCATTCCTAATATCCGTTATTATACGGTGAAGTTTTGATCTGTCCAACAGTGTGCGATGTATTTCGCCTACTCTTGCGGCATATATTGCAGCAAGGAATTTTTCAGTTACTCTAATATACTGATCCAAAGATAATTCCAAAGTGTGTACATAATTTGCCAACCAATACATTACTCGAGTATAATTCATTGCCGTATCTAGGTCATCAATCGCTGCAGAGATTTGATTGATTTGCATTCTGTTTTTATTCATTAATTTTGTATTTTGGTCTAATGCCTCATGATATTTATGAAGTCTACTGGTGATAATATGTGTTTGATTTTTTATAATTTGCGTTATTTCATGTTGATCTTGATATAATTTATCAATCTCCGAATTATAGTATTCCGCATCCTCTGTTGATAGCGTGCCAAAGAGAGTGCGGCTCAATGATCCAATGAATCCGAGAGGGACGCTTCTCCGTACGATGGTCCTCGGGCTGTTAAAATCTTCAGGAGTTTGAATTGCTGAGATTAGCTCCTTTAGTTCCAAACGTAGGGCCATAGCTTCTTCCGCTCTTCCCTTGAGATAAATGGTACGCAAGATGCCATCGCATCGCTCCACCACCATCAAAGAGAGGCAATGATTAAGAGTTTTATCTAATTCCTCGTAACCTATTGGGAATTGGGATTCCAATTTATGAGTATCGATGAAAATTGTCACCCGCCAGTCAGCAGTAACCAATCTCATGGTGTGTAGTTTTTCAAAATACAGTCCGGGACTAGCGTGAATTCTTGAAATCTCGTACGGCTTCTGGTGTTCTCCGAGAATATACACGATCCCGACCAGCAGAGAGAGAAGTGTTACCAGCATCATTTTTGACAACTGAAAATAGAGCTCTTCATACTGAGGAGTCTCTTTTTCTCAAAAGTGCACGCACGCAGGTTATTACACATACCGGAAGAATACGGAATTTCAGGCAGGAGAACAAAAAAAAAACATAGGGAAACATACGGAAAATACGGTGAACATACGGAAAATACGGTGAACATACGGAACATACGGTGAACATACGGAACATACGGTTATTCCGGGTGCACGCAGATTATTGCACATCTCGGAAGATAAAACGCCGGTAATGGTATTACAAGAATCGACAAAGAAACGTGGTAGGTATTTACCCACCTACACAGAAATTTCCAGCATCCAAGCCATTCATTTGAATAGATACACCATTGGTGTCAATTGAAAATCCCATAATGCCAGAGAAACATTAATAGTCGAAAAAGGTCGTGCATTCAATGTATTAATCACCCTGGTGGTGTAGTAATAGTTTATCAGCATGCTTTACGAATCGTTCGCCAGATTTCTTTTGTAATATAATGTTATTCTTTTCCAAAATTCCAACAATTTTGTAAGGACCGTGATATCGACTGCCAAATTTTCCTTTCCTGACTTCTACTAAAACGCGTGCCATGTCGCCAATTTTACCCTGGAATGGTCGCGCTTTTTCATCGTAGTATAATTTTGACTTATGTTTAGCCGATATCAAATTCTGTGCAGCCAAAGTCTGCATTTCTGTTAATCGCGTTAACAAATCTCGGAGATAGCCGTTATACGTTAATAAAGACTCATCTGTAGGAAATGCACTAGGACAGCGTGCTATTTCGCCAAATACTAATTCGTGTGGGGTGAAATTTGTTGCCTCGTGAACAGACGTGTTATAAGAAAATATTGCAAATGGTACTATTTTATCCCAATCATCAAAATCATTTAGATAATGTTTTATATATTCAGTTAAGACTATATGGCTACGTTCTAAAGCACCATTTGTTTGCGGACGGTAGCCGGAAGTAGTTACATGATTGATTTTGAAAACTTTTGCCAATTCTTTTAATACTTTATTAATGAAACTAGTACCTTGATCAGTTAAAATTGCACGTGGAGCCCCATATTGCAAAACCAGATGCGTGACCAGCGCATGAGCCACAGTTTCTGCTTTTATATCTGGTACAGGAACTGCGATGCAGTATTTGGTAAGATTATCTTGCATAGTCAAAATGTGCCGATTCCCGCTAGGAGTCAATGGAAGAGGTCCCACAGTATCTAATGATATTTTATCAAATGGTTTTAATGGTGTATCGGTTATCAGCATCGGCTCACGAGTTTTTGTCCTAACAAGTTTGTTTTCCTGACAACTATTGCATGTTCTAATGAAATTTTGAATGTCGTTACGCATCGATGGCCAGTAAAATCTTTCGCGAATCCTTTGATATGTTTTTGTTACGCCCTTATGCCCTCCTATTAAGCTTTCATGCAATTCCGAAATAATTTTCGAACGGAGTTCTTCGGGCGGTACTTGTATGTTTCCGGTACACAGAGTTACTTTGATATCACTATCCGCAAAAACATTCAATAAGATACCAGCTAGTGTACCCTGCGGAAGTGTATCAGTAAATTCACCGGATTTCGAAATTCTAAAAGTTTTTATGCCTGATTGTAAAAGTGTATTTCTTAAATTTTTCAAAGCATTACCTAATTTTGCGATGGAAGTATCATCATAATGCTTTTCTTTAATTACTACACTAAAAATTTTATATTTACCTCGCGGCGTAACGAGTACTTGGCCTTCCTTTGGCTTTGTATTCCGCAGATTTTCTATGCTTATGGCCCCTATATCTGCGAGTAATTTACTTATTGGGGTTACCAATTCCACATCGGAAGAAATAAAATGAACGTAATTTTCGCGAATGTTCGTTAAACTGTTTCGAGTAAAATTAATATTCCCTCCGCATGCGCTTCGGGAGAAAGTCGGTGAAGTTACTATGTCGGGGAGTATACTTTCTGTTATTTGAATTCCTGGTCGATATTGGTCAATTTTGTTGTAGTCCATCGATTCATGAGCCAATGGACGTTTGGGGGTAGAAAGCGGATCGGAAAGTTTTGTTCCTGGTTTTGAATAAGTGGATTGTGAATAAGGGGTAGATAATGCAAGTGGTCTGTTGGACGGTAACGGGGTTGGTATCATGGATCGGCGCGGTGGACGGTGAATTAAGGTATTATCCAATCCTGAGGGAGTGTTCAGTTCTTCTTCTTCTTGTATGGATTCCAAAAGTGGTCTCCTTATTTCGGATCTCGAAGGTACTACCTCGGCGCTTGTCGCTTCAGCACTATCTTGTCCTTGCGTTTTATATTGAGCCCACAAGTCTTCTGCGCGTTTATCCAATTCTTCCCGGAATGAATTTCCTGTATCTGATTCTGGCTCATCGGATGATTTTTGAAGAATGTCGCTATGCTCCTGCAGCGATTGGTCAAAACGGTTAAAAGTTTCCTGAAGTTCCTGTAGCCTAATGGGTCGAGTAGTGTCGAGGCAGGTCTCGTTATCATCGCTATCATTGGATGGAGGTGCAACCTCTATTGTTATGCCTTCGGCAGGTGTTGCAGCCGCGGCAGCTTCATCCTCTGTAGTATCCAAAACCTCGGATAGTTCTTCTTTAGAAAAAGTGCGTTGAAAATCTTGGACCAATATCGGTGATTTGAGGCTAGGTAACACGCTTTTTCGACCTCGGAATACCGGTGGACCGAGCACCTTAGTAGGCGGTTCTTCTTCGGAATTTTGTGAGGATTCAGTGGTAGGTATTTCCGCGTAATTAATAGGAGGTTTAGGTATGACAGTTGGAACTGCAGAACGTGTTCTTGTTGCAATGGCACTTTTATCTAATGGTAATATAGGTTTAGGTTTCTTGACAATTGGCTTAGCTACAGATTTTGATTTTACAGGTACGGATCTAGAAGTGCTTGGTGTTGATAACCTTCTATCAGCGGGAGGTTTCTTAATAGGCAAAATTTTGGAAATCCTAGTATTACCTTCCGAATCGCTATCAGATGTGTCTTTTGAACTAGATTCTGAACTACTATTAAATTCTGTAACCGGGTTTCGAGACAATGCATCAGCATTGGAATTTAGACGTCCAGGTTTATGTACAAATTCATATTCGTAATCATGCAATTTTAATCTCCAACGTACTAATCGTTGTCCCGGATCTTTTATCGAGTCTACCCATTTTAGAGGTTCGTGATCACTAACCAGAGTAAATTTTCTACCGTAAAGGTATGGTCGAAAATTTAATATTGCAAAAAGAACTGCTAGACATTCCTTTTCTGTGGTAAAATAATTTTGTTCCGGCTTCGTTAAATTTCTCGAAAGGTAAGCTACCGGCAAATCGTGTCCGTCCACATTTTGACTAAGTACGGCGCCTATTGCGTAATCAGATGCGTCAGTAGTTAATGTGAATGGTTTATCGAAATCGGGATATTGCAGTATGGGGCTCTTGCACAGCGCTTTTCGTAGGATTTGGAAACTCTTTTTATGTTCTCTCCCCCACACAAATTTAGCGTTCTTTTGTAATAATTCTGTAAGAGGCTTGGCCTTGGCTGCAAAATCTTTGATAAATCGGCGATAATAACCGGCGAGTCCAAGAAATTGTCGTATATTCTTTTGATTTTTAGGACGTGGAAAATGTTTTACCGCAGATATTTTCTTTGGATCTGGTCTTAATCCAGAACGACTAATAATATGGCCTAGATATGTGACTTCAGTTCTCAGAAATTCGCATTTATCTGGCTGAAGGGTTAATTTTGCATCATTTAATCGAGTGAATAAACGTCGGACTTTCTTTTCATGATCTTCCAAATTTTTCGCATAAACAACAATGTCATCGAGGTAGACAAATACTTCCACACCCTGTAGTCCGCGCAATACCTGATCCATCAGCCTTTGAAACGTCGCGGGAGCATTCTTGAGCCCTTCGGGCATACGAATATATTCGTAATGACCATTAGGCGTAGTGAAAGCTGTTTTAGCACGGTCTCGTGGATCCATTTCGATTTGTTGGAATCCACTGGCGAGATCAAAGGTGGAAAAGTATCTCGCCTCGCCTAAATGATCTAGAATATCCGTGATGTTAGGCAAGGGGTATGCATCACCTATTGTTTTTTCGTTAAGATTCCGAAAATCAATTACCAATCTCCACCTTAGGTTTCCCTCGGAATCAGGTTTCTTTGGTACTATCCAGAGCGGTGAATTGTATGGAGAATTTGAAAGTCCAATAATTTCTTCTGCTAATTTACTACAAATTTGACGAGCTATTTCTTTTTGATGAACTCGCGGAAACCGATATTGCCTAGTGTTAATGGGCAAATCATCTGTTGTAGGAATTCGATGTTGTACCAAAGGTGTGGATTCTAATTTATCGCCTGGTAGACGAAATCGTTCAGGAAATTCCTCGATTAATTTAATTACGTGATCTTTTTCTTCATCATTTAAATGATCTAAACGCAATTTTGATAAAATTTTGGTTACACGGTCCAGTGATACCGGTGACTCCTGCTGTTCAGAGTCAGAATCGAAGTATTCACGTTCTTCAGGAAAATTATGATATTTGAACGGTAAAATTTCTTGAGGCGGTATTTCTATTTGAATGTCCTTGTCCAAGGTATTAATTGCGAGAACATGGCACACGTGGTTTGTAATTTTTACGACTGCTTCCCCAATATAAATTCCATCTATTGTTTTAACTAATGGAAGATATCCTTCTTTCAAATCACAGTCGATGGTGTCTATGGCGATTGCTTGTCGGGTACGACTACTAATACGATAAACACGCGGTGTACTATTTTTCGGGGGTACTTCCTCTGGAGGAGCCTCGCCAATAAAATGGATCGGTCGAATTGGTTGACTTTGTGTAACTATAGTATTATGTGCAAAAGAAATTTCGGCTTTTTCTTGTCTCAAATAGGCTTTTCCTAAAATACCGTCACTATATATCGGAAAATTTGGTCTAACTACATGAAATAGGACTGGTTGACCCAAAATTGCTACTATTGTGGTTCCAATCGTTTCCGCTTTTTCGGCCGTAATTCCTCTCATTTCGACGGAATCGCGTACGTCGACGGTTACATCCTCGTGTAATGCGTTTAATTTTATTACATTTATGTCCGAACCCGTATCAATCAAAAATGTTGCAGTTTTATATCGTAATTGTTCCGCGGTCAATTTTACAACAGGCGATTCATCGTTACAACCCAAATTTAATACTGATGATCCTTTTCCAGAAATCTTACCGTCGGACGACGCTCTGAGGTTTGATTGTTTAACGGGCGACGCTCGGGATTTTGGTAACTCGTCGTCGCGTCTGTTCGAGGAGTTACACGGGAGTTTAAATCCGAATTATTACGTGTTTCTGACGAATTTTGATTCGGCGAATATGATCGATTTTGATTCGGCGAGTACGATCGGTTTCGATCCGGCGTATACGGCGTGGACTCGCGAAATCCCACGGAGTTCCGCGAATAGGAATTCGAATTTGGAAAACTAGGTTGAAAATTTGAATTATGAGGTGCGACTTGCGTCGCCTGGGGAATTGGACTCGGGCTCCGTGCCAATTGTGGAGCCGTCGGATTTTGTGCGTACGGCGAATTTGACGGAAAACGCGGATCCTGTGGATACGATGGATAATACGGTGGATAAGGCATTTGATAAAAAGGTGGGTAAGGCATGTAGGGGTACGGGGAATAAGCAGGGTACCCATGTTCTGGATATCTACTCGATTCCGTGTTACTTCGCGGTGGTTTAAGAATACTTGTTGGAAATTTGGAATAATCTGAATTTCCAGTCGCGTTTGGACTCGGGCTTCGCGAACGAGAGTCACCAAAATTTTGATTTCGCGAATCGCGATAGGTGAATAAGCTTTGACGGGAGTTACTTTGAACAGGGGAATCTGAACGGGGATTTAAACGAGAATCATCCTGTCTTGAAAGAAACAATCTATTTGGATCTCCAGTCGGTATTACTCCAGACCTCATTCGCGTCTCGACTCGCGTCGCATGTTTTAACGCGTCTTCTAGAGTTTTTGGATCGCGCGCGTCTACGGCCCTGGCAATCTCGTCGGGCAAGCCCCGAATAAATGCTTCTAACGCGCATTCTTTAATCGGGCGCAACATCTTATCTGCGTCCGCGCCGTACGAGTCTTCCAGCGCGAGACGCGCCCCGCTAACCAAGATATTAAGCCGATCATGGAAATCATTTACAGTTTCGTTTCTATGCATACGGATGCTTTCAATTTCATGATGGTAATATGGATAATTTTTCCCGGGAGCGAATCTAGCTTTCAAATGTTTGATTAATTCATTTACAGTATTAAAAGTTTTTCCAAAAGTACTATCGCGTGCAGCTCCTTGTAATTTTCCTAGGACTGCTTTAACGAATGGGCCTTCCGACGCAGGTGGTACGAAAACGGCACCGTTTTGCACATCTTGTAAGAAATCTTTCAAGGGTATATTTTTCCCGTTAAAGAAAGGAATATTCAGCGTCCCGTGCTGTAAAGCAAAGCATTCCGCCATAGACGTCATCATCGCGTTTGTTACTGATAAATTCGCGGATGACGCGTTTCCAGTCGCACTGGCGTTAGTAGCTTCCATTTTGCTAAATTTTTAAATAGTTCAAAGAATATACACAAAATATATAAATAAGCAGAGTATATATAAGCTGAAAATAATTTAGAAGGCGATATCACGGAATTTTCCTAAACTTTCAAGCAAACACAACAAATGCAAGGCGTACCGATTGAATCACATATACCAATTTACATACATTGCTTTTCTCTCGAACGTCTCAGAAAATACCACAACGGACGGGGTTGACAAAGCAAATATAATCCCACTTCTGACACCAGTTTAGCTGTTACGTGCGGGCGTTTATTTTTATGACGACCGAGCGGATTCGTCTAATTATTTTCACGTAACGCTTAACGAAATTTAGATAGATTTTAATATTTCGACATAATCAGGTTATTATGCGAAAATTCAGGATTGTTTTGGGATTCGTATTTGCTGCAACCAATACAGGTTGACCCGTTGGGGATGTGGTATTTTCGTAGACAGGTTCGAATAAAATGAGCTGATATTTAAGTAAATATTACCATGTATTACAAAAACAAATGAAAATAGGAAGTGTTTAAAAGGTGGTACAAAACGGGAATTTACATGGTTTTGAAATATGGAATTTTAGCGCAAGTGTCTTACGGAACGACCATTGATCGAGGGGGATCCCCGCAACTCACTAGGTGAGTTGGATCAATAATTACGTAGTTCTAGTCTTTCCATATGAACGATTTAGGAAAATATCGCAATATAATTTTACAAGAAAACAAAGTTTAGCAAAAACGCAGTGCACGCCCTCAAACGGGGAATATAACAATAATAGAGGGAAAACCCACAACACTCTAAAGAGGTTGGATCATTGGTTTATCCCGTACAGTAATATAATTTGAGGACTTACCGATTCGGCGCAAAGCTTATTAGAATTTTAAAAGCTGTATTTACGGTCTCTCTCTCTCTCTGTCTCTCTCTCTCTCTCTCTCTCTGTCACTCTGTCTCTGTGCGACCTGGGGCGCCGCTGCAAGATGTCGACGCGCAGCACAGGCGTGGAGCACAAATCACACCGAGCAGTTCACTGACATTATAATGTTCACAGTGTTTGAATATTTAAATTTTTAAACGTTGGGAATATAAGTGATTTAATAAAAATGTAAACGATTAAAATAATTAAAGTTTGAACAGACAGTCTCTACGGGGGACTGAGTCTTTTCACGATCACTAAGATGCACTGAAACTCCGGCTCAAAGACTATTTTAATAAAACAGCAAAATGTCCCTCGGACAGAACGACCACGCTCTACGCGACTTAACAGGCGACTGCACCGAGCGTTTGCAGGGTAGGCCCGAGCACTCGGGCCTTTGCACAAAGAGCGCCAAAATTGCTGACTCTGCACCTCATGCACACGGGCCCAACCGTCGTCGCTCGGAACGTTCCCAGCATCTAAGTTGTTATCGCGCCCGGCGTTCTAAGAACGTTGACGGTGTTGGAAGATTTTCGCATGGAAGAACGCAGTGGCGTAACGGCTCGTATAAAATTATTATTATAATACGGTTTATAAATCATTGACAATCGATCGAGGGAAACTCCCGCAACACTCAATGGTAGGATCCGATGTCAATGATGGTATGACAAAATTTAACAGGGAAGAAAAATATAAAATGGTCTACTACAATGCTTCGAAAGGCTTATCACCACGCATTCCAAGAACGTCGACAGCGTTGGAAGAATGCTGACAATAATCTTCCATGGGAATATGCCGTGGCGTGAGAGGCTTTGAATCGGATTAAGTTATTACTATAAAAAAGCTATGGTTAATAAAACATTGACAATTGCTCGAGGGATATCCCGTAACACACCTAGGTGGTTGGATCAATTGTCAATGTTTTAGATTGAGTTTCAAAATTTTTAAATTTTTGGTCGGCACGTAACACGGGCCAATCTAGTCCCGGGGTCGTGGGGACGACCCTACAGTCGTCGGACATGTCGGCGGCTTGCCAAATTTGCCCGGGGTCGTGGGGACGACCCTATAGTCGTCGGACTTGACGGTGGCGGGCCAATCTAGTCCCGGGGTCGTGGGGACGACCCAATAGTCGTTGAACATTACGGCGGCTGGCCAACTTTGGCCCATGGTCGTGGGGACGACCCTATAGTCGTCAGACATGACGGTGGCGCGCCAGTCTAGTCCCGGGTCATGGGGACGACCCTATAGTCGTCGGACAAGTCGGCGGCTGGCCAACTTTGGCCCGTGGTCGTGGGGACGACCCTATAGTCGTCGGAAATGACGGTGGCGGGCCAATCTAGTCCCGGGGTCGTGGGGACGACCCTATAGTCGTCGGACAAGTCGGCGGCGAGCCAATCTAGTCCCGCGGTCGTGAGGACGACCCTATAGTCGCCGGACAAGTCAGCGGCTGGCCAACATTGGCCCGTGGTCGTGGGGACGACCATATAGTCGTCGGACATGACGGTGGCGGGCCACTCTAGTCCCGGGTCGTGGGGACGACCCTATAGTCGTCGGACATGTCGGCGGCTGTCCAACTTTGGCCCGGTGTCGTGGGGACGACTCTATAGTCGTCGGACATGTCGGCGGCTGGCCAACCTAGACCCGGGGTCGTGGGGACGACCCTATTGTCGTCGGACATGACGGTGGCGGGCCAATCTAGTCCCGGGGTCGTGGGGACGACCCTATAGTCGTCGGTCAAGTCGGCGGCGGGCCAAGCCTGTCCCGGGGTCGTGGGGACGACCCTATAATCATCGGACATGACGGTGGCGGGCCAATCTAGTCCCGGGGTCGTGGGGACGACCCTATAATCGTTGGACATGACGGTGGCGGGCCAATCTAGTCCCGGGGTCGTAGGGACGACGCTATAGCCGTCGGACATGGCGATTGGCCAACATTGGCCCGGGGTCGTCGGGACGACCCGATAGTCGTCGGACATGTCGGCGGCGAGCCCACCTAGTCGGGGGGTCGTGGGGACGACCCTATAGTCGTCGGACATGTCGGCGGCTGGCCAACTTTGGCCCGGGGTCGTGGGGACGACCCTATAGTCGTCGGACAGGACGGTGGCGGGCCAATCTAGTCCCGGGGTCGTGGGGACGACCCTATAATCGTTGGACATGACGGTGGCGGGCCAATCTAGTCCCGGGGTCGTAGGGACGACCCTATAGTCGTCGGACATGGCGATTGGCCAACATTGGCCCGGGGTCGTCGGGACGACCCGATAGTCGTCGGACATGTCGGCGGCGAGCCCACCTAGTCGGGGGGTCGTGGGGACGACCCTATAGTCGTCGGACATGTCGGCGGCTGGCCAACTTTGGCCCGGGGTCGTGGGGACGACCCTATAGTCGTCGGACATGACGGTGGCGGACCAATCTAGTCCCGGGGTCGTGGGGACGACCCTACAGTCGCCGGACATTTCGGCGGCTTGCCAACTTTGGCCCGGGGTCGTGGGGACGACCCTATAGTCGTCGGACTTGACGGTGGCGGGCCAATCTAGTCCCAAGGTCCTGGGGACGACCCTATAGTCGTCGGACTTGACGGTGGCGGGCCAATCTAGTCTCGGGGTCGTGGGGACGACCCTACAGTCGTCGGACATTTCGGCGGCTTGCCAACTTTGGCCCGGGGTCGTGGGGACGACCCTATTGTCGTCGGACATGACGGTGGCGGGCCAATCTAGTCTCGGGGTCGTGGGGACGACCCTATAGTCGTCGGACAAGACGGCGGCTGGACATCTTTGGCCAGGGGTCGTGGGGACGACCCTATAGTCGTCGGACATGTTGTCGGGTTGTCAACCTAGTCCCGGGGTCGTGGGTACGACCCTATAGTCGTCGGACAAGTCGGCGGCGGGCCAACCTTGTCCCGGGGTCGTGGGCACGACCCTATAGTCGTCGGACATGTCGGCGGCTGGCCAACTTTGGCCCGGTGTCGTGGGGACGACTCTATAGTCGTCGGAAATGTCGGCGGCTAGCCAACCTGGACCCGGGGTCGTGTGGACGACCCTATTGTCGTCGGACATGACGGTGGCGGGCCAATCTAGTCTCGGGGTCGTGGGGACGACCCTATAGTCGTCGGACAAGACGGCGGCTGGTCATCTTTGGCCAGGGGTCGTGGGGACGACCCTACAGTCGTCGGACATTTCGGCGGCTTGCCAACTTTGGCCCGGGGTCGTGGGGACGACCCTATAGTCGTCGGACATGTCGGCGGCTGGCCAACTTTGGCCCGGGGTCGTGGGGACGACCCTATAGTCGTCGGACAGGACGGTGGCGGACCAATCTAGTCCCGGGGTCGTGGGGACGACCCTATAGTCGTGTGACATGACGGTGGCGGGCCAATCTAGTCCCGGGGTCGTGGGGACGACCCTATAATCGTTGGACATGACGGTGGCGGGCCAATCTAGTCCCGGGGTCGTAGGGACGACCCTATAGTCGTCGGACACGGCGATTGGCCAACATTGGCCCGGGGTCGTCGGGACGACCCGATAGTCGTCGGACATGTCGGCGGCGAGCCCACCTAGTCGGGGGGTCGTGGGGACGACCCTATAGTCGTCGGACAAGTCGGCGGCCGGCCAACCTAGTCCGGGGGTCGTGGGGACGACCCTATAGTCGTCGGACATGACGGTGGCGGGCCAGTCTAGTCCCGGGTCGTGGGGACGACCCTATAGTCGTGTGACATGACGGTGGCGGGCCAATCTAGTCCCGGGGTCGTGGGGACGACCCTATAATCGTCGGACATGACGGTGGCGGGCCAATCTAGTCCCGGGATCGTGGGGACGACCCTCTAGTCGTCGGAGATGTCGGCGGCTGTCCTACTTTGGCCCGGTGTCTTGGGGACGACTCTATAGTCGTCGGACATGTCGGCGGCTGGCCAACTTTGGCCCGTGGTCGTGGGGACGACCCTTTAGTCGTCGGACAAGTCGGCGGCTGTCCAACTTTGGCCCGGGGTCGTGGGGACGACCCTATAGTCGTCGGACATGTCGGCGGCGAGGCCACCTAGTCGGGGGGTCGTGGGGACGACCCTATAGTCGTCGGACAAGTCGGCGGCCGGCCAACCTAGTCCCGGGGTCGTGGGGACGACCCTATAGTCGTCAGACATATCGGTGGCGAGCCAACCTAGTCCCGGGGTCGTGGGGACGACCCTATAGTCGTCGGACAAGTCGGCGGCTGGCCAACTTTGGCCCGTGGTCGTGGGGACGATCCGATAGTCGTCGGACATGACGGTGGCGGGCCAATCTAGTCCCGGGGTCATAGGGACGACCCTATAGTCATCGGACATGTCGGCGGCTGGTCAACTTAGGCCCGTGGTCGTAGGGACGATCCGATAGTCGTTGGACATGACGGTGCCGGGCCAATCAAGTCCCGGGGTCGTGGGTACGACCCTATAGTCGTCGGACATGTCGTCGATTGGCCATTATTGGCCCGGGGTCGTGGGGACGACCCTATAATCGTCGGACATGTCGGCGGCTGGCCAACATTGGCCCGTGGTCGTGGGGACGACCCAACAGTCGTCGGACATGTCGGCGGCAGGCCAACTTTGGCCCGTGGTCGTGGGGACGATCCGATAGTCGTCGGACGTGACGGTGGCTAGCCAATCTAGTCCCGGGATCGTGGGGACGACCCTATAGTCGTCGGAGATGTCGGCGGCTGTCCTACTTTGGCCCGGTGTCTTGGGGACGACTCTATAGTCGTCGGACATGTCGGCGGCTGGCCAACCTAGACCCGGGGTCGTGGGGACGACCCTATAGTCCTCGAACAAGTCGGCGGCTGGCCAACTTTGGCCCGTGGTCGTGGGAACGACCCTATAGTCGTCGGACAAGTCGGCGGCTGGCCAAATATGGCCCGTGGTCGTGGGGACGACCCTATAGTCGTCGGACATGACGGTGGCGGGCCAGTCTAGTCCCGGGTCATGGGGACGACCCTATAGTCGTCGGACAAGTCGGCGGCTGGCCAACTTTGGCCCGTGGTCGTGGGGACGACCCTATAGTCGTCGGAAATGACGGTGGCGGGCCAATCTAGTCCCGTGGTCGTGGGGACGACCCTACAGTCGTCGGACATGTCGGTGGCGAGCCAACCTAGTCCCGGGGTCGTAGGGACGACCCTATAGTCGTCGGACATGTCGCCGGCTGGCCAACTTTGGCCCGTGGTCGTGGGGACGACCCTATAGACGTCGGACATAACGGTGGCGGGCCAATCTAGTCCCGGGGTCGTGGGTACGACCCTATAGTCGTCGGACATGTCGTCGATTGGCCATTATTGGCCCGGGGTCGTGGGGACGACCCTATAATCGTCGGACATGTCGGCGGCTGGCCAACATTGGCCCGTGGTCGTGGGGACGACCCAACAGTCGTCGGACATGTCGGCGGCAGGCCAACTTTGGCCCGTGGTCGTGGGGACGATCCGATAGTCGTCGGACGTGACGGTGGCTAGCCAATCTAGTCCCGGGATCGTGGGGACGACCCTCTAGTCGTCGGAGATGTCGGCGGCTGTCCTACTTTGGCCCGGTGTCTTGGGGACGACTCTATAGTCGTCGGACATGTCGGCGGCTGGCCAACCTAGACCCGGGGTCGTGGGGACAACCCTATAGTCCTCGAACAAGTCGGCGGCTGGCCAACATTGGCCCGTGGTCGTGGGAACGACCCTATAGTCGTCGGACAAGTCGGCGGCTGGCCAAATATGGCCCGTGGTCGTGGGGAAGACCCTATAGTCGTCGGACATGACGGTGGCGGGCCAGTCTAGTCCCGGGTCATGGGGACGACCCTATAGTCGTCGGACAAGTCGGCGGCTGGCCAACTTTGGCCCGTGGTCGTGGGGACGACCCTATAGTCGTCGGAAATGACGGTGGCGGGCCAATCTAGTCCCGTGGTCGTGGGGACGACCCTACAGTCGTCGGACAAGTCGGCGGCGAGCCAATCTAGTCCCGCGGTCGTGGGGACGACCCTATAGTCGTCGGACAAGTCAGCGGCTGGCCAACATTGGCCAGTGCTCATGGGGACGACCATATAGTCGTCGGACATGACGGTGGCGGGCCACTCTAGTCCCGGGTCGTGGGGACGACCCTATAGTCGTCGGACATGTCGGCGGCTGGCCAACATTGGCCCGGGGTCGTGGGGACGACCCTATAGTCGTCGGATATGTCGGCGGCTGGCCAACTTTGGCCCGTGGTCGTGGGGACGACCCTATAGTCGTCGGACAAGTCGGCGGCGGGCCAACCTAGTCCCGGGGTCGTGGGGACGACCCTATAATCGTCGGACAAGCCGGCGGCTGGCCAACATTGGCCCGTGGTCGTGGGGACGACCCTATAGTCGTCGGACATGTCGGCGGCGAGGCCACCTAGTCGGGGGGTCGTGGGGACGACCCTATAGTCGTCGGACAAGTCGGCGGCGGGCCAACCTAGTCCCGGGGTCGTGGGGACGACCCTTTAGTCGTCGGACAAGTCGGCGGCTGTCCAACTTTGGCCCGGGGTCGTGGGGACGACCCTATAGTCGTCGGACATGTCGGCGGCGAGGCCACCTAGTCGGGGGGTCGTGGGGACGACCCTATAGTCGTCGGACAAGTCGGCGGCCGGCCAACCTAGTCCCGGGGTCGTGGGGACGACCCTATAGTCGTCAGACATATCGGTGGCGAGCCAACCTAGTCCCGGGGTCGTGGGGACGACCCTATAGTCGTCGGACAAGTCGGCGGCTGGCCAACTTTGGCCCGTGGTCGTGGGGACGATCCGATAGTCGTCGGACATGACGGTGGCGGGCCAATCTAGTCCCGGGGTCATAGGGACGACCCTATAGTCATCGGACATGTCGGCGGCTGGTCAACTTAGGCCCGTGGTCGTAGGGACGATCCGATAGTCGTTGGACATGACGGTGCCGGGCCAATCAAGTCCCGGGGTCGTGGGTACGACCCTATAGTCGTCGGACATGTCGTCGATTGGCCATTATTGGCCCGGGGTCGTGGGGACGACCCTATAATCGTCGGACATGTCGGCGGCTGGCCAACATTGGCCCGTGGTCGTGGGGACGACCCAACAGTCGTCGGACATGTCGGCGGCAGGCCAACTTTGGCCCGTGGTCGTGGGGACGATCCGATAGTCGTCGGACGTGACGGTGGCTAGCCAATCTAGTCCCGGGATCGTGGGGACGACCCTCTAGTCGTCGGAGATGTCGGCGGCTGTCCTACTTTGGCCCGGTGTCTTGGGGACGACTCTATAGTCGTCGGACATGTCGGCGGCTGGCCAACCTAGACCCGGGGTCGTGGGGACGACCCTATAGTCCTCGAACAAGTCGGCGGCTGGCCAACTTTGGCCCGTGGTCGTGGGAACGACCCTATAGTCGTCGGACAAGTCGGCGGCTGGCCAAATATGGCCCGTGGTCGTGGGGAAGACCCTATAGTCGTCGGACATGACGGTGGCGGGCCAGTCTAGTCCCGGGTCATGGGGACGACCCTATAGTCGTCGGACAAGTCGGCGGCTGGCCAACTTTGGCCCGTGGTCGTGGGGACGACCCTATAGTCGTCGGAAATGACGGTGGCGGGCCAATCTAGTCCCGTGGTCGTGGGGACGACCCTACAGTCGTCGGACAAGTCGGCGGCGAGCCAATCTAGTCCCGCGGTCGTGGGGACGACCCTATAGTCGTCGGACAAGTCAGCGGCTGGCCAACATTGGCCAGTGCTCATGGGGACGACCATATAGTCGTCGGACATGACGGTGGCGGGCCACTCTAGTCCCGGGTCGTGGGGACGACCCTATAGTCGTCGGACATGTCGGCGGCTGGCCAACATTGGCCCGGGGTCGTGGGGACGACCCTATAGTCGTCGGATATGTCGGCGGCTGGCCAACTTTGGCCCGTGGTCGTGGGGACGACCCTATAGTCGTCGGACAAGTCGGCGGCGGGCCAACCTAGTCCCGGGGTCGTGGGGACGACCCTATAATCGTCGGACAAGCCGGCGGCTGGCCAACATTGGCCCGTGGTCGTGGGGACGACCCTATAGTCGTCGGACATGTCGGCGGCGAGGCCACCTAGTCGGGGGATCGTGGGGACGACCCTATAGTCGTCGGACAAGTCGGCGGCGGGCCAACCTAGTCCCGGGGTCGTGGGGACGACCCTTTAGTCGTCGGACAAGTCGGCGGCTGTCCAACTTTGGCCCGGGGTCGTGGGGACGACCCTATAGTCGTCGGACATGTCGGCGGCGAGGCCACCTAGTCGGGGGGTCGTGGGGACGACCCTATAGTCGTCGGACAAGTCGGCGGCCGGCCAACCTAGTCCCGGGGTCGTGGGGACGACCCTATAGTCGTCAGACATATCGGTGGCGAGCCAACCTAGTCCCGGGGTCGTGGGGACGACCCTATAGTCGTCGGACAAGTCGGCGGCTGGCCAACTTTGGCCCGTGGTCGTGGGGACGATCCGATAGTCGTCGGACATGACGGTGGCGGGCCAATCTAGTCCCGGGGTCATAGGGACGACCCTATAGTCATCGGACATGTCGGCGGCTGGTCAACTTAGGCCCGTGGTCGTAGGGACGATCCGATAGTCGTTGGACATGACGGTGCCGGGCCAATCAAGTCCCGGGGTCGTGGGTACGACCCTATAGTCGTCGGACATGTCGTCGATTGGCCATTATTGGCCCGGGGTCGTGGGGACGACCCTATAATCGTCGGACATGTCGGCGGCTGGCCAACATTGGCCCGTGGTCGTGGGGACGACCCAACAGTCGTCGGACATGTCGGCGGCAGGCCAACTTTGGCCCGTGGTCGTGGGGACGATCCGATAGTCGTCGGACGTGACGGTGGCTAGCCAATCTAGTCCCGGGATCGTGGGGACGACCCTCTAGTCGTCGGAGATGTCGGCGGCTGTCCTACTTTGGCCCGGTGTCTTGGGAACGACCCTATAGTCGTCGGACAAGTCGGCGGCTGGCCAAATATGGCCCGTGGTCGTGGGGAAGACCCTATAGTCGTCGGACATGACGGTGGCGGGCCAGTCTAGTCCCGGGTCATGGGGACGACCCTATAGTCGTCGGACAAGTCGGCGGCTGGCCAACTTTGGCCCGTGGTCGTGGGGACGACCCTATAGTCGTCGGAAATGACGGTGGCGGGCCAATCTAGTCCCGTGGTCGTGGGGACGACCCTACAGTCGTCGGACAAGTCGGCGGCGAGCCAATCTAGTCCCGCGGTCGTGGGGACGACCCTATAGCCGTCGGACAAGTCAGCGGCTGGCCAACATTGGCCAGTGCTCATGGGGACGACCATATAGTCGTCGGACATGACGGTGGCGGGCCACTCTAGTCCCGGGTCGTGGGGACGACCCTATAGTCGTCGGACATGTCGGCGGCTGGCCAACATTGGCCCGGGGTCGTGGGGACGACCCTATAGTCGTCGGATATGTCGGCGGCTGGCCAACTTTGGCCCGTGGTCGTGGGGACGACCCTATAGTCGTCGGACAAGTCGGCGGCGGGCCAACCTAGTCCCGGGGTCGTGGGGACGACCCTATAATCGTCGGACAAGCCGGCGGCTGGCCAACATTGGCCCGTGGTCGTGGGGACGACCCTATAGTCGTCGGACATGTCGGCGGCGAGGCCACCTAGTCGGGGGATCGTGGGGACGACCCTAGAGTCGTCGGACAAGTCGGCGGCGGGCCAACCTAGTCCCGGGGTCGTGGGGACGACCCTTTAGTCGTCGGACAAGTCGGCGGCTGTCCAACTTTGGCCCGGGGTCGTGGGGACGACCCTATAGTCGTCGGACATGTCGGCGGCGAGGCCACCTAGTCGGGGGGTCGTGGGGACGACCCTATAGTCGTCGGACAAGTCGGCGGCCGGCCAACCTAGTCCCGGGGTCGTGGGGACGACCCTATAGTCGTCAGACATATCGGTGGCGAGCCAACCTAGTCCCGGGGTCGTGGGGACGACCCTATAGTCGTCGGACAAGTCGGCGGCTGGCCAACTTTGGCCCGTGGTCGTGGGGACGATCCGATAGTCGTCGGACATGACGGTGGCGGGCCAATCTAGTCCCGGGGTCATAGGGACGACCCTATAGTCATCGGACATGTCGGCGGCTGGTCAACTTAGGCCCGTGGTCGTAGGGACGATCCGATAGTCGTTGGACATGACGGTGCCGGGCCAATCAAGTCCCGGGGTCGTGGGTACGACCCTATAGTCGTCGGACATGTCGTCGATTGGCCATTATTGGCCCGGGGTCGTGGGGACGACCCTATAATCGTCGGACATGTCGGCGGCTGGCCAACATTGGCCCGTGGTCGTGGGGACGACCCAACAGTCGTCGGACATGTCGGCGGCAGGCCAACTTTGGCCCGTGGTCGTGGGGACGATCCGATAGTCGTCGGACGTGACGGTGGCTAGCCAATCTAGTCCCGGGATCGTGGGGACGACCCTCTAGTCGTCGGAGATGTCGGCGGCTGTCCTACTTTGGCCCGGTGTCTTGGGGACGACTCTATAGTCGTCGGACATGTCGGCGGCTGGCCAACCTAGACCCGGGGTCGTGGGGACGACCCTATAGTCCTCGAACAAGTCGGCGGCTGGCCAACTTTGGCCCGTGGTCGTGGGAACGACCCTATAGTCGTCGGACAAGTCGGCGGCTGGCCAAATATGGCCCGTGGTCGTGGGGAAGACCCTATAGTCGTCGGACATGACGGTGGCGGGCCAGTCTAGTCCCGGGTCATGGGGACGACCCTATAGTCGTCGGACAAGTCGGCGGCTGGCCAACTTTGGCCCGTGGTCGTGGGGACGACCCTATAGTCGTCGGAAATGACGGTGGCGGGCCAATCTAGTCCCGTGGTCGTGGGGACGACCCTACAGTCGTCGGACAAGTCGGCGGCGAGCCAATCTAGTCCCGCGGTCGTGGGGACGACCCTATAGTCGTCGGACAAGTCAGCGGCTGGCCAACATTGGCCAGTGCTCATGGGGACGACCATATAGTCGTCGGACATGACGGTGGCGGGCCACTCTAGTCCCGGGTCGTGGGGACGACCCTATAGTCGTCGGACATGTCGGCGGCTGGCCAACATTGGCCCGGGGTCGTGGGGACGACCCTATAGTCGTCGGATATGTCGGCGGCTGGCCAACTTTGGCCCGTGGTCGTGGGGACGACCCTATAGTCGTCGGACAAGTCGGCGGCGGGCCAACCTAGTCCCGGGGTCGTGGGGACGACCCTATAATCGTCGGACAAGCCGGCGGCTGGCCAACATTGGCCCGTGGTCGTGGGGACGACCCTATAGTCGTCGGACATGTCGGCGGCGAGGCCACCTAGTCGGGGGGTCGTGGGGACGACCCTATAGTCGTCGGACAAGTCGGCGGCGGGCCAACCTAGTCCCGGGGTCGTGGGGACGACCCTTTAGTCGTCGGACAAGTCGGCGGCTGTCCAACTTTGGCCCGGGGTCGTGGGGACGACCCTATAGTCGTCGGACATGTCGGCGGCGAGGCCACCTAGTCGGGGGGTCGTGGGGACGACCCTATAGTCGTCGGACATGTCGGCGGCCGGCCAACCTAGTCCCGGGGTCGTGGGGACGACCCTATAGTCGTCAGACATATCGGTGGCGAGCCAACCTAGTCCCGGGGTCGTGGGGACGACCCTATAGTCGTCGGACAAGTCGGCGGCTGGCCAACTTTGGCCCGTGGTCGTGGGGACGATCCGATAGTCGTCGGACATGACGGTGGCGGGCCAATCTAGTCCCGGGGTCATAGGGACGACCCTATAGTCATCGGACATGTCGGCGGCTGGTCAACTTAGGCCCGTGGTCGTAGGGACGATCCGATAGTCGTTGGACATGACGGTGCCGGGCCAATCAAGTCCCGGGGTCGTGGGTACGACCCTATAGTCGTCGGACATGTCGTCGATTGGCCATTATTGGCCCGGGGTCGTGGGGACGACCCTATAATCGTCGGACATGTCGGCGGCTGGCCAACATTGGCCCGTGGTCGTGGGGACGACCCAACAGTCGTCGGACATGTCGGCGGCAGGCCAACTTTGGCCCGTGGTCGTGGGGACGATCCGATAGTCGTCGGACGTGACGGTGGCTAGCCAATCTAGTCCCGGGATCGTGGGGACGACCCTATAGTCGTCGGAGATGTCGGCGGCTGTCCTACTTTGGCCCGGTGTCTTGGGGACGACTCTATAGTCGTCGGACATGTCGGCGGCTGGCCAACCTAGACCCGGGGTCGTGGGGACGACCCTATAGTCCTCGAACAAGTCGGCGGCTGGCCAACTTTGGCCCGTGGTCGTGGGAACGACCCTATAGTCGTCGGACAAGTCGGCGGCTGGCCAAATATGGCCCGTGGTCGTGGGGACGACCCTATAGTCGTCGGACATGACGGTGGCGGGCCAGTCTAGTCCCGGGTCATGGGGACGACCCTATAGTCGTCGGACAAGTCGGCGGCTGGCCAACTTTGGCCCGTGGTCGTGGGGACGACCCTATAGTCGTCGGAAACGACGGTGGCGGGCCAATCTAGTCCCGTGGTCGTGGGGACGACCCTACAGTCGTCGGACATGTCGGTGGCGAGCCAACCTAGTCCCGGGGTCGTAGGGACGACCCTATAGTCGTCGGACATGTCGCCGGCTGGCCAACTTTGGCCCGTGGTCGTGGGGACGACCCTATAGACGTCGGACATAACGGTGGCGGGCCAATCTAGTCCCGGGGTCGTGGGTACGACCCTATAGTCGTCGGACATGTCGTCGATTGGCCATTATTGGCCCGGGGTCGTGGGGACGACCCTATAATCGTCGGACATGTCGGCGGCTGGCCAACATTGGCCCGTGGTCGTGGGGACGACCCAACAGTCGTCGGACATGTCGGCGGCAGGCCAACTTTGGCCCGTGGTCGTGGGGACGACCCTATAGTCGTCGGACATGACGGTGGCGGGCCAGTCTAGTCCCGGGTCATGGGGACGACCCTATAGTCGTCGGACAAGTCGGCGGCTGGCCAACTTTGGCCCGTGGTCGTGGGGACGACCCTATAGTCGTCGGAAATGACGGTGGCGGGCCAATCTAGTCCCGTGGTCGTGGGGACGACCCTACAGTCGTCGGACAAGTCGGCGGCGAGCCAATCTAGTCCCGCGGTCGTGGGGACGACCCTATAGTCGTCGGACAAGTCAGCGGCTGGCCAACATTGGCCAGTGCTCATGGGGACGACCATATAGTCGTCGGACATGACGGTGGCGGGCCACTCTAGTCCCGGGTCGTGGGGACGACCCTATAGTCGTCGGACATGTCGGCGGCTGGCCAACATTGGCCCGGGGTCGTGGGGACGACCCTATAGTCGTCGGATATGTCGGCGGCTGGCCAACATTGGCCCGTGGTCGTGGGGACGACCCTATAGTCGTCGGACAAGTCGGCGGCGGGCCAACCTAGTCCCGGGGTCGTGGGGACGACCCTATAATCGTCGGACAAGCCGGCGGCTGGCCAACATTGGCCCGTGGTCGTGGGGACGACCCTATAGTGGTCGGACAAGTCGGCGGCTGTCCAACTTTGGCCCGGGGTCGTGGGGACGACCCTATAGTCGTCGGACTTGACGGTGGCGGGCCAATCTAGTCCCGGGGTCGTGGGGACGACCCTATAGTCGTCAGACATGACGGCGGCGAGCCAACCTAGTCCCGGGGTCGTGGGGACGACCCTATAATCGTCGGACATGTCGGCGGCTGGCCAACATTGGCCCGTGGTCGTGGGGACGACCCTATAGTCGTCGGACAAGTCGGCGGCTGTCCAACTTTGGCCCGGGGTCGTGGGGACGACCCTATAGTCGTCGGACTTGACGGTGGCGGGCCAATCTAGTCCCGGGGTCGTGGGGACGACCCTATAGTCGTCAGACATGTCGGTGGCGAGCCAACCTAGTCCCGGGGTCGTAGGGACGACCCTATAGTCGTCGGACATGTCGCCGGCTGGCCAACTTTGGCCCGTGGTCGTGGGGACGACCCTATAGACGTCGGACATAACGGTGGCGGGCCAATCTAGTCCCGGGGTCGTGGGGACGACCCTATAGTCGTCGGACAAGTCGGCGGCGGGCCAACCTAGACCCGGGGTCGTGGGGATGACCCTATAGTCGTCGGACATGACGGTGGCGGGCCAGTCTAGTCCCGGGTCGTGGGGACGACCCTATAGTCGTCGGACATGTCGGCGGCTGGCCAACTTTGGCCCGTGGTCGTGGGGACGACCCTATAGTCGTCAGACATGACGGTGGCGAGCCAACCTAGTCCCGGGGTCGTGGGGACGACCCTATAGTCGTCGGACAAGTCGGCGGCGAGCCCACCTAGTCGGGGGGTCGTGGGGACGACCCTATAGTCGTCGGACAAGTCGGCGGCGGGCCAACCTAGTCCGGGGGTCGTGGGGACGACCCTATAGTCGTCGGACATGACGGTGGCGGGCCACTCTAGTCCCGGGGTCGTGGGGACGACCTTATAGTCGCCGAACATGTCGGCGGCTGGCCAACTTTGGCCCGTGGCCGTGGGGACGACCCTATAGTCGTCGGAAATGTCGCCGGCTGGCCAACTTTGGCCCGTGGTCGTGGGGACGACCCTTTAGTCGTCGGACAAGTCGGCGGCTGTCCAACTTTGGCCCGGGGTCGTGGGGACGACCCTATAGTCGTCGGACATGTCGGCGGCGAGGCCACCTAGTCGGGGGGTCGTGGGGACGACCCTATAGTCGTGGGACAAGTCGGCGGCCGGCCAACCTAGTCCCGGGGTCGTGGGGACGACCCTATAGTCGTCAGACATATCGGTGGCGAGCCAACCTAGTCCCGGGGTCGTGGGGACGACCCTATAGTCGTCGGACAAGTCGGCGGCTGGCCAACTTTGGCCCGTGGTCGTGGGGACGATCCGATAGTCGTCGGACATGACGGTGGCGGGCCAATCTAGTCCCGGGGTCATAGGGACGACCCTATAGTCATCGGACATGTCGGCGGCTGGTCAACTTAGGCCCGTGGTCGTAGGGACGATCCGATAGTCGTTGGACATGACGGTGCCGGGCCAATCAAGTCCCGGGGTCGTGGGTACGACCCTATAGTCGTCGGACATGTCGTCGATTGGCCATTATTGGCCCGGGGTCGTGGGGACGACCCTATAATCGTCGGACATGTCGGCGGCTGGCCAACATTGGCCCGTGGTCGTGGGGACGACCCAACAGTCGTCGGACATGTCGGCGGCAGGCCAACTTTGGCCCGTGGTCGTGGGGACGATCCGATAGTCGTCGGACGTGACGGTGGCTAGCCAATCTAGTCCCGGGATCGTGGGGACGACCCTATAGTCGTCGGAGATGTCGGCGGCTGTCCTACTTTGGCCCGGTGTCTTGGGGACGACTCTATAGTCGTCGGACATGTCGGCGGCTGGCCAACCTAGACCCGGGGTCGTGGGGACGACCCTATAGTCCTCGAACAAGTCGGCGGCTGGCCAACTTTGGCCCGTGGTCGTGGGAACGACCCTATAGTCGTCGGACAAGTCGGCGGCTGGCCAAATATGGCCCGTGGTCGTGGGGAAGACCCTATAGTCGTCGGACATGACGGTGGCGGGCCAGTCTAGTCCCGGGTCATGGGGACGACCCTATAGTCGTCGGACAAGTCGGCGGCTGGCCAACTTTGGCCCGTGGTCGTGGGGACGACCCTATAGTCGTCGGAAATGACGGTGGCGGGCCAATCTAGTCCCGTGGTCGTGGGGACGACCCTACAGTCGTCGGACAAGTCGGCGGCGAGCCAATCTAGTCCCGCGGTCGTGGGGACGACCCTATAGTCGTCGGACAAGTCAGCGGCTGGCCAACATTGGCCAGTGCTCATGGGGACGACCATATAGTCGTCGGACATGACGGTGGCGGGCCACTCTAGTCCCGGGTCGTGGGGACGACCCTATAGTCGTCGGACATGTCGGCGGCTGGCCAACATTGGCCCGGGGTCGTGGGGACGACCCTATAGTCGTCGGATATGTCGGCGGCTGGCCAACTTTGGCCCGTGGTCGTGGGGACGACCCTATAGTCGTCGGACAAGTCGGCGGCGGGCCAACCTAGTCCCGGGGTCGTGGGGACGACCCTATAATCGTCGGACAAGCCGGCGGCTGGCCAACATTGGCCCGTGGTCGTGGGGACGACCCTATAGTGGTCGGACAAGTCGGCGGCTGTCCAACTTTGGCCCGGGGTCGTGGGGACGACCCTATAGTCGTCGGACTTGACGGTGGCGGGCCAATCTAGTCCCGGGGTCGTGGGGACGACCCTATAGTCGTCAGACATGACGGCGGCGAGCCAACCTAGTCCCGGGGTCGTGGGGACGACCCTATAATCGTCGGACATGTCGGCGGCTGGCCAACATTGGCCCGTGGTCGTGGGGACGATCCGATAGTCGTCGGACGTGACGGTGGCTAGCCAACCTAGTCCCGGGATCGTGGGGACGACCCTATAGTCGTCGGAGATGTCGGTGGCTGTCCTACTTTGGCCCGGTGTCTTGGGGACGACTCTATAGTCGTCGGACATGTCGGCGGCTGGCCAACCTAGACCCGGGGTCGTGGGGACGACCCTATAGTCCTCGAACAAGTCGGCGGCTGGCCAACTTTGGCCCGTGGTCGTGGGAACGACCCTATAGTCGTCGGACAAGCCGGCGGCTGGCCAAATATGGCCCGTGGTCGTGGGGACGACCCTATAGTCGTCGGAAATGTCGGCGGCGAGCCAACCTAGTCCCGGCGTCGTGGGGACGACCCTATAATGTTCGGACAAGTCGGCAGCTGGCCAAATTTGGCCCGTGGTCGTGAGGACGACCCTATAGTCGTCGGAAATGTCGGCGGCTGGCCAACTTTGGCCCGTGGTCGTGAAGACGACCCTATAGTCGTCGGACAAGACGGTGCCGGGCTAATCTAGTCCCGGGGTCGTGGGGACGACCCTATAGTCGTCGGACATGTCGCCGGCTGGCCAACTTTGGCCCGTGGTCGTGGGGACGACCCTATAGTCGTCGGACATGACGGTGGCGGGCCAGTCTAGTCCCGGGTCGTGGGGACGACCCTATAGTCGTCGGACATGTCGGCGGCTGGCCAACTTTGGCCCGTGGTCGTGGGGACGACCCTATAGTCGTCAGACATGACGGTGGCGAGCCAACCTAGTCCCGGGGTCGTGGGGACGACCCTGTAGTCGTCGGACAAGTCGGCGGCGATCCCACCTAGTCGGGGGGTCGTGGGGACGACCCTATAGTCGTCGGACAAGTCGGCGGCCGGCCAACCTAGTCCGGGGGTCGTGGGGACGACCCTATAGTCGTCGGACATGACGGTGGCGGGCCAGTCTAGTCCCGGGTCGTGGGGACGACCCTATAGTCGTCGGAAATGTCGCTGGCTGTCCAACTTTGGCCCGGGGGTCGTGGGGACGACCCTATAGTCGTCGGACTTGTCGGCGGCGAGCCAACATTGACCCGGGGTCGTGGGGACGACTCTATAGTCGTCGGACATGTCGGTGGCGGGCCAGTCTAGTCCCGGGTCGTGGGGACGACCCTATAGTCGTCGGACATGTCGGCGGCTGGCCAACATTGGCCCGTGGTCGTGGGGAGGACCCTATACCCGTCGGACAAGTCGGCGGCGTACCAACCTAGTCCGGGGGTCGTGGGGACGACCCTATAGTGGTTCGGACATGACGGTGGCGGGCCAGTCTAGTCCCGGGTCATGGGGACGACCCTATAGTCGTCGGGCAAGTCGGCGGCTGGCCAACTTTGGCCCGTGGTCGTGGGGACGACCCTATAGTCTTCGGACAAGTCGGCGGCGAGCCAATCTAGTCCCGCGGTCGTGGGGACGACCCTATAGTCGTCGGACAAGTCAGCGGCTGGACAACATTGGCCCGTGGTCGTGGGGACGACCATATAGTCGTCGGACATGACGGTGGCGGGCCACTCTAGTCCCGGGTCGTGGGGACGACCCTATAGTCGTCGGACATGTCGGCGGCTGTCCAACTTTGGCCCGGGGTCGTGGGGACGACCCTATAGTCGTCGGACTTGACGGTGGCGGGCCAATCTAGTCCCGGGGTCGTGGGGACGACCCTATAGTCGTCGGACAAGTCGGCGGCGGGCCAACCTAGACCCGGGGTCGTGGGGATGACCCTATAGTCGTCGGACATGACGGTGGCGGGCCAGTCTAGTCCCGGGTCGTGGGGACGACCCTATAGTCGTCGGACATGTCGGCGGCTGGCCAACTTTGGCCCGTGGTCGTGGGGACGACCCTATAGTCGTCAGACATGACGGTGGCGAGCCAACCTAGTCCCGGGGTCGTGGGGACGACCCTATAGTCGTCGGACAAGTCGGCGGCGATCCCACCTAGTCGGGGGGTCGTGGGGACGACCCTATAGTCGTCGGACAAGTCGGCGGCCGGCCAACCTAGTCCGGGGGTCGTGGGGACGACCCTATAGTCGTCGGACATGACGGTGGCGGGCCAGTCTAGTCCCCGGTCGTGGAGACGACCCTATAGTCGTCGGAAATGTCGGTGGCTGTCCAACTTTGGCCCGGGGGTCGTGGGGACGACCCTATAGTCGTCGGACATGTCGGCGGCGAGCCAACATTGACCCGGGGTCGTGGGGACGACTCTATAGTCGTCGGACATGTTGGTGGCGGGCCAGTCTAGTCCCGGGTCGTGGGGACGACCCTATAGTCGTCGGACATGTCGGCGGCTGGCCAACATTGGCCCGTGGTCGTGGGGAGGAACCTATACTCGTCGGACAAGTCGGCGGCGTACCAACCTAGTCCGGGGGTCGTGGGGACGACCCTATAGTGGTTCGGACATGACGGTGGCGGGCCAGTCTAGTCCCGGGTCATGGGGACGACCCTATAGTCGTCGGGCAAGTCGGCGGCTGGCCAACTTTGGCCCGTGGTCGTGGGGACGACCCTATAGTCTTCGGACAAGTCGGCGGCGAGCCAATCTAGTCCCGCGGTCGTGGGGACGACCCTATAGTCGTCGGACAAGTCAGCGGCTGGACAACATTGGCCCGTGGTCGTGGGGACGACCATATAGTCGTCGGACATGACGGTGGCGGGCCACTCTAGTCCCGGGTCGTGGGGACGACCCTATAGTCGTCAGACATGTCGGTGGCGAGCCAACCTAGTCCCGGGGTCGTGGGGACGACCCTATAGTCGTCGGACAAGTCGGCGGCGGGCCAACCTAGTCCCGGGGTCGTGGGGATGACCCTATAGTCGTCGGACTTGATGGTGGCGGGCCAATCTAGTCCCGGGGTCGTGGGGACGACCCTATAGTCGTCAGACATGTCGGTGGCGTGCCAACCTAGTCCCGGGGTCGTGGGGACGACCCTATAGTCGTCGGACAAGTCGGCGGCGGGCCAACCTAGTACCGGGGTCGTGGGGACGACCCTATATTCGTCGGACAAGCCGGCGGCTGGCCAACTTTGGCCCGTGGTCGTGGGGACGACCCTATAATCGTCGGACAAGTCGGCGACTGTCCAACTTTGGCCCGGGGTCGTGGGGACGACCCTATAGTCGTCGGACTTGACGGTGGCGGGCCAATCTAGTCCCGGGGTCGTGGGGACGACCCTATAGTCGTCAGACATGTCGGTGGCGAGCCAACCTAGTCCCGGGGTCGTGGGGACGACCCTATAGTCGTCGGACAAGTCGGCGGCGGGCCAACCTAGTCCCGGGGTCGTGGGGATGACCCTATAGTCGTCGGACTTGACGGTGGCGGGCCAATCTAGTCCCGGGGTCGTGGGGACGACCCTATAGTCGTCAGACATGTCGGTGGCGAGCCAACCTAGTCCCGGGGTCGTGGGGACGACCCTATAGTCGTCGGACAAGTCGGCGGCGGGCCAACCTAGTCCCGGGGTCGTGGGGATGACCCTATAGTCGTCGGACTTGATGGTGGCGGGCCAATCTAGTCCCGGGGTCGTGGGGACGACCCTATAGTCGTCAGACATGTCGGTGGCGTGCCAACCTAGTCCCGGGGTCGTGGGGACGACCCTATAGTCGTCGGACAAGTCGGCGGCGGGCCAACCTAGTCCCGGGGTCGTGGGGATGACCCTATAGTCGTCGGACAAGTCGGCGGCGAGCCCACCTAGTCGGGGGGTCGTGGGGACGACCCTATAGTCGTCAGACATTTCGGCGGCTTGCCAACTTTGGCCCGGGGTGGTGGGGACGACCCTATAGTCGTCGGACATGTCGGCGGCTGGCCTACCTAGTCCCGAGGTCGTGGGGGCGACCCTATAGTCGTCGGACTTGACGGTGGCGGGCCAATCTAGTCCCGGGGTCTTGGGGACGACCCTACAGTCGTCGGACATTTCGGCGGCTTGCCAACTTTGACCCGGGGTGGTGGGGACGACCCTATAGTCGTCGGACATGTCGGCGGCTGGCCTACCTAGTCCCGAGGTCGTGGGGGCGACCCTATAGTCGTCGGACATGTCGGCGGCTGGCCAACCAAGTCCCGAGGTCGTCGGACTTGACGGTGGCGGGCCAATCTAGTCCCGGGGTCGTGGGGACGACCCTATAGTCGTCGGACAAGACGGCGGCTGGACATCTTTGGCCCGGGGTCGTGGGGACGACCCTATAGCCGCGGACATGTCGGCGGCTGGCCAACCTAGTCCCGAGGTCGTCGGACTTGACGGTGGCGGGCCAATCTAGTCCCGGGGTCGTGGGAACGACCCTGTAGTCGTCGGACAAGACGGCGGCTGGCCAACTTTGGCCCGGGGTCGTGGGGACGACTCTATAGTCGTCGGAAATGTCGGCGGCTGGCCAATCTAGCCCCGCGTTCGTGGGGACGACCCTATAGTCGTCGGACAAGTCAGCGGCTGGCCAACATTGGCCCGTGGTACGTGGGGACGACCCTATAGTCGTCGGATATGTCGGCGGCTCGCCAACTTTGGCCCGTGGTCGTGGGGACGACCCTATAGTCTTCGGACAAGTCGGCGGCTGGCCAACATTGGCCCGTGGTTGTGTGGACGACCCTATAGTCGTCGGATATGTCGGCGGCTGGCCAACTTTGACCCGTGGTCGTGGGGACGACCCTATTGTCGTCGGAAATGACGGTGGCGGGCCAATCTATTCCCGGGGTCGTGGGGACGACCCTATAGTCGTCGGACAAGTCGGCAGCTTGCCAACTTTGGCACGGAGTCGTGGGGACGACCCTACAGTCGTCGGACAAGTCGGCGGCGAGCCAATCTAGCCCCGCGGTCGTGGGGACGACCCTATAGTCGTCGGACAAGTCAGCGGCTGGCCAACATTGGCCCGTGGTCGTGGGGACGACCATATAGTCGTCGGACATGACGGTAGCGGGCCACTCTAGTCCCGGGTCGTGGGGACGACCCTATAGTCGTCGGACATGTCGGCGGCTGGCCAACTTTGGCCCGGGGTCGTGGGGACGACCCTATAGTCGTCGGATATGTCGGCGGCTGGCCAACTTTGGCCCGTGGTCGTGGGGACGACCATATAGTCGTCGGACATGACGGTGGCGGGCCACTCTAGTCCCGGCTCGTGGGGACGACCCTATAGTCGTCGGACATGTCGGCGGCTGGCCAACCTGAACCCGGGGTCGTGGGGACGACCCTATTTTCGTCGGACATGACGGTGGCGGGCCAATCTAGTCTCGGGGTCGTGGGGACGACCCTATAGTCGTCGGACATGACGGTGGCGGGCCAATCTAGTCTCGGGGTCGTGGGGACGACCCTATAGTCGTCGGACATGTCGGCGGCTGGCCAACTTTGGCCCGGGGTCGTGGGGACGACCCTATAGTCGTTGGACATGACGGTGGCGGGCCAATCTAGTCCCGGGGTCGTGGGGACGACCCTATAGTCGTCGGACATGTCGGCGGCTGGCCAACTTTGGACCGGTGTCGTGGGGACGACTCTATAGTCGTCGGAAATGTCGGCGGCTGGCCAACCTGGACCCGGGGTCGTGGGGACGACCCTATTGTCGTCGGACATGACGGTGGCGGGCCAATCTAGTCTCGGGGTCGTGGGGACGACCCTATAGTCGTCGGACATGTCGGCGGCTGGCCAACTTTGGCCCGGGGTCGTGGGGACGACCCTATAGTCGTTGGACATGACGGTGGCGGGCCAATCTAGTCCCGGGGTCGTGGGGACGACCCTATAGTCGTCGGACATGTCGGCGGCTGGCCAACTTTGGACCGGTGTCGTGGGGACGACTCTATAGTCGTCGGAAATGTCGGCGGCTGGCCAACCTGGACCCGGGGTCGTGGGGACGACCCTATTGTCGTCGGACATGACGGTGGCGGGCCAATCTAGTCTCGGGGTCGTGGGGACGACCCTATAGTCGTCGGACATGTCGGCGGCTGGCCAACTTTGGCCCGGGGTCGTGGGGGCGACCCTATAGTCGTCGGACATGTCGGCGGCTGGCCAACTTTGGCCCGTGGTCGTGGGGACGATCCAATAGTCGTCGGACATGTCGGCGGCTGGCCAGCTTTGGCCCGTGGTCGTGGGGACGACCCTATAGTCGTCGGACATGTCGGCGGCTAGCCAACATTGGCCCGTGGTCGTGGGGACGACCCAATAGTCGTTGGAAATGTCAGCGGCTGGCCAACTTTGACCCGGTGTCGTGGGGACGACTCTATAGTCGTCGGACATGTCGGCGGCTGGCCAATCTAGTCCCGGGGTCGTGGGGACGACCTTATAGTCTTCGGACATGTCGGCGGCTGGCCAAATTTGGCCCGTGGTCGTGGGGACGATCCAATAGTCGTCGGACATGTGGGCGGCTGGCCAGCTTTGGCCCGTGGTTGTGGGGACGACCCTATAGTCGTCGGACATGACGGTGGCGGGCCAATCTAGTCCCGGGATCGTGGGGACGACCCTATAGTCGTCGGACATTTCGGCGGCTGGCCAACTTTGGCCCGGGGTCGTGGGGACGACCCTATAGTCGTCGGACATGTTGGCGGCTTGTCAGCCTAGTCCCGGGGTCGTGGGTACGGCCCTATAGTCGTCGGACAAGTCGGCGGCGGGCCAACCTTGTCCCGGGGTCGTGGGGACGACCCTATAGTCGTCGGACATGTCGGCGGCTGGCCAACTTTGGCCCGGTGTCGTGGGGACGACTCTATAGTCGTCGGAAATGTCGGCGGCTGGCCAACCTGAACCCGGGGTCGTGGGGACGACCCTATTTTCGTCGGACATGACGGTGGCGGGCCAATCTAGTCTCGGGGTCGTGGGGACGACCCTATAGTCGTCGGACATGTCGGCGGCTGGCCAACTTTGGCCCGGGGTCGTGGGGACGACCCTATAGTCGTCGGACATGACGATGGCGGGCCAATCTAGTCCCGGGGTCGTGGGGACGACCCTATAGTCGTCGGACATGTCGGCGGCTGGCCAACTTTGGCTCGGTGTCGTGGGGACGACTCTATAGTCGTCGGAAATGTCGGCGGCTGGCCAACCTGAACCCGGGGTCGTGGGGACGACCCTATTTTCGTCGGACATGACGGTGGCGGGCCAATCTAGTCTCGGGGTCGTGGGGACGACCCTATAGTCGTCGGACATGTCGGCGGCTGGCCAACTTTGGCCCGTGGTCGTGGGGACGATCCGATAGTCGTTGGACATGACGGTGGCGGGCCAATCTAGTCCCGGGGTCGTGGGGACGACCCTATAGTCGTCGGACTTGTCGGTGGCGGGCCAATCTAGTCCGGGGGTCGTGGGGACGACCCTACAGTCGTCGGACATTTCGGCGGCTTGCCAACTTTGGCCCGGGGTCGTGGGGACGACCCTATAGTCGTCGGACTTGACGGTGGCGGGCCAATCTAGTCCCGGGGTTGTGGGGACGACCCTACAGTCGTCGGACATTTCGGCGGCTTGCCAACTTTGGCCCGGGGTCGTGGGGACGACCCTATAGTCGTCGGACTTGACGGTGGCGGGCCAATCTAGTCCCGAGGTCGTGGGGACGACCCTACAGTCGTCGGACATTTCGGCGGCTTGCCAACTTTGGCCCGGGGTCGTGGGGACGACCCTATAGTCGTCGGATATGTCGGCGGCTGGCCAACTTTGACCCGTGGTCGTGGGGACGACCCTATTGTCGTCGGAAATGACGGTGGCGGGCCAATCTATTCCCGGGGTCGTGGGGACGACCCTATAGTCGTCGGACAAGTCGGCAGCTTGCCAACTTTGGCACGGAGTCGTGGGGACGACCCTACAGTCGTCGGACATTTCGGCGGCTTGCCAACTTTGGCCCGGGGTCGTGGGGACGACCCTATAGTCGTCGGACTTGACGGTGGCGGGCCAATCTAGTCCCGGGGTTGTGGGGACGACCCTACAGTCGTCGGACATTTCGGCGGCTTGCCAACTTTGGCCCGGGGTCGTGGGGACGACCCTATAGTCGTCGGACATGTCGGCGGCTGGCCAAAATTGGCCCGAGGTCGTGGGGACGACCCTATAGTCGTCGGACATGTCGGCGGCTGGCCAACCTAGTCCCGAGGTCGTCGGACTTGACGGTGGCGGGCCAATCTAGTGCCGGGGTCGTGGGGACGACCCCACAGTCGTCGGACATTTCGGCGGCTTGCCAACTTTGGCCCGGGGTCGTGTGGACGACCCTATAGTCGTCGGACATGACGGTGGCGGACCAATCTAGTCCCGGGGTCGTGGGGACGACCCTAGAGTCGTCGGACATGTCGGCGGCTGGCCAACTTTGGCCCGTGGTCGTGGGGACGATCCAATAGTCGTCGGACATGTCGGCGGCTGGCCAGCTTTGGCCCGTGGTCATGGGGACGACCCTATAGTCGTCGGACATGTCGGCGGCTGGCCAACTTTGGCCCGTGGTCGTGGGGACGATCCAATAGTCGTCGGACATTTCGGCGTCTTGCCAACTTTGGCCCGGGGTCGTGTGGACGACCCTATAGTCGTCGGACATGTCGGCGGGTGGCCAACCTAGTCCCGAGGTCGTGGGGACGACCCTATAGTCGTCGGACATGTCGGCGGCTTGCCAACTTTGGCCCGGGGTCGTGGGGACGACCCTATAGTCGTCGGACATGTCGGCGATTGGCCAACATTGGCCCGGGGTCGTGGGGACGACATTATAGTCGTCGGACATGTCGGCGGCTGGCCAACCTAGTCCCGAGGTCGTGGGGACGACCCTATAGTCGTCGGACTTGACGGTGGTGGGCCAATCTAGTCCGGGGTCGTGGGGACGACCCTACAGTCGTCGGACATGTCGGCGGCTGGTCAACTTTGGCCCGTGGTCGTGGGGACGACCCCATAGTCGTTGGACATGTCAGCGGCTGGCCAACTTTGGCCCGGTGTCGTGGGGACGACCCAATAGTCGTCGGACATGTCGGGGGCTGGCCAACTTTGGCCCGGTGTCGTGGGGACGACTCTATAGTCGTCGGACATGTCGGCGGCTGGCCAACCTAGACCCGGGGTCGTGGGGACGACCCTATAGTCGTCGGACATGTCGGCGGGTGGCCAACCTAGTCCCGAGGTCGTGGGGACGACCCTACAGTCGTTGGACATTTCGGCGTCTTGCCAACTTTGGCCCGGGGTCGTGTGGACGACCCTATAGTCGTCGGACATGTCGGCGGGTGGCCAACCTAGTCCCGAGGCCGTGGGGACGACCTTTAGTCGTCGGACATGTCGGCGGCTTCCCAACTTTGGCCCGGGGTCGTGGGGACGATCCAATAGTCGACGGACATGTCGGCGGCTAGCCAACATTGGCCCGTGGTCGTGGGGACGACCCAATAGTCGTTGGAAATGTCAGCGGCTGGCCAACTTTGACCCGGGGTCGTGGGGGCGACCCTATAGTCGTCGGACATGTCGGCGGCTGGCCAACCTAGTCCCGAGGTCGTCGGACTTGACGGTGGCGGGCCAATCTAGTCCCGGGGTCGTGGGGACGACCCTACAGTCGTCGGACATTTCGGCGGCTTGCCAACTTTGGCCCGGGGTCGTGGGGACGACCCTATAGTCGTCGGACATGACGGAGGCGGACCAATCTTGTCCCGGGGTCGTGGGGACGACCCTATAGTCGTCGGACATGTCGGCGGCTGGCCAACCTTGGCCCGTGGTCGTGGGGACGATCCAATAGTCGTCGGACATGTCGGCGGCTGGCCAGCTTTGGCCCGTGGTCCTGGGGACGACCCTATAGTCGTCGGACATGTCGGCGGCTAGCCAACATTGGCCCGTGGTCGTGGGGACGACCCAATAGTCGATGGAAATATCAGCGGCTGGCCAACTTTGACCCGGTGTCGTGGGGACGACTCTATAGTCGTCGGACATGTCGGTGGCTGGCCAATCTAGTCCCGGGGTCGTGGGGACGACCCTATAGTCTTCGGACATGTCGGCGGCTGGCCAACTTTGGCCCGTGGTCGTGGGGACGATCCAATAGTCGTCGGACATGTCGGCGGCTGGCCAGCTTTGGCCCGGGGTCGTAGGGACGACCCTATAGTCGTCGGACATGTCGGCGATTGGCCAACAATGGCCCGGGGTCGTGGGGACGACCCTATAGTCGTCGGACATGACGGTGGCGGACCAATCTAGTCCCGGGGTCGTGGGGACGACCCTATAGTCGTCGGACATGTCGGCGGCTGGCCAACTTTGGCCCGTGGTCGTGGGGACGATCCAAAAGTCGTCGGACATGTCGGCGGCTGGCCAACTTTGGCGCGTGGTCGTGGGGACGATCCGATTGTCGTCGGACATGTCGGCGGCTGGCCAACTTTGGCCCGGTGTCGTGGGGACGACCCAATAATCGTCGGACATGTCGGCGGCTGGCCAACTTTGGCCCGGTGTCGTGGGGACGACTCTATATTCGTCGGACATGTCGGCGGCTGGCCAACCTAGACCCGGGGTCGTGGGGACGACCCTATAGTCGTCGGACATGTCGGCGGGTGGCCAACCTAGTCCCGAGGTCGTGGGGACGACCCTATAGTCGTCGGACATGTCGGCGGCTTGCCAACTTTGGCCCGGGGTCGTGGGGACGATCCAATAGTCGTCGGACATGTCGGCGGCTGGTCAACTTTGGCCCGTGGTCGTGGGGACGACCCTATAGTCGTTGGACATGTCGGCGGCTGGCCAACTTTGGCCCGTGGTTGTGGGGACGACCCTATAGTCGTTGGACATGACGGTGGCGGGCCAATCTAGTCCCGGGGTCGTGGGGACGACCCTATAGTCGTCGGACAAGACGGCGGCTGGACATCTTTGGCCCGGGGTCGTGGGGACGACCCTATAGTCGTCGGACATGTTGGCGGCTTGTCAGCCTAGTCCCGGGGTCGTGGGTACGACCCTATAGTCGTCGGACAAGTCGGCGGCTGGCCAACCTAGACCCGGGGTCGAGGGGACGACCCTACAGTCGTCGGACATTTCGGCGGCTTGCCAACTTTGGCCCGGGGTCGTGGGGACGACCCTATAGTCGTCGGACATGTCGGCGGCTGGCTAACTTTGGCCCGTGGTCGTGGGGACGACCCAATAGTCGTTGGACATATCGGCGGCTGGCCAACTTTGGCCCATGGTCGTGGGGACGACCCTATAGTCGTTGGACATGACGGTGGCGGGCCAATCTAGTCCCGGGGTCGTAGGGACGACCCTATAGTCGTCGGACATGTCGGCAATTGGCCAACAATTGCCCGGGGTCGTGGGGACGACCCTATAGTCGTCGGAGAAGACGACGGCTTGACATCTTTGGCCCGCGGTCCTGGGGACGACCCTATAGTCGTCGGACAAGACCGCGGCTGGACATCTTTGGCCCGCGGTCGTGGGGACGACCCTATAGTCGTCGGACATTTCGGCGGCTTGCCAACTTTGGCCCGGGGTCGTGGGGACGACCCTATAGTCGTCGGACATTTCGGCGGCATGCCACCTTTGGCCCGGGGTCGTGGGGACGACCCTATAGTCGTCGGACATGTCGGCGGCTTGCCAACTTTGGCCCGGGGTCGTGGGGACGACCCTATAGTCGTCGGACATGTCGGCGGCTGGCCAACTTTGGCCGGGGTCGTGGGGACGACCCTATAGTCGTCGGACAGGACGGTGGCGGACCAATCTAGTCCCGGGGTCGTGGGGACGACCCTATAGTCGTGTGACATGACGGTGGCGGGCCAATCTAGTCCCGGGGTCGTGGGGACGACCCTATAGTCGTCGGACAAGTCGGCGGCTGGCCAACCTTGGCCCGTGGTCGTGGGGACGACCCTATAGTCGTCGGAAATGACGGTGGCGGGCCAATCTAGTCCCGGGATCGTGGGGACGAACCTATAGTCGTCGGACAAGTCGGCGGCGAACCAATCTAGTCCCGCGGTCGTGAGGACGACCCTATAGTCGTCGGACAAGTCAGCGGCTGGCCAACTTTGGCCCGGTGTCGTGGGGACGACTCTATAGTCGTCGGAAATGTCGGCGGCTAGCCAACCTGGACCCGGGGTCGTGTGGACGACCCTATTGTCGTCGGACATGACGGTGGCGGGCCAATCTAGTCTCGGGGTCGTGGGGACGACCCTATAGTCGTCGGACAAGTCGGCGGCCGGCCAACCTAGTCCGGGGGTCGTGGGGACGACCCTATAGTCGTCGGACATGACGGTGGCGGGCCAGTCTAGTCCCGGGTCGTGGGGACGACCCTATAGTCGTCGGACATGTGGCGGCTGGCCAACTTTGGCCCGTGGTCGTGGGGACGACCCTATAGTCGTCGGACATGTCGGCGGCTGGCCAACTTTGGCCCGTGGCCGTGGGGACGACCCTATAGTCGTCAGACATGACGGTGGCGAGCCAACCTAGTCCCGGGGTCGTGGGGACGACCCTATAGTCGTCGGACAAGTCGGCGGCCGGCCAACCTAGTCCGGGGGTCGTGGGGACGACCCTATAGTCGTCGGACATGACGGTGGCGGGCCAGTCTAGTCCCGGGTCGTGGGGACGACCCTATAGTCGTCGGACATGACGGTGGCGGGCCAGTCTAGTCCCGGGTCATGGGGACGACCCTATAGTCGTCGGACAAGTCGGCGGCTGGCCAACCTTGGCCCGTGGTCGTGGGGACGACCCTATAGTCGTCGGAAATGACGGTGGCGGGCCAATCTAGTCCCGGGATCGTGGGGACGAACCTATAGTCGTCGGACAAGTCGGCGGCGAACCAATCTAGTCCCGCGGTCGTGAGGACGACCCTATAGTCGTCGGACAAGTCAGCGGCTGGCCAACATTGGCCCGTGGTCGTGGGGACGACCATATAGCCGTCGGACATGACGGTGGCGGGCCACTCTAGTCCCGGGTCGTGGGGACGACCCTACAGTCGTCGGACATGTCGGCGGCTAGCCAACTTTGGCCCGGGGTCGTGGGGACGACCCTATAGTCGTCGGATATGTCGGCGGCTGGCCAACTTTGGCCCGTGGTCGTGGGGACGACCCTATAGTCGTCGGACAAGTCGGCGGCGGGCCAACCTAGTCCCGGGGTCGTGGGGACGACCCTATAGTCGTCGGACATGTCGGCGGCTGGCCAACTTTGGCCCGTGGTCGTGGGGACGATCCAATAGTCGTCGGACATGACGGTGGCGGGCCAATCTAGTCCCGGGGTCGTGGGGACGACCCTATAGTCGTCGAACAAGTCGGCGGCGGGCCAAGCTTGTCCCGGGGTCGTGGGGACGACCCTATAATCGTTGGACATGACGGTGGCGGGCCAATCTAGTCCCGGGGTCGTGGGGACGACCCTATAGTCGTCGGACATGTCGGCGGCTGGCCAACTTTGGCCCGGTGTCGTGGGGACGACTCTATAGTCGTCGGAAATGTCGGCGGCTGGCCAACCTGGACCCGGGGTCGTGGAGACGACCCTATTGTCGTCGGACATGACGGTGGCGGGCCAATCTAGTCTCGGGGTCGTGGGGACGACCCTATAGTCGTCGGACATGTCGGCGGCTGGCCAACTTTGGCCCGGGGTCGTGGGGACGACCCTATAGTCGTCGGACATGACGGTGGCGGGCCAATCTAGTCCCGGGGTCGTGGGGACGACCCTATAGTCGTCGGACATGTCGGCGGCTGGCCAACTTTGGCCCGGTGTCGTGGGGACGACTCTATAGTCGTCGGAAATGTCGGCGGCTGGCCAACCTGGACCCGGGGTCGTGGAGACGACCCTATTGTCGTCGGACATGACGGTGGCGGGCCAATCTAGTCTCGGGGTCGTGGGGACGACCCTATAGTCGTCGGACATGTCGGCGGCTGGCCAACTTTGGCCCGGGGTCGTGGGGACGACCCTATAGTCGTCGGACATGACGGTGGCGGGCCAACCTAGTCCCGGGGTCGTGGGGACGACCCTATAGTCGTCGGCCATGTCGGCGGCTGGCCAACTTTGGCCCGTGGTCGTGGGGACGATCCAATAGTCGTCGGACATGACGGTGGCGGGCCAATCTAGTCCCGGGGTCGTGGGGACGACCCTATAGTCGTCGAACAAGTCGGCGGCAGGCCAAGCTTGTCCCGGGGTCGTGGGGACGATCCAATAGTCGTCGGACATGACGGTGGCGGGCCAATCTAGTCCCGGGGTCGTGGGGACGACCCTATAGTCGTCGGACAAGACGGCGGCTGGTCATCTTTGGCCAGGGGTCGTGGGGACGACCCTACAGTCGTCGGACATTCGCGGCGGCTGGCCAACTTTGGCCCGTGGTCGTGGGGACGACCCTATAGTCGTCGGACATGTCGGCGGCTGGCCAACTTTGGCCCGTGGTCGTGGGGACGACCCTATAGTCGTCAGACATGACGGTGGCGAGCCAACCTAGTCCCGGGGTCGTGGGGACGACCCTATAGTCGTCGGACAAGTCGGCGGCCGGCCAACCTAGTCCGGGGGTCGTGGGGACGAACCTATAGTCGTCGGACATGACGGTGGCGGGCCAGTCTAGTCCCGGGTCGTGGGGACGACCCTATAGTCGTCGGACATGACGGTGGCGGGCCAGTCTAGTCCCGGGTCATGGGGACGACCCTATAGTCGTCGGACAAGTCGGCGGCTGGCCAACCTTGGCCCGTGGTCGTGGGGACGACCCTATAGTCGTCGGAAATGACGGTGGCGGGCCAATCTAGTCCCGGGATCGTGGGGACGAACCTATAGTCGTCGGACAAGTCGGCGGCGAACCAATCTAGTCCCGCGGTCGTGAGGACGACCCTATAGTCGTCGGACAAGTCAGCGGCTGGCCAACATTGGCCCGTGGTCGTGGGGACGACCATATAGCCGTCGGACATGACGGTGGCGGGCCACTCTAGTCCCGGGTCGTGGGGACGACCCTATAGTCGTCGGACATGTCGGCGGCTAGCCAACTTTGGCCCGGGGTCGTGGGGACGACCCTATAGTCGTCGGATATGTCGGCGGCTGGCCAACTTTGGCCCGTGGTCGTGGGGACGACCCTATAGTCGTCGGACAAGTCGGCGGCGGGCCAACCTTGTCCCGGGGTCGTGGGGACGACCCTATAGTCGTCGGCCATGTCGGCGGCTGGCCAACTTTGGCCCGTGGTCGTGGGGACGATCCAATAGTCGTCGGACATGACGGTGGCGGGCCAATCTAGTCCCGGGGTCGTGGGGACGACCCTATAGTCGTCGAACAAGTCGGCGGCAGGCCAAGCTTGTCCCGGGGTCGTGGGGACGACCCTATAATCGTTGGACATGACGGTGGCGGGCCAATCTAGTCCCGGGGTCGTGGGGACGACCCTATAGTCGTCGGACATGTCGGCGGCTGGCCAACTTTGGCCCGTTGTCGTGGGGACGACTCTATAGTCGTCGGAAATGTCGGCGGCTGGCCAACCTGGACCCGGGGTCGTGGAGACGACCCTATTGTCGTCGGACATGACGGTGGCGGGCCAATCTAGTCTCGGGGTCGTGGGGACGACCCTATAGTCGTCGGACATGTCGGCGGCTGGCCAACTTTGGCCCGGGGTCGTGGGGACGACCCTATAGTCGTCGGACATGACGGTGGCGGACCAATCTAGTCCCGGGGTCGTGGGGACGACCCTACAGTCGTCGGACATTTCGGCGGCTTGCCAACTTTGGCCCGGGGTCGTGGGGACGACCCTATAGTCGTCGGACTTGACGGTGGCGGGCCAATCTAGTCCCAAGGGCCTGGGGACGACCCTATAGTCGTCGGACTTGACGGTGGCGGGCCAATCTAGTCTCGGGGTCGTGGGGACGACCCTACAGTCGTCGGACATTTCGGCGGCTTGCCAACTTTGGCCCGGGGTCGTGGGGACGACCCTATAGTCGTCGGACATGTCGGCGGCTGGCCAACTTTGGCCCGGGGTCGTGGGGACGACCCTATAGTCGTCGGACAGGACGGTGGCGGACCAATCTAGTCCCGGGGTCGTGGGGACGACCCTATAGTCGTGTGACATGACGGTGGCGGGCCAATCTAGTCCCGGGGTCGTGGGGACGACCCTATAATCGTTGGACATGACGGTGGCGGGCCAATCTAGTCCCGGGGTCGTAGGGACGACCCTATAGTCGTCGGACATGGCGATTGGCCAACTTTGGCCCGGGGTCGTCGGGACGACCCGATAGTCGTCGGACATGTCGGCGGCGAGCCCACCTAGTCGGGGGGTCGTGGGGACGACCCTATAGTCGTCGGACAAGTCGGCGGCCGGCCAACCTAGTCCGGGGGTCGTGGGGACGAACCTATAGTCGTCGGACATGACGGTGGCGGGCCAGTCTAGTCCCGGGTCATGGGGACGACCCTATAGTCGTCGGACAAGTCGGCGGCTGGCCAACCTTGGCCCGTGGTCGTGGGGACGACCCTATAGTCGTCGGAAATGACGGTGGCGGGCCAATCTAGTCCCGGGATCGTGGGGACGAACCTATAGTCGTCGGACAAGTCGGCGGCGAACCAATCTAGTCCCGCGGTCGTGAGGACGACCCTATAGTCGTCGGACATGACGGTGGCGGGCCAATCTAGTCCCGGGGTCGTGGGGACGACCCTATAGTCGTCGAACAAGTCGGCGGCAGGCCAAGCTTGTCCCGGGGTCGTGGGGACGACCCTATAATCGTTGGACATGACGGTGGCGGGCCAATCTAGTCCCGGGGTCGTGGGGACGACCCTATAGTCGTCGGACATGTCGGCGGCTGGCCAACTTTGGCCCGGGGTCGTGGGGACGACCCTATAGTCGTCGGACATGTCGGCGGCTGGCCAACTTTGGCCCGGGGTCGTGGGGACGACCCTATAGTCGTCGGACAGGACGGTGGCGGACCAATCTAGTCCCGGGGTCGTGGGGACGACCCTATAGTCGTCGGACAAGTCGGCGGCCGGCCAACCTAGTCCGGGTGTCGTGGGGACGACCCTATAGTCGTCGGACATGACGGTGGCGGGCCAGTCTAGTCTCGGGGTCGTGGGGACGACCCTATAGTCGTCGGACATGTCGGCGGCTGGCCAACTTTGGCCCGGGGTCGTGGGGACGACCCTATAGTCGTCGGACATGACGGTGGCGGACCAATCTAGTCCCGGGGTCGTGGGGACGACCCTACAGTCGTCGGACATTTCGGCGGCTTGCCAACTTTGGCCCGGGGTCGTGGGGACGACCCTATAGTCGTCGGACTTGACGGTGGCGGGCCAATCTAGTCCCAAGGGCCTGGGGACGACACTATAGTCGTCGGACTTGACGGTGGCGGGCCAATCTAGTCTCGGGGTCGTGGGGACGACCCTACAGTCGTCGGACATTTCGGCGGCTTGCCAACTTTGGCCCGGGGTCGTGGGGACGACCCTATAGTCGTCGGACATGTCGGCGGCTGGCCAACTTTGGCCCGGGGTCGTGGGGACGACCCTATAGTCGTCGGACAGGACGGTGGCGGACCAATCTAGTCCCGGGGTCGTGGGGACGACCCTATAGTCGTGTGACATGACGGTGGCGGGCCAATCTAGTCCCGGGGTCGTGGGGACGACCCTATAATCGTTGGACATGACGGTGGCGGGCCAATCTAGTCCCGGGGTCGTAGGGACGACCCTATAGTCGTCGGACATGGCGATTGGCCAACATTGGCCCGGGGTCGTCGGGACGACCCGATAGTCGTCGGACATGTCGGCGGCGAGCCCACCTAGTCGGGGGGTCGTGGGGACGACCCTATAGTCGTCGGACAAGTCGGCGGCCGGCCAACCTAGTCCGGGGGTCGTGGGGACGACCCTATAGTCGTCGGACATGACGGTGGCGGGCCAGTCTAGTCTCGGGGTCGTGGGGACGACCTTATAGTCGTCGGACATGTCGGCGGCTGGCCAACTTTGGCCCGGGGTCGTGGGGACGACCCTATAGTCGTCGGACATGACGGTGGCGGACCAATCTAGTCCCGGGGTCGTGGGGACGACCCTATAGTCGTCGGACATGTCGGCGGCTGGCCAACTTTGGCCCGTGGTCGTGGGGACGACCCTATAGTCGTCGGACATGACGGTGGCGAGCCAACCTAGTCCCGGGGTCGTGGGGACGACCCTATAGTCGTCGGACAAGTCGGCGGCCGGCCAACCTAGTCCGGGTGTCGTGGGGACGACCCTATAGTCGTCGGACATGACGGTGGCGGGCCAGTCTAGTCCCGGGTCGTGGGGACGACCCTATAGTCGTCGGACATGACGGTGGCGGGCCAGTCTAGTCCCGGGTCATGGGGACGACCCTATAGTCGTCGGACATGTCGGCGGCTGGCCAACCTTGGCCCGTGGTCGTGGGGACGACCCTATAGTCGTCGGAAATGACGGTGGCGGGCCAATCTAGTCCCGGGATCGTGGGGACGAACCTATAGTCGTCGGACAAGTCGGCGGCGAACCAATCTAGTCCCGCGGTCGTGAGGACGACCCTATAGTCGTCGGACAAGTCAGCGCCTGGCCAACATTGGCCCGTGGTCGTGGGGACGACCATATAGCCGTCGGACATGACGGTGGCGGGCCACTCTAGTCCCGGGTCGTGGGGACGACCCTATAGTCGTCGGACATGTCGGCGGCTAGCCAACTTTGGCCCGGGGTCGTGGGGACGACCCTATAGTCGTCGGATATGTCGGCGGCTGGCCAACTTTGGCCCGTGGTCGTGGGGACGACCCTATAGTCGTCGGACAAGTCGGCGGCGGGCCAACCTAGTCTCGGGGTCGTGGGGACGACTCTATAGTCGTCGGAAATGTCGGCGGCTGGCCAACCTGGACCCGGGGTCGTGGAGACGACCCTATTGTCGTCGGACATGACGGTGGCGGGCCAATCTAGTCTCGGGGTCGTGGGGACGACCCTATAGTCGTCGGACAAGTCGGCGGCCGGCCAACCTAGTCCGGGGGTCGTGGGGACGACCCTATAGTCGTCGGACATGACGGTGGCGGGCCAGTCTAGTCCCGGGTCGTGGGGACGACCCTATAGTCGTCGGACATGTGGCGGCTGGCCAACTTTGGCCCGTGGTCGTGGGGACGACCCTATAGTCGTCGGACATGTCGGCGGCTGGCCAACTTTGGCCCGTGGTCGTGGGGACGACCCTATAGTCGTCAGACATGACGGTGGCGAGCCAACCTAGTCCCGGGGTCGTGGGGACGACCCTATAGTCGTCGGACAAGTCGGCGGCTGGCCATCCTTGGCCCGTGGTCGTGGGGACGACCCTATAGTCGTCGGAAATGACGGTGGCGGGCCAATCTAGTCCCGGGATCGTGGGGACGAACCTATAGTCGTCGGACAAGTCGGCGGCGAACCAATCTAGTCCCGCGGTCGTGAGGACGACCCTATAGTCGTCGGACAAGTCAGCGGCTGGCCAACATTGGCCCGTGGTCGTGGGGACGACCATATAGCCGTCCGACATGACGGTGGCGGGCCACTCTAGTCCCGGGTCGTGGGGACGACCCTATAGTCGTCGGACATGTCGGCGGCTAGCCAACTTTGGCCCGGGGTCGTGGGGACGACCCTATAGTCGTCGGATATGTCGGCGGCTGGCCAACTTTGGCCCGTGGTCGTGGGGACGACCCTATAGTCGTCGGACAAGTCGGCGGCGGGCCAACCTAGTCCCGGGGTCGTGGGGACGACCCTATAGTCGTCGAACAAGTCGGCGGCGGGCCAAGCTTGTCCCGGGGTCGTGGGGACGACCCTATAATCGTTGGACATGACGGTGGCGGGCCAATCTAGTCCCGGGGTCGTGGGGACGACCCTATAGTCGTCGGACAAGTCAGCGGCTGGCCAACATTGGCCCGTGGTCGTGGGGACGACCATATAGCCGTCGGACATGACGGTGGCGGGCCACTCTAGTCCCGGGTCGTGGGGACGACCCTATAGTCGTCGGACATGTCGGCGGCTAGCCAACTTTGGCCCGGGGTCGTGGGGACGACCCTATAGTCGTCGGATATGTCGGCGGCTGGCCAACTTTGGCCCGTGGTCGTGGGGACGACCCTATAGTCGTCGGACAAGTCGGCGGCGGGCCAACCTAGTCCCGGGGTCGTGGGGACGACCCTATAGTCGTCGGACATGTCGGCGGCTGGCCAACTTTGGCCCGGGGTCGTGGGGACGACCCTATAGTCGTCGGACATGACGGTGGCGGACCAATCTAGTCCCGGGGTCGTGGGGACGACCCTACAGTCGTCGGACATTTCGGCGGCTTGCCAACTTTGGCCCGGGGTCGTGGGGACGACCCTATAGTCGTCGGACTTGACGGTGGCGGGCCAATCTAGTCCCAAGGTCCTGGGGACGACCCTATAGTCGTCGGACTTGACGGTGGCGGGCCAATCTAGTCTCGGGGTCGTGGGGACGACCCTACAGTCGTCGGACATTTCGGCGGCTTGCCAACTTTGGCCCGGGGTCGTGGGGACGACCCTATAGTCGTCGGACATGTCGGCGGCTGGCCAACTTTGGCCCGGGGTCGTGGGGACGACCCTATAGTCGTCGGACAGGACGGTGGCGGACCAATCTAGTCCCGGCGACGTGGGGACGACCCTATAGTCGTGTGACATGACGGTGGCGGGCCAATATAGTCCCGGGGTCGTGGGGACGACCCTATAATCGTTGGACATGACGGTGGCGGGCCAATCTAGTCCCGGGGTCGTAGGGACGACCCTATAGTCGTCGGACATGGCGATTGGCCAACATTGGCCCGGGGTCGTCGGGACGACCCGATAGTCGTCGGACATGTCGGCGGCGAGCCCACCTAGTCGGGGGGTCGTGGGGACGACCCTATAGTCGTCGGACAAGTCGGCGGCCGGCCAACCTAGTCCGGGGGTCGTGGGGACGACCCTATAGTCGTCGGACATGACGGTGGCGGGCCAGTCTAGTCCCGGGGTCGTGGGGACGACCCTATAGTCGTCGAACAAGTCGGCGGCGGGCCAAGCTTGTCCCGGGGTCGTGGGGACGACCCTATAATCGTTGGACATGACGGTGGCGGGCCAATCTAGTCCCGGGGTCGTGGGGACGACCCTATAGTCGTCGGACAAGTCAGCGGCTGGCCAACATTGGCCCGTGGTCGTGGGGACGACCATATAGCCGTCGGACATGACGGTGGCGGGCCACTCTAGTCCCGGGTCGTGGGGACGACCCTATAGTCGTCGGACATGTCGGCGGCTAGCCAACTTTGGCCCGGGGTCGTGGGGACGACCCTATAGTCGTCGGATATGTCGGCGGCTGGCCAACTTTGGCCCGTGGTCGTGGGGACGACCCTATAGTCGTCGGACAAGTCGGCGGCGGGCCAACCTAGTCCCGGGGTCGTGGGGACGACCCTATAGTCGTCGGACATGTCGGCGGCTGGCCAACTTTGGCCCGTGGTCGTGGGGACGATCCAATAGTCGTCGGACATGACGGTGGCGGGCCAATCTAGTCCCGGGGTCGTGGGGACGACCCTATAGTCGTCGAACAAGTCGGCGGCAGGCCAAGCTTGTCCCGGGGTCGTGGGGACGACCCTATAATCGTTGGACATGACGGTGGCGGGCCAATCTAGTCCCGGGGTCGTGGGGACGACCCTATAGTCGTCGGACATGTCGGCGGCTGGCCAACTTTGGCCCGGTGTCGTGGGGACGACTCTATAGTCGTCGGAAATGTCGGCGGCTGGCCAACCTGGACCCGGGGTCGTGGAGACGACCCTATTGTCGTCGGACATGACGGTGGCGGGCCAATCTAGTCTCGGGGTCGTGGGGACGACCTTATAGTCGTCGGACATGTCGGCGGCTGGCCAACTTTGGCCCGGGGTCGTGGGGACGACCCTATAGTCGTCGGACATGACGGTGGCGGACCAATCTAGTCCCGGGGTCGTGGGGACGACCCTATAGTCGTCGGACATGTCGGCGGCTGGCCAACTTTGGCCCGTGGTCGTGGGGACGACCCTATAGTCGTCGGACATGACGGTGGCGAGCCAACCTAGTCCCGGGGTCGTGGGGACGACCCTATAGTCGTCGGACAAGTCGGCGGCCGGCCAACCTAGTCCGGGTGTCGTGGGGACGACCCTATAGTCGTCGGACATGACGGTGGCGGGCCAGTCTAGTCCCGGGTCGTGGGGACGACCCTATAATCGTTGGACATGACGGTGGCGGGCCAATCTAGTCCCGGGGTCGTGGGGACGACCCTATAGTCGTCGGACAAGTCAGCGGCTGGCCAACATTGGCCCGTGGTCGTGGGGACGACCATATAGCCGTCGGACATGACGGTGGCGGGCCACTCTAGTCCCGGGTCGTGGGGACGACCCTATAGTCGTCGGACATGTCGGCGGCTAGCCAACTTTGGCCCGGGGTCGTGGGAACGACCCTATAGTCGTCGGATATGTCGGCGGCTGGCCAACTTTGGCCCGTGGTCGTGGGGACGACCCTATAGTCGTCGGACAAGTCGGCGGCGGGCCAACCTAGTCCCGGGGTCGTGGGGACGACCCTATAGTCGTCGGACATGTCGGCGGCTGGCCAACTTTGGCCCGTGGTCGTGGGGACGATCCAATAGTCGTCGGACATGACGGTGGCGGGCCAATCTAGTCCCGGGGTCGTGGGGACGACCCTATAGTCGTCGAACAAGTCGGCGGCAGGCCAAGCTTGTCCCGGGGTCGTGGGGACGACCCTATAATCGTTGGACATGACGGTGGCGGGCCAATCTAGTCCCGGGGTCGTGGGGACGACCCTATAGTCGTCGGACATGTCGGCGGCTGGCCAACTTTGGCCCGGTGTCGTGGGGACGACTCTATAGTCGTCGGAAATGTCGGCGGCTGGCCAACCTGGACCCGGGGTCGTGGAGACGACCCTATTGTCGTCGGACATGACGGTGGCGGGCCAATCTAGTCTCGGGGTCGTGGGGACGACCCTATAGTCGTCGGACATGTCGGCGGCTGGCCAACTTTGGCCCGGGGTCGTGGGGACGACCCTATAGTCGTCGGACATGACGGTGGCGGACCAATCTAGTCCCGGGGTCGTGGGGACGACCCTACAGTCGTCGGACATTTCGGCGGCTTGCCAACTTTGGCCCGGGGTCGTGGGGACGACCCTATAGTCGTCGGACTTGACGGTGGCGGGCCAATCTAGTCCCAAGGTCCTGGGGACGACCCTATAGTCGTCGGACTTGACGGTGGCGGGCCAATCTAGTCTCGGGGTCGTGGGGACGACCCTACAGTCGTCGGACATTTCGGCGGCTTGCCAACTTTGGCCCGGGGTCGTGGGGACGACCCTATAGTCGTCGGACATGTCGGCGGCTGGCCAACTTTGGCCCGGGGTCGTGGGGACGACCCTATAGTCGTCGGACAGGACGGTGGCGGACCAATCTAGTCCCGGCGACGTGGGGACGACCCTATAGTCGTGTGACATGACGGTGGCGGGCCAATATAGTCCCGGGGTCGTGGGGACGACCCTATAATCGTTGGACATGACGGTGGCGGGCCAATCTAGTCCCGGGGTCGTAGGGACGACCCTATAGTCGTCGGACATGGCGATTGGCCAACATTGGCCCGGGGTCGTCGGGACGACCCGATAGTCGTCGGACATGTCGGCGGCGAGCCCACCTAGTCGGGGGGTCGTGGGGACGACCCTATAGTCGTCGGACAAGTCGGCGGCCGGCCAACCTAGTCCGGGGGTCGTGGGGACGACCCTATAGTCGTCGGACATGACGGTGGCGGGCCAGTCTAGTCCCGGGGTCGTGGGGACGACCCTATAGTCGTCGAACAAGTCGGCGGCGGGCCAAGCTTGTCCCGGGGTCGTGGGGACGACCCTATAATCGTTGGACATGACGGTGGCGGGCCAATCTAGTCCCGGGGTCGTGGGGACGACCCTATAGTCGTCGGACAAGTCAGCGGCTGGCCAACATTGGCCCGTGGTCGTGGGGACGACCATATAGCCGTCGGACATGACGGTGGCGGGCCACTCTAGTCCCGGGTCGTGGGGACGACCCTATAGTCGTCGGACATGTCGGCGGCTAGCCAACTTTGGCCCGGGGTCGTGGGGACGACCCTATAGTCGTCGGATATGTCGGCGGCTGGCCAACTTTGGCCCGTGGTCGTGGGGACGACCCTATAGTCGTCGGACAAGTCGGCGGCGGGCCAACCTAGTCCCGGGGTCGTGGGGACGACCCTATAGTCGTCGGACATGTCGGCGGCTGGCCAACTTTGGCCCGTGGTCGTGGGGACGATCCAATAGTCGTCGGACATGACGGTGGCGGGCCAATCTAGTCCCGGGGTCGTGGGGACGACCCTATAGTCGTCGAACAAGTCGGCGGCAGGCCAAGCTTGTCCCGGGGTCGTGGGGACGACCCTATAATCGTTGGACATGACGGTGGCGGGCCAATCTAGTCCCGGGGTCGTGGGGACGACCCTATAGTCGTCGGACATGTCGGCGGCTCGCCAACTTTGGCCCGGTGTCGTGGGGACGACTCTATAGTCGTCGGAAATGTCGGCGGCTGGCCAACCTGGACCCGGGGTCGTGGAGACGACCCTATTGTCGTCGGACATGACGGTGGCGGGCCAATCTAGTCTCGGGGTCGTGGGGACGACCTTATAGTCGTCGGACATGTCGGCGGCTGGCCAACTTTGGCCCGGGGTCGTGGGGACGACCCTATAGTCGTCGGACATGACGGTGGCGGACCAATCTAGTCCCGGGGTCGTGGGGACGACCCTATAGTCGTCGGACATGTCGGCGGCTGGCCAACTTTGGCCCGTGGTCGTGGGGACGACCCTATAGTCGTCGGACATGACGGTGGCGAGCCAACCTAGTCCCGGGGTCGTGGGGACGACCCTATAGTCGTCGGACAAGTCGGCGGCCGGCCAACCTAGTCCGGGTGTCGTGGGGACGACCCTATAGTCGTCGGACATGACGGTGGCGGGCCAGTCTAGTCCCGGGTCGTGGGGACGACCCTATAGTCGTCGGACATGACGGTGGCGGGCCAGTCTAGTCCCGGGTCATGGGGACGACCCTATAGTCGTCGGACAAGTCGGCGGCTGGCCAACCTTGGCCCGTGGTCGTGGGGACGACCCTATAGTCGTCGGAAATGACGGTGGCGGGCCAATCTAGTCCCGGGATCGTGGGGACGAACCTATAGTCGTCGGACAAGTCGGCGGCGAACCAATCTAGTCCCGCGGTCGTGTGGACGACCCTATAGTCGTCGGACAAGTCAGCGGCTGGCCAACATTGGCCCGTGGTCGTGGGGACGACCATATAGCCGTCGGACATGACGGTGGCGGGCCACTCTAGTCCCGGGTCGTGGGGACGACCCTATAGTCGTCGGACATGTCGGCGGCTAGCCAACTTTGGCCCGGGGTCGTGGGGACGACCCTATAGTCGTCGGATATGTCGGCGGCTGGCCAACTTTGGCCCGTGGTCGTGGGGACGACCCTATAGTCGTCGGACAAGTCGGCGGCGGGCCAACCTAGTCCCGGGGTCGTGGGGACGACCCTATAGTCGTCGGACATGTCGGCGGCTGGCCAACTTTGGCCCGGGGTCGTGGGGACGACCCTATAGTCGTCGGACAGGACGGTGGCGGACCAATCTAGTCCCGGGGTCGTGGGGACGACCCTATAGTCGTGTGACATGACGGTGGCGGGCCAATCTAGTCCCGGGGTCGTGGGGACGACCCTATAATCGTTGGACATGACGGTGGCGGGCCAATCTAGTCCCGGGGTCGTAGGGACGACCCTATAGTCGTCGGACATGGCGATTGGCCAACATTGGCCCGGGGTCGTCGGGACGACCCGATAGTCGTCGGACATGTCGGCGGCGAGCCCACCTAGTCGGGGGGTCGTGGGGACGACCCTATAGTCGTCGGACAAGTCGGCGGCCGGCCAACCTAGTCCGGGGGTCGTGGGGACGACCCTATAGTCGTCGGACATGACGGTGGCGGGCCAGTCTAGTCCCGGGTCGTGGGGACGACCCTATAGTCGTCGGACATGTGGCGGCTGGCCAACTTTGGCCCGTTGTCGTGGGGACGACCCTATAGTCGTCGGACAAGTCGGCGGCCGGCCAACCTAGTCCGGGGGTCGTGGGGACGACCCTATAGTCGTCGGACATGACGGTGGCGGGCCAGTCTAGTCCCGGGTCGTGGGGACGACCCTATAGTCGTCGGACATGACGGTGGCGGGCCAGTCTAGTCCCGGGTCATGGGGACGACCCTATAGTCGTCGGACAAGTCGGCGGCGAGCCAATCTAGTCCCGCGGTCGTGAGGACGACCCTATAGTCGTCGGACATAACGGCGGCTGGACATCTTTGGCCCGGTGTCGTGGGGACGACTCTATAGTCGTCGGAAATGTCGGCGGCTGGCCAACATTGGCCCGTGGTTGTGGGGACGACCCTATAGTCGTTGGACATGACGGTGGCGGGCCAATCTAGTCCCGGGGTCGTGGGTAAGACCCTATAGTCGTCGGACAAGACGGCGGCTGGACATCTTTGGCCCGGGGTCGTGGGGACGACCCTATAGTCGTCGGACATGTTGGCGGGTTGTCAGCCTAGTCCCGGGGTCGTGGGGACGACCCTATAGTCGTCGGACATGACGGTGGCGGAACAATCTTGTCCCGGGGTCGTGGGGACGACCGTATAGTCGTCGCACATGTCGGCGGCTGGCCAACTTTGGCCCGTGGTCGTGGGGACGATCCAATAATCGTCAGACATGTCGGCGACTGGCCAACTTTGGCCCGTGGTTGTGGGGACGACCCTATAGTCGTTGGACATGACGGTGGCGGGCCAATCTAGTCCCGGGGTCGTGGGGACGATCCGATAGTCGTTGGACATGACGGTGGTGGGCCAATCTAGTCCCGGGGTCCTGGGGACGACCCTACAGTCGTCGGACATTTCGGCGGCTTGCCAACTTTGGCCCGGGGTCGTGGGGACGACTCTATAGTCGTTGGACATGACGGTGGCGGGCCAATCTAGTCCCGGGGTCGTGGGGACGACCCTATAGTCGTCGGACATAACGGCGGCTGGACATCTTTGGCCCGGGGTCGTGGGGACGACCCTATAGTCGTCGGACATGTCGGCGGCTGGCCAACTTTGGCCCGTGGTCGTGGGGACGATCCAATAGTCGTAGGACATGTCGGCGGCTGGCCAACTTTGGCCCGTGGTCGTGGCGACGACCCAATAGTCGTCGGACATGTCGGCGGCTGGCCAACTTTGGCCCGTGGTCGTGGGGACGATCCGATAGTCGTTGGACATGACGGTGGCGGGCCAATCTAGTCCCGGGGTCGTCGGGACGACCCTATAGTCGTCGGAAATGTCGGTGGCTGGCCAACTTTCGCCCGGTGTCGTGGGGACGACTCTATTGTCGTCGGACATGTCGGCGGCTGGCCAACATTGGCCCGTGGTTGTGGGGACGACCCTATAGTCGTTGGACATGACGGTGGCGGGCCAATCTAGTCCCGGGGTCGTGGGTAAGACCCTATAGTCGTCGGACAAGACGGCGGCTGGACATCTTTGGCCCGGGGTCGTGGGGACGACCCTATAGTCGTCGGACATGTTGGCGGGTTGTCAGCCTAGTCCCGGGGTCGTGGGGACGACCCTATAGTCGTCGGACATGACGGTGGCGGAACAATCTTGTCCCGGGGTCGTGGGGACGACCGTATAGTCGTCGCACATGTCGGCGGCTGGCCAACTTTGGCCCGTGGTCGTGGGGACGACCCAATAGTCGTCGGACATGTCGGCGGCTGGCCAACTTTGGCCCGTAGTCGTGGGGACGATCCGATAGTCGTCGGACATGTCGGCGGCTGGCCAACTTTGGCCCGTGGTCGTGGAGACGATCCGATAGTCGTTGGACATGACGGTGGTGGGCCAATCTAGTCCCGGGGTCCTGGGGACGACCCTACAGTCGTCGGACATTTCGGCGGCTTGCCAACTTTGGCCCGGGGTCGTGGGGACGACTCTATAGTCGTTGGACATGACGGTGGCGGGCCAATCTAGTCCCGGGGTCGTGGGGACGACCCTATAGTCGTCGGACATAACGGCGGCTGGACATCTTTGGCCCGGGGTCGTGGGGACGACCCTATAGTCGTCGGACATGTCGGCGGCTGGCCAACTTTGGCCCGTGGTCGTGGGGACGATCCAATAGTCGTAGGACATGTCGGCGGCTGGCCAACTTTGGCCCGTGGTCGTGGGGACGACCCAATAGTCGTCGGACATGTCGGCGGCTGGCCAACTTTGGCCCGTGGTCGTGGGGACGATCCGATAGTCGTTGGACATGACGGTGGCGGGCCAATCTAGTCCCGGGGTCGTCGGGACGACCCTATAGTCGTCGGAAATGTCGGTGGCTGGCCAACTTTCGCCCGGTGTCGTGGGGACGACTCTATTGTCGTCGGACATGTCGGCGGCTGGCCAACTTTGGCCCGTGGTCGTGGGGCGATCCGATAGTCGTTGGACATGACGGTGGCGGGCCAATCTAGTCCCGAGGTCGTCGGGACGACCCTATAGTCGTCGGACATGTCGGCGGCTGGACATCTTTCGCCCGGGGTCGTGGGGACGACCCTATAGTTGTCGGACATTTCGGCGGCTGGCCAACTGTGGCCCCTGGTCGTGGGGACGACCCAATAGTGGTCGGACATGTCGGCGGCTGGCCAACCTAGTCCCGAGGTCGTGGGGACGACCCTATAGTCGTCGGACTTGACGGTGGCGGGCCAATCTAGTCCCGGGGTCGTGGGGCGACCCTACAGTCGTCGGACATTTCGGCGGCTTGCCAACTTTGGCCCGGGATCGTGGGGACGACCCTATAGTCGTCGGACATGTCGGCGGCTGGCCAACCTAGTCCCGAGGACGTGGGGACGACCCTATAGTCGTCGGACTTGACGGTGGCGGGCCAATCTAGTCCCGGGGTCGTGGGGACGACCCTACAGTCGTCGGACATTTCGGCGGCTTGCCAACATTGGCCCGGGGTCGTGGGGACGACCCTATAGTCGTCGGACAAGTCGGCAGCGGGCCAAGCTTGTCCCGGGGTCGTGGGGACGACCCTATACTCGTCGGACATGACGGTGGCGGGCCAATCTAGTCCCGGGGTCGTGGGGACGACCCGATAGTGGTCGGACATGTCGGCGGCTGGCCAACCTAGTCCCGAGGTCGTGGGGACGACCCTATAGTCGTCGGACTTGACGGTGGCGGGCCAATCTAGTCCCAGGGTCGTGGGGACGACCCTATAGTCTTCGGACATGTCGGCGGCTGGCCAACTTTGGCCCGTAGTCGTGGGGACGATCCGATAGTCGCCGGACATGACGGTGGCGGGCCAATCTATTCCCGGGGTCGTGGGGTCGACCCTATAGTCATCGGACAAGTCGGCAGCGGGCCAAGCTTGTCCCGGGGTCGTGGGGACGACCCTATACTCGTCGGACATGACGGTGGCTGGCCAACCTAGTCCCGAGGTCGTGGGGACGACCCTATAGTCGTCGGACTTGACGGTGGTGGGCCAATCTACTCCCGGGGTCCTGGGGACGACCCTACAGTCGTCGGACATTTCGGCGGCTTGCCAACTTTGGCCCGGGGTCGTGGGGACGACTCTATAGTCGTCGGACTTGACGGTGGCGGGCCAATCTAGTCCCGGGGCCGTGGGGACGACCCTACAGTCGTCGGACATTTCGGCGGCTTGCCAACTTTGGCCCGGGGTCGTGGGGACGACCCTATAATCGTCGGACATGTCGGCGGGTGGCCAACCTAGTCCCGCGGTCTTGGGGGTGACCCTATAGTCGTCGGACATGTCGGCGGCTGGCCAACATTGGCCCGTGGTCGCGGGGACGACCCAATAGTCGTTGGACATGTCGGCGGCTGACCAACTTTGGCCCGTGGTTGTGGGGACGACCCTATAGTCGTTGGACATGACGGTGGCGGGCCAATCTAGTCCCGGGGTCGTGGGGACGACCCTATAGTCGTCGGACAACACGGCGGCTGGACATCTTTGGCCCGCGGTCGTGGGGACGACCCTATAGTCGTCGGACTTGACGGTGGCGGGCCAATCTAGTCCCGGGGTCGTGGGGACGACCCTATAGTCGTCGGACAAGACGGCGGCTGGACATCTTTGGCCCGGGGTCGTGGGGACGACCCTATAGTCGTCGGACATGTCGGCGGCTGGCCAACTTTGGCCCGGGGTGGTGGGGACGACCCTATAGTCGTCGGACATGACGGTGGCGGACCAATCTAGTCCCGGGGTCGTGGGGACGACCCTATAGTCGTCGGACATGTCGGAGGCTGGCCAACTTTGGCCCGTGGTCGTGGGGACGACCCTATCGTCGTCGGACAAGTCGGCGGCTGACCAACTTTGGCCCATGGTCGTGGGGACGACCCTACAGTCGTCGGAAATGTCGGCGGCTGGCCAACCTGGACCCGGGGTCGTGGGGACGACTCTATAGTCGTCGGAATGTCGGCGGCTGGCCAACCTGGACTCGGGGTCGTGGGGACGACCCTATAGTCGTCGGACAAGACGGCGGCTGGACATCTTTGGCCCGGGGTCGTGGGGACGACCCTATAGTCGTCGGACATGTTGGCGGCTTGTCAGCATAGTCCCGGGGTCGTGGGTACGACCCTATAGTCGTCGGACAAGTCGGCGGCTGGCCAACCTAGACCCGGGGTCGTGGGGACGACCCTATTGTCGTCGGACATGACGGTGGCGGGCCAATCTAGTCCCGGGGTCGTGGGGACGATCCTATAGTCGTCGGACATGTCGGCGGCTGTCCAACTTTGGCCCGGTGTCGTGGGGACGATTCTATAGTCGTCGGATATGTCGGCGGCTGGCCAACCTAGACCCGGCGTCGTGGGGACGACCCTATTGTCGTCGGACATGACGGTGGCGGGCCAATCTAGTCCCGGGGTCGTGGGGACGACCCTATAGTCGTCGGACAAGTCGGCGGCGGGCCAAGCTTGTCCCGGGGTCGTGGGGACGACCCTATAATCGTCGGACATGACGGTGGCGGGCCAATCTAGTCCCGGGGTCGTGGGGACGACCCTATAATCGTTGGACATGACGGTGGCGGGCCAATCTAGTCCCGGGGTCGTAGGGACGACCCTATAGTCGTCGGACATGTTGGCGGCTTGTCAGCCTAGTCCCAGGGTCGTGGGTACGACCCTATAGTCGTCGGACAAGTCGGCGGCGGGCCAACCTTGTCCCGGAGTCGTGGGGACGACCCTATAGTCGTCGGACATGTCGGCGGCTGGCCAACTTTGGCCCGGTGTCGTGGGGACGACCCTATTGTCGTCGGAAATGTCGGGGGCTGGCCAACTTTGGCCCGGGGTCGTGGGGACGACTCTATAGTCGTCGGAATGTCGGCGGCTGGCCAACCTGGACTCGGGGTCGTGGGGACGACCCTATAGTCGTCGGACAAGACGGCGGCTGGACATCTTTGGCCCGGTGTCGTGGGGACGACCCTATAGTCGTCGGACATGTTGGCGGCTTGTCAGCCTAGTCCCGGGGTCGTGGGTACGACCCTATAGTCGTCGGACAAGTCGGCGGCTGGCCAACCTAGATCCGGGGTCGTGGGGACGACCCTATAGTCGTCGGACAAGTCGGCGGCGGGCCAAGCTTGTCCCGGGGTCGTGGGGACGACCCTATAATCGTGGGACATGTCGGCGGCTGGCCAACCTGGACCCGGGGTCGTGGGGACGACTCTATAGTCGTCGGAATGTCGGCGGCTGGCCAACCTGGACTCGGGGTCGTGGGGACGACCCTATAGTCGTCGGACAAGACGGCGGCTGGACATCTTTGGCCCGGGTCGTGGGGACGACCCTATAGTCGTCGGACATGTTGGCGGCTTGTCAGCATAGTCCCGGGGTCGTGGGTACGACCCTATAGTCGTCGGACAAGTCGGCGGCTGGCCAACCTAGATCCGGGGTCGTGGGGACGACCCTATTGTCGTCGGACATGACGGTGGCGGGCCAATCTAGTCTCGGGGTCGTGGGGACGACCCTATAGTCGTCGGACATGTCGGCGGCTGGCCAACTTTGGCCCGGGGTCGTGGGGACGACTCTATAGTCGTCGGAATGTCGGCGGCTGGCCAACCTAGTCCCGGGGTCGTGGGGACGACCCTATAGTCGTCGGACATTTCGGCGGCTTGCCAACTTTGGCCCGGGGTCGTGGGGACGACCCTATATTCGTCGGACAAGTCGGCGGCGGGCCAAGCTTGTCTCGGGGTCGTGGGGACGACCCTATATTCGTCGGACATGACGGTGGCGGGCCAATCTAGTCCCGGGGTCGTGGGGACGACCCTATGGTCGTCGGACATGTCGGCGGCTGGCCAACTTTGGCCCGGGGTCGTGGGGACGACCCTATAGTCGTCGGACATGACGGTGGCGGACCAATCTAGTCCCGGGGTCGTGGGGACGACCCTATAGTCGTCGGACATGTCGGCGGCTGGCCAACTTTGGCCCGGGGTCGTGGGGACGACTCTATAGTCGTCGGAATGTCGGCGGCTGGCCAACCTGGACTCGGGGTCGTGGGGACGACCCTATTGTCGTCGGACATGACGGTGGCGGGCCAAGCTAGTCCCGGGGTCGTGGGGACGACCCTATAGTCGTCGGACAAGACGGCGGCTGGACATCTTTGGCCCGGGGTCGTGGGGACGACCCTATAGTCGTCGGACATGTTGGCGGCTTGTCAGCCTAGTCCCGGGGTCGTGGGTACGACCCTATAGTCGTCGGACATGTCGGCGGCTGGCCAACCTAGTCCCGAGGTCGTGGGGACGACCCTATAGTCGTCGCACATGTCGGCGGCTGGCCATCTTTGGCCCGTGGTTGTGGGGACGACCCTATAGTCGTCGGACAAGTCGGCGGCTGGCCAACCTAGACCCGGGGTCGTGGGGACGACCCTATTGTCGTCGGACATGACGGTGGCGGGCCAATCTAGTCCCGGGGTCGTGGGGACGACCCTATAGTCGTCGGACATGTCGGCGGCTGGCCAACATTGGCCCGTGGTCGTGGGGACGATCCAATAGTCGTCGGACATGTCGGCGGCATGCCAACTTTGGCCCGTGGTCGTGGGACGACCCTATAGTCGTTGGACATGACGGTGGCGGGCCAATCTAGTCCCGGGGTCGTAGGGACGACCCTATAGTCGTCGGACATGTCGGCGATTGGCCAACATTGGCACGGGGTCGTGGGGACGACCCTATAGTCGTCGGACATGTCGGCGGCTGGCCAACCTAGTCCCGAGGTCGTGGGGACGACCCTATAGTCGTCGGACATTTCGGCGGCTTGCCAACTTTGGCCCGGGGTCGTGGGGACGACCCTATAGTCGTCGGACATGTCGGCGGCTGGCCAACTTTGGCCCGTGGTTGTGGGGACGACCCTATAGTCGTTGGACATGACGGTGACGGGCCAATCTAGTCCCGGGGTCGTGGGGACGACCCTATAGTCGTCGGACATGTCGGCGGCTGGCCAACTTTGGACCGGTGTCGTGGGGACGACTCTATAGTCGTCGGAAATGTCGGCGGCTGGCCAACCTGGACCCGAGGTCGTGGGGACGACCCTATTGTCGTCGGATATGACGGTGGCGGGCCAATCTAGTCTCGGGGTCGTGGGGACGACCCTATAGTCGTCGGACATGTCGGCGGCTGGCCAACTTTGGCCCGGGGTCGTGGGGACGACCCTATAGTCGTCGGACATGTCGGCGGCTGGCCAACTTTGGCCCGGTGTCGTGGGGACGACTCTATAGTCGTCGGAAATGTCGGCGGCTGGCCAACCTGGACCCGGGGTCGTGGGGACGACCCTATAGTTGTTGGACATGACGGTGGCGGGCTAATCTAGTCCCGGGGTCGTAGGGACGACCCTATAGTCGTTGGACATATCGGCGATTGGCCAACATTGGCCCGGGGTCGTGGGGACGACCCTATAGTCGTCGGACATGTCGGCGGCTGGCCAACCTTGTCCCGAGGTCGTGGGGACGATCCAATAATCGTCGGACATGTCGGCGGCTGGCCAACTTTGGCCCGTGGTTGTGGGGACGACCCTATAGTCGTTGGACATGACGGTGCCGGGCCAATCAAGTCCCGGGGTCGTGGGTACGACCCTATAGTCGTCGGACATGTCGTCGATTGGCCATTATTGGCCCGGGGTCGTGGGGACGACCCTATAATCGTCGGACATGTCGGCGGCTGGCCAACATTGGCCCGTGGTCGTGGGGACGACCCAACAGTCGTCGGACATGTCGGCGGCAGGCCAACTTTGGCCCGTGGTCGTGGGGACGATCCGATAGTCGTCGGACGTGACGGTGGCTAGCCAATCTAGTCCCGGGATCGTGGGGACGACCCTATAGTCGTCGGAGATGTCGGCGGCTGTCCTACTTTGGCCCGGTGTCTTGGGGACGACTCTATAGTCGTCGGACATGTCGGCGGCTGGCCAACCTAGACCCGGGGTCGTGGGGACGACCCTATAGTCCTCGAACAAGTCGGCGGCTGGCCAACTTTGGCCCGTGGTCGTGGGAACGACCCTATAGTCGTCGGACAAGTCGGCGGCTGGCCAAATATGGCCCGTGGTCGTGGGGACGACCCTATAGTCGTCGGACATGACGGTGGCGGGCCAGTCTAGTCCCGGGTCATGGGGACGACCCTATAGTCGTCGGACAAGTCGGCGGCTGGCCAACTTTGGCCCGTGGTCGTGGGGACGACCCTATAGTCGTCGGAAATGACGGTGGCGGGCCAATCTAGTCCCGTGGTCGTGGGGACGACCCTACAGTCGTCGGACATGTCGGTGGCGAGCCAACCTAGTCCCGGGGTCGTAGGGACGACCCTATAGTCGTCGGACATGTCGCCGGCTGGCCAACTTTGGCCCGTGGTCGTGGGGACGACCCTATAGACGTCGGACATAACGGTGGCGGGCCAATCTAGTCCCGGGGTCGTGGGTACGACCCTATAGTCGTCGGACATGTCGTCGATTGGCCATTATTGGCCCGGGGTCGTGGGGACGACCCTATAATCGTCGGACATGTCGGCGGCTGGCCAACATTGGCCCGTGGTCGTGGGGACGACCCAACAGTCGTCGGACATGTCGGCGGCAGGCCAACTTTGGCCCGTGGTCGTGGGGACGATCCGATAGTCGTCGGACGTGACGGTGGCTAGCCAATCTAGTCCCGGGATCGTGGGGACGACCCTCTAGTCGTCGGAGATGTCGGCGGCTGTCCTACTTTGGCCCGGTGTCTTGGGGACGACTCTATAGTCGTCGGACATGTCGGCGGCTGGCCAACCTAGACCCGGGGTCGTGGGGACAACCCTATAGTCCTCGAACAAGTCGGCGGCTGGCCAACTTTGGCCCGTGGTCGTGGGAACGACCCTATAGTCGTCGGACAAGTCGGCGGCTGGCCAAATATGGCCCGTGGTCGTGGGGAAGACCCTATAGTCGTCGGACATGACGGTGGCGGGCCAGTCTAGTCCCGGGTCATGGGGACGACCCTATAGTCGTCGGACAAGTCGGCGGCTGGCCAACTTTGGCCCGTGGTCGTGGGGACGACCCTATAGTCGTCGGAAATGACGGTGGCGGGCCAATCTAGTCCCGTGGTCGTGGGGACGACCCTACAGTCGTCGGACAAGTCGGCGGCGAGCCAATCTAGTCCCGCGGTCGTGGGGACGACCCTATAGTCGTCGGACAAGTCAGCGGCTGGCCAACATTGGCCAGTGCTCATGGGGACGACCATATAGTCGTCGGACATGACGGTGGCGGGCCACTCTAGTCCCGGGTCGTGGGGACGACCCTATAGTCGTCGGACATGTCGGCGGCTGGCCAACATTGGCCCGGGGTCGTGGGGACGACCCTATAGTCGTCGGATATGTCGGCGGCTGGCCAACTTTGGCCCGTGGTCGTGGGGACGACCCTATAGTCGTCGGACAAGTCGGCGGCGGGCCAACCTAGTCCCGGGGTCGTGGGGACGACCCTATAATCGTCGGACAAGCCGGCGGCTGGCCAACATTGGCCCGTGGTCGTGGGGACGACCCTATAGTCGTCGGACATGTCGGCGGCGAGGCCACCTAGTCGGGGGGTCGTGGGGACGACCCTATAGTCGTCGGACAAGTCGGCGGCGGGCCAACCTAGTCCCGGGGTCGTGGGGACGACCCTTTAGTCGTCGGACAAGTCGGCGGCTGTCCAACTTTGGCCCGGGGTCGTGGGGACGACCCTATAGTCGTCGGACATGTCGGCGGCGAGGCCACCTAGTCGGGGGGTCGTGGGGACGACCCTATAGTCGTCGGACAAGTCGGCGGCCGGCCAACCTAGTCCCGGGGTCGTGGGGACGACCCTATAGTCGTCAGACATATCGGTGGCGAGCCAACCTAGTCCCGGGGTCGTGGGGACGACCCTATAGTCGTCGGACAAGTCGGCGGCTGGCCAACTTTGGCCCGTGGTCGTGGGGACGATCCGATAGTCGTCGGACATGACGGTGGCGGGCCAATCTAGTCCCGGGGTCATAGGGACGACCCTATAGTCATCGGACATGTCGGCGGCTGGTCAACTTAGGCCCGTGGTCGTAGGGACGATCCGATAGTCGTTGGACATGACGGTGCCGGGCCAATCAAGTCCCGGGGTCGTGGGTACGACCCTATAGTCGTCGGACATGTCGTCGATTGGCCATTATTGGCCCGGGGTCGTGGGGACGACCCTATAATCGTCGGACATGTCGGCGGCTGGCCAACATTGGCCCGTGGTCGTGGGGACGACCCAACAGTCGTCGGACATGTCGGCGGCAGGCCAACTTTGGCCCGTGGTCGTGGGGACGATCCGATAGTCGTCGGACGTGACGGTGGCTAGCCAATCTAGTCCCGGGATCGTGGGGACGACCCTCTAGTCGTCGGAGATGTCGGCGGCTGTCCTACTTTGGCCCGGTGTCTTGGGGACGACTCTATAGTCGTCGGACATGTCGGCGGCTGGCCAACCTAGACCCGGGGTCGTGGGGACGACCCTATAGTCCTCGAACAAGTCGGCGGCTGGCCAACTTTGGCCCGTGGTCGTGGGAACGACCCTATAGTCGTCGGACAAGTCGGCGGCTGGCCAAATATGGCCCGTGGTCGTGGGGAAGACCCTATAGTCGTCGGACATGACGGTGGCGGGCCAGTCTAGTCCCGGGTCATGGGGACGACCCTATAGTCGTCGGACAAGTCGGCGGCTGGCCAACTTTGGCCCGTGGTCGTGGGGACGACCCTATAGTCGTCGGAAATGACGGTGGCGGGCCAATCTAGTCCCGTGGTCGTGGGGACGACCCTACAGTCGTCGGACAAGTCGGCGGCGAGCCAATCTAGTCCCGCGGTCGTGGGGACGACCCTATAGTCGTCGGACAAGTCAGCGGCTGGCCAACATTGGCCAGTGCTCATGGGGACGACCATATAGTCGTCGGACATGACGGTGGCGGGCCACTCTAGTCCCGGGTCGTGGGGACGACCCTATAGTCGTCGGACATGTCGGCGGCTGGCCAACATTGGCCCGGGGTCGTGGGGACGACCCTATAGTCGTCGGATATGTCGGCGGCTGGCCAACTTTGGCCCGTGGTCGTGGGGACGACCCTATAGTCGTCGGACAAGTCGGCGGCGGGCCAACCTAGTCCCGGGGTCGTGGGGACGACCCTATAATCGTCGGACAAGCCGGCGGCTGGCCAACATTGGCCCGTGGTCGTGGGGACGACCCTATAGTCGTCGGACATGTCGGCGGCGAGGCCACCTAGTCGGGGGATCGTGGGGACGACCCTATAGTCGTCGGACAAGTCGGCGGCGGGCCAACCTAGTCCCGGGGTCGTGGGGACGACCCTTTAGTCGTCGGACAAGTCGGCGGCTGTCCAACTTTGGCCCGGGGTCGTGGGGACGACCCTATAGTCGTCGGACATGTCGGCGGCGAGGCCACCTAGTCGGGGGGTCGTGGGGACGACCCTATAGTCGTCGGACAAGTCGGCGGCCGGCCAACCTAGTCCCGGGGTCGTGGGGACGACCCTATAGTCGTCAGACATATCGGTGGCGAGCCAACCTAGTCCCGGGGTCGTGGGGACGACCCTATAGTCGTCGGACAAGTCGGCGGCTGGCCAACTTTGGCCCGTGGTCGTGGGGACGATCCGATAGTCGTCGGACATGACGGTGGCGGGCCAATCTAGTCCCGGGGTCATAGGGACGACCCTATAGTCATCGGACATGTCGGCGGCTGGTCAACTTAGGCCCGTGGTCGTAGGGACGATCCGATAGTCGTTGGACATGACGGTGCCGGGCCAATCAAGTCCCGGGGTCGTGGGTACGACCCTATAGTCGTCGGACATGTCGTCGATTGGCCATTATTGGCCCGGGGTCGTGGGGACGACCCTATAATCGTCGGACATGTCGGCGGCTGGCCAACATTGGCCCGTGGTCGTGGGGACGACCCAACAGTCGTCGGACATGTCGGCGGCAGGCCAACTTTGGCCCGTGGTCGTGGGGACGATCCGATAGTCGTCGGACGTGACGGTGGCTAGCCAATCTAGTCCCGGGATCGTGGGGACGACCCTCTAGTCGTCGGAGATGTCGGCGGCTGTCCTACTTTGGCCCGGTGTCTTGGGAACGACCCTATAGTCGTCGGACAAGTCGGCGGCTGGCCAAATATGGCCCGTGGTCGTGGGGAAGACCCTATAGTCGTCGGACATGACGGTGGCGGGCCAGTCTAGTCCCGGGTCATGGGGACGACCCTATAGTCGTCGGACAAGTCGGCGGCTGGCCAACTTTGGCCCGTGGTCGTGGGGACGACCCTATAGTCGTCGGAAATGACGGTGGCGGGCCAATCTAGTCCCGTGGTCGTGGGGACGACCCTACAGTCGTCGGACAAGTCGGCGGCGAGCCAATCTAGTCCCGCGGTCGTGGGGACGACCCTATAGTCGTCGGACAAGTCAGCGGCTGGCCAACATTGGCCAGTGCTCATGGGGACGACCATATAGTCGTCGGACATGACGGTGGCGGGCCACTCTAGTCCCGGGTCGTGGGGACGACCCTATAGTCGTCGGACATGTCGGCGGCTGGCCAACATTGGCCCGGGGTCGTGGGGACGACCCTATAGTCGTCGGATATGTCGGCGGCTGGCCAACTTTGGCCCGTGGTCGTGGGGACGACCCTATAGTCGTCGGACAAGTCGGCGGCGGGCCAACCTAGTCCCGGGGTCGTGGGGACGACCCTATAATCGTCGGACAAGCCGGCGGCTGGCCAACATTGGCCCGTGGTCGTGGGGACGACCCTATAGTCGTCGGACATGTCGGCGGCGAGGCCACCTAGTCGGGGGATCGTGGGGACGACCCTATAGTCGTCGGACAAGTCGGCGGCGGGCCAACCTAGTCCCGGGGTCGTGGGGACGACCCTTTAGTCGTCGGACAAGTCGGCGGCTGTCCAACTTTGGCCCGGGGTCGTGGGGACGACCCTATAGTCGTCGGACATGTCGGCGGCGAGGCCACCTAGTCGGGGGGTCGTGGGGACGACCCTATAGTCGTCGGACAAGTCGGCGGCCGGCCAACCTAGTCCCGGGGTCGTGGGGACGACCCTATAGTCGTCAGACATATCGGTGGCGAGCCAACCTAGTCCCGGGGTCGTGGGGACGACCCTATAGTCGTCGGACAAGTCGGCGGCTGGCCAACTTTGGCCCGTGGTCGTGGGGACGATCCGATAGTCGTCGGACATGACGGTGGCGGGCCAATCTAGTCCCGGGGTCATAGGGACGACCCTATAGTCATCGGACATGTCGGCGGCTGGTCAACTTAGGCCCGTGGTCGTAGGGACGATCCGATAGTCGTTGGACATGACGGTGCCGGGCCAATCAAGTCCCGGGGTCGTGGGTACGACCCTATAGTCGTCGGACATGTCGTCGATTGGCCATTATTGGCCCGGGGTCGTGGGGACGACCCTATAATCGTCGGACATGTCGGCGGCTGGCCAACATTGGCCCGTGGTCGTGGGGACGACCCAACAGTCGTCGGACATGTCGGCGGCAGGCCAACTTTGGCCCGTGGTCGTGGGGACGATCCGATAGTCGTCGGACGTGACGGTGGCTAGCCAATCTAGTCCCGGGATCGTGGGGACGACCCTCTAGTCGTCGGAGATGTCGGCGGCTGTCCTACTTTGGCCCGGTGTCTTGGGGACGACTCTATAGTCGTCGGACATGTCGGCGGCTGGACAACCTAGACCCGGGGTCGTGGGGACGACCCTATAGTCCTCGAACAAGTCGGCGGCTGGCCAACTTTGGCCCGTGGTCGTGGGAACGACCCTATAGTCGTCGGACAAGTCGGCGGCTGGCCAAATATGGCCCGTGGTCGTGGGGAAGACCCTATAGTCGTCGGACATGACGGTGGCGGGCCAGTCTAGTCCCGGGTCATGGGGACGACCCTATAGTCGTCGGACAAGTCGGCGGCTGGCCAACTTTGGCCCGTGGTCGTGGGGACGACCCTATAGTCGTCGGAAATGACGGTGGCGGGCCAATCTAGTCCCGTGGTCGTGGGGACGACCCTACAGTCGTCGGACAAGTCGGCGGCGAGCCAATCTAGTCCCGCGGTCGTGGGGACGACCCTATAGTCGTCGGACAAGTCAGCGGCTGGCCAACATTGGCCAGTGCTCATGGGGACGACCATATAGTCGTCGGACATGACGGTGGCGGGCCACTCTAGTCCCGGGTCGTGGGGACGACCCTATAGTCGTCGGACATGTCGGCGGCTGGCCAACATTGGCCCGGGGTCGTGGGGACGACCCTATAGTCGTCGGATATGTCGGCGGCTGGCCAACTTTGGCCCGTGGTCGTGGGGACGACCCTATAGTCGTCGGACAAGTCGGCGGCGGGCCAACCTAGTCCCGGGGTCGTGGGGACGACCCTATAATCGTCGGACAAGCCGGCGGCTGGCCAACATTGGCCCGTGGTCGTGGGGACGACCCTATAGTCGTCGGACATGTCGGCGGCGAGGCCACCTAGTCGGGGGGTCGTGGGGACGACCCTATAGTCGTCGGACAAGTCGGCGGCGGGCCAACCTAGTCCCGGGGTCGTGGGGACGACCCTTTAGTCGTCGGACAAGTCGGCGGCTGTCCAACTTTGGCCCGGGGTCGTGGGGACGACCCTATAGTCGTCGGACATGTCGGCGGCGAGGCCACCTAGTCGGGGGGTCGTGGGGACGACCCTATAGTCGTCGGACATGTCGGCGGCCGGCCAACCTAGTCCCGGGGTCGTGGGGACGACCCTATAGTCGTCAGACATATCGGTGGCGAGCCAACCTAGTCCCGGGGTCGTGGGGACGACCCTATAGTCGTCGGACAAGTCGGCGGCTGGCCAACTTTGGCCCGTGGTCGTGGGGACGATCCGATAGTCGTCGGACATGACGGTGGCGGGCCAATCTAGTCCCGGGGTCATAGGGACGACCCTATAGTCATCGGACATGTCGGCGGCTGGTCAACTTAGGCCCGTGGTCGTAGGGACGATCCGATAGTCGATGGACATGACGGTGCCGGGCCAATCAAGTCCCGGGGTCGTGGGTACGACCCTATAGTCGTCGGACATGTCGTCGATTGGCCATTATTGGCCCGGGGTCGTGGGGACGACCCTATAATCGTCGGACATGTCGGCGGCTGGCCAACATTGGCCCGTGGTCGTGGGGACGACCCAACAGTCGTCGGACATGTCGGCGGCAGGCCAACTTTGGCCCGTGGTCGTGGGGACGATCCGATAGTCGTCGGACGTGACGGTGGCTAGCCAATCTAGTCCCGGGATCGTGGGGACGACCCTATAGTCGTCGGAGATGTCGGCGGCTGTCCTACTTTGGCCCGGTGTCTTGGGGACGACTCTATAGTCGTCGGACATGTCGGCGGCTGGCCAACCTAGACCCGGGGTCGTGGGGACGACCCTATAGTCCTCGAACAAGTCGGCGGCTGGCCAACTTTGGCCCGTGGTCGTGGGAACGACCCTATAGTCGTCGGACAAGTCGGCGGCTGGCCAAATATGGCCCGTGGTCGTGGGGACGACCCTATAGTCGTCGGACATGACGGTGGCGGGCCAGTCTAGTCCCGGGTCATGGGGACGACCCTATAGTCGTCGGACAAGTCGGCGGCTGGCCAACTTTGGCCCGTGGTCGTGGGGACGACCCTATAGTCGTCGGAAACGACGGTGGCGGGCCAATCTAGTCCCGTGGTCGTGGGGACGACCCTACAGTCGTCGGACATGTCGGTGGCGAGCCAACCTAGTCCCGGGGTCGTAGGGACGACCCTATAGTCGTCGGACATGTCGCCGGCTGGCCAACTTTGGCCCGTGGTCGTGGGGACGACCCTATAGACGTCGGACATAACGGTGGCGGGCCAATCTAGTCCCGGGGTCGTGGGTACGACCCTATAGTCGTCGGACATGTCGTCGATTGGCCATTATTGGCCCGGGGTCGTGGGGACGACCCTATAATCGTCGGACATGTCGGCGGCTGGCCAACATTGGCCCGTGGTCGTGGGGACGACCCAACAGTCGTCGGACATGTCGGCGGCAGGCCAACTTTGGCCCGTGGTCGTGGGGACGACCCTATAGTCGTCGGACATGACGGTGGCGGGCCAGTCTAGTCCCGGGTCATGGGGACGACCCTATAGTCGTCGGACAAGTCGGCGGCTGGCCAACTTTGGCCCGTGGTCGTGGGGACGACCCTATAGTCGTCGGAAATGACGGTGGCGGGCCAATCTAGTCCCGTGGTCGTGGGGACGACCCTACAGTCGTCGGACAAGTCGGCGGCGAGCCAATCTAGTCCCGCGGTCGTGGGGACGACCCTATAGTCGTCGGACAAGTCAGCGGCTGGCCAACATTGGCCAGTGCTCATGGGGACGACCATATAGTCGTCGGACATGACGGTGGCGGGCCACTCTAGTCCCGGGTCGTGGGGACGACCCTATAGTCGTCGGACATGTCGGCGGCTGGCCAACATTGGCCCGGGGTCGTGGGGACGACCCTATAGTCGTCGGATATGTCGGCGGCTGGCCAACATTGGCCCGTGGTCGTGGGGACGACCCTATAGTCGTCGGACAAGTCGGCGGCGGGCCAACCTAGTCCCGGGGTCGTGGGGACGACCCTATAATCGTCGGACAAGCCGGCGGCTGGCCAACATTGGCCCGTGGTCGTGGGGACGACCCTATAGTGGTCGGACAAGTCGGCGGCTGTCCAACTTTGGCCCGGGGTCGTGGGGACGACCCTATAGTCGTCGGACTTGACGGTGGCGGGCCAATCTAGTCCCGGGGTCGTGGGGACGACCCTATAGTCGTCAGACATGACGGCGGCGAGCCAACCTAGTCCCGGGGTCGTGGGGACGACCCTATAATCGTCGGACATGTCGGCGGCTGGCCAACATTGGCCCGTGGTCGTGGGGACGACCCTATAGTCGTCGGACAAGTCGGCGGCTGTCCAACTTTGGCCCGGGGTCGTGGGGACGACCCTATAGTCGTCGGACTTGACGGTGGCGGGCCAATCTAGTCCCGGGGTCGTGGGGACGACCCTATAGTCGTCAGACATGTCGGTGGCGAGCCAACCTAGTCCCGGGGTCGTAGGGACGACCCTATAGTCGTCGGACATGTCGCCGGCTGGCCAACTTTGGCCCGTGGTCGTGGGGACGACCCTATAGACGTCGGACATAACGGTGGCGGGCCAATCTAGTCCCGGGGTCGTGGGGACGACCCTATAGTCGTCGGACAAGTCGGCGGCGGGCCAACCTAGACCCGGGGTCGTGGGGATGACCCTATAGTCGTCGGACATGACGGTGGCGGGCCAGTCTAGTCCCGGGTCGTGGGGACGACCCTATAGTCGTCGGACATGTCGGCGGCTGGCCAACTTTGGCCCGTGGTCGTGGGGACGACCCTATAGTCGTCAGACATGACGGTGGCGAGCCAACCTAGTCCCGGGGTCGTGGGGACGACCCTATAGTCGTCGGACAAGTCGGCGGCGAGCCCACCTAGTCGGGGGGTCGTGGGGACGACCCTATAGTCGTCGGACAAGTCGGCGGCGGGCCAACATAGTCCGGGGGTCGTGGGGACGACCCTATAGTCGTCGGACATGACGGTGGCGGGCCACTCTAGTCCCGGGGTCGTGGGGACGACCTTATAGTCGCCGAACATGTCGGCGGCTGGCCAACTTTGGCCCGTGGCCGTGGGGACGACCCTATAGTCGTCGGAAATGTCGCCGGCTGGCCAACTTTGGCCCGTGGTCGTGGGGACGACCCTTTAGTCGTCGGACAAGTCGGCGGCTGTCCAACTTTGGCCCGGGGTCGTGGGGACGACCCTATAGTCGTCGGACATGTCGGCGGCGAGGCCACCTAGTCGGGGGGTCGTGGGGACGACCCTATAGTCGTGGGACAAGTCGGCGGCCGGCCAACCTAGTCCCGGGGTCGTGGGGACGACCCTATAGTCGTCAGACATATCGGTGGCGAGCCAACCTAGTCCCGGGGTCGTGGGGACGACCCTATAGTCGTCGGACAAGTCGGCGGCTGGCCAACTTTGGCCCGTGGTCGTGGGGACGATCCGATAGTCGTCGGACATGACGGTGGCGGGCCAATCTAGTCCCGGGGTCATAGGGACGACCCTATAGTCATCGGACATGTCGGCGGCTGGTCAACTTAGGCCCGTGGTCGTAGGGACGATCCGATAGTCGTTGGACATGACGGTGCCGGGCCAATCAAGTCCCGGGGTCGTGGGTACGACCCTATAGTCGTCGGACATGTCGTCGATTGGCCATTATTGGCCCGGGGTCGTGGGGACGACCCTATAATCGTCGGACATGTCGGCGGCTGGCCAACATTGGCCCGTGGTCGTGGGGACGACCCAACAGTCGTCGGACATGTCGGCGGCAGGCCAACTTTGGCCCGTGGTCGTGGGGACGATCCGATAGTCGTCGGACGTGACGGTGGCTAGCCAATCTAGTCCCGGGATCGTGGGGACGACCCTATAGTCGTCGGAGATGTCGGCGGCTGTCCTACTTTGGCCCGGTGTCTTGGGGACGACTCTATAGTCGTCGGACATGTCGGCGGCTGGCCAACCTAGACCCGGGGTCGTGGGGACGACCCTATAGTCCTCGAACAAGTCGGCGGCTGGCCAACTTTGGCCCGTGGTCGTGGGAACGACCCTATAGTCGTCGGACAAGTCGGCGGCTGGCCAAATATGGCCCGTGGTCGTGGGGAAGACCCTATAGTCGTCGGACATGACGGTGGCGGGCCAGTCTAGTCCCGGGTCATGGGGACGACCCTATAGTCGTCGGACAAGTCGGCGGCTGGCCAACTTTGGCCCGTGGTCGTGGGGACGACCCTATAGTCGTCGGAAATGACGGTGGCGGGCCAATCTAGTCCCGTGGTCGTGGGGACGACCCTACAGTCGTCGGACAAGTCGGCGGCGAGCCAATCTAGTCCCGCGGTCGTGGGGACGACCCTATAGTCGTCGGACAAGTCAGCGGCTGGCCAACATTGGCCAGTGCTCATGGGGACGACCATATAGTCGTCGGACATGACGGTGGCGGGCCACTCTAGTCCCGGGTCGTGGGGACGACCCTATAGTCGTCGGACATGTCGGCGGCTGGCCAACATTGGCCCGGGGTCGTGGGGACGACCCTATAGTCGTCGGACAAGTCGGTGGCTGTCCAACTTTGGCCCGGGGGTCGTGGGGACGACCCTATAGTCGTCGGACTTGTCGGCGGCGAGCCAACATTGACCCGGGGTCGTGGGGACGACTCTATAGTCGTCGGACATGTCGGTGGCGGGCCAGTCTAGTCCCGGGGTCGTGGGGACGACCCTATAATCGTCGGACATGTCGGCGGCTGGCCAACTTTGGCCCGTGGTCGTGGGGACGACCCTATAGTCGTCGGAAATGACGGTGGCGGGCCAATCTAGTCCCGTGGTCGTGGGGACGACCCTACAGTCGTCGGACAAGTCGGCGGCGAGCCAATCTAGTCCCGCGGTCGTGGGGACGACCCTATAGTCGTCGGACAAGTCAGCGGCTGGCCAACATTGGCCAGTGCTCATGGGGACGACCATATAGTCGTCGGACATGACGGTGGCGGGCCACTCTAGTCCCGGGTCGTGGGGACGACCCTATAGTCGTCGGACATGTCGGCGGCTGGCCAACATTGGCCCGGGGTCGTGGGGACGACCCTATAGTCGTCGGACAAGTCGGTGGCTGTCCAACTTTGGCCCGGGGGTCGTGGGGACGACCCTATAGTCGTCGGACTTGTCGGCGGCGAGCCAACATTGACCCGGGGTCGTGGGGACGACTCTATAGTCGTCGGACATGTCGGTGGCGGGCCAGTCTAGTCCCGGGGTCGTGGGGACGACCCTATAATCGTCGGACATGTCGGCGGCTGGCCAACATTGGCCCGTGGTCGTGGGGACGATCCGATAGTCGTCGGACAAGTCGGCGGCGTACCAACCTAGTCCGGGGGTCGTGGGGACGACCCTATAGTGGTTCGGACATGACGGTGGCGTGCCACTCTAGTCCCGGGTCATGGGGACGACCCTATAGTCGTCGGGCAAGTCGGCGGCTGGCCAACTTTGGCCCGTGGTCGTGGGGACGACCCTATAGTCTTCGGACAAGTCGGCGGCGAGCCAATCTAGTCCCGCGGTCGTGGGGACGACCCTATAGTCGTCGGACAAGTCAGCGGCTGGACAACATTGGCCCGTGGTCGTGGGGACGACCATATAGTCGTCGGACATGACGGTGGCGGGCCACTCTAGTCCCGGGTCGTGGGGACGACCCTATAGTCGTCGGACATGTCGGCGGCTGTCCAACTTTGGCCCGGGGTCGTGGGGACGACCCTATACTCGTCGGACTTGACGGTGGCGGGCCAATCTAGTCCCGGGGTCGTGGGGACGACCCTATAGTCGTCGGACAAGTCGGCGGCGGGCCAACCTAGACCCGGGGTCGTGGGGATGACCCTATAGTCGTCGGACATGACGGTGGCGGGCCAGTCTAGTCCCGGGTCGTGGGGACGACCCTATAGTCGTCGGACATGTCGGCGGCTGGCCAACTTTGGCCCGTGGTCGTGGGGACGACCCTATAGTCGTCAGACATGACGGTGGCGAGCCAACCTAGTCCCGGGGTCGTGGGGACGACCCTATAGTCGTCGGACAAGTCGGCGGCGATCCCACCTAGTCGGGGGGTCGTGGGGACGACCCTATAGTCGTCGGACAAGTCGGCGGCTGTCCAACTTTGGCCCGGGGTCGTGGGGACGACCCTATAGTCGTCGGACTTGACGGTGGCGGGCCAATCTAGTCCCGGGGTCGTAGGGACGACCCTATAGTCGTCAGACATGTCGGTGGCGAGCCAACTTAGTCCCGGGGTCGTAGGGACGACCCTATAGTCGTCGGACATGTCGCCGGCTGGCCAACTTTGGCCCGTGGTCGTGGGGACGACCCTATAGACGTCGGACATAACGGTGGCGGGCCAATCTAGTCCCGGGGTCGTGGGGACGACCCTATAGTCGTCGGACAAGTCGGCGGCGGGCCAACCTAGACCCGGGGTCGTGGGGATGACCCTATAGTCGTCGGACATGACGGTGGCGGGCCAGTCTAGTCCCGGGTCGTGGGGACGACCCTATAGTCGTCGGACATGTCGGCGGCTGGCCAACTTTGGCCCGTGGTCGTGGGGACGACCCTATAGTCGTCAGACATGACGGTGGCGAGCCAACCTAGTCCCGGGGTCGTGGGGACGACCCTATAGTCGTCGGACAAGTCGGCGGCGAGCCCACCTAGTCGGGGGGTCGTGGGGACGACCCTATAGTCGTCGGACAAGTCGGCGGCGGGCCAACCTAGTCCGGGGGTCGTGGGGACGACCCTATAGTCGTCGGACATGACGGTGGCGGGCCACTCTAGTCCCGGGGTCGTGGGGACGACCTTATAGTCGCCGAACATGTCGGCGGCTGGCCAACTTTGGCCCGTGGCCGTGGGGACGACCCTATAGTCGTCGGAAATGTCGCCGGCTGGCCAACTTTGGCCCGTGGTCGTGGGGACGACCCTTTAGTCGTCGGACAAGTCGGCGGCTGTCCAACTTTGGCCCGGGGTCGTGGGGACGACCCTATAGTCGTCGGACATGTCGGCGGCGAGGCCACCTAGTCGGGGGGTCGTGGGGACGACCCTATAGTCGTGGGACAAGTCGGCGGCCGGCCAACCTAGTCCCGGGGTCGTGGGGACGACCCTATAGTCGTCAGACATATCGGTGGCGAGCCAACCTAGTCCCGGGGTCGTGGGGACGACCCTATAGTCGTCGGACAAGTCGGCGGCTGGCCAACTTTGGCCCGTGGTCGTGGGGACGATCCGATAGTCGTCGGACATGACGGTGGCGGGCCAATCTAGTCCCGTGGTCGTGGGGACGACCCTACAGTCGTCGGACAAGTCGGCGGCGAGCCAATCTAGTCCCGCGGTCGTGGGGACGACCCTATAGTCGTCGGACAAGTCAGCGGCTGGCCAACATTGGCCAGTGCTCATGGGGACGACCATATAGTCGTCGGACATGACGGTGGCGGGCCACTCTAGTCCCGGGTCGTGGGGACGACCCTATAGTCGTCGGACATGTCGGCGGCTGGCCAACATTGGCCCGGGGTCGTGGGGACGACCCTATAGTCGTCGGACAAGTCGGTGGCTGTCCAACTTTGGCCCGGGGGTCGTGGGGACGACCCTATAGTCGTCGGACTTGTCGGCGGCGAGCCAACATTGACCCGGGGTCGTGGGGACGACTCTATAGTCGTCGGACATGTCGGTGGCGGGCCAGTCTAGTCCCGGGGTCGTGGGGACGACCCTATAATCGTCGGACATGTCGGCGGCTGGCCAACATTGGCCCGTGGTCGTGGGGACGATCCGATAGTCGTCGGACAAGTCGGCGGCGTACCAACCTAGTCCGGGGGTCGTGGGGACGACCCTATAGTGGTTCGGACATGACGGTGGCGTGCCACTCTAGTCCCGGGTCATGGGGACGACCCTATAGTCGTCGGGCAAGTCGGCGGCTGGCCAACTTTGGCCCGTGGTCGTGGGGACGACCCTATAGTCTTCGGACAAGTCGGCGGCGAGCCAATCTAGTCCCGCGGTCGTGGGGACGACCCTATAGTCGTCGGACAAGTCAGCGGCTGGACAACATTGGCCCGTGGTCGTGGGGACGACCATATAGTCGTCGGACATGACGGTGGCGGGCCACTCTAGTCCCGGGTCGTGGGGACGACCCTATAGTCGTCGGACATGTCGGCGGCTGTCCAACTTTGGCCCGGGGTCGTGGGGACGACCCTATACTCGTCGGACTTGACGGTGGCGGGCCAATCTAGTCCCGGGGTCGTGGGGACGACCCTATAGTCGTCGGACAAGTCGGCGGCGGGCCAACCTAGACCCGGGGTCGTGGGGATGACCCTATAGTCGTCGGACATGACGGTGGCGGGCCAGTCTAGTCCCGGGTCGTGGGGACGACCCTATAGTCGTCGGACATGTCGGCGGCTGGCCAACTTTGGCCCGTGGTCGTGGGGACGACCCTATAGTCGTCAGACATGACGGTGGCGAGCCAACCTAGTCCCGGGGTCGTGGGGACGACCCTATAGTCGTCGGACAAGTCGGCGGCGATCCCACCTAGTCGGGGGGTCGTGGGGACGACCCTATAGTCGTCGGACAAGTCGGCGGCTGTCCAACTTTGGCCCGGGGTCGTGGGGACGACCCTATAGTCGTCGGACTTGACGGTGGCGGGCCAATCTAGTCCCGGGGTCGTAGGGACGACCCTATAGTCGTCAGACATGTCGGTGGCGAGCCAACTTAGTCCCGGGGTCGTAGGGACGACCCTATAGTCGTCGGACATGTCGCCGGCTGGCCAACTTTGGCCCGTGGTCGTGGGGACGACCCTATAGACGTCGGACATAACGGTGGCGGGCCAATCTAGTCCCGGGGTCGTGGGGACGACCCTATAGTCGTCGGACAAGTCGGCGGCGGGCCAACCTAGACCCGGGGTCGTGGGGATGACCCTATAGTCGTCGGACATGACGGTGGCGGGCCAGTCTAGTCCCGGGTCGTGGGGACGACCCTATAGTCGTCGGACATGTCGGCGGCTGGCCAACTTTGGCCCGTGGTCGTGGGGACGACCCTATAGTCGTCAGACATGACGGTGGCGAGCCAACCTAGTCCCGGGGTCGTGGGGACGACCCTATAGTCGTCGGACAAGTCGGCGGCGAGCCCACCTAGTCGGGGGGTCGTGGGGACGACCCTATAGTCGTCGGACAAGTCGGCGGCGGGCCAACCTAGTCCGGGGGTCGTGGGGACGACCCTATAGTCGTCGGACATGACGGTGGCGGGCCACTCTAGTCCCGGGGTCGTGGGGACGACCTTATAGTCGCCGAACATGTCGGCGGCTGGCCAACTTTGGCCCGTGGCCGTGGGGACGACCCTATAGTCGTCGGAAATGTCGCCGGCTGGCCAACTTTGGCCCGTGGTCGTGGGGACGACCCTTTAGTCGTCGGACAAGTCGGCGGCTGTCCAACTTTGGCCCGGGGTCGTGGGGACGACCCTATAGTCGTCGGACATGTCGGCGGCGAGGCCACCTAGTCGGGGGGTCGTGGGGACGACCCTATAGTCGTGGGACAAGTCGGCGGCCGGCCAACCTAGTCCCGGGGTCGTGGGGACGACCCTATAGTCGTCAGACATATCGGTGGCGAGCCAACCTAGTCCCGGGGTCGTGGGGACGACCCTATAGTCGTCGGACAAGTCGGCGGCTGGCCAACTTTGGCCCGTGGTCGTGGGGACGATCCGATAGTCGTCGGACATGACGGTGGCGGGCCAATCTAGTCCCGGGGTCATAGGGACGACCCTATAGTCATCGGACATGTCGGCGGCTGGTCAACTTAGGCCCGTGGTCGTAGGGACGATCCGATAGTCGTTGGACATGACGGTGCCGGGCCAATCAAGTCCCGGGGTCGTGGGTACGACCCTATAGTCGTCGGACATGTCGTCGATTGGCCATTATTGGCCCGGGGTCGTGGGGACGACCCTATAATCGTCGGACATGTCGGCGGCTGGCCAACATTGGCCCGTGGTCGTGGGGACGACCCAACAGTCGTCGGACATGTCGGCGGCAGGCCAACTTTGGCCCGTGGTCGTGGGGACGATCCGATAGTCGTCGGACGTGACGGTGGCTAGCCAATCTAGTCCCGGGATCGTGGGGACGACCCTATAGTCGTCGGAGATGTCGGCGGCTGTCCTACTTTGGCCCGGTGTCTTGGGGACGACTCTATAGTCGTCGGACATGTCGGCGGCTGGCCAACCTAGACCCGGGGTCGTGGGGACGACCCTATAGTCCTCGAACAAGTCGGCGGCTGGCCAACTTTGGCCCGTGGTCGTGGGAACGACCCTATAGTCGTCGGACAAGTCGGCGGCTGGCCAAATATGGCCCGTGGTCGTGGGGAAGACCCTATAGTCGTCGGACATGACGGTGGCGGGCCAGTCTAGTCCCGGGTCATGGGGACGACCCTATAGTCGTCGGACAAGTCGGCGGCTGGCCAACTTTGGCCCGTGGTCGTGGGGACGACCCTATAGTCGTCGGAAATGACGGTGGCGGGCCAATCTAGTCCCGTGGTCGTGGGGACGACCCTACAGTCGTCGGACAAGTCGGCGGCGAGCCAATCTAGTCCCGCGGTCGTGGGGACGACCCTATAGTCGTCGGACAAGTCAGCGGCTGGCCAACATTGGCCAGTGCTCATGGGGACGACCATATAGTCGTCGGACATGACGGTGGCGGGCCACTCTAGTCCCGGGTCGTGGGGACGACCCTATAGTCGTCGGACATGTCGGCGGCTGGCCAACATTGGCCCGGGGTCGTGGGGACGACCCTATAGTCGTCGGATATGTCGGCGGCTGGCCAACTTTGGCCCGTGGTCGTGGGGACGACCCTATAGTCGTCGGACAAGTCGGCGGCGGGCCAACCTAGTCCCGGGGTCGTGGGGACGACCCTATAATCGTCGGACAAGCCGGCGGCTGGCCAACATTGGCCCGTGGTCGTGGGGACGACCCTATAGTGGTCGGACAAGTCGGCGGCTGTCCAACTTTGGCCCGGGGTCGTGGGGACGACCCTATAGTCGTCGGACTTGACGGTGGCGGGCCAATCTAGTCCCGGGGTCGTGGGGACGACCCTATAGTCGTCAGACATGACGGCGGCGAGCCAACCTAGTCCCGGGGTCGTGGGGACGACCCTATAATCGTCGGACATGTCGGCGGCTGGCCAACATTGGCCCGTGGTCGTGGGGACGATCCGATAGTCGTCGGACGTGACGGTGGCTAGCCAACCTAGTCCCGGGATCGTGGGGACGACCCTATAGTCGTCGGAGATGTCGGTGGCTGTCCTACTTTGGCCCGGTGTCTTGGGGACGACTCTATAGTCGTCGGACATGTCGGCGGCTGGCCAACCTAGACCCGGGGTCGTGGGGACGACCCTATAGTCCTCGAACAAGTCGGCGGCTGGCCAACTTTGGCCCGTGGTCGTGGGAACGACCCTATAGTCGTCGGACAAGCCGGCGGCTGGCCAAATATGGCCCGTGGTCGTGGGGACGACCCTATAGTCGTCGGAAATGTCGGCGGCGAGCCAACCTAGTCCCGGCGTCGTGGGGACGACCCTATAATGTTCGGACAAGTCGGCAGCTGGCCAAATTTGGCCCGTGGTCGTGAGGACGACCCTATAGTCGTCGGAAATGTCGGCGGCTGGCCAACTTTGGCCCGTGGTCGTGAAGACGACCCTATAGTCGTCGGACAAGACGGTGCCGGGCTAATCTAGTCCCGGGGTCGTGGGGACGACCCTATAGTCGTCGGACATGTCGCCGGCTGGCCAACTTTGGCCCGTGGTCGTGGGGACGACCCTATAGTCGTCGGACATGACGGTGGCGGGCCAGTCTAGTCCCGGGTCGTGGGGACGACCCTATAGTCGTCGGACATGTCGGCGGCTGGCCAACTTTGGCCCGTGGTCGTGGGGACGACCCTATAGTCGTCAGACATGACGGTGGCGAGCCAACCTAGTCCCGGCGTCGTGGGGACGACCCTGTAGTCGTCGGACAAGTCGGCGGCGATCCCACCTAGTCGGGGGGTCGTGGGGACGACCCTATAGTCGTCGGACAAGTCGGCGGCCGGCCAACCTAGTCCGGGGGTCGTGGAGACGACCCTATAGTCGTCGGACATGACGGTGGCGGGCCAGTCTAGTCCCGGGTCGTGGGGACGACCCTATAGTCGTCGGAAATGTCGCTGGCTGTCCAACTTTGGCCCGGGGGTCGTGGGGACGACCCTATAGTCGTCGGACTTGTCGGCGGCGAGCCAACATTGACCCGGGGTCGTGGGGACGACTCTATAGTCGTCGGACATGTCGGTGGCGGGCCAGTCTAGTCCCGGGTCGTGGGGACGACCCTATAGTCGTCGGACATGTCGGCGGCTGGCCAACATTGGCCCGTGGTCGTGGGGAGGACCCTATACCCGTCGGACAAGTCGGCGGCGTACCAACCTAGTCCGGGGGTCGTGGGGACGACCCTATAGTGGTTCGGACATGACGGTGGCGGGCCAGTCTAGTCCCGGGTCATGGGGACGACCCTATAGTCGTCGGGCAAGTCGGCGGCTGGCCAACTTTGGCCCGTGGTCGTGGGGACGACCCTATAGTCTTCGGACAAGTCGGCGGCGAGCCAATCTAGTCCCGCGGTCGTGGGGACGACCCTATAGTCGTCGGACAAGTCAGCGGCTGGACAACATTGGCCCGTGGTCGTGGGGACGACCATATAGTCGTCGGACATGACGGTGGCGGGCCACTCTAGTCCCGGGTCGTGGGGACGACCCTATAGTCGTCGGACATGTCGGCGGCTGTCCAACTTTGGCCCGGGGTCGTGGGGACGACCCTATAGTCGTCGGACTTGACGGTGGCGGGCCAATCTAGTCCCGGGGTCGTGGGGACGACCCTATAGTCGTCGGACAAGTCGGCGGCGGGCCAACCTAGACCCGGGGTCGTGGGGATGACCCTATAGTCGTCGGACATGACGGTGGCGGGCCAGTCTAGTCCCGGGTCGTGGGGACGACCCTATAGTCGTCGGACATGTCGGCGGCTGGCCAACTTTGGCCCGTGGTCGTGGGGACGACCCTATAGTCGTCAGACATGACGGTGGCGAGCCAACCTAGTCCCGGGGTCGTGGGGACGACCCTATAGTCGTCGGACAAGTCGGCGGCGATCCCACCTAGTCGGGGGGTCGTGGGGACGACCCTATAGTCGTCGGACAAGTCGGCGGCCGGCCAACCTAGTCCGGGGGTCGTGGGGACGACCCTATAGTCGTCGGACATGACGGTGGCGGGCCAGTCTAGTCCCCGGTCGTGGAGACGACCCTATAGTCGTCGGAAATGTCGGTGGCTGTCCAACTTTGGCCCGGGGGTCGTGGGGACGACCCTATAGTCGTCGGACATGTCGGCGGCGAGCCAACATTGACCCGGGGTCGTGGGGACGACTCTATAGTCGTCGGACATGTTGGTGGCGGGCCAGTCTAGTCCCGGGTCGTGGGGACGACCCTATAGTCGTCGGACATGTCGGCGGCTGGCCAACATTGGCCCGTGGTCGTGGGGAGGAACCTATACTCGTCGGACAAGTCGGCGGCGTACCAACCTAGTCCGGGGGTCGTGGGGACGACCCTATAGTGGTTCGGACATGACGGTGGCGGGCCAGTCTAGTCCCGGGTCATGGGGACGACCCTATAGTCGTCGGGCAAGTCGGCGGCTGGCCAACTTTGGCCCGTGGTCGTGGGGACGACCCTATAGTCTTCGGACAAGTCGGCGGCGAGCCAATCTAGTCCCGCGGTCGTGGGGACGACCCTATAGTCGTCGGACAAGTCAGCGGCTGGACAACATTGGCCCGTGGTCGTGGGGACGACCATATAGTCGTCGGACATGACGGTGGCGGGCCACTCTAGTCCCGGGTCGTGGGGACGACCCTATAGTCGTCAGACATGTCGGTGGCGAGCCAACCTAGTCCCGGGGTCGTGGGGACGACCCTATAGTCGTCGGACAAGTCGGCGGCGGGCCAACCTAGTCCCGGGGTCGTGGGGATGACCCTATAGTCGTCGGACTTGATGGTGGCGGGCCAATCTAGTCCCGGGGTCGTGGGGACGACCCTATAGTCGTCAGACATGTCGGTGGCGTGCCAACCTAGTCCCGGGGTCGTGGGGACGACCCTATAGTCGTCGGACAAGTCGGCGGCGGGCCAACCTAGTACCGGGGTCGTGGGGACGACCCTATATTCGTCGGACAAGCCGGCGGCTGGCCAACTTTGGCCCGTGGTCGTGGGGACGACCCTATAATCGTCGGACAAGTCGGCGACTGTCCAACTTTGGCCCGGGGTCGTGGGGACGACCCTATAGTCGTCGGACTTGACGGTGGCGGGCCAATCTAGTCCCGGGGTCGTGGGGACGACCCTATAGTCGTCAGACATGTCGGTGGCGAGCCAACCTAGTCCCGGGGTCGTGGGGACGACCCTATAGTCGTCGGACAAGTCGGCGGCGGGCCAACCTAGTCCCGGGGTCGTGGGGATGACCCTATAGTCGTCGGACTTGACGGTGGCGGGCCAATCTAGTCCCGGGGTCGTGGGGACGACCCTATAGTCGTCAGACATGTCGGTGGCGAGCCAACCTAGTCCCGGGGTCGTGGGGACGACCCTATAGTCGTCGGACAAGTCGGCGGCGGGCCAACCTAGTCCCGGGGTCGTGGGGATGACCCTATAGTCGTCGGACTTGATGGTGGCGGGCCAATCTAGTCCCGGGGTCGTGGGGACGACCCTATAGTCGTCAGACATGTCGGTGGCGTGCCAACCTAGTCCCGGGGTCGTGGGGACGACCCTATAGTCGTCGGACAAGTCGGCGGCGGGCCAACCTAGTCCCGGGGTCGTGGGGATGACCCTATAGTCGTCGGACAAGTCGGCGGCGAGCCCACCTAGTCGGGGGGTCGTGGGGACGACCCTATAGTCGTCAGACATTTCGGCGGCTTGCCAACTTTGGCCCGGGGTGGTGGGGACGACCCTATAGTCGTCGGACATGTCGGCGGCTGGCCTACCTAGTCCCGAGGTCGTGGGGGCGACCCTATAGTCGTCGGACTTGACGGTGGCGGGCCAATCTAGTCCCGGGGTCTTGGGGACGACCCTACAGTCGTCGGACATTTCGGCGGCTTGCCAACTTTGACCCGGGGTGGTGGGGACGACCCTATAGTCGTCGGACATGTCGGCGGCTGGCCTACCTAGTCCCGAGGTCGTGGGGGCGACCCTATAGTCGTCGGACATGTCGGCGGCTGGCCAACCAAGTCCCGAGGTCGTCGGACTTGACGGTGGCGGGCCAATCTAGTCCCGGGGTCGTGGGGACGACCCTATAGTCGTCGGACAAGACGGCGGCTGGACATCTTTGGCCCGGGGTCGTGGGGACGACCCTATAGCCGCGGACATGTCGGCGGCTGGCCAACCTAGTCCCGAGGTCGTCGGACTTGACGGTGGCGGGCCAATCTAGTCCCGGGGTCGTGGGAACGACCCTGTAGTCGTCGGACAAGACGGCGGCTGGCCAACTTTGGCCCGGGGTCGTGGGGACGACTCTATAGTCGTCGGAAATGTCGGCGGCTGGCCAATCTAGCCCCGCGTTCGTGGGGACGACCCTATAGTCGTCGGACAAGTCAGCGGCTGGCCAACATTGGCCCGTGGTACGTGGGGACGACCCTATAGTCGTCGGATATGTCGGCGGCTCGCCAACTTTGGCCCGTGGTCGTGGGGACGACCCTATAGTCTTCGGACAAGTCGGCGGCTGGCCAACATTGGCCCGTGGTTGTGTGGACGACCCTATAGTCGTCGGATATGTCGGCGGCTGGCCAACTTTGACCCGTGGTCGTGGGGACGACCCTATTGTCGTCGGAAATGACGGTGGCGGGCCAATCTATTCCCGGGGTCGTGGGGACGACCCTATAGTCGTCGGACAAGTCGGCAGCTTGCCAACTTTGGCACGGAGTCGTGGGGACGACCCTACAGTCGTCGGACAAGTCGGCGGCGAGCCAATCTAGCCCCGCGGTCGTGGGGACGACCCTATAGTCGTCGGACAAGTCAGCGGCTGGCCAACATTGGCCCGTGGTCGTGGGGACGACCATATAGTCGTCGGACATGACGGTAGCGGGCCACTCTAGTCCCGGGTCGTGGGGACGACCCTATAGTCGTCGGACATGTCGGCGGCTGGCCAACTTTGGCCCGGGGTCGTGGGGACGACCCTATAGTCGTCGGATATGTCGGCGGCTGGCCAACTTTGGCCCGTGGTCGTGGGGACGACCATATAGTCGTCGGACATGACGGTGGCGGGCCACTCTAGTCCCGGCTCGTGGGGACGACCCTATAGTCGTCGGACATGTCGGCGGCTGGCCAACCTGAACCCGGGGTCGTGGGGACGACCCTATTTTCGTCGGACATGACGGTGGCGGGCCAATCTAGTCTCGGGGTCGTGGGGACGACCCTATAGTCGTCGGACATGACGGTGGCGGGCCAATCTAGTCTCGGGGTCGTGGGGACGACCCTATAGTCGTCGGACATGTCGGCGGCTGGCCAACTTTGGCCCGGGGTCGTGGGGACGACCCTATAGTCGTTGGACATGACGGTGGCGGGCCAATCTAGTCCCGGGGTCGTGGGGACGACCCTATAGTCGTCGGACATGTCGGCGGCTGGCCAACTTTGGACCGGTGTCGTGGGGACGACTCTATAGTCGTCGGAAATGTCGGCGGCTGGCCAACCTGGACCCGGGGTCGTGGGGACGACCCTATTGTCGTCGGACATGACGGTGGCGGGCCAATCTAGTCTCGGGGTCGTGGGGACGACCCTATAGTCGTCGGACATGTCGGCGGCTGGCCAACTTTGGCCCGGGGTCGTGGGGGCGACCCTATAGTCGTCGGACATGTCGGCGGCTGGGAAAAATTGGCCCGAGGTCGTGGGGACGACCCTATAGTCGTCGGACATGTCGGCGGCTGGCCAACCTAGTCCCGAGGTCGTCGGACTTGACGGTGGCGGGCCAATCTAGTGCCGGGGTCGTGGGGACGACCCCACAGTCGTCGGACATTTCGGCGGCTTGCCAACTTTGGCCCGGGGTCGTGTGGACGACCCTATAGTCGTCGGACATGACGGTGGCGGACCAATCTAGTCCCGGGGTCGTGGGGACGACCCTATAGTCGTCGGACATGTCGGCGGCTGGCCAACTTTGGCCCGTGGTCGTGGGGACGATCCAATAGTCGTCGGACATGTCGGCGGCTGGCCAGCTTTGGCCCGTGGTCGTGGGGACGACCCTATAGTCGTCGGACATGTCGGCGGCTAGCCAACATTGGCCCGTGGTCGTGGGGACGACCCAATAGTCGTTGGAAATGTCAGCGGCTGGCCAACTTTGACCCGGTGTCGTGGGGACGACTCTATAGTCGTCGGACATGTCGGCGGCTGGCCAATCTAGTCCCGGGGTCGTGGGGACGACCTTATAGTCTTCGGACATGTCGGCGGCTGGCCAAATTTGGCCCGTGGTCGTGGGGACGATCCAATAGTCGTCGGACATGTGGGCGGCTGGCCAGCTTTGGCCCGTGGTTGTGGGGACGACCCTATAGTCGTCGGACATGACGGTGGCGGGCCAATCTAGTCCCGGGATCGTGGGGACGACCCTATAGTCGTCGGACATTTCGGCGGCTGGCCAACTTTGGCCCGGGGTCGTGGGGACGACCCTATAGTCGTCGGACATGTTGGCGGCTTGTCAGCCTAGTCCCGGGGTCGTGGGTACGGCCCTATAGTCGTCGGACAAGTCGGCGGCGGGCCAACCTTGTCCCGGGGTCGTGGGGACGACCCTATAGTCGTCGGACATGTCGGCGGCTGGCCAACTTTGGCCCGGTGTCGTGGGGACGACTCTATAGTCGTCGGAAATGTCGGCGGCTGGCCAACCTGAACCCGGGGTCGTGGGGACGACCCTATTTTCGTCGGACATGACGGTGGCGGGCCAATCTAGTCTCGGGGTCGTGGGGACGACCCTATAGTCGTCGGACATGTCGGCGGCTGGCCAACTTTGGCCCGGGGTCGTGGGGACGACCCTATAGTCGTCGGACATGACGATGGCGGGCCAATCTAGTCCCGGGGTCGTGGGGACGACCCTATAGTCGTCGGACATGTCGGCGGCTGGCCAACTTTGGCTCGGTGTCGTGGGGACGACTCTATAGTCGTCGGAAATGTCGGCGGCTGGCCAACCTGAACCCGGGGTCGTGGGGACGACCCTATTTTCGTCGGACATGACGGTGGCGGGCCAATCTAGTCTCGGGGTCGTGGGGACGACCCTATAGTCGTCGGACATGTCGGCGGCTGGCCAACTTTGGCCCGTGGTCGTGGGGACGATCCGATAGTCGTTGGACATGACGGTGGCGGGCCAATCTAGTCCCGGGGTCGTGGGGACGACCCTATAGTCGTCGGACTTGTCGGTGGCGGGCCAATCTAGTCCGGGGGTCGTGGGGACGACCCTACAGTCGTCGGACATTTCGGCGGCTTGCCAACTTTGGCCCGGGGTCGTGGGGACGACCCTATAGTCGTCGGACTTGACGGTGGCGGGCCAATCTAGTCCCGGGGTTGTGGGGACGACCCTACAGTCGTCGGACATTTCGGCGGCTTGCCAACTTTGGCCCGGGGTCGTGGGGACGACCCTATAGTCGTCGGACTTGACGGTGGCGGGCCAATCTAGTCCCGAGGTCGTGGGGACGACCCTACAGTCGTCGGACATTTCGGCGGCTTGCCAACTTTGGCCCGGGGTCGTGGGGACGACCCTATAGTCGTCGGATATGTCGGCGGCTGGCCAACTTTGACCCGTGGTCGTGGGGACGACCCTATTGTCGTCGGAAATGACGGTGGCGGGCCAATCTATTCCCGGGGTCGTGGGGACGACCCTATAGTCGTCGGACAAGTCGGCAGCTTGCCAACTTTGGCACGGAGTCGTGGGGACGACCCTACAGTCGTCGGACATTTCGGCGGCTTGCCAACTTTGGCCCGGGGTCGTGGGGACGACCCTATAGTCGTCGGACTTGACGGTGGCGGGCCAATCTAGTCCCGGGGTTGTGGGGACGACCCTACAGTCGTCGGACATTTCGGCGGCTTGCCAACTTTGGCCCGGGGTCGTGGGGACGACCCTATAGTCGTCGGACATGTCGGCGGCTGGCCAAAATTGGCCCGAGGTCGTGGGGACGACCCTATAGTCGTCGGACATGTCGGCGGCTGGCCAACCTAGTCCCGAGGTCGTCGGACTTGACGGTGGCGGGCCAATCTAGTGCCGGGGTCGTGGGGACGACCCCACAGTCGTCGGACATTTCGGCGGCTTGCCAACTTTGGCCCGGGGTCGTGTGGACGACCCTATAGTCGTCGGACATGACGGTGGCGGACCAATCTAGTCCCGGGGTCGTGGGGACGACCCTAGAGTCGTCGGACATGTCGGCGGCTGGCCAACTTTGGCCCGTGGTCGTGGGGACGATCCAATAGTCGTCGGACATGTCGGCGGCTGGCCAGCTTTGGCCCGTGGTCATGGGGACGACCCTATAGTCGTCGGACATGTCGGCGGCTGGCCAACTTTGGCCCGTGGTCGTGGGGACGATCCAATAGTCGTCGGACATGTCGGCGGCTGGCCAACTTTGGCCCGTGGTCGTGGGGACGACCCTATAGTCGTCGGACATGACGGTGGTGGGCCAATCTAGTCCGGGGTCGTGGGGACGACCCTACAGTCGTCGGACATTTCGGCGTCTTGCCAACTTTGGCCCGGGGTCGTGTGGACGACCCTATAGTCGTCGGACATGTCGGCGGGTGGCCAACCTAGTCCCGAGGTCGTGGGGACGACCCTATAGTCGTCGGACATGTCGGCGGCTTGCCAACTTTGGCCCGGGGTCGTGGGGACGACCCTATAGTCGTCGGACATGTCGGCGATTGGCCAACATTGGCCCGGGGTCGTGGGGACGACATTATAGTCGTCGGACATGTCGGCGGCTGGCCAACCTAGTCCCGAGGTCGTGGGGACGACCCTATAGTCGTCGGACTTGACGGTGGTGGGCCAATCTAGTCCGGGGTCGTGGGGACGACCCTACAGTCGTCGGACATGTCGGCGGCTGGTCAACTTTGGCCCGTGGTCGTGGGGACGACCCCATAGTCGTTGGACATGTCAGCGGCTGGCCAACTTTGGCCCGGTGTCGTGGGGACGACCCAATAGTCGTCGGACATGTCGGGGGCTGGCCAACTTTGGCCCGGTGTCGTGGGGACGACTCTATAGTCGTCGGACATGTCGGCGGCTGGCCAACCTAGACCCGGGGTCGTGGGGACGACCCTATAGTCGTCGGACATGTCGGCGGGTGGCCAACCTAGTCCCGAGGTCGTGGGGACGACCCTACAGTCGTTGGACATTTCGGCGTCTTGCCAACTTTGGCCCGGGGTCGTGTGGACGACCCTATAGTCGTCGGACATGTCGGCGGGTGGCCAACCTAGTCCCGAGGCCGTGGGGACGACCTTTAGTCGTCGGACATGTCGGCGGCTTCCCAACTTTGGCCCGGGGTCGTGGGGACGATCCAATAGTCGACGGACATGTCGGCGGCTAGCCAACATTGGCCCGTGGTCGTGGGGACGACCCAATAGTCGTTGGAAATGTCAGCGGCTGGCCAACTTTGACCCGGGGTCGTGGGGGCGACCCTATAGTCGTCGGACATGTCGGCGGCTGGCCAACCTAGTCCCGAGGTCGTCGGACTTGACGGTGGCGGGCCAATCTAGTCCCGGGGTCGTGGGGACGACCCTACAGTCGTCGGACATTTCGGCGGCTTGCCAACTTTGGCCCGGGGTCGTGGGGACGACCCTATAGTCGTCGGACATGACGGTGGCGGACCAATCTTGTCCCGGGGTCGTGGGGACGACCCTATAGTCGTCGGACATGTCGGCGGCTGGCCAACCTTGGCCCGTGGTCGTGGGGACGATCCAATAGTCGTCGGACATGTCGGCGGCTGGCCAGCTTTGGCCCGTGGTCCTGGGGACGACCCTATAGTCGTCGGACATGTCGGCGGCTAGCCAACATTGGCCCGTGGTCGTGGGGACGACCCAATAGTCGATGGAAATATCAGCGGCTGGCCAACTTTGACCCGGTGTCGTGGGGACGACTCTATAGTCGTCGGACATGTCGGTGGCTGGCCAATCTAGTCCCGGGGTCGTGGGGACGACCCTATAGTCTTCGGACATGTCGGCGGCTGGCCAACTTTGGCCCGTGGTCGTGGGGACGATCCAATAGTCGTCGGACATGTCGGCGGCTGGCCAGCTTTGGCCCGGGGTCGTAGGGACGACCCTATAGTCGTCGGACATGTCGGCGATTGGCCAACAATGGCCCGGGGTCGTGGGGACGACCCTATAGTCGTCGGACATGACGGTGGCGGACCAATCTAGTCCCGGGGTCGTGGGGACGACCCTATAGTCGTCGGACATGTCGGCGGCTGGCCAACTTTGGCCCGTGGTCGTGGGGACGATCCAAAAGTCGTCGGACATGTCGGCGGCTGGCCAACTTTGGCGCGTGGTCGTGGGGACGATCCGATTGTCGTCGGACATGTCGGCGGCTGGCCAACTTTGGCCCGGTGTCGTGGGGACGACCCAATAATCGTCGGACATGTCGGCGGCTGGCCAACTTTGGCCCGGTGTCGTGGGGACGACTCTATATTCGTCGGACATGTCGGCGGCTGGCCAACCTAGACCCGGGGTCGTGGGGACGACCCTATAGTCGTCGGACATGTCGGCGGGTGGCCAACCTAGTCCCGAGGTCGTGGGGACGACCCTATAGTCGTCGGACATGTCGGCGGCTTGCCAACTTTGGCCCGGGGTCGTGGGGACGATCCAATAGTCGTCGGACATGTCGGCGGCTGGTCAACTTTGGCCCGTGGTCGTGGGGACGACCCTATAGTCGTTGGACATGTCGGCGGCTGGCCAACTTTGGCCCGTGGTTGTGGGGACGACCCTATAGTCGTTGGACATGACGGTGGCGGGCCAATCTAGTCCCGGGGTCGTGGGGACGACCCTATAGTCGTCGGACAAGACGGCGGCTGGACATCTTTGGCCCGGGGTCGTGGGGACGACCCTATAGTCGTCGGACATGTTGGCGGCTTGTCAGCCTAGTCCCGGGGTCGTGGGTACGACCCTATAGTCGTCGGACAAGTCGGCGGCTGGCCAACCTAGACCCGGGGTCGAGGGGACGACCCTACAGTCGTCGGACATTTCGGCGGCTTGCCAACTTTGGCCCGGGGTCGTGGGGACGACCCTATAGTCGTCGGACATGTCGGCGGCTGGCTAACTTTGGCCCGTGGTCGTGGGGACGACCCAATAGTCGTTGGACATATCGGCGGCTGGCCAACTTTGGCCCATGGTCGTGGGGACGACCCTATAGTCGTTGGACATGACGGTGGCGGGCCAATCTAGTCCCGGGGTCGTAGGGACGACCCTATAGTCGTCGGACATGTCGGCAATTGGCCAACAATTGCCCGGGGTCGTGGGGACGACCCTATAGTCGTCGGAGAAGACGACGGCTTGACATCTTTGGCCCGCGGTCCTGGGGACGACCCTATAGTCGTCGGACAAGACCGCGGCTGGACATCTTTGGCCCGCGGTCGTGGGGACGACCCTATAGTCGTCGGACATTTCGGCGGCTTGCCAACTTTGGCCCGGGGTCGTGGGGACGACCCTATAGTCGTCGGACATTTCGGCGGCATGCCACCTTTGGCCCGGGGTCGTGGGGACGACCCTATAGTCGTCGGACATGTCGGCGGCTGGCCAACCTAGTCCCGAGGTCGTGGGGACGACCGTATAGTCGTCGGACATGTCGGCGGCTGGCCAACCTAGCCCCGGGGTCGTGGGGGCGACCCTACAGTCGTCGGACATTTCGGCGGCTTGCCAACTTTGGCCCGGGGTCGTGGGGACGACCCTATAGTCGTCGGACATGTCGGCGGCGAGCCAACCTAGTCCGGGGGTCGTGGGGACGACCCTATAGTCGTCGGACATGACGGTGGCGGGCCAGTCTAGTCCCGGGTCGTGGGGACGACCCTATAGTCGTCGGACAAGTCGGCGGCCGGCCAACCTAGTCCGGGGGTCGTGGGGACGACCCTATAGTCGTCGGACAATACGGTGGCGGGCCAGTCTAGTCCCGGGTCGTGGGGACGACCCTATAGTCGTCGGACATGTCGGCGGCTGGCCAACTTTGGCCCGTGGTCGTGGGGACGACCCTATAGTCGTCGGACATAACGGTGGCGGGCCAATCTAGTCCCGGGGTCGTGGAGACGACCCTATAGTCGTCAGACAAGTCGGCGGCGGGCCTACCTAGTCCCGGGGTCATGGGGACGACCCTATAGTCGTCGGACAAGTCAGCGGCTGGCCTACATTGGCCCGTGGTCGTGGGGACGACCATATAGTCGTCGGACATGACGGTGGCGGGCCAGTCTAGTCCCGTGGTCGTGGGGACGACCCTATAGTCTTCGGACATGACGGTAGCGGGCCAATCTAGACCCGAGGTCGTGGGGACGACCCTATAGTCGTCAGACAAGTCGGCGGCGGGCCTACCTAGTCCCGGGGTCATGGGTACGACCCTATAGTCGTCGGACATGACGGTGGCGGGCCAATCTAGTCCCGGGGTCGTAGGGACGACCCTATAGTCGTCGGATATGTCGGCGATTGGCCAACATTGGCCCGGGGTCGTGGGGTGGACCCTATAGTCGTCGGACATGTCGGCGGCTGGCCAACTTTGGCCCGTAGTCGTGGGGACGACTCTATAGTCGTCGGACATGACGGTGGCGGGCCAGTCTAGTTCCGGGGTCGTGGGGACGACCATATAATCGTTGGACATGACGGTGGCGGGCCAATCTAGTCCCGGGGACGTAGGGACGACCCTATAGTCGTCGGACATGGCGATTGGCCAACATTGGCCCGGGGTCGTCGGACATGTCGGCGGCTGGCCAACCTAGTCCCGGGGTCGTGGGGACGACCCTATAGTCGTCGGTCAAGTCGGCGGCGGGCCAACCTAGTCCCGGGGTCGTGGGGACCACCCTATAGTCGTCGGACCTGACGGTGGTGGGCCAGTCTAGTCTCGGGTCGTGGGTACGGCCCTATAGTCGTCGGACAAGACGGCGGCTGGACATCTTTGGCCCGGGGTCGTGGGGACGACCCTATAGGCGTCGGACAAGACGGCGGCTGGACATCTTTGGCCCGTGGTCGTGGGGACGACCCAATAGTGGTCGGACATGTCGGCGGCTGGCCAACCTAGTCCCGAGGTCGTGGGGACGACCCTATAGTCGTCGGACTTGACGGTGGCGGACCAATCTAGTCCCGGGGTCGTGGGGACCTCCCTATAGTCGAACATGTCGGCGGCTGGCCAACTTTGGCCCGTGGTCGTGGGGACGATCCAATAGTCGTCGGACATGACGGTGGCGGGCCAATCTAGTCCCGGGGTCGTGGGGACGACCCTATAGTCGTCGAACAAGTCGGCGGCGGGCCAAGCTTGTCCCGGTGTCGTGGGGACGACCCTATAGTCGTCGGACATTTCGGCGGCTTGCCAACTTTGGCCCGGGTTCGTGGGGACGACCCTATAGTCGTCGGACATGTCGGCGGCTGGCCAACTTTGGACCGGTGTCGTGGGGACGACCCTATAGTCTTCGGACATGACGGTAGCGGGCCAATCTAGACCCGAGGTCGTGGGGACGACCCTATAGTCGTCGGACATGTCGGCGGCTGGCCAACTTTGGCCCGGGGTCGTGGGGGCGACCCTATACTCGTCGGACATGTTGGCGGCTTGTCAGCCTAGTCCCGGGGTCGTGGGTACGACCCTACAGTCGTCGGACATTTCGGCGGCTTGCCAACTTTGGCCCGGGGTCGTGGGGACGACCCTATGGTCGTCGGACTTGACGGTGGCGGGCCAATCTAGTCCCGAGGTCCTGGGGACGACCCTATAGTCGTCGGACTTGACGGTGGCGGGCCAATCTAGTCTCGGGGTCGTGGGGACGACCCCATAGTCGTCGGACATGTCGGCGGCTGGCCAACTTTGGCCCGGGGTCGTGGGGACGACTCTATAGTCGTCGGAAATGTCGGCGGCTGGCCAACCTGGACTAGGGGTCGTGGGGACGACCCTACAGTCGTCGGACATTTCGGCGGCTTGCTAACTTTGGCCCGGGGTCGTGGGGACGACCCTATAGTCGTCGGACATGTTGGCGGCTTGTCAGCCTAGTCCCGGGGTCGTGGGTACGACCCTACAGTCGTCGGACATTTCGGCGGCTTGCCAACTTTGGCCCGGGGTCGTGGGGACGACCCTATAGTCGTCGGACATTTCGGCGGCTTGCCACCTTTGGCCCGGGGTCGTGGGGACGACCCTATAGTCGTCGGACATGACGGTGGCGGACCAATCTAGTCCCGGGGTTGTGGGGACGACCCTATAGTCGTCGGACAAGACGGCGGCTGGATATCCTTGGCTCGCGTTCGTGGGGACGACCCTATAGTCGTCGGACATGTCGGCGGCTGGCCAACTTTGGCCCGGTGTCGTGGGGACGACTCTATAGTCGTCGGAAATGTCGGCGGCTGGCCAACCTGGACCCGGGGTCGTGGGGACGACCCTATTGTCGTCGGACATGACGGTGGCGGGCCAATCTAGTCTCGGGGTCATGGGGACGACCCCATAGTCGTCGGACATGTCGGCGGCTGGCCAACTTTGGCCCGGGGTCGTGGGGACGACCCTATAGTCGGCGGACATTTCGGCGGCATGCCAACTTTGGCCCGGGGTCGTGGGGACGACCCTATAGTCGTTGGACATGACGGTGGCGGGCCAATCTAGTCCCGGGGTCGTGGGGACGACCCTACAGTCGTCGGACATTTCGGCGGCTTGCCACCTTTGGCCCGGGGTCGTGGGGACGACCCTATAGTCGTCGGACATGTCGGCGGCTGGCCAACTTTGGCCCGGTGTCGTGGGGACGACTCTATAGTCGTCGGAAATGTCGGCGGCTGGCCAACCTGGACCCGGGGTCGTGGGGACGACCCTATTGTCGTCGGACATGACGGTGGCGGGCCAATCTAGTCTCGGGGTCATGGGGACGACCCCATAGTCGTCGGACATGTCGGCGGCTGGCCAACTTTGGCCCGGGGTCGTGGGGACGACCCTATAGTCGGCGGACATTTCGGCGGCATGCCAACTTTGGCCCGGGGTCGTGGGGACGACCCTATAGTCGTTGGACATGACGGTGGCGGGCCAATCTAGTCCCGGGGTCGTAGGGACGACCCTATAGTCGTCGGATATGTCGGCGATTGGCCAACATTGGCCCGGGGTCGTGGGGACGACCCTATAGTCGTCGGACATGTCGGCGGCTGGCCAACTTTGGCCCGGTGTCGTGGGGACGACTCTATAGTCGTCGGAAATGTCGGCGGCTGGCCAACCTGGACCCGGGGTCGTGGGGACGACCCTATTGTCGTCGGACATGACGGTGGCGGGCCAATCTAGTCTCGGGGTCATGGGGACGACCCCATAGTCGTCGGACATGTCGGCGGCTGGCCAACTTTGGCCCGGGGTCGTGGGGACGACTCTATAGTCGTCGGAAATGTCGGCGGCTGGCCAACCTAGACCCGGGGTCGTGGGGACGACCCTATAGTCGTCGGTCATGTCGGCGGGTGGCCAACCTAGTCCCGAGGTCGTGGGGACGACCCTATAGTCGTTGGACATGTCAGCGGCTGGCCAACTTTGGCCCGGTGTCGTGGGGACGACTCTATAGTCGTCGGACATGTCGGCGGCTGGCCAACCTAGACCCGGGGTCGTGGGGACGACCCCATTGTCGTCGGACATGTCGGCGGCTGGCAAAACTTTGGCCCGTGGTCGTGGGGACGACCCAATATTCGTCGGACATGTCGGCGGCTGGCCAACTTTGGCCCGTGGTCGTGGGGGCGATCCGATAGTCGTTGGACATGACGGTGGCGGGCCAATCTTGTCCCGGGGTCGTGGGGACGATCCAATAGTCGTCGGACATGTCGGCGGCTGGCCAACTTTGGCCCGTGGTCGTGGGGACGACCCAATAGTCGTCGGACATGTCGGCGGCTGGCCAACATTGGCCCGGGGTCGTCGGGACGACCCTATAGTCGTGGGACATGTCGGCGGCTGGCCAACCTAGTCCCGTGGTCGTGGGGACGATCCGATAGTCGTTGGACATGACGGTGGCGGGCCATTCTAGTCCCGGGGTCGTGGGGACGACCCAATAGTCGTCGGACATGTCGGCGGCTGGCCAACCTAGTCCCGAGGTCGTGGGGGCGACCCTATAGTCGTCGGACATGTCGGCGGCTGGCCAACCTAGTCCCGAGGTCGTCGGACTTGACGGTGGCGGGCCAATCTAGTCCCGGGGTCGTAGGGACGACCCTATAGTCGTCGGATATGTCGGCGATTGGCCAACATTGGCCCGGGGTCGTGGGGTGGACCCTATAGTCGTCGGACATGTCGGCGGCTGGCCAACCTAGTCCCGAGGTCGTGGGGACGACCCTATAGTCGTCGGACTTCACGGTGGCGGGCCAATCTAGTCCCGGGGTCGTGGGGACGACCCTACAGTCGTCGGACATTTCGGCGGCTTGCCAACTTTGGCCCGGGGTCGTGGGGACGACCCTATAGTCGTCGGACATGACGGTGGCGGACCAATCTAGTCCCGGGGTTGTGGGGACGACCCCATAGTCGTCGGACATGTCGGCGGCTGGCCAACTTTGGCCCGGGGTCGTGGGGACGACTCTATAGTCGTCGGAAATGTCGGCGGCTGGCCAACCTAGACCCGGGGTCGTGGGGACGACCCTATAGTCGTCGGTCATGTCGGCGGGTGGCCAACCTAGTCCCGAGGTCGTGGGGACGACCCTATAGTCGTTGGACATGTCAGCGGCTGGCCAACTTTGGCCCGGTGTCGTGGGGACGACTCTATAGTCGTCGGACATGTCGGCGGCTGGCCAACCTAGACCCGGGGTCGTGGGGACGACCCCATTGTCGTCGGACATGTCGGCGGCTGGCAAAACTTTGGCCCGTGGTCGTGGGGACGACCCAATATTCGTCGGACATGTCGGCGGCTGGCCAACTTTGGCCCGTGGTCGTGGGGGCGATCCGATAGTCGTTGGACATGACGGTGGCGGGCCAATCTTGTCCCGGGGTCGTGGGGACGATCCAATAGTCGTCGGACATGTCGGCGGCTGGCCAACTTTGGCCCGTGGTCGTGGGGACGACCCAATAGTCGTCGGACATGTCGGCGGCTGGCCAACATTGGCCCGGGGTCGTCGGGACGACCCTATAGTCGTGGGACATGTCGGCGGCTGGCCAACCTAGTCCCGTGGTCGTGGGGACGATCCGATAGTCGTTGGACATGACGGTGGCGGGCCATTCTAGTCCCGGGGTCGTGGGGACGACCCAATAGTCGTCGGACATGTCGGCGGCTGGCCAACCTAGTCCCGAGGTCGTGGGGGCGACCCTATAGTCGTCGGACATGTCGGCGGCTGGCCAACCTAGTCCCGAGGTCGTCGGACTTGACGGTGGCGGGCCAATCTAGTCCCGGGGTCGTAGGGACGACCCTATAGTCGTCGGATATGTCGGCGATTGGCCAACATTGGCCCGGGGTCGTGGGGTGGACCCTATAGTCGTCGGACATGTCGGCGGCTGGCCAACCTAGTCCCGAGGTCGTGGGGACGACCCTATAGTCGTCGGACTTCACGGTGGCGGGCCAATCTAGTCCCGGGGTCGTGGGGACGACCCTACAGTCGTCGGACATTTCGGCGGCTTGCCAACTTTGGCCCGGGGTCGTGGGGACGACCCTATAGTCGTCGGACATGACGGTGGCGGACCAATCTAGTCCCGGGGTTGTGGGGACGACCCCATAGTCGTCGGACATGTCGGCGGCTGGCCAACTTTGGCCCGGGGTCGTGGGGACGACTCTATAGTCGTCGGAAATGTCGGCGGCTGGCCAACCTAGACCCGGGGTCGTGGGGACGACCCTATAGTCGTCGGTCATGTCGGCGGGTGGCCAACCTAGTCCCGAGGTCGTGGGGACGACCCTATAGTCGTTGGACATGTCAGCGGCTGGCCAACTTTGGCCCGGTGTCGTGGGGACGACTCTATAGTCGTCGGACATGTCGGCGGCTGGCCAACCTAGACCCGGGGTCGTGGGGACGACCCTATTGTCGTCGGACATGTCGGCGGCTGGCAAAACTTTGGCCCGTGGTCGTGGGGACGACCCAATATTCGTCGGACATGTCGGCGGCTGGCCAACTTTGGCCCGTGGTCGTGGGGGCGATCCGATAGTCGTTGGACATGACGGTGGCGGGCCAATCTTGTCCCGGGGTCGTGGGGACGATCCAATAGTCGTCGGACATGTCGGCGGCTGGCCAACTTTGGCCCGTGGTCGTGGGGACGACCCAATAGTCGTCGGACATGTCGGCGGCTGGCCAACATTGGCCCGGGGTCGTCGGGACGACCCTATAGTCGTGGGACATGTCGGCGGCTGGCCAACCTAGTCCCGTGGTCGTGGGGACGATCCGATAGTCGTTGGACATGACGGTGGCGGGCCATTCTAGTCCCGGGGTCGTGGGGACGACCCAATAGTCGTCGGACATGTCGGCGGCTGGCCAACCTAGTCCCGAGGTCGTGGGGGCGACCCTATAGTCGTCGGACATGTCGGCGGCTGGCCAACCTAGTCCCGAGGTCGTCGGACTTGACGGTGGCGGGCCAATCTAGTCCCGGGGTCGTGGGGACGACCCTGCAGTCGTCGGACATGTCGGCGGCTGGTCAATCTAGTCCCGGGGTCGTGGGGACGACCCTATAGTCTTCGGACATGTCGGCGGCTGGCCAACTATGGCCCGTGGTCGTGGGGACGACCCAATAGTCGTCGGACATGTCGACGGCTGGCCAACTTTGGCCCGTAGTCGTGGGGACGACTCTATAGTCGTCGGACATGACGGTGGCGGGCCAATCTATTCCCGGGGTCGTGGGGACGACCCTATAGTCGTTGGACATGACGGTGGCGGGCCAATCTAGTCCCGGGGTCGTAGGGACGACCCTATAGTCGTCGGATATGTCGGCGATTGGCCAACATTGGCCCGGGGTCGTGGGGTGGACCTTATAGTCGTCGGACATGTCGGCGGCTGGCCAACCTAGTCCCGAGGTCGTGGGGACGACCCTATAGTCGTCGGACTTCACGGTGGCGGGCCAATCTAGTCCCGGGGTCGTGGGGACGACCCTACAGTCGTCGGACATTTCGGCGGCTTGCCAACTTTGGCCCGGGGTCGTGGGGACGACCCTATAGTCGTCGGACATGACGGTGGCGGACCAATCTAGTCCCGGGGTTGTGGGGACGACCCTATAGTCGTCGGACAAGACGGCGGCTGGATATCCTTGGCTCGCGTTCGTGGGGACGACCCTATAGTCGTCGGACATTTCGGCGGCTTGCCAACTTTGGCCCGGGGTCGTGGGGACGACCCTATAGTCGGCGGACATTTCGGCGGCATGCCAACTTTGGCCCGGGGTCGTGGGGACGACCCTATAGTCGTTGGACATGACGGTGGCGGGCCAATCTAGTCCCGGGGTCGTAGGGACGACCCTATAGTCGTCGGATATGTCGGCGATTGGCCAACATTGGCCCGGGGTCGTGGGGACGACCCTATAGTCGTCGGACATGTCGGCGGCTGGCCAACGTAGTCCCGAGGTCGTGGGGTCGACCCTATAGTCGTCGGACTTCACGGTGGCGGGCCAATCTAGTCCCGGGGTCGTGGGGACGACCCTACTGTCGTCGGACATTTCGGCGGCTTGCCAACTTTGGCCCGGGGTCGTGGGGACGACCCTATAGGCGTCGGACAAGACGGCGGCTGGACATCCTTGGCTCGCGTTCGTGGGGACGACTCTATAGTCGTCGGACATGTCGGCAGCTGGCCAACCTAGACCCGGGGTCGTGGGGACGACCCTATAGTCGTCGGACAAGACGCCGGCGGGCCAAGCTTGTCCCAGGGTCGTGTGGACGACCCTATATTCGTCGGACATGACGGTGGCGGGCCAATCTAGTCCCGGGGTCGTAGGGACGACCCTATAATCGTTGGACATGACGGTGGCGGGCCAATCTAGTCCCGGGGTCGTGGGGACGACCCTATTGTCGTCGGACATGACGGTGGCGGGCCAATCTAGTCTCGCGGTCGTGGGGACGACCCTATAATCGTCGGACATGACGGTGGCGGGCCAATCTAGTCCCGGGGTCGTGGGGACGACCCTATAGTCGTCGGACATGTCGGCGGCTGGTCAACTTTGGCCCGTGGTCGTGGGGACGACCCTATAGTCGTCGGACAAGACGGTGGCGGACCACTCTAGTCCCGGGGTCGTGGGGACGACCCTATAGTCGTCGGACATGTCGGCGGCTGGCCAACTTTGGCCCGTGGTCGTGGGGACGATCCAATCGTCGTCGGACATGTCGGCGGCAGGCCAACTTTGGCCCGTGGTTGTGGGGACGACCCTATAGTCGTTGGACATGACGGTGGCGGGCCAATCTAGTCCCGGGGTCGTGGGGACGACCCTATAGTCGTCGGACATGACGGTGGCGGGCCAATGTAGTCTCGGGGTCGTGGGGACGACCCTATAGTCGTCGGACATGTCGGCGGCTGGCCAACTTTGGCCCGGGGTCGTGGGGGCGACCCTATAGTCGTCGGACATGTTGGCGGCTTGTCAGCCTAGTCCCGGGGTCGTGGGTACGACCCTACAGTCGTCGGACATTTCGGCGGCTTGCCAACTTTGGCCCGGGGTCGTGGGGACGACCCTATAGTCGTCGAACAATTCGGCGGCGGGCCAAGCTTGTCCCGGGGTCGTGGGGACGACCCTATAATTGTCGGACATGACGGTGGCGGGCCAATCTAGTCCCGGGGTCGTGGGGACGACCCTATAGTCGTCGGACATGTCGGCGGCTGGCCAACTTTGGCCCGGTGTCGTGGGGACGACTCTATAGTCGTCGGAAATGTCGGCGGCTGGCCAACCTGGACCCGGGGTCGTGGGGACGACCCTATTGTCGTCGGACATGACGGTGGCGGGCCAATCTAGTCTCGGGGTCGTGGGGACGACCCTATAGTCGTCGGACATGTCGGCGGCTGGCCATTTTTGGCCCGGGGTCGTGGGGACGACTCTATAGTCGTCGGAAATGTCGGCGGCTGGCCAACCTGGACCCGGGGTCGTGGGGACGACCCTATTGTCGTCGGACATGACGGTGGCGGGCCAATCTAGTCTCGGGGTCGTGGGGACGACCCTATAGTCGTCGGAAATGTCGGCGGCTGGCCAACCTGGACCCGGGGTCGTGGGGACGACCCTATAGTCGTCGGACAAGTCGGTGGCGGGCCTACCTAGTCCCGGGGTCGTGGGGACGACCCTATAGTCGTCGGATAAGTCGGCGGCTGGCCAAATATGGCCCGTGGTCGTGGGGACGACCCTATAGTCGTCGGACATGACGGTGGCGGGCCAGTCTAGTCCCGGGTCATGGGGACGACCCTATAGTCGTCGGACAAGTCGGCGGCTGGCCAACTTTGGCCCGTGGTCGTGGGGACGACCCTATAGTCGTCGGAAATGACGGTGGCGGGCCAATCTAGTCCCGTGGTCGTGGGGACGACCCTACAGTCGTCGGACAAGTCGGCGGCGAGCCAATCTAGTCCCGCGGTCGTGGGGACGACCCTATAGTCGTCGGACAAGTCAGCGGCTGGCCAACATTGGCCAGTGGTCGTGGGGACGACCATATAGTCGTCGGACATGACGGTGGCGGGCCACTCTAGTCCCGGGTCGTGGGGACGACCCTATAGTCGTCGGACATGTCGGCGGCTGGCCAACATTGGCCCGGGGTCGTGGGGACGACCCTATAGTCGTCGGATATGTCGGCGGCTGGCCAACTTTGGCCCGTGGTCGTGGGGACGACCCTATAGTCGTCGGACAAGTCGGCGGCGGGCCAACCTAGTCCCGGGGTCGTGGGGACGACCCTATAATGTTCGGACAAGTCGGCAGCTGGCCAAATTTGGCCCGTGGTCGTGAGGACGACCCTATAGTCGTCGGAAATGTCGGCGGCTGGCCAACTTTGGCCCGTGGTCGTGAAGACGACCCTATAGTCGTCGGACAAGACGGTGGCGGGCTAATCTAGTCCCGGGGTCGTGGGGACGACCCTATAGTCGCCGGACAAGTTGGTGGCGGGCCTACCTAGTCCCGGGGTCGTGGGGACGACCCTATAGTCGTCGGATAAGTCGGCAGCTTGCCAACTTTGGGCCGGGGTCGTGGGAACGACCCTATAGTCGTCGGACAAGCCGGCGGCTGGCCAACATTGGCCCGTGGTCGTGGGGACGACCCAATAGTCGTCGGACAAGTCGGCGGCTGTCCAACTTTGGCCCGGGGTCGTGGGGACGACCCTATAGTCGTCGGACTTGACGGTGGCGGGCCAATCTAGTCCCGGGGTCGTGGGGACGACCCTATAGTCGTCAGACATGTCGCTGGCGAGCCATCCTAGTCCCGGGGTCGTAGGGACGACCCTATAGTCGTCGGACATGTCGCCGGCTGGCCAACTTTGGCCCGTGGTCGTGGGGACGACCCTATAGTCGTCGGACATAACGGTGGCGGGCCAATCTAGTCCCGGGGTCGTGGGGACGACCCTATAGTCGTCGGACTAGTCGGCGGCGGGCCAACCTAACCCCGGGGTCGTGGGGATGACCCTATAGTCGTCGGACATGACGGTGGCGGGCCAGTCTAGTCCCGGGTCGTGGGGACGACCCTATAGTCGTCGGACAAGTCGGCGGCCGGCCAACCTAGTCCCGGGGTCGCGGGGACGACCCTATAGTCGTCAGACATATCGGTGGCGAGCCAACCTAGTCCCGGGGTCGTGGGGACGACCCTATAGTCGTCGGACAAGTCGGCGGCTGGCCAACTTTGGCCCGTGGTCGTGGGGACGATCCGATATTCGTCGGACATGACGGTGGCGGGCCAATCTAGTCCCGGGGTCATAGGGACGACCCTATAGTCATCGGACATGTCGGCGGCTGGTCAACTTAGGCCCGTGGTCGTAGGGACGATCCGATAGTCGTTGGACATGACGGTGCCGGGCCAATCAAGTCCCGGGGTCGTGGGTACGACCCTATAGTCGTCGGACATGTCGTCGATTGGCCATTATTGGCCCGGGGTCGTGGGGACGACCCTATAATCGTCGGACATGTCGGCGGCTGGCCAACATTGGCCCGTGGTCGTGGGGACGACCCAACAGTCGTCGGACATGTCGGCGGCAGGCCAACTTTGGCCCGTGGTCGTGGGGACGATCCGATAGTCGTCGGACGTGACGGTGGCTAGCCAATCTAGTCCCGGGATCGTGGGGACGACCCTATAGTCGTCGGAGATGTCGGCGGCTGTCCTACTTTGGCCCGGTGTCTTGGGGACGACTCTATAGTCGTCGGACATGTCGGCGGCTGGCCAACCTAGACCCGGGGTCGTGGGGACGACCCTATAGTCCTCGAACAAGTCGGCGGCTGGCCAACTTTGGCCCGTGGTCGTGGGAACGACCCTATAGTCGTCGGACAAGTCGGCGGCTGGCCAAATATGGCCCGTGGTCGTGGGGACGACCCTATAGTCGTCGGAAATGTCGGCGGCGAGCCAACCTAGTCCCGGCGTCGTGGGGACGACCCTATAATGTTCGGCCAAGTCGGCAGCTGGCCAAATTTGGCCCGTGGTCGTGAGGACGACCCTATAGTCGTCGGAAATGTCGGCGGCTGGCCAACTTTGGCCCGTGGTCGTGAAGACGACCCTATAGTCGTCGGACAAGACGGTGGCGGGCCAATCTAGTCCCGGGGTCGTGGGGACGACCCTATAGTCGTCGGACATGTCGCCGGATGGCCAACTTTAGGCCGTGGTCGTGGGGACGACCCTATAGTCGTCGGACATAACGGTGGCGGGCCAATCTAGTCCCGGGGTCGTGGGGACGACCCTATAGTCGTCGGACAAGTCGGTGGCGGGCCTACCTAGTCCCGGGGTCGTGGGGACGACCCTATAGTCGTCGGATAAGTCGGCAGCTTGCCAACTTTGGGCCGGGGTCGTGGGAACGACCCTATAGTCGTCGGACAAGTCGGGGGCGAGCCCACCTAGTCCGGGGGTCGTGGGGACGACCCTATAGTCGTCGGACAAGTCGGCGGCCGGCCAACCTAGTTCGGGGGTCGTGGGGACGACCCTATAGTCGTCGGACATGACGGTGGCGGGCCAGTCTAGTCCCGGGTCGTGGGGACGACCCTATAGTCGTCGGACATGTCGGCGGCTGGCCAACTTTGGCCCGTGGTCGTGGGGACGACCCTATAGTCGTCGGACAAGTCAGCGGCTAGCCAACATTGGCCCGTGGACGTGGGGACGACCATATAGTCGTCGGACATGACGGTGGCGGGCCAGTCTAGTCCCGGGTCGTGGGGACGACCCTATAGTCGTCGGACATGTCGGCGGCTGGCCAACTTTGGCCCGTGGTCGTGGGGACGACCCTATAGTCGTCAGACATGACGGTGGCGAGCCAACCTAGTCCCGGGGTCGTGGGGACGACCCTATAATCGTCGGACATGTCGGCGGCTGGCCAACATTGGCCCGTGGTCGTGGGGACGACCCAACAGTCGTCGGACATGTCGGCGGCTGGCCAACTTCGGCCCGTGGTCGTGGGGACGATCCGATAGTCGTCGGACGTGACGGTGGCTAGCCAATCTAGTCCCGGGATCGTGGGGACGACCCTATAGTCGTCGGAGATGTCGGTGGCTGTCCTACTTTGGCCCGGTGTCTTGGGGACGACTCTATAGTCGTCGGACATGTCGGCGGCTGGCCAACCTAGACCCGGGGTCGTGGGGACGACCCTATAGTCCTCGAACAAGTCGGCGGCTGGCCAACTTTGGCCCGTGGTCGTGGGAACGACCCTATAGTCGTCGGACAAGTCGGCGGCTGGCCAAATATGGCCCGTGGTCGTGGGGACGACCCTATAGTCGTCGGAAATGTCGGCGGCGAGCCAACCTAGTCCCGGCGTTGTGGGGACGACCCTATAATGTTCGGACAAGTCGGCAGCTGGCCAAATTTGGCCCGTGGTCGTGAGGACGACCCTATAGTCGTCGGAAATGTCGGCGGCTGGCCAACTTTGGCCCGTGGTCGTGAAGACGACCCTATAGTCGTCGGACAAGACGGTGGCGGGCTAATCTAGTCCCGGGGTCGTGGGGACGACCCTATAGTCGTCGGACATGTCGCCGGCTGGCCAACTTTGGCCCGTGGTCGTGGGGACGACCCTATAGTCGTCGGACATAACGGTGGCGGGCCAATCTAGTCCCGGGTCGTGGGGACGACCCTATAGTCGTCGGACAAGTCGGCGGCCGGCCAACCTAGTCCCGGGGTCGCGGGGACGACCCTATAGTCGTCAGACATATCGGTGGCGAGCCAACCTAGTCCCGGGGTCGTGGGGACGACCCTATAGTCGTCGGACAAGTCGGCGGCTGGCCAACTTTGGCCCGTGGTCGTGGGGACGATCCGATAGTCGTCGGACATGACGGTGGCGGGCCAATCTAGTCCCGGGGTCATAGGGACGACCCTATAGTCATCGGACATGTCGGCGGCTGGTCAACTTAGGCCCGTGGTCGTAGGGACGATCCGATAGTCGTTGGACATGACGGTGCCGGGCCAATCAAGTCCCGGGGTCGTGGGTACGACCCTATAGTCGTCGGACATGTCGTCGATTGGCCATTATTGGCCCGGGGTCGTGGGGACGACCCTATAATCGTCGGACATGTCGGCGGCTGGCCAACATTGGCCCGTGGTCGTGGGGACGACCCAACAGTCGTCGGACATGTCGGCGGCAGGCCAACTTTGGCCCGTGGTCGTGGGGACGATCCGATAGTCGTCGGACGTGACGGTGGCTAGCCAATCTAGTCCCGGGATCGTGGGGACGACCCTATAGTCGTCGGAGATGTCGGCGGCTGTCCTACTTTGGCCCGGTGTCTTGGGGACGACTCTATAGTCGTCGGACATGTCGGCGGCTGGCCAACCTAGACCCGGGGTCGTGGGGACGACCCTATAGTCCTCGAACAAGTCGGCGGCTGGCCAACTTTGGCCCGTGGTCGTGGGAACGACCCTATAGTCGTCGGACAAGTCGGCGGCTGGCCAAATATGGCCCGTGGTCGTGGGGACGACCCTATAGTCGTCGGAAATGTCGGCGGCGAGCCAACCTAGTCCCGGCGTCGTGGGGACGACCCTATAATGTTCGGACAAGTCGGCAGCTGGCCCAATTTGGCCCGTGGTCGTGAGGACGACCCTATAGTCGTCGGAAATGTCGGCGGCTGGCCAACTTTGGCCCGTGGTCGTGAAGACGACCCTATAGTCGTCGGACAAGACGGTGGCGGGCCAATCTAGTCCCGGGGTCGTGGGGACGACCCTATAGTCGTCGGACATGTCGCCGGATGGCCAACTTTAGGCCGTGGTCGTGGGGACGACCCTATAGTCGTCGGACATAACGGTGGCGGGCCAATCTAGTCCCGGGGTCGTGGGGACGACCCTATAGTCGTCGGACAAGTCGGTGGCGGGCCTACCTAGTCCCGGGGTCGTGGGGACGACCCTATAGTCGTCGGATAAGTCGGCAGCTTGCCAACTTTGGGCCGGGGTCGTGGGAACGACCCTATAGTCGTCGGACAAGTCGGGGGCGAGCCCACCTAGTCCGGGGGTCGTGGGGACGACCCTATAGTCGTCGGACAAGTCGGCGGCCGGCCAACCTAGTTCGGGGGTCGTGGGGACGACCCTATAGTCGTCGGACATGACGGTGGCGGGCCAGTCTAGTCCCGGGTCGTGGGGACGACCCTATAGTCGTCGGACATGTCGGCGGCTGGCCAACTTTGGCCCGTGGTCGTGGGGACGACCCTATAGTCGTCGGACAAGTCAGCGGCTAGCCAACATTGGCCCGTGGACGTGGGGACGACCATATAGTCGTCGGACATGACGGTGGCGGGCCAGTCTAGTCCCGGGTCGTGGGGACGACCCTATAGTCGTCGGACATGTCGGCGGCTGGCCAACTTTGGCCCGTGGTCGTGGGGACGACCCTATAGTCGTCAGACATGACGGTGGCGAGCCAACCTAGTCCCGGGGTCGTGGGGACGACCCTATAATCGTCGGACATGTCGGCGGCTGGCCAACATTGGCCCGTGGTCGTGGGGACGACCCAACAGTCGTCGGACATGTCGGCGGCTGGCCAACTTCGGCCCGTGGTCGTGGGGACGATCCGATAGTCGTCGGACTTGACGGTGGCGGGCCAATCTAGTCCCGGGATCGTGGGGACGACCCTATAGTCGTCAGACATGTCGGTGGCGATCCCACCTAGTCGGGGGGTCGTGGGGACGACCCTATAGTCGTCGGACAAGTCGGCGGCCGGCCAACCTAGCCCGGGGGTCGTGGGGACGACCCTATAGTCGTCGGACATGACGGTGGCGGGCCAGTCTAGTCCCGGGTCGTGGGGACGACCCTATAGTCGTCGGAAATGTCGGTGGCTGTCCAACTTTGGCCCGGGGGTCGTGGGGACGACCCTATAGTCGTCGGACATGTCGGCGGCGAGCCAACATTCACCCGGGGTCGTGGGGACGACTCTATAGTCGTCGGACATGTCGGTGGCGGGCCAGTCTAGTCCCGGGCCGTGGGGACGACCCTATAGTCGTCGGACATGTCGGCGGCGGGCCAGTCTAGTCCCGGGTCGTGGGGAGGACCCTATACTCGTCGGACAAGTCGGCGGCGTACCAACCTAGTCCGGGGGTCGTGGGGACGACCCTATAGTGGTTCGGACATGACGGTGGCGGGCCAGTCTAGTCCCGGGTCATGGGGACGACCCTATAGTCGTCGGGCAAGTCGGCGGCTGGCCAACTTTGGCCCGTGGTCGTGGGGACGACCCTATAGTCTTCGGACAAGTCGGCGGCGAGCCAATCTAGTCCCGCGGTCGTGGGGACGACCCTATAGTCGTCGGACAAGTCAGCGGCTGGACAACATTGGCCCGTGGTCGTGGGGACGACCATATAGTCGTCGGACATGACGGTGGCGGGCCACTCTAGTCCCGGGTCGTGGGGACGACCCTATAGTCGTCGGACAAGTCGGCGGCGGGCCAACCTAGTCCCGGGGTCGTGGGGACGACCCTATATTCGTCGGACAAGCCGGCGGCTGGCCAACTTTGGCCCGTGGTCGTGGGGACGACCCTATAATCGTCGGACAAGTCGGCGGCTGTCCAACTTTGGCCCGGGGTCGTGGGGACGACCCTATAGTCGTCGGACTTGACGGTGGCGGGCCAATCTAGTCCCGGGATCGTGGGGACGACCCTATAGTCGTCAGACATGTCGGTGGCGAGCCAACCTAGTCCCGGGGTCGTGGGGACGACCCTATAGTCGTCGGACAAGTCGGCGGCGGGCCAACCTAGTCCCGGGGTCGTGGGGACGACCCTATAGTCGTCAGACATGTCGGTGGCGTGCCAACCTAGTCCCGGGGTCGTGGGGACGACCCTATAGTCGTCGGACAAGTCGGCGGCGAGCCAACCTAGTCCCGGGGTCGTGGGGATGACCCTATAGTCGTCGGACAAGTCGGCGGCGAGCCCACCTAGTCGGGGGGTCGTGGGGACGACCCTATAGTCGTCGGACAAGTCGGCGGCCGGCCAACCTAGTCCGGGGGTCGTGGGGACGACCCTATTGTCGTCGGACAAGACGGCGGCTGGACATCTTTGGCCCGGGGTCGTGGGGACGACCCTATAGTCGTCGGACATGTCGGCGGCTGGCCAACCTAGTCCCGAGGTCGTTGGGACGACCCTATAGTCGTCGGACTTGACGGTGGCGGGCCAATCTAGCTACGGGGTCGTGGGGGCGACCCTACAGTCGTCGGACATTTCGGCGGCTTGCCAACTTTGGCCCGGGGTCGTGGGGACGACCCTATAGTCGTCGGACTTGACGGTGGCGGGCCAATCTAGTCCCGGGGTCTTGGGGACGACCCTACAGTCGTCGGACATTTCGGCGGCTTGCCAACTTTGTCCCGGGGTGGTGGGACGACCCTATAGTCGTCGGACATGTCGGCGGCTGGCCTACCTAGTCCCGAGGTCGTGGGGGCGACCCTATAGTCGTCGGACATGTCGGCGGCTGGCCAACCAAGTCCCGAGGTCGTCGGACTTGACGGTGGCGGGCCAATCTAGTCCCGGGGTCGTGGGGACGACCCTATAGTCGTCGGACAAGACGGCGGCTGGACATCTTTGGCCCGGGGTCGTGGGGACGACCCTATAGTCGTCGGACATGTCGGCGGCTGGCCAACCTAGTCCCGAGGTCGTCGGACTTGACGGTGGCGGGCCAATCTAGTCTCGGGGTCGTGGGGACGACCCTATAGTCGTCGGACATGTCGGCGGCTGCCCAACTTTGGCCCGGGGTCGTGGGGACGACCCAATAGTCGTCGGATATGTCGGCGGCTGCCCAACTTTGGCCCGTGGTCGTGGGGACGACCCTATTGTCGTTGGACATGACGGTGGCGGGCCAATCTAGTCCCGGGGTCGTGGGGACGACTCTATAGTCGTCGGAAATGTCGGCGGCTGGCCAACCTGAACCCGGGGTCGTGGGGACGACCCTATTTTCGTCGGACATGACGGTGGCGGGCCAATCTAGTCTCGGGGTCGTGGGGACGACCCTATAGTCGTCGGACATGTCGGCGGCTGGCCAACTTTGGCCCGTGGTCGTGGAGACGATCCGATAGTCGTTGGACATGACGGTGGCGGGCCAATCTAGTCCCGGGGTCGTGGGGACGACCCTATAGTCGTCGGACATGTCGGCGGCTGGCCAACCTAGACCCGGGGTCGTGGGGACGACCCTATAGTCGTCGGACATGTCGGCGGGTGGCCAACCTAGTCCCGAGGTCGTGGGGACGACCCTATAGTCGTCGGACATGTCGGCGGCTTGCCAACTTTGGCCCGGGGTCGTGGGGACGACCCTATAGTCGTCAGACATGACGGTGGCGAGCCAACCTAGTCCCGGGGTCGTGGGGACGACCCTATAGTCGTCGGACAAGTCGGCGGCGATCCCACCTAGTCGGGGGGTCGTGGGGACGACCCTATAGTCGTCGGACAAGTCGGCGGCCGGCCAACCTAGCCCGGGGGTCGTGGGGACGACCCTATAGTCGTCGGACATGACGGTGGCGGGCCAGTCTAGTCCCGGGTCGTGGGGACGACCCTATAGTCGTCGGAAATGTCGGTGGCTGTCCAACTTTGGCCCGGGGGTCGTGGGGACGACCCTATAGTCGTCGGACATGTCGGCGGCGAGCCAACATTCACCCGGGGTCGTGGGGACGACTCTATAGTCGTCGGACATGTCGGTGGCGGGCCAGTCTAGTCCCGGGCCGTGGGGACGACCCTATAGTCGTCGGACATGTCGGCGGCGGGCCAGTCTAGTCCCGGGTCGTGGGGAGGACCCTATACTCGTCGGACAAGTCGGCGGCGTACCAACCTAGTCCGGGGGTCGTGGGGACGACCCTATAGTGGTTCGGACATGACGGTGGCGGGCCAGTCTAGTCCCGGGTCATGGGGACGACCCTATAGTCGTCGGGCAAGTCGGCGGCTGGCCAACTTTGGCCCGTGGTCGTGGGGACGACCCTATAGTCTTCGGACAAGTCGGCGGCGAGCCAATCTAGTCCCGCGGTCGTGGGGACGACCCTATAGTCGTCGGACAAGTCAGCGGCTGGACAACATTGGCCCGTGGTCGTGGGGACGACCATATAGTCGTCGGACATGACGGTGGCGGGCCACTCTAGTCCCGGGTCGTGGGGACGACCCTATAGTCGTCGGACAAGTCGGCGGCGGGCCAACCTAGTCCCGGGGTCGTGGGGACGACCCTATATTCGTCGGACAAGCCGGCGGCTGGCCAACTTTGGCCCGTGGTCGTGGGGACGACCCTATAATCGTCGGACAAGTCGGCGGCTGTCCAACTTTGGCCCGGGGTCGTGGGGACGACCCTATAGTCGTCGGACTTGACGGTGGCGGGCCAATCTAGTCCCGGGATCGTGGGGACGACCCTATAGTCGTCAGACATGTCGGTGGCGAGCCAACCTAGTCCCGGGGTCGTGGGGACGACCCTATAGTCGTCGGACAAGTCGGCGGCGGGCCAACCTAGTCCCGGGGTCGTGGGGACGACCCTATAGTCGTCAGACATGTCGGTGGCGTGCCAACCTAGTCCCGGGGTCGTGGGGACGACCCTATAGTCGTCGGACAAGTCGGCGGCGAGCCAACCTAGTCCCGGGGTCGTGGGGATGACCCTATAGTCGTCGGACAAGTCGGCGGCGAGCCCACCTAGTCGGGGGGTCGTGGGGACGACCCTATAGTCGTCGGACAAGTCGGCGGCCGGCCAACCTAGTCCGGGGGTCGTGGGGACGACCCTATTGTCGTCGGACAAGACGGCGGCTGGACATCTTTGGCCCGGGGTCGTGGGGACGACCCTATAGTCGTCGGACATGTCGGCGGCTGGCCAACCTAGTCCCGAGGTCGTTGGGACGACCCTATAGTCGTCGGACTTGACGGTGGCGGGCCAATCTAGCTACGGGGTCGTGGGGGCGACCCTACAGTCGTCGGACATTTCGGCGGCTTGCCAACTTTGGCCCGGGGTCGTGGGGACGACCCTATAGTCGTCGGACTTGACGGTGGCGGGCCAATCTAGTCCCGGGGTCTTGGGGACGACCCTACAGTCGTCGGACATTTCGGCGGCTTGCCAACTTTGTCCCGGGGTGGTGGGACGACCCTATAGTCGTCGGACATGTCGGCGGCTGGCCTACCTAGTCCCGAGGTCGTGGGGGCGACCCTATAGTCGTCGGACATGTCGGCGGCTGGCCAACCAAGTCCCGAGGTCGTCGGACTTGACGGTGGCGGGCCAATCTAGTCCCGGGGTCGTGGGGACGACCCTATAGTCGTCGGACAAGACGGCGGCTGGACATCTTTGGCCCGGGGTCGTGGGGACGACCCTATAGTCGTCGGACATGTCGGCGGCTGGCCAACCTAGTCCCGAGGTCGTCGGACTTGACGGTGGCGGGCCAATCTAGTCTCGGGGTCGTGGGGACGACCCTATAGTCGTCGGACATGTCGGCGGCTGCCCAACTTTGGCCCGGGGTCGTGGGGACGACCCAATAGTCGTCGGATATGTCGGCGGCTGCCCAACTTTGGCCCGTGGTCGTGGGGACGACCCTATTGTCGTTGGACATGACGGTGGCGGGCCAATCTAGTCCCGGGGTCGTGGGGACGACTCTATAGTCGTCGGAAATGTCGGCGGCTGGCCAACCTGAACCCGGGGTCGTGGGGACGACCCTATTTTCGTCGGACATGACGGTGGCGGGCCAATCTAGTCTCGGGGTCGTGGGGACGACCCTATAGTCGTCGGACATGTCGGCGGCTGGCCAACTTTGGCCCGTGGTCGTGGGGACGATCCGATAGTCGTTGGACATGACGGTGGCGGGCCAATCTAGTCCCGGGGTCGTGGGGACGACCCTATAGTCGTCGGACATGTCGGCGGCTGGCCAACCTAGACCCGGGGTCGTGGGGACGACCCTATAGTCGTCGGACATGTCGGCGGGTGGCCAACCTAGTCCCGAGGTCGTGGGGACGACCCTATAGTCGTCGGACATGTCGGCGGCTTGCCAACTTTGGCCCGGGGTCGTGGGGACGATCCAATAGTCGTCGGACATGTCGGCGGCTGGTCAACTTTGGCCCGTGGTCGTGGGGACGACCCTATAGTCGTTGGACATGTCGGCGGCTGGCCAACTTTGGCCCGTGGTTGTGGGGACGACCCTATAGTCGTTGGACATGACGGTGGCGGGCCAATCTAGTCCCGGGGTCGTGGGGACGACCCTATAGTCGTCGGACAAGACGGCGGCTGGACATCTTTGGCCCGCGGTCCTGGGGACGACCCAATAGTCGTCGGACATGTCGGGGGCTGGCCAACTTTGGCCCGGTGTCGTGGGGACGACTCTATAGTCGTCGGACATGTCGGCGGCTGGCCAACCTAGACCCGGGGTCGTGGGGACGACCCTATAGTCGTCGGACATGTCGGCGGGTGGCCAACCTAGTCCCGAGGTCGTGGGGACGACCCTACAGTCGTTGGACATTTCGGCGTCTTGCCAACTTTGGCCCGGGGTCGTGTGGACGACCCTATAGTCGTCGGACATGTCGACGGGTGGCCAACCTAGTCCCGAGGCCGTGGGGACGACCCTATAGTCGTCGGACATGTCGGCGGCTTGCCAACTTTGGCCCGGGGTCGTGGGGACGATCCAATAGTCGACGGACATGTCGGCGGCTAGCCAACATTGGCCCGTGGTCGTGGGGACGACCCAATAGTCGTTGGAAATGTCAGCGGCTGGCCAACTTTGACCCGGGGTCGTGGGGACGACCCTATAGTCGTCGGACTTGACGGTGGCGGGCCAATCTAGTCCCGGGGTCGTGGGGACGACCCTACAGTCGTCGGACATTTCGGCGGCTTGCCAACTTTGGCCCGCGGTCGTGGGGACGACCCTATATTCGTCGGACATGTCGGCGGCGGGCCAAAATTGGCCCGAGGTCGTGGCGGCGACCCTATAGTCGTCGGACATGTCGGCGGCTGGCCAACCTAGTCCCGAGGTCGTCGGACTTGACGGTGGCGAGCCAATCTAGTCCCGGGGTCGTGGGGACGACCCTACAGTCGTCGGACATTTCGGCGGCTTGCCAACTTTGGCCCGGGGTCGTGGGGACGACCCTATAGTCGTCGGACATGACGGTGGCGGACCAATCTAGTCCCGGGGTCGTGGGGACGACCCTATAGTCGTCGGACATGTCGGCGGCTGGCCAACCTTGGCCCGTGGTCGTGGGGACGATCCAATAGTCGTCGGACATGTCGGCGGCTGGCCAGCTTTGGCCCGTGGTCCTGGGGACGACCCTATAGTCGTCGGACATGTCGGCGGCTAGCCAACATTGGCCCGTGGTCGTGGGGACGACCCAATAGTCGATGGAAATATCAGCGGCTGGCCAACTTTGACCCGGTGTCGTGGGGACGACTCTATAGTCGTCGGACATGTCGGTGGCTGGCCAATCTAGTCCCGGGGTCGTGGGGACGACCCTATAGTCTTCGGACATGTCGGCGGCTGGCCAACTTTGGCCCGTGGTCGTGGGGACGATCCAATAGTCGTCGGACATGTCGGCGGCTGGCCAGCTTTGGCCCGGGGTCGTAGGGACGACCCTATAGTCGTCGGACATGTCGGCGATTGGCCAACATTGGCCCGGGGTCGTGGGGACGACCCTATAGTCGTCGGACATGACGGTGGCGGACCAATCTAGTCCCGGGGTCGTGGGGACGACCCTATAGTCGTCGGACATGTCGGCGGCTGGCCAACTTTGGCCCGTGGTCGTGGGGACGATCCAAAAGTCGTCGGACATGTCGGCGGCTGGCCAACTTTGGCGCGTGGTCGTGGGGACGATCCGATTGTCGTCGGACATGTCGGCGGCTGGCCAACTTTGGCCCGGTGTCGTGGGGACGACCCAATAGTCGTCGGACATGTCGGCGGCTGGCCAACTTTGGCCCGGTGTCGTGGGGACGACTCTATATTCGTCGGACATGTCGGCGGCTGGCCAACCTAGACCCGGGGTCGTGGGGACGACCCTATAGTCGTCGGACATGTCGGCGGGTGGCCAACCTAGTCCCGAGGTCGTGGGGACGACCCTATAGTCGTCGGACATGTCGGCGGCTTGCCAACTTTGGCCCGGGGTCGTGGGGACGATCCAATAGTCGTCGGACATGTCGGCGGCTGGTCAACTTTGGCCCGTGGTCGTGGGGACGACCCTATAGTCGTTGGACATGTCGGCGGCTGGCCAACTTTGGCCCGTGGTTGTGGGGACGACCCTATAGTCGTTGGACATGACGGTGGCGGGCCAATCTAGTCCCGGGGTCGTGGGGACGACCCTATAGTCGTCGGACAAGACGGCGGCTGGACATCTTTGGCCCGGGGTCGTGGGGACGACCCTATAGTCGTCGGACATGTTGGCGGCTTGTCAGCCTAGTCCCGGGGTCGTGGGTACGACCCTATAGTCGTCGGACAAGTCGGCGGCTGGCCAACCTAGACCCGGGGTCGAGGGGACGACCCTACAGTCGTCGGACATTTCGGCGGCTTGCCAACTTTGGCCCGCGGTCGTGGGGACGACCCTATAGTCGTCGGACATGTCGGCGGCTGGCTAACTTTGGCCCGTGGTCGTGGGGACGACCCAATAGTCGTTGGACATATCGGCGGCTGGCCAACTTTGGCCCATGGTCGTGGGGACGACCCTATAGTCGTTGGACATGACGGTGGCGGGCCAATCTAGTCCCGGGGTCGTAGGGACGACCCTATAGTCGTCGGACATGTCGGCAATTGGCCAACATTGGCCCGGGGTCGTGGGGACGACCCTATAGTCGTCGGAGAAGACGACGGCTTGACATCTTTGGCCCGCGGTCCTGGGGACGACCCTATAGTCGTCGGCCATTTCGGCGGCATGCCATCTTTGGCCCGGGGTCGTGGGGACGACCCTATAGTCGTCGGACATGTTGGCGGCTTGTCAACCTAGTCCCGGGGTCGTGGGGACGACCCTATTGTCGTTGGACATGACGATGGCGGGCCAATCTAGTCCCGGGGTCGTGGGGACGACCCTATAGTCGTCGGAGATGTCGGCGATTGGCCAACATTGACCCGGGGTCGTGGGGACGACCCTATAGTCGTCGGACATTTCGGCGGCTTGCCAACTTTGGCCCGGGGTCGTGGGGACGATCCAATAGTCGACGGACATGTCGGCGGCTAGCCAACATTGGCCCGTGGTCGTGGGGACGACCCAATAGTCGTTGGAAATGTCAGCGGCTGGCCAACTTTGACCCGGGGTCGTGGGGACGACCCTATAGTCGTCGGACTTGACGGTGGCGGGCCAATCTAGTCCCGGGGTCGTGGGGACGACCCTACAGTCGTCGGACATTTCGGCGGCTTGCCAACTTTGGCCCGCGGTCGTGGGGACGACCCTATAGTCGTCGGACATGTCGGCGGCGGGCCAAAATTGGCCCGAGGTCGTGGGGGCGACCCTATAGTCGTCGGACATGTCGGCGGCTGGCCAACCTAGTCCCGAGGTCGTCGGACTTGACGGTGGCGGGCCAATCTAGTCCCGGGGTCGTGGGGACGACCCTACAGTCGTCGGACATTTCGGCGGCTTGCCAACTTTGGCCCGGGGTCGTGGGGACGACCCTATAGTCGTCGGACATGACGGTGGCGGACCAATCTAGTCCCGGGGTCGTGGGGACGACCCTATAGTCGTCGGACATGTCGGCGGCTGGCCAACCTTGGCCCGTGGTCGTGGGGACGATCCAATAGTCGTCGGACATGTCGGCGGCTGGCCAGCTTTGGCCCGTGGTCCTGGGGACGACCCTATAGTCGTCGGACATGTCGGCGGCTAGCCAACATTGGCCCGTGGTCGTGGGGACGACCCAATAGTCGATGGAAATATCAGCGGCTGGCCAACTTTGACCCGGTGTCGTGGGGACGACTCTATAGTCGTCGGACATGTCGGTGGCTGGCCAATCTAGTCCCGGGGTCGTGGGGACGACCCTATAGTCTTCGGACATGTCGGCGGCTGGCCAACTTTGGCCCGTGGTCGTGGGGACGATCCAATAGTCGTCGGACATGTCGGCGGCTGGCCAGCTTTGGCCCGGGGTCGTAGGGACGACCCTATAGTCGTCGGACATGTCGGCGATTGGCCAACATTGGCCCGGGGTCGTGGGGACGACCCTATAGTCGTCGGACATGACGGTGGCGGACCAATCTAGTCCCGGGGTCGTGGGGACGACCCTATAGTCGTCGGACATGTCGGCGGCTGGCCAACTTTGGCCCGTGGTCGTGGGGACGATCCAAAAGTCGTCGGACATGTCGGCGGCTGGCCAACTTTGGCGCGTGGTCGTGGGGACGATCCGATTGTCGTCGGACATGTCGGCGGCTGGCCAACTTTGGCCCGGTGTCGTGGGGACGACCCAATAGTCGTCGGACATGTCGGCGGCTGGCCAACTTTGGCCCGGTGTCGTGGGGACGACTCTATATTCGTCGGACATGTCGGCGGCTGGCCAACCTAGACCCGGGGTCGTGGGGACGACCCTATAGTCGTCGGACATGTCGGCGGGTGGCCAACCTAGTCCCGAGGTCGTGGGGACGACCCTATAGTCGTCGGACATGTCGGCGGCTTGCCAACTTTGGCCCGGGGTCGTGGGGACGATCCAATAGTCGTCGGACATGTCGGCGGCTGGTCAACTTTGGCCCGTGGTCGTGGGGACGACCCTATAGTCGTTGGACATGTCGGCGGCTGGCCAACTTTGGCCCGTGGTTGTGGGGACGACCCTATAGTCGTTGGACATGACGGTGGCGGGCCAATCTAGTCCCGGGGTCGTGGGGACGAACCTATAGTCGTCGGACAAGACGGCGGCTGGACATCTTTGGCCCGGGGTCGTGGGGACGACCCTATAGTCGTCGGACATGTTGGCGGCTTGTCAGCCTAGTCCCGGGGTCGTGGGTACGACCCTATAGTCGTCGGACAAGTCGGCGGCTGGCCAACCTAGACCCGGGGTCGAGGGGACGACCCTACAGTCGTCGGACATTTCGGCGGCTTGCCAACTTTGGCCCGCGGTCGTGGGGACGACCCTATAGTCGTCGGACATGTCGGCGGCTGGCTAACTTTGGCCCGTGGTCGTGGGGACGACCCAATAGTCGTTGGACATATCGGCGGCTGGCCAACTTTGGCCCATGGTCGTGGGGACGACCCTATAGTCGTTGGACATGACGGTGGCGTGCCAATCTAGTCCCGGTGTCGTAGGGACGACCCTATAGTCGTCGGACATGTCGGCAATTGGCCAACATTGGCCCGGGGTCGTGGGGACGACCCTATAGTCGTCGGAGAAGACGACGGCTTGACATCTTTGGCCCGCGGTCCTGGGGACGACCCTATAGTCGTCGGCCATTTCGGCGGCATGCCATCTTTGGCCCGGGGTCGTGGGGAGGACCCTATAGTCGTCGAACAAGTCGGCGGCGGGCCAAGCTTGTCCCGGGGTCGTGGGGACGACCCTATAATCGTCGGACATGACGGTGGCGGGCCAATCTAGTCGCGGGGTCGTGGGGACGACCCTATAGTCGTCGGACATGTCGGCGGCTGGCCAACTTTGGCCCGGTGTCGTGGGGACGACTCTATAGTCGTCGGAAGTGTCGGCGGCTGGCCAACCTGGACGCGGGGTCGTGGAGACGACCCTATTGTCGTCGGACATGACGGTGGCGGGCCAATCTAGTCTCGGGGTCGTGGGGACGACCCTATAGTCGTCGGACATGACGGTGGCGGACCAATCTAGTCCCGGGGTCGTGGGGACGACCCTATAGTCGTCGGACATGTCGGCGGCTGGCCAACCTTGGTCCGTGGTCGTGGGGACGATCCAATAGTCGTCGGACATGTCGGCGGCTGGCCAGCTTTGGCCCGTGGTCGTGGGGACGACCCTATAGTCGTCGGACAAGTCGGCGGCTGTCCAACTTTGGCCCGGGGTCGTGGGGACGATCCTATAGTCGTCGGACTTGAAGGAGGCGGGCCAGTCTAGTCCCGGGTCGTGGGGACGACCCTATAGTCGTCGGACATGTCGGTGGCGAGCCAACCTAGTCCCGGGGTCGTAGGGACGACCCTATAATCGTCGGACATGTCGGCGGCTGGCCAACTTTGGCCTGTGGTCGTGGGGAGGACCCTATACTCGTCGGAAATGACGGTGGCGGGCCAATCTAGTCCCGGGGTCGTGGGGACGACCCTACAGTCGTCGGACAAGTCGGCGGCGAGCCAATCTAGTCCCGCGGTCGTGTGGACGACCCTATAGTCGTCGGACAAGTCAGCGGCTGGCCAACCTAGACCCGGGATCGTGGGGACGACCCTATTGTCGTCGGACATGGCGGTGGCTGGCCAATCTAGTCCCGTGGTCGTGGGGACGACCCTATAGTCGTCGGACATGACGGTAACGGGCCATCTAGACCCGAGGTCGTGGGGACGACCCTATAGTCGTCGGACATGTCGGCGGCTGGCCAACTTTGGCCCGGGGTCGTGGGGACGACCCTATGGTCGTCGGACTTGACGGTGGCGGGCCAATCTAGTCCCGAGTTCCTGGGGACGGCCCTATAGTCGTCGGACTTGACGGTGGCGGGCCAATCTAGTCCCGGTGTCGTGGGGACGACCCTACAGTCGTCGGACATTTCGGCGGCTTGCCAACTTTGGCCCGTGGTCGTGGGGACGATCCAATAATCGTCGGATATGTCGGCGGCTGGCCAACTTTGGCCCGTGGTTGTGGGGACGACCCTATAGTCGTTGGACATGACGGTGGCGGGCCAATCTAGTCCCGGGGTCGTGGGGACGACCCTATAGTCGTCGGACAAGACGGCGGCTGGACATCTTTGGCCCGTGGTTGTGGCGACGACCCTATAGTCGTCGGACATGTCGGCGGCTGGCCAACTTTGGCCCGTGGTCGTGGGGAGGACCCTATACTCGTCGGACAAGTCGGCGGCTGGCCAACTTTGGCCCGTGGTCGTGGGGTCGACCCTATAGTCGTCAGACATGACGGTGGCGAGCCAACCTAGTCCCGGGGTCGTGGGGACGACCCTATAGTCGTCGGACATGTCGGAGGCTCGCCAACCTGGACCCGGGGTCGTGGGGACGACCCTATTGTCGTCGGACATGACGGTGGCGGGCCAATCTAGTCTCGCGGTCGTGGGGACGACCCTATAATCGTCGGACATGACGGTGGCGGGCCAATCTAGTCCCGGGGTCGTGCGGACGACCCTATAGTCGTCGGAAATGACGGTGGCGGGCCAATCTAGTCCCGGGGTCATGGGGACGACCCTACAGTCGTCGGACAAGTCGGCGGCGAGCCAATCTAGTCCCGCGGTCTTGGGGACGACCCTATAGTCGTCGGACAAGTCAGCGGCTGGCCAACATTGGCCCGTGGTCGTGGGGACGACTATATAGTCGTCGGACATGACGGTGGCGGGCCACCGTCATGTCCCGGGTCGTGGGGACGACCCTATAGTCGAACATGTCGGCGGCTGGCCAACTTTGGCCCGTGGTCGTGGGGACGATCCAATAGTCGTCGGACATGACGGTGGCGGGCCAATCTAGTCCCGGGGTCGTGGGGACGACCCTATAGTCGTCGAACAAGTCGGCGGCGGGCCAAGCTTGTCCCGGGGTCGTGTGGACGACCCTATAGTCGTCGGACATTTCGGCGGCTTGCCAACTTTGGCCCGGGTTCGTGGGGACGACCCAATAGTCGTCGGACATGTCGGCGGCTGGCCAACTTTGGACCGGTGTCGTGGGGACGACCCAATAGTGGTCGGACATGTCGGCGGCTGGCCAACCTAGTCCCGAGGTCGTGGGGACGACCCTATAGTCGTCGGACTTGACGGTGGCGGACCAATCTAGTCCCGGGGTCGTGGGGACCACCCTATAGTCGAACATGTCGGCGGCTGGCCAACTTTGGCCCGTGGTCGTGGGGACGATCCAATAGTCGTCGGACATGACGGTGGCGGGCCAATCTAGTCCCGGGGTCGTGGGGACGACCCTATAGTCGTCGAACAAGTCGGCGGCGGGCCAAGCTTGTCCCGGGGTCGTGGGGACGACCCTATAGTCGTCGGACATTTCGGCGGCTTGCCAACTTTGGCCCGGGTTCGTGGGGACGACCCTATAGTCGTCGGACATGTCGGCGGCTGGCCAACTTTGGACCGGTGTCGTGGGGACGACCCTATAGTCTTCGGACATGACGGTAGCGGGCCAATCTAGACCCGAGGTCGTGGGGACGACCCTATAGTCGTCGGACATGTCGGCGGCTGGCCAACATTGGCCCGTGGTCGTGGGGACGACTATATAGTCGTCGGACATGACGGTGGCGGGCCACCGTCATGTCCCGGGTCGTGGGGACGACCCTATAGTCGAACATGTCGGCGGCTGGCCAACTTTGGCCCGGGGTCGTGGGGGCGACCCTATACTCGTCGGACATGTTGGCGGCTTGTCAGCCTAGTCCCGGGGTCGTGGGTACGACCCTACAGTCGTCGGACATTTCGGCGGCTTGCCAACTTTGGCCCGGGGTCGTGGGGACGACCCTATGGTCGTCGGACTTGACGGTGGCGGGCCAATCTAGTCCCGAGGTCCTGGGGACGACCCTATAGTCGTCGGACTTGACGGTGGCGGGCCAATCTAGTCCCGGGGTCGTGGGGACGACCCTACAGTCGTCGGACATTTCGGCGGCTTGCCAACTTTGGCCCGGGGTCGTGGGGACGACCCTATAGTCGTCGGACTTGACGGTGGCGGGCCAATCTAGTCCCGAGGTCGTGGGGACGACCCTATAGTCATCGGACTTGACGATGGCCGGCCAATCTATTCCCGGGGTCGTGGGGACGACCCTACAGTCGTCGGACATTTCGGCGGCTTGCCAACTTTGGCCCGGGGTCGTGGGGACGACCCTATAGTCGTCGGACATGTCGGCGGCTGGCCAAAATTGGCCCGAGGTCGTGGGGGCGACCCTATAGTCGTCGGACATGTCGGCGGCTGGCCAACCTAGTCCCGAGGTCGTCGGACTTGACGGTGGCGGGCCAATCTAGTCCCGGGGTCGTGGGGACGACCCTACAGTCGTCGGACATTTCGGCGGCTTGCCAACTTTGGCCCGGGGTCGTGGGGACGACCCTATAGTCGTCGGACATGACGGTGGCGGACCAATCTAGTCCCGGGGTCGTGGGGACGACCCTATAGTCGTCGGACATGTCGGCGGCTGGCCAACTTTGGCCGGTGGTCGTGGGGACGATCCAATAGTCGTCGGACATGTCGGCGGCTGGCCAGCTTTGGCCCGTGGTCGTGGGGACGATCCTATAGTCGTCGGACATGTCGGCGGCTGGCCAACCTAGTCCCGAGGTCGTCGGACTTGACGGTGGCGGGCCAATCTACTCCCGGGGTCGTGGGGACGACCCTACAGTCGTCGGACATTTCGGCGGCTAGCCAACATTGGCCCGTGGTCGTGGGGACGACCCAATAGTCGTTGGAAATGTCAGCGGCTGGCCAACTTTGGCCCGTGGTCGTGGGGACGATCCAAAAGTCGTCGGACATGTCGGCGGCTGGCCAACTTTGGCGCGTGGTCGTGGGGACGATCCGATTGTCGTCGGACATGTCGGCGGCTGGCCAACTTTGGTCCGGTGTCGTGGGGACGACCCAATAGTCGTCGGACATGTCGGCGGCTGGCCAACTTTGGCCCGGTGTCGTGGGGACGACTCTATATTCGTCGGACATGTCGGCGGCTGGCCAACCTAGACCCGGGGTCGTGGGGACGACCCTATTCTCGTCGGACATGACGGTGGCGGGCCAATCAAGTCCCGGGGTCGTGGGGACGACCCTATAGTCGTCGAACAATTCGGCGGCGGGCCAAGCTTGTCCCGGGGTCGTGGGGACGACCCTATAATCGTCGGACATGACGGTGCCGGGCCAATCTAGTCCCGGGGCCGTGGGGACGACCCTATAGTCGTCGGACATGTCGGCGGCTGGCCAACTTTGGCCCGGGGTCGTGGGGACGACTCTATAGTCGTCGGAAATGTCGGCGGCTGGCCAACCTGGACTAGGGGTCGTGGGGACGACCCTATAGTCGTCGGACAAGGCGGCGGCTGGACATCTTTGGCCCGGGGTCGTGGGGACGACCCTATAGTCGTCGGACATGTCGGCGGCTGGCCAACTTTGGCCCGGGGTCGTGGGGACGACCCTATAGTCGTCGGACTTGACGGTGGCGGGCCAATCTAGTCCCGGGGTTGTGGGGACGACCCTACAGTCGTCGGACATGTCGGCGGCTGGCCAACTTTGGCCGGTGGTCGTGGGGACGATCCAATAGTCGTCGGACATGTCGGCGGCTGGCCAACTTTGGCCCGGTGTCGTGGGGACGACTCTATATTCGTCGGACATGTCGGCGGCTGGCCAACCTAGACCCGGGGTCGTGGGGACGACCCTATAGTCGTCGGACATGTCGGCGGGTGGCCAACCTAGTCCCGAGGTCGTGGGATCGACCCTATAGTCGTCGGACATGTCGGTGGCGGGCCAATCTAGTCCCGGGGTCGTGGGGACGATCCAATAGTCGTCGGACATGTCGGCGGCTGGTCAACTTTGGCCCGTGGTCGTGGGGACGACCCTATAGTCGTTGGACATGTCGGCGGCTGGCCAACTTTGGCCCGTGGTTGTGGGGACGACCCCATAGTCGTCGGACATGTCGGCGGCTGGCCAACTTTGGCCCGGGGTCGTGGGGACGACTCTATAGTCGTCGGAAATGTCGGCGGCTGGCCAACCTGGACTAGGGGTCGTGGGGACGACCCTATAGTCGTCGGACAAGGCGGCGGCTGGCCAACTTTGGCCCGTGGTCGTGGGGACGATCCGATAGTCGTTGGACATGACGGTGGCGGGCCAATCTAGTCCCGGGGTCGTGGGGACGACCCTATAGTCGTAGGACTTGTCGGTGGCGGGCCAATCTAGTCCGGGGGTCGTGGGGACGACCCTACAGTCGTCGGACATTTCGGCGGCTTGCCAACTTTGGCCCGGGGTCGTGGGGACGACCCTATAGTCGTCGGACTTGACGGTGGCGGGCCAATCTAGTCCCGGGGTTGTGGGGACGACCCTACAGTCGTCGGACATTTCGGCGGCTTGCCAACTTTGGCCCGGGGTCGTGGGGACGACCCTATAGTCGTCGGACTTGACGTTGGCGGGCCAATCTAGCCCCGAGGTCGTGGGGACGACCCTACAGTCGTCGGACATTTCGGCGGCTTGCCAACTTTGGCCCGGGGTCGTGGGGACGACCCTATAGTCGTCGGACATGTCGGCGGCTGGCCAAAATTGGCCCGAGGTCGTGGGGACGACCCTATAGTCGTCGGACATGTCGGCGGCTTGCCAACTTTGGCCCGGTGTCGTGGGGACGACTCTATAGTCGTCGGAAATGTCGGCGGCTGGCCAACCTGGACCCGAGGTCGTGGGGACGACCCTATTTTCGTCGGACATGACGGTGGCGCGCCAATCTAGTCTCGGGGTCGTGGGGACGACCCTATAGTCGTCGGACATGTCGGCGGCTGGCCAACTTTGGCCCGGGGTCGTGGGGACGACCCTATAGTCGTCGGACATGACGGTAGCGGGCCATCTAGACCCGAGGTCGTGGGGACGACCCTATAGTCGTCGGACATGTCGGCGGCTGGCCAACTTTGGCCCGGGGTCGTGGGGGCGACCCTATACTCGTCGGACATGTTGGCGGCTTGTCAGCCTAGTCCCGGGGTCGTGGGTACGACCCTACAGTCGTCGGACATTTCGGCGGCTTGCCAACTTTGGCCCGGGGTCGTGGGGACGACCCTATGGTCGTCGGACTTGACGGTGGCGGGCCAATCTAGTCCCGAGGTCGTGGGGACGCCCCTATAGTCGTCGGACTTGACGATGGCCGGCCAAACTATTCCCGGGGTCGTGGGGACGACCCTACAGTCGTCGGACATTTCGGCGGCTTGCCAACTTTGGCCCGGGGTCGTGGGGACGACCCTATAGTCGTCGGACATGTCGGCGGCTGGCCAAAATTGGCCCGAGGTCGTGGGGGCGACCCTATAGTCGTCGGACATGTCGGCGGCTGGCCAACCTAGTCCCGAGGTCGTCGGACTTGACGGTGGCGGGCCAATCTAGTCCCGGGGTCGTGGGGACGACCCTACAGTCGTCGGACATTTCGGCGGCTTGCCAACTTTGGCCCGGGGTCGTGGGGACGACCCTATAGTCGTCGGACATGACGGTGGCGGACCAATCTAGTCCCGGGGTCGTGGGGACGACCCTATAGTCGTCGGACATGTCGGCGGCTGGCCAACTTTGGCCGGTGGTCGTGGGGACGATCCAATAGTCGTCGGACATGTCGGCGGCTGGCCAGCTTTGGCCCGTGGTCGTGGGGACGATCCTATAGTCGTCGGACATGTCGGCGGCTGGCCAACCTAGTCCCGAGGTCGTCGGACTTGACGGTGGCGGGCCAATCTACTCCCGGGGTCGTGGGGACGACCCTACAGTCGTCGGACATTTCGGCGGCTAGCCAACATTGGCCCGTGGTCGTGGGGACGACCCAATAGTCGTTGGAAATGTCAGCGGCTGGCCAACTTTGGCCCGTGGTCGTGGGGACGATCCAAAAGTCGTCGGACATGTCGGCGGCTGGCCAACTTTGGCGCGTGGTCGTGGGGACGATCCGATTGTCGTCGGACATGTCGGCGGCTGGCCAACTTTGGCCCGTGGTTGTGGGGACGACCCTATAGTCGTTGGACATGACGGTGGCGGGCCAATCTAGTCCCGGGGTCGTGGGGACGACCCTATAGTCGTCGGACAAGACGGCGGCTGGACATCTTTGGCCCGGGGTCGTGGGGACGACCCTATAGTCGTCGGACATGTCGGCGGCTGGCCAAAATTGGCCCGAGGTCGTGGGGACGACCCTATAGTCGTCGGACATGTCGGCGGCTTGCCAACTTTGGCCCGGGGTCGTGGGGACGACCCTATAGTCGTCGGACATGTTGGCGGCTTGTCAGCCTGGTCCCGGGGTCGTGGGTACGACCCTACAGTCGTCGGACATTTCGGCGGCAGGCCAACTTTGGCCCGGGGTCGTGGGGACGACCCTATAGTCGTCGGACATGTTGGCGGCTTGTCAGCCTAGTCCCGGGGTCGTGGGTACGGCCCTATAGTCGTCGGACAAGTCGGCGGCGGGCCAACCTTGTCCCGGGGTCGTGGGGACGACCCTATAGTCGTCGGACATGTCGGCGGCTGGCCAACTTTGGCCCGGTGTCGTGGGGACGACTCTATAGTCGTCGGAAATGTCGGCGGCTGGCCAACCTGGACCCGGGGTCGTGGGGACGACCCTATTTTCGTCGGACATGACGGTGGCGCGCCAATCTAGTCTCGGGGTCGTGGGGACGACCCTATAGTCGTCGGACATGTCGGCGGCTGGCCAACTTTGGCCCGGGGTCGTGGGGACGACCCTATAGTCGTCGGACATGACGGTGGCGGGCCAATCTAGTCCCGGGGTCGTGGGGACGACCCTATAGTCGTCGGACATGTCGGCGGCTGGCCAACTTTGGCCCGTGGTCGTGGGGACGTTCCAATAGTCGTCGGACATGTCGGCGGCTGGCCAACTTTGGCGCGTGGGCGTGGGGACGATCCGATTGTCGTCGGACATGTCGGCGGCTGGCCAACATAGACCCGGGGTCGTGGGGACGACCCTATTGTCGTCGGACAAGGCGGTGGCGGGCCAATCTAGTCCCGGGGTCGTGGGGACGACCCTATAGTCGTCGGACTTGTCGGTGGCGGGCCAATCTAGTCCGGGGGTCGTGGGGACGACCCTACAGTCGTCGGACATTTCGGCGGCTTGCCAACTTTGGCCCGGGGTCGTGGGGACGATCCAATAGTCGTCGGACATGTCGGCGGCTGGTCAACTTTGGCCCGTGGTCGTGGGGCGACCCTATAGTCGTTGGACATGTCAGCGGCTGGCCAACTTTGGCCCGGTGTCGTGGGGACGACCCAATAGTCGTCGGACATGTCGGCGGCTGGCCAACTTTGGCCCGTGGTCGTGGGGACGATCCGATAGTCGTTGGACATGACGGTGGCGGGCCAATCTAGTCCCGGGGTCGTGGGGACGACCCTATAGTCGTCGGACTTGTCGGTGGCGGGCCAATCTAGTCCGGGGGTCGTGGGGACGACCCTACAGTCGTCGGACATTTCGGCGGCTTGCCAACTTTGGCCCGGGGTCGTGGGGACGACCCTATAGTCGTCGGACTTGACGGTGGCGGGCCAATCTAGTCCCGGGGTTGTGGGGACGACCCTACAGTCGTCGGACATTTCGGCGGCTTGCCAACTTTGGCCCGGGGTCGTGGGGACGACCCTATTGTC